>CM029926.1:16527416-17727416 GCA_017639245.1 Myiopsitta monachus
ATTCCCAGTTTGTTCATGTAAATTATATTCCCCTTTATCAGAGTACTTACTTGCTGTTACAGAACATAACTGAGACTTGTTAAACAGATACTGAACTCATTCACTGCCAAGCTGGCAACACAAGCTGCCACTTCAAAAGATGCAAGCAGGTAAAAACCTGGCCACTAGCCACAATGCTTGAGGATGCATTAGCTGCATACTATCACTTCTTCTATTGGAAAGCAAAGATAGGTACACTAACAGCTTAAAGCAGCATTGTGCCATCACGAACTCCTTTTTTTTTGAGAAATTAACCTATTCAGAATTGCATTTAAAACTTCCTCACTTCAAGTTGATATTGTTTTGCATTAATTCAGGGATTTTTTGTTTGCTTTTGATCTTATGATTTACCTGATAATGCACAACCAGCAGAATACTGGAACCACATACACTGCATGGCCAATGGACAGTACAATTTTGCTATCTTACTGGAACTGGAAATAAATTCTTATTTCCAATTGCCCCAAGAACTTCCAGGCTGCAACTGTAGCCTAGCGTGTTTAGTGGCAAAGCAAAAATTCAGTATAAAAATCATGGTACTAGTATCACCCCAAACACATATGTAACTGAACACCACTTATCCTACAAACAGAACTGAATCAATGCTTGTCTAACTATATAACCATACCCTAACTACCCGGATATCAAAGGCATCATCTCAGCGAACATTCAGCACTCACGTATAAATAGTCATCTCAATACCTGAAAATATTCTAAGCTAACTTTTTCTGCAGAATAAAATTATAAAACAAAACCAATTTTAATTGCTGTAGATTTATGCATGTAAGCTTTTGCTTACCTATGTTATATAGAGAGTACAGAATTCAAATAAGAGCAATCCAATGCATAACTGCTGTATTAACTACAATTTATATTTTGTTTTACACTAGAGAAATATGCTTCATAATTCTGTTTCTTTTTTTCATAGAATCATCTTTTAGATATTCATCCAGAAAGACTGGTGAACTAAGAGCTCTCTGCTGCTATAAACATGGTACTATCAGTCCACTAACCAAGTCCTAAAGGGAGAAAGAAAGGAGAATATTTTAGAAACCTCTCTGTAGCTAATAAAACTGATTTCTTATAAAACATAAAATGAAGCAGAGAAGTGTGGAAGACAACTTCGTTCTGCAAGTAATAGAGGAGCCAACAATGAGAGGTGTCACCAACACCTCGTGCTCACCAACACAGAAGGGCTGGTCGGAAATGTGATGCTCCAGGGCAGCCTTGGTTGCAGTGACCATGAGATGGGTCAAATTTGAGATCCTCGGGACAGTGAGAAGAGCATGCAGCACTTCATTGTGCATCCAGCACAATGAGTGCACATCCAGCATCACTGCCCTGGACTTCAGGAGAGCAGACTTTGGCCTCTTCAGAAACCTGCTCAGCAAGGTTCCATGGGATATAGCCCTAGAGGGCCAGGAGGGCCCAAGACTGTTGCATTCAAGGATCACCTACTACAAGCTCAGGAGTGTTGCATCCCTACTAGAAGAAAGTGCTGCAGGAGGGCCAGGGGACCTCCTTGGACGGATAAGGAGCTGCTGAGGAAAATTCAAAGGAGAAAAGAGGCTTATAAAAGGTGGAAGCAAGGACAGGCAGCCTGGGAAGAATACAGGGATGCTCTTCAGGAAGCTAAGGACCAGGTTAGGAAAGCTAAGGACCACTTAGAATTAAACTTGGCTAGGGATGTTAAGGATAACAGGAAGGGATTCTATAGGTACATTGCAAATAAAAGACTAGGGACAACGTGGGCCCTCTCCAGAAGCTGTCAGAAGAACCGGCTACTCTGGATTTTGGAGAATGCTGAAGTTCTTAATGATTTCTTTGCCTCAGTCTTCACTGGAAATGCTCTGACCACACCACCCAAGTCTTGGAAGGCAGACATAGGGACTGTGAGAATGAAGACCCTGGGCCCACTGTAGGAGAGGATCTGGTTCGAGACCACCTTAGGAACCTGAACGTATACAAGTCCATGGGACCTGATGGAATCCATCTGTGGGTCCTGAAGGAGCTGGCAAATGAAGTTGCTAAGCCACTGTCCATCATATTTGAAAAATCATGGCAGTCAGGTGAAATTCCCGACGACTGGAAAAAGAGAAATATAACCCCCATTTTCAAGAAGGGGAAAATGGATGAGCCGGGGAACTACAGACCAGTCAGCCTCACCTCTGTGCCTAGCAAAATCTTGGAGCAAATTCTCCTGGAAGGCATGCTGAGGCACATGAAAAACAACAAGGTGCTTGGTGACAGCCAGCATGGCTTCACTAAGGGGAAATCCTGCCTGACCAATCTGGTGGCCTTCTGTAATGGAGCTACGGAACTGATGGACAGGGGTAGAGTAGTTGATGCCATCTACCTGGACTTGTGCAAAGCGTTTGACACTGTCCCACATGACATCCTTGTCTCTAAGCTGGAGAGACATCAATTTGATAGGTGGACCACTCAGTGGATAAAGAACTGGCTGGATGGCTGCACGCAAAGAGTTGTGGTCAATGGCTCAATGTCCAGCTGGAGACCAGTAACGAGTGGTGTCCCTCAGGGATGGGTGTTGGGACTGGTTTTGTTCAACATCTTTGTCAGTGATATGGACAGTGGGATTGAGTGCATTCTCAGCAAATTTGCCGATGACACCAAGCTGTGCGCTTCGGTTGATACATTGGAGGGAAGGAATGCCATCCAGAGGGACCTTGACACGCTTGTGAGGTGGGCTGATGCCAACCTGAAGTTTAACCATGACAAGTGAAAGGTCCTACACCTGGGTGGGAGCAATCCCAGGAACAGCTCCAGGTTGGGCAGAGAAGAGATTCAGAGCAGCCCTGAGGAGAAGGACTTGGGGGTGTTGGTCAATGAGAAAATGAACATGAGCCGGCTTCACTGTGCGCTCCCAGCCCAGAAAGCCAACCGTATCCTGGGCTGCATCAAAAGGAGCGTGACCAACAGGTGGAGGGAGGTGATCCTGCCCCTCTACTCTGCTCTCATGAGACCTCACTTGGGAGTATTGTGTGCAGTTCTGGTGTCCTCAACATAAAAAGGACATGGAACTGTTGGAACGAGTCCAGAGGAGGCCACGAGGATGATCAGGGGACTGGAGCACCTCTCATATGAAGACAGGATTAGAAAGCTGGGGCTGTTCAGCCTGGAGAAGAGAAGGCTGCGTGGAGACCTCAGAGCAGCCTTCCAGTATCTGAAGGGGGCCTATGGGGATGCTGGGGAAGGACTCTTCATGAGGGACTGTAGTGACAGGACAAGGGGTAACGGGTTCAAACTGAAATAGGGGAAGTTTAGATTGGATATAAGGAAGAAGTTCTTTCCTGTAAGGGTGGTGAGGCACTGGAATGGGTTGCCCAGGGAAGTTGTGAGTGCTCCATCGCTGGCAGTGTTCAAGCCTGGGTTGAACAGAGCCTTGAGTGGCATGGTTTAGTGTGAGGTGTCCCTGCCCATGGCAGGGGGCTGGAACTGGATGATCTTAAGGTCCTTTCCAACCCTAAATATTCTATGATTCTATATTAGAACATGACATGAGCAGAATAAATTTTTTCACCTTGAGATTGAGATTTGAAGTCCTGCAAACAGAAATCTATAAACCTACAATTCCTTTAAAATTTTTATTAGTTCATGCAAACCTCATCTTAATACTGTCAAGAAATGTTTCTGTCAAGAAGTTTTAGCTCCTTCTTTATACTAAACCAGTGCCTGTATCTGCTGTAAAGTATCCTCTGTTGAGATGAAGCTATTGAATGAAATACAACCAATAGTTTACAGTTAAAGTCTAAGGAAATGTTTGTATCCCTCCAAAATATTTTATAAGTAACTTCAGAAGGGTCAGTTTTCAATTTCTTTAAAATGAACTCAGAGATACAACATCTGTAGGATGTTTCCTACGTCATTTTCTTGTAAGATTTATTTCATATATGCTTGAAAGTAACATTTTAATACTAGCAATGGTACTGTATAGAAGTGAACATTCTTTTTGCCTCTCATACCTTCATATACACATTCTTAGTGACACACTGACAACTGCAACTGAAATAGAGATAAAACCCCCAAATCCAAACTAAACTAAATTCTTCAACCCTCTTAAGAATTAACATCTATTCTTCCACACTATTTTATCTTTGTGATCTGAAAGAGCAAAAGCAGATACTTGGCTTTACATGCTGTTTAGTGCTAAATAAATCTTGAGAGGAATATTTGTACGGCAACAACTTTTAGTTTTGAGTGGCTGATGTGTTGGTACTGAAATGTGCCTATCGGTTGGTACCTGTCTCTCTCTACCGTGCTTCTCAAAACACCACCTTCCAGGAGGGAAGAATCCCTTTGCAAAATGAGAAAGAGAGGTAGAAAACAGTGAGTTTTTTATCACAATTTGAATTGGTGACTCAGACAACAGACAAAAAACACCTAAGAACACAGCTTCTACTATCAAATATGCTGCCAGTAATGCCATTCAGTGAAATGAGGACTACCTATTTTTTGAGCATTAGATTCAATCATCATTATGGAGAACTGACGACTCCTCTGGCGTTCAAACACATCCCGCAGACATCAGTTTCTCAGAACCTGCTCTAGCCTCTTTTCTGATGATTTACTGAGCAGGTTTTCTGCTTTCTTTAAAGCACACATTTGAGCAGCTACCGCAAGTGAACGAATGTCCAGCTCTGCAGCTCAGCAGAACATGTAATAGTTACCTAGAATCTGTTGTAACATGTAGCTGTGGCCTAGAAAACAAGATAAAAAAATACTCAGCACAGTGATCTGTGAAAATAGTCACAAAATTCTGTTTACACCATTCTTGCGTATATTTTAATGCAAACATTTGCATTGCCAAAGCAAAAGAGTCCATAAAGTGGCAGAGTTCTTGGTATTTAGCTAACACTTCTTTGCCCAGGGTTTATGTGAAACACAACTCAAGTTAAAACTGCAGGTTGAGATTGTGAGGAATAATGGATTTATAGACTCTTTGAGATTGGAAGGCACCTCTGGAAATGGCTTAGCCAATCCATGTATAAGGCTGCCCGCAACTGTGGCCTGCGCAGTCTTTAATATCTCCATGGATGGAGTGTCAACACCTCTGGACAACCTGTTAAGAGTGTTCCATCACCCTTAACGTACAAGATGTTCTGTCTCATTTTTCCTGTATTCAGTTTGTGCCCACAGTGAGGATGGTGGGAAGAAAAAATTTTATTTTCCAAAAAATAAGGAGATTTGATACAGAAACCACAGAGAGAAAAATGGAACATCACAACAGTTTAGTGTTTCTTTTCCGAACTTCATACTGCTTTTAGCTTTTTACATACTTGAAATTATATAACCTATTATGATGATTTGTGCTGAAAGACTCTATTATATGGTCCAAAGAACTGTGATGTTAGTTGCCAAAGACCCCTCCTGTTCCTATTTATGTATTGACAAAGAGGCAATGTGTGTGATATTTTTTCAGATAGCTTGATGAAAATGTGATTAACACACAAGTATATGTAATAAGTTTTATTTACCCATAATATACCACTCCTGAGTGCAAAGAAATGTTATTTTAACTAATAAGTATTAACAGACAGGCCTTCACCAGCAGCAGATGCAGCAAACTCACTCACCTGAGACAATTCTTGATTTAGGTTTTGCTCTGCATGGACTGGAAAATTTAAACTTGTGATGTCAATTTTATTATTCCAGAGGATTTTATTCAGTATGTAAACAGACAAACAGGCAGAGCCAGAATCTGTTGCTTACATTAAGACATGAAAGTGGACTATAAAGGAAATTATTTGACTAAACCTGTGACTGAACTAATGCAGCATTTACATTGAAAAAAATAGAAATCAAGATTCCAGATGGTAGAGATATACAACAGAAATAATACATTAATGACAGTTCACAGCATAAGGAATCAAAACAAATCAAATTTCCATGATTAACTACTAGCATTTGATACAATAATGACGAGAAATGCTAGCAAACTACTTCACAGAATTGCACTGTAAATTGTTAACATATCAAAGTTTCAAAATAAAATTAATTTCTTTAGAACAGCGGTAGGCTTTTTTCATACATACCAAATAAAATGTTTTGCCTCATCAGATCTGTGTCTGATTTTATGAAATGACTGCACTCAGAAGGAAGAAATCCCCAAAGGAAAAACCTCACAACAAATATTGTAGGCAATATCCTTCCAGCGTTTAATAACCTATGGATTCAGTCCTAGAGACACTAATCTTATATTCTGTTCACCATAATCATATTCTAGGATATAATTCACACCTTAAAAGTGATTAGATTAAAACTGACCCTGTATTTTCAGGATCAGATGTCTGATCAGGCATAACCTTTACGGCATTTTGTATTTTCACACTGAAATGTGTTCACTTTATTTTGCAGCAAGAAGAAACTCCTTAAAACCAGGTAATTATTTTATTTTATATTTCATTGCTTGTTAACAGACAGAGATGATGCCCCACAGACTTTCAATGCATGTTAAGACCGCAACTTTTCTCCCAGACTGAGGTATCACTACCCTCTACACCACAGTCCTATGACTAATATCTCAATGCTAACTCTTTCATTAATAAAGATGCAACCAGCAACTATACACAAATATGTGCTAAAAGCACAAAATATATCCAAATTATTATATGTATTTACAGTAGATTATATTATGGAATGGGTTGCCCAAGGAAGTTGTGAATGCTCCATCCCTAACAGTGTTCAAGGCCAGGTTGGACATAGCCTTGGGTGACATGGTTTAGTGGGAGGTGTCCCTGCCCATGGCAGGGGGGTTGGAACTAGATGATCTTAAGGTCCTTTCCAACCCTAACTATTCTATGATTCTATATTATTAAACTAAAATACTAGAAAATCTAACAGACTAGAAGAATTGCAGGTGTGGTACAAAAATAAGAAACATTTCACAGAGTCCAGCACATCTGCGATGTCCTGTTGCCAAAGCTCAGAATCCATTAAGGAAGGGCAATACTGGAGAAGTTGGCAATATGAAGAGGAACTGAAATTCATTTTCTTTTAGATGCTTTTTCTTACTCACGAAGTGCCAGGTCATGACTCTCAGAAAATAAAGGACATTGAGAATTCAAATGACAGCCCAGCAATAATAATACTTTCTAAAATGTGCTCCTCCTACCATTGTCTGGAAGACCTTTCTATTAATCTAATATTGCTGTTCTAACTGCAGAGGAAGAGCCTGTATCTCAGTAGAAAAATGCATTAAAACCTCACTTCGTCTGCTGGAAATGAGGTATACAGTTAATTTGCTCACAGCTAAGCTTTTCTAGAACCCCACTAATATTCCCATGGAGAACGCTCTACACTAGCTAAGAGAGAATGCTGATGCACCTATTATTTGAGAAAAAGCTCCAAGGAAATCATTTACAATACATATATGGAGAGAATCTTTTTGCCACAACATCCAGGGATCAAAGAATATTCTTGAACCCACTATAGTCCATTGCTTTAAGTGATGTGTCGAGAATCATGAAACTGCCAAATGCAAATATAAACCCACTAAAAATAACTATAGTCTTTTTGCAAGCTATGGTATAGCTATACCCAAAAAAGGTTAGCGTCAATCAGTGCATCATATTGGCATTTACAAATTGCTGACAAATGGTGTTAGCAAGTTTCTTTGAGCAAATCTCCTAGAACACATTTATTTCCTTCAAGGTAACTGCTTTATTTTCTACCACAATTTTTCACATACTAAATTGTACCCCTATTGAGAATACAGCTTACTGAAATGTGCTGCCTTCTCAGTAAAACTTTGTTCTTTCAGTGAAATTAATTGTATTTATTCAGGTCATTACATTTATTAGAAGAAATAGGGCTGGGTTTGTTTGGGGTTTTTTTTCTGGGTGTGTTTTTTTTTTTTGGTAGGTGTTTTTCAGTTTTGGAGGAGCTTTTGGGTGCATTTTCACCATTTTGCCTACAGGGTAATAGTATTTATTCTGACTTGTGCATCACTGGTAGAACCCATTATGTAATGTGATTTTACATCTCCTATGCAGGTCCTCATACCTGGCATTTTTATTTTAATAAGCAAAACCATGAGATCTAAATTCTATTTACACATTTAGAAAAGAGATGAGATGATCTCTCAGAAAGCAAGTAAATTGTTTAGGGCTGAGGAACAAGAGGAAATTTGTCTTCCCTTCCTGCTTTTAACATAAACTGACTACGAGATTATAAATAAACTATTCTTGAAATGTCATTTCTCAAAGTAGAATAAAAAGATACTGTGACAACAGTGTATTAAGATGGAAAAAAAAAAAAGCACCTGAAAAGCAGGATCATTGCTTCTCCATCAATACTGTATTAGCTCATAGTTCTAATCTCACAGTGTGGTCACTGTTGAATTATTCGGTGATGCGGAATTAATGACATTTTCTAAAAATGTGTGAAATTCTAATAATTGAAATTAAATTAAAATCTAAAACCAACACAATTTTGGTTAAAGCATTTAAATAATGCATCACAGTTCCAGTAATGAACTGCTATTATTGGTATGTTTTCCATGAATTCAGGCCAAAGCTTCACATAAATATTGCTAACGAATACCCACTGTTATTTCCTAACATAATAGCTTCTGGTGGAAGATGTTGCCTCCTGTTCTCACATTTCAGTATTAGTTGTGTTGCTGCCTCTATGACCACTTGTACTGTTGAGGTAAGGACAATTACTACTACAGCAATTCAATGTACACTTGAAACCATCATTATTTGTGCCCCACAAAGCTTGAAATTACATTTCTTTCATAAGCAGACTGAAGCTGAGCTACCCCTGGCTTACAGATGTTATTCTGCATTATCTCGTCTGTGTACAACTCAGGATAATCAATTATGTCAAGGCAATGAAAAGACACGACCTTAAACAGCAGTTAAAGCTGCAAGTTATGACATGAATTTGACAAGAAATTATCAGTTCACTACTTTCCAGTGCTATACTCAACCAGCTTAAAACAAAATATCATTGGAAAGGAGAACAAAAATTACTTGAATATTGAGTTGCAAATGTATTTTGTATTCACCTCCCCCCTCTTTAAATACCAAAAGTACGTGGACAGCTTCTTTAAATGACTTAAACAAAAAGCCACACAGGGGCCTCTCAACTGGAAGTACCTGAAACCATTTCAATCTTTACAGCCTGTTTTACAACTCTTAGTCAAATTCTACAAAATAAGATCTTAGGGAGAAAAAGGTAAAGTCCCTTGAGATGTCTGCCCCTACAAACATCAATTTGCCATTTACTCCTCATGATGTCTCATCAAATTGATTTTTGCTTTTTCAAATCCAGGAAAAACTGAACAAACATGAATGCCACAAATTACATCCTGGCATTCCTCCATTTATTTATTACATTTTCTAACAAAGATAGCTTGCTTGAAATAAAGTTTGAACTTGGAAAGCTGAAACTCTCCCTGAGCCCATGCAAACAGTAAGTATGCACGTATCTACTGAAACATATTCATTTTAAATCAGTCTAGACTCTGCAAACTGATCCATGGATTCACAGGCATAGATGCACAATCCCTGTGCAGAGCTTCATGGACAGTAAATGTAATACGATGGTTTACTATGAGTGTGTGTTCAACCTCTACAGAATTTGTACAGGTCTAGTACAGAAAAACCATCAGTGAAAGAAATAAATTGATACATCTTTCAGAAAGATTTTCATTCATATTTCTTAAATAAGTCTAAATATTATTTAAAAATACTGGAAAGAATGGTATTTGCAGCAAAATTGAAAGATCTGAACAGATGATATGCCTTTTATGAATGTATATCAATGGGTTTGTTTTGAGATGCTTACCATATGACTGTATTAAACTATTTCTGGACATATTCAATATTAACATTAACAAAATCAGAATATGCATCAGCAGATTGCAAAATTCAACTAGATAGCTTTCAACAACTTGGCTTTTTAAGTTGGTTACTAAGTCCCACAAAAATACAAACCCCACAGAAACAAAACCAAAATAAACCTGAAAAAGGCAAAAGAAATCAAAAGCATCTCATGTTTGAACAGTATGTGTGGATGCAGGTTCTGAGGAGCTTAGATATTTTTGTAAGCTTTACACTGTCTTTTGTTCAAAGTCACCGTTCATATCAACAACAATTACTAGATATGACTTTAAATATAACAAAAGCACTTGTAATTTGAAAAGGAGCCTTCTATTTAAAATGATACTGGTTTACAGACTTTGGAGATGCTGGCATTGTATTTTAAATTGTAGTGAAAAAGCTTAATATTTTCTTGACTACTTGACAGATACTTACATGAAAAAGGGCATCAGCTGAATAAGAGTCTCTTTTTTGGGACTGGCTGTGAATTCAGGCACAGTTTGAATAATTTTGTTCATTACATTCCTTAGGTAATTTTGTAACTGCTTGCGTCGCTCTTCCACAAACTTTGCATCCTAAAAATAGAAATAAATATGAATGGCATGAAGAATATGATTTTCAATTCTATAATGCCACTGAAAAGTCCAAATAAAAATACATTGGCAATATGTAAAAAAACCCTTGACTGTCCTTCTTAGAGATGAAGGAAAATCATGCAACCTAATAAAAACTGTTTTGCAAAAACATCCACTGACAGGATGCCAAATTCTCTCCTTGGAAGAATGTCTCTTCTATGGAATTATTTCCTAATAGTAGCTCTCCACAAAATGTCTTATCAAGGCAGTGCATAACAGTGGCATAGACTCAGTGGCAAAACAATTCATGTGATTCTTCTGGAGATCCAGAATTACCAGTCTTTGCAGGAGAAAATAACAACTTATTCCCACAATTCCATCATAATTCATACTTCTCGGATGCTGGGTACACAAACTACAGAATGGATTAATATTTCTCCAGCTTTTACATTATTATGTAAAGAAATTATTATTTTGTGGTTGAGTTTTCACATAGTAGCTTGATTTTTAAACATTATATTACAGCTGTCATAAAAATCTTAAATTCCTATAGCACTCTATATTTTATATTATATTGGCCCTAATAAATAAATAATTCTATGAACTCCACATTCTGCCGAGGGATTTGAAAATTAAGTCTCATGCCATGCATCCTGTAACTTACAGCTAGCTTCAACCTTTTCCTGGGAGGGATCATAATTACAATGAACTATAATATAAAGTCTACACATTTGACAGGATGAAAATCTGAAGATTATTACTTCCTTAGATAAAACACAGTAATTCATCCTCAAAGTAAAAATGCTCCTTCAAATTCAGGACTGCTGTGGAGTTCCTAGAACCTTTATTGATTTTTTGTTCTGCTCCTCTCTTTCATTAGGAAAGTTACCAGGAACAGCATTATTTTTAGGAGACATAAGAAAATAAGCAAAGACTGTGAATGACATTTCTTAAAGTACTCATTTAAATTCATAGAATTAAAACAAAGAAAAAGAAAAACACCAACCAATATGAAAGTACATTTGCAAATATGGGCAACTAATCCTGTACACTCAAAACAGCCTCATTTTTTATAATTTAAGGAAGCCTTGTCTGTTCGTCTTTTATTTGCATGCAATTACTTAATAACATGTAATTACTGTAGCATTTATAATTGCTGAAGACACTCACACCTACAGGCTTCAAAAACTTAGGCAGTTCTTGTGATGTTAACTGAGTTCACAAAACTCCAAAATCTATGTTCATTTTGTTTGTTTTATAGATATGAACTGACACAAATGTTCAGCCCTGTTTCACATTCCAGTTTAATATTAATACATGTAACAATCAAGATCAGCGTGAAAATGAAAAAGAAAAAACCCACGTATTTTTTATATTGTTTGCTATTGCTTTTATAGCAGTCATATTGTTTTTCAGCAACATACACAAATTGTGTAGGAAGTGATTCTAGTGTTAGCTGATTTACTGAGAAATGAAAAAATGAAGTCTGAAACCTCCTGGAAACTGACGCTTTATTAAAAGCCAAAGCCGCATTGTTGGCACTTCATCCACTCTGCCACCCAGTACTCCACAACTGAGTAGAGTTGCTACTCAAATGGAACAGAGCAACAGCTTGCTCTATGCCCCACTGCACGGATGAGGTTTGGACAAATGCGTGGAACAGAAGTCTACACAAGCTGTTGGGATAAATTTTCATAGGTGGTACACACAATACTAGAATAAAATAGAATGCTAATAAATAAGAGTACTGCAATACTGATTAATTTCATTATTTTTCCTCTTCTCACTAAGATTTTTGTTCTTACTGGATTCTTGACTAGCTCCAGGAAGTTGTCTTCCCATCTTTTACACAAAGGATTTCAAGTATCGCATGATCACGTTAGTAGGGACACTAATTTGCTACAACCGGCTGTGTGAGGCAGAAGATAAAGTGTGGCACACAGGAGGGCATGGAGAGGAAGAAAAAAGTTTGTGGAACAGCTTTGGTTCCAAGAGCTTTAACCACACGAGTAGCTGTGATGCTTGGTACATGAGACCACTTCAGTTCTGGAGTAATCCTCTCCTCCTCTTACTTGATGGTGTATCATGGACGCAGGAGGAACACTGTTTTGCTCTACAAGCCTGCTCATGGTGCAGACACAGCCCCAGTTTTGAGCCACTCCAAAGAACTGGCCTCACTCCCACTACACATTCTTGATTCTACTTCAGTCATTTTCCACCAATTATGCTTTCAAGCCCCCTTTTACACTTTTCAAGAAAATCCCCATTTTCCACATTCATTAGCATTTTTTCAGTTCTTAAGGGGTTTTTGGTCACAAACCCTCAGTATTTGCAGGGTATTTGAAACTGTTCCAATTATGTTGAAATATACTCTTCAGCAGAAGCAGCATTTTTTTTAGTACAACTCCTGTACTGCACACGCATTTAAATGAATATATCTCCTTTCACAGGCAGAACCACTTTATAATAAACACAGGAGCAAAATGCTCAGTGTTGGTACTTCCCATCCCTTATGTTATTGTAAAGAACCCCACTAACTCCAGGTAATAACAGCACAGAGTTTTCTAATTAAGACTGACACAACATGCTTAGGGAATGCATTTTTGCTGTTTAAAGCTGACCGAATTGGTGCTTATGATATAGCTATTTTTCTGCCACTTTTCCAAGCAAAATACAGAAAATCTCAGAAATTAAACGCAGCCTGAAAACAGACAAAACTGCTCTTTTAGCCTGACAGGAACTTAATTTCAATCAAACACTAAGCAATCTACCATGAGGCTCTGCACCAAGAAAAGAAGCCCACTGTCCTTACCAGAAGTAATGTAACCTAAGGGCAAAATGACTCAGCTGAAGGTCTACACTTTACCATTAGACATGCATTTTGCAGCAGCAGGTTGGCTACTCAGAGGAATTCTTTTACTACACAGGTGTTACCGACAAGTTGTTACAGTAATGAAGAGCTTGTGTCACAAAATAGTGACTAGAATAATTGATAATAGAAAACCACAACTGTTTTGTGGTTGTTGGCCGCGACCAACAGCTGGCCAGTTTTTTTTTCAGTCTCACATTATAAAAAGGTAACCACTATCCTCTTTTCATTAGACCAAATTATCTACAACTGAAATCTAGCCAGTGTTTTATATTCCAACTCCTAAATAGCATTTTTATTTTCAAGCAAAAAGTAAAGGGAAGGATTTTGAGTTGGATTTTTATCAGTGAAAACAACTAAATATGCTTTTAGGATATATGAGACTGTATCTGTCAATACAAATCTGTACTTGCATTTCCATTCACACAGGGACCAGCAAAGATCTTCCCCCCAGATGCAATACTCAGACTTCTGTATGCTTGATATGAATGCACTCTGGAGACAAAATAATTGTGTTAAAATTACAACTACATATACTTTTTCAAAAACCCCCTTACATTGTTTTTCCCAGCAGCACACACCAAAACTGCCCTAAACCCAGCATTATATTTGGTTCCTATACTTTCAAGAGCTGTAGCTGTTTACAGGATACAAATTATAAATATCTAAAATTATTACACAAAACCCAGATTATTCTATATTAGGTTTTTCTCCATTTTTATATAGAACATACTAGATCCTTCCATAACCAATTAGGGAGCACATGTTTTTAGGCATTTTACTGAGTCGAGCCCTGGATGCTATTTCTACAAATCTTTTCATGAAGGTATTTGAACAATTGGCTACAGTCTTACTAACTTTAAAACGAAAAGGCAATGCTAACTGGTCCTTTCAGTTCTTCTAACTGGCTCCAGTGGCAGATCCCCAAACTTGAAGAAACTTAACTATCACTAAATATCCCCTACTATATCCATGATAAACCTAATCCCTGGTCCCATGGCACTAGAAGGAGCAAAGTGTATTCCAAGAAGGCAGGAGCTCTGCTTTCAAGATTAGAGATTTCTTTTCAATGCAACAGATAAATTCTTTGCACACATCCTCAGTGGGAGGAATTATTTCTGGACAGCCACTACGGCTGTTTGCAAGAATGCTGCAATTACCTGCCTGTACTTGAAAAGGAGCTCCAACGTGACCAAAGAAAAGCCTCACCCATTCGGCACCGCCTGATCAACCACTCATGAAAGATTCCGTGCATAGAAAAGGAACTAGTACATGCAGGGATACACTGCCTAGAACCATAATCCATTGCCCTTGCTAATTGATTAAGAACCTCTCTTCCCCTATTAAAAGAAAGGTACTAGATAGAGGGGGATTCAGTAATAGAAAAGGCATGGGCAGACTCTGACATACATCTGTAGCACATCTTGCCCATGTTTACCATCAAGTTATGCACAGGAAGCTTCTAATCACAAACTGTTAACTGAGACTGAACATACCAGCATTCACCTTCAATTTGTAGACATACACTTTGCAAATAAAGCTACTTCTGTTTCTGCATGAACTTATTTCCTAGACCACAGTTCCTGAGCATGTACCTTTAATCAAAGGCCCACAGAATTCCAGTTAAGAGGTAAAAGTGCTTCAGATTGCAGGAGCAGTAAAACACATCTGGGAAAAGATTTTTTAATCTGAAATTAATGCCTCCCAAAATATTTTATTACATTTTTTTGACTGAGAATCTGTCCACAATAAAATGCATATATCACATTGCAGATCTTTAAAAAAGAGAATACATAATGGAAATCTTATAGACTCTTAGCGGCTATTAGAAGATTATGTTAAGCTATAAACTAAAAAGCAGAGTTCAATGTACCACATTTTATGTTACGCTGTTTTGCAGGTTTTCATTACAAGCCAAACTGATTCCAGCTTGCAGCTGAAATTGTTTTACACAACTGCTGGTCTTTCATATGCACTGGTAGCACACAACAGATGGCAGAACACTGATGTTTTTCATTATTAATGGGACAGCTTACTTTAGAAGTTTTAAGTATTTTCCATGAGCTGTTGGAAATTGCATGATTGCCATGGCTACCTGCCAGGACTTAGGGGCAGATAAAACTTTTATACTCTGGGTTTGGTGCTGTTGAAATCAACATAAAATGCACTGCTGCTGATGTTCTAACCATTACTTACCCTTTCACTAACCTCCTCTTGTTAGTGCTGGAAAAAAAAGGAAAAAACAAAACCAAACAACAAAACAGCTCAGGGCTCAGTTCAACTCAATTAAAATAAAAAGAATTTTGGTTTTTGGATTTAATGAGAGCTGCATCAACCTCTGGCAGCACACAGCACATCCCATCCTAAATAAAGTGCCCAACAGCACTATTCAAGGATGGACCTGCACATGCAAAAATAAGCTCAGGTTCTTCTAGTGGAGCTTAATACTTTTCACAATCTTCATCAACTTGTCTTAGCAAAATTATTGTATCAGGTTTTGTCTGTTTACAGGGCACCAAACTTCAAAATAAAGCTGGAAATCAGAAGCAGAACTGGGAGCTAACGAAACATTCAATGTCATTCTCACCGCTTTGTGATTAAAAAAAGACAGCAAGTAGTAATTTTTACTGACACCTCTGCAAAGGTCACATGACTTCAGTGTACCTGTCCTTCAGTAACTAATGCATCATGAAACAGTTGTATGAAGGAACAGTTTCCAAAACCAGATATACCACATAGTACCATGTTATACAAAAATAACCTCAAAATTACTGTAAGTACATCAGCTTAAAATTTCCATCCTACTTGTATTTGCAAGTTTCTGTAAGGCAGAATGAGGCTGGCATTAGACAACAAAACAAGGGTGTACAACAGGCGAAACTGCCACATTTCCCATCCCACTGTACATCTCTATATCTTTTTATATACATCTACTGTTCAGTGGAACAAACAGGAATTTAAGAGGATGAGATAGAAATAAGGAATTGAGGAATTCTAAGTTCTGAAAGTAAGTATTTCTTTAAATGGATATTTACTCCATAATTGTAATTACTCCTCTGTGTTTCTCTACTAAAATAGTGGATGTGTTTCTATCTCCAACTATGGGTTCATTCCAAGGATAGCAGGAAGTAAGAGATGCTTTTAGAGAAAGTCATCTGAAAAAGACATTGCTACAAAACCATCCAGCAGCAAACAAACATACTAAGGGTCAGCTATGTCAATGCCCTCAGACAAGACCAAATTTATATGGACAACTGTAACATTTTTATCAGCATTTCTAATTTTTTAAGACTTGAGGCATCTCCTGCAGTACTGTGCTGGGCTGCTCAGCACAGCCTACCTGTTCAGGAAGGAAATCAGAGAATCATGGAATGGTTTGGGTAGGAAGGGACCTTAAAGCTCATCCAGTTCCAACCTCCTGCCACAAGCGGGGACACCTTTCACTAGACCAGGGATAAGGCAGCCACAACCTCTCCGGGCTGTGGCGGCTCAGCAGCTCTGCAGCCTTCTCAGGTCACCAAAAGAGCTCCAAGCTCCATCTACACCTCTGAAATATATTTTATAATCAAACCTTGAAGTCTTACCTTTTATTTTGAGTCAGAGATAGTTTATATACCACTGCATTCTAGATAATTGTCTGTGCTTTCTTAGAATACAATGTTGCTGCACGGCATCCTCTAAGCAACTCCAGAGCACAAACATGTGAACAGATACAAGAAGGTGCAGTCCCTGGGCTCTATCTAAACAACAGACAACCTCATTTTGGTCAATTCTTCCCCCATGTCATCAAATCTCAGTCAAACTATGTCTTCTCTGAATTGGCTGAGGCACTTGAAGAATCCTTGGTAATGCAGCATCACCATCACAGTAAGACATAAATGTTTATTTTTTTCATTTCATACCAGGAGGCTACCAGAATACCCAAATGGTGCATGAGTTGGTATAAAAACGCAATATTTTTACCTAGCAGTTGCCCAAGCAGCATGCAAATCACATTACTTTCCCCCTATAATGTCACAATGTACAGCAACAGCATCTCAACAATTTCTGTGGGCTCTATCTTCAATAATTTGTTAGAATAAAATGCTTTTCTTTAACTATAAGATTAACAGACAGCAAAAAAACATCACTTGACAAGAAAAAATGTATTCTGTAGACCCTTAATAGTCTGTGTTCCCCATTCTTCAACAGAAATTAACAGTAAATATTTGTAACTTGAAAAAAAAAAAAACAAACCAGAAAGCCTCAACTCACAATTTTCATGAAATGTTACACTTGAGCATCAAATGAACACATTAATTCAGCAAGACCTTCTGAAAGAGATGGATAATTCTGAGTTGGCAAACTGCTTACCCTTTAAACTAAACCACCAAGAAATGAAACACAGCACTGCACACTGCACTAGCTTCCATCTTCATACCGGATTTCAGGTAACCCAAACTTTTCATATCACAGAACTGGAAATATTTACTATAAAGTATCTGTCATATAAAAGCCATCTATATCCCACTGACTTATTTCCATTCTCTTAGTGATATGACAAATACATGAAAACAAAGAACTGAATGCTGTTGCTCAAGTACTGTATACATAAAACATCAACTGCAATTGCAGCCTTTTCCAGGAGAAAACCCATAGGATCTGGATTCCAGATCAGAAATACTCTGTAGTCCCCCCTTAGCGTTCACATGGCAGTGTCAGGGAAGAGGTGTGCTGTGACTAGAAATCTGAATAATTATGCCAAGTGCGAAATTATTTCTATCTGTATGGTACTTCAATTAAGTTACCTATTGAAATCCAGATTGTATTAGTTTAATCTCAATGGCTTATTTAAAGTTCATTCTTCTCTGAGAATTTAACTTTCCAGTTATAAAGTAACACAGTGATCTTAATGAACACAATTTCTTTTATGGCTTTAGCATGCCATAAAAACAGTATTACAGAATTAACACATATGGCTATAAAGAAAATAATGAGTTCCTTTCCTGATTTGAACACAATGTAAACGGATCCCTTTCCTTTTTAAGCATACGATAGCACAAGCATGTCTGTCAAATTTATATTAGCTACAGCTTTTGCAAAAACCCACAAGGCAAAACAGTATATGAAAATAACTCAATGTACTAGTTAAGTCCACTAAAGGGGTTGAAAATTAAAATCTACACATTTTGAAAAGCAAGAATAATAAAGAATTTAAGCATCTGTATTATGTCAGACAAAAATCAAATTAACTCAGCATTAATGAAAGTAATCCTTAACTTAAAAGTTGCAATATATAACTTAAGGATTTATATTTTCCAAGCTTTTCTCCTTTAATAAATGTATTCCAATTCTGAAACATCAGAGACATAATTTTATAAAATTCTACTGAAGACATAGGATATCAAAACTTAGTACTAAGAAATATTATTTAGCCCACTGCCCCAAAGGCATTAGCCAGAAGTTTCGCTTTCTCCTCTGTTTTTTAAGTCACAGCTCCCTGTGACAGTATGACTTCGACAAACTAACCTGATGAAGGATAGTTCCTATGAGCTGCTAAAGCCCATAAAGTACAAAAGCACGCATATCTCTACTTCTGATTTCAATGAAAGTCAAACACATTCTTAAAGTTTAGGATGTCCTGAAGCACTTTGCTGAATCAGGACACAAATACGCCCAAGCCTAAAAGGAAAAAACTTTCTTACCTAAGACTCTTTCTGAATCATCTTTCAAGTATTCCATATTTCTTCTGTTATTGCTACGTACTAGTAAAACAGGAATTGTTACACTTCCAAGTTTAAAATATATATTTCAAACACTGCCAGTACATTAGATATTAGAATCCCATTTGCGATCACAGCAATAAAATGTACACTGGACATATATGCATGGAACTTGTGAAATAATTCATTTAAACCATCAATATGATTTTTCATGTCAGTCTAGAATTATTGGTAGTGTTTTTATTAGCATGATGGTCTAGGATATTGTGGTGGTGGCATCCCCCCCTCAGTCCTGGACCCATATGCCTACCCAAGGATTCCTGTTAGGCCCCAGCCTTTGCAATAATGCAAGGAGTTGGATGGCGGGGCATTCCCTGACCATTAACTCTAATCGACTAACAATAGCAGGAGGGGCCCCACAGGTATCAGGAAGGTCAGATACTCCCTTATCATATCGGGAGTTCTTCTGGGATGGTCAATCATTCCCTGACAAAGACATGATGCCAGGATGAAAATTTACACTGACTAAAGCCAATCATCTTACCACCCTATAAATTTTCCCAAGATGAAGATTTCTATTAAAATCACTTCTATAGATATGCGACCATGATTCTTTAAGCATTCCTAAACACTCAGTTTAAACTCACAACAGGCATGTACTGGAATAGTAATGAAGTTGGAAAAACTATGAACACAGACTCTTCTCCAGATATGAAAGATGGAAGAAGTTTCAGTCCTCATTTCTGCCAGGCCTTACCTCTGAGTCAACAGTACCTCACAGTTACACTGCATTACAACAGCAAAATACACACTGTGTTACTGTGTGTACATACAAACTATGTTATGCACAGTGTAAGGCAGTGAGCACAGGACAACAAACGCTGAACTCTGAATTCGTGTATGGTGTACTAAATGTGAGTGATATGGCAAACACACAGGTCCTGACTTGAAGAGGGAAAATCAGCTGTACTGGATATGTCACTAACCTTCAAAAAAAACTAGGTAGCATCACACTTTCTGAAAAATATTAGCAAAATCTGTGTGCTTTCTTACCCTGCAAACGGCTACCTTATCAAACCAAATCTCCCTCCCAGTAACAGCTACATCACTCCCCTTTCCCACAGAAAAATACTTGCACAAAATATAACAAGGAATCTTAAAAACCAGAACTGTATCTTAGGTACCTGCAGATATATGAGTACTTCATGCCACAGAGACAGTAGAAACAAAAAGAAAAAGAGGAAGCAGAGGATCCAGAACTGGAATCTTCATGGAAATGCACTGGTCTGGTGATATCCATCCCTAATCCAAAATGGTTCCCCGGAGGGAGCTGAAGAGGGATGGCAGAGGGGAGGAGTTCTTTCAAAGAGCTGATTCCTCTCATGCTCCATCTCCTCTTCCCAAGTAGAAAGTTCAGTACCTCCATCAGTTGCCTAAAAAGAAGCTTTAAAAGGGTGCTTGTCGCTGGATATGCAAGTCTGGATTGCCTAAAATGGAGACCCTTACATGAGGAAATACATAATGGGTTACGCATCAACAGCATAATATGAAACACTTCAGAGCAAGACCGCTAACGTTCAAAATCTAATTTGAATGGCTTCAAATGACTTCACATATACAGACACACACAGCTAGACAACTCCTTACTTGATAAACTTTCAAGAAACAATAAGTATTATAAGCAGAAGACTGTTTCTTTGCAATAAAATCTTTACCTTCTACACCTTTTAACCCTAACAGTTAACCTGCAGACCATCATAAACTCTCCCCTATCTTCAGCAACAGGCAAACAGATTGGGCAGTAATAAAAAAGCAGCTATGCTGTCAGGAAATTACACAATAAAAAAAATGGAATGCCCTCTTAGTGCAAAGGCAGGATTTCCACTGACATGAATGGGAGAAAGCCCCTGGTGAACAGAAATTGCACAATCACAAGATACATTCCAGAAGCCAACTTCATATATCTCCTAAATGCCATCTTTGATGTTGTCATATATGTACACATGTATACATGTCTATACAAATAGCTATCTTTCAAGATACATATTATCCTGGGTTCAGCAGTAGCAGTCAGTTTTCTCCTTCTTAGTAGCTGGTGCAGTGCTGTGGTTTTGACTTTCAGCCTGGGAACAGCGCTGATAACACCGATGGTTTTAGCTGCTGCTCAGTAATGTTTACTCTGACCAAGGACTTTCTGAGCCTCATGCTCTGCCAGGGAGGAGGGGAAGCCGGAAGGAAGCAGAGACAGGACACCTGACCCAAACTGACCAAAGAGGTATTCCATACCACAGCACGTCATGCCCACTATGTAAAAACCGGGGGCAGTTACCCAGAAGGGTTAGATCACTGCTTGGGTCGGGCTGGGTATCGGTCAGTGGGTGGTGAGCGGTTGTATTCTCTTCCCTTGTTATTTCCTTTTTCATTATTATTATTGGTGGCAGCAGCAGTGGTTTATGTGATACCTTAGTTACTGGGCTGTTCTTATCTCAGCCTGTGGGAGTTACATTCTTTCGATACTCCTCCTCATCTCACCGGGAGCAGGGGAAGGAAGGGGAGGGATTGAGCAAACGGCTGCATGGTTCTTGGTTGCCAGCTGGGCTTAAACCATGACACACATTTACAAACTTTTAAAATAATTACACACACAAAACAATCTACAGTTTAGGTTAATTGCTGATAGGCAAGAGGTACATATTTATCTAACGTTTGGGCATGAAAGAAGCTATGGCTAGAGTAAAAGCTAACAGACTTCAGTTGCATAGACTAAAAATGATGAATAATGTTGCTTTCAGTATTTTCTCCTAGACAGAAAACTTATTTAAGATTTCTGTGCTGTTCCTCCTAGGCAGTTGAGGAGTCATGGCAAAGTCCCTCTCTGTTCTAATCTCAGAGAAGTGCTGTGTATTCTTTCCACATGGGGTATCTGATGTTTTAAAGGAAAGCAAAGGATATCAGACAGTAAAGTCAGCACTCGGCAGAAAGCTACCTTAGTTAATTTCTACATCCTTAGACAATCACTGAATTCACATCTTCAGTGGAAGCAAAGAACCATTTTTATTTTGGTATGTCCTCTACTGGGACAATACCCTTGCAGGCGGATATTTAATCAGATGTTTACTCAGTTACTAAAATCCATTCCATAAGCATTATGATCTGCCCAATGCAGAAGTAGCAACTGAGATTTTCAGGACATTGCAATATTCTAAAAAATAGAATAATAGGTGCAGTAAATGCTCCTGTGTTATTACTGCACCTATTATTCTGAAAGCAACATTTCAAGAAGTGAGACACCAACTAGTCCTTTGGATGTTAGGAACCTGATAGGAAAGCAGTAGTTACAAAGACTGTCACAATGGACTTACAAATTCAAAAGAGCCAAAGCACCTGAAGGCTGGTTAAAAGGCAAAAATCTATTTCATGCAAGAAAAACACAGTTTGAAATCATAAGTCTTAGTATATACACCTACATATAAAATAATCAGCAAATCACAAACCAGGCTGATAGATGGGGAGCATGTTTTTAAGATTACAAAACCAAGCAGTTCAAGTGTTAAAAACACAGTTTTAAACAAAATGATCTACAGTTTAAAAATTAAGTATAAAAATACACAATAAGCATATGACATGTCTCATACATATAAAAGAGAACAAGTATATTTCTCATTTTCACTCAAACAAAACATCGGTAAGCTAATGGAAAACTGCTTATTCTTGCAAGAACTTTGACAATTATTTGGTACCAGCACTAAAAGACTGTTAGTAGAAAATATACGCCACAGGGACTAGTATATATGAAACCTAATACATGGAACATGAAACATTGCAAACTATTAATATCTTTTCCTTCAGTAGTCACATTATCTGCCCTGACAATTAAAAGCAACATTTATAAATCAAATTATTCTTTTCATTCATTAGTTCAAACATTTAAACTGATACACAGAAAATAAGATCACCAGCCTCAAAGGCAATTTTTCCCTGTGTCAGAAAACTCTGCAGCTTTGCATTTGAACATGATCTCCCTGGTTTATACTGCAGTACAGCAGGAAAATTAAGCATGAAAATTAACAGTTCTCACAGTTTTTTCTACATTACTCTCTGCTGGTCAAGTTCCCTCCTCAGAGCTCCAGTATTTTGCATAGCAAGAAAGTGGATAGTATTCTATGACCCTGTTGTAGTAGTTCTAGGTCATTCCATAGAACATGGTGTCCTCTTGTGGTTTGGAGATTCCCTAAATGTGAGACATGTAAGTGAGCACCAAATGTAGTGCTGGTATCAAAGGAGGCATCAATTACAGCAAAACCCTCTTTCAGTGCCACTAAGATTTAGAGTAAGCATATCACCTTCAATAACTTCATAGTACCAAATGCAGTGTACTGAACATAGGCAATGAACATCATTCAGGTCCAGACCTGAAGAATATAAAAAGTACACACCATCATTTTCCAAAAGCTGTAAAATAGTGAGTTTTAGCCATTTGCACATGGAGGACTATGTTTTACTGATATATTAGTTAGGGATCTAGTGACACTGAAGATTCATAAAGGATATAAAAAATGTAGATTGACAAAATCATAGACAAACTGCATACAGATAGTTCTGTTAGCAGAATTCAGCTACTGAAACGCCTCTTTAGGCAGTGATTAAAGATTGTATTGATTAATTTAGAAATGAGAAGACAGCTGCAATTCTATTAAAAACAGTACAACCAATATCAAAGAGAAAAATATCTAGTGCAATATAAAAACACACCTAAAAGGGAACACGCTTTGGCAGCCACTGAAGTTAAAACAGCAGTATTGAAAAAAGCAGCACTGACACTATCTTCTAATGCCCGTTACCAAGCATTTGCAAGTGTAACATCATGCACATATCTATCATCCTGCAGGATTCCAGGACAGACATTCCCATATGACTTAATTAGTTTTACAACAGATTTTTAAGCCTTGCAGTTACTTCAGCTTACTCTGCCATGGAAAGGAGGGACGATCAGTCACTCAATGTAATGTGTTCCAAAGAGCTACAACCTGGTCTAGTGGAAGGTGTCCCTGCCCATAGCAGGGGGTCAAAACTGGATGACTTTTAAGGTCCCTTCCAACCCAAACTAGCCTGTGATTCCATTCCTGCTGGATCTATAGAGTAACTGTTCCTGAAGCATGATCCACTATACTACTTAAAACCACGCAACGTTCTTAAATGCAACATGCACAGCTATGACACAGTACAGAAAATAGCACCACTGAAAGGACAAAAATGTGCCTAGATAATGTGCTGAGGAAATAAACTCTTCAGTGATAAACTGAAGTAAGCTCTTGCAAATGTGAAATCCCCACTTTACAACTTACAAGATATTTACAGCAGGTAGCCAGAAGTGTAACCACTAATCAGAATTCCAGTTAAACCACTGTCTTATGGCTGATCATAGGAGCTTTTCAGGAGTGTTATGGATGTCACCCATTTCTTACTGTAAAGAAAAGCTACTTTCTCTGAGATCTGATATGGCAGAAAGCAATTGCAGTTTTATACATGATTAAGGTCGAATTTTGGCCCAAAGCTAAAGCACTGGAAGAATAAGCAATGCAATTTTTTTAATAAGTTGCTTAACTAAAAATTTTGTATGCACCAATTGCGTTTGAAGTAATTAAGGATGAAAGACTATCACAGCTTAAAAGAAGGTTTTTGTAATATATTGAAGCGGCTGATACTCCACCACTTCAAAAAAAAGAGAATTAGTTACGTAGCAAAGAAGAAAACAATACATTGTTTCTACAAAACTATCCACTAAAAATGAAATATGCACTGGGGATAAAAGGCAGGAAAGCTCTCATAAGTACTTTCATTTACTAGGATATAGGCAATGAACATCAGCTATGAACTTCATGCTATGCAAACAGACCTACAGGTTTTATTGATAAATTCCATACAGAAACATAGAATCCCAGGTTGGATGTGACCTCAAGGAACATCTGGTTCAACCTTTCCAGGCAAATCATGACCTATATATATACTAACACATATATGTTTATTATATATATGTGTAAATGATGATATAAATATCATCACCATCTAATCCAGATTATGTGCATTAATAATAATTTTGTATCAAATGCACCAAGCTTACCTACTCATGTTTAGAGAATACTTGGAAAGATCATCTGAAATAAGATCAGAGTTACCACCTTTAAACACTGATCATCTCCACATTCACTGACACCTGAATGCCTTAAAGAATTTATTAATATTGCTTTTTCTCTATTTGTTTTTGAAATTTTAGATTAGTTCACATAAACAGCACTGGTGAGTTTTCTATCATACACAAACTTGCATCAGATATAATTAGCATGATTCTGGCATTTCAGTGATATATGTATTACTGTGCCCTTAGGCCTGTCCTGAGTTCAGCAGTAGCAGTCAGTTTTCTCCTTCTTAGTAGCTGGTGCAGTGCTGTGGTTTTGACTTTCAGCCTGGGAACAGCGCTGATAACACCGATGGTTTTAGCTGCTGCTGCTCAGTAATGTTTACTCTGACCAAGGACTTTCTGAGCCTCATGCTCTGCCAGGGAGGAGGGGAAGTCGGGAGGAAGCAAAGACAGGACACCTGACCCAAACTGACCAAAGAGGTATTCCATACCACAGCACGTCATGTCCACTATGTAAAAACCGGGGGCAGTTACCCAGAAGGGTCAGATCACTGCTTGGGTCAGGCTGGGTACTGGTCAGTGGGTGGTGAGCGGTTGAATTCTCTTCCCCTGTTATTTCCCTTATCATTATTATTATTATTATTATTGGTGGCAGCAGCAGTGGTTTATGTTATACCTTAGTTACTGGGCTGTTCTTATCTCAGCCTGTGGGAGTTACATTCTTTCGATTCTCCTCCTCATCTCTGCAGGTGCTGGGGGAAGGAAGGAGGAAGTGAGAGGGTGGCTGCGTGGTACTGAGTTACCAGCTGGGCTTAAACTACGACAGTTCCTTTTGGAAGCAGCACAGGGAGCACCCTGGGGGCCAAATAAAATGTCATTAGTATCTATTTTAGTCACTATGCCAGCCTTCTTTTGATGAGTATGCTGATCACTATGGTTGGTGCTTCTTAGGTATTTGACACAAACAGCAGTGATACTGAGTGGGGGGGGGGAGGAGAAAATCCCATATAAAAGCTAAAAAAATTGATTAACATTAGGAATGCTGATTTAAGCACCCTGTGGTTTAGTACAGACATTTTTAGTCATAGGCATGATGCAAACCTCAAATATTTTACATGTGATTGTTAAATAATTCTTTCATATCATAGAATCATAGAATAGTTAGAGCTGGAAAGGACCGTAAGATCATCTAGTTCCAACCCCCCTGCCATGGGCAGGGACACCTCACACTAAACCATGCCACCCAAGGCTCTGTCCAACCCAGGCTTGAACACTGCCAGCGATGGAACATTCACAACTTCCTGGGCAACCCATTCCAGTGCCTCACCACCCTCACAGTAAAGAATTTCTTCCTCATAGCCAATCTAAACTTCTCCTGTTTAAGGTTGAATCCGTTACCCCTTGTCCTATCACTACAGTCCCTCATGAAGAGTCCCTCCCCAGCATCCCTATAGGCCCCCTTCAGATACTGGAAGGCTGCTCTGAGGTCTCCACGCAGCCTTCTCTTCTCCAGGCTGAACAGCCCCAACTTTCTCAGCCTATCTTCATACGGGAGGAGCTCCAGCCCCGATCACCCTCCTCTGGATGATAAGTGGCCCTCCTCTGGACTTGTTCCAACAGTTCCATGTCCTTTTTATTTTGAGGACACCAGAACTGCACACAATACTCCAAGTGAGGTCTCACGAGAGCAGAAACTGTAAAGCAAAACTACCCTGATTACTTCTCAATCCTTCCTGGATTTGTGATGCATACTACAATGTGTATTCAAGCTCTTAAACATTTTAAAGTTTTGATGATTAAGGATTAAGCTACGTGATACCACATATTTACTACACCCATACTACAATATTTACTGTATTTGTTGCAAAATCCCCATATGAATGGAAAAAGCAGAAATTCCCATTTTAGAGTGGGAGAACAAAGACATTGATTATGGTAATTAAACATCCAAATGCTTTTCAAAAGCTGGTTTAAAGAACTTAAAACATTTGGTGAGCAGTACAGGAAATCTAAGATGTGTTGGTCTAAATTCCTTAAATTTTACAGAAATATTTAATGAATTACTGACCAGTGTTAATTGCTGGCACACACTGAGATTATGTTTCACGTATAAGCTGTTCAGTACAGTTTTGGGGAGTTTTGTGCATTCCTCTACTGTGTATGCCATCCACAATTTGTTTCATAAAAACAAGTTTCCTTTTCAGTGAGTGGAAAAATCAATGCATTAACTACATTATCAGCAAATCTGCAGCTGATGAGGCCAAAGTCTGTATGGAAACAGCAGGTATTATGTTCCAGGTGTAAAAAATATTTATGATAAAAGTATTTATAACATTCATAGAATCCCAGACTGGTCTGGCTTGGAAGGGCTCTTAAAGCTCATCCAGTTCCAACCCCCTGCCAAGGGCAGGGACACCTTCCACTAGCACAGGTTGCTCCAAGCTCCATCAAACCTGGTCTCTTTCTGTGTGTGGATAAAATTTTTTTTCTCCACGACTCTTACTGATACTGTTAGTTAAGTACCTTGTTTCCAATGGCCTTTTTTGGTGGAAAGTTGAAAGCCCTCACTTGCTGGTATTTATTCTGCAATTTATGATGCAAGCTCCTGAACTCCGCGTATCTCCGATAAACGTTCCATTCATCGTCCTTTATCCTAATATAGACCTGAAAAAGACAGATAGGGAAGGAAATAATTTGAAGACAAACCACTGAACTAATGTATCTCCTTTACTCTTTAAAGCTTCATGACACAACGGTACCAGAGGTTCCAGGATCACTTCTCCATTGCTGTATCTCTGACTGTACATTAGCTGTTTCTGTTGTACAGGTCATTAATCTTATTCTCTCCCTTTCTCCCTCTCATTCTCTTTTTGTCTCTTTTTTTGACATTAATCAAGACAAACATAGCTTGCTCATTTCAACATGATCCTGGGGCATACGTTGCAGCACTTTCCATTACCATGGTTTCCAGCATATTCTACTAGCCAGTGACCAAAGGAAATAATAATTTAATACCACGACAAAATTTATTTCTATGCACTCAGAGTTCTTCATCTTTGTAAATCAGCTTTGTAATATCAGAATTGCAAACCATAATTTCACCCAAAGTACAAAACTTAATTTACTTCCTTAAAAAAAAAAAAAAATCACTCTGAAAACTAAAATAGAAATTTTATTGTTTGGAAAATAAACAGTTCATTCTTTTTGCTTGTATAGGACATTAAGTGTAATTTAACACAGCTGTAGTTTTTGTGATTCTGGTTTTGTTTGTCAATTAATTATTTCATGAGCATATTATGAAATACATGCTAAACGTTCACATTCTCTAGGAAAACTTCATGCGGAAGTGGAATACACTGACAGAAATCTGAGATTTCCTTCATTAACGAGAAGAAAACTTTTCCTCTACAGAAATGAACCCACAGTTAAAAAGAATGCTGAAATAGCACAAGCCAGAAACTCTAAACCAGGCACCACAACACAAGACCCAGAGTGACCTTTTCTTTAGCTGCTTCTGCAGAATCTGTAGCTCATTCATTCTCATGTGTGTGTTATTAGTCTCATTATTTTGCATCGCAAATTAAGCTGGAATAGTACTGATGACACTTGCTTCTCCAACAATACCTGTGTTATATTAAGCTGTAAGGCAAGTATGAGGAGAATGCTTATGGAAAAAAAGCAACATCACACCACCAACAACCATCACATGAAAAGTGGGCAGCAGCAGCTGAAATTTTGCGAATACTAGGAAAAGATGAAATTTGGATTTTGATGTGGCAGATTCCAGCGCTGAATTGTAGTTTCTCCTGACAACTGAAATATTAACACAGTCTTTCTCCTCTAGATTTACCAAGTCCTTCTAAGGGCTTATGGCATTTCAGAGATCCGGTGATGTTAAGTAAATGTTTTCTCCCACAAAAGCAGCTTATGCAGCCTTCCTTTTGTTTGGTCTTTAAGAAGTTCTCTTATCTCTACAGACACCTAGTTTCTCAAATTTATACGAGGTTTCTATCTTGCAACAAAAGAGACAATATACCATGCGGATGCCATGCAATTCCTGCCAAAATATAGTATTTCACTGTAGAAAACATTTGTATATTTGTAATATTGGATTCTATTGAATAAAAAGTGTAGCTTTTTGCTACTATTGTACTTCCTCATGTTTTCTGATGAGGACAAAAATAAATACTCTAATTCCAAACTTAGCACACCTAAGAGTACAAGAGATTCAGCATACTGTGTAAATTACAAATGCAGACGTAGACAGAACTTCCAACTAGTCTGGGTAACAGGGATTCAGATGGAACCACTATAACAAGTCTGCAAGAAAGAAGGACACAGATTTCTCTTTCATTTTGAAAATAAAGCCAGGAAAAAGATAATTAAACACCTACAGGCCCATCTGTTTTAACAGTTCAGTACACCTCTGAAGGAAAATATGAAATACAAGTATTTGGCAGGATTTCAATAAAACTCATTGAATGTAGTAAAAACTGTATTAAATACCTAAATATATTCACTCAGCTCTAACATTGCTTTAAGCGGCATATTGTATGAAACTGTGTACATTCCTAAGGTTTATGTTTCAGCTTCTCTACAGGGGGGGCAAAGGGAGACAAAAAACCTTAAATTATTTTTAACCAAGTTATTTAATACGGAAATCCTGGTTTAACTCAGAAATCCTGGTTTAACAGCAGTTATCTTTGCCAATGGGATTTGGTGAATCATGCAGTTTGGCGTTACCTGTTAAGCTGAAACTCACAGTTAACCAATTAAGGAATGCAGTACACTGTAACTGGAATTTTTAAGACTGCAAAACCAGAGATTAATTTCTTAGTTGAAACTGCAAAAGAATTTCTTCCTGTCCTTCTATGTACATATATTTTGATTTCTTTTAGACAAAATGCAACATTTGAAGCTCTCCACCATATTGAATTTATTGACAGTCATATAATAGATTATAAAAGGCACATTAATGTTCATGATGTAGTACACATTTAAAGCTTTGTTATCTCAACAGGGAATGCTATTCACAAGCAAAGGTTTTTCGAGACAATGCAAATTCAGTTGGGCAATCGAACAAAGCAAATCCTAAATATAAAACTGTTCGGATAATTTTATTCTAGTTTAGTCATACAAGGCACATAGCTATCACCATTCAAATCAAATGCGAATCACACAACTAAGCACAGGAATATCAGGGAACAATTCTCTTTGCAGACGAGATTTTGAAATTATACCAAATCAAGCAACTCGAGATGTATGGTTTGAAATTGTCTTCTAAGTCATTAGAACTATTCCCACTATCTTCAAATGTATTCACAATTTCATTCACAGCCTTTCAAGAGTACATCAATGACATCTGTAACTGACAAACACAATTTTGTGGATGTTTGTCCCAATTTACCATGCTGTACTATACAGCAACACTACTTTTTACTACTGAAAATACCTTAACATATGACTTGAAATTACAGAACAGCATTCTAAGATCATGTTATAGAAAACTGAAAGGCCTACTCTAAGGTTCATTGTCTGATCAATTTTTACAAATCCAATACAAATCCCTACACTTCCTTTCAAATGCCCTCCTGAAATCATCCACTCCTGAGTAATCTCCAAGGTAATGAAAATTTACAGACTGAATCAAAATCACCACTAGAATGTTTATTTGATTGGAGACAAAAGATTTTACTTTAAGATTCTCTGGTATAACAACAAATTAATTAAGCAGCTTTTGCCTGCAGTTTAGAAGCACTTTACAGTTGGGTCTCCCATTTAAAGACTGATCAGTAACCTTTTTGTAGCTATGATTTACAGCAGCTGAAAGAAATATTTCAGGTAATAAGTAGATATAATGAATTAGTCTGTTATTTTCTCATCACAAACATATTTGAAGTCAAAGCTTTGAAGAGAAGTAGCAAAACCAGTAGTAATTTAATAGTTTGGTTTTCAGCCAGCTACCTGCTAATTTAAAATTACTGAAATGCCAGTTTCTGATAACTGGTTTGAAAGCACTAGTTCAGCGCCTCTATACCGAAGATGAATAAACCCTGTTCCCATGGTACTGGTTTTTGAGCCAAGTTCCTTTACACAGTTCTGAGTCAAAAATGCCATTAACAAACCCCGGTAACAGATTAGTAACTATTGACAGAGTTCATGGCTACCTATGTATAAAAGCCTGAGGAAAAGAAAGGACAAATGCCAAAATTCCAACTTGCTCCAGTTTTGGGAACCTTCACAGATTCAGTGACTATTTTTCAGGTCTGCTGAGGTCTAAAGTGCTTTTTCTGTTTGGATGAGAAATATAGAATGGTGTGTGTAGGATTTTTTTTTGGCTCTCTCTCAAGCACTGTAAGTAGAAAGCAATACTGAATGGGGTACTGGAGAATCTTTCTGTTGCTATGTCATTTGGGGGTATAGAAATAACAGACTAAGCATCAGGAAGGAAATTCCCTAACCCAAGACACTCTGGAATCTTCCCCTCAAACACAGCTCACACTTCCTGGTAAGATGACCTAAATATGTAATGAAAAATCAATTCCAGCCAGGGAACGCTGTGGATGGGAGCTCCACAAATACAAACCTGCTCAAGTTGAAGTCCCCATGAGTCTATGTCCCATTCCAGAAGCACGAAAAATGCCAAAAAGGGAGAGAACAATGCTAATGAAAGGTGAGCAGTCAAACTCTCTGTCGTGGTTTAAACCCAGCTGTAACTCAGAAAAAATGACTGCTACTGCTGAACCCAGGACACTCTCCTAAACCACATCTAAAATTCAGTGGCATAAGATGCAAGAGAAGTCTGAACATTTGAACAGCAAAACGCATCAAATGATGTAACAAACACTGAGAAAGTCCTGTGCCGGACAAGGTCAGTTTTTCTTACAAGCATGGGAAAAAAACAATATGATGAGCAGCACAGAGAATGCAAAAGAGACTGATCTACACTAAAGAAGCTACTGTCACATGTGACCCCTAACTAAGCATTATTGGGGGGGGAGGGGGAGGACCCTATTATTTCTGCATTACTGTAATTCTACTGTATTATTGTATTCCTAATTTCCTTTCCCTCACTAATAAAATGGTTTCCTAGAGATCCTCTTGATGGCTGCATATGCCTTTCAAATCAATGCCCAAGCATTTCAGAGTGGAAACAAAAATTAGCAACTGGTTTGGTAGATGAATCAGCATGAATACAAAAACACAACCTGCACATTGGCACAATCAGTTTTTAAATGTTAACTCAGCTAAGCTGGACTGTGCAAGGCTTTCTTTACATTTGCTTTTAAATAACACGTTGAATAAGTATGGCGTACTGGTCCATAGCTTTACCTTTACACTAATCAAGTAAAAAGGAAAGCAGACATGAACTAGTAAAGGTGCTTTAATTTTTTGCTAGTTTTATTCTTGATAAAGAAGCTATAAAATGTTATAGTAAAATGAAAATGTTTGCTTCAGATACAGGAATATCTGCTTAGATAGAACAGATAAAGATAAAAAAAGGAAGAGAAGATTAGCAATCAAATCTGCTCATGCTAACAGAACCTATGTATCTTAAGAAGCATATTGCTAGCACTCAGCAGGATAAACCAATGAATGAATGACAGCTCTTAAATGGATTTTATGCATCTTCTAGGAATGGAAATTTGGATGCTGTAGGGGGGATGGGAGTAAAGACTGTACAGGGAGGGAGACTATGCACTTAATTTTGCCTCTTTCCCCCTTCCCAGACAGGACAAAATAAGCTTGAATAAATACAACATTCCATAGAACTCTCTTGTCACTACCTGTACAATATACCTGCTCAAAGCCTCTGTTGGGTTAGAAAAGCCAACAAAACCATGCAAATAGATGATATGGATGAAGTTTAACCTGTGACCATTTGAGCTTTTCCCGTTCATATATGCAGAATCTACCAACAAAATCTTGCATCGCATTTACCTCTTCCCTTTGAAACAGTCAATTCAAATAATTACATATTGTATTCTATAATCATAAAATAGCCTTAATTTCATGCCAAGTCCAAACTGCAATACTTGCAGTGCCTCCAAATTATCTTCTAAACTACTGAAATGATCTTCTAAACTACTTTAATCCTACTGTGATTCACATTATCTTTTAGCAGTAAGGATAATTCCTTTTTTATTCTTACAAGAAGCAGCCTATTAAACAGCATAGCTCTTCCGCTACAACTATAGAGAGGGACCATCAAGCACAAGACAGGGACTTCTAAAAGTCCAGTTCAGAACTGCTGATGGAAGTAGTACGAGGAGACAAGATCTCATCTGCATTAAAAGATCTCTTCAGCTATCTAACCCAGCTAATTGTTTTCACTGCCTCTAAGCTTCCTACACTAAAAAAAATAAAAATTAAACAAACCAACCCAAAAAAACCCCAAACCTGGTTAAGAATGTTCATTTTCTTTACAACAAAAAGGGAAGAAAACCTTGAGGAAAAACCATTTCAGTGTTCTGAACTATAAAGCAAAACTTGTTAAAATCAGTAAAATAAATACTGGTTCTCTGTGTTTATGAAGCTTGGTGTTACACACATTATAGAAGCCTGGAACATTCATTGAAGCAGCTCCCAAGTAATTACTAACTTAAGCAAATGTTAATCGCATAACCCACAACACTGCCATCAAACAAAACTGACAGGCTTTTTGGAATGTATCTGTAATATTATCCAAGTAAAATGACTGAGTAGTCTTTCTGTGGAGAGCAGAAAATACATTCATTGTAACCAGAGGTGCACACATGTTCCAGGATGAGCTTCTGTAACTACTACTTGTTCTGTTTCCCTAATAAAGCTCTAAAATTCCTAGAACTAACTCAAGTTTAAAGTACATCCCGAATATTCTGGAACACTAAATTAAAAGGATTTTTAGCACAATTTACAATTTGAGAAATAATTGTTTTCAGGGGATTGGAATTACCTTTTCTTTCTATTTCATACTGCACTCTCCCAAAAGGAGTGATGTATTTCAAAAAGCTTTTATCAGAATTAGTTATGCACTAAAACCACACAGACTAAGTGAATGGTATGAATCCATTCCAATCCACATGAATCCAAAAGTATACAGCAAAAAAGGAAGAAACAGTTAATACTTCTTGACGTTATTTCAGTCATTTCAGACTGTTTAGAATACAAATTAACTCTGAATTCTCCAAAGTTACCTTCAAAGTGTCAGAAATGAATACAAATGCAAGTTATATTTTGCACAGCTGCAGAACTGCATTTATGGTTAAGTTCCTTCTTTCAAAATGATCCAAGTTAAGAATTTCCACTTCATGAAAAACAAATATAACAATAAAACTCTTCAGCTGTGATATGAGCAGCTTTCTGTGTGATTTTCTGTGTACAGGGACCTAACAGGAATTAAAGTGAAGAAGCTTTTTAGTAACACCATTTTATCCACTTGCACAAAGACTACAAATATTGTAACACATTTTGTTATGTTAAATCTCCGACTTTGAGATTTAGTTCATAAAAATGACCAATGCAGTGTAAAATACATGAGAGAAGGCACATCAAAGCATGAACCTTAAAATACTGCTCTGCTAAACAGTAGCAGTACATGTCATACATTTTAGGCCTATCCATTCAAATACACCCATGCTGAATTTTGTTCATTGTGTTTCTGTAGTCACAGTTCTGTTTCCATTCACCAAACAGCACTAAAGTGACTGGATACTAACAAAAGCAGCACGCTCACACTTACTGGATGAAATCAATATCTTCTTTTTTTAATATATAAATCAGATCAGCACAGAATATTTTACTCATTATTCATCCCTTTTAGACAGTGAAATATTATTTGTAATACCCCCGAAACCATTAAGAACATTTCACAAACATGCACTTTGAAGTGATACAGTCACTGCAATGTATGACAACCACTGCAGTGAAAGATGCTTCTGCAGAAGAGAATACAGGTAAAATGACAGAACTGCTGGCTGCTTCTCGAAATACAGGGGAAAGGAGGTACTCTGGCCAGGGAAAGGAGGATACCTCAACAATCACTCTGTAAATAAGATAATTATTATTTATTCTAGATATTTATTGGATAAAAACTATTATAAAAATTATACTCCTTCCATCCCAGCTATCTAAAAATTTTTCTCCTAAAGGAGAAATTTTCTTTTCTCTCTTAGGCTTCTCTGACACATTCTTAGGTCCCATTAAGGGAAAGAGGGGATACTCAACCTTTCCGGTTTCTGCATCTTCAAACCACTCGCCTTCACTCCCATCAGCCATATCTTTCTCTTAAATTCTCCTGATCATTCTAGGCCATTTTCTTCTCTACTTGCCCTGAGCCGCTCCAAGATGGAATATTACTGGAAGATGAGTTCTTTCTCCTTTTTGCCTGCTTAGTGCTGCAGATGCTGAAGTATTCCAATAATTCATACATCAGGGAAATTAAAATCAACTTTGGGGTTAACTTTTGCTGTTTGTTGCCTACTTTTTTACAACTACTTTTACTATCTTGCATTGTTAAGAATTCCACCTTGGATGAAATATTAAGACTATGCTGAATGGGTATACAGATAGAAAAGTCAACAGTCACATCTGGCAATGACTGTTTGCAGTGTTTCAGATCCCACCCAAAGAATGTGGTGAACACTCTCCCCCTCAAAACCTCTTGAGTATCACATACTGTTCTCCAGTTCTTTTATGTTGCATTTCAGCGAAAACCCTTCTCTCTGTTTAAGCAGGAGTATTCAGATACTACAAGAGAGACATTGAGGTGCTGGAGTGGGTCCAGAAAAGGGCAACGGAGCTGGTGAAGGGTCTGGAGCACAAGTGTGATGAGGAACTGCTGAGGGAACTGGGCAGGGGGGTTAATCTGGAGAAGAGAAGGCTCAGGGGAGACATTATTGCTCTCCACAGCCACCTCAAAGGATGCTGTAGTGAGGTGGGGTCGGTCTCTTCTCCCAGGTAACAAACGATAGAACAAGAGGAAATGGACTCAGGTTGCACCAGGGGAGGTTTAGGTTGGATATCCTGAAAAATCTCTTCACCAAAAGGGTTGTCAAGCACTGGAAGAGGCTGCAAGGGCACTGGTGGAGTCACCAACCTTGGAGGTATTTAAAAGATATGTGGATGTGGCACTTAGTTTAGTGGTGGACTTGGCAGTGCTGGGTTAATAGCTGGACATGATGATCTTAGAGCTCTTTTCCAACTTGAGCAAGTCCACGATTCTATGATGACAGCCCCTTCAGATGTAAGCATACTGTTCTTCCTTCACATGGGAAATGGAGAGGAAAAACACTGTTTGAAATAACATGAAAAAATATTATGACAAAAGATACCAGTGTCACAGTATGACTGAAGACAATCAAAGGAATAAAGTTGTAAGAAAATGTTTATTGGGTATAAACTGGGGGGGGTGTCTATTCATATGCAAATGGGAAATCTTGGCTGAGTAGCATGTTTATCTTTAACCTCACTGGTTATCACCTAAAGTGTTTACTGCTCTGCAACCAAGGCAGGTTTGCAAGTAGCCATTTAAATATTGATATCACTTTAAGAATCCCAAAATCTCAGTTTCATTATCTTAAATGTCAGGCATTGGTAATTATAGCAACAAAAGGCATGACTAATAGCATTTGCTGCGCACTTCACAGGAAAGAGGAGTCCATATGTATGCAGAAAATAACAAGATACTCTACAGTTAAGAAATATGATAATATTATTGCAATAATCATCTTGGTCCACAGGCACTAAAGAAACTTCAACTAACTATCACCATCTAGAGGTGAAATGTAAATGCAATTTGGGACTTCTTTTAATTCTGATCTGAATTCTGTCTGTATACCTGTCAATATACCAAAGAAAATGGTGTCTGTAAGAGTCTACTCTTGACTTTTGCCAGCATGATCCTGATTTTACAAAGCCACCTAATATTTAACTGTTTAATGGAACAGGTTTTCTTAACTGTTATTCATACAAAATATATTAGTTTCTTCATACGTGGCTAGGTCCTTCAATGCTTATAACTGATCAGTTTTCCACTTGCTACTAGCTAGCACAAACTTTGTAAGGCGAATAAATCTCTGGAGCCTCTTTAGGACTCAGAGTGGGTAACAGTAATTCCTCTAATGTTCTTGCCAGAAGATACTGTTATGACAATCTAGAGTCTAAGCTCATCTAGCTCCTGTCACAGCTCAGATAATTTCATCCAGAAATGTCTAAATAACCTTTATGATTTGTTGATTCAGAATACGGACATCAGCTGGCCATCTAATTAATCTTTCTACTCAGGTGCAAAATGAATTCTACCAGTAATCTGTCAGCACTAATGAATGGCAAGACCATAGTCAAGATATAAACCTGAAGCAAAACAAAGGTGAGTAAGTATGAAGAGAGGATGTTCTTCTGAAAACGTTAGAATGACTTTGCCATGCATAAAGAATAAACAATAGTGGAAGGAAAGAGATTTCCTAATCATACTATTATTGCCATTTTAGGACTAAATAAGTCATTATTAGCATAACATTACAAGGGCAACTCATGTTTAATTAATCCTATACCATGACCTCCAAGTTTCTCCCACTCTCCTCTTACTGCAAGGCATACCAATTCCAACAGTTCAAAAAATGCTTTGGTGAATTATGAAATGTATTTTATTCAGTACACGTAAATATGAACAAAAGGTATAATGACGTTTATCCATAAATGTTGCCTACGTTCCAAACCACTGCTATCCAGGGGTTCTCTGCAAAAGAAGTCACCTTTTTGTGTTTGATTTTTCTTCAGTTTGAATTAGCTCAATTATTTCCTAAACGCATGAAAACTTTCAGTATTCAAAAGCTCTGTGGCAACGTCTTGCCTCCCTGTTACATGTTGCGGAGAAAACCACTGTCACAAGCTTGTTTTGGAACTGAAAGCTGGTGGTTTCAATGGATGCTACAATTTGCATTTTGAAACAGCTGAAAATCTCTGCATGTCCTGCACGATATGAACAATTGCTATCTTGTTCCCCTCTCAGTTGTCTGTCTTGCATGCTGAGAATTTCTAATATGCTCCTCAAATGAAAAAGCTTCATTTTTCACCAGCACTCTTCTAGTTCTGATACATTTCTTTTGAGAGGACTAAAAGTGCACACAGAAAAGGCAGAGAGTATACACGGCACAATAGAGTTTTCTATCCCTTTCCTAATGATTTGTAACAAGTTGTGTTTAGACCTTCCTAAACCCGTTTAAAAACTGTGTCAGATTAGGTACTTTGAAATCTGGTACCCACAGCCAGAAGCTATTTACCAGTCAGTCTTCAGCCATTTCACCCTGGAGAATTGCATGTGGAGATTTATTCTTTATTTGTTTGATAAGATCTTCTACTGGTGTTTCATTTAAAACAGCTAATCTGTTAATTCTCCACAAGGAATAATCCAGAATGGGAATACCCCATAACAACTCCATGGTGAACAGAGATTTTACAATATGCATTTTTCTACTACTATCTTACGTTCTGAGACCTCCTTCTTCAGCTTGAGTATTTGTCCCACTGACTTTTTTTTTTACATATCAGGAAGAGGCCACTTGCTAAAAAGACCATTACATCTTATGCCTTTGGGAAGTTGCAAGAGCCCTGTAACACTGTATTTCTACTTGGTTTTCCTCCAGAACGTGTGTGTTCCTCTACTTTTCTTTGGAGATCACTTAAATTTTTTTATTTTTTAAAAATGTATTTATTTACTCCTAATAAATTTCCTCATTCTGCTTAGCCATGGTGCTTAGCCATCCTTCTCTTGGGCTTCCTCTCTAAAATAGGTTATGCAATACCTCTGAGCAACGTTTAAGGTTTTAAACATACTCCATTGTACCCACAAACCACCCAGAGCTGTCCCTTTTAAGGTTTTCTTTTAACCAGCTTCCTCATTTATTTTCCTCATTCTCTTTTATAGTCAAATATTACCATAGTGAATTTTTGCTTCAGTTGTTCCTTTTACAGCAACTTAAATCAACTCAGGTCATTGAAACTGCTATTCTCATCACAAACACCTTTACATGCAAACCTTCCTCTGTTTTTCAGTTTATAAATTTTATGATCTTCAAGTGCTATTAACCAAGTCCTGCATTTAAATTCATCCCTCCTGAGAAAACTCCCTATATTCCAGAATCATATGCAAATCATTTATTTTACCAAGATTTTTCCATTCATGCAGCAAAATACTAGATCTCCACCTCTCTGAAGCCTCCATAGCCTCCTTTACCCTGTATCACTGGAAACCAAATGGAACATAATCTTCCACAACACAGCTTACTAGCCCATCTTGTCTTCTCATTTTTCTGATTACCAGGTGAAGTCCCATATGATACGCTAGTGTGTCAGTGACAATAGATAATGGTCCATGGTGAAAAATACAAAAATGGAAAAGTACTGTTCGGCACGGGTTGTGGGAACATAACCTTGAAAATAAGGGAGTTAACAGCACTGTTAGCGAAAGGGAGTCTTATACCGGTAAACATCTGTTCACAGGTTGGCCACGGGTGCGCTGGTGTTGCAACCGGTAATTTTCCACTCCAACCCGAAGGGGGATATAAGGACCTGTGCAGGTAAGGACAGGTGAGAAGGCCAGATGCGCATCTTGATTCGAGGGATGCCCTAACAAAGCACTGCCTACCATACCTCCAACCGGGCAACACGTTCCATCTCCTTCTTGGCAATATCCTGTTCAACCAGGGGTTGGCATGTATGTAACCTGCTTCACATTAATATATAAATATATATTTGCTTTGCATTAATAACACAATAAATAGACTAGAGCATTTAATTATTTATATTGTGTTTGGTGTCCAGTCTTCGTCCATGGGAATCCTACAAACCTGGAACACCTTGGGAATCACAAAATTGAACTACCCAGCACTTACAGTCACCTCTTCTCAGTAGAGAGCTTTTTCCTCAAAGGACTATGCACAATGCAATGACAACAAAACCCTAAATCATAGACAAAAGAATGGTTTGGAAGGGACCTTAAAGCTCACCAAGATCCAGCCCCCTGCCACAGGCAGGTGCACCGTCCACTAGACCAGGTTGCTCCAAGCCCTGTCCAACCTGGCCTTGAACACTGCCAGGGATGGGGCAGCCACAGCTTCTCTGGGCAACCTCTGCCAGCACCTCAGCACCCTCACAGGGAAGAACTTCTGCCTAAGAGCTCATCTTAGTCTCCCCTCTGTCAGGTTAAGGCCATTTCCCTTTGTCCTGTCAGTATAGGTCTTTGTCTAAAGTCCTTCTTCAGATCTCTTGTAGGCTCCTTAACATGCATTTTGATTTTCTGCCATTAGAGAAAAAAATTATAAACCAGCAAAAATAATGTTTATTAAAAATAAGAGGACTCTCAGAAATGAGCTCAGTCATTTATCCTAATTGACACTTCCAGTTCTTGTCAGTTCATTACATACTGGGAGCCTGGTAAATATCCTCTTCCACAATTTCAACATTGCATCTAGTTCCCTGTAATCAGGAGCACATGTTTTGGCAGAGATTTAACAAGATAAATGCACAGTTCTGTTATTGAGGCTACTCTGAAGTTTTATAAATTAGTGCTTTCCTGGTAGCTATGAAATGCAAAATAGGTATTCAGCAAGCACATGACTACATGCTTAATCAGAGATATGGCAATTGCTTCAAGTATTCCATCACAGTACTATGTCTATTGTGAGTTTATGTCTACTTAGGAAAACTTTTTTTCACATGCACCGTGGTAGAAAATGAAGTTATTTGCCAGACAGATACTTGTCCCAGTCATATTCTTGTTACTAAGAACAAACACTGCCAGGAATGCCTTTAACGTATTCTTCGATAAGGAAAGATCTCAGCAGGTACCAAGATCAAGGTTTAATAAGAACTATAGAAGTTTTTGGTCACTTCTACAGGTAATTCTTGGTTGCCTGTTTTATTAACATGAAAAGAGCAAATAGACAACTGTTAAGCAGAGGAATTCTATAATATTCTGTGCTGTTCTGTAATGAAAGGCAAACTAGTCTTACCACAGATATTATTGGTCTATTCTAGAGAGACACTTCCAACTTTCCACATAACGTATGTCCCATAAATGGCTGGTGTGAACACATAATCAACAGAGCGCAGTCAGAACAACTTGTACCTTTTTCAAATGCATATATCGATAAACACAATTCCACTCACTATGGACACCGAGAACTATGAGTATATATTGTAGACAGCAAGCTTAAATTCTCCATGTGGCCTTTTTGTAAATGTAGAATTTTTAATCTTTTAAAAATCTTGCAATGGTATTTTACTTTCTTCCTCTTCCCAAGAGGCTTAGCCTTTAAAAGTTCTTTGTTTTCCACTCCTAATGAGTAATGGATCAAATCTACTAAAACCCACTCTGCACCAGCACTACGTATTTTCTAACATGCCATGACAATGATAAATAGAAATAAGGTGCAAAAGCACAATGAATAAACCCTAGATTTTGTTCAAGTCATTGTAGTTGGGCCCTTAACCAAAGCAAACTGATAGTAACATCTAACCCTCTATTCACTTCAGCAGATTTTGGATAAAGCCCTGAACCTGTTATAAACTGGGAAGCTCAGTTTATCTCAGTATTTCTCCTGTGGAAAATGAATGTGCACAACATCTCCAGTATACATGAATTCTGCATACTTTCCAGGCTTTCATGATGATGTTTGTATAGTCAATGTACAGCCAAACTGCATGAAAAGCATTGAACTCTTAGGTCATAAGTTTGATATCAACTTTGATATCAGATTATGAGCAAAATTGAATTATTTTTTCAAATAATTAAAGTTTTAACTCCAATTCTAATATGCCTTAATGAAAAGCACTTTATTACTTAAAAAAATATAGAGATTTGGCACGTTAGATAGCAACCTTGTAAAATTATTGTTTCTGGTTCATGTCATAGTACTAATGACACTAACAAAACTCAAAATACAAAAGCAAGTTTAAGAATAACAAAGGATTCTTTCTTCCCATTCAACCAAAGGGAATGCAGCTAAAAGGCAAATAATAAAATTCAAATTGTTGGTAAAAAAAATGCAACTATTTACAATACGTGCAAACTCTCCACGACCCTTTTCCAAACAGATATCTGCTTATGTGCTTTTCCTAATGTTTTTTGGGCCATTTAACCACACAGTACTTGCAAACTGGCAACAATTTTTATATAGGTTTTTGGGTTTGTGGGTTTGTTCTGTTTGTTTTTGGTTTTTAAACAAAATGGCCTTCCTATGCAGTAATAATGTTACTGCTGAACTTAAAAACCTTTCATGACATATAGACAGTTTTCCTCCCATTCCTTCATTTATCACAGCATCTCATACTAAAGAGGTACCTACAGTTAAACTCTGCATATCCACAAGCAGTTGAAACAATTGTTTTATTTCTACTTCTCACTAACCAACAAAACATGGAGGAAAACCTGTGTGAGCAACAGACCATTAGTAAACACACCTGAGAATGCAAGAGTTTAAGTTTACTTCTTAGTCACAACTTGCACAGGAAAAGCTTTACAGTGGTTTTCTTTGTAACAAGTCTCCCACTGCAACAGTTCATGCCCACAATTTGGTATTTATAAGTTATCTTTTCATATAAATAGGAAAGAAACCTGGAATTGTGTTCATTTCATCCACATAAAAGCTTTGGCACTTCAGGAAACATATATCAGGAAAAGACACATCAACTCTTGGGTCATCTTCCCCCCCCTTACCTTTCATACAACACCATGTGTTAGTAATGTTAAAAAGACACACAATTAATGCTGTACAGACAGGACTGCTACATGTCATTTCTCACCATCTTTAATAAGTGTGCCAAGTCTAAGCAGTCAGAAATGTACTTTAAAGGCATATTCACTGGGTGACTTCATTTTAATCTGTACCTGCAGATATAGCTTAAAGTCATAATCAAGAGAATGCAGAAATTCAAGTGTCATATTGTAGGAAACATAAGACCTCATTGTTCAGATACCAAATGTTTTTCTGCAATTGCCTTATTTTGTAGTTATCTGCCAGAAACTCGGAATTCCTATGCACCTTCAGGGGGAAAAAAACCCAAAAACAAAACCAAAAACCCACCCAAAAAACACAAAGAAGAAAATTCTGGGGTACATCCCATCTCAGCTTCTGCTTAATCAACAGTCTAGATGTAAAAATATGTGAGGCGACAGTGAACTTCTAGAACTCAAAGCTTTTTACATAGTACATGATAGATGCCCCTTAACATTACCCTTTGCTACTCATCCAAACAGGCAGCAACATTGATTCCAGAGAAAAATGGACATAAACCATCATTCAGAGTGAGAGGACTGTTAAAAAGCTTCAGAAATCTTGTTCAGAGGTAATTACACGTAGCTGAAACATAAGTAGGAAAATTTTGCAGCTGCTAATAATCTACAAATAAAGAAATGCAAATAGCCTGAGGCAGAACATTAAAGAGTTTAAAATTTGCCTTTCCATTCTATCCAAGGAAGGGATAATTGTTCCGACACTGAGAACCAGGAATCAAGGAACAGTATAAGATTCAAATGCTTCAACTATAAGATAGGTGAGAGCGCAAACTCCTAAACGCAGACCTAGCTGAAGCAGAACACACTATGAACATGTCCAGTGACACATAATGAAGGCTTGCTGAACCACTCAAAATGCTTTTGAGTGAGCTACTATAGTAAACCACATCCACCTTGTCTGTCAACCAAGATTTCCAGTCATGGACAAAGAACCACAGGATGGTTTGGGATGGAAAGGACCTTAAGATCATCCAGTTCCAACCATTCTGGCATGAGCAGGGACACCTCACACTAGACCACATCACCCAAGACTCTGTTCAACCTGGCCTTGAACACTGCCAGGGATGGAGCATTTACCACTTCTTTGGGCAACCTGTTCCAGGGCACCCACAGTAAAGAACTTTTTTCTTCACATCTAACATGAACTTCCCCTGGTTAAGTTTAAATCCATTACCCCCTGTTCCAGCGCTGCAGTCCCTGATGAAGAATCCCCAGTATGTACCCACATACTGAAGAAGGCATTACTGATTAATACTGTTGTACTCCTCAGCCAATGCAGTCATCTTGTTAGCATGCTTTGAAAGTATTAAACTATTAAAAGCCAACCCTCGGAACACACTAGTTGAATAATGAACAAAATCCTATGAATGAATATTGATTCAGAGAAAACTCCAGGAACAAACTTGCCAACAAAGTTTTCTAGTTGAGAAGCAGGTATTCTTTATTACAGGCGACAGGAGACACGGGGGATAGCTCCTCCTAATGTGTGTCCACCTATTGCTACACAAGCAGTCCTTATATAGCTACAGAGCATACATACATATTCATGAGGCTATGTATGGCTTATCTCATTTTCCAGAACATTCCCCGCATGCGTACAAAAATGTGGTGGTGGTCTCTGAGGGTCGTTTACTTCTTCCAACAACCTTCATCACTGCTGGCAGCCTTTGAAGCACGCACAGTAGATGCTTATACCAGCTTAATCGGTTCGTTAGCACCACAGACATAATAATCATCCCATCCTCCTGCTTATCAGTTAGTTTAACTGCAGCCTATCCTGGGCTCCTGCCTTTCCAGATACTCCCTATCTTTACGTCCTGCTCTTCTAGCCTGTTTTTCTTACACTCATTTTGTACCAAGGTCATAAAGGCCTAAACTACGTCAACTACAGCAGTTTATCTTATACAAGGATTCTCAGCATGTTCTCTAGCTGTACTTTATATTTTTTCTCTGTATATCATGCAACTCAGTAATTTTCCATTACTACTGTTACAAAGCCATCAAACTTAACATTACTTAAAATTGATTCTAAAGGCTTATGTATTTCATTTTGTAATTTTTTTACCCCCCCTTTGTCTCAATATATACACGAAGTTACTGCTGCTGTTCATTACCTGATCTCTAATTAAATTACAGTGAGATCTTTAAATTATCAAAATGTGCCATTTCAGTCAGAAACTTTTACACAGAATCTGCATTAAGGTGTGCCACTTACCTGATACACATGGAATGCATTAGCAGCTTTGCCACGCAGAAAGACTGAGGGAATCCAAACATTAATAAGAGCACGGTTTGATCTGAGCAAAAGAGAAAAAAAAACTATAACAGGGAATCATATTTATGTATATGAATTGGAAAGCGACTACCTCCAGTGATGTACATAATGCTCAATGATCAATAAAGCAACTTAACATTTCAAATGATTCCCATGAAGTATGAGGAAAACTGTAGTTCTGCCTGAACCTTTTACACTTGCTCTATCATAGCTATAACATAACTGATAAAGAGCAATGAAATAATTGCATTTGGTCCACAAAGCTCAGCAAAAAACCTGAGTTCATTATAGAGAAGCCATTGCCATCCACTCTTCACCTCCAAATTTCAAGGATTCAAAGACATCAGCTACATTTTCACCCCTCATCCACAGAAAGCTCAATTCATTAGTCTGGAGTTCTTCTGTAGAAATAAGAGTCCATCACATTATGAATAGCATCTATCTAACCCAAAGCAACAAAACCCAGGAACTTTTGAGTGCTTTGTTACAATACCAAGACCGAGTGCACTGAAAAAGCCTTCCAAGGGCATCTTCATAAATCTAAACTCCTTATATTCAACATCATTAAAAACTATACTAGGGCATGGACTGTGCAGCTCTCTGTACTTTTTAACAATGGAACACCACAGCTGAGAATTCAGTTATTGGAAATAATATAAGAAAAGAAAATTATTGCCTCTGCTTAGTCTTCTTTCTCACAAAAACAGTACAAAGAGAAAAATGTGTGCATTATGAAACTTACATCTCAAAATCTGACAGACTCTGATCTTCAGACGTTTGACTCAAATCTCCAGGGACCTGTATTTGCAAAACACAAAGAATTCCAACACGCTGGTTGTTATGCTTTCTATTAAGAAAACATAGTATTATAAGGAAATTACAATTCAACATTCCATTTTTTTAAATGCCAATAAAAATTGTTACTGAGAAACAGTAAAAAAATAAACAGCTGTGAAACAGGATTATAAATATATTACCCTTGTGAATTCCTCATATTAGAATTCGCTATAATTTCGGAAAGAAACAAATTGGGGTTTGTAAAAGCATGTAATTTTGAAAGGTACAGAAAACCCAGCAAAAAAAACATCATTATTAGATGCCTTCAGAAGCAAAGTATGCTAAAACAAAGTACATTGTGAGTAAATTATTTTATGGGAAGAGAGGAAGTGCCTAAAACCTCGTGACCACTTTGCTTTACAACCAACTTCCATTCAGAAAAAGACATGCAATCATTTTTACTTTAGCTGTGCTCTGAAACATTCTATAGCTACAAAAGTCAGTAAAGATGGCAATGGTGGACTAACACCTGCAAAGCCAAAAGTAGCTGTTGTGAGAAAACAAAACTGAAAGAACTGAAACAGCAATAATTTTTTACCTTACAGTAAAGCTAATTACACAAAAATGATACCTTCTCTCCTTTAAATACCATAAAATGTAAAGTGTAACTGAGAATAGTGTGTTTTGATGAAAAAAAAATAAAAAGGATAAAATGGTGAACTTCCAGAGCCAATTTCTAAACTCAATATTGGTTCAGTGTATCTCTATAATGTACACTACAGTTATTTTACTGGGTTTCAGGTTATTTTCTGCCTATGAAACTTAAATATATATTACTGCTTATTGTAAAGCAGTAATATATACATATAACATATACAAATTAGATATTTATTCATTGCAAAGTAATATAAAATTTCTAAGGGAACTAAAGAAAATCTGCTCCCCAGACGTCCTGACAGGCCAGTTAAAGCCCTCCCAATACACAAGACAGAACTGAATTTTGCCTTCGCAAGATCAGCAAAAACTATGTCATTCCTGCCAGGCAAAGAAAAACAACTATGCAGAGCGAAGTCAGCTCCAGGGCATAGATACAGAACGCTGAACACCTCCACTATCCTTTTCTGGAGGAGTGAGGTGGAAAGGACCTGCCTCACAATTACCACCATCAGCTGTTGTCTGCTCACAACCCAGTACACAGCCTGGCTTCCTAGGGCTCTTGTGCTAAAGAGCACACACACTTTGGTCTTGAATACAACCTGCAACACTCTCTTTGCCTGTACCTGAAGTGGCAAATCCTACCACCAGATATATAATGTTATTTTAATTAACTTCAGTGAAAGTTCCGCATAAACTCCTCAAAACCAGAGCCTAGATTTTGCAAATAAGAAAAAGGATGACATCAAAGAGTTCCAGTGCTTATGTGGAAATAGACTTGTTACTGATTTTGAGATGGTCATTGAAGTGTTCTTCATTGTAATGCAAAACACAGTGATGGAGCCACCACATCAATGTACTTCCTGGTACCTTTGAAAGCACATACTTTTTGTTTTAATATTCCTCTGTTTGTTGCAGAAGTTCTGAAACCAAATAACTAGAAATTTAGAAAGATCATTGTGACAATTCACTTTTACATTATAACCATTAAAATTGATTATCAGCATTATAAGGAAAAGAGAAGACAGTGAAGAATCATGGAAGCTCTTTTTATAACAAACTAAATTATATGCTATTTTAATAATAAATATTAAGTCCTTGGCTGGTATTTTCAAACAAATCAAAGGAGGATCAAATATTCATATCCCAGAGTTTCTGGTGGTTACACACTTCAAGTTTGAATATTCTGATTCAAATCTACTAAGTAATGATTAGACTATCAGCAAAGAGTTTTGTTTACTTATATAGAATTAAAATGTATCCACTTCTTAGGGTAATGCAATAGTCATTCGGACTGTATTAAATTCTATTTCATTTTGGACATCAGCAAATAATAACCACAAGCATTTGGGCAGTCCTTAAAAATATGGTAATACCCACATGTCTTAAAAGTTCTAGGAATTAGTTTTCTTTCAGTATCTGACTCATTAAAATATGGAATCAATATCTACCTATTGGCTTAGGATATGGAGATACATGATTACAAACAAGGTCTGCTTAACAGGGACGTGAAGTCCAAAATATCTGAGTAAGAAAATACAGATATAATACATATGCCATTTATCATTTGTCATCACTTAACACAATGATGTGATTATTTCCATCTAAAAGGCTGAAAATTATAGGTGAAATCCTGCCTCACTAATGCACACAGAACTACCAACCACTTTAGAGAAATGTTATGATAAAATAGGCATGAATACTTCCAGCACAAACAAAAAAGAGCAATAGCATGTAATCAGAAAACAGAAACTGTCAAAATACGCCTCCCTTAGAAGATGGACGACCATTAGGAATGTTCTCGATGACTCCTGCTTCCTCCCTGTTCATTTGTGAATTTCAATACAATCTTTCAACAGAAAAAGCCCAAGTGAAGCAATAGTTGCTAGAAAACTATTTTATTGTCTGAATATACCTATTTTACATTCAACTCTGCTGAAGAGAATCAAACACTATCAAAATACCAAGTAAGGTGTTCTTGACAGATGTGTTATTACATGCTAGTTCTTAGAAGCCACTATATATTTTGTTTCATCACAAGTAATGGGTTTGAGCTCATTCCAGAGTGATGTTCTACACTGTAATAAGCAAACACTTACCGGCCCTCTCAAATCAATTAATTCCTGTCTCATCTGGGACACAAGAGCTTCTTTAGCCATCAGAGCCCGGTGCAGCCTCTCATTGAATTCAATCAGCTCCCCATGCATTTCAGCTACCTGGAAAACAAAGCCAGGAGATAACTGTATTCTAAACTGAAAAAAACCAACCCCACACTATTTCTTACACATATATCAATGTTTACATACATATTTTTATATTACCATGCTCTTTAAGTAGAGCATCTCATTGCTAATGCATTAGTTTGAACTGACTATTAAGAACAGACACTGTTAGAGTAATTTTGACTCATGACTTGAAATGTAGGTTTTGATACTGAATTCAATAGGACAAAAAATGCAACTCTGTCCAATTTTCTTTTCTTATCAAAAGAGATCCCATGGCAACTGATTCTAATAAAACACCTCTCAACTTTTGTTCTCAGTTTAATTCACAATTAAACACAGCACTCAACAGTTGCAAACTAATCACAGTATTTGAACTAAGAATAATGCAGAATGCACAAACTGCATTAAACTTCGTCAATAATTCATTAGTCATATTCTGCATTCTTATTTGGAGTTTTAATAGGACTGGAGCTAGAAGTCCACCCATCCCAGGGAAATCCGTGAGGGGTCAAAGGAACAAAAATAACCCCAGTTACGCTCAAGTAGCTCAAGTTGATGTGCGCAGGTGATTAGTGTGGTCTGAAGTGTGCCCTCCTTGAACATGAAGTCAAGCTATGTTTGTGCTCTCCATTTTTGAGTAAAAGCGTCAAGAAAGCACCAAATGATGCAAGATATTTATAGGAGTGAACAAGGCTGGATGAATGACAAGGATGAAAAGCATACCCATTTGTAAATGGTTATGTAAAGCAAACTATGTTTAAGTTGGTTCCCTGCCAAGAGAAGCAAGAAATGATAAAGCTCAAATCAAGGTTAAAGATGGAACTGTTGGAACAAGTCCAGAGGAGGGCCATGAGTATGATCAGGGGACTGGAGCACCTCCCATATGAAGATAGGCTGAGAAAGTTGGGGCTATTCAGCCTGGAGAAGAGAAAGCTGTGTGGAGACCTCAGAGCAGCCTTCCAGTATCTGAAGGGGGCCTATATGGATGCTGGGGAGGGACTCTTCATGAGGGGCTGTAGTGAGAGGACAAGGGGTAACGGGTTCAAACTTAAACAGGGGAAGTTTAGATTGGCTATGAGGAAGAAATTCTTTACTGTAAGGGTAGCGAGGCACTGGAATGGGTTGCCCAGGGAAGTTGTGAATGCTCCATCGCTGGCAGTGTTCAAGGCCGGGTTGGACAGAGCCTTGGGTGGCATGGTTTAGTGTGAGGTGTCCCTGCCCACAGCAGAGGGGTTGGAACTGGATGATCTTAAGGTCCTTTCCAACCCTAACTATTCTATGATTCTATGATATTGAGCTCTTGAATTTTTCTTACACAGAAGTGAAATGTAAACCTATGGCATAAGGGGGAAGAGCTCCAAAAGGACAAAGGTTCCCAAATAGCAAACATCTAAATACTAGGAATAACATTATTTCATCAAGACAGTGTGACAGGGAAACCAACGGAAACAGGGAGCAAGGCTAAAAGAAGCTTAATACATGCATTCAGCAAGATTTTTAGCTACTACTATAAAATTGAATGAAAGTTTCATTTCAAATATAGCTTCAACCATAAAAAGCATTTTTTATTATTATCATAATCATCATCATCATCACTATTACTGTTATTATCATTGTAATTAAGAGTAATAAATCAGCTTTAATTTAATGGTTTAGGGTTGTTTTGGTTTTTCCTTCTCAGGCATTTCTGTTGCACTTAACCCCATTAGAAAAACTAATTTCCCAGACTTGTAATTACCAGACTTCACCTACTGCTCCTGATAAAAATCAGAACATCAGGATATTCACGTTATCAATTCATGATCCACTATGTATTCATCTCAATTATTAATTCAGCATCAGTCTTAACAAAAGGTTCTTGACTTCAAATGCTTGTTAGTAAGCTCATTTTGCCAAAACAAAAGATACCTAAATGTATGAGAATTTCTGCATTATGACTACTGCAGTAGGTCCTACTTAGCAAGCACTTTTGCTTCATACATTACAAACACTTATGCACCAAACAGAACTGCCAACTTTACTAGAGAAAGCAATAATACAATGCAACTAACTCTGAATAGACTGTTTTCCATATGTCCTGCGCTCAGCAGTAGCAGTCATTTTTCTCCTTCTTGGTAGGTGGTGCAGTGCTGTGGTTTCGACTTTCAGCCTGGGAACAGCGCTGATAACACTGATGTTTTTAGTTACTGCTCAGTAATGTTTAGTCCGACCAAGGACTTTCTGAGTCTCATGCTCTGCCAGGGACGAGGGGAAGCTGGGAGGAAGCAGAGACAGGACACCTGACCCAAACTGACCAAAGGGGTATTCCATACCACAGCACGTCATGCCCAGGATGTAAAAACTGGGGGCAGGAACACGGAAGAGTTAGTTCACGGCTTGGTACCGGGTGGTGAGCAGTTGCATTCTCTTCTCTTGTTATTTCCCTTGTCATTATTATTATTGGTGGTAGCAGCAGTGGTTTGTGTTATACCTTGGTTACTGGACTGTTCTTATCTCAACCTGTGGGAGTTGTATTTTTTCGATTCTCCTCCCCATCCTTCCAGGAGCAGGGGGAATAAAGAGGGGGGAGTGAGCGGCTGTGTGAGTTACTGCTTAAACCACGACACCATATTAGCTTAGCCACTCATTCCAATTCAAAGCAACTGGTGCAATATTTACAAATATCACAAGCCCCTCTCTGATCCTGGTTCATACTGGCAGGACACTGTTAATCACAGACAGCCTGGGCTGTGAGGCAGAACTTACCTGTGTTTCACATACATAAACATGTAGGATGCTATCGGTTGTGAATTCACAGAGAAAAACCCTCATGCTGACAGTTGGGTGACTGGTGATCAAAAGCAATACATAAATTTATGAATGGAATATAGTTCCCATACTTGACATTATGTTGGATTTTTGCAGTGTCTGTCTCAATCACAAGAACAAAATTCAGCTCTCTGTTGTAATACCTGACTGTCTTGTCCCTCTCTAATTTGGATGTCCTTGAAATAACTTTCTACTTGCAGACTCAATTAACATGTAAATTCAACAGCTCTCTCAAAATACTGAAGTAATACAAAAATTTTTAAGTGTCCCTAGCAAAGTTAAGAAATAAAAAGAGAACAGCAAATAAAACAGCAAATCACATATATTATCAGACAGATAAATCAGCAGCTTATGTTACTTGTGAAAATCACTTTTATTAATAACTAAGTTACTTCAGTACTTTTTCTTGTCAAAGAAAAATGTATTATCATCACAGCAAGCCAAAAGGAGTGGCAAGATACACTTGTGAATAACAATACTAATTTAGGTTCCTTTAATATTTCCTGTATCAAGGTCTGCTAAAAACAATGAAGAGGTCTACTTATAATTAAATCCTTTCAGTTACATTTTATGTAACATCTTCCTTTATTCATTCCACACTGAAGCTTAAGCAATAATTTTCCCTACTGGCACTACAATCTTCTTCACAGTTGTTTATCTCCATGACAATATGTTTAAAGCAGACAATTAAAGTACAACTGAGCTAAGTTTCCCTTGGCGAGATGATTGTCCAGATTTGGTCTTGGCCTATCACAAAGCCTGAGTCAAAAGCCCAAATTCTTAGCATGAAGTTGAATTGAGGCTAGAGTAAAATATTGAGACTGCACACTAACAGAACTCTAAAGACCTGTTGTCAAAGAAAATCTAAGCCTGGTTCTGCTGCCTGGCAGCTACCACTGTAGCTATCCTGACCTGCAGCACTGCAGCCAAGAGCAGTCTCCAGGTAATGACACAGATTAATACCACTTCATGCTCAGCAGAGGTGTAAGCTGTTCACGTAAACTACACTAGGGATGTTTCACTAAACAATACAATCCGTCTTAGAAGGACATGCTTTTAGAGTAGAGAAACAGACTTTTAAGAACTTGCAACACAAACAATAAGGTTTTTTAACAGGGTGTTTAAATTGAACACTGATTTTTTTTTTAATATAATTTCCAGCTAAAACTCATAGAAGTTTTTGCATGAACTATATCTCAATTAATGAGTTTTTGTCAGGTATAGGCATTTTTCCCCCCCAAATGTCACAAAATGCAAGATGACCCATTTCCTAAGAAACTCTAGACAGAAGTGCAAGTTGCTCCCATTTGCTCTCAGATGGGTGTATTTTTCCCTTGAGAAGATGCCATTTTCAAAGATCAACATTCTTCTACACTTTTCCCCAACACAAATGAAGCCAAAGGTCTCCCAAAAGGAGCAGATATCCTACTAAATATTAATAATTTCATTTTGCTACAAGTAAAACCCAGTAAGCCTCAAAATGGCAAACAGTTCATGCAATTCCACTAATACACCCAGAAAATGCTTGGGCATTGCTTTCTTTTTCAAAACTTTCATTTTGTATTCTTTATATCTCTATCTGCAGGCAAGTTATTTGGTTCAGGGCAGACTGAAAGACCCATTCAAGAATAGGATTGGGTTTTGGTTGTTATGATTTGGGTCCGGTTTTTCATTTTGTGATGTGACTTTTGGCTTGTTTGGGGCTTGTATGTACTATACTATAGAAGGCAAGCAGAAGTCACAATTCATCAAAACCAGCAAGAAAAAAAATAAGCTGCAGCTTTCAACTCAAAACACAGAGAGAATTTTGCACACTAGTTTGAAGTATGTATTACGGTCCTTGTACTGTATCGTGCACAGTACTAACCAGTGTTTAACGAGATTAATCCTGACGTACCAAAGAGCACTAACACATTGGACAGGAAAAACTCTCCTCTGGCAAAGAGCTGTGCCTGGCAGGGAAAATGAAAGCCAGCAAAAGCAAAATCAGACACAGAGGATAATGAGTTTAATAAAAGGGATAAACTAAGTGTCAATAAAAGGAATAAAAAAAATATGTCTCTAGCAGCTGCATCCTTATCTGTATCCTTCCAGCAAAAGCCGAAGCCTAAGACAACAGATCTAAACTACCATTATCTTTCCCAAGATCCTTTTAATTTCTCATTTCACATCCAGAGGAAGGTTTCACCTCATCTGCTATGCTGAGACAGGTCTTCTGAACTGCAGCTCATTACCCCTTTACTCAGATTATCTTCATGAGCTAACACAAAATACTTGGAACGTACAATCAGTATCCTCAAGGATGATCTGACATAAGCAATTTAATACAGATGCACAGTTACAACCAGGAGACTACATCTGATAAGCATTCCATAGCCTGCCTCCAAGAGAACAAGACTTGGACTAAATTGATATTATCAGATACTAAAAATCATGGACTCAAAAAAAAGTCATTTTACATGCCATAAAACATTACCTAATGTAAGTCATTACCTAATGTAAATCACTGATGATTTTTTTTGGTTTTCAAGGAAATACTGACAGATCGATTTGTACCTAGCAGGCTTGACACTAGACCAGGTATTAACTGTCCTCCCATAACTCGCACTTATCCAATCACAACAGCACAAGTTTTATACTGTATGTTTTAGCTACACAAATGCAATCATGCTTCCATGCCTAATCCAAACCCACCGGTGAGCAGTTGACTTGACAGCAACAGATCCAGCATTTATTAATGACTCTGGAACCACAAAATCATAATAGAAATTTCTTCCTCATCACAGTTTTCTCCGTTATCCCCCATATGCCATGTTGAGACTACAGTAAAAAAAAAAGACTTCCCACCCCATCAGACACTTTTCTGGGCCCCAGCAGTCTTTCAAGCAGGCTGCTTGAAGTCACCTCCATCTGTGGTTTCACTATTCCATAGATAATAATTGGCCGTCACTTATGCCTCTGTTCCTAAGCTTCTAATCTTCCTTTTTTTTTTAAATCATGATAACATAGCTAGGGAACACATCCATCAGTTGTTGCCATCCTTTATATGCACCTCTGTGTTTGATGCATCTGGAGTTCTACAATACGGAAATCTTCAGCAGTGAGCAGAAGATCATGCATGGTACGCAGACATTACCAAAACCGCTGTATCACCAAAATTCCTCACTTCAAGATCTTAATTCAGGACATAGTAAAGAAATCGACTACACTTTATTGTTACCTGCTACACTAAACTGAGAGACAATTCTACAAAGATGCTGAGACCTTCTGGCACAGCCTCTAGTGATTTCAGATTTTGAGATTTTGTCACAAAAAACCAAACAAAACTCCCACACTGCTTCAGAAGCAAAGCCAAAGTCTCGCATTTGAAAATCCTCCAATATTTAGAAACTTTCTTTAATTATCTGGGAGCATATGACTAAAAAAATTCTTCGTAAAAAATTAAATCTGAGCAAATTAACCCTTAAAAAAAAATGACTCACTGAAAGGTCAAATGTTTAAAGGTGTTTGAAAGCCACTTACCCAACTAAAGTGATACATACTAGAATTTTTCTTCTGTAATTTTGCTGGCTCGAACAAAAAATCCCTCACCACAGATTAAAGTCATTTGAGCGCTTTGAAATAAAATTGACATTAAAGCTCAAAATCTGGAAGGCAGTTTGAGTAAAAATAATCAGTAACACGCTTCTGAGGCCTCAGGATGCAACTGGCCGATGAATTCCGTGTTCGACAAGACAGAACAGAAGGCATGAAAATTCACAACAGCGAAACTTCAGAATGGTGAAAGCTTGGCTTAACAGCCAAAATTACCTTTAACAGAACAAAGTGATTCACATCATGAGTTTACATGATCAACAAATGCACCCCCCACAACAGAAAAAGTTCTGCAGCCTCACATACCAACTGCTCAGAGATTGATTTGTCAGGCATAAAAATACAGCAGTACACTTAGCACATACAGTTACGCCTGTGAGATTTAGGAAAAGGTACACATATCTTTTCAAGTTAATTAAAAGGCAAACTACAGGTTTCTATGGAACTTTAACTTTAAAACCTGAGCAATTCATAGTTAATTTATGTAGAGATGTTTCTTGTTGCTACAAGGAAAACCTTGGAGGGTTAGATATTGTTATTTAGTTTAACTGCTCAGTTTCTCTCCAACATTCCTGCAAGAATGAGCGTTTCTGCAGAGGAACAGAATCATAGAATCACAGACTGGTTTGAGTCAGAAAGGACCTTAAGATCACCCACTTCCAATCCCCTCCCACAGGCAGGGACACCTTCCACTAGACCAAGCTGCTCCAAGCCCCATCCAGCTCAGCCTTGAACACTGTCAGGGATGGGGCATTCAATAAGGGATTAATATATTGTGATACAAGTTTCAGTACATCAAAAGCTTGCTACTCTAGCAGAGAAGCCAGTCTCCCCATTCACTAGTCTGACAGGAATAGTCTATGCCAGGAAACCAGAAATTCAATGTCATTTATTGAGTCTTTAACAGAGCTCTCCCATACTACCATTTAATACATCACGAACATAACACACAATTTAACTTTGAGGAAATGCTGGATAAAATTCATCACTAAAATTACTCTTATAAAAAGAGTACAAAATTACCAAAGGCTGAAACTGCAAAGAAAGTTGATGTTTTCCCTAATGAGGCGTTTACTACTTCATTACTGGTCTACAGCCATGATGATTTTAAACACATTTTATTATTCATGGCTTAAGAGTTGTATAAATCAACCAAATTTCTCTTCTAAAATAAATCAGCATTCTAGTTCCACAGCATATGACATTGGAAAACATACGAGAATTGCTAGAAGTATCCCAAACCCCCCAAAACTGGGCGTTTAGAAGAAACTGTGGTGACTACCTATATGTTTCACCACTATTTTTAAGAAAATACAACATAAAAAAGATTATGCAGAATTGGTACAAAATCTTTTCTCCGACTGTTTTAAGCATAATGTCCAGTGAACAGTTTCTTGAAGCTTCTTTTACTCCTTCATAATTTTTAACTTTATCTACTTGGTGAAACCAACTGATTTACTGATTGTGAGTAAAGAGCTTTAAAAAATAAAAGCTATTTTTATAAATATGGTAAGAAACTGAAAAGTCCTTCAATATATTATGAAGAATAATTTTTTTATGGAAATACAGACACCGAAAATCTCTAATTACTCAGTAGAACCATTCCTTTTAATCTCTTGACAGCTAGTCATTTCTCTGTGAGGAGACTTCAATGTCCTGATCAGCTACCAAGAAATTTAAGGGAATCTTTGTCCTCAGTTAAAATAGTCTACTGGGGACAAAATAACAGCTACCAGAACTGCTGAAGTCAGAACATTTTTCAGACCCAATTCTAGCTGAGTGAAACTGCCAGAACAATATTCAAGAGTGGTTTCTATCCTAGTTCTCAACTTGGAACACAACACAGGCTATCCTTTGAAAGCAAGACTTCACATCTTTTGTTTGTGCAGAGAAAAGGAGTAATGACTTGGCAAATAAACCTGGATTGTTATGGGGGTTACATCCCATTTCAAGTATGTGAAGACACTGTTACACAGTAGAAGTGAGACTAAGATTCAGACTTCCTCCCCTGGGTATGATTTGCAACCAGGTCTTCCAGCGGCTGCATTCCCTGCTGTGCCATCAAAGCTACTGCTAACACTGTCTGCCCCAAACTCAGAAGTGTTAGCAACAAATTCCTGAACATGCAGAACACACTTAACAGAACTGAAGAGGATGCTTTTAAAGCTGTAAGAGATTTTACCTGTGGTCTTAATCAAGATATTATTTTGATAGGTACAGAACAGAGGAAAGGAGTCAGAAGAACCCAACCAAAGGTATGCATTAGGAAGAGAATTAGTTTCACATGGTCCTATGAGAAAAGGATAACCAAGTATGAATGTTTTAGAACTGTATTAGTCTCTTTGATGCATTTTTTTGATGATCTTTTGATGCATTTTTTGATGATCTGCATTTTTAGTCATCCTCATGTTATTCAGTTAATATGAGCATCCCATTTTAGAGTATTTTGGGCAAGAGAAAGAGAATTGTTTTACTTTTTATAAAAATGTTCATTTAATATTTAATAGGAGATATGGGTATTAGATACTAAATTTCATTACTTTTGTCTGGAAAATCATCTGTATTTAAATTTAGGATGAAACCCTAATCTTTCTTCCTTTTTTTTTTTTCCTTTAATGAATTTTACATTAGTCTTAGAAGTGAATCTTGCTTTAGGAACTTTTTCTAACATGGTCATATCCACAGAACTAGTAGCTTCCACCACCACTTCCATATTGCAGCATTCAATAAGCTATATGGTAAAGCAATACAAAAATAAAACACAGTTTGGCAATCAGAAACCACTATGAAAGCACAGAAAAAGCTACAGATTCCAGAAAGCCTTCATTTTAAAGCTCAACTGACACAACAGCAATGCCTGCAATTATGTACGGTAACATGCAACACCTGAAACCTGCTTTCAGAGCTTCACCACCACCAGTTATAACCCTAAGGAACCTATTTATTAAAACCCTCATTTATTTTAATATTGAAGCACAGTGTGTACTCTTGTTAGGAAAAGTATTTTTCATTACCTGAATTGCTTTAAATCTGCTTTGAAGTTGAATTAACACATTTGTATTTTAACCACAGAAGCCTGAAAATTAAATCTTCTTTTTCTTTCTCAAAAAAATAATAATAAAAAAAAAAGGTTTTTCTTTAATGGGGGAGGAGAGGAATCAACAACTAAGCAAAGAAACTACAGCTTCAAATGTCACATTCCAATTATGATTTCATAGAATTTGTGCACTACAAACTTTACCTCAATCAATTTTCTTTCATAAGAGCTGGCTAGTTCCTCATTGTTTTCTACTTGCTTCTGCTCTGGCATAGGAAATTCACCATCAGTACTCCAAATGCTGGTCAGAACTAAAACAAAGAGATACCATGTTAAATTATATAAACATCTAGGATAACCTGTCTACAAGTAATAGTTCTAAAAACCAGCTGCGAGAAGTACCAAAACAGGATGTAATATGAAATAGTATTACAAGTACTAAAATACAAATGCTACAGGGAGCTTTCTTGTGAGCAATATTTAGACAGGTACCCTCAACAGTGAAAAAAAAAAATAATCAAACTAAAAGCATCTGGCTGTTCTATGACTACAGCTACCCAGTAAATGCAGGTAGTAACCACAATTCCTACCCAAAGCCTTGCAAAACTAAGCCTAAGCTTCTCTTTCATGTCTTTTTTCTACTTTTCTTCCAAAATATCATTTCATATTACATGTAAAGATTATTATCATCACAGAAATTACAGAAAAGAGGACTGCAAATTTAATGGTTTTGCATGAAGCAGAATCAGCTGCAGTTATTTCATTCCTGACAGTTAATTGTCTGATTTATTCCTAGAAACCTCCAATAATGGAGATTTCATGCTTCCCTGCACAATCTATTTAAATTTAAATACTCTTCTCAGAAAGGTTTTCTTGATAGCTAATCAAAATTCCTTCACCCGCCATCTAAGCCCATTACTCCTCTTCTTACCTACAGTGAAACAGAAACTACAGTTTATCCTATTCCTGTTCCTAGCTATCATTTATGTATTCTATGCCACTTTAAGGCCTAGTCTAAGCATGTCTTCTCCAAGTTACACGAAGTCCAATTCAACTTCTTCTCACAGATCACGAATTTCTACAAAAACAAGGCAGCACTTATAAAGTAAACAAGCTCTAATAAGAGAGGCTTATCAAATGCCTTCATCATTTCTCAATAGCTAAACTATATATACTGCCACAATAAAGTAGATACAATACTCCATAATTTAGCTGACTAAATACTCTTGAGCCTGGGAACTGATTATTGCTTCAAGAAGTATACATATTCTGAACTCTACTATTATTTTATTAAGTGAATTTTGAAAGCTATTTTAAGACTTATTTCCTGTAAATCTTGCTTGTTGGCCAGAAACTTCTAAGATCAGAGTTTTACATATGTGTAATGTTACTATATCTGAGCAGGTTTGAAATATGGTCCACATCTAACCCCTGCTGATGGCTGAGAAGACAGGATGCTCATTTAATATTTAACTACAGTATCAGACTCCTTAGTCTATGGCAATGATCACTCCTTTGAAAGCTGGTCTGATATTCTGAACTTGACACAGTTCTAACTCTTGGGCAATTTATTTATAATCACATTTGCTTTTTAAGTCACTGCAAGGCAAAGCATTATGCTGCGTTTCATGTGTTATTTTAGGAAACTTTAAAAGCCACACTCAATAGCATCTGATCTGATTATTGCAGCAAATGGAGTCTTCTCTAGTCATAAAAACAACAGCAGAAGTTCAATTTATTTGGACTCTTTCAAAATAGTTTCACAGAAAGTCCAATAACATAGCACTCTAAAATCCACATACAATACATTTAAAACTTACAGTTTGATACCATTTGGCAGAAGATTAATCATCACTGAAATTCCTCATCATAACAGGGCAGCAGTGAAATTAGTTGTATGTAACAGTTTAAGCCTCCTAACATAGAAGACTGTCTCCTAACATTCCAGCAAAAGGGGACAATGGGAGTTTTCCAAGTTCAAACAGATCAGAACTCTGACACATCAGGCTAGTTACAAGAACCTTACCCTAGGAGAGTGTAAATTAATATATAGGAAACCAACAAGAACTTTAACTTAAATTGACAAAAGTAGAGAAAACAGAAGTTTCTTCATCCTATTTCCTCCCAAAATCATCACAACCACAGAACACAATAATAAAACCGGTCTTGTAAAAACACTCCATTATCCTTTTCAGCATTTCAGTTAATTACAAACCAAATGACTTAAGAGAAGTTGTTACTGTCACTTTAAGTTATACCACAATTGGAAATCAATAATTTGACTTAAGTTACACAATGACAGATGCACTAAAAAATACAAATAGCTCTAATAATACAAATATTCTTAATTGTGAAGGCCCACATCTGAAAAATATGAATGCCTATGATGAGATACTGAAAATGATATAAGTAAATCATGGGTGCAATAGTGTCTATAAATCTGGTAAAAGAAAATATTTTCTTTTGTTTCACTCTCCCTTCTTGAAGTGCATCTAAATATATCAGCTCTCAGAAACTGTTTATGTGCTTAAGCACTTTTTTGAGTCAGAGGCCCAAGTACTACTAAAAATTCAGATAAACCACCAATGTCAGCTAAGGGGAAAAAAATAGTTTTCTAAAAATACAATGTGTGAAGTTAGGATATAAGAAAAATTATTACAAATAGTGCCTGCAGCTGCAATTTATTCTGGTCACTAATGATAAATATTACAGAAAATCACCGTGGATTGATTCAATAGCTTTTGAGCATAAAGCATACATGTATTCATTTTTAGAAATGTTGGTACTGTTCCATCCCCCTTTTTCATCTGTAAAATCTGACCATCCTACTCTGTTTCTATTCTTACCACTCACTGATTTGCATAATTTTAACATGGCAGAATATAGCCAGCCTAGGAATATTTTTTTTCTTTCCCTATAATTACACTCATCATGCAAACTGTCAGTATGTAATGAAGGATAATTTCTGCTATTATAAGAAGCTTAAGCGATGATTTTTGTGAATAATTCTTAATCTGAATCACTACACTCCAGCGAAGTCGGAAGTAAATACATGTGTTCTCACTAACAAAAAGCATTTTAAGGATGAATGAAGTTTTTAAACTACAAATAAGTATAGTGACTAGTTCTTAAGAGCAGAACTAATGTAGTATTCATTCATACAGCCACTTATACAACCACAATATTAATAATTAGGAGAAAAATGAACAAAAAGACAGATGGTGCCGGTTCCTGAAAAACCACCTTGTCTCTCAAAACACCTTCTACAGGCAGCAGAAATACAGGTCCCACCAGAAGATCATTTAGAATCAAGACTCCAATTCACCCCATCATAGATACTTCTATAGCACTGACCGCTGAGGAAAAGCAGTAACACTGCTGATAACTTGTCATCTTTCAGATCTAAAATCTGCTAATTAGAGTCAGAGCAACTTAGCAAACAAAGTGAAATGTCTGGTCTGTTGAGTCTACTTGAAACAGTCTGCAAATACCCCCAAAACAACGGTAACAGAATAATATAGATACTAATTTTTCTCTCCTCACATTATTATGTTCTAATATTACATTGTCAGAGATCGCTTTTTTAAATAAGAAACTTCCCCAAAAAAGCTAAGACCACCTCATCTACCAGAAAATGCTCTGTAAAAATAAGTACAAAAAGCTACATCGGTATTTTCTCAAAAGGAAAAGGTATTAAATAAGTTATTTTCACTGTTGGCAGATACTACTCTACCATAGTTTGAAGAGATTAATAGGGTTTGTAACTACTTCTTGCTAATCCTACTTCCATGTAAATGATTTCATTTGTTTTGGCAAAGACTCACTAAGGAAAGGCAAGACTTCTTGACTGTTTCTACTCAGCAGTAATTTAATAGTGTGCCAGCACATAATATTCTTATTGTTTGATCTCAATCTGCATTACAAAACTGTTCACAAACCAGAAAATAGCCCAGTCAGAGATGTGTCAGGGACAGTTCTCATGGGAACAGAACTCTCATGTCTTCAGATACTGATGTTTTCCAACAGGAGGAAGGCTGATGTCATACCAGGTAGCACATGAAAGTGTGAATCATGCATGTCCCCAGATACATTAGGATTCATTTGTGTGGCTGATGTGCTGGCTATGGACAAGGCCTTGCACAGGACAGGGTGGCTGGTTATCTACAGAGATCCATTCCAGGATCAATCAGGAAAACCAGAGACATGCCTGTTCACTGGTTAGTCTTTCATTGTCAATTTTAATACACATCCAGGAGTCATTTCCATCATTTGGTTACTATTTCTATGCCTCCAATAAACATGGTCTCAATAGCAGCATACAGAAAAATGAACCTTGTGCATGGATTATTATCTTTTCTCCTTCATTTTAACCTTACCTTCCACTGTTTGACCTTCTCTTCTGAGCATCTGAACAGCTCCTACATATTTCTTAAGTTGTACTTTTAGCACCTCATTTTCTCTGTTGATAAAAATAACAGAATAAAAAAATACAACTGTTTTCTCAATGTAAATAAAAGCCACTTTCAATGGAAACAAACATACAATCTGTCATAATAAGCTTCATCTATGTCATGAAGATGATAAAAAAACCTTACACCTTAAATAATACCAGAACAGCAGAGTTCCACATAAGAGGTCACATAAACACATCAGAGAAACAGATTATCTCATAGACAGAAGCATGATTTAGGTTTTCTATACTATGGTACACTGAAAGGCACAGAAATTATACAGTCTATGTAAATCAACAGCTGAATAAAAAATTAGGGTAGAATATTAGACAAGGAAATTTAGAATGGCCAGTATAAAAGTAGATATCATTTTACTATTTGCCCATGTATTTAATGTAAAGCAAATAAGAATTCAGCTTTAGAAACAGACTTGATAGCTGTAAGAAAATGCCCACACTTCAGCAACAGCGTTCAAGGTAAAAGTTTTCCACACAGCAATCCTAAATGAAAACCATAGGAGAAGAAATTAAGTTAATCCCTCTCACTGTCATATTTTAGTGCCTGCCTCTGTCTCACTTTTCCTTGGAAAACACAGCTACGATCATAGCTCCACCTAACAACATTAAGCACCTTAGTTTATATTTGAAGGAAATAAAAGGGATTCTAACCAATGGAATTTTAAACAAATCTGACAGATCAAGTGTCTTAAAACTCAATTATCTACCTAAGCCCATTCAGTTAATCAAAAGTGCTTACACAGTAGAAACAGAACTAAAATGTGTTACAAGAGAGTGAATTGAGACAACTTTTACTCTTGTTTAGGGAAGAATAAGGGTAGAAATACATAGGTGCCACAGATGCAGCACACACATGAAACCCCCAACTGGTTAGAAAGAAGAGAGAACATGGGCAGGACAAAACTATGCTAGAGGAGTGGTTCAAGCTCTAGGAAGTTATTCAGAATGAAAAGCATTCAGAAACGCATGCAAATGTGTTTGATGGTCCTTATCATACTATATACATATATACACACAAGTGCACAAAATATAAGCATATTATATATATTCATGCACACAAAAATAAACTGCAGTTATAAGCAACGCCATACTTATATATAAAACCCCTAAGCTGATGCTATATTCATATTTCTATGGATTTCGAATCAGTTTTCTGAACTATGCGACCTCAATTTGATTCAGTCCTTTAGTAGGAGGCTGCTAAATAATTAAGAAACTATTGATTATCCAACTATGAAATTTTAATGAAGTCTTTGATGATTTTATGCAGTTTATGATATTTTTCATTTCCTAGACTACAAAGAACAATTCAGGTTTTCCATCAGATGGATGCTGATACTCAGATTTAGAAAAAAAAAATAAAAGCAGAAACGCAGTTTAATTAAAGCAAGTCTAAATAATTCATTCATGGAAAAAATGTATGACAGATAGACAAAAAAGTTTCTCATCAGAAGCATAAATCTGTCTTCATGGAAATAGCTGCATATAATTACAATACATTGAGTTTTAAGGATTCTCATTTCTGTATCTGAGAAGAGACTCAGAGCCTTCTGTCTGTACCGAGACAACATCAAACAAAAAAACCCAGGCAAAAATCACAAATCCATTTTTTACTCTTGTGCCTATTGACTTCAAACTGATACAGCACAGACAACGCGGTTTCTGATACAAACCCGAAATTCAAAGCAGAATACTCAGGGCAGGTCACAATTATGTCATTTTACCATCTTATTACTTCTCCTTCTTTGACATCTCTTTCTTGATACTACTATTTACCTAGATCCCAAAGAGGGCCCATCCTGATACGTATGAATTTATATAGCCCTTTTTATCAGACTATGTTAAAAGTAATAATAAATAGCAAGCACTCAGTCTTAAATGACTTGAAAGGAATCATATTAGATATTCATAGCAATTATTTCATAGGAGTATAAACTCCTGTATAGCAGTTAAGGGTCAGATTTGCAGAAATTTTTGTTCAGCTGACTCAATAGTTGTACCTATAGGTAAGGATATTAAAGACTTGTAATGTGCAGGGCCCAGCTATACTTCAACTTTTCCAAACTCTATCATCTAACTTGAAGCAAAGCTGTTAGCCTGTTTTGAGACTGGAGATAAATAAAACACTGAGCATCTTCCAAATCTTCCACACAATTTCACCTTCTGTGCTGCAGAATAAATGATGAGACTGTGAGTACAAGTTGAAGGAGATACAGGGAAAAAAAAGAAAGGAAAATCAGGCTGAAATAGAGGGGAAAACAAAGACCGAGAACTATGCCACTGAAAACACATCCATCTCCAAAACTTCAATTATAATGAATTTCCCTGCCTGATCGCTTCTCCCGTGTTAATAACCAGCTGAAAGACAGAGTGATAATATGTCATTTTACCCTGTGTCAGCTCCATGAGAGAGGATGACAATCTAGTATTCTTACAAATTACTCTTTGTGCTCAAACGGCATAGGTCTAGTGTGTGTTGTTGATTGAACTTTTTACCACTGGTGATTACTCATGCAGAAGGATGACACAAGACATACTTCACTTTGATTGTTCAATTATGAAACTAGAAAACTGCAAATTAGGAGCTACACTGAAAAAATACTAAAGTTTGAAATCCAATTACAGAAAAAAAAATGGATTTAAAGCAGCCTCTGAAACCAGAATTTAACTCCTCCCCCAGGTCTGATTCTGATTTACTGTTATTTGGGTACACATAAGAAGCAGATTAACAGAACATCTTTGAAGCTTTGTCTTCAAGCCAAACAAAAAAACCTCAAAACCGTATGCATTTCCCCACTTTTTTTCCTTCAGACAAATAGGAAGTTAATTTCTGCCTGAGCAAATTTATCTTCACTATCTCTCCAAAAGTATGACTAGAGAAATACAAACATATTTCAAATGAAGCAACTTATAAATGCCACATATCTATAACAGTAGGATAACTTCTATTCCATCTGAAGCTTTTCAAGCAACTGTAGGAATTTCTCCATATTTCTGCAAAAATTCTCCAAAGAAAACCAGACAAAGACATTTCCAGGTTCCAATAAACACAAGCTAATGCAGTAGGGATCAATCTCTTTTAGCAGAATACATTTTACCCTATAGCATGAAATAGTGAAATTACTTAAGACAGAATTAAACTCTGCAGTTGGTTTTCTGCTTCTCCTGAAGATAAATCAGGATAATATAAAATTATGCGTATCCGCTCTGCCATTAATAGCGTCTTTGCTTAGAATCAGAGGGAAAATACAACCTAATTATAGTAATGATCAGGACATGTTAACAACTGTAAGCAAAGAGAAGAGGAATGTAAGTGTCAAAACCTGAAATGGTGATACCTGAGGAACTTTTATCCATTTTCTAAAATGGAGATACTGTCTCAAAATCCCTAAAACTGTAAGCACTTCTCACCAACAAGTTAATTCGTGCCAGGAAAAGCAGCAACTGCTCCCTAAGAAGTTTCCTATCAAGAGGATGAATGTACCAGAATAATAAGCAGCATGTTCTCACACCAAGCGGAGAACAGTGTGTAAGAGATGCTATTCATCTGGAGCACAGCAGTGGATCAGCCTCGCTGCTGGGACTTCTGCTGCGTCCTGGAGAAGGACCAAGGACCTGCAGGTGACATCTCCCCCACTTTCCTTATGCTACAGCATCCCTTTCAAAGGGGGGGTGGGGGGGGCAAGGGGAGTTGAAGGAGCTTGGTTAATTTCCAATCATGTCCACAAAGTTCCTGTGACAGCTAATTCAGCTTACTGAAGCATGTATACATACACCAAGAACAGTTTAAGGTCTACTCTGCAAGTCAAATTAGATGCATCTTACGTTTGTCAAAGTAAGATTTCTGGCTGTTAATACAAATTAATACAAGTCAGAATGTGTTTTATAAAAGCTGACTTCCAAAAATTGCATTAAAAAGTTACGCAATACATCTTTAAGTTGTGACCTTTGCACAGGAAGAGGCCTTATAGGACTTCTTTTTCTATACTTTAACAGAAGACAGAAAAACCCACCATACAACTGCTCCTGGAAAAAGATACAAAAATTCTTCTGGGGCTTCTGTAAAGCGAGCATGGTAAGAAAAGAATTTGAAAAGGGATAGTTTCTCACGTATCTTAACTCTAATGGCCTAAAGAACACCGTAACTAATTTCCAAGAGCTGGTTCCCAAAGAACAGAGGTGATGGCAATATGGAGAACAAACACCAGATCAGTCTCACAACCAGCAATTTTACCGTATCATAAACCAGTGTTACACAGTACAGCAAAATGGTAACTTTAACCCAGCCCCTAGAGGTGATAAGCAGTACACGAGAGAACACACAAGCAAGTAAGGTGTTATGCAATGCAACCCTGAGGACAAGCACAACTCTGAGAGCACGTAAATCAACGTTGAGACCAGAGACTGTTAAACTAATCCAAGGAATGCTTAGAACAAAACTTGTTTTGACACACTCTGGTCAGATCTGTCGATATCTCAACCCTTCATGACCCATGCTGGGTGCCAAAAGGACTGTCATGGTTTCACCACAGCTGACAATGAAGCACTACAGAGCTGCCTGCTCACTCTCTCCCATCCATAGTGGGATGGTGGAGAGCATTGGGAAAAGAAAAAAAGCAGAATTCATGGGTTGACATAAAAACAGTTTAATAAGACAGAAAAGGAAGGGAAAATAATGATGATGATGATGATGATTATATTAAACAATATGCAAAACAAGTGATGTACAATGCAATTGCTCACCATCCACCAACCAATGCCCAAGCAGCAGCCCCCAGCCAGCTTTCCCCCTAGTTTATACACTGAGCATGATGCCACAGACATGGAATGTCCCTTGGGCATTTGGGATCAGCTGTCCTGGATGTGTCCCTCCCAGTTTCTTGTGGTTCCCTGGCCTACTCGATGGTGGGATGGTGTAAGCTGTGAAGTCTCTGACTTAAGTACAAGTCCTGTTCAGCAACAACTAAACCATCAGTATGTAATCAACATTATTCTTATCCTAAATCCAAAACACTGCACTGTACTAGTTACTAGGAAGAAAAATAACTGTCCCAAGCTGAAACCAGGACAAACACCATATGTGTGAGAAACTGAAAACTATTCCCATGATAGAGATATGTAGACTGTGCTCAGATCTAAGTTATGAAAGGGCTGTATCATAGCATTGGTATCACATCTGAAGAAGCAAAAAATGTCTTTGTGAATAAGAAATAAGAGGAAGTTGCTTACCTTATGAAATAACCCGTCTCTTTCTATAAAATGTTTTTGTAACTTGTGACATGGCACCAAGCAAATAAGCAGCAAAAAAAAAAAATTGAATATAGGAATATTCAAATTATTTTTCACAAGCAGGAACAAGAGGTATTCTTCCTGTTTCTAAGAAGCTGCTTAAGGTAAGTAACACAATCATTTCAAGATGCACAACCCATCATCACTTAAGCTCTCTGGCGCTGAATGAAATGTTGTAAAAGAGATTAATACAAAATGCCAAATCCAAAAGCAGTGTGGCTTAAATGATACAGACACAAGATAAGGAATCAAATTAGCTTGCAGAATGCACCATAAACAGAAGGTACATAAAAGTGTAAGATAAAGTACAGTCAAACTCTCATCCCCCATTTCCCTATACCGTGCATTACCATCTTTGTCTGCTTCTCTTGCTCCAAAGCCCATCCTTTGCAAAAAGCTTTCCTCCAACGTTTCTGAAGATAGTCTAGCAATCTGCTATCTGAGATTATCCGGTTTCACAGTCCACTTCAATACCTTTCTTTGCCTCACAAAGGGATGTAAAAGTATTCCACAAAAAAAACCAAAACAAAACCAATCTTGATTAGAGAACTTCAGCATTGTCAAGAAGCCACCAGCGCAATATGTCCATGCAATCTAAGAAAGGCTTACCCGAGGGGGGAATAAGTAAACCAAGAAGAATGAAAAAAAAAAAAGCTTACCAAATTATGCTAGAGTCTATTTAGTCTACTCTGACATTAGAAAATGGGTTGAATGCTGAGACTGCTCCTTTTTAAACACTACCATAGCTGTTATGAAAGTGCTATTCAAATACTTCACATGAAAGAAAGAGATTACCACTACTTGCAACTGAAGTGACCTGAGAATTTTTCCAGTTTTCAAAGGGATCTTAGGAAACTCAGGAAAGTTTCTCTAAGCAAGCCAGCACTTTGTTTATGAGACCAGAGACTCTTTGGAGAGCCTAGGAGATCAACTGGATAAATCAATAATGCAGATATCCAGCAGTAAAAACTTCAACACTGACTAATGTGTCACTGAAACCTGTGTTCTCAAAACCTCCAGGAAGATATTTACATCAAATGCTTCGCAAGAGCTTTAGGGACACTCAAATACCAGCTCTCATAACCTGAAGCACATTTTTATCATCAAATTACAATAATCAGATTTTTACTGAATTGCTTTAAGATGTTCAGAATATTACAACTGAGAAAATTTTTCTACTCTAGGCATGCAATCAATTATTTTCAAGGTATATACACGCATATATAGAGAGTGAGATTTCACTATTACAAAATATCTGAAACTTAAGTTTTCTCTTACTTACATAGGGCATTATGCAGCACTTTCCAAACTTCATTATTTTATATTCTTCAGTTTATTTATCTTGCCCAACTTCATGGTTTAAAATATTATTTACTTAATAAATTTGACCACTTTTACTATTGCAGCAGCATTACCTACAGTGTATGAAGCGAACCAGCAAAGAATTTAGAAGAAAAACCTATATTCCAAAATAGCTATATGCAGTTTCTTATGTGCTAGACAATGAGTTGCAGTGAATCATTGAAGAAATGCAGCCAAAGTCTAAAATAACCCGTGACACAAAAATCTGTTGTACCTAAGCAGCTCCCAACACTGTTTTTATTATGTAACAAAGTAATCTGACTTTCAGAAGAACAATCAACGCAACATGCCCAGTCTTAGCAGCAATAAATTAAACTTGTTTAAAAATAATGTTATTCTAAGTGAGCATCTGTTTAGATCTTGTTATACAAGCTCCTAATCTATTCTTCAAAAAGGTATGTGCACGAGCAGTATCTGATTCACCCATATGTCACTGCAAATTCTAAAGCTGTGGGGGAAGTGAGTCAAAGAAATATGAATAGACAATTCCTATAACCTTAAAAGTGAACATTAAACAATGAAGTATTGGCATTGTTTCAATTGCCCTGCACGTCACATGAATGTCAAACCCACTCGTGCAGATCTCTCCCTCCCTCAAAGTGAGTAGTTCAGTTTGATGTGTCATCAAAGGCAGAACTGGTAATGTTCTAAATACTTTCTTTTCTTAAGAAAGCTTTGTGTTTATCATTTTCAGATAGTGGTTCTGCCATGCAATAAAATGCATACAGGAATCTCAGCTGTGTCACCTCACAATTAACACTAAGTACTCTGCCTGCGCAGGCAGAAAACAAACAGTTCCCCCTGTGATAAGACTAATATTATTTAACATTTGGGATAGGTTTGTTTACTGTACATGTGAATTATGCCCAAAATCTCAGGCATCATAGACTACTCTAGAGCTTATTTAGAATTGTAAGAAGAAAATCACACTATTACAACAATATTTACCTTCAAAAGCCTTTGTTAAGCTAAATCGCTTTTAGACAAGGGAAGGTTTAAAATTCTTTTCTTTCAGCATAGCTGTGGCACAAAGTCAAGATGGAGGCAAGTCACTGCCAGAGCCAATGTTGTTTAACAGCTTTGTTAATGAAGTGGATGCTGGGACACACCTCAGCAAATTCATAGAAAACACAACACTGGGGAGCAGCTGACACACAGGATAGCTGTGCTGCCATCCAAAGGGACCTGCACAGGCTGGAGAACTGGACTGAGACGAATTCCTTAAGGCTCAGTAAGAGGAAATGCAGAGTCCTGCATCTGGGGAGGAATAGTCTTAGGCACCCATACATGCTGGGAGCCGGAAAACAGCTTTCCAGAAAAGGATCTGTTGAGTCCTAGTGGCCAAGCAGCTGGCAATGAGCCATCAATGCCCCCTTTGTGGCAAAGAAAGCCAATACCACCTTGGACCACATCAGAAAGAGCGTTGACAATGGGTCACTGTCAACAACATGGAAATGGTCTTGAGGAGTGTTCCAGCTGACCTTCTTCAGGCTAGGAGCAAACAGCTGCACCACTTCAGAAACTGGTACTGTTAACGTTGTTTTGTAGCAACTGTTGCTTATGATACAGTGGCTGATAAAGTGGTCAGCCGTGGAAACCTGACAACAGGACAAGGAAAAAAACATTTGCCCCTGGAAAACAAAGTCATGCTTAAATAATCAGATAGAAGGAAGACAGGTCAGATGGAAATGTCATTGACAAGGACAGATTTACTGCCTACATACGTGAAGGTACATACAGAAAGGCATGTGTCAGCAGCACCTGACACTGACATGGTTCTATGTAACTGAAAGCAATGAAGACACAAATATCCCTACTAGATTAAAATGACACTAGGACCACTCAGCACAATTTCTACTGACTGAAGTAAGAACCTGCTGGGAGAAGAGCCCCCATACTAAGCTCAGTGCAGAAGTATGCAAGACATCCACCCAAGAAAATACTGTGGATTAATATTAAATTGAAGCAAGTCTCCAAAACAAGTCCTCACTGCTCCAGATCTGAGAGCTATAATCCCAACAACCCAGCTTGTGTGTTTCTGAAAACCTAACCAAAACCCAAAACAAATCCCAAAACCCCTCATGATTTACACAGGCACCAAAGCAGCCATTTCGACTACTAGAACAAGTATTTCATTATTCTAGGACAGCAATATCAGTCTATTCACAACATTCACATGGTGTTTCTGTTCCCCTCCATGCTCCCTTATATTTAAAAGCTGTATCAAATTTAAGGCTTGGAAAATACTGTTTGGAGACAAGTGCTAGGTACATTAACATTAACAATATCATATACCCAACAGAAGGTAAAAACCACACAGGACCTTGATATTCTGATTTGTTCCAGACTGGGCAGACAGCTATACCAAGAATCTCACAGATAAGCAAAATGAAAATCAATTAAAAACATTTCAAATTTGTTTAAAAATTAAAATTAGTTGCATACTCCTGAGAGGTGGGTTGGGTTGAGGAGGTAGAACTGGAAAAAACAGATGGATAACTTTTGTCTCTTCATGTTTCATTTACCTTACACACACATGTATTGCTTTGTACCTAGACTCATTAACTGCTACTATTCTCCTGGCTTATGTTTCTTAGTGTTAGTCTAATTACTTCAAATTAAATGTGACGTTGTCCAAGGTTCAGCTCACTAATATTCCTTCCTCTGAAGCTGTAGTGGTAGTTTCACTAATATTTTAAACTCTCTTACTGTTAACACTAGACAAAATAAAACCCACAAACTCGCTGTCAGAAAATCTTCCAAAGGCTTTTTTCAGCCTAAACTCAACTGAAGTCCATGGGATTTTTAGTCTTAAATCACAAAATCATTAGGACTGGAAAGGACCTCTGATGATCATCCAGTCTAACCCCCTGACAAGGCAGGTTACACATCTGAGTGGGTTTGGAATGTCTCTAGAGAAGGAGACCACCACAGACTAACCTGGGCAGCCTGTTCCAGTGCTCTGCCACCCTCAGTGGAAAGAAGCTCTTTCTCATGCCGAGGTGAAACTTGTTGTGTTTTAGTTTTTGGCCATTGCACCTCGTCCTGTCACTGGGTACCACTGAAAAGTACCTCCTGGCACCTGCCTTTGAGGTACTGATCTGCATTGATGAGATCCCCTCTCAGTCTGCTCTTCTCCAGACTAACCAGGCCCAGCTCCCACAATCTCTTCCTGTAAGAGAGATGCACTTGAGACCCCTGACCATCCCTGTGGCCCTAAAATAATTTTTGCTGCCCCAGTGCTCACTTATGCTCTTCTAAAAACTACTTGAATATTATTTTCTCCTGTATGCAGAATTTTTTATTCCCTTGCTCCACTGCTGTTCCTTTTTATGACAGTTTCAGCACTCCTTACCGTGCCAACGCTTGGACTTTCATGGCATGTCGCTCTTCCTGCTCTGCTGCTTTCCTTCTCCAGTTGTCCACTTCCTGCCTCAGCGCTGCAGAATGCTCCATCTCTCCATCAAGCAGATTTCTCAGAGATCTGGAGGAAGGCAGCAGCCTCTGTTAGAACACTGCTAACACTACCTGGTAATTAGAATATACTCTATGAATTAAAAAGTGGGTTGCCTGAATGATACCACTGACATCATCCTAAAATTTCATTATTCAGTGTAATAAATTCACATGGCTTGATTATGCAAAGATACGAAAATCTACAAGGAAGAAGGACCCCATCAAACAGTTGTCAGCACTTACTCTGTGAACTTGTGTTACAGTCTCATCCATATGCCCAAAGGACAATCTATTATGGCATCTACTGTACCACCAGGAAGAAATAATTTATTATAGAAAATATCTTAAAAGCTGGTTTCAGTGTTTCAATGCTTCAGTGCAAGTCCGTACATCTCTGGAGTAATCTATAATCAACGTATTTACTAGCAAGAGCAGGAGACAGGTAGGGGTCCTGTCTCCAGTGAGAGCAATACCATAGAATAGACCTCCCTGTAAAACTTTCAGTGTGATAGCAAAGGTCAGCATGATGCTGACCTGGTCCTTCTGCCAAAAAAAACCCATGAAACTGAATGGAGCAGTAACTTGCAATTATGGCAGTAAGGGTAAGAGAAAGCAAAAGGCGTCAGCTGGTAGTCTCAACATTAAAACAAACAAAAAATTCTAAATTATCTACAGAAAAATGTAAATTACCAAAATAGCCCTACTACAGCGTAACAACAGTACGTCTTGAACACATTTGTATTTTCATTCATCTAGCCATGTGCTCCAATAGGCTATATAAATACAAAGTAGGCTTGATAGTATTTTAAATAAGCCACTTATCATTTTTACATCATCATTTTGCCCCAAGTGAACAGCAAGACACAAGTAACAGCCACTTTCTGCATAACATTGTTAGCCATCCTACAGCACTTCTGTACCAGAAGGAAAAGGCAATTTTCTGAATTATGTGTAGGAGAAGCTTTTACTCACTTGGAAATCTGTTTTAAGAGATCTTAAGAATCTTTTGGCTATAAGTTTTGGGTTTAAAAAACTACAAAAGCAAAACTAGCAAAGCTCCCAAGACAAAGAGTTACATGTGATTTGAATTTAAAGGAAAAAGTTGACCTAAAGACATTACTCTTCAGTATCAACAGCTGCATATTGAAGCATTAAGCTTACCTCTGACAGAAAAAGAATATATACATCAAAAAGATTACATAAAGATTATACATAGCTTTACACAAAGGAGAGCTTGTACTAGAGAACAGATTTTCATTTTTTAATTAAGTCCCTCTTGACTAGATAAAGAAAACTACCTATTCTGTTCTTCCAGTTCATCTTTTCTATTCATCATGGCCACGATAGCTTGACGAAGTTCATCTAAAGAGAAGGGACAAAAAAGATGAATTCCTGTGTGCATAGTCAGGTACATAGCGGCATTAATTCAGCAACACACTTAAGATGATGCCAACATCATTTGCTATTAGAAAAGTACACAGAAATACTCTTAATCCCATCACTAATTTAAGCAATCTTCAAAAGTGTTATTATACAACACAGCAACAGAAGTATTGATCAAACCTAACTAGGCTGCCTCTGGCTTTAACACAGATGTTGACAAATTTGCCTGTGGCTACAGCTGTTTTGTTTTAATCCCAGACATATGGGGACAATGCACCTTTTCACTATTTCACTATTTGCACACTAATGAGATACACTGTTACTTGCTTAACTTCAAATTGCTTGTTTTCTATGCTAGAAATTCAGACACAGGAAATACAACTGTTACAGTGAGACCAGAACAGAGAAAACATCACTGCTTCTTCATGGCATTTCTTCTCAAACTCAGTCTTAAAGAATGCCTTAAAAACTATGGTATTTCTGAATCACAGAATCATAGAATAGTTAGGGTTGGAAGGACCTTAAGAGCTTACCATTTCCTACACAAACCTTCTCATGTGCTATAAATACCTTAAAAAAAATACATTGTCATTACATCAAGAATATTTTTTTTTCAACAAAGACTGACTTTTATAACTTTTAAAGACTTCCCTAGTGCTAGGTTTAACAGTAACACCAGGGTAGCTGAATACCATGCAGAAAAACATCAGCTAAATACTGCCTCACCTCAAATCCTTTTGCTATTACAAAGCCTTCACCACGTAACCATACAGCTGCACTATTACTATTTACTATAAATTTAGAGAAGAATATTAATAGTTTCTAAAACAGATTCTGACTTCCAGATCTTGCATGAATACATGAAATAAAACAGGCCTTCAAAGACGTGAATGTCTCATCCCTGGCAGTGTTTGAAGCCAGGCTGGATGGGGCTTGGAGCCACCTGGTCTTGTGGAAGGTATCCCTGCTTTCTTGATATTGTCTATAATTACAGAGAATTTTGCCAGTTCAAAAACAAAACAAAACAACAACTTAACATTTTTGTCCTGTGGACCAGATTAGGTTTGCTGAACTCTAATAGTGGATGAAATATGAACATTTCTACTATGTCAATCAAATGTATCAGTCAGTACAGACACCACAATTCCAGCCTGGCATTGCTGGCAAATCCCCCTGGCAGGATTCAGTAGGGACCTCCTATCACTTGACATCAATCAATCCAATTCATTATCAATCACCATCAATCAATCTTTCATGCTAGATTTTTTCCAAAACATTTCTGCTTCTCTGGCCATGAAGAAAGATGATGATGATTTTCCTACCCATTCCACACTAGTGCTTGAGAACTAATTGACATTAGCAAGAAACATTTCAGTAGGTCATTAGAGGGATTTTGCACTCCATTAATTCAGCACAGAAAGAATGATTACTTTACTAGAGTAACTTAGCATCTTTATACAAGTTCTCTCCATGTTATCTGAAAAAATAAAAATATCCAGATCCTGCAGAAATTATTAACTAGGTACTTTGATCAGGCTTCCTAAGGCTGTGCTTGCAGTATAAAGGCCGTTCCAGCACGCTTTACCCATCATTGGTACCACCTCCCTTATTCTGGCCCTAGTGTTTACACACACACAGTGTCCCAGCAGGAACTGAGCCGGCTCCAAATTGGTTTGGTTTTGATTGGGGTTTGTTGGGGTTTTATTCAGAAAAGCAGCTACCACATGATCTTAATGGTGAGTTCAATACCACTGCTGGCACAAGGCACAGAGCAGAAAGCAGTCACAACATCTTTTTAGTCACCAAGGATGATGAATGAAAAGTGGAATATCCTTTCTGGCAAGAGTGAAGTTCATATTGCATTGAAGTGATCAGGTAACCACTGCAATTTACACAGCAATGATAGGAAAACTTAGAATGGAAAGATTATATATAACCAAATACACTGTGCCCATTTTAGTATTGTCATTTTACTGCTCCATAATATTTTCATTAGTATTTTCCAAAAATGGACTATAATAGTTTCTATTAACTAGTATTTATATTACAAAAAAAAAAAACAACCAACCAACACTCCCACCAAAATTCTGAGATTTAAAGTATTATATTTACCTATATGAAACTTGATGACCACAAAACTCAATACACTATTAGTATTCTTTCGGCCATGAGGAGACACTGCCACTCTGAGGGCACACTGGAAAGGCTGGGGGGTTTGAGGGGGCTTTTTTTGGTTGTGTGATATTGTGGTTTGCTGGTGGGATTTTTTGGCAGTGGGAAATAGGTGGGCTGTAACAGATCCAAAAAAATAATCTGGAGTGTTGTGAAAGTGGACCACAATCCATCAGCCTATCTGTGAAATAAAAACTTGTTCTAAGGATGAGCAAACTAGAACACTAAGAGTTCAAGCCTTCTACAAGTGTACAACACAAGCAATACACATCCATAGTGAGCCCTGAGTACAGCAACACTAAAAAAATAAAGATCCTGAATGACAAAGCTGAATTCAGAATCCTCCTCAAGAAAGCATCAAACCAATGATACTCTAAACATTTGAAGAGTGTCATTAAAATATGATATTGTGCAGTCTGAGTTAGTTGCTATTATTTCTCTGATTCTGAAGAAATAAAAGCCATTGCTACTGAGACAAGTTACCGTATTTCTGGCTCTGCACCTATGCTGGGGTGACTGCTCTACAATAACTGCCCATATGCATACTCAGTCTGTTTAAACGTGCCCTGACTTATTAACACTTCAACAGTGAAGCCATTATAAATTGTCTCCATTTTTCCAATTTTACCAACCTATTCAAAGTCTAACCTTAACTTGCCTAATAACTTCATCTTCTTTCCCTCATTCCACCTAGCATCTTCTGCATGAGTAGAATTAAAATCCCATCTTCTCTCATTCCCTTCTCCAACACACACACAAGAAAGGAGAGTGTGAAAGCAAGATTCTGTTAAACACCATGGGTGGCTTAAAAGGAGAAGAAATAAAAGATGTTAAAATGCTTTTTATTTCCATTTGCCTCATTTTTTGAGAGTTATGGAATAGACAGTGCTGTAGTGACACAGCAAAGCAGAAACTGCATGGTACATTATCACAAAAATCAATGCTTAATTTAGGACCACAAAAGCAAACAGACTTCACACTCAGTACTTCTTACTAATTTAGTTCAACTACACATAGCAGTGGAGGTGTGGAAGAAAGCATCCACACAAACGCAGTTTGGGCTGATGAGGCTTGTACAGCCTGTGCTTAACCTAGCAGTGTTTTTGCTTTATTGCTGTACCTAAGCTATTTATTCTTGAAGTGGTGAGTATTAAGGAGTCACATTTTCTACCAATTACTCAAAGCAAACACAAGAACTATACAGTTTTTCAACACCTCTTTAATCTCACCATCCATATTAAATACAATGGAGTCAAACATTCACTCATGTAAATCAAATGAAGAGATATCAAGAAAAAAAATCAAAAACTTATATTTCATCATCTTCTGATGCAAGTAACAATATAACTGAAAGGGCAGCTTCCTATTTAATTTAGGCATAACATTCAAACTTAAAAAAAGAAAATAATCATGATTTCTTCTCTCATTGATGCTTCTTGAAAACTGTCAGTAGCATGTCAGAAGTCAACTGAACGCAAACAAACTAAACCCAGTGTCATGCACCGTGGCAGGTTCATTTTAGATCTACCAGCACATCCAGTTCCTCAGCTTCTATGTTGTGCTTGCCTCTCAGATGAGTGCATGATCATAACCTATTTTTTCAGCAGACTTACATCTCATTCATTGTGTGCAGTAGAACAAGGAATAAATAAACAAAACCTTAAAAATCAGTGTTGTGGTAGCAACCATACATTGGGTATTTTTTTTTTATTTCTGAACTGCATTGTGCTTGATATCCTTTACAGTCTGTAAAGTAACACTAACGGAAAGAGCTATACTACTGCTATTAACAATCAGCATTCAGTATCAGCATATTTCAAACTTCATGTGATAATCAGAGTTTCATAAAGACAGATACAAGAAGATTATCAGTAAAGTCTTGCAAATTGTGTCATCTTAAGAGTTACTTTTGCAACAACTCCCATGTGCAAACCAGTAATGCCAAACCAGGTCTTTTTTATGGTTTGGGGTTTTTTTTACTGATAAAGAATGAATGAATATGCAAATTGAATTATTCATATTAAAATTTACTTTATAAAACCCCCCAAAGTATCTTTTATTGTTGAAATTAATCTGTAGTGCCTAATTGCTAATAAAGCCAATATTTCCTCTAAAACCTTTTTTAATTTCCTTGCATACTACATGCAAAAATCTAACTCCAATAAAGCTTTTGTAAGGTCACATTCAGAGCATGAAATACACAGAGAAGTGCCACGCTTTAAGAAATACCTGACAACTTCCCAGCAACCTCCAGAAAAGTCCAAAGTTTAACAACTCCTCTGCTGCTAAGATTGGAAAAGTCTGATTTGCAATCACCTGTTATGAAGACTGAGCTGTAAGTGAAATCATCTCTCTTGTACACAAGGTCATGCAGCACTCCCCTGCAATCCTGCAGATGGAATAGCAGGGTGGGCTGGGAGCAGGCTACAGGAAGGACTTTTTTGAATTATTTTCCAGAGTGCAAATTTACACAGATATTTTCAGAAACAAATAAACTTCCAACAGATGACCTACATCTTAAACCAGAAGTCTGACCTTTAAAGACATGCTCCCTAAGCTGCCTGTGTGAACATTGGATATTAAGGGTTTATTTAGTGCCTCAAAATTCTGCAATTATTATCCTGTCATGTTACTACTATTAGGGCAAATTGTAGCAGGAAACAAATTAGACAACACAGGTCCAGCATTGTACTGTTTAGTAGGGTTCTGATGGAAAATAGAAGTCCACAAGATGAACTGCAGCTCTTTTCTCTGGTGAAATTTATACACCCTCTTTCCACAGTTCTCTTTCAGAGTAGTCACAGGAATTTAATAGCTGTCAGTAAGGAGTGGCAACCAAGTTACAAAACACTTCAGAAGCTATTTAGAGGACAGAGAAAGTACAAAAAACATACACCTTATTTACCTACATGCCAAGATCAAAATATGATATGTAGGTTTCATTATCCAGTAAAGTTATTCAGTGATCATGAAAAAACGGGGGGCTTTTTCCAGAATATATGAAAAAATAGAGAATGATGTACAACACTACACCCTTTGTTAACCTTTGTGGTTAAACCCAACTTTAAAAACTGAGGGAAATTACTGTGGAAAAACTAAGTTCCCACTTACTTACTAAAGCCAGCACTATAGTCAAAGAACCTTGTACAGAAGGACACAAGTAGCATCCTCCTAAAATTAAAGTTTTGGAACTTCCCTTTTTTCCACTGCAAAAACAAAATGGAGAGACTTGTGCTGGCAGGATAGGTTATTCTGATGGTGTAAAAAACTGCTGAAAATACAATCTTCCAATGACAATAACTGGAGAAGACAAAGTTGTTTGTGAATCAAGTATGACAAGATAAATGCAATGTTTTAAAAACCAGAAAACTACATCATGGAATAGGCACATAAATACAAAACTTCTGACAAACTTGTTAATAAAATTGGTTACAATGCAGAACAACCTGTAAAGTAGGGTGAGTTTTCAAGGATGCCTTAGATACTCAGTGGCACTCTAACTCTGGAGATGAGGATTTCTCTCAAGTGGTATTAGTATTTTTTGAGCTGTATCTGCTGCCAAGCTGACCTCTACATGACAAATGTGTTGACGTAAAGTCAGGAAGATCATTCAAAATGGCAGAAATTCTGAATTACAGCTTCTCGGAACACAATTTTCTGGCCTGCATGTCGAAAGAACTGAGCAAGGGTTAGTACCGTGCTAGGAAGCCGGAAAGGAAGGAGGAAAAGAATAAATTAAAACCTCAAAATTTCATTTCAGGCATTGTCTGCAGAAGCAAGAAGCACAAAAATCCAGTCACTGGAGACTCACAGCTTTTCTCCCTGCACTATTGCATCCCATTTTTCTTCTCTGATGTGTTAGAATGAGTTGCTATGCAACCAGGCTCTAAGCCTCACCATTTAATAATTCTTCTGCTAATTGCAATAGAAAAAAAAGAGCTTCAGTGTCTGGCTTTGTCACAGCACTGAATTCCTGCTGCCCAGGGGATCTGAAACCAGTAACAATGAACTTGAGAAAGACATTATTATTGAATGTATCTGGGATCAGCTGTTGTAAAGGCGTTCACTTACATGAACAGTCAGCTGAATTTTGGTTCTGATGACAATTAAATCATTTACTAAGCATTCCACTGGTTTTAGAATTGTTTTGACATACTTCTCCCCCTTCCTCCCACCAAGGCCTTCTCTGAAATGGGAACCTCACAGTAGCATGCATGCTTCTGTTGATCCTGTGGCTCTTTTCATGTAGAAATTGCTAAGTATCAAGAACTGAAAATCGCAAGATTTACTTTCTATTTTATAGCTGTCAACTACAAATAGAAACTGAGCAACTAAAGGAGACCAATTGCGGCCCCTGCTGGTACTTACTACACCGACAAACATTACTACACTGACAAACAATAACAGCAATATAGAGCGCAGTAAAATCAGAAACTTTATTAGTAAAATTTAATTACTCAGAAAAAAAGAAAGAATGAAAGGATATTGCAGTAATAATATGAGGAGACAATATCCAGTGACCAAAATATCACAGTAACTATCAACAATCTACACATCTACAACATTCAACTGTCACTTAAAAGCCTCAAACTAGCTATTCCCCTTCATGAAGTACTTCGTAATGCTCTGCCAGCAGATCCAGGCCAAAGCCTGAAACAGTACCCAGTGAAAGTGCATGGTCTACCTCCTTCAACACACATTGAGAGAGATATCATTTGAGCATGACATTAGAACATGAGATTACAGTATTTTAAGGGTTCGTTCATACTGATGATTTCATAGATCACTTTTAGAAAACAATCCTGGCTGCACCACTTCTACATTCCCAAATGTCGTAACTTGAAACTGTACATATTTCAATTAAGAAAGGAACACACACACACACACCAGAGCTTTAGGAACAAATTCATATCCACCAGTTCACAGTTACAAACTTCCTGTACAGTGAGGAAAATAAAATCACACTAGCTTACATGCTAGTCAGTTTAAGAACTAAATCTTTGTTCTACAAGTTTATGTGAAGAAAAAAGAGCCTAAAAATGGGGTAAGCAAACTGCCTGTGCTTCTACTAACACTCTTCTACAGCAAAGGTTATTTTATCCTGTCCAGCTCAACTCTTAACACCATGGAAAATGTGACTGTACTCCACCTTAATCTTAACTGAAGTTTTTGATTATGAAACCTCATATTTATGTTTGCAGCAGATTTCCATATCAAAACCACATACTGAATGTACACAGGAGTTCTAGGTTTGTTGGCTTCAGGGTTTTTTTCTGACTAGGCATTAATGAAAGCAGGCAAAATGAGTAAGATCAGATCAGAACCAGCTATTAGTGTTTTCAGAGCTTGCAAAGATCTAAAGATGTTAATGGAATTAAATCATTATTGTTCATTTAAGTACTCAAGCCACATCTAGCATAAGAATGACATCAACTTCTCTGGGGAAAGAAAACCTAATGTCACACAAGTTGCAATGAACAATAACCTGGGATCTCCCAATTCAAGAATCATTTTAGAGCAATCATTTCTAATGTGGCCAGCATATCAGAAATGAATTGCTGTATGCCTCTCTGAACAGATCTTACTGAAATAAAAATACATATTGAGAATGACAAAGTTAATTCCAGCAATCTATATACATCAAGGAAGTACTTACTAATTGTCATGGATTCTGGCACAGTGGCTGAAGGCAACATATTGCTTAAAGTATTCACTTGAGCTGGAGGACTGACTTCCACTCTAGTCATAAAAGTACAATTTCATCAATAAATGAAAACAAAATCCTGAATTCAAAACTTAGAAAAGAATTCCAGAAACTAGAATTATTATCATATTCACCCATATTTAATCAATTTACATTGAATTATCCTTTAACGTATTTGTTGTCAGTCTGATTTAAGAACACACACAAAAAAAATCCACACCAAAAGTCCATAAAGAATACAGTAAGAAAATAACAAAAATCAACAAAAAACCTATTTTCAAAACCAGGATGGTGAGTCTACCTGTTATTTGACATGATTATGTGACTTCAAGATAATTAGGAAAAGCTCAATACATGAAACTATGCATAAAGGGATACAGGCTTTTGCATTAGTCTTTCCAAACATTTGCAGAAAGTACCCTGAGGAACAGTCTGCTTCCCAGCACTGAGTAGCTACGCATTAGAGAACAATAAGAAGTTGGCAGCTACAGGGTGAAAATTTTTTCATTTAAGGAAAACATATATGACATGTACCTGTAAGGAAGATCAGACGTTCTTGGAACCAGTTCTACTGTATGAACATGTTCATGTCCCTCTCCGTTCTCCAAGTTATCTAGAGGATTATACACAAACATTAGCTTTCTTCAGCTAACAGCACTTAAAAACTATACCAAAAAAAAGCCAGAAGGAAGGCAGTTATATTTTTAACTAGCTATACTCATCTTTTAGTAAAGCTTTAAAACACTCAATTCTTTCTCCAAGGTTGGCTTCTGCACATTCACCCCAAATGCCAGCAGGATTGTAAAGCCCATTAGGAACACAGTTTCAGTTTAGAAAAAAAATAGTATTGCACAATTCCTAAGTTTCAGCTTGGATGTACATTTTACATTGAAAACAACACTGCAAAGCTATGAAGTGACTCCATTTTTACAAGTCTCAGGAGCTTAACCACTACCTGGCATCTGACACTCATTACAAATCTGTTTGTGAGTTGCAGGAAAAGGATTTGTAGTTAGTCCCCGATAAGTGAAAACCTGCACAGACACCAGTCCCTTATGTATTCCCTATAGAGCATCAAGCTTTTCACTGGCTCTTTAAGCCCAGGTACCAAACATCAGGAATCACACAGATGAGATATTTTTTAAAAAGCATGGATAATATGCATCTGTCCACAGATTCACAACTGTCAGGATCAAAGCATACACATCACTGGGCCTGTTATTAAGGTAGCTCAGGTGGAAAGAAACGAAAAACACATTTCACTGATGTTTCCTGCATCTTACTATTTAAGGGCTACAAAGTTACCATAAAACTACCCTAAAAGCATGAGCTAGAACAGCTCAGAACTTAAAAATCAAGAATTAAAGGCAAAAAGTTAATGTGAATTAGAGTTATGCCAGAAGGACCACAGAGAAATTAATTTTTTAAGCTGCAGAGTTTACTGAAACCCAGTTCCTAAATGCATGCTCTATTTTTATTCCAAGCAACTGAATGTTAGTACACAGAGATATGATACGCCCTGACACATCCCTGAAGCACTTCAACAGGCCAAAACTCCAAACAGATAATAGCATACAACACTATAGATTATTCCGTAATCTATTTCAAATACCCCTCTTGTTATTTATCTATATTAGACCTATAAACCAAAACGTTGGGTTCAACTACAGATTTCACAAGAGCTCACTAAGCATGTTTTAGCAAATATGTTGTCATAATAACAATGAGATGCCCAGTTACTGAGCTGAACTGCCCTCAGAAAAAGCTAACCCATGTTCCCCCAGTATCATTCATCTAGCAAAGCGTAACGTCCAAAGTCAAGCAAAGAACTGCCAAAGGATGATTTCAGTACCATCCGACTGTCTTTATGGCTGGGGTAAGGGGAACTGTAACCATGCGTATCATTCTTCCTAACTGGGTTGCATGATAGGCTTTTCAGTGAACCCTGTCTGCACACTGTCAGTTCAGGGATGTTCTGAAGGGCCCACTGACTGCATGGGAGGTTGAAATGGGACAGCAGAATCCATGTTATGCTTCCTGTAACTAATGAAGATTCCTTTCACCAGCCCAAGGCTGTATTGTGCTGGCTTGTATGCTGGACCATAGGGTTTAGCACAAAGAGGGGAAGGAGAACTGAAAACATCTGTACACTGCGCCAGAAGGGGTCTAAATAGACCTATTGTTGATCATCTCCAGTAGCCTGAGCATTCTCTTAAAAACAATTCTGAGATGAAGGAAGGTGAAACAAGGCGCTTTGGCATCTCCTTAATAAAAGTAAGCCGTTACACTTGCTGATGTCCTCTCTGGTCACCTGCCTCCAGTCCAAAGTCTTGGCTTGGCCTCCTGACTTTTGATTTCAGCTGTAACCCTCTAGCTCCTGGTGCCTTGTGACATCTGCCTGGCTAATAATTCCCATAGCTCAATGGCGAGTTACCACTCCACAACACACCCGCCCCCAGAAACAGGAACATTTACTTGTATTCCAGATTTCCAACTGTTGCAATCAGCAAACCCTTATAAATCTATGGACCTTTTCTAACCATTTCTGTATAACATTTAACACAACGCCACAAACTACATGTTTTCTACATCCATTCCTTCATAAACAAGAAAAGGAAAATGGAAGTACAGAAGTGGAAGTACAAAAAACAAGAAGAAAATGCACGTTCTATCTTTTTGACCAACTGGCATTTTTTTAAGAGGTACATGTACAGCAGAGGGCAGCACAGCATTATGTGACAATTCACATTATTTTTATCACCAAACTGCCAGGACTGAATCACACTTTTTCTATTAACAGTCCACTTAAACTCTGGGCATATATAACACATATGCAAAAAAATGTGAAATATATTATAATTAAAATATTATTTTAATACCAATAAGACATTTTTAACTGATCCCTGAAATAAGAATACATATCCAAAGTTTGATAACAGCAATGTTCTTATGAACAGCTAGCAAAATGTTAACTGGGGAAGGTGGGTGTGGGGAATGGTGGAAGTTTCTTGTTTGTCTTTGGTGCTGTAAAAGCACCAGCTCTTCTTTTCCATACCTTTGACTATCTTCATTGCTTGCTTCAAGATTTTCACCAAATGGTGTCCACATCATTCTTGAAGTGCAATACCCCAAACTGCATCATCAGAGCCAACTGAGCATTAATTTACAAATGACACTCTCATTTATGCATGTCTGTATGACGCGTGGGAAGCACATCACTGCTAATTCATTACCAGCTTGTGACCCACGGTAATTAGTGGGTCTCCTGCAGAAACCAGCTTGAGGATGAAATATACATATGAGGCAGCAATTGGTACTCATGGCTCCAGAAACCAATCTTACCCTGGGCTAAGCATAAAACGAAGCATGGCTGAGGTCTTTGCATCCATGAACACGCTGCAAGGGCTGAAGCAGCTCTGCTCTGGAGACAGGCTGAGAGAGCTGGACTTGTTCAGCCTGAAGAAGAGATGACTCTGGGGAGACCTTACTGCGGCCTTTCAGTACTTTAAGGGGTCTTATAAGAAAGATGGAGAGAGACATTTTACCAAAGCCTGCAGTGACAGGACAAGGGGGAATGGTTTTAAATTGACAGTGGGGAGACAGAGATGAGATCTTAGGCAGAAGTTCTTCCCTGTGACAGTGCTGAGGCGCTGGCACAGGTTGGCCAGAGAAGCTGTGGCTGCCCCATCTCTGGCAGTTTTTAAGGCCAGGCTGGACGGGGCTTGGAGCAACCTGGTCTACCAGAAGGTGTCCCTTCCTGCAGCACAGGGTTGGAACTGAGTGAGCTTCAAGGGCCCTTCCAACCCAAATCATACTATGAGTCCCAAATCCTTTGCCAAAGATGCATTTCGTAGCCAATCATTCCTCACCCTGTATATAAACAGATAACAGCTTCTATTGAACTGCATCCAATATTAGATACTGTTGTGGTTTAAGCCTCTAAGCCCCCCCACGAAGTTTTCTCACTCACTCACTCCCCCTCTTTCTTCCCCCAGTCCCGGGGGAATGGGGAGGAGAATCAAAAGAATGCAACTTGCACAGGTTGAGATAAGAACAGTTTAGTAACTAAGATATAACACAAACCACTACTGCTACCACCAGTAATAACACAAGAGAAATACAAGGAAAAAGAATACAACTGCTCACCAAGCCCGACCCAGCCAGTGCACCCCCCAGCAGCAAACCCCCCAGTACCAAAAACCTGACCATGCCGTGCATCCCCAGTGCACCACCACACCCTTCCAGGTCTCTGCTCTCCGTTTTCACATCCTGGACATGATGTGCTGTGGTATGGAATAACCTCTTTGGTCAGTTTGGGTCAGGTGTCCTGTCTCTGCTTCCTCCCGGCTCCCCCTCCTCCCTGGCATAGCATGAGACTCAAAGTCCTTTGCAAGACAAAACACTACCAAGCAGTAACTGAAAACACTGGTGTTATCAGCGCTGCTCCCAGGCCCAAAAATCAAAAACACAGTGCTGCACCAGCTACCAAGAAGGAGAAAAATGACTGCTGCTGCTGAACCCATGACAGATACTTTCTCTAATCTGTCAAGATTAACTTGAATTCAAAGTCTCAAACACATTTGAAGCTTATTCCAGCTTGGTGATATCTAGAAAACAAGTAAGGACACTTCTTATTCAACCACGTTAAACATTAGTAAAATACCATACAAGACCACACCTTAATCCCAACAAAATTCTGGTTTATTGTGACACTGACAAATCCTCAACTAAATATCTACTCAAATGGAGAACTGATTCAGATCTAGAATAAACTTTAATTGAACCTCCCATCGCAGCCGTGCAATATATCCTACGCCCTTACAATTCTATTATTCCTTACCATTATTCCATATTAACTATTCTGTTATAAAGTTTGCTGGAATTTGGTAAATGAAAGTATCTACCTGTTTGGGAGTACGAGCCAACAGCACTGACAGGAAACAGAACATCTGAGTCATCGTTCAGGACCTGCAGAGGACTCCAGCTGCATATCTTAGAGTTGCATGTGCCTAGTTCATGACGCCTACATTTGAAACAAACCAACAGAACAACCTGTTTATACAGTCAGTGTTCATGTACACAATGCTTGGGTTTCTTTCAGAGATATCACTGCCAGAAAAACTTTTATTTCAATCTACCTGCCAATTTCTTGCTTCAGACAAACTCATTCAAGATCAGATTACTTCGAAGATGAGACAGGAGTTCTTTTTCTCCAGAGGGATTTCTGAGTCAGAAGCAAAGAGGTCATCCTAGTAGCTAAAATTATTTCTTTTTCCCCTCATTTTTGTTTTGTCTTGCCTTAACTATCTGCTCTGATGATAAGAGGCTTACTTTGTTTAAAATATGTGGGTCTACCGTGAAGCCAAAACAGAATTGATAACCATACTAAGAATACGGACATTTCAAATTGGCCAGAATTATAGCATGGGTATATGATGCAACAATTTCAACAACCAAGAATTTCAAGGAGAACAAATCTGAAATCAAGACAGTTTGGTTTTCAGTGGAACTTAGAAACAAAGTACCATCACCACAGTGCCCAAATGGTTTAAACAAGGGAAAAGAAGATGAAAAAGGAAGGGGTGAGAGTGTGTGAGAAAACCTATAGTTCACTCGCACAGATCTGCCAGTATTCATGGAGGAAGGAGGCAGGGAGCGGGGAAGGCTTGGAAAATGGCTCCTGCAACATTACTTACTTTTCGGAAGCTTCTGTTTCCCCTTCTGTGCCTTTATTTCCTAAAGATTTTCCATATAGCTCATCTTCATCTGCATCTTCATCATCAATGCTCTTCACGTCTAGTTTCTGGTATTCATATTCTCCATTCAGGAACACTGAATTGCTCTTCCACGAATAGTTACTTTCATTCCCATTCAAACTCTTCCCAAGAATGCTTTCAGATGAGGGTGATGCAAAAACTGAAGGTCTGTCTACACTCTCCTCTGAACTTTCCCCTGTAATCAGAGTCTTTGTTGTGTTCCCCAAATTGTGGTCATCTTCCTCTTCATCAAATGAGATAATATTAGTCACTCTCTTCTTCTTTTTTCTGTCTTTCTTACATTTCAAATCTAGGAGCAATATAAAGGTTTACATAGTTTAGAAACAATGCAATACACTTGTTTTCTTCTTCTAAAAGAAGAAAAAGCCTCTTACATCTATGAGGCCTTTCAGTATTATTTTCATATACACATCAGCTTTTAAGTCTCTAACTACCATCTTTATTTTATATGCCTTACATAATTCAAATTTTACAAGATATTTTAGAAGTGTGCTCCTAACAGCATTCAATTGGAACTGGGAAAAATTTCAACAAGCTCATAAAATTACATTCAGAATTGTAGTTGTCTTGCTTTCCCTTTCTCCCAAGGAATATGGCTAGTGTATATTGAAGAGTCTGAGTACACAATACAGAAAACACAAAACTTCTGGGAAGAAGAAATTAAAAAGAACAACTCATAACATAAAATCCAACCAGCCTGCAGTAAAATAAAGATATTTTTTGCCTGTATTTTGGAAACTGAGCAGTAAAGTCTTCAGAAAAAGAAACTGAACTTGATCCTTCAATGAGTAATTGGCTCTTGCTCTGGAAATGCACTGAAATCTTTTCAAATACATCACACCTATGCCTTGAGAGCACTCACTTTTGAATGATTACCTCTCCACACTGATTCTGAGGTGCACACAAAGCTGAATGGTCTTGCAAAGTTCAAGCCCTCTAAGAAATACCAGAAATTTGCTCACCAAGCAACTCGCATTGGGACTCAACTGTTTTAATTCAAGTCCAGCTGTTATATATCCACAAAATATGTTAACGTATTTCTAAGAGTTAGAGGATGTTAAAACCCATTCTGGATGCAAATAGAATTCCAGCAAAGAACATAGACTTTAATGAGAACATCTGACTTGCTCTAGCATTCAACATATAATGGCATTTGAACAAACTCAATGTTTTTAAAGTGACTTTTATTGTAAGTTGTACATTACATGTACTGCATCCACATGGACTATACACATAAGGTACATTATGTTGTAGAGTCATGCGCAGAATATTGTTAATTATTCCGTTGTTTCATCTTGCAAGCCTTTTTTATACTTACCAAGTTATCCCAAGTCAAGTATTAGATGCTATTTTAAGCTCACTTAAAGTGGGAAACAACAAAAGCTTTACCACAAGTTTGTTTTGAGATAAAGTCTCTTTTAAATATCAATAAGAAATAGACTTTATCTCAAGTTCTATTCCTAGCAGACAGCACTCACATGTGGGGTTCTTTTTTCTCAAAAAAATTTAAAGCCTAAACTTAAACCTTGTTTCTCAATTGAAAAAAACACACTGTACCTTAATAAAACAAAATATTCCTTCAGCTCAGCTTCTGGAAACAAAGATGATAAAATATTCCTCTGCTATTTTTGGAAATGAAAAAGTATAATGAATGCCACATTTTGCTTAATTATAAAAGATTAAGACTTTGAGTCTTTGTTAGTAATTAACACCCTACGAAGTGGTTGCGACACTAACGTGTTTAAAAGTAGAAAGTGTGTGTAAGTTTTCATTTGTGGTAATTACCTGCTTCATAGAGGAATTCAGACTATAAACATGGGTGCTGCTTGAAGAAGATTATAAGCTATTATTTTTATCTGATATATACCAACAGATATATAGTATTGCATTTCTGAATGATAAAAGTGCCAAAATAAAACATATTAATAATGAAAAATCATGACATGAGAAACTGCAAGGCATTATCTCATTATTAAGAAATTGAAATTCAGGTTACAAGCAAAGCACTTTACCAATGAGATAGTTTAGCTTCCCTCTCCCAGGGATACAAGAGAGCTAAAACACTCAACTACTTTGCACGTGTAATGCACTTCAGGTTTTTGTTCCATAATCATGCATTAAATTTAACTGGAAAAGGTATTTAAACACACTTGAGAATTTTATAAGTTGCTGAATGACACAACCATCACAAAACTGCTTACCAGCATTTAAACTCTTTGAGAGAACAGGAAGTGGGTCAGTGTCCTGATCAGGTTTTATTAGAATCGAGACAGCAGATGATGCCGTGATCTCTCTAAGAAGGCTGCTAACACCCTGAGTGGATTCTTTTAACAATGAGGTCACATTCTGCGTTGATTCCTTTAACAAATCAGACACAGTGGGTGTGCATTTGCTCTGCCCATTTAAATCCTTATTGTCAATGTTGATTGCAAAAAGAATGGAGTTCAGACCTGCAGAGAACAGGGAAAAATAAGACCAAAAGCTCACTATATACTTCATATAAAAGTTACAAAGATAGAACCTAAGAATTAACAAAGCTATGATACGTAAAACATTTCTTCCCCCAAATTTCCCACAGTTCACCATGCACGAATTCTTATTCTGTCATGTACCATTCATTCTTTTTTAGATCATATTCAAGCTGATGCCATCAGTTCTGAATTTATCTTAATGGCTGTTCAGCTGCACATTAAATAAGCAGTAAATACTGTGAACACGTTTATTTATAATGTTCTATTTAAACTCATTTCACTGCAACTTAAGTATTTGTTGGTTCCCAAATACTATTAACAAAAACTTATGTGATTCCTATCTTGCAGAATGAAGCACGTGACCACACATCTGAGAAAAAGGGTGTACATGGTAATAATACATCACCTCTGCAGTCAATTCTCTGTCATTATTCCAACTCTTACTCTCCTTTCTTGTATTTACCTATAATTTGGGTCTTACTATAGTAAGTCTATCATTGCTATTTTCTAGTCAGGAATAACCCATTTTGTTTTTTCTAAATTGCATTAGGTTTCTAAAAGAAGCTAGCCTTGACTGATGAAGTTAGAAAACTTCTGTAAAAGGCTTCTGAACTATAGGAAGGTCCAACCCAGTATTTTAACAGTTCATCAATTCATAGCATAAAGTAGCATTCACTCTGAATGTGCATCTGACACATTCTCCACATAAGCAAAGAGCGTGTGAGAGAAGCTCCCCACAACCAGAAATAGATATAACATTCCAAAATTAAATTCTGGAATGTTTTTTGAAGAACAGTAGCATTTCAGAGAAAGTCTTACCAGCTGCCATGGTAGGAATCATACTAGAACGTTCTTCATCCATCATAAAAGACCAGTCTTCATAGAAGACACTACAATTTGAAAGGGAAAATAAGAGAATATGCAGTCCTGTATTAACGTACGAAAACTCTGAAAAATAAGTACCCCAATAGATTAAATTATATGTCCTGGAGTTCTGAAATAGAGCAAACTGAACAGTTACCAAAGACATGCTACATGGTACTTTATCTTCAGTTTTCTCTCCGCATTTCTACATGGGCAAACCAGCCACACAGGGCAAGGAGGTTCATTCTACAGCAGCAGCCACAATATTTCTCTATACCTATTGCTATACTGCATATATAGGTTTTAAATAGCTAGAGTTGACTGTAATTACTAAGCCAAATGAAAAGAATGGATTTCTGCTGAAGCCACTGGACTCGATCAAGCTCATCCAAAAAGGAAAATACCCCAACTTTTCAAAAAGAAGATAAGCTGAAGATGTACCAGTGAAAAGGTGGGACTCAGTTAATTATGAACTAAAGTGCATTTCACATATTCAAAGTACCTTAAGACTTCACAATGCGTAGTAAGTTACTCTCAGTAACTCTATAGAAGTAGGTTCACAAACCAGTACAAAACCAGTTCCAGCTACCTACTGCTGGACTGCTTTTCAATTACAGGATGAGCATCTCCAAAAGGCCCCAGGCAATTGCCAGTGATGAACTGCTAAGATCAAGGCTGCAACTGTGTGCAATGTTAACAGCATGAACGGGGCGCCTCAAAGCCTGGTGACAAGGTCTCAGTGAGAAATACTGTTGAAAGAATGGGGAAGGGAGTTATGAAAGAGGATGGAAATTAAGATGAGGATAGAAGCATGCATTCTCGTGCTAGAATACAGCCAGTTTCAGGTCACATGTTGACATAGGCACAAGCCACTGTTTAATGGCTGCTAAAATTTCAAAAAAGAAAAAAATGTAAGTATAAGATTAAGTGGTTTTGCTAGCACAGCAATTAATACACTGTATTAGTACAGCTGTGCTTTCTGGTTGGTTATTTTAACCTCAGTACTTCATTCGTCCATACATTTCCTGCATTACAAAGATATCAAATACAGTACCCAAGTCGATTCTTATCTGCCAGCAGCATATGAACATATCTTTCCAGGGAATGCTCATTTAATGCACAGCGCAACCAGGCCCGGCCTCTACCAATGTCTGTGGTAATTGTCTTCAGAGAGTAAAAGCGCTGCAGTTCATGTTTATTCAGAACTTCTTTCACGTAGTACCAAAACACTGGCTCTGGAATAAAAAAGTTTAAATAATAATACTTAAAAACACATCAAAAACCTCACATCTGAATGCATTTACATGCAATTTTCCAAAACCAGCAAGTAATGGTATATAACTTTGAACAAAGGTGAATCACTCAGCATCTTCATACAACCCAACAACTACATAGGTTATTTATTTTTACAGAACATGGGCTATTTAAGCACTTAGAACTTTTCACCTCATTGAAAAAAACCACACACATAATATTAAAGAATTCTCTTACATCTTGAAATTGAATTCACATTTAAAGCACATTCAAACTAGTATGCCATCTGTAGAACAGGTTCCAACGTTCAGCTGGGAACGTATTATGCAAAGTAAAAGAATTCTTTAGAATTCTATCTTACTGCTGATTGTGAAATGTTGGAAGCTAGGCCCAAAGGAAGAGGTAGCTCCAGAATTTACAGACATGCAAATGACAAATACATGTTACTTTAAAAAAAAAAAAAAAAAAAGTGTTACATTTAAAAGGCAACAAGACCCCTTTCCACCAATATACTTTCCTTGGCCTGTTCCCAAATATTGATAAAAAGGGGGTGTTGTGATTTAAGCCCAGCTGGTAACTCAGTACCATGCAGCTGTTTGCTCACTCCCCACCCTTCCTCCCCCCCACTCCCAGGGGGATGGGGAGGAGAATCAAAAGAATGTAACTCCCACGGGTTGAGATAAGAACAGTCCAGTAACTGAGGTATAACACAAACCACTGCTGCTACCACCAATAACAATAATGATAAGGGAAATACCAAGGGAAGAGAATACAACCGCTCACCACCCACCAACCAATACCCAGCCTGACCCAAGCAGTGATCTAACCCTTCCGGGTAACTGCCACCAGTTTTTACATCCTGGGCATGACGTGCTGTGGTATGGAATACCCCTTTGGCTAGTTTGGGTCAGGTGTCCTGTCTCTGCTTCCTTCTGGCTTCCCCTCGTCCCTGGCAGAGCATGAGACTCAGAAAGTCCTTGGTCAGAGTAAACATCACTGAGCAGCAGCTAAAAACATTGGTGTTATCAGCGCTGTTCCCAGGCTGAAAGTCAAAAACACAGCACTGCACCAGCTACAAAGGAGAAAAAATGACTGCTACTGCCGAACCCAGAACAGGGGGTTTTGCAGTTACCTTAACTTTCTCAATTGGAGCTAACAAAAATCTACCTCAGTAACTGTAAATGTTTTATCCCTATCAGGATTCAAGATATTTGCCAAAGATGCTACTCATGATGGAACTGTAGGAAGTGCAGATTTCCAAACACCAACATTTCTAGAGAAACTTGGTATGAAAGTTACAACACAATTAAGAAAGCAATAACCACTTTCACTGCTTATTGAGAGTCCAAGTGTTAAGCATGCTACCAGCAGACTGCAGTCTTAAAACTTCATTAGAAAATGTATCACTTGCTTGCACTTATCAACTGCTTAAAACAGAATCATTAGGATTAATGAATTACCTGTTTCAGTCTTACTGGAGAAACCTGCTGCCTGTTTGATGGCTGCTGCTGTTAATGCTAGTCCTCGACTCCTCCTCAGACCATGCTGAAACACAGCTTCAAACTGAGCACACAAACAAGTGACTCTGCAACAGAATTTATAAAGCAGTCTTCTGAAAAGAACAATCAACTATGTTTCTACAGAGCAGGTTTATTCCAAATCTCTGAATGTAAAGGTGAACTATTATCTTACAAGTAGCGAAAGACTCCTTGTATGCTCTAATCTCATTATCTGCAAACAGTATAATCTACTTACACCTAAAGCCTCCTCATGACAGTCATTCAAGGCCAGGTTGGACAGAGCCTTAGGCAACAAGGTCTAATGTGAGGCATCCCTGCCCATGGCAAGGGGGGGTGGAACTGGGTGATCCTAAGGTCTTTCCCAACCCAAACCACTCTGTGACTAGACAAAGCTGGGACACAAATGACTTTCAGAAGAACTGGCAGTCAATTTGAGAAATCATCCTCACCTGCTATAGCGATTGTTAGTTACACCATTTCAGCTTCAGATTTCATCCAATTACATTTTCATAAATACCCTTTGTGCTACACATGCAATGAATGTTTTTCTGAAAATATGCTGCAACTTTCTATACAGTTAATAGAGAACTTTATTAATTTGCATTAGTACTCAATAATTCAAGCCCAGGAAAACAAACATACATTTTAATGTCCTTCAGAAATTCCAGGCACAGGAAAATAAGAAAGACTTTTCTGGAGATGTGTTGAATCTCATGTTTTGATGCTGTTCTCTACGATACTATTTATAAATCTCCTGATTTTTTTTTAACATAGCCCAGTTAATAAATCAGTTTTCACACAAACAGAAACATTGCAAAACCAGCATAATTCAGCCTGCCAAAGAAAGAAATATTACTGCAACCTACAGGGAAGAGTAAGGCTTAAAGTATAACAGACAGGAAGGAATCTGTTTGTTTGAAATACAGAAAGTAAGTATTACTTTTGGCTATTAAATACACAATACTTAAAACTTAAGCTTTAAGAAAGTTGTCAGCTCACTGCCAAAGCTGATTTCTAAAAGGAAGGACAGATACTTTAAGTTCAAGTAAACGCATAAAAACAGTTGACAAAGCAGCACAGGGCTCTGCTCCAGCATTCCACAAGTAGAGAGTTCTACTCAGGGTCATAAAAAAGCAGAAGATCTCAGAAGCAGCACTGACACAAAGAGAAGTATATTTATCATAACTGCCCTGAACAGCAGAGCTTTTAACATGTAATGCTTTCCAGTCCATCTATGTTAGGAAACTTTACTTCGTTAGGAAAACTTGACTAATAAAGCAGAATGTCATTCAAACAATATTCAAGATGATTGTGGAGCCCTTGTGATTAAAGTTTGCCAAAAAGACTGCTGCTGTCAAAAATGGAAATTCCTGCAGATACTTAACTTTTCAATTCAGAAAAAACAGAACAGAAATCAGGTTCTGCGAAAGAGCTCATGTTATTAAAAAAAATGTGTGAAGTACTAACTCCTTTAGCCTGGAGTTCCACACAGATAACGTGCAGGAGCTGCATTACAAGCTACTCCTGAAAGGAGATGGGTTTGCCCTTCTCAGCCCTTGTGGCTTCTTCCTCCTCTTCTGCACTTCCTGTTGCTTCTAGCTGATTCCCCTCCTTGCAGCAACTCTAGCATTCACCAGATGTTTTACTGATCTAACTCAGTAAAATGGCAGAATGTTATCCTTTTGCATTATTTCTTCTTTCATTATATTAATTCAGAGAGGATTGGATGATCAGGCATTGCTCAAAAAGGTGGTGCAAGGAAGTAGTACTATAGCTGGCAACCTTGAGGAGATAAATGAACCTTCCCCACCCCTTCAGTAGCAATGAATTATTATAGTGACTTTCCAGAAGTCATGAAAACACACCCTTAAACATGTCCTTAAAGACTGAATTAGAAGGGGGCTGAAGAGAATTTTATACGTAATTTATAAATGGTCAACAGAGAATTAACTTCTTCCCAAAAGGCAGAGTCAAACTTCAAGAACATAAGAAAAAGTACAACAAACAACTGCATTGAATCCTGAATTTATCTTTACTCAAGGTTCTTCGATAGGACAGGTTCTGAGATAGACTCAATAGGACACAGAACACACTGCTATTTCTGTCTGTCAGTCATCTTCTTAACAGCCTTAGAAACCAATATGCCATATCCAACAGCAAATGTAACTAACAGGAATTAAATGACATTTTTTGACTTTTTTACTTTAATAAAAAGGAGTAACTTCTCATACAGAAAAGGAAGAAAACCAGGTTTATACCATGTCAGGAATTAGAAAAAATAAGGATGACGATTTTCTTAGTGACTATGCGTTAAACACACTTGACAGTTAAGTGTCAGGCTTCATGAAACATGGGTGTATTGGTAGTAAATATGCATTCATTTTAAACAAGGTTTTAAGGAAGGTCAGTTCTCCCAATGTCATGCGCAGACCTCAGGGTCCAATGCTTTGGCATGAACTCTGCAGCCATTTAAACACTTGCAGCTTCATACAGAAGAATATCCTGTGTTAAGCTACCAAATTTGTAACAAAATGAAAAATTCAGAGTCCCACGTCAGTAGAAACAGGTTTTTGAGTGTGTCAGGAACTTTGAGCCATTAGAATACATACTATAGGCATGTTGGAAGTTTCTTAGACTATTTTACCTGCTATCAGAGTCTGAAGCAATTTCTTTTCTTCCTCCAAATCGTATTTGACACTGCAATAAACAGATTTTAATAAATTCTTGTTGCACTAACAAACTCAGTATTTCAAAATATCTCCATGTAAGAAACAAAGTCATAACAAAAAACTGAAGCACTACAAAACAACACATTCGCAAATACAGCCTGCAACCAAAAAAGTGTTTCACAGCATTATGTTCCACTAATGGCCTACTCTTTGGAGTTCTTGGCATATGCCCTTGCTAGCCAGCACAAAACACCTGCAGGTCCTTCAGTATATTTGTGCGAAAACTACTACTTTTGAGTTTTAAATGTACAACCACAAAAACAAACACTGTTCCTATTCAGCTCAGCATTACAGTTAGAGAAGGATCATTCTTTACAGAATGTATCACTGGCTTACTTTTCAGACAGTCTTTTGCCTCCCAAGGTCTCTAAATTGAATCCAGTCTATGAAATTCTATTTGCTGAACTTCATCCTGATGCAAGATACACATACAAATAAATCCCATCTTTACCTCTATTGTAACCATTCACTAAAATCCTAGTGCAAAGAAAAAAAGCTGCTACTGTAAAATGTACAATGGACAACGTAAAATGTACAATGCAGTACATTACAATTTAGTTCCGTGGTGTGTTACAAATATATATTCTTATACATATTCTGTATTATAAAAATATTTATAATAAGTACAAATATCACAAATATAACCTGTGAAGAACAGGAATTTGAAAAACTGCATAATAGTTGTTTAGTAACAAACAAAAACAACTCAGTAGTACCGTGAAAAATACAAGATTTCTTCTTTGGTAAAAAGGAGGAAAAAGGGCAAAGACAAGACAGCTCCTGCTAGAACTGACAACTTGCAGTAAGTATACTATAAAAATATGTACTGGATTTCTCACCTGTTTAACTGCATCCAGCAGTCGTTCCAGAAGAAACTGCCTTTTAGCGTCATTGTTCTGTGAACCTGAAATTCAACAACATGATATCAATTTAAAATGAATATCTTCTTATTGTCAAATCACCTTACTGCCAAACAACCCTATTTCAGAGAGTTTTTAATCAGGTGAAACAGAGAGCAATTGTTATAATAAATCCCTTAAAATTCAACTACTAGCATAGTTCTTCCTGATTAATACCTATAAAATCTAGTTTGCTACGTGAAACTATGCAAGACAATCTTTAACTTCTCAATCACTTTAACAACAGATAGCATAATGCTTTGCTTGTCAGCATATGCTTTATAAACTCCCAAGAATATATGCAAAATTTATTGTTCAATTAACCTACATTACCTTTATAATTTCTTTATTCTGCATTAGAGTTCAAAATATCCTTCATACCTCTTGTGACCTCTCTGGAATTAAAGTCACTATTCTTCTTTTCCTCTCAAGGGACATACAACTAATATATGCATAGCCTGAAAGCCAGTTACAGAAACTGCATGAGCAAGTTCCTCCAGATACTGAAAAATCAATCACTACGCCATCAGCTCTCCAGTAAATAGCAATGAAATCAAAAATAAGTGACTCTTCCTCTTGCTGTCCAACACTTCAAGGTCCCAATCCCAGAATTCCTTATCTTCATAATCCCATTCAAAGCAGCTTCCACCTAAACCAGCAGGAAGGGACAGAATTTGTCCTACCGGAATTATTCTGTTTCTATTTCATTTTAAATTTTGGATTAGGAGAAGAAAAACCCCACAGTAAGTCTAAAATATACAAGTCAGTTGCTAAGCTTCACAATGCTTATTTAGCTTATTATCCTGGATTTTCAAGAAGTTACACTTCCCATTTTGAGCCCTTACTCAAACTGTGTAAACATGCAATGTATAAGGTTTGGTTCTACTATCAAATATTCCGATGCATGCAAACTCAGGTGAAGATGCAAACAATGCTCAAGGCTAGTAAAGAATTGTAGAAACAAACCCCACACCAAGTAGGTTTTGACTCAGAAACAACTATGTGAGCTATGCCACTATGAAAATCAGGTTAAGTTCATCTAATCCTTACTACTCCACTTCGCACAGTTTTATTAAATCACATTCAGTGTTCTTACCATGCAGGCATTGCCAAAAGCAGATACATGCCTATGAATCTAAAATCTTGCAGCAGATTCTCCTGGAAGGCATGCTAAGGCATAAGAAAAACAACAAGGTGGTTGGTGACAGCCAGCATGGTTTCACTAAGGGGAAATCCTGCCTGACCAATCTGGCAGACTTCTATGATGGGGCTACGGAACTGATGGACAGGGGTAGAGCACTTGATGTCATTTTCCTGGACTTGTGCAAAGCATTTGACACTGTCCCACACAACATCCTTGTCTCTAAATTGGAGAGACATCAATTTGATAGGTGGACCACTCGGTGGATAAAGAACTGGCTAGATGGCCGCATGCAAAGAGTTGTGCTCAATGTCCAGTTGGAGACCAGTAATGAGTGTTGTCCCTCAGGGATCACGAGGATGATCAGGGGACTGGAGCACCTCCCATATGAAGATAGGATGAGAAAGTTGGGGCTGTTCAGCCTGGAGAAAAGAAGGCTGCGTGGAGACCTCATAGCAGCCTTCCAGTATCTGAAGGGGGCCTATAGGGACGCTGGGAAGGGACTCTTCATGAGGGACTGTAGTGATAGGACAAGGGGTAATGGGTTCAAACTCAAACAGGGGAAGTTTAGATTGGCTATGAGGAAGAAATTCTTTACTGTAAGGGTGGTGAGGCACTGGAATGGGTTGCCCAGGGAAGTTGTGTATGCTCCATTGCTGGCAGTGTTCAAAGCTGGGTTGGGACAGAGCCTTGAGTGGCATGGTTTAGTGGGAGGTATCCCTGCCCATGGCAGGGGGGTTGGAACTGGATGATCTTAAGGTCCTTTCCAACCCTAACTATTCTATGATTCTAAATGCCTTATAAATCACATAACTGGGATGAGGAAAATGATTAAAGCTCAACTTTTATTACAAGCCCTCATGAACAGGAACACTGAATATACACAAACGTGCAGATCTTCTCTACTGTTTCAAAACTTATTACTTCTACATCTTATGCTGTCCACATGCCTGTGAGAACAGGCATAATACAACATTTCTCTTTATATTAGCAGTCTGAGACTACTCAAGAACAAATGCACGTAATTAATAATTCTGTGACCAGAAAAAAAATCTGTCAAATGAAAATACAAAGTGCGTGGGTAAAGTTTGTCGTCCAAATGCAATACACGTTTATTTTTCAATTCACATCTCTTTGGCATCTTTGCATCTATTTCATGACACAGAAATGGTTTGTAACTAAATACTAGACTCTGAACAAGAAGAAGAAAAGAAAGCATAAATACAGAAAACCTACATGTGATAACCGATGTTCTAAAAGATTAAAGAATGCTACATCAAACAGCCTTAAATTTACAGAGACTGAGTGGAGTACAGTGCACATCTTGTCACAATTTTTACTTGCAAATTCATACTAATAAATTATGACTACACATGTTTACAGCCAATAATTTCACAAGCAGTTCCAATCACCAATAATAGGGACCCGAGGCCACATGATGCCTGTAGGTGAGGGCTGGCTGCAGTTTCAGCTCAATGCATGCCTTCAGAATTATTCTGCTGTGCTTAACATAGAAACTTTGCAGATAGAAAAAAAGAATACTCAGAATCTAAAATGTTTTAAAATTCAAAGATTAAGTTGTGTGTTTTTTCTTTGTAATAAGACTAGAAAACTTAGCACTATTTAGCAATGTTTTGTTTCAAGTAGATGAAAGGTACAAATAAATCTTTACCAGCTCTATTTAAGATTTTGCTGTTACAGTCTTCATTTTATAAACTTCATTTTTCAAAAAAGCATATTTTTTTCAGAAAAGTGAAAAGAATGCGTGAGCAGCTCTAATTGATTTACAGACTAGCAGCGTGTTACAAACTGACCAAAACACCCTCATACTGATTCAGAATAGTGTAAAGACTGCAGTAACATACAAATACAAAACATAGAATGCAGAAAACCAGCATTACTCAGAAAGGAAGGCTATATTTAGACCACTGCAACAAAAAAAAGGAAGTTCTGACACCAGTCTAAAAATAATTGTGAAAAAACAAGTGTAAGGTCAGAAAAAACCTAAGAAACCAGCCTTCCAGTATCTGAAAAGGCCTACAGGGATGTCTGTGTAGGGGACACCAGGGATTTCATCAGGACTGTAATGTAGTATAGGACAGAAGGTAATGGGTTCAAACTGAAACAGGTGAAGTTCCGGTTAGGTATAAAGAAGTTCTTCCCTATGAGAGTGCTGAGGCACTGGCATAGGTTGCTCAGAGAAGCTGTGGCTGACCCATCTCTGGCAGTGCTCAAGGCCAGGCTGGACAGGGCTTGGAGCAGCCTGGTCTAGTGGAAGGTGCCTCTGCCCATAGCAGGGGGCTGGAACTGGATGAGCTCTAAAGTCCCTTCAACCCAACCATTCCATGATTCTGTGATAAGGCTTTATGCCACAAGAGTTGCCACCTTGCCTTTTGAGTCACAGAACTCAAATAAAGCTCCCAAAGGTGAGTTTCCTAAGGAGATTTTTTGATTTGCAGAAATTTGCACAAGGCTTGTCTCCGGCTGAGGGTTTTTCATATGAAAATGCTGACTCTTAAAAACTTCAACACTTGGATTGAGTCTATTCCCTTTCAAGATCTAAAACATTCAAGAGACTTTCTTTTCCCATGGTTTGAAAGATTTGACTGCTACTTTAATTTTTCACAATGCCAATTAACAGACTTCCCCACAACAATCTTTTCTTTTTTTCCTCATCTTTTCTTCCATAAAAATCTTTCATTTTCTTCTTACCGTAAAGGTGAGAACAAAACAGAGAAAAATATAGCTTAAGTGCTTTCATTTTTTTTTTCACCTTCAGATATTCCTGTTGCCTGTAAAACATGTAGCATTCAGTTACTCCAGTTAACTCTTCTACTTTTTTTCTTACTATCTTTGGCAAAAGATCTCACCATGTGTTAATTCACGGTGGGAGATAAACACACAACCAAATTTTGAGGTGCAGAGTATCATCAGCAACTTCCATTACTGAACTTGCATAGCCAGACTCATAAAAGCATTTACTAAAGCACCTCCCTTCTTTAAAAGGTACCATATAAACCCTTGCCAATGTATTCAAGACATACTAAGTGCCTGTTTCTATACAAAGGAAAATAATGATTAAAATTTCTTCCTCCATCCCACCAAGTAACAACCTGTGCTGGCCCATTCAAGTGCTCTTCCTCCACTCCTGAAGCTTATGGGTCCTAATCATCATGCAAAGCTTTTCAGTACTTCCCCTCACAAACACCTCAAAAGCCTCAGGATTCAACACACACACACACACACACTGCTTCAACCCAGCGCAGAGGCCAGAAACGCACGCATCCACTGCCGAGTCAGGACTGAGCAGAGGAACAGCACCGACACATCCCAAGCACTAAACAGGACCGCTTTTTCCACTAGTCATGTTCCCGTAGTCTCTCACTGAGCGCACGTTAGGAAGTTTGCACTGTTTTTTTTTCTTCTGTTTCAGTTTTTATTTTCTCATGATAATTTCGTTTCTCAGGAGAATTTGCTGCACCAGCGACTCCCGAGGCCAACATCACCCGCGCTGTGAGCCACTGTCACACTCAAGGGCAGGCTTTAGACTTCAAAACGAGCTAAACCACCACTTGGGGGGGGGGGGGGGGGGGGGGCTCAGGAAGCCAGAAAGAGAGGGGCGCGGTGGTGCCGGCAAGGACTGAGCTCTACTCCGCGCTGCGGGGAGAGAGAAGCCAAAGCCTCCAGCGCCGCGTCCCGACACAGCCCTACCGGGGACAAGCGAAGAGGGGAAAGGGGCCTCTGCCAGCGGAGGACAGCACCCTGCCAGCCTGAAGAGGCAGAGAACCCCCGGGCAAGCTCTGCCCACGCCAGACCCGACAGTGCCCCAGAGACCTGGCGCCCGCTCCGAGGGGGCCCCACTGGAACCCCCCTCACTCACCACTCATGGCGACCGCGGGGCCGGCGCCCTCCGTCAGCCGGACCCGCTCCCTCCTCCCGCACAGCCTAAAGCCGGGACAACACACAAGCTCCGCCCCGGAATGAAGCTCCACCGCCCCGGAAGGTAAACACCGCTCCGCGGCGCGGTGCCCCACGGCCGCGTCCCCTCAGCGGCGCCGGGCGCGGGCCCCTCCTCGCCCGCCCCCCCTCCGCCCTCGCCGTTCCAGCGGCTCCCACCCCTGCGCATGCGCGGGTGCCGGCTTCTCGGGAGCACTGCGCATGCGCGCCGTCGCCTCGCCGTCCGCCGCAGCGCGTGCTGGGCCAAGATGGCGGCCGGTAGCTCCGCGCGCTGGCTCGGGGCCGCCGCCGCCGCCGCCGCCGTGAGGAGCCGCGGGCCGCGAGACCCCGGGCGGCTGCCGCTCGTTTGGCTCCTGCGGGGGCTCCGCGCCACCCCGCGGCCCGCCGCCCGCCGCTTCCTCCTGCCGCTTTGCGCCGCGGGTGAGCGCGGCCGCTGGGCCCTCAGCGGGCCGGGGCGGGGGGCCGGGGGCTGTCGCGGCGGGGCCGGGGCGGGAGCTGGGCCCGTTCCCCCAGCACGGTCCCGCCTCTTGCCCTTCGCGGCGCCGGCCCGGCCCTCACCCGGCCCCTCTGCCCTCCTCTCCCGCAGGGACGAGCCGCGCCGCCGCCGCCTTCCACAGCAGCGCCGCGGCCCGCGCCAAGGAGGACTATTACCAGGTGCTGGGGGTGCCCCGCACCGCCACCCAGAAGGAGATCAAGAAGGCCTACTACCAGGCACGTCCTGCCGCGGGAGCCTGCTAACTCAGATCTTGCGTGGCTTGTCTCTAATTCTTGCTTTTTGTTGTTTAGCTGGCAAAGAAATACCATCCCGATACAAACAAGGATGACCCGAAAGCTAAAGAGAAGTTCGCTCAGTTGGCAGAAGCCTACGAGGTAATATACAGGATTTTATTTGATGACAGGGAGGAAAGGTTTGAGGGTAGATGGGGAAATAGTTTTAGTGTGCATTTTCTGTAAAACCGTGGCTGGTTTTTGGTGTCTTGTACTTCAGGCTTGAGCACCTCTGTCCCAGCAGTATCTCCAGGACATCACTTAACCCAAGTATCTGATTTAGCTGAGTATGTTGGGGGCTCCTTCAATTTGTGCTCTTTCGTAGCAGTGGGTGACTGGCATGGATGTCATGTTTACCCCCGTGGACATATCAGTCTCTTTATTTAATCAAACAAAACCCCTGGCTGTAGTTACTGGCTGTTTGATGCAGCAGTTCTTTTCACCGTTCTTCCCCAGCCCCTTCCTCCTTGCTCTTCGGCTTGTTCTTGTGCCAGTTTTTGCCCTCTTGGATTTTCAGATCTAGCCCAGCACTCACCAGCTTTCACCCAATACATTAATAATCAACTCTATAATGTCAGTTATATTTATTTATTATAAATCAGTAAGGGTTTGTTCTTCTGATGCTGAGCTGAGAGGCATGAGGGGAAAAGCAGCTTCTTGGTTCTTCATGTGCTCCTGGGCTAGCCCTCTCATGACAGGGTCTGAAAGCATGAAGGGCTTGTCGCAGGGAGGCCAGGAGCCTTAGATTCTCCCAAGAGACGCTGCTGTGCAGCTACAGACTGCTTTGCTGCTGCAGATCTGCACAGTGTGGTGATGGCATCGTTCTTTGCCTCCAAGGTGTTAAGTGATGAAGTGAAGCGCAAGCAGTATGATGCATATGGCACAGCCAGTTTTGACCCTGGGGCGACGGGTGCCGGCGCAGGACGGCAGTACTGGAGCAGCGGTCCCTCCATCGATCCCGAGGAGCTCTTCAGAAAAATCTTTGGAGAGTTTTCAGGATCCCCTTTTGGCGATTTTCAGAATGTCTTTGACCCGCCACAGGAGGTATGAAATGGGTTTATTTGCTGAACAATGAAAAGGAGAAATTAAAACTTCAGAAGCTGGAGAGAGATAGATCTGTCACAGATCGCTCCCAGAGCGAGCTTAAGCAAAGAACTGGTCTGGGAACATCAGCATGCAAGCATCCCATTGTTTGGTGGGGGAGTCCCATATTTTGATAAGATGTGTAGGTACATTTTCCACACCTTCAGACAGAGTATTCTTTTTTGTACTTGAGCTGCTCCATCTGGTGTTTCCTGACACCAGTTGGTGCTGCCAAACAATTCCACTGTTGCAGAGGCATCTTTTCTGCTGTACAGTGGTTTACACATGTCTGCTTTGATCTGTAGTGCTAAAACCCACAAAATACCTTGTATCTATAAACCAAGCCTTCTAGCATTAGGTTTGGCTTCTTAATTGGCTTCATTTTGCAAACTGATTGGCTTAACTTAATGTTGGAGCCTGCACTAAAACCAAACCTGTGTTGTCTTCTTTGTACTGCAGCTTAGTGCTCTTTTAGGTGTTGACAGTTCATGTGCTGCCTTCAGAAATGCTTGGGACTTGCTTCACTAAAAATTCCCTTCTAATTCTAAACAGAATTTCCTATTCTGTGCAGTCATCTTTGCTGATGACTTCCCTTGGTGAGTAAAGAGTTTATTGAGGAAGATCAGATGCTGTCATTGGGGTTTAAAGCCTTCACCCTCACCTGTTGCTGAATTCCCATAAAATAAAATCTTTAAAAATAGTAAGGGTTTTCCTGAGAGCAGAATAACACTTGACTTCTACTTTTACTTCGTTTTCTATTTTTAAATTGCATTTCTGCTATACAATTGCTCATCAGACTGGTGTAGCCATCATTCCTATAATGTCTGCTGGCCTTTCGTACCATTTTCATATCTGTGAGACAGATTATTCTTCCTCAGATGAGGTAAACCTTCAAACGAGTTGTGTGTCCACCCGTTTCTTCCCCCTGTCTGTTACCTGAGTGTATTTTAAGCATGATTTTATATTTGGCCTAAACCAATTTGTCTGCTTAAAACCCCACCACACACCGGTTGTAGATCAATGTCTGTGTTTCCTGTACAGTATATCATGGAATTGACATTCACCCAAGCTGCAAAAGGTATTAACAAGGAGATTGTGGTGAACATCAATGACTCCTGTGAGCGATGCCATGGGAAAGGACACGAACCTGGTACCAAAGCACAGCGCTGTCACTACTGCAATGGCACTGGCATGGTAAGTACTTCCTAAGACATGAATTATGCTGTGTTTTTCCTTCTGGGGACAGGTCAGTCTCTTCCACAGTGAAAAATTCTCACTACAGTCATCAAGTTATCTTGGGCAAAGCCAGATTAATGTGGACTTGATGTTAATAGGCACTAGGAAGATCTGCTTTGTATTAAAGAGCTCTGCCCAGCTGACAGCACTAGCTGTTAAGGCTACATCATCTGGTATCACACGTCCAGCAAACCGTGTTACAGAATGTAACAGTTCTGAAATTACTTCATATTTATGTACTGTAATGATTCTGAAATTATTTGGACATTAAATGGGAAACTGAGGGGTGGAGGAGGGAGGAAGGTAATGATAGCCTCAGGGTAATTGTGATTCATGTTACTTACAGTAAGTAATGAGCGAGCTTCAGGCTTTCAAATTCCACGCACTGGCAGTGACCCTGTGACCAGAATACCTTTGCACACAAAACAATTGTAGTTGGTCAGAGGTGGCTGAAAGCTCTTCCCACAGTTTCTTCCTGTGCTGCAGTCTGGTGCAGTCCGTAGCTTAGTCTCCATAATGTTTTCATAGTCACTGGCAATAATTCATGCAAGTGGATTGTTCTTGGATTCCTCAGAATACAGATAATTGTAGTTGCCTGTGAAATAGTGCTGTGAGGAGCACTGGTCCTTCTTGCTCATTAAAGCTTAGAGATATGAAGTGTGTTTCCCTTCCCTTCGCCATGAGGCACTTGCTCATAGTAGTGATGGTTTTCAGTGGAGATCAGAGTACGACAGCAATTGGATCTGCTGCCGGTTCTCACAAGCAGCGTCCTCTTTGGATCTGTGCTGTTCTTCTGCTCCACCTCTTGCTGAAAGATGTCACTGTCTGTCAGGTTGCATGTACGATTAGAAGGACTTGGATATGCCAGGCCTGGCACTGGCAGTGTGTTGTGGAAGTGAAAAGTACCATCTGGGTACTAAATATTTGTACAATCTGTGTTTTCTTCACCAGGAAACGATAAACACCGGCCCTTTCGTAATGCGATCTACGTGCCGACGCTGCGGCGGTCGCGGTTCCATCATAACCACACCATGTGTAGTATGTCGAGGAACGGGGCAGACCAAACAGAAGAAGACAGTGATGGTCCCTGTGCCAGCTGGTTAGTGCTGTGCTTGTGCACTGCTCTCTGTTAACTAGTTAGTTGCTTCCACTTGGCCAAGAGCAAGGCACTTGCCTCCAAAGCTTGGCTGGTCCCTGCTAGAGCAATGGGAGTTTTGCTGCAACAAAGTTACTGCAGAACAGAGAAGGTTGATAACTTGGCAGCTGAAAGGGATGGTAATGAGATGAACTTTCTGGACATGGATATAAGTGTTTGCTTTGTCCTTCCTGAGGCAAAGTTTTGGTTCTCACATCGGTCCTTCCAGGCAGGTTTTGAAGAGTGAAACTATCAAAAGGTTTCATTTCTTGGGTCTTTTGTTTGTCCTGTGAAGCATGGGGAGAGGGTGAGAATCTTGAAAGCCTTAGCTTGGCTCAGGAAGGTGTTCTGATGGTCTTCCTCACCAGAGAGTGGGGCTGAAGACTTGGTTCTCCAAGACTGCCCTGAGTGAGCTGCCTGTAATTTTTCTACAGCTCATGGAGGCTGCCATGGTCTTTAATCTGGTGCATTTCCCTAAAGATTTCTGTAGGGGTTGAAATAAGGAACCTGCTTGGGGTGTAGCAATTGCTGGGGATATAAACATATGCTCACACCTCCTTCCTTGGGCCACAACTCTTGGGCCCTTATTGAGAGTGTTACTGTGCTGCTTGCTGGTAGGTCATGTGCCTTGTGCCGGATGTGTGGGTGCTGCTGTCATGGCTGCCTTTTGGGGATCCAAGAGTTGTAGGTACATATGTAACACTCTCTCTTTTCTTTCCTGATTGCAGGCGTTGAGGATGGGCAGACAGTTCGGATGCCTGTGGGGAAGAAAGAAATCTTCATTACATTCAGGGTACACATCATCAGCTATTTTCATTATTAAGTGATTACCTGTTCCCTTCACAACTGTCTGAATGGGGCGTGGAGGAGAAAGAGTGAGTGATGCTTTGAAACAGCTGAAGTAACATGGTCCACGTGAACTTCCTGAGATAGCAGATCTGCATTGTAACCAGTGGTGTAAGGTTCAGTCCGCTTGTGGAGAGTTGTGCTGCTTGTTCCAGGACAAGGCCCTTATAGTAGTGGGCATCGAAATGCAGAGTAGATTCCTGATGCCTTGAGTCTTTGACTTGGCAATGTGCAGGAGCTGTCTGCTTGCAGGGCTGGAAGTGCTGAGGAGGGCTGCAGGATTGCTCATGAGAGGCATTTGCACATGTTCTGTACCTGAGGCCCTGTTCTCCTGTAGGTGTCCTGTCATGCAACTCTGTCAAGGAGAAAATCTTTTTCAGCACCTTTACAGTGGTGCTGGAGGATTTAATTCTATTCCAGCTTGTGAGACCACTTCAAAGGTGCTTGCCTCCCTCTTCCGGCTCTCCCCTGTTTGGGTACTGGACAAGGCAGTGTCTTCTTGGTCTCCACAGAATCATACTGACACTGATAAATTAACAACAGGATTAGGGGAGGGAATTGCTGAACTAGGAAGCAGGCATCCTCCCAAGCCTCTGACTAGTCATGGCTATGTCAAGATCTGTGTGAGTCTAAAAGACTGAACATTAGCTTAACACTTCTGAGCTGTGCACTTCGTGGATGGTAAAGGGTCTGACTGCAGTGTTCTGGTATGTTTCCTTCAGAGAACCTTCAAAGCAGTTTACTATGAGAACTTTGTGATGGTGTGCTCACTTCTCTTTGGAACTGCCTGCCTTTTAGGTTCAAAAAAGTTCTGTGTTCAGAAGAAATGGAGCAGATATCCATTCGGATCTCCTCATTTCAGTAGCGCAGGCTGTCCTGGGAGGTACAGCCAGATGTCAAGGCTTGTATGAGACAATCAATATCACAGTAAGTACCTTTATGTGGAAGAGCTTGGGCATAGATCAGTGTGGGACAGCAGAGACTCCTCCTTTGTTGCACAGGTGCACAGATGTCCCAAGTCTGCCAGTGTCACGTTTCAGACTTGGTCAGGATTGAGTGTCAGGTAGTGCGTGCCCTACTTGCTCACATATCCTTCCTGTGGTAGGAACAGGGAGAGGAAGAGCTGTCTGGAAAATCCCAGCCAAGGTCTACAGGCCATGCAAGGTTCCTTACTCATTCCTTCAAAAGCCTTTCTGTCATTACAGACTTGGCTTCTGAATGTGTCCAGATGCATGAATGTACCAGATCTCTCCTGTCCAGCTTTGAAGCTTGCTGGAGCAGCAGTTTGTGTTTATAGACATGTAATGCAATTACAATGGAAATGGTTAAACTGGAGTAATAAACATGACACCTCTGTGTTCATAGATACCCCCTGGTATTCAGCCGGACCAGAGAATTCGAATGAGTGGGAAAGGCATTCCCAAGGTTAACAGTTACGGCTACGGAGACCACTACATTCACATAAAGATAAAAGTTCCTCAGTAAGTAGAGCTAAGACAAGTTTCTGTGAAGTCTTGAACTTTTTGCAAAAAAAAACCAAACAGAACATTGTCCAGAAAGATTTCACCAAAATTCCTGCTTTGTCAAGGTCCCTGACTTCCCTCTGCTGTCAATTCTTATGTGAGGTAGACTTCGGGGGTTTTTAATAATACCATTTGGCAACCCAGCTGTAAAAATCCTGCACCCTATAAATGCTGAAGTATGGCCTTGGCTCCTGGGGTGAAGGAAACAGTTCACCTTGTCTTGTTGCACTTGGAGTTCATTCCTGAGGCCTCTCCACCAGATGTGTGTGCAGTTGCAGCTCCTCTTCTCAGCGCTTGGAAATCGATTTTTCACTGCAGTTTGATGAAAGGCAGTGGCTCATCTCTCCTCTTCCACTCTTATTCTTTCTAGATCATTCATTTTAAAAGCTCTATAGGGATTTTCAGTGTATGCCAGGTGTATTCCTCTTGTACTTCCAGTAGTTGCCCCTTGTGTGTGCTGCTGGGGTGTGTTAAGAAGAGCTGTAGATAAATTTGTCCCTAAAGACAGCTGTAACCAGTCTGTGTTGGACCTGCAGGAGGCTGACGGATCGCCAGCGAGCCTTAATGATGAGCTACGCCGAGGACGAGGCAGATGTGGAGGGCACAGTGAACGGGGTCACAAACACAGCGTCAGGTGAGTGGTGCCAGTTGGTGTTCTGCCTTGAGGAGCTGGTGTGGGAGTGCAGAATGCTTCTGGAGGGTTTCTGGGGAGGAAGGTGAGTCAGGGTAACCTTGAGACCGCATCAGCACAACCTGACATGCACGTTACTTTGGAAATGGTTTCAGTTTGATGTAACACAAAGCAAGGAGATTCCCTCTTCCCAGAAAGCGTTACTCAAATACTTCCTGGACAAATCTGTGGCTGAAGAGAGACACAGATTGAGATACTCCAGGGTCCTGGTGAGTTATGGAGTTTCACTGCGGTGGGGATTTCCTGCTTTGGCTCCTGGGCCAGAAGTAACTTGTCTTAGTAGCACAGGTAGGAAAAGAACAAGCTTCAGGACAGTTTTCTGTGTGAGCTGATCCATTGTGCTTCTGACTGCATCAGGGATGTTTCCCCTTGAAAGCCAAAGGGGAGCACTGCTGTCCAGGCTGCTCCAAGCCATGCTCAAGCCACATGGGGGACAGTAGTGTAGAAGTGTTCATTGGTGCTGAGTATTGGCTCCAGTCAGTAGACAGGGTCTAGCATGGTGGAAGGGAGCAAAGTCATCTGGGAGCATTGTGAAACTTCTTTCATCTCAGATTAAAAGTTTTGAATGTCAGGGGTGAGATACCTGGCATCTGTAGCAGCTGAAGACAAAACGTGGTAAATAGTAAGACAAGAGCCTTGTCTTTCATTACTGGAAAGCCATTTTTTCTTTGCTCATATTGGAACAGTGAACTTTACAAAGTCCATTGGATTTGTTTCCGTGTTTCAAACCAAAAAGGGTATTTATGACTGTGTAAAGGCACAGGCAAGAGCCTTTCAGGAGCTGCCAGATGATCCCAGGAACATGGCTCCATTCTGCTCCATGTGCCAAAGCCTGAGGACTAAAGGCTGAAGTTCAGGACATTAGAAGGCAGTATCTGCTACTTACTGATGCGATGTTTTATAGTGCTTTCATAACAAGAAGTTAGGTCTTTTCCACTGAGGGTAAGCGTTAAACGTCAGCCAGGGGGGAGAAGGCAAGAGATCTCCAATCACAACACTTTCATTCCAGCTTTCTAAAGGCATTTATGTGCCAAAGGGGGAGAAAATGCTCTCCAGATTTGTATTTTAAACAGCAAACCTGCCAGGTTTTACCGCAATTAAGCAGCAAGGTGGATTAAAAACACCGCCAGTAGTTTGTGGTACAGAGACAGGCTGGTGCTGAAAGCATGTCCTTACTCTTGGCAGTAGAAATACCCCAAGTGGATGGATGGAGGTGTGTTCTGCCACCAGCCTCAGTATTTCATAGCATTGCATCAGTCTGAGCTCTGCAGTCAGCTGTGGGAGGATGGGAAGGATTGGACTTTGTGTTCTCTTTGCACAAAGAAAGCTTGAGGAGGATTTAGAGGTCTTGTTATTGCGGTTTTGCCACAGAAAAAGCAGATCAGCCAAGAGGTCTCCTTTCTTCTTGCTATGGAAGCTTCTCCAGGGACAAACAACTTCTTGAGACCTGTTTATTCAGAAAGATCGTGTTCACTGCTGCCAGGAAGATTCCTTATCCAGGCACTTGATCTGAAATACTTGTAGCCTTTTCATTCTAGCCCAAGTTGATTTTCTCCTTGTTTGTCAGAGGATTGCTTATTATTACATAAAGTGGGTTCCCTGTATGGTTTGGCACTGCTTTGCTCTCAAGGGTCACAACACAACCATCAAACAGGAAGAGAGATTGCTCCAGGAACTGCCAATACAGCTTTTCTTCCCTAAGAAGAAAATCCATCCTAGGGTGATGGCTGGCTCTGGACAAGTTAACAGGTTTTAGTGGCAGGCTCTCAATTCCAAGTGCTCATTTCCAGAGCCTGTGGGGTCCCTGACTTGATAGTGCAGCAGAATTCCCTCGCCAGTTGGAAGGCTGGGGAGAGGGCAAGGGAACACTGTTACCTGGGCTCACAGTCATCTTTTCCACTTCTTGGGGTCCAGGCTCTCCAGCGCTTTCACTCTAAGTGTCCTGCTGCAGCCCTGTACTTGAGGACACAGCTGTCTTGACTTGACCATTCCCTGTCTAAAATAACCCTCTTGCTTTGTCCTGAGTGCTGGCTGCTGATGGGAGACGTATCTGACTGCAGCCCTTTGCTGTTTGTGTCCAGGTGGCAGGGCCACGGCTAGCGCTGGCGCAGGCGGGGATAGGCCTGAGGCTGAGGAGAACAAGGAGGGATTCCTTTCCAAGCTTAAGAAAATGTTTAGCTCCTGACACCCCATCCGAGGTAGGAGGCCTCTTGTGTTTTATTGTTGTCTTCCACCCACCACCACTAAGCAGAACCTGCACTTCTTGGGAGGTAGAAGCAGCAAAAGCACAGTATTGCTTCTCACTTAGCCTCAGGCCTTCCAGCCACTTGTGTGAAAAGCCCTAGCTGTCCCCTGGGACCTGGAGCAAAAAGCCAGGGACTAAAGCACATTGTTGCTGCAGCAAAAATGCTGGGTGCATCTTCAGGGAGGCTGCTGGCCTCCTCTGCAGCTCTGCTTCCTCATCTACTCAGTAGCTGTGCCCAGTTCGAAGTACTGAGGGTGTTCCTGTTAGCTAGAATGGGCTGTTCTGTCACTGCAGAGCCAGAGCTTGCTGGCTGGTGCGGGTGTCCTGCAGAGCTTCTGGTGCTGGAATGGGTGGGCTGGACTCACCCTGCCACAGGCTTGGGGCACCAGGAAGGCATGTCTTTGTCACAAAGCACATTCAAGCTCCCACCACACAATACAGTGTTACATCTCAGGGTGCCAGTTAGTTGGTGTTGGCCTGCTGTGAAGGAGCACTGTATGCCTGGAATCATTCTTGACAGACACCAATGTCTTGGATTCCAGGGGCTCGGCTTCCTGGCACTGCAGGCTTCAAAGGTGTCTGCTGTGCATGGTGCCAGCACGATGGGTCAGGCAGGAGGTGTGCTCGCAATGTGGGCTGCAGGGGCTGATGTGCTCGGGAAACACTGAACTTCTCTCTTGCTTCAACCACAGGGAAGCGTTCTACTGGAAGCTAAGAGCCAGCATCAAATCATCTTTGCAGTTGGGGATGAATCCTTCTGGCAGTGGGCTCTGGAGAGCAAAGGGTGTCAGCGGCATAGTGAGAATCGCGGCTGGAGAGGTGACACACCACTGAGGCACCAACAGCCATTGTGATAGGAAACCCACCCACCATCCCAGGACATGGCAATGGAGGAGAATGCCAGCTTTGCAGAAATGCAGCACTCTCTCTGAGGTTGCTCCACAGTCCCCACTGCTGCTGGAAGCTTGTCTGGTAAAAATTAAAGTTGAAATATTATTTAGAATCCAAACCAGTGGAAATGTGAAACAAAAGTTGTGTCCTTCCTGCGGAGAGCAGAGCAGTTTGCTGTAGGGAGCCCAGGATGGCTGCTGCTCACTCAAGTGCCCTGCTGAATGCTCCGCTTGTGTGGAGAGCTTAGTGCTACTTGTCTTCTCCCAGGAGACTTGGTGGGTCGGCAAGGTTTCATCCTGTCTTCATGACAGCCCTCCTCCATGTCTCACACAGCTCTCGGAGCAGGATATCCCTGGGGCTGGTCAGAGCTCTGCTGCCCTGACTCCCTCAGCAGCCGGGGGGGTTTTGTCCTGCTGATTTCCTGGACAGAGTGGGGATAGAATCTGCCCTTTGCCTCAGGTTCCCTCCCTCAGTAACTAAAGTACTACACAACCGCTGTGGCTTCTGAAGGGGTGTGAGTTTATCTGAGCCCTTTGCCAGTTTGGGACAGAGTCTTTTATTACATTAGCACAACCCCCATAATGTAAATGATTGGTCAAAGAGTCGTTCTACGTGTGTGAGAATGCAAGTGAAGTGGATCGCTCCTGCCAGGTGGTGGAGCTCGTGCCCGGAGTGTTTTCATGGTTGCTGTAGCTCACTGTTAGTTACACCCTGCAGCTGCCACCAGCCCACATACTAGTCGACCACTTAAACAAGGACATGTCATAGTCGTGCCCGTCTTAATTTGCTGAAATAAAGCACGCGTTGCCTCCTGATTAAACTGTCTGTAAAGTGATTCTGTATCCATGTAAATAAGATTGACTTCATAAAGATATTTAACACCTTTTGTGCCTTGCTGCCTTGTCTACTCCTCCAACCTTGTTCTCACCCCCTTCCCTCTGCCAGGAACGGGAAAGGTCTCCTCTTGAACAGGAGTGTGTAGGGCTCAGTATCCTGAGCCCCTCTCTGGTGGCTGTTACTGACTGTAGGCACAAGCAAAGACTCTAATCGAGCAGTACCTTCAGTATGGCCAGGGGGAAAGGGAGGATGGTCAAAATTGCTTTTTAAGTGAGTCTTAAGTCCTAGAGTTGGGGAGTATTTTACTCAACTCATGGAGGCTCTAGGGGCCCAAAGGCCAGGCCAGGGCTGGAAGCTGTTCTGCTGACAGACAGGTACACCACAAAGTGACCACACACTAGTTGTGTAATATGCAGAGTTCATTAAACAAGCACACTAAAGCCAGTAAGCACGCTAAAAGTAAACGCATTAATGTGAATTAGGTAATACTTCTATATAGTGAATAAGTACAATAAGGCAAATCAGAGGTATAGGTATATAAGTAAAGTACCGAAGAAAGTTAGCAATGCATTAGATCATTACTGTATAGAGAGAATAGAGATTAAGAAGAAGTATATCACCGATTACCACTAACTCATCATGCAGGCCTGCACTTGCAGCTGGGAAACCCCTCTGCAGCTGATGCCAGGAGTCTCAGGTAATTGGGAAGAGTTCTACACAGTGCATCCACCCAGAGGTGAGGCTTCCCTCATGGCCACAAAAGGCTCCCACTTTTATACCCTTAGGAAAACAACCAGCTTTATGCCAGATCTCTGATTGTTTATTCATGGGACCGTGCAGTTTCTCCTGATCTTACCCTTGTCCACTCTGAGAGCGTTGACCAGCCACCCCAGGGCAGCCAAGTATGACGGTCATGGAGCCCCTGCACACCTGGTTTTCCTGTCTCTTTCGGACACAGTCACGATGAACACAAACATATATACTCTGCCAAATACACTGTGGCAAACAACATCCTTTGTTATGGTTCTCAGTCACGAGAGGGAATCAACTCCCAGCTAGGTTCCCATCCATTACAGCTGTCTGGCTGGAGGAGTTGGGCTGTTACCTGGTGCAGGATGTCACTGCGCACTCCCCCTTCCAGGGCAGTGCTCTGCCTCGCCAGGTGTGCTGCCCTGCCTGAGCCTGGTCTATGGAGGAACAAACCCGTGTTTGCCTCCTGGGGAAGAGGGTGATCCAGGGAAAAAAGCTGCCACCACCACCTTACTGCAGCGCAAAGACCCAGAGTCACTGAACAACCCCCTGCCACGGGCAGCGTGCAGCAGTAGCACTTAACCTGCCTGCGGCTGCGCAGCCTGTCCTCTTGTCCTGGTCTGAACTGTTTAAACGCAGACAGCAACCCAGCACCAGCAGCCACTCGCTCACCCCCATGTGCCCCCTCCCTGGGTGAGACGGGGGGAGAATCAATGTAAAACCTGCAGGTTGAGATAAGGACATTTTAATAACAGAAGTACGATATCATACAAGGAGAGAGATACAAATCTAAAGGGGAAAAGGAAAGACAGAAACACCTCCCCAGGAGTAACTTGTACTCATGAACATGGGTAACTCCCCACAGAGTAGCTTGCGCCCATGAGAATTCCATGGCTGCAGGCAGTGACAGGCCTGGCTCAGCCCCAGGAAGGCTCTGTGGAGCCGGAGTTCCTGCTGCTCTGACTCTCTGGCTGTGAGGAACAGGGAGCACGCTCTGGCTTTGCAAGGCCTGGGACCCGGTTTCTGATTGAGACATTTCCAGACTGGCCACTGACCATGAGGGCTGGGAAGGCTGCACCAGGAGCTGTCCCATGACCCCCACCCTGATGTCATGTCCCGGGGCCCCTTGCCCCCAGGCCATTCATGTGTGGTCCCAGTTAAAACAAGCACTGGCACTGGTGTGATTTCCTTCTCTTTGCTGCAGTGCTCCCAGCAGCTGGTCACAACGAAGGCTCAGTAAGCACCCGCCAAGGTCGGCTCCAGTGCCCCCATCCTGATCTGCCTCCACAACCGCCGCTTCCCTGTGCATCAGCTCCTCAGCTTTCTTCACAGTGCTCCATGTCACCATGCGGACCATGAAGGTCCGTCCCATCTTCCATCAGAGCCCGGGCCACACATCACCCTGAGCCCCTGCAAGTGCAAACCTGTTTAGAGCCCTGGCTTCCCACAGGGCCCTGATAAAGGAAGCTGGGGAGAGCTGGGGCTGTGTGATGGAGCTGCTGCATTCCTCACCCTCCCCATGAGACAAGCACCAAGTCCTTCCAATCCATCCTCAGGCTGGCCCCACCGCCTGCTCCCTGTGCTGCTGCTCCAGCTGGGCAGGTGTTTCCCAGCCCCCTGAGCCCTCCAGGAACCCAGAGCCTGAGCGTTCTGGAAGCTCTCGGGACCTCTGCCTGTTGCTGCGGGGGCCCAAGCGCTTGTCCCCCCCAGCAGCAGGGCAGGAGGCTGTGGCACAGGCACAAGTCAACTTGCCTTGGTTTGAATCAGCTCGGCTGGACCTGACTGCTGCAGCAGGAGGGTCGTGGGTCCTCCAGTAATGGGCTTCCCGGCTGTGACCCTGCCCCTCTGGAGTGGATCCCCAAGGAAATGGCTTCTTGTGGGGCTGAGCTTGGGGACTGGTCCCAGATCACCCCCCGCCACCTGGGAAATCTGGGGTTGGATCAGCAGCCCAGGTAACGCATGAGGGATGCGTGACACACAGCTACAAAGAAGTAACCGGGATGTGTTAATTAACATAAATGAGTAATTGTGAAAGCAACAGGTACAGCCCCGGCTGGGGCTTCTGCACAGTCATTTCTGCCGTGAGGCATCTTGCACTACAGCTTACCGGGACGGCGGAGCTGATGGGACATCCCAGATATCTCCTCCTGACTGGGCAGAGTACCACAGATCGGACACTTGGGAGAGGAAAGGATTTAAGCCCCACGCAGGCACAGCCCGAGGACTGGCAGGGAGCACGGCTCATGCCTGGAGTGATCCCTGGGCACAGCCCAGACTGGTGGCTAGAGTCCAGACTCCTGCTTGCCCACTCTGACCCCCACCAGCTCTCCACCATCAGCTGTCATTGCCTACACTACCATCTCATCTCTGCTATCACAGATTGGTTTAGGTTGGAAGGGACCTTAAAGCTCATCCAGTTCCAAATCCCTGCCACAGGCAGGGACACCTTCCACTAGGTCATCTCTGCCACTGCCTCATCTCCACCATCTCCATCATCTCTGCCATCATCGCATCTCCATTGTCAGCCATCAACCGCCTCTCAGCTAGGTTCGATGAAGGGGAAGACGTGTAATTACAGATCTTGATGCACCCCAGGGCTACCTTAGATGTAGCCAGACCCCACCAGAGCAGGTTTCCCAACAGGATGTGCTATTTTCATCCGTTTTCATCACTTTGTGCTTACTCTGACCTCTCCCAAACCACCCCAGCAGCAGGCACTTTTGGCCCAACAAACAAGACACTGGATACAAAGCAGGCAACAACTCCCACCATGCTGAGTGATTATCCCATTATTCCCATGGGATGTGCTTTCCCCCTCCCCCCCCCCCCCCACCTGCCCGGGCACTGCCACTCTGCCCCAGGTCTCAGGGAAAGCAGAGCTGCCCCCCGTGGGTCGCAGTGCTGCTGGGCCACCCTTCCCACCCGCCTTCCGCTCAGCATCTCAGAACCACCAGGACCGGCCTAAATGTCAGGAAAACCTGGGCTAGGATTCACAGATGGAGGGGGTTGTGGAACAGAAGTGCAAACTACTGGACAGCACCACCTGCCTGAGCAGAGCTGGGGAGGGGAGAGCCCACTGGTCCCAGTGGTGTGGTGTCTCTGGCTCCTCAGGGGGGATGCAGTGCTCCTTTGTGTGACGTGATCCATCTCCTCAGAATAAACTCCTAATTCGAGAAGGAATTCAGCCCTGTCAGAACAATGACTCTGGAGGCAGGGAAGTTCACTCCCGGCCTTTTATTCTGCTCTTTCAAGGTACAACTTGAATTTAGTTGTGGAAACGTTTCCATGCATGGCCCAGTGAAGGGCAGAGCTGCCACAACACCATCCCCTTCCATGGCACTGCCTATGAGGGGGTTATGTGGCAAAACCCTCCCAGGCCAGGAGAGCTCCTGGTTTCCGTTCAAGGGAATTCATTGCAATTTGGATCCTGTTGAACCCGATGTTGTGGCTCTCTTTGTGGCCATGCGCAGAGCACCCCGGCAGGACAGACCCCAGGGCTCAGACAGGATATGGGCAGTTCCTGGGCTGCTGCTTTTCAGGAGGTAGAGAGCCGCATTGATTTGCATAGGCAGCAGCACTGTGCTGACAGGAAGGAAGGTTGGGTGAGACCCACAGCGCAGGAAGGGGCGAGGAGCAAACTGAAAGAGAGAAAAAGCCACCAGGCTGAACCGCAGCCGGTGGCAGGCGCCTGGGGAAGCAGGACCCAGCTTCCCCTGGAGCTGCCCTGGACATCACCCTGGCCACCAGGTCCCATCGCATCCACAGGTCCCACAGGGGCAGGAGCCACCAGCAGGAAGGGTCCATTTTCCACTTTGAACTTGAGCATCCAGGCGAGGAGGAAGCAGAGCTCTGGGGATAACGGGCTGAGCAGTGGCACGGAGGGGCTGCATCCTCCCACCGTGCTGAGGATGCCTTCTCCGCTCTCCTGCTCCCACACGGACCCGGGGGAGGCAGCACAAAGCCGAGGTAAGGGGGGGGGGGGGGGGCTTTGGAGGGATACCAGGAGAAGGGGAGGTGTCGCTCGGGCCTCCTGTGTGGGTACAAGCTGCTGCAGACCTCTCGCCGTGATGGCCATGTGAAATGGAGTCACTGAGCCAACGTGGCAGGGCCAGGAGCTGCTGGGCAGAGCGCCCTGGAATGGGCAAGACGTGGCCCCGTTTAAGCACTGAAAGGCCGCAGTAAGGTCTTCTGAAGCCCCCTCTTCTCCAGGCTGAAGAACCCCTGCTCTCTCAGCCCTTCCCGTGAAGTGCTCCAGTCCTCTCATCATTCCTGCGGCCCTTCTCTGGGCTTGCTCCAACAGCTCCGTGTCTTTCCTGTACTGGGGACACCAGAACTGCACACGGTGGGGTCTCACCAGAGCAGAGCAAAGGGACGGAACCCCCTCCCTTGACCTGCGGGCCACATTCCTTTGGACGCAGCCCGAGACACATTGGCTTTCTGGGCGGCTGCAAGCGCACGTTGCCCGCTCACCGAGTCAGGGGGGGTCCTTCATCGCTCTGCTTAATTAACAGAAACAAATGATGTGAAATCTCTTTGGCTCTGCCAAAAGGTGGCAGCTCCAGCCCAGGTTCGGGATGCGCTCAGCTCAGGGGGATGGCTGGAGATGCTGGCTTGGCAAGTGTCTGCGTGCAGCCCTGGAGGGGTCACTTCAGCCTGGCTGTGTGGCAGGAAAAGTACAGAAAAGCTCCACACCTAACAGGTGTGTTAGGAAATGAGCCCAAGATTCGCCGGAGGAAACCCGGCGTGCCAGGAAGCGGCGGGAAGCTCTCATGAGGCTGGTTTCTCCCTGTTCCCATGTCTAGGGGAGGGAGAGCAGGGTGAGGTGTTTGCTGTGCTGCTGGCACTCAAGCTGCGCCCAGACATATCAGCCCAGAGTGGAGACCTTTGATGAACCGGCTGCGTGGTCAAACCCCGCTGTTTGGAACAGGGAGGAGGTTTGGGACAGGGAGAAGGCAATGGCTGGGTTGAGGGTTTCTGTGAGCTGTGCTGGAGTGGGCATTTCTCTGCTCCTTCAGGTGCTTGGCTAATGGTGCCATTATTAGATCAGATAAATGGCTTCTGGCATAGAACGGTCCCAAGTTCTCATGAGAGTCCCACGGCGCAGGGTGACGGATCTGTCTGGGCCGGGAATGGCTGCCATATGAAAACCAAACTCACCTCCTGGCAGGAGGAAGATCTGAGAGGTCGGGTAGAGCAGAGAGGCAGTAATTATCTGCTGTGTCCAGGCACCTCCATGCTGTGGGCATCCCAGGACTGAGACTCTGCCTTGGATTCCCTGGCAAGCTGCTTTTGGTCCACGTTGTACTTCCAGGAGCAAAAGCACATGTATGTAATTAAAGGCAGAGATGAGCAGAAGCAGCTCATCTAAACATCTAGGTCTGTGTTGATGCCAGGCAGTTTGAACCCTGGAACAGGACACATATGGTGGAAAACAGAGGGCTGTCTGTGCACATGGTCGGAGCCTTCCAGCGTGGTGGTTTTGGCTCCCAGGCACTGTTTGATTTTCGGCCTCTGCTCACAGGCATGGCTGGATGTGGGGATGGTGGGACACGGGAGAGAAGCTGCTGGAAGAATACATCAAAGTTGACTGGACATCCTCAGATGGGAGGACTTTCTCCTGGGCTGGGCTTTTGGACCGCACCAGGCAAAAGTGCACCAATGCCAAGCTCTCGCCAACAAACTCCCTCCCTGGGGCTTGCAGATGCCATTCATCCCACCCTCCAGCTTCCTGCCCCAGTGCCCCTGGGGACACAGGCAGCACAGCCACGGCTGGATCACTGCTTCTCCTGCTGCTGGTGGGGCAGGGCTGAGCGCTCGCCCCTGCTTGATCCTGGCCAAGCGCGAGCTGCAGAGCCAGGGCTGAGCTCCGTACACGTGGGATGGACACGGACACTGCTTTCCAGTCTCAGGCACAGGGAATGGGGCACTTCCCAAAGACGACTCCTCCCAGCAGCCTCAGGATGGGTTTGGACACAGCCTGAGGACAGCTTGGACCTCTGTTACAGAGATTAGCTTTGACTGGGCACTACCCTTCAGACAGCTCCTGTAGAGCTGCTCATGCCCTTCACTCTCCCAGGATACAGTCTCCAGCATCACTGAGTGGTCCTGGAGCTGCCCCTGAAACTTCTACTGGAAGCAGGAAAAACACTGCAGCCACTGCAGTTTTTCTGTTGCTGCTTTACATCTTCCGCTGCTTTTTCTCTCGGTCAGATGCCTTTGTACGAGGTGACCCACGGCTGCTGGTGTCCAGTAGCAGGGTCACACTTTGAAGCGGTGGGGGAGGACACCATCAAATACTCTCTGGTCTTAGAGCAGCCCCCTTCCAAAGGGCTTTTTCTTGCCAGCCTTGGTTCACAGAGAAAGGGCTGACGGTAACACTGCTGCAAGCAGCAAAACCCCCTTTCATTTTGGTGGTGTTGCAGAGCAAAGATGAGAGACCCGGGGGCTGCACAGACTTAATTGGACTTTCCAGGCCAGTTAGAGACAAGAAGACATCAAAGGTGAAAATTTCCCTGTGAATTACCCACCAAGCTCCTTTAACTGATGGTATCTCAACTGATGAAGCCACTGTCTGGGGGCGAAGAGCACGGTGAACTGCTGCTGTGGCCCTCCACAGGCCCTGTGTGGAGAAAAAGGCTCTGCTATGGGGCCATCATCACTGCCAGGGGAACACGTACCTCCACCACATGGGAAACCAGGGGTCAGAGCTGGGCTGTCAAGGAACAGTGGAAGGACCTGGGGTTTCCTCTTGGAGGGAAAGGTGGGGAGTGCAGACCCAGCTACATCAGTACCCCCCACCTCTATCAGGGCTTGTCATGTGTGAACCCACCTGGGCACTGGGGTGGGCCAGTGTCCCCCCTTGGACACAACCCACTCCAAAGGAGGTGCTGCAGAAGGGGCATAACGGGAGGTCAGCCAGTGCAGTCTGTGGGACTCAGCTCTGGGGGGCACCGTGCCTGATCCTCACGCCTGCAGCCTGGCCATCACATGCACTGCTGCTGGTGGCTGAACCCTCATGTTTCTTGTGGGAGAAATAAAGCCCAGCGTGGACCTCCTGGCAAGAGGATGAACAGAAGAGTCTGCAATGGAGATGTTCCAAGCACCTTAACCTGACACCGTGGACCTAACCATGAGCCAGAAATGCTACCCGGTTTCCCTGGTGAAGCTACCTTTGTGCTTTCTCCCTGTACCTGTTGGTGAGGCTGGGCAAAAGCCCCCACAGTGCCCATGTCCTACTCAGGAGTGGGTTTGGGCAAAGGCAGCACAGGGAACTCCTTGTCCCTGACCACCACCACCACGGGGTGAGTGCATGGATCTAGAGCATCCTGTAGGCCAAGAGGAGGTGAGGAAGGGGTGCCATGCCAGGAGACACAGGGCAATGGGACACTGTGTTTGCATTGCTGCTGGGATCAGACAGCGCCTGGGGCTGAGAAGTTTCCATCTGGACGTGGCCAGCTCCTGGAGATGACTTTGGGGCTGGCAGAGGTGAAGCTGGGCACCCTCAGGCATGGAGGCACTTCCCTCTCCATCTCTGCTCAAAAAACAGTTGGCCCCACTGAGAGGACAAACTTCTTAAAACTGAAACACTAAGCCCTCAGCGTGGTTTGGCGGCTGCCAGAGGGGAGGGATGGGGTAGATGCTCCTGGTCGAGGCAATGATTCACTGGTGTGAGACACTGCCTGGAGACCATCATGCAGAGCTGCTGAAAGTGGAGCATCTACACAGCTCTGCAACAGGATGTGGTGCTGGCTGCGCTCAGCGAGCCCTGACAGAGGCTCTGGATGGTGGTGAGGTTGATTCAAAACCAAAACAGGCGCTTCATCACTGCTGCTGCCCCACAGCTTCCTTCACAACACAGAGAAGGAAACGCATGAGTGGTTCACAGCCCTGCTGTCCCTCTGGTGGCACTCGGGTGCTTGCTGGGTGACCCACAGATGACACAGGGACATCGCCAGGGCAGTTAATGCAATCACTGTGCCCTAGAAAGGCTCCAGCATAAGTGGTGATAATGAAGGCACCATGGCACATGAGTCGAAGATGCTGCAGTGTGACTGTCCTGGCTCTGTCCCTGTCAGGTCCACAGCACCAGAGACTCTGGTCTTAGACAAAAACTGACGTATGGACCCTTGGCTCAAGCACAGTCAGTGATACATTAGCTCAGGGTGGCCTCCCTCTCATGCTGATCCCGATCCTTTTCCTCTTCTTCCACCAGGAACATGGATAAAGGCTGAGGAGCCTCAACTGACGCTGTGAGTCAGGCAGGGGGACACGGGGCAGTCCATGGGACGGCCGTGCTGCTGCCAACGCAGCGCTCCTTGCCCGGAGATCCCCGCATCACGGCAGGCCTCTGATGGATGGTGAGTGGTGGCGGGCAGCCAGAGATCCATCATCTTGGTGGAGTTTCCTATTAAAAACTGAGACAAGGTGGGCACCAAGGCTTGAGGGCAACAGCAGCTCCTATTCCAAGGGCTTGGGGACTGCACTGCTGGCACAGGGGGAACGGCTGTCCCCAGACAGAAATTATCTTGCTCAGACTCTTCTCTTTGCATGGGCTTGGTTTCCAGGAAGAAATGTTATTTCAGGATTGTGCTCTTCTGTTTCTTTTACCCCAATTTTGATAGCTGCTGCCTTGACCAAGCAGCTCCTGACTGTTTAGCTTGCACAGCTTTGGGGTAGCATCCTTTCAAAGGCTTTGGCAGGTCTCACTGGAGGTCTCTTGTTTCCCCACACTACTTTCAGAGTCAGAATAGGTGCCCCACAGCTGCCTCTCTCCATTGCCCCTGAGCAACGTGCCCAGAGCTTGTTCAAGGCCCAACTCTCCTGTTCTCCTGTCCCACAGAGGCTTGGATCAACCGCTACCGCAAGCAGCTGGTGAGGTCCATCTCGCCGCAGTTCCTGGAGGAGATCATCTGCTACCTGCGGCGGCTGGACCTGCTCACAGCAGAGGAGGCAGGGCGGGCACAGGAGGCGAGTTCCCTGCCCGAGCAGGTGAGGGCCGTGGTGGACCTCCTGGCTGGCAAGGGCAGCTACGCCTCCCAGTCCCTGCAGACCTTCATCGAGACCACCAATTCCCAGCTCTACCTTCACATCACTGTCTACGGTAGGCAGCCTACTTTGGACACAATGAGGGGTGTCTGCACGCATGTCCTCTCTACGGGCACTTGCTGGAGCACCGCAAGATGTGCACAGAGCTGGGAAGCATTGACAGCTCTGATGGGAGTGTCCATACAAGTGATGGTGCCATCTCAGGGTCTCTGCTAGGGAAGGACATAGCCAAGGGGTGACAAGGGCTCTCTGCCAGGTCTGAGGGACCTTCCTCCAGGCCCCTTGCTGCCCTCAGCACACTTCTCTGGGCAGCCTGAGGAGTCTTTAATGTCCTCAGTGTCCAGATCACACCATTCAGTCCCAGCAGCTGGACTGGGAACAGGGGGACGGCAGGAAGAGGACAGCTGGGCAGCCCTGATCCCATCTGCTGGTGCCTGCATCAACTCCATGCTTTCCTTGCAACCCTCTTGCCATGAGAGGTTTTCCTCCTGGTTGGAAGGCTCCATCCTTGGCTGCACCATCCCCTGCTTGTCCAGCCTTAGCTGGAGGGTTTAAATACACTGTACCAGGGGCTGTTGTACCTGAGCCAGGTGAGCAGGACAGGGCCAGAGATGGTCACCAGGTTCAGTCAAGACTCCAACTCAACAGACAAGTTCATGGCGATGAGGCATGGCTGAGGTCAAGCTGGGAAGTCAATCCAGAGGTCAGGGTCAGATCCAGCCAGGGTAAATGGGTTCAGACACAGTCCAGTGGCCAACAGGCAAGTGCAGAGCAACGAAGTCCAAGATCAAGGTCCAGATCAGCAAGGTCCATAGCAGGCACAGGCATAACGGCACTGTAGACAAGTGCTCCTGCAACATAGTTTAGGTAGTGGCTGAAGGCCCAGGCCTGAGCTTAAACGGGCTCCTGGACCAATGGGTTGATGCTGCTCAGTGCCATTTAAGCCTGCTACTGCCCTCCAAGCACATACTGGATGTAACAGCTATCTGGATGCAACAGCTCTGTGAGGTTTCCCCTCTGCATGGGCATGGCAGAAAAGTGAAGCACCTCTCAATTGCGTTTGTGGTTACCATCCTCTTTCTCAGCCCACCTTCCCATTTCATTTCTCTCTGTGCAGAACCCATGGTGCAGAAGCATCTGGAGAGTCTCCAAAGCTACTATGGGAATGGCTTGGAGACGGGAGCACTTCAGCGGCTCACAAACCTGCTGCTGGTGGAAGGTTTGACTGATGTCCAGCAGAAGGAGCATGACATCCTGCAGATTGAAGCCACCAAGGGCCTACAAAATGTATCCAAGAGCATCCCTCTGGAGAAGCTCTTCCTGCCTCTCTCCAAGGTCAGCATCCCACCTCGGATCTCTGTCACCATCGGAGTTGCTGGGATTGGCAAAAGTACACTGGTGAAGCTGTTTGTCTACACCTGGGCAAAGGGGGAGATCAACAGAGACATCATCTTTGTGCTGCCCCTCACATTCCGGGAGCTCAACACCTACGAGAAGCTCTCTGCTGAGAAGCTCATCTGCTCGGCGTTCCCTCACATCACTGAGCCCAACTGCATCTCGGCGGGAGCCGCCAGGACCCTGCTGATCCTTGACGGCTTGGATGAGTTCAAGACTCCTCTGGATTTCTCCAACACAGTAGTATGCACTGATCCCAAAAAGGAGATCCAAGTGGATAACCTGATCACCAACATTATACGTGGCAACCTGCTGCAGGAGGCTTCTGTCTGGGTCACATCACGGCCTGCAGCAGCCACCCAAATCCCTGGTGGCCTTGTTGACCGGATGACAGAAATACGAGGGTTTGGAGCTGCAGAGATGAAGGACTTCTTGGACCAGATGTTCCTAGACAACAAAGACCTATCTGGCCAAGTCCTGCGTCACATCAGGGCTAACAGGTCATTACACGTTTTGTGCACCATTCCTGGCTTTTGCTGGATTTGTGGTTCCTCAATTGGTTATTACCTAAAACACAGCAGTGATCAACCCCAGGAAACAACTGGTGTCCCCAGGACCCTCTCAGAAATCTACTCCTATTATTTTAAAATGGCTCTGAGCAGCGACTGGCCAGAAAAGCCAAGAGAAACCCTGAGGATCGAGCAGGCTGTGAGCAACAGCAAGAAGATAGTGGGCAGCCTGGGCAGGCTGGCCTTCTATGGGCTGCTGAAAAAGAGATACGTGTTTTATGAGCAGGACATGAAGGCCTACGGCATTGACCTCGCCTTGCTGCAGAGCAGCTTGTGCAGCCGGCTTCTGCTCAAAGAGGAGATGCAGTCCTTCACAGCCTACAGCTTCTCCCACCTAACCCTACAGGAGTTTCTAGCAGCCATCTATTACTACACAGCTGCAAAGCGGGCAATATTTGACCTCTTCACGGAGAGCGGGATGTCCTGGCCCAAGCTGGGTTTCCTCAACCACTTCAAGAACGCTGTTCAGAGGTCGCTGCAGGCAGAGGACAGGCAGCTGGACATCTTCGTGCGCTTCCTTTCTGGGCTCCTGTCCCCGCAGGTGAACAAGCTGCTCTCTGGGTGGCTGCTGGTGAAGGACGAGCACAACAGCTTCAGGAGCCAAGCAGTCGGCTTCCTCCAGGGCTGCCTGAACACTGACTATGCCATCTCCTCGCGGGCAGTGAACACCATGCACTGCCTCCATGAAATCCAGCACACGGAGGTCGCCAAGATGGTAGAAGAAGCAATGAAAAATGAGAGCTTGGCCGGGATGCTCACCCCTGTGAACTGCTCTGCCCTGGCTTACCTCCTGCAGGTCTCTGACATCTGTATGGAGGAGACGAACCTCTCCAACTGCCTCACCTACAACGTCTGTAAGAGCCTTCTCTCCCAGCTCCTCTTCTGCCACAACCTCAGGTGAGTCCCGGACAGATTGCAGGGGAAGCAAGCAGGGGTGATAGGCTGAGACTCAAAATCCTGAGTGTCAGTGGGAGATGGGCCCGCCGACACTGTCCATCAGCAGAGAGCCGCCCTGGGGCTGGCCGTGGATCAGCTCTGCCTCTCTGCTGGGGTTTCTCAAACTGTGATTGGCAGATGTCACGGGAGGGTAGAAACTTCTCCCCTCTGTCCTCCAAACACTTGATTTTGCTCTTCCCTTGTATCTTCTGCAGGCTGGACAACAACCAGTTTAAGGACAACGTGATGGAGCTGCTGGGCAGCATGCTGAGCGTGAAGGACTGCCACATCCAGAAGCTCAGGTAGGAGCTGGCCCAAGGCAGACAGGCTGCTCCTGGGGATGCAGAGCAGAGCTGGGGGCACCTCAAAACCAGGGTGGGGGTCCTCTGGGGATGTCTCTCACACTGGCTGCCCTGGGTACTATTGACAAGCACAGCCCCACACGATCTCCTGCACCCAGGCATGGTGACCTTACCCTCATGTCCTTGCGGTGGCTGGGCAGGGTCTCTCACCCAACCCCCCAAGGACCACTGCCTCCTCGCTGCTCCTAAAACTTTGTGTAGAAATCCATGCATTACCCCAACAAACTGCTTTCCAAGGGCACAGCTGGCTGCTGGGCACCTGAGGCTCTGCACGGAGCATCTGACAAACAGAGGGAACAGGCTCCTGACCCAGAGCTCTGCCTTGCCAAAGACAGATGGGTCTCCACTGTTCCCACCTCCCTGCCCTTCTGAAGTGGCTGTGCAGAGTCACCCGTGCTGTGATCGGAGCTCCCTTTTCAGAACACCAATGAATTTTAAGTCGAGAACCTCCCCTTCCACCCTATCTTTGCAATGCCCTGCCTGGGGTCCACCCCAGGGCAGCAGACCTCAGAGCATCCACCACTGCATGGTTGTACCTCGAATCAAACATTCCTCATGACTTTCCTTTGCTCAGCCATCCAAGCTGTGTCCTAGGACATGCCAAGATCCTCTCTCCCACCCTGAAAATACCCAATTTTTCCTTTTCCTGAGCAGTTTGGCAGAAAATCAGATCAGCAACAAGGGAGCCAAGGCACTGGCCAGATCGCTGCTGGTGAACAGGAGCCTGACAGCGCTGGAGTAAGTGTTCCCCCTTTACCAGCTCCTGCCACACACATTCCCCACCTGGAACCACTCCCATGGCTGTGGTGGAGCTGGATCCCACTCAGCCTGACTGGGCTGAGGAGGGTCTCCAGCCCCAGAGCAACTACTGCTCAATAGGTGAACATAACTCTTGCAAGCTGCCGGCCTGATGTCCCACCTCAGCAGGGCCAGAGACTGTGCCACGTGAAGGCATTTGGCTCAAACCGGGCACAGGACACTCTGGCTTTGCTAATCTTGGCTTTTCTGTGTGTCTTGCCCCAGCCTGCGGAACAACTCCATTGGCCCCGCTGGAGCAAAAGCACTGGCTGATGCGCTGAAGCAGAATCAAGTCCTGCTCTCCCTGAAGTAAGCCTCAACTTCTGCAGCACCTCTGGGGGCAGATCCCCAGGACAAGGCCCCTGCAGCCCTCTCCTGTCACATCAAGGTTTTCCCCACCCCAAAGGACAGCACATGGGGAGACCCTGGACATAACCTGGTTCAGATGTACAGGGCAGCAAGCATGAGTGCAGCCGGCAGAGGCCTGGTGCAGAGATCAGGCAGCCCTGGGCCAGAGATGTGGGGATCCTCCTGCCCATCAGCTTCAGTGGGTCCAGGCTGAGGCTGAGGTCCATCCCTCTCATGGGAGCTCACAGGATGTTGTTGCATGGAAGGAGACATCTTTCATGGGAGAGAAGGGAATGAGACCCCTGGGCAAGGATGCCAGGGGCCCAGCTGCCCTTCTCATGTCAGGGACAAGGGCAAGAAAATGCTGTGGGGGTGACTGCTGCCCCTCAGAGCCCCTTGCCCTGCTTCTCTCCCCTTGCAGCCTGCAGCACAACACCATCAAGGAGGAAGGTGCCACCTTCCTGGCCGAGGCCCTGTTGACCAACCACAGGCTGACAATCCTGCAGTGAGTGTCTGGGACCTGCTGTCCCCCCTGCCTGCTGCTGAGCAAACGGAGGTGCCACTGATGGGGCTGTGGCACCCGACATTCACAGGTACCTTCCTCACCTTTGCAGCCTGCAGAAAAATGCCGTCGGAGCCCATGGTGCCAGGAGAATAGCAGAGGCGCTGAAGCAGAACTGCAGCCTGAAGGAGCTGATGTAAGAGCACGATGAGGTGGAGTGATGGTGACACCAGCACCATAGGTCTGTGGGCAGGAGCAGTGGGCAGGGGCTGGGCCATGCAGCACAGGTAGATGGGCTCTGCTGGCTTTGCCCTAGGGCGTTGGTGTGGGTGAAGGGGGGCAAGGACCACATTGCTACCTTTGGAGCAACCCTGGGGAGATGCTTTTCATACCTGTGGGTGTGCAGGGAGCCACATGAAGAACCGAGAGGACAAGTCTTCCCTCCAGCAGAGGCAAACAGCAGGTCTGCAGGCCCTGTGGATACACATTAGAAACTATTTCAGCTCAAATCCAACGGTGCATGCAGAGGTGCATGCAGTCTGCAAATGAGACTGCAGCAAGTTCACGCTTATTGCTGAAGCAGAAAGAGCCTGAGGAGATGAATCCTCTGGCAGCAGATCTGAGCTGGTTGCAGCGTGACTGCCAGTAATGCTCTTCCTCTTGTGTCTTAGACTATCCAGCAACTCGGTAGGAGACAATGGCTTGGTTGCCTTGGCTGAAGCTCTGAAGGTGAACCACAGCCTGCAAAGCCTTGAGTAAGCTCCCCTCCATGTCCTGTCTCCTGCTTGCCCAGTAGAGCCCAGCCTTCTCACTCCACCACCATCTCCCACCCTTCACAGCCCCCTCAAACTGCCCCAGACTCTCCCCACCTCTCTCCCACACCACATCCCCTGCAGGGGCATAAGGCTGGAGCACCATGGAGCAGTGTCAGACAATGCTGCCACCGAAGGAGTTAATCCTAACCCAGATGATGGTTTTTTTCCTCTGCTTTTGGAGGATACTAGTAGCTTTGGGCCTTCTCCCAAAGGCTATTCCCCAATGGGAATTAGCTAACACGGAAGGTAACGGCAGAGCCAGGGTGGGATGGTGGGACCTTCATCCCCCTTGGGCACAGCAGCCAGAGTGGACTGCTCCTTCCACCTGGCATGGAGAGCTGATGGCTCTTGGCCACGAGCTGCTGTGCCCAAGTTCCATCACTGGCTTCCCAAGGTGTGACAAGGACACAAATCCACAGGAATCACATTTCCAGCTGAGCTGGCAGCCACAGTGATGGCCAGACAATACTGCCCGAAGCACTGCCAAGCCTGCCCCTGCTCAGTGGGGCCAGCGCTGCTGTGGTGAGCAGGGGATGCTGATCCTGGCCTGGCTGCTTCAGAAGTTGGTGCTTTAGCCTTGGCTTGCCTCCACACCTCCTGTGGCTGGGAGATGTGACACTTTTCAACCCAAACACGACCCCACAGCCTACCTGCAATGCCAGGACTGGTTCTTCTTCACATCTTCCCCCATTTGTTTCAGTCTCCAGAGCAACTCCATCAGCAGTGCTGGGGTCACCGCACTGACAGAAGCTCTCTGCTCCAACAAGGGACTCATCAACCTCAAGTAAGTGACCAAAACCGGCCAAAAGCTGCTGCTGCAACACAGAAACTTGTCAGCAGCCTGGGTTTGAGCCTGTTTTTTTCTACAAGTACTCCGGGATGCTGAACGCAGCCTCTGTCTCTCCATCAGCTGTGAGCGTCTTCTCTCCACGGTTAGATTTTTTCCCTTGGGACAGTATCCACCTATGTCCCACAGTGAAATGATGGCAGTATAATGGGAGGCTGAGAACAAGCCCTGACGGGCCAGCAGTGCCCACAGCTGTAAGGATGCACAGGGAATGGAGATGCAGATGTCAATGGGGATGCAAGACAGACAGTCTGCCACCGTTACAATCGATGGTCTCAGATTCAGGGCAGCGGACAAGGAGAGGGGAACAGGCGATGTCCTGCCTTGACAGCCCCATATGTCTTTCCCTAGCCTGCGGGAGAACTCCATCAGCAAGGAGGGGGGCCCTGCCATCGCTTGCGCCCTGCGGACTAACAGCACTCTCAGGAAGCTGGAGTAAGTCCCATGTGCCCCAGAAGGGCGCGAATGCCACCGCACAGTCACTGGAGCTGCCCCAGGCTCTGTGTGTGTGACCTGTGTCCTCTGTCCCCTGCCTCTAGCTTAGCAGCCAACCTCCTGTACGATGAAGGTGGCAAGGCCATTGCTCTAGCGATGAAGGAGAACCGGGCGCTCAAGTCCCTCCAGTGAGCTTCCTCTTGGACCTGGCTTGGTTTGAAGCTGCTTGCATGAATTCTGGGCAGGGACACTGCTCCTGGGCCTCAGCCCCCCTAGGCTGTGAGAGTGGCTTCCTTGGGTCACCCTTCCACGGGAGGTGTGCTGCGCCATCCGGATGGAGCTACCATGTCATACACATGGGTCACTTCCTCTGCCTCACTTGATGGGAGTGGGTGGGTGCTGAGCCTGGAGGGACTGGGGCATTCTCGCTGCCCTAAGATCTACCTATTGTTTTCTTCTGTTTGTAGCTTGCAGTGGAACTTCATCCAGGCAAATGCCACTGCAGCCCTAGCACAAGCACTACAGTCCAACAGCAGCCTGGCCAGCCTTGAGTAAGTGGGGACATGGGCGGACAGGTCCTGGGCAGCATCTTCATACAGAGACCTGCACAAGGACTCTGTCCCCACATTGCTCCAGGGGAGGTGGTTTTGCCTGCTGCCTCTTCCACATGCTCCAATCCATCCTGTGTCTCCATCACTTGTACCTGGCTAGGGATGCTCTAAGTGCACGGCAGCCCAGGGTCCCCTGTGCTGTTTAGGAAAGCCTGGCACACTGTGTCTTTCTGCCTCTCTCCCTGCTCCTGGGTGCCTGGACCGCGGGCAGATTGGCACCTGCATGTGTTAGCTTGCAGGAGAATGCAATTGGAGACAAGGGAATGGCTGCCCTCTCCACTGCGCTGAAATTCAATACAACCCTGGCACATCTGCAGTGAGTATGCAGGCTCTGGCGGGGGCCTGGCATCGCATCCTGTCTAATTAGCTTGTCCAATTAACACACCATGGTCCCCTCACAACATGCACTGAAGGTTTTTGTTCTCTTGCAGCCTGCAGGTGGCTTCAATTGGCACGGCTGGTGCCCAAGCCCTGGCAGAAGCTTTGACGGTCAACAAGAGCCTGCAGGTCCTGGAGTAAGTGCTTGGTAGGGCCAACAAGTCCCCATGGCTGTGACACTGCTCACTGGAGGTGTCCAGGACCCTGGTTCTTAGCTCAGCATCCTTGTGTCATGTCCTGCCAGACTTGGCTTGTCCCTTGACTTGCTGGCATGGGGCCACCTCTCCCACCTCCTCTTGCCACCCATGGCTGTCATTCCTGACCGCCCGCCTTTCTCTGCAGCTTGCGAGGAAACTCCATTGGGGTGGCTGGGGCCAAGGCAATGGCCAATGCGCTGAAGGTAAACCGCAGCCTCCGCTGGCTCAAGTGAGTATTCTGCTCCCTGGGGTGAGCCAGAGCGAGCTTTTCCTTCCTGGAGGCCAGCAATTCTCAGTGAGGCAAACCCCTGAGCTGGGGGCTTTTCCCAATGCCCACTACATGCATTCCCTCCTGGTAGCCACATCTCCCTGGCTGGTGCTTTCTGACCCTCCCGCTTCCTGCAGCCTGCAGGAAAACTCCCTGGGCATGGATGGAGCCATCTGCATCGCCACTGCTCTGAAGGGAAACCATGGCCTCACGTACATCAAGTAAGTGGTCACTGCCCTCAATGGTGAGGCAGGGATGGGAGAGGCAACGGGAACGGTCACAGGACCTTCCTCACCACTGGCACTGCCCGTTCCCAGCGGCCCAGCAGGGACCTCCCCAGTGGTAGAAGGGGCAAGGACACATTGTGCTCCTCCCAGCCACCATACCCACTCAGCTCATTTCTCCACAGTCCCTCTCTGGGGCTGCCTCTGGGGCAAAGAACCACCCAAAAGCAAAATACACCCTAAAATATCACAAGGATGGTCTGGCTCAGCTTCTCCCAGAGGCTTTCTCCAGAAGAGCTCCTGGGCGGGATGGGGAGGGTACAGATGACGCTGGATGCTGGCGTAAAGCTGGGAACATCTCTCATACTCACCAAGGATCCTGCTTTGCCTCATGTCCAAGCCTGAACTCCTCTTTGCTCCCAGCCTGCAGGGGAACCGCATCGGCCAGTCGGGAGCCAAGATGATCTCAGATGCCATTCGGACAAACTCCCCCAGCTGCATGGTGGACGTGTGAGGTGCCTGGCTGCAGCAAGGAGGTGACCTAGTGGCTCCTTTGGCCAGCATGGATTTACAGGGAGCTGCCTGGGCCCTGCCTGCCTGTCACGGGGAGGAGAGCTGGGTTGAGGAATGCTCCTGAGCTCCCTGGCACAGCCCAGCAGAACCACAGCCTCTGGATCAGCAGCGCAGGGGTGTCAGGACTCGCTTGCGTTGAAAGCTGAGGGATATATGCCATGTCCTTGTTCATCCAGGCCCTGGGGGAGCCTCAAGAAAGGGGCGAAATGTAAGAAGGAGGAAGGAGGGGGCAGATCCCACATACCAGCCCTTCTTGTGTTCACAGGGGACTTACCACCACCCCGGTGACAGGGACCCCTTCCTGTGATCTCCGTGGGGTTACAGTGCTCTCTGCAGACCCTGTCCCACACCAGGCACATCCTGACCACTTGGAGCTCTGCTCTTGCCCCAGCCCGAGGCACTGTGGGTAAACATTGCACCCAGGGCTCCAGGACTCCGCTCTCAGCACCAGCTCTTCTCCATCCGCTTCTGGCAGCGATCCCAGGAGGATGAGGTGAAACTCAGGCAGGATTCACAGCAGCCTCTTCTCACCTACCTAAATACAGCCCAGTCTGCAGGTTCCCATGAAATCCCAGAGAGACAAGGAGAGGTTTGCTGATTCCTTGCTCAGATGAGAGTGATGCTATGGACCCAGGCACTTCAGAGCAGAGCATAGGCAGTGAGTGCAACCTGTGCTGCTTGCCCTCAATAACAGGTTGGTGCTGGCCAAGCGTGCCTGAAGTGTTTGCTAGCTCTGTTCTCTATTCAAAGAGACCAGCATCCCAAGGCACAGGCATGGAACCACCTAGAAAGACCTTGGGAAATGAAGAGACCTCATGATAACGGGAGGAGGAGTGGGAGGGAGGGTAAATATAGGAGGAACAGCACTGCATGAGGTGGGCTGTCTCCAGCACACGTCTTGGTGCTGCACCGGGACTGCTTTAATACGAAGTTCTGCCTCTCAAGTTCAAGCTGCACTTCTTGGGTCTTGTGCTTTTGTCATCAGTGTGACCTTGGGATTTATCTTCCCAATGTCCCAGCTGCAGGCAGGGTCCATCCCGAGCAGGTCACCTTTCTGACAGGCAGCTGCTGAAAGCAGAGGTGCTGAGTGATAACTTTGTGTAAGTGGCAGAGACCCAGCGACTCTCCAGAAGGTGCCAGGTTTGCAGACGGTCCAATAGCCAAACTAGGCAACTGCCCCCTGAGCCCCTTCCAGCCACTGCCCCCTCTCCCCACTGCACCCCAGCCAGAGCCCACACCGTGACATGCTGCTGCTGCGCTCAGGGACTGAGCAGGGCTCAGACTGCTCAGGGACCTCTGTGGAGAAACCTCCTGGAGAAATGCTTGGCTGAGTGGGGCAATGTGTACATATCTGGGAATAAATAAGTTCTGAGCTGAGAGGATGCTGCGGGCAGCCTTCTGGTCCATTCCCTTCCGTTCCATTCAGGGTGCACTGCCCTGGCTGCTTACCCTTCCCCTGTGCTGGTGTGACAAGAGGTTCATGGCTTTTCCACACGATCCAACATGGTAACACAGAGTGACTTAAGTCCTACCCACCTCTTTCACCGCTGTTTCAGGGCAGGCTGAGGCTCAGGTCCAACTCCGTGCAAAGCCTGTGCCTAACCCTGAGCTGAAACCTTACCTAAAATGCCAACAGAGAGATCAACAACACCAAGCCAGCTCCTGTGCCCTGGAGCTCCAGAAAACAAGGGGTTAACAACAGTTTGAAATAGATTTCATGGCTCTGTTCACCTATGCACATGCCTTGCTATGCACAGACAATTCCAAGAGGAAAGCTCAAGAGCTCAGAGTGTTCATTTCCACTGCCTCTAGAGGTGCTGCTGCTCAAGCCTGGTACAAGAAGCTGCAATGCTAACCATGGCTAGAACCTGGTGGCTATTCTGGAAGGCAGGTGACATGTGCCCTTGTTCTGGGCACACAAAGTGTTAAGTCAGTGTTCTGTTTCACCCTTCAATATAGAGAATAACATGGAAAACTAGCTCTGAAACTGCAACCCAGACTTGGACACTGGGCCGGTTTCATGGGAAGTCTCACAGGTCAGATACATCTCAGCTCACAGGGAGGACCAGAACAGATTTCCTGCATAACACAGAAAAGCATTTTTGGACCAGGTCCTAAAAATCAGGACATACTTATCCCTTGGGAGAGGGATGCGGTGAGCACAACCACCTCCTCCCTGACTGTCACAGCACCACCCTAACCGTTCTGCAGGAGGGGTCCAGCACCATCTGCTTTGTCTGCTTTCTTTGAAGTGAGGTGCAAAGAGCCAATTAACTTTGTAGAGTACAAGGAAGTGCCCTAACAGCAGCCAGTTTAGCTCCAGCCTGTATCGCTGTGTGTGTTTCAGCACATCACTGCACCCATGTATGTCCCATCACTACACGAAACCTGTGCTGCATTCACCTGTAAACTTCTGTCCCAGCTTGACATGCCATTTCAAGCTGTGAGCTCTGCTGATGGGGAACTGCCTTGGGTGTGATGGTTCCACCTTTGGGTTCAACGACACGGAGACATTAAAAAGCTCTTGGGTTTTCAAGTAACTCATGTATTCTTTCCTTCAGCGCGGTAATGGAGGGCTTGGACCTGACTCTAGGCTTCAGATGAGGGGGGAAGCAAAGTACTTCGCTGATGTAAGAAAAGGGAAGAGCAGAACAGCCAGAACACTCTCATTTGCCCTCTTGAACACACACCAAAAAGAACTCTTCTAATCAAGCTCTGATTTCTGCTCCTGTGAAGAGAAAATGTGACACTAAAGCAGAGAAAACACACTAGATGAACTCCAGCCCTTGTGTTCACCTGAATGGACTTTCACTGATGGCATCACTACTGAACAAAAGTCCAAGTTTTGGCCCATTTGAGTGCTGAAATCTGAGTCCACCCCAGAAGTACCAGAATAATTAAGGGGCTAAATTCCATGCAGATTAAGTTACAGCACAGTCTCGCTCGGCTGCTCTCAGAGCACACAGGGACTGAAGTTTGAGAACAATTCCCACCAACACAGCTAAAATACAGAGAGATGCTGCACTGAAGGTGGTATTTGAGGACCCCTTCACTACCTTCCCAGTTTTAACTTCACTCCTTCAGTCTAACTGGTGCTGCTCTTTGTAGAGACAAGCCCTCGATTAAGTAAAGGATATGTTGAGAATAAATAGATTTAAGCCAAATTTAAAATCAATTTATATGTATGCCCAGAGCAGCTTTTCATTTAGTTTTATCAAGCCAAAAAAAATATGTTTGGACATAATAAAAGGCAGGGAAATCAAGCACATGATGCTCACTGGAGCGTGAGTTTTGGCACAGCAATGCATGAGGGCCAGTTCCACTGCAATTACAGATACAACCACACTCCGCATTACTGTGATTCTCATTACAGATAAGTTGCTCATGCTTTGAGAGTCCCAGGACTGGCAATCCAAGTTTCATTTTCAAGTTTAATGAACACTATTTAAAGACCCCTGAATTCAAGCTGACAAGATGGTGGGATGTTAGCTCCTGGCTTGCATGCTCTCCAAAGACTGTATTTCAAGATGTCTCCTGGTCCTACTGCTACAGGCTCAGAAGTCATTATCACTTTCTTCCAGTGGCTCTGGCTTCCTTGCTCGGAGAACAAATTTTCTTGGTGAGATTTCTATGCTTTTGTCTTCCATATCATCCTCCTCCTCCTCATCTTCATCCAGGTCAATCTCGCTATCCCCCGAGTCCTCCTGTAGGAAAGCAGAGTTCAAACCCAGTTCAGTTCTCAGATGGCAAGGTGTCTTTGCCAGCTCAGAAGTAAAGGATGGCACTGCTGGTTGACACTGAGTTGCTTCCTCTCCTGCACTCTTATCACATACCCGCAGCTATGGGGAAGGCTGCTTGCCTGGACTTATGTGAATCCAGGTTTGGAATTACTTCAGGGAACAGCAGCAGATTCTGCAAGAGTTTTCAGCTCAGGCTGCTGTGTGCTGCTGGCCTTCCAAAACAATGAGAAGCCAGAGCTCAACTAATAGCCCATAGGGGTTTCACCAGCAGCTCCCCATTTTGCTAGACAGTGGCTGCTTCACTTAATTGATTGCAAACCTTCTTCCCCACTTCACAGGGCTGACAAAAACAAACTCCCTGACTTCTGCTGAATCTGGTATTAAACACTTTGCAACGTGCTTAAAGTGATACCTATTGCAAGACTGAAAAGTCAAAGTGCAGTGAAAGAAAATGAACTGCAAGAGAGAAACCCACCTGTGCCTTGGCGATGATCTTGGGTGTGCCTGGGGCAGATCTCCCCTTGGAGAACCAGAGTGCAAAAAACAGGGGAGGCAGAGTAGGGGGTGGGGGGAAAAGTACAAAAACATGAAAGAAAACAGAAATCAACCAGCATGGGAGCACAGGAGAAGGCAGCAAAGCCAGGCACAACTCAGGCATCATATGCCACACCAGCAAGTGACAGAGACTGGGCATATTGCCGCTGGCTCTTAGGTATGCTGAAGCCTCCTCTCTTCTCAACTCACAACTCAATTAACTCTCGGAGGGGTTCAAACCAACCTTCCTAGTTTCCTTCCCTGATCTCAGACATGTGGGTGCCTGCAAGGGTCCCTAAGCAAAGCCTCTCAACATCAGGGCCTGCTGAGGTGCTGTATTAAGAGGTCAGAGCCATGAGACAACTGAAGTGGCTGCAGCTGAGGGCAAGAAGAGTCCGAAGGCCTTGGCTTTCCACACCTGGATATGCTGGGGCTGTGCCAGGGAGATAAGGGCGAAAGCTGTGAACAGGAAAGTCCAAAGGGAAGAGAAACTGCAGAGGATGACTATCCAAATCTGGCAAGAACATGGTCAAGGACCATTGGGCAGCACTGTGACTGAGGTCACAACATCTTTGCAGACAGCACTGTCACTCCTGACCCTACTCAGAACTGGGTCTGAACGCCGAGGGCATAAATCATTCCCCAGAAGGCATCAAACAGCCTTAACCACATCCATGTGGCACAAGCAAACAGCAGAGCATGATTTGCAAGCTCCTTTCCAGAGCAAAGGTGATGGGCAGAAAGGGCAGCTCATCCCTCCCTAGTAAGAGACTTAGCTCCCTTATTGCTCCAGTGCCTACAGATCTCTGCAATGAACACTCAGTAGCAGTGTTTTTTTTCTCTCTTCTGGCCCTGCCTGAAGGAGAAATAGTCAGTGCAGAGCTTTGCAGGGCTAACTCAGTAGTGCCAGACAGCTGTGGCAAACAGTGGGAGTTTCCTTCTGTTCTTATGTCCTATAGAAGTGCATTCCCCCATCCACTTCCCCCTCATTTTAAACCTTCTCCTTGGGACTCTGGAATTTTGCAAGGTCACAACTTGCCCATTAACCCCTGCTTCCTGATCCATCAAACTCCTGCTACACTTCACTGGGAAATAACAGACAGCATAGGTTCAAACACAGATTCACAGTCATTCTAGATTAAAGTGTCTGTACTATTTCCTAGCACAGTTTTGGACTGTACCAACTAGCACTGTCCAAACCACTATTCCAGTATCACCTGGGCAACAGGACAACCCCACTGCTTCTGATTAGCAGTTTGGATGTCAGTATCTTTTTGGGATGGTGCAGAGAGCTTAAGGTATGGATGCAAACCATATCACAGCAGCAGGCTTCAGCTTCCTAGGACAAATTCAAGCACCAAGAAGTGTCCAGAGGCATAAAAAGACTGCCTACACATGCCAAAGGCTGAGCAGAGCAGTCAGAACAAGCGCCTGCTCTACAAACCTGTGTGTACCCCTTCAGACACTGTCCACTCACCAGATCACCTAAAAAGGCAGTAGCCATGTAATAACTTTCTCTACCAGGCAGGGATCCCAAGGGGCACAGCTCCCAGTTCTGCTCTCATCCCTGTGTCACCATGGGGGACTGAAGGACTGATGCTGTTACTACAGGCTACTGCAATGTTAGTACAGCAATCTGTCCCAACAGCTTAACAAAATGGCATTCCTGCAGGCTGTGGGCTGTTAGTTATGTGCTGCAGGCTGAGGGTAAAGCACAGGGCAGAGATTGCAAGAGCAAACAAAACTGAACAACATGTTATTACACAGACGAGCAAGTGTCAGCTAGAGGAAAGGAGGGAAAAGCAGGCCTGGGGCATGGAGATTCAGCAAGTAAAAAAATGTTTCTCTAGCTGAGGAGAGGGATTTCATTCTAAAGCACCAGAAAAGCTCTACAGGCACATGGGACAGTTACTTACATCTTCCTCTGTGTCTCCACCTTGCATTGTTCCCATGATCCGCACGCCAGCTCTTCCTGCAAGAGCAAAGAGAACCACCATAAAGCCTGCCTCAGGGTTAACACTGAGGGACGATGAAGGCAAAGCTCCGTTTATATTTTAGAGGACTGGTCCAGTGAGAGGATGAGATCGCAATGCAGGTAAGGTCATCCCCCTTGCTAAGCCTCAGAGCTCAGGAGAAGGGAGAAGATGGTAATGCTGGCAGTAATTCCAGTCAGGTTGGTATTTCCAGAGCTGCCTTATGCTAGTACAACAGTTCTGATAGAACAAGGGGCAACAAAATCATAGAATGGTTTGGGTTGAAAACGACCTTAGGGTCATCTAGTTCCATTCCCCTGCCATGGGCAGGGACACGTTATGAAACAGAAAATTCTGTCTGAACACAAGAAACCACTTTTTTTTTGTTTTTCACTGTGAGGGTGGCTAAACACTGGAACAAGGTTGCCAAGAGATGATGCAGAGTCTCCATCCATGGAGAGATTCAAAACCCAACTGGATATGGACATGCTCAAACCTCCTGTTTGAGCACAAGGGTCAGACTAGATGATCTCAAGAGGTTCCTTCCAACCTAGTCAATTCTGTGTCTTGGCATATTCCTTCCTCTGCTTTGGTATACAGAGAACAGAAGCCCATCTTTTTCCACGTGGTAAGCCTCTGCACTCAGATCCTTTCTGATACTCCAGCAGGAACCAACATCCCATAGGAAACCTACACAGTGCAAAGGCAAACCTCGAGAACTTCTTGTTGACAGCTGGATGTGTAGGTCTCAAGAGGGAGGTGGAGATCTCAGGGTTGTAGGAGTTCACTGTAAAGAAAGAACACACTTGCACCTTCATTCCTTTTGGCTATGTAGACTCCATGTGAAACAGGGAAGGTGCTGGCATGGTCTCCTGTGCTAGGAAAGGAGCATGGGAGGCATTGGGAATGGGTATAGCAGAGATGTAACTGGGGAAATCCTCCATATGGGTTTCTGGGGTGACTCAGCCATGCTTCCTGCAGCCACCAGCAATCACTCAGCACCCACCGGATGCAACCATTGCATGTCAACATCTGTTTATCCCCTCTTACCACTAATTTTCTCTATGCCAAATACAGATTTCTCTAACATAGACAAAATCTCTTTTTTTTTTTTACCATGAAAACAAAGCAACTTCTATCTTGCCAAACCTCTTTTGCACCTCCCAAAGTACAGAAGACAGGTCCCTTTCATCTCCTTTGCAGACTGATTTGAGTCAGCTGTAGCAAAAAAGCTAATCCATCCAGAAGACACCAAAAAAAAAAACCCCTGTTGTGTCAAGGCAGACAACTTAAAGGATCTTATGTCTTTCAATTAAAAGTTTCCCCTGTCCATCAGGTTGCTATTAACACCGGCAGTGGAGATGAAATTAGAAGATCAGCCCTGGACAGAAGATCTCTCATCAAGCTTTAGAGATTTTTGCTCTAATTTACAGTAGACTAACCTCTAAATTTGGAAATGATTACAAGCCGCATTATTAGATGACAATGGACCCACATTTTTGCCCGGCCTACAGATGGCTCCAAGAGTTCAACTGATTTTGCTATGGAGAGGGCTCAGCATAAAGTATTAGACAGGGAATTATTACCTCAAAAGGAGAAAGCAGCAGAGCACTCCTAAAATTTACTGGTAAGACAAAGCTGAGAGAGATCCTGAATAAAAAGGAGAATCAAGATACCACTAAGGAGAGATGATGAAACAGGACAGCTCAAAAATGCCAGGGGAAGAGCTTAGAGAATCTAACAGAAGGTCAGCAGATGCTGGATGCTGCTCTTCCATCAGTGGAAACATTAAGGACACTTTATGGACATCTATCTGCTTATATTTGGAGGAAGAGGAGGAACAGCTACTGCCCAGTCTTTGATCCCTACATCACTTAAGCCAGGCACACCTCTTCGAAGTAGCGACTGTGGGATCAGCAGGATAAGGTCCTGTAGCACAACCCTGGGACACTCATAGGAGATGCCCTGGGATGCAGAGGGGCTGGAGCTCCAGGCTGTGCACTGTGCTGTAGACTAAGCAGGAGAGAAAGCAGTTTTCACGTTGGTAGCTGAGCTTCTGCACCAAGGGAGGAGCACTATTTTAACTTTCAGTTTATAAACCCCCAGGTTTCTGTGTGTGGGAGCAGGTTGTGGCAGATTGCTGCAGAGCATTTCCGTGTGTATCAGGGGGCAGGAAGCAGAGGAGTTGTCTGCACAGGATGGGAGAGCTGGCAGGTATCGGGGTGTTTATGACTTTACATTTCCTGGGCTCAATTCAGCTGGGCTCAGCTTGCTGCAGCATTAGTGCTGCACTGCTCTGGCCACAGAGGCTCCCACAGATTGCAGGTGCATGACAGCCTGTTGTGTTTCCTCACAAATAATGTGAACTCAGCCAGGACAGGCTGTACAAAGTGATTATTGGGCAAAATGCTAGCAATGAACAGACTGTAATTCACTGCACCTTTGGATTCAAATCTCATCTCTGTGCACTGCTGTGGTTTATAGCCACTGAGCCATCAAAGAGCAGAAGTGGACATGCAGCCATGATTTGAAGCCTGGGAGCATTTGCCATTTTCCCTCTGCATGTGATACTTGCCATTGTGCTAACTCAAGCAGCTGCCTACAATGGATCCACAGGACTGGAATGATTTACATCTTCTACCAGCAGTGCGTATATGCTAAACCTGTGCCTGACAGCAAGAAGCAACACAACCTGGGAGGTTAGGACAACCATGAAGGGAAGGTAGATTTGCAGCTGAAACATTTTGCTCCCATTTCAGAGATGTGCCTTCAGTCTCCAGCTCTTAATGCAAACTCAGAACATGAGCTCACATAACGCAACCCCCCTCTGCACCACCTCCACACACAGAAAACTGAGATAAATCTTTTCCCTGACGGTTCTGATCTGTGTGCCCTTTGGGCACAGCATTCTTAAGTGGTGGTGCCAGGCTCTGATCTCAATAGCATTTTCTAGGCATTGCCAAAGTACAGTGATTAATTAAGCACGCTTCAGCTGCTGCCCAGGCTGAGGATGCTCTAATTATTTCTCCACAGAAAGGAAATTCGCTTGGAAATGAGTGACCTGTCTCCCATCATTACAGACCTACAAGCTCTCCTCCTTTCCCATCAGGTCCAGTGTTGCAATGGACACCACACAAGCTGAAAGTGCACAGAAATACCTCCTCCCTCCCAGGGAGCACTTAACTCTGCTGACACAAAACAGAGAATCACAGAATCAACCAGATTGGAAAAGACCTTTAAGACCATCAAGTCCAACCGTTCCCCAGCACTGCCAAGGCCACCACCAAACCATGTCACTGAGGGCCTCGTCTACACGGTTTGTGAGCACTTCCAGGGATGGTGACTCCACCACTGCCCTGGGCAGCCTGTTCCAATGCCTGAGCACCCTTTGGGGAAGAAATTGTTCCTAACATCCAGTCTAAGCCTCCCCTGGTGCAGCCTGAGGCTGTTTCCTCTTGTCCTACCCCTTGTTCCTTGGGAGAGGAGACCAGCCACCTCCTGGCTCTATCCTCCTTTCAGGTGGTTGTAGAGAGCAATAAAGTCCCTCCTGAGCCTTCTCTTTCCCGGACTAAACCCCAGTTCCTCAGGCGTTCCTCACCAGACTTGATCTCCAGACATACAGCCAAAGGCAGCTCTGTTGGGAGCAGATGCTGAAATGGTGGGAGGAAGGTCTACTTCAAGTTAAGACAAACTAATTTCTGTGAATACCAATCACAGCCCTTTTTTAGTGTTTTTAAACATACTTGATTGTCGCCCTTTCCCCAGCTACATGAGCCTGGTAGTACAGTCCAGCAGCACATACCAGGTTCCAATGTACTCACTTTGCTTTCTTAATAAAATCCCTTCGTTCTCACCTGCTGCATCCAGACACAGATCTGCTCTTGCTGTGTTAAACAGCGCAGGTTTACACAATCACAGATTTTATCATCCGGCAGCAAATACACTCGCTACCAGGCTGCCAGCACATCATTACCACACGCATCCTCTGGGTCACTTCTGAAAGGGCAAGAGAGCTGCTCCCTCCCTGTTTGACTTTGGACAGGTTGTTTGCTGAAAAACATTCTGAGTTTTATAAAGCTGTCTTCTTACAGTAAAGACTAAATGGGACTGAAGCTGTTACTGTTGCAGTTGTGGAATGGTTTCTGGTCCTAACAGGGCAAAACCACCCCTTAACACCAACATGAGAAAATGTAAGCTAAAGCTTTTGGATAACTGGTTTACAGGAGCTGACAGATCCTGGCAATGTGGAGTCTCTGCTCCATGCTATAGTAATTTACTATACACAGACACAGTTCCATGTTTTTTCAAGCATGGATCATTTCTCCGTCATTCAGTAGCATTTCCACTGCCTACCTTGTTGCAAGCACAGTGTGTGCCAGTGCCATGGCCTGACCCAATCTGTCAGTGCTGCCACTCGGAAGAGGAGGGACCCTCATGGTGCCAAAATGCTATTCAGAACTCTGGTCCAAATGAGACTGGGAAGATGGATCTGCACGTGTCATCACAACATCTGCTGGTTTTGTCAGCGGGGATGAAACAAATCCACTTTAGTTCAAGGGGAGACCAGGCAGATTCTTAGGGAAAAAAATAATTAAAACCAAAAAATCTCCTGAGGGTGGAATAAATTCCCAGAAACCACATCTGGCTCAGGAAGTCCTGATGGAGGTTGAAAAAGCTTGAGAGCAGGAGGGAACCTGAGGGAAGCTCCTGCACTCTTTCCCAGGCATCTTCTTTCAGCCACTGCTGGAGACAGAAGACCAGGCTGGACAGACCTTATGCCTGACCCAGCACAGCAGCTTCTCCATTCCCAGGGCAAGGCTTTACGTTCTCTACCCTGATGCCTACCCCATCTGCATGTGAACAACCATCCTGCTGCAAATTACTGGTTTATGGCCTGTTTCAGGCAAAAGGTTTCTCTACACTGCAGATAGTTAAGACCTTCAACATTGCCAGAATTTCTTTTTCTTTGGCTCTCTGACAAAACAGAAGTCTTATTCCAAACACCATCACTAACTCATGGTTTGTCCTCAGGGAAGTCCATGCATCTATTTTATTTGTGTAGCAGCCTCACTAATTTATTGCCAGACAGAGTAAAAGTGGATGTGAATTTTTATTGACATTGACAACGTTAAAACTAGAAGTTATGGATTATAAATCAATGCATTCTCTAAGTTACAAAAGCAAATGATCAGTGACATAAGAATTGATTAAGATAAGCCCCATCAAGGAGGAGACCTGCCTGTAATTGTGGTGTTGTGATAACAAAGCAGGTTATGGTTTCACAAACCCAGAAAGCCAGCATCTGTCAGTTTGGTGACTGTCCTCCCAGACATTTATTCTCACCCTCATGCCTGCTCCCTCCATGCACAGAAACCTTCCTGGCTTCCTAAATCTGGGTCTGCTGTACTGTTGAACCAGATGCATTGAACTCAATGGAGATACCATCTCCACAGCACCTTACAAGCTTCCTCCTTAACCTGCTACTGCCTATTCCTCTTCGTATACAGAGAATAAGGGTTCGATTTTCTTTCTGTACCACAGGAACTGGCAGCCTGTTGCGTGTTTCCCAGTTAACACTCTCTTCTGCTCCATGGGAGAATAAATCCTATATTTTCAAGTCTTTTAATTGGCTAAAAGAATAAAACCAGAAGCAATAGTCAAAGCTGCATTTACTTTGAATTTTACTGCCTCCAGACAAACCTAGTGAAAGGACTCTTGAGTGTCAAAGTGTGTTAATTTTTGTCTGAATTATACCAAGTGGTCTAATAAGACAGATTATCTCTCCCTGTGAATCTTGCCTCTATAATGGCAAACCACACTGCTCACCTATTACAGACAGGGGGAGGAAGACTTAACTTACAATATTAATAGCCTGGAAATCAGAAATGGAAAACTAAATCACAGCAGGAACGGACCACAGCGGACATTTCTCCTTAGACTGAGAGCTAACAGGGCTCACAAGCACACCACCATGTAAGAACACACAAAGCTTCAAAAGAAAGTGATTGAAATATTGTGAATTAAGTCAAGGAAAAAGACATCAATTAATACAAATAATATTCTTGCTATGCTGCCTTAATAATTAAGTATATTCTAAATGCAAGCTACCTGTGCTGAAGAACATGCACCAGTTCTTGGTGTGTTCAAAGATAAATAGCCAGGGAACGCTCAGGCCTGATTTTCTAAAGAATCTGACACATCTAACATGAATCTTGCATCTTGACAGGTCTCCAGCACTTCATTTGGTGAGGGTCATGAAGTCAAACACATAACCTCACCATCAATGAGAGACCTGGACCAGAAAAGCCCATTTACACAGGTGGAGAGGAGCAGATTTGAGCCTATTCTCCAGGCTAGAACTGCTTGTCACGTAGTGTGCACTCTGCATCAGGCTGGAGCTCCTCAAGCAGAGCTTTGGCCTGACTGGTGTGTCTTGACACAGTCCAAACTTCAGTTCCTGTGTTCTGGACAGAGAAGAGTGGGCAGGACTGAGCAAGCTCACTCTAATATCAGCAGCAGAGATATCCCAAAGTTGAGATTTCCTAAACAGTAAGTGCTGACATTTTGAACCACAGCCAGTGGTAGGAACAGAGAGCTCACCGTTAACCTCACAGTGTAGCTACAGCTAGAGCTACTGAGTAGATGCCCAAGGTGATGATAAGTAACCTCAGCAAAGCAGAAAAGTTAGCCAACAATCCTTCTCTTAAGAGTCTAATGACGTTTGTATCCATCTCTGCCAGCAGAGATTGCATTACAGTACTGCCAGACTGCAGTGTTGTGAGTTAGAATGGTGGAATAAAACCTTACTCCTTCCACAGGACCTGTCAGAAAGGCATCCTAGGAGCCAGTTAACACTCCTGGAGCTGCTTCAGTAGTTCACCATAGGTGAAAGACAGAAAGAGGACAGAGAGCTATGGGAGGCTTTCAACTGACACAGAGATAAGGGGAGTAAAGATTGGGATGGTGACCATGTAGTAGCGAACAGCATGCACAGAGTAAGCAAAAGTCAGGGGATAATTACCTGTCAGAAGTAGTTTACTAAACATTAGGAAGAGACCTAACAAAAGCATAGAAAGCAATCTAAACAGCACAGCAGAGGAAACATCTCAGGGATTTGAACCGCTTGCTTTAAATCTGACAAGCTAATGCTGAGTCTCCACTAAGCATAATTAATGATAACAAAATTATTCCTAGAAACAAATATACAAGCAACAAAATATATAACTTTTACAAACTTTTTTACTCCTAAAAGTGGTATTAAGAGCTGACTGCAGCCAGAACCCACATCACGAGATTATGATGCCTTTTGAGATAAAGCATCACACAGTTACAGTCACTTCCAAAACTCTGAAAACTGTGTACAAAACTTTCCCTGAGAAATGGCAATGTAAAAATCCTTAGTGATTAGCAGTGTTTCTAGCACTTCTCAAGAATTTTCAAATTTTATGAATAACAAAAGAACTGAGGATAAAAAAATGCTTGAATTATATTGACGTGAGAATTCTGGCTTCTTGCTCTTGCCTCACTCAGAGAGAGGAGAGCAGAATGCAGCTTAGAAAAACACATATTGGCAGCACTGTTCCATACCCAAGTAACAGGTCCCAGCAGAAGAAGTGGCACATGAAACTACACACCCAGGCACTCCATTCAGATCCCAGAGAGGCTTCTGCCGATGGTCAGAATCACCACTAACAAGATCGCCCAGAAGAACTAACCCGATTTCCTGGGTTCATTTTGCTTGATTAGAGACTGAGCAGAGCATTTATTTCTCCACTAAGTGAAACACAGACCCTCAGAGGGTCATTTCTCTGAGTTGCTTCTGACCGGAACTCTAGTGGAATCAGCAGCCAGAGGTGGCAGTTCCACTCTACATGAACAGATGTCCTTCCCTGAAAGGAATAACTCAGGTTATTCATTTGACCCATGGGGTCAAACGGGTTATAGGAATAACCTGAGTTATTCCTATATGACCCATGACTGTGTCAGTGCAGGTGGCTTTATGGACTTACTAAAGGTCTCCTTTTGAAGAAGACTACTAGAATGAGCGTCAACAGCTAAAGGGAAATAAGTGCTTTGCAATAAAAAATGGCATCACTTTTCTCAGGCTTTGTATAAAGCTACTTCGAGAATCTCTAAGGCAATACCAAAGAAGGATTTTCCTCACATGGCACTTTTTTTAGTAAATCACCCTTAATTTGCTCCCCTGAAAGCACTATGTTTTCTCCACAAGACACTGTCCTCTTACAGCTCATGAGAACTGAGCAGTGCCAAAACTCTTCAATGACACAGGGCCTTCTTTCAATTTAGGTTACTCACATGCCAGTGTATCATTCTGAATAAAGGCAACTAAGGGAAGGTTCAGATACCTTGCAGCAGTGTTCCTGTGGCAGTGTGCTGCTTTCTGGTCTGCCTGTCTTGCATTTCACTGTCGGATCCATCATCATCTCGAATCTCTGTGTCGGAATCGTCATTAGCTGGTTAAAACAAAAACAATTGATAAGTATCACTCAAACCAGCAAAACAGTCTCCGCTCTGTTCCAAGATGAATGAAAAATGCAGTCCTAGGCAGAGCATTGGTACTGCTGATGAGGACAGGGATCAGCCAACCTCCATGTCCTGTGGAAGGCTTCCCTCTTCACAGAAGTGCCAAAGAAGCATAGGTATAAACATTGTCTTGGGACAACCTTTGGATTGTACCATTACACTGTTCTAAATACACCCTATGGGTATGAAGCATACGCACAATCAGGAGGTGCTATTTCAACAACTGATTTAAAGATAAAAACCTTTTAAAAGTGTTTGGAAATTGGGGGCTTATTAATACATCTCCTAGTCTTCTACCCTGGCATAAGCAATATCAAAACCTCTTAGACCCTTCACCTCCCATTTAACCATAGTTTAGAAAAGCACGGTAAGACATCCTCAGATAAACAAAAGCAGTTACAGCTAAACCCAAGAGAGACAGGAAAGCTTCAAAAGATGCATGAACTTCTTCAGCTGTTTCCACAATCTGCCTTTGTTTTCTTCTTCCTATCCAAACTAAGGCCCCTCTCCTCCAGCTGCATAGTGCTGATGCTGTGTGGTGCTTGTGGAACTAGTGCTATGGCAAACCCACCAGCATCCCATGTGAGGTCAGTCCCCAACGCAGCAACAATAGCTGCTAATTATTTAGAGAAAAGAGGCAATTCTTTGCCAAGTACACTGAATTAAACACTAAGCTGAAAATGGAAATAACTGCTTTAATTATGATTAGTAATGAGCTGACACATCTTTTCACTATTTAATTATCAGACAATATACAAATATTAGGCATTTTTCCATCATGATTTTCATTGCAATACTGAGTTAATGACAAAATATAACAGCAAGGGATGTATTTGATACCTGGTAAGATTACAAGGCTGCAGCAATGTTAGAATCATAGAATCCCAGACTGGTTTGGGTTGTAAAGGACCCTAAAGCTCATCCAGTTCCAACCCCCTGCCATGGACAGGGAATTAGCTGCAATTTCTATTTGTGTGCACCTTCTTCTTTGACAAGTGAAGGAATCACTCGCTGCCCTGTGACCTGAATACTGTTTTCTGCTTACCTGGTGCTCAGGAAAGTGAGGTTTTGTTCAGCCCTTGCCCAGACAAACTCCTTGGGAAGAGTGATGTGGGGATAAAGGATTCAGATTTGTGCTCTGTATGTTAAAGAACCAGACTATCCCATCTGCCATGACTCTCACTGCTATTCCTAGAACATCCTCGTTCTTGTTTTGTGGCTTTTATTTTTTTCTTCTTTTCTTTTCCTCCCTCTCAGGCTGTCATTTGTCACTCAGCAAAAGTAGCCAGAGCCAAGGATGCTGCAGAGAGCCCGTATCATCACTTTGCCAAACCATTTCCATTTCATCCCCAGTAGCACTGTCTGCTTCTCACTGGGATCTCCCCAGAGTATGAGTTGCCAGCTGAGATGGGACTAATGGAGCCAGTGCTCTGCACTGACAACCCAAAGAGGTCAACGCAGCTACCACCACTTTGAGGACACAGCTTAGAGCAGGGAGGCAGTTCTGCTGTGGCTGGGGACACGACTTAAACATGGGGCTTGAATTTTCCATTTCACTTTTCTGGAAACCCTTTTTCCTTTTTTTTAACCTTTTGTGTTAACAGACCCTCAGCTATAACACTTAAATCCATTTCCCTTGGGACAAAGCAGCGGTAAGAAAACAAGAATGCATAGGAATTAATTCTTCTGGTGTTCCCACACCTGTGGCTTAGTGCTCTCCAGCTCCACATGAACCCTTCCAGCTCCCTGTATTCCAGCCGCTTCTGACCTATATCAGCTTGCAAAAAGGAAGCTCATTTCATCATATAATTCCCCACAGTATCTTTCTGTTGGAAGATGGGTCTTGCAGGAAAATCCCACGGTAAGTTAAGTGCCTTGCAATAGAAGTGATACCTACTGTGGAGAGAGAATCAGTGGCTGGGGGGCACCAAGCTGCTTCTCTATGAAAGGAATTGCTTTAAACACAGCTTTTTTAATCCCTCACCTTGCCCTTTTCTTTTTTCCCTCAGGTTCTCTGCTATCCTCAATTCCCATCTTTCTCACACTGTGTCTTTTATCCCTCTTCCCTGCTACCTCAGATGTTGTAACTCTTGCATGTAAGTAAGTGATGAAGCTTCAATTTTCTGCGGTTCAGCCATGTGTGGATACCACAGAACACCCCTGGCAAGCCCCAGGGAAACGTGCTTGCTTTGTGCCCAGCTCTACTTTTTGTCTTCCAAAGCATGCTCAACAAGGTAAGTCAGTAGTAACTGCATGCCTAGCTTCCAATTCCCCCTTTATAAAGCCTGGATTACTCTTCAATACAAATGAAGAGAAGATTCATCAGGTGAATTATCAACATATAAACCCAGTGCATTACTCTTCCTATTGACGTGTGACTTGTGAGCAAATCTGGTTACAAATCTATAGTGAGAGTTTGGATTTTCTTTGAACAGCCTAGCTGGAATTCAGATGCACATACCCCAGCATGAAGCATCACTATAGTGAACACACATGGGACAATCCGAAAGTAGCAATGCAAATGCAAATTCAGCAACTGTAAAATTTCTGTCCCCAAGCCTCCTGCCCATCACTTAGAAAGACACTGACCATCTTTTTCACTTACAAAGAAATAGATGTACTGCTCTACCCCAGCTCAATGGCTGCTATCACCAAGCCCAGCTCTGATCTACAATTTATCAGCTGAGCAGAAGCATGCTGAGCCAAAATCCCAATGACACAGAAGCAGAGCATATTGCTGAAAACGGGTTTAAATACACAAGATGAAGACAAGCTGAATATAGGTTTCCTAGCAGGATTGAACAGCAGACTAGTTCAAAGCTGTGTGTAACCTGTCCTAGCTAGAGCACTATAGGGTTCCACCATCCTACATCCCTCATTGTAGATGCCTACTGCATTCAGTTTGCAACTAAATATTCTTGGTATTCATAAAAAGGTGACAATTCAGAAAGTTTCATTGAACAATGAATTCAGAACATTGAAGACTGAACAAGTTACATTGAACATTGAACACTGAACACTGAACAGAAAGAAACCATTTGCTAGAAGAACGCATAGCCACATCTGTTTAATAGAAATTACAATGCAACAATTACAGGGAGACAAGGAACATTCTTTATGGAGAAAATGCTGATTTTTTAGTATCAGCATAAAGCAATTAAGATAATAAAGCATACTACTACAAATTCCCCATGTCCTAGTACATGGAGTACAGAACACATGAACTAGAACTGGCTTATGAGATTTGCATGGGCTTACATGAAGATTACTTGACTTTGCACAACAAACTCTGCAATCCATGTGCCCAAATTTAGGCCAATGCTGGCAGCTTAAGGCTGGTTTTTTAACAAGTTCCTGTAGTTTTATTATGAAAAGGTCGTCAACAGAACAACAACTCTACAAACTGCGTTTGGCCCATTTCCCCACTGCTGTGGTTTACTCTGCTGCACAGAGAATTAGCCACAATGTCAGACTACCTGAGAGAGAACATACCAGGATATTAAAGTCTGCTTGCCTTACATTGCAACATCACCATTTCCTAAAGGTGGACTTCGGTCAGCTGAATTGGTTTCATTTAAAGCTGTCCAGTTGTAACCAGAATGTACTTTTTGTGGCTGACAACTGAAAACCACTGCTCTCAAGATGAGTTCTTTGTTCCAAAGCACACCTACTATTCCCAGAAAAAGCCAGAGCTGATGCCTGGACTGATAATACTGTATCTAAATGATTTGATTTGGGGTGATTTGCAATGCTTGAAGGAAAACCTGCATTGTTTAATAAGCTACCAGTGACTTCATTACAGATTTGTTAGTTTGTATAAATATTCAAGTGAATGTATCCAAGTGTAAAACAGGAAGGTACTGTGAGAAGATAATGAGCACAAAGGACATCCTTTATTGATATACTTTAGCACGTTCACTTTCCTAATAGAAATCCCTGCTCTGAAACACAGGCACTGGCTCCACAGCAATTACTGGAGTCAGCAGGATGTTGATTTTGGTGGAAAACATCATGAAAACACAACCAAGTTGGCAACTGACAGCCACCTGAGCCAGGATAAAACCCATGTAAAAAAAAAAAAAGGATTGATTGAGATTTTAATGGGACTGAAGGGAGAGTGAAGTTACGCACCCACATGAAAGCCTTGGTTCTACCAAATCCATACTCTTGTCACACCAAACACAAGAGCATCAGGCTGTGTATCAGCCTGAACACTTCTGCATTCACAGTTCTGCAACTGGCACAGAAAAGAAACGCTTTGATACACAAATTCTGTATGGAACATCCTTTGTTCTTAGCACAGAACTAAGGTCCTTCGTCTAACCTCTAAGAAAAATTCATCCTGGTGCTGAGAACTGCTAATCAAGATCCAGACACTTGTGGTTCTACAAACTTCAGCAGAAAGCCTGGATAGTCAGACCTGCCTGTGTACACTGGGAAACAAACCTGTTGTTGGTTCACAAACCAACAGACCCCAAACACCAGGTCCAAGTGCACTGTCTTATCTTGCCTGATCATCTTAAAAGGGTCTGTTGCTACAGTATACAGTAAGGATGATTAACTGCTGCCCAGGGAAGCAATAGGTCTCTGTCACTTGAAATAATTAAAAGTAACTCCGGCTGACAAGCTCCATTTAAACTGGGATTTGGAATCCTGGCACAGGAGTAAGTAGCTACATTAATTTTTAGCCCATTTTATAGAGAGGTCATATTCAGTGACCAGAACTATTTCTAATGACCTTAAAAGCCAAGAACCCATCAAAGTATTATTAAATTAGAATGTTAATTTGTAATTATTTAACAAGCAAAATGCAAGACTATAAGGGTCTGTGCCAAGTGTCTGTTACAGAAGATAGATGGTCTGAGCATCCTGCTGGTGACAGTGCTGAGCATCATCCAGGCATCTGGCCTTTGTGGGAATTACCCAGCAACTCAGTGTTACACTTCAAATGCTGCAGTTGTTGCAATGGAGCTTTTTGTCTCTCTGTTGTCAGATTTTAAAGCATCAGTTCTGGAGTGGAAAGGATACACTCAGATTCAGTGCACCACCAAACTGCAAGAGACTCATGCAATTTTTTATCCAAGCACAACACGTATTTGCTCTGTTTAATGGAGGAGGGCGATGCACATTTTGCTTGGCCATCAGAAAAGCAAGAGTTAGCTCAGCGAGTAGAGCTGGCCAAGGAAACATTCTGGCTGTGTACAGAGCAGAACCGAAGCTCTCCAGGACCATCAGTTAACCCTGTTGCTATTGCTGAACACTACAGAAGTAGTGCAAATACTACTATAGAAGCAGTGCAAACTCCAAAATGCCATGTTACACAAATGTCTAATTCTACAGACCAAGCAAGAGCACAGAGGGACTGAAGCGGCACAGGCAATAAAAAAAACAAGCAGTTTTACAGCAAATACTTTTGCAACCTGAAATTAAATCCTGGGTATAGCATTGCCCACAGGAAACACAGGAAATATTTTTTTTTTAATTTCAAGGGGTTTATTTTTATACTTTCAAAGCAAAAACATTTTACTTTTTTTAAAAAGCTATAGTTCACATAGTCTGCTTTTGAACTGACAGAAAACAAACCTTCAAAAGAAAGAATGTGGGAAAACGCACATGAAATAGTGTAAGCAGCTGAGAATGGAAGTAAATGCAATCAGCTGATTAGGCTGAAAAAGATGTACTTCACTACTGTTTTTTCTCCCTTGGATTCATCCTGAAAAAACAGTTTGAATTTCTGCTGTGGCCAGTGACCTTCCAAGCCCTCTCTTCTCACACCAAACCAGAGCACCCCCTCATGTACCTACACCTGAGAGTTCTGTCAACAGCCTCCACAGTGCTCATCTGAGCAGCATCTGATAGAATGTTTGAAGAGTCTCTGTGCCACTAACCACAAGAAAACCAAGCCCTGAGCTTCAGTCAGTGGGCATTTGTTAGTTTGTACCAGCCTTGGATACAGCACAAGGGCAGCACTGCGTGAAAAAGCCCACATTGTGTGCAGGTTTCTCTAAGAGCATCTTACGGAAGTAAAGATAAAAATAAAAGCAATTTATTTACTGCTCATCACAAAAGACATTTCTGAATTGCTGCAAATACTTCATTGTGTATGTTTTCATTCTGCAAATAATACTCAAAGCTTGATGTGTATTAGAGTTCATTTATTGGTAATGTAAGAACAGTTTTTCATATAACTTAGTATTAGCTTTTCATTTTTATTGTGCAGTGGCTGCTTGGAGATGCTCTGTTGTTGAAAAGATGATTTCAATGTATGCTAGCAAAAGAAAAAAAGAACCTGTCTGTTTCTGAATTACACTAAACATTCTTGTAAATTCTATGCGAGTACCATGACATACCCATGGGCTTTCTGTATTCCTAACACAGACCTTCACAGTTCAACCCACATGCCCTTCTTTACAAGAAATTATTTAGGTTTCTCTGGTGTTAGTTCAGCCTGAAACTCAACTGAGAGCTGTTCAGAATTCCTGCAGCTTCTGCTGCAGAGAAATTGACTGTTAATTTGCAGCCCTTCTTACCAAATTAGCAGTAGATAAGGTCAAAGGATGCAGACAACAAGAGAACTGCATCAATTAAGAAGGCATGCAAAGGTAAAAGTGCAAAGAGAGGCAAAATAGATGTTGACTTTAATGAGTTAATGGTAACAAATTCATCACCAGCTTACAGCCTACACTGTTAGAAGAGCCTCATTAAGTGTTTTGCAGCTCTCAGGGGCAAAGTGTAACAAGAATTAGAGAACTGCCCCTTTTCCTTGAGTAGGCACTGGCCTTGTGCTACCCCTCGGCTTAGAAAAGCAATGACTGTTCAAACGAAGCTCACTCCACCAACCTGGACCTTCAAGATTCAGCCAGAGAGGCTTAGGATACTGGGAGACCTCAGGCCAGCCTGCCCACCTTCCACCCAGAGGAGCTGCACAGGGAAGAAACTAATCCCTTCATCTCAGAACCCACTGCATGAGCAAGACCAAGTTGGAGCAGGGTCTACTTCACCCATCCAGCAAGCAAACACAATGTGTTCCTTGGGCTAAAGGCCAAGACGGTGTCATAAATTTTCTGCCAAATTGCAGATGGCAGAAAACTCAGGATAAAAACACTCTGCTTTGTAAGAGGGCATGACTTCAAAATGCAACTGGAATGCTTTCTATCTCTAGTACGAATTTCACTATTAACCTGTGGGAGGAGGCTTTGGGCAGGCAAAGCTGTTTGGCGATGCTGCACTGATTCTGTGCTGATTCTTTGCTTCCTTTTGTGCAAAATATGTATTTTTCTTGTGACTAGGATCCTGGGATTAATGTAAATGTATCCCTAATGGAGCATTTTGCCATTTAAGAGACCAACCTCTGCATTGTCTCTTTGAATATATCTTGGGTTTGAATAGTATAAAGTGTATCATTTAACTAATAATGAGAGGAGGAGAGTGTGGCTTGGACAAAGGGGAAAGCACAGCCCGGTACCTGATCATTTTATGTTAGCAAACCATGGTCTCGGAGAGCTCTGCAACATTCAATAAATTAATCTTATAGTGTGCAGTAAGGAAGGATTTATTGTCTCTGTCACACCTCTGTGACGCCGTGGACTTTCACATGTGCTGATAAAGGCAGACTGGAGCTGACAAAGATGACTTGATTTTCCAAGGTAATGGGACACTCAAATGAGCTGCCACTGAAAACCAAGATCCTGGTGCTCTTATTACTATAATACATAATAATTATGTCAATTAAGTACTTGAATAAAGATGTATTATGGCAATATTTTTAGGTAATGAAAAGTCATGACCATGTGCTCTTAGATGGCAGTTAAAACACTCCGTATAACGGTTCATATTATGTCAGCAACGCAAAATGACAGGATAGTTTTCCAAGTGAAAATCCAGAGAAGGAGAAAGCAGATCAGCAACTTTTCACATCATACTTTTTACTGGTAGATGTTTGTCTGCTCTCAAACTTATTTACCCTGGAAACTGCTAGATAGCAGGACCTAGACTTCTTCACTCAAACAATTCCACATCCTTGTAATTTATATTACAAATCTTACGTTTCAGCTTAAACATCTTCACTTTTTTAATATGAAGATGAGATCAGAGATGGGCAACATCTTTTATGAGTTTGCTCTGAAAATCTCTGCAGCAAACAAATTGTGAAGCATAACTTTTATGTCTTTACTCAGTTTCAGCTTTCATGAACTCTCCCTCTGATCCTGAGAGTTAACTTTCCTTCCATTTTCTTCTGCCACCACATAAAAATGCACATAATGCAATATGAAATTCACTGGGGTAATTAATGAGGAAGTTCTTGATGATGCTTGGCTCAAAAGGAGCAAAATCTGGTTTGTTAGCTTTCCACAAGCTCTCAAGAGGTTATTATTCCCTTCTGATCCTCAGCTAGAGTGCTATTTAATTAAGTATATATAAAAAAGAACAAAACCACCGAAATTTAATTGCATTCACATTTTCAGGTACACTAAAATCAAGCAAATGCAAGCAGGCAAACATGGTCCCACTTTGAAGATCAGTGATACTGAAAACAGTTTCAAGCTGAGAGTTTTTCATCTGTGAAAGCTATGATCTGATAGACACATCACAAAGAATTTCTCCGCACACATAACCAAACTCAATGCCATGCAATGTGGCAGGCTAACTGCTGAGGACAGAAACCACAGTGGCTTGCAAGGACACCAGCACTTGTGTAACATGAGGCAGTTAAGCAGTCCCACAAATCAATGACACTACTCACCTACATGCAAGTGTTCTGCTGAGTAGAATTATCTAAACAAATCAGATCACAAACCTACTTTTCATTAGAATTGTAGTGATAGGACATGGGGTAATGGGTTTAAACTTAACCAGGGAAAGTTCAGGTTAGATATAAGGAAGAAGTTCTTTACTGTGAGGGTGGTAAGGCACTGGCACAGATTGCCCACAGGAGTGTCAAATGCTCCATCCCTGGCAGTGTTCAAGGCCAGGTTGGACAGAACCTTGGGTAACATGGTCTAGTGTGAGGTGTCCCTGCCAATGGCAGGGGGATGGAATGAGATAATCTTAAGGTCCTTTCCAACCCTAGCCATCCTATTATTCTATGAATCCCATCATGCTGGGACAAGTGTTCTGTCCACAGCAAGCCCATACAGTCCTTGGTAGTAGTAAAACGAAGCTTAAAATCTGCTCGCTGTAATTGAAGAGTATGTTTAGTGGATGACTGTTTCCATCACTCAATACTGCAGGTAAAATTTACAAGGTGAAGAATCATTTCACGGAGGTCAGGCTCTCTATCTCACTGCTGTCCTTTCAAAGTTATTATCATTCCACTTTTCCTAATGTAACCTCTTGACTCTGTCACCTATCCCATGTCCCCTCCGCTTCATGCTTGTAAGTGGATACTTACACATGAAGTAGCCAGTACTTAACTGCTAATACAAGTGGTAAAGAAATCCCACTTACTTGCACCCTTAAGCAGGAGTTGTTCCTCTTCCTTCAGCCTGTTCTGCATAAGACGGAGCATGTTTGCTGCTTCCTGCAAAAGGTAAAACCAACTGAATTAGAATAGCTGCCATGCTGGTCAGTAAGTAGCTAACTGGAGTCACACAACAATAGTTCAGGGTAATCAAGAGGTAAGAATAAGAATAGAACATTTCAGCATTAGAATATATTTTAGGAAAAAAGGGTCTCCATTGAAAAATAGGAGCTCCTACTTACTTTTCCCATGAGGGTCAGAATATAGAGAATACCCAGGTAAAGAGTGCACTGAAAATCAATCATACACTCCCATCAGCTGAAACCTCACTGAACACATTGAATATAAGTTTATCTTCATTCCACAAAAAAATTATGGCTGTTTATGGAACAGAAGTGTCTTTCTTTGAAAAGCAGGCTTTGGTAGTTGTTTTCAATCTATTGGTTGAAATAGCTGCAGCTTCATCATACACAAACCAAGCCAGGATAAATTCGCACGTTTCCAAGCATGCAAACAAAATGGAAGCCAAAAGCCCAACCAATAAGCTGGAGAATTAGAGCTGTATACTACACTACAGTATTTGCAAAAGAGAACCATAACAGCAAGACTGCACAAGGTGGTTTGTTGAATTTCTGTTGTGAAAACAGCAGATTGTTAGATAAAAATATGCTGAGAAACACTACTGTAATGACAGGGTGATGAAGTTACATCACGCGCAGTTCAGAGCAAGTGGAAAAGGTGGATAGAGCAGTGGCTGTCTTGCTGACGAAGAGAAGCAATTCACAAGTCTCAGCCCATTCAAATGAAGGCCAATAATGATAAAAGGATGTTACAAAAAAGCCCAAAAGGACTTACAAGACATGTGACAGCCCAGAAAGGAAGATGCAAACTGGTGGCAGCAGGGCAGCAGCGGTTACAACAGACATTCTCATTAGAGCATAATGGATTAGTAAGAGAACATAGATGGCTCTGTAGACAGTAACTGATGAGAGTAATTCTAATTTTCTGGGATGCACGCACTTGCAGATCATCACGGACCAGGCAGACTAAAGGAACTCTGTGATTGCTGAACACTACAAAGTAATTGTAAGAGGTGTTTCACTGAGCTCTTGAAGCTCTCCATCCAGTTAGGACTAAAACCTAGCAAAGACACCAAGAGACCAAATTTTAGCAACTAAGGGTCATGATTCCAATAGCAGCATCTGACATAAAAATATACTTTTAATGACATCTCATTTAAATTTGGCTAATGTTAATGGTGAATAGCAAATTAAACATGATAGAGTGGGTAAGATATTAATGCAACCAGATTCAGATAAAACCTGCAATACTAAACAAGCGGTAAAAAACTGCTGGAAGGGATTTAGCTACAAATTTTGCTAATTTTAGTCTTTTCATTTCCAGTCAAGCAAGACAAGTAGATGGAAAAGGTAATTAACTCTGGATTGAACTAAGGTTGTTCTGAGTCTTTGATTTTTCTGTGCAAAACATGATTATAATTAAAAACACCAGCTGCTTTGACACGGTCAAATTTGCACATTTACAATGCATGTGCAGAAACAAAACTGATTTAGTTGGAATATCCACGGGACAGAGGGAAGAAAGAGCATCTGAAAATGGTTGAATGGTGTGCAACCTTCTTACAGTTTCAGGGGGAAACCTGAACTGTACCCGTATGTACAGCAATAGCGCACTAGCTGAGACAGGAAAACCTCCTTCCATCATCCTCTAAAGCAGAAGCAGCAAACCACCAAGTCCCACCCAGCACACAAGGAAGTTGCTAGAAACAGAGGCATGAGGGCTGCTGGCACAATGCACCACAGCTTGGCATCAACATCTCTGTGTTGGGAGTTGAAATTTGTGCGGAAAAAGCTTGCAGAGAGGATGCTTACAGGTGGTAAGGGGAAGCAATACGAGCCATCTGTACCTGGAAAGAAACACTCTCTCAAGGCCACAGAGGGAATCCTCATCCAAAAATCTGCTTTGGTCAACCATGCAAATTGCTTGGCCATACAAACCTTCCAGCACAAATAGAAACAATGGCTCCACAGATGCTGCACAGATGCTACTGAATGCTTGGGACTGTAGAAATAACACCACAAAACTGAAGGAGGCATGGCAGCTTTCAGGACTATACAGTACAGGGGTAACGATTTCAAATCACACAGAATGAGACATTCCAGCAGCTACTTGCACAATAGAAACTACTGAAACCTCAGAAGTGATGGGTATATATTCTGAAGGGAGAAGGTAATTCCATCTGCAAGAACTAGGAAGGCAAAGACACAAGCATGTTTCTATAACTTGTTTCATGCAGATTCAGAACATTTTAAATACCCTGTTTAGGCAACTCCTCTTCTTTATGAATTCCTTCAGTAAGGAACAAATGACAATGAGGACAGAAGAGTGTGACCCATGATGAAAGGAAAGGGAAGACGCAAGGATGCTGAGGATAGTGTGATTATGGGAAGTGGGCCGAAGAAGGTTACCTGCCTCCTCTCCATCCCTGCTGTTGACTATGACACAAGTGACCTCCATATAGCAGGAATACACAGAGCCTGCAAAGCTGCACAGCTCAGTTCCGTTGAGTAGGGTAACCACTGCAATGACTAACATATTCCATCCCCCCTCAGTGTTAGCAAAGCCTTTTAAAGACTGATGGAAGTTGAAAAGAATTTGGACATGAGGCAAAATCTTTGGAGGTTTCTAGCTACCAGTGTTTCCTTCAGTCTCTATAGCACATGCTGACTCCAAGAGCTCCCTCCACAACTGTGGATCCCAACATTTTCTGACTGAGCCTCACAGTTGCTATCTTCTTCATAGAATCATAAAATCCCAGGTTGGAAGGGACCTCAGGGATCATCTGGTCCAACCTTTCTAGGCAAAGCATGACCTAGACTAGATGACTCAGCAATCTGTTCAGCTGAATCTTAACAGTGCCCAACATTAGGGAATCCACCACTTCCCTGGGGAGATTATTGCAGTGGCTGGTTGTTCCCACTGTGAAAAAATTTCTCTTGTGTTCAGCCAGAATCTCCCCAGGAGTAACCTGTGACCATCACCCCTCCTCTTTTTTCATGTGACTCCTTGTAAAAAGAGGGTCTCCATCTTCTGTGCAGCCACCCCTTAAATACTGGAACATGTTACTTTCCCTACCTCCCCTATCTTGTTTCTCCCAGTCATAAGATTTAAAAATTTAAACAAGTGACTTAAACAAGTCTTGCCCCTGCCCCAGCAAACATTTATCATACAGCCTTGCCATTGTCTTTGGGAAAATGGGCTAAGCAAGGGATCAGCCATCTGAACATCAACTCCACTGGCTGCTGCAGCACACACAGTGCACACAGCAAAGAAAACTTCCAGGGAGGAAAAAAGAAAGGATGTTTCCCAAATGTCCGGGGACAAATTCATTTTTAAAATGTTCACGGACAAATGAAATAATGGGGACAGATATAATCACTGCCTAACACTAATTCCAGGCACACATTAAGACAGCTGAAGCTGGCAATTCAAATTCAGTCAAACAAGCAGTTACCCTGCCCTGCACCCTGGGCCCTTGCTCCTTTCCTTCCATTACTCTCCTGCCCTGAAGCAAGCATTTGTGCAGCGACACAAAAGAAAACTGATGAAAACTAATCCATCAGAACAAAATTAAGGCAGGGAAACTTCCACTGCAGTTCAACATCGGGCTACACAAATTCCTGACTGGCACAACAGAGGATGGGATGTTGCAGCTGTGGGGCAAATGGCAGCAGTAAGAAGATGGGCTACTGTTTGTTTCAGCTTCTGGGCTGGTTTACTCTAAAATACAAGAGAAATTAAGTTTAAGAAAATGGTTTAACCATATAGATGAGCCACTTTCGCCCCTTTCTTCTGGCCTTTTACTTGTGGTGCTGCCAGCACCTGAGATGATCTCAGAGCAAGTCAGCCCGGAGATTTAACCAGCAGGAAAAATGCTGATTTTCTACTGGTTTAGGTTTCTGAATAATTTGATGCATGGTCAGTCAAATGCTGCAGCCAGCCCAAGGGAGCTGCTGAGACTGTACATCTTTTAGCTGCGCTGCCAGACTGCACCCTGCAAGAGCTTAGCAAATACTGCACCAACAAAAACTGTCCTAAAAGGGCAGCCTCAAGCCGGTTGGAACCAGGATAGCAACAGTTAAGTCCTGTTTACAGACCTTAACAAGTAAGATCTTCAAAGGAGGGGGCAGAAGAACAGCAGATCATCTATCTAGCAAGTAAAATTTTATCATTTTTTTACAATTACACACTCACCTTAAAGGAACCTGCAGAGCAATCTTAGGTCTGTTAAATTAGTGAAAGAACTACAAAGCTTTATTGGGTCGAGAGTTTAGGTTTAAAACTAACGGCAACTTTTAAACAGCTGAGTCAGTGGCAGCTTCAGCTTCTCTTTCTGCCTGCTGCTTTTAGTGATGGCAATCATCAGACTGCATCTTCTGACTTGACTAGCTTCCACCTTGGCTGCAGACACCACTCTCCACACTTCACAGTCTCTCAACAGAACGGGTTTATATCAGCCCCGCAAAAGCAAGACCAGAGATGTCTTTCTGGTTTAGGCTGGACTGTTCTGCATGACCCAGGGCTTCTGAAATGTGACAAGGGAGAAAAGCTGAGGGCGTGATAGAGCATAACACCACGAATGCTCTTTCAACACATAACATTGTACAAGGGACTAACTCTGCACAGGACAGCAGTCATGTTTTATGCATGGAGTGTCAGGCTGACAGCTCCAGGAAACACAAGCAATGGCCTTGACCTCTTGAAGCACGTGTGGGGAAGGGACTGAGTACCTCAGGATGTGGTAATAGCAGGAGCCAATATCCCAGCACCCTGCTCTGTCTCTCCTGTAAGCAAACAAGACTGAAATGCTGCAGGCAAACATGACACGTATCTTTCTCTATAAGCAACTTTGCCCGAAGTGGCAGCATACACTGGGGAATCACACTTTCAAATCAACAGAATTAAAGTGCCCATTGACACAAAACCAGAGCAAACTGCCCCAGAGTGGGCTCCCAGGCCTTGGAGCACACCAGAGATTGAGGCTGAAAATTCTGCTTCAGAGGCAGATAGATCTCTGCTGAAATGGAACCTTTCCTCCTGTGTTTCATATACTGTGTAGCCTTTTGTCGGTGTAAACCTGCCTCTAATGACTGATCAAATCAATTACTCTGTAGACTTAGAGCAGACAGCCCAGGGAACAGGCAGCAAGGCACCTCCTGTTGCTAACACTTAGGCCCCCCAGAACAACCCCAGCTCCAAGGGACCTCCAGAAGTCCCCAGCCCATCCTCCTGCTCAAAGCAGGATCAGCAATGGGATCAGACCACAGCACTAGAGGCTTAAGCTAGTGGGGTCTTCAAAACCTCCAAGCAGAGCGACCAATCAACTTGTCTGGGCAGATCTGTTCTGATTCCTGACTAACCAAACAGTGAAAAAGTTTCCTTTTATCAAGTCAGAACTTTTTTCATCCCTAATATAATTTGTCCATGCTTTTTAGCACAAGGCTTCAGGTCAACTTAGTCACCAGTTGTCTCACCAGCTTTCCATAGCAGCCACCTCATCTTGTGACACTTAAACAAATGGTCTCTGTAGCAACAGGAAAGAAAGGATCCTTTTGTGGAGATACTAGGACAGACAAAAGCTGTTAAAACAAGTACATTTCACCTGTGTTTATAATCAACTGTGCTTTTTTACACTCATTTTCTGTCCAATTCAGCTAATATGTTGTCTTCTACAGCACACTAACTGCACTACAGACAAATGCACAGGTTTTGTAGAATGGAGTTTGAATGAGCACAACACAGATACTCTGCATCTCAAATCTACATTGATTAACTGGCAAAGTTAATTAACTGGCAAAGCAGATGGATTTCCATCTCCTATCTGACTCTGAAAGTCTTCAGAAAAGAGCAATAAAACACCACACACGGCTGTCTAGCAGACTAGTTTAGTATCATCAACACTTTTGATCTAAAATGTAAAACGTAAGCTGAGTTCCTAAAGCAGGGTGGATGGGAGTTGGCTTGGAAAATCCTTTTATGGAAAGCTATATGGAAGCAAAGCCTGAGAAACACATTTATTGACTATTTACTGCAATGTCTGTAAGAGAAGGAAAACTGAACAGCATGCAATTACAACTGCATGCAAACTACACACAACCACAAGCAGGGGATGGGGTGGAGGGAATTGGTTGGGGTTTTTTGGTTTTCAAAGAGAGGTCAGTGTGCCACCATGGCGAATATCGCCCAGCCAAAGACCCCCAATCAGAGAGCTCTGCCACTGACTCAGTGTTTGCCTTAGGGCACGCAACCCAGATTTCAGGAAGGCACATGGTTCCTTGTATCATAATGCCAGTGCTTTATGAGACACCTAATGCTGCTAAGGACTGGTCTGAACAGTAAAATGAAGTTGCTCAGATCATGAGCTTGAAACAATTCTGTCCCTGCAGATTGCAAAGCAGCATGTCTAAAAGGCTCAAACCCAGAAAGAACAAAAATGATGCAGTATTTGATAATTTAAATAATCTCAGGTTGGCTTTGGGGTTGGTTTTTGGGGTGTTTTTTTTAAGTTAACCTCAAAGTTCTGCTGGGGAAGTTGTGGAGAAAACACTAGTGCGATTTTGAACACAAAGAACCTGCACCCTGCACCAGCTGGCAGATAACATGGGTTGCCACTAAAGAGAAAGAAAGGTAAAGAACAGGGAAAATACGAAGGGGATAAGTATAAAAGAACTGAACAACTGGAGCTTGGTGACTTTTTTTGTCCAGATGCTAGCATTTCAGGGTTTTGCCTAAGCTATGCATTCTGCCCTTCCGGGGACATCTTACCATACCAGAAGTTTCTATAGACATCTCTGTGTATAACCTCTTCATCTTAGTAAGGGAAAACAATATTTCCTTCTGGTTTGGTTTTGTGGTTTTCCTAGTGATTTGCTAGATAACAGCCATAATCCTACTGCTCTGTAGTAGACTTAAAGGGAATCAATCTGATGATGGATTGAACCACCGCATCTTTACCTGCCTGTTAATCTCAACAGCTGTTTCTTGCTTTGTTACAGAACAAAGCAGCAGAGATTAGCTCTTGCTACACACACACAATTACATTTGTTTTCCATAACAGACCCCTGCCACTCCAAGATTTTGCCAGGCATAGAGGTGAGGCTGACTGGTCTATAGTTCCCCGGCTCATCCATTTCCTCCTTCTTGAAAATGGGGTTATATTTCCCTTTTTCCAGTCATCGGGGACTTCACCTGACTGCCATGATTTTTCAAATATGATGGAAAGTGGCTTAGCAGCTTCATTTGCCAGCTCCTTCAGGACCCACAGATGGATTCCATCAGGTCCCATGGACTTGTATACGTTCAGGTTCCTAAGGTGGTCTCGAACCAGCTCCGCTCCTACAGTGAGCCCAGGGTCTTCATTCTCACAGTCCCTGCGTCTGCCTTCCAAGACTTGGGTGGTGTGGTCAGAGCATTTGCTGGTGAAGACTGAGGCAAAGAAATCATTAAGAACCTCAGCCTTCTCCAAATCCAGGGTAGCCAGTTCTCCCGATAGCTTCTGGAGAGGGCCCACGTTGTCCCTAGTCTGTCTCTTATTTGCAAGGTACCTGTAGAATCCCTTCCTGTTATCCTTAACATCCCTAGCCAAGTTTAATTCTAAGTGGTCCTTAGCTTTCCTAACCTGGTCCTTAGCTTCCCAGACAACATCCCTGTATTCTTCCCATGGAATCACAGACTGGTTCAGGTTGGAAGGAACCTTAAAGCTCATTCAGTTCCAACCTCCTGCCATGGGCAGGGGCATCTTCCACTAGACCAGGTTGCTCCAAGCCCCATCCAACCTGGCCTTCAACACTGCCAGGGTTGGGGCAGCCACAGCTTCTCTGGGCACCCTGTGCCAGCGCCTCAGCACCCTCACAGGGAAAAACTTCTGCCTAAGAGCTCATCTCAATCTCCCCTTTTCTAGGTATTCTAGGAATGATGATAGCCTGACAAGAAATGGGCACAGTGGTACATTCCTGTGAAAGCAGCACAGCAAGATCCCATCTCAATTCCCTGAACACAAGTACGTACATCACAGGGAACAAAACAGGAGGGATTAGGAGGTGCATAGCTTTGATCCCATTGGAATTACAGAAGTATGAAGCTTCCATGGTTGGCGGATTGTGCTAGATGGAGATAAACACTCTAGAAAGGCTGGGCTGGGAAGTGAGGAGGAAGGGTTGCACCCTCTGTAAAGGAGAAGCCTGAATATGTTGAACATTGTCTTCCAATAGGTGACAGCCCTTGGAGTGCTTATGATTAAGGATCAGAGGACAAACTCCTGACCTATAAACCAACACAGACCATGCCACATAAACTAATACTAATTTTTATTCTGAACTTTTAAACGCTTGCTGTTAGCAGAACATCCCACTTCAGTAAAAAAAGCAAGACCAGAAGTCACAGCTGGCACTATTACCAGAGGGGTCCTCTGCCTTCCCATCTCATCTATGATCATTTGACCAGGACTTTTGTTTCCTACAAAATTTATTAAAATTGAAAATTAGAAGAATTCCTTCCCATATGACACAATATTGCACTCATTAATAGTGTGGAAGCACAGGAAAACTTAGAGGCAGTGAAAAAGCAGGACCCTCACCTTCTGGCACAGAGATAGATTCTGCATCTAGAGGTTACTCTTTTTTGGCTGATGATGCTACCTCAGTAATTACAAAGTGCTGTCACTGTGACAGAGCTTCCTGATGAATAGGGAAGCAGCAAACTCCCCCCAGATGCCAGTATTAAGTACAGTGCTTTGGAGAATGTGGTCTCAAGAGGCACTGCTGCAAGTAGAGTCCTGTACCAGAAAAGAAAACATGAATTTGCTCCAGCAGACTCTCCAGATCCCTCAGGAAGGTTCATAGTAATCAATACTTCACTTTTAAAGACATTTATGCATCTTTGCTGCTTTGGCCTGAGGAGCTTCTGAAAGCCATCGCCACTGGCCATTTAAACTTTTTTAGAGGTCATCCTTCCAGTGGATGAGCGTACATCGAATGAATTTAAAACCATCATCCCCCATTATAAGACCATCTGCCTCCTCCTTGTTCTCATTATTCCCATTTTCTCCCATGCTTTCATGTGCTGAAACAGTCATCTCCTCTCACATTAAGAGACCTTTTACAGCAATCACTTCTGTTGAAACACATTTAAAGCATACCTGAGAGTATTTTATACACTTAATTGACACTCACCAGAAATCCACCAACTGTTACCATCATGCTGGCATCACCAGTGTCATCAGTGGAAGCAGCTGGGGATTCATTTCTGCTATAGTGTCAGTGGTTTAAAGTATTAATTTGATTAATTGTCCTTCTTCACTGAAAGGCTTTTTTTATCTTGACACTCCTCTTGTGTCCCAGATAGCCATTACCTGTCAATGATGTATCTGTTCTCAAAAGAATTCAATGATTTCAAAAAATAGCACATCTTACATTACTTTCCAACACAACTCTGCCTTTCCAGGTTATTCTTTTCCTATGTTAAACCCTGCTAACCTTGAATTTTGCTGCGGCTTGTGGCAGAATTGTTCACTAAGGGTCCTGTAATAGCTACAGGAAAAGTACTTCAATAGATAGGGCAGTTTGAGTCAGCCTGACAGAATAGCAGTTACCCAGGTGGAACACCAAACCCAACTGAGTAGGCTCAGAAGTAGGAGACCAAGCAGCATTCACATAGGGGAGTTCACAGCACACAAGCACCACAGAACGTAGCATCTTCCCCCAGAAAACTCTGACACACCAACTCCAGTGGTCACATTTATAAAAATAAACAAGTAGATCTGTTAGATCACACCTGAAGTGCACTCTCATCAACAAAAGTCACAAAAACACCCCAAAAGTTTCTTGAAAGGTTTATCTTTTTGAGGGAATACATGTTAATTAACTGAAATTCATTCATACTATTATGAAAATATAGAAAACAGCTGAAATGTTTTGTAATGTATCCTAAAGGAAAGCTAGCATAGTCAAAAAAATCCAGCATGGGTCCTTATGACAACTTTGTTTTGGGGAAAAGTCTTTAGGAAGGTAAAATGCTATCAGGGATCTGGAAAAGAACAGCAAGGAACAGGGTGCTCAGCTGAGCCTTTGCCTGGGGCCATTAGAGTGCAGAAGGCAGAGACAGGAAAAGATGCAGTTTAGGGCTTGGGATACCTACACTGATGCTGTTCTAACATAGCAGCTCCTAAGGATACTACTACTCAGGCTACAGTGAAGCCAGACATGTGAAGCATATTCAGAAAATGCTCTTCAAGTAATACAGAAATAAAATCCATAGCAACTATATGAAAATTAAATTGGTTTAACATGTCTCACATAACTTCTTCCTAATGATTCCATCCATACTTAGCAAGTCCTGACTGCAGTACCTCCAGCTCACACATTGCACTACCCACTTCTCACAAAACAGAAAAATTGGAGTTGGAAATGAAGAGCACACTTGATAAACTGAAGTTGAGAGGTAGCATCCTGAGGCTTGAGGTAGATCAGTGACTGCTCCTCTTGAACAAGCAGACTGCACATGAAGGGCTCACCCAGATGAGAATGCTTTCCCTTTGGGAACTCAAAAGGAAGGGAATAAACAAAGAGCAAATTAGCTCTGGGGGACAAATTCCACTTTGGTAATTGTTTGCTCTTGCAGTATGAAATGGGTTGCCTGACTAGGGTGCCATATTCATGCTTTGTATGAACTCTCTTTGCTTCTCTCTACAGCTTTCTCTCTACAGCTCTCCCTACTTATCCTCATCAAGTAAGTAAGTCACCCAGTGGCATGTTTCATGAGCAACTTCTGATGCAATACAAAAGCTTGCTCCACAGGTTGCTCCGCTTTGTGTGCCTACACATTACAAGTTTTCATTATAGTGGCCAAAGAGTGAAGAGCTTGCCCAAAGCGGCCGTGTGGTCCATGTGTTTGGAGACTTTCAGGACTGGACTAAAATCCTGAGCAATGTGGTCTGATGCCATAGCTGACTTTGTTTTGAACAGATTAATCTGTGGATCTGTGACCAAGAAAGTAGATTCAAAGTTTAGCTATGTTGACTGGGTTTCTATTTAAAAAAAAATAACCAACCTAAAACTTTCCATCTCAGATACTGCTCTCCACCGTTGTACTGTACTTGTCTGGGGCTCTGTATTTGGACACATGGCAATTCAAGGAATTTGACATAAGCTACATGAAACCTGCCAGAAAGCATATCAGTCCAGCTCTGCGCAACCTTATCCCTTCACTATGAGCTCTGCCAGTCTGGAGTCAACTGTAGCTCTAATGACCTTAAGTCTTCAAATCTTCCTCTACTCCATGACCTTCTCCTCCCCGCTCTCTCTCTCTGAAGCTCCCATCATTAGGACCCCTTCTTGCCAGAAAACACGCACCCTATTTTCACCACTTCCTAGGCCAGCCAGTTCTCCATCACACCTACCTGTGCCCTTTGCACAGCATGGATCACTTCTTTTTGGACTGATGTAACTTCTCCCTCAAGTGCTCAAAGCCAGGCTGTACAGGGCTTGGAGCAACCGGGTCTAGTGGAAGGTGTCCCTGCCCATGGCAGGGGTTGGAACTGGATGAGCTTTAAGGTTCCTTCCAACACAAACCATTCCAGGAGTCTATCACTCTATGACTATCTCCATTCATTGAACAACAATGGGAAAGAGGCTCAGAAATACCAACAATCCTGCATAAAAAACAGATGATGTGTACCAAATGCTTGTGCTGAACTGCTTTTCCAACACTGATCATAGAGCACACTTTGCTGGGGCACTGATGAGAGCTGCCTTCATTATTCACCTAAATTGGGCCACTTTGAGAGTGAGAAGTTTTGCAGTGTCATGATTCACCAGAACAAGTACCAGTATAAATGGTTAAAGCAGTACAGGGATCCTGCCTGCAGCTACATCTAGCACGTGTACACTAGGTTAAGGTTTTCCTTTCAGATTCAGCATGATCCAGATTCAATAAAGCTGGCTAGAGGCTTGAAGTCGAAAGCCCGAAGAAGATGTAAGAGATACTCCTGAACCATCCTGGAACCACAGGTCAGAGCCATGGGACAGAACATCAGAGGAAACACAGCACGAAGCACCCCACTAGGGATTGATATAACTGTCTACGACAGGGCATAGCTCAAGATGATCATGAGAAGTCAGAATACAAAAGGATTGGTAAGACGCTGGCAGAGACGGCAACATGAGATACAAGCAACAAGTTGAGATCACAGGCCTTTAAATCATCTGCCAGCACTAAGTGAGAGAAATCTATACATAGCTAGGAAAAAAAAAAAAGAAGAAAAAAGACCCACACTAACACTTTCTGCCCACAATTTTTCAGTTAAAATGCTTTCATACAAGAACCTTCAAGTCAGCACTAATGCTCTGGAATTCACTACTGCCTAAAATCACATGACAGAGGATAGACTTTATCCTGCAAATCAAAGATATAATGCAACTTTAACATAACAACTCCTCTCCATTTTTCCTATTCACTTTTGTGGAAGGTATGAATTATAATGACTCAATAACAGCTCATTGTGCATTCCCTTTATGCATTGTATTTTATTGTACCAAGCGTACGAATTATATTGGTTGGTTGTGTGATTTATTGGAATTAACGTACAATTCCATAATGTAAACCTGAGGTCAGTTTGCAGTGTCTGAAGAAATTATCACCCAAATTACTGCTGATTGGAAGTTAGTAGTCACAGCTGTGTCTGTTCACCACCAGAAAGCAGTCACTGTCACATCACTGCTAGAATCTAACATCAGAATTATCCTCTCCCTGTGTCACAGGCAGCACAAACCCTTCAGTGTTCAAAGGGGAGTCAGGATTAATCACTCTTTTCAAGGAAAGTGTTTATTACATTAAAGAGTAGTTGTTCTTTGTGAACTTGGTGGTTCCAGGAATTGAAAACGGAATCTGTTGCCTTCCATCTTTAGATCAATTAGCTCCAATACAGCTCAGGGTTCTTACAGCAAAGAATCTTGTTGCTGATGCACACTTCAGTTTATTTCTTATTTCCCACCAGTCAAGTCCCAAATTAAGAGGCAGCAACAGGGAAGCATCTCTGTGAGGTCTTGTTAGAGCCCTAGCACAGGAACTGGAAACCTGTTTATTATTTCTATAGTTTGAAAACATTTGCATTCCTTGTTCCTGCTCCCCAGGACAGTGCTCTGCCTACTAGCTTAAAAGGCTGGGATAAATTAATTTTAAATATCTCATTGTGGTGGGTTAGAGAAGAAGAAAGTAAAGGTGACTAATGATGCAGACATCTCTCATTGGAAAGGGGATTGCAAGCACTGTTTCTAGGACCGTTCACATGTATCAGGCTACCAATCTTCAATACAGAAGCAACGATCTACAACAACATCAGGTTTCACCTGATCAGATAGTATATGATTTCTATTTGTGAAAAGCACTCACAGATTTCCAAGCTACACTGTCAGTGAGAGCCACTACATCTCATACTTCACAGAAGCAACTGCTGGCATGATGGAGAAAGTCACCCTGATTTAGCACACTGCAACACTTAGTAGATACTCTCTCTGTTCCTTCCCCAACCACAGAGCATTTCATATATACCAGAATTAGCAAAGTTTTACAACAGCAGCAAGAAAGAACTAGACTGAGTAGCCTGCACAGGGGATTCATATCCAAGCATAGCACCAATCCATGATGCACAAGGGACCTCTTCACCTCTTCTGCTCAGGAGTTTATGGGCTCATGAAGCAGAAGAGGAACATTTCCATTGCTCAGAAAAGCCTACAAGTGATGGTTAGAGTTTAAAAAAAAAAATCCTGTGTCAAATGACCCCAAATTTGGTATCCCAAAGCAAGTTTGTTCACTCATCTGGCACCTCAGATGTCAAGATAATCCTGACAAATCCTGGATCTTTGAGCACCAAGTTGACGAATCTGATTGAGATCACTTGAGCTCATCTCAGATGGTTTCATTTCCCAAAACCTTTTCCTCTAGCTTTTAAGGGGAGACAGCATCACTAAAGCACCAGGAGCAGGTACGCATACAACTGCTTCAGGGCATATAGACGTATATGAGAGTCTCAGTCTAGTTGACAAGGTATTGGCAGATTTTTACTTTTGTGGAGTGAATATAGGCAGCAACACTTCCATGTTTTCAACACACTCTTCACATGCCCTCCCACCTTTCCCCTAACTCCATCATCTCCTTTTGTGTGCCTACCATTTCTCAGGCCAGCAATTTCTCCTACGCTCCATTGCCCCTACTCTCCCCTTGTGCATTCCCTTCCTCCTCTTCTATTTTTCTCATATTTCTCCACTCTGGGATTTGTGTGTCTCAGTGCACCAATGCTGTCATGCTCGTAACACTGCACTAAATGCCAAAAAAGAAGCAATCAACAATTAAGATGCCTGTGCTTACTTTTACATCTGATATTCAATATAATTCAGCAACACTGGACCAGGAGTGCTCTCCTGGTACCTATAAAAATGTTACCAAGCAATCATAATTCAAATGTACATTAGCTAGGAAATTAAAGACTGAAACCAACCACTTTTCACATTAACCTTCTGCCTGGCTATGTCAGTAACCAGACATCATAATGGGAACATCCAGATTTAATATTTCAAATGGAATAGCTCAATACAAAAAGACATGAAAAGCAGCAGAGCCAAGAAGTATCTCAGTGCAGCAGAACCCAGGTATCCCTATTATGCATATATTCAGAATAGGGCACCTGCTTCAGGTATGGAGCTCTGATTAAAAAACCCATTAGTTTAATAAAGAGAGAATTTTACTTGGGGAGGATTGGTTGCAAAGGGAAAGTCACAATACAGTCTGTTTAGTTGGCTTTTCCTTGCTTAATCGTGATGGACTGCTTACTGGTAGTAGTATCATAATGATGAATGATAGTTTAGGCAATGCCAAACTAAAGATAATGACAGAGTGGCTTTGAACATCCCCTTCTGCATGTCCACCACTTCATGGTATTCCTTAGTTGAGATTTCATAGCACTAGCACAAAAGCAGTCTTAAAATACCTTAGGAGAAAGTGGCTGAAGAAGAAAGTACTTCAGGGATGCCCTCTGAGAAGCACAAGAAAGAATAAGCACATTCTGTCTAGAGAAAAGGCAAATGCTGAAGGATATTGCCAGGTTATTCTGGCATTACAAAAGCTAGTTTCAAAAGTTCTAATAGCTTTCATGTCCAAATATCAGAAACAATTTAATCTTAAAACCAGGATAAAAATTAATGAAGCATGCTGAATCTTTCTACAAAGTAGAGAAATAAGAACAAATCTTTGAGGAGGCATAGCACATAAATCTCTGCTTCTGCACAGAAAGGCAAGAAGATTGATTAATTCCATGAGCAGCACCAGGGAACAGAAATGGAATAAAAGAGGCAGCTGAAAATAAAGAAAGGGAACTGCAAAGATCCAAGACTCTTATTTAAACTCCTCGGCTCCAGTAACAAGTAGTGCAAGTTGGTCAATAAGTGTGAAAAACTCACTCAAAGGAGGAGTCATGTGAGGATTTCTGACATCTCCACAAATGAGAGTTGACAAGAGACAAATAATTCCATATTTTTCACACATTTCAAAGCACTTCCACATCACTCGGGCAGGAGCTCTGCAGGTGGTAATTTCATCAACTATTAACTGTGCGGTTCTGGCAATTCATTTGGGTCAGACTCAGCACCTAGCCTTTAAGTTCCTTTCAGTTCCAAAGAGAGAAATCTCTCTTTGGGTTACAAAGACAGATTTCTCCATCCAGTGCCTGGCAGGATACTCCTGCCAATCGCTTTTCAACCCCAGCTCCATATTATTCTGGACACTGGGAGGCAGAGGGAACAGGAGGCTCAGGAAAACAACAGGAGCTATACATCTCTCCTCTCCAGTTCACCTAGCACATGAAAGAACAAAGCAAACCAATCCACACAACCAACCACCACTGCAGCACTGGAGTGCTTCAGCTGCTCAATGGTACTTAATTACAATTGTGTCCTTGGGTAAAATCTTTAAATCACTTTTCTCATTAGGAAGCACACTCTGGCCCAAGTCATTAGCTGTGCAACGTCAGCAGGGTACCAAAACAGCTTGGAGTCCAAGTGCACTAGAGATTAGTCTTGTTATTCAGCAAGTCTCTCAATCAGAACAAAAACTCCTCCTGAAAAATACAGCTAGTGAAGGGAAGTGGTCCAGGAACCAGCCCTCAGTACTGCACAGCACACACAGTGCTGGATTAATCTAATTACACTGCTGGTGATTCTTTCTGGCAAGCTATTTAACAAAACATAGAGCAATGACAGAAGAGCTGACTCTCACTTCTACTACAAAAGATAATTAAGATTTGTTTGGTGGAACAAAAGACAAATCAGGGTTGGAAAAAATCAACATAATTTTCAGTGTTTTTTGACAATCTGTCTAATAAAATGGATTAAATGTAATTATCCTCTTTTCTTCCTCTGTTGATTCTGAAAATGATACCAGATGATAAACTTTAGGACAACATGCAGCTTCATTTGGAGCAAACCGCTATTTTTTTCAAGCATGTAATAAACAACCCACAGTTTTGCTTCACCAACAAGTAGTCAAAGGTAATGAAGCACCACCTGCAAAGCAGATCAAGACTGACAGAAGTTTAAGACCCTGGTGTTCCAGGTGGGCAAGAGACTCATCTGAAATGGATTAAACAGTGTGCCAATAAAATAAAAAGTAGAATTCCACTGGTTGGGAAATCAGAGTGCACCAACAACTCTCTTGATTTAGTTGAGACCCAGATTCTTCATCCCCTTTTCAGTTACCAAGTCCTGGAGCCTGATTTTGAGCACTGACATCTCACAGAGTGACTTCGAATAAGAGTTTGGACTCTAGTGCTCCTGAAAGTCTGGCTGCAAGAGACACACGCAAAACCTCCTCTTCTTTCAAAGCAACAGCTTCTACAACAAAACAGTCATAGTTACTTGGGTGACTGCTGCCCACAGAGAGATGGTTAGAGCCTCATCCTTTAAACACTCTATGTATTTTCAAATGTGCCAGGTCTCTGTTCTTGATCCCCATGCTGCTCTCTCCAGTTTTAAAGAAATATACCTCCCCTCCCCGTTTTTATTTTTGGTTTTCCCAAACATTCCCTAATGAAAAGACCTAATGGACTAACAAACAGGAAGTGAAATGAAATGATCTCAGGGTCCTTCCAGGGTTAAGTTCAAGCTCTAGAACAAGACTTGACAGGTAAACTTAATGCTTGTTTAAGCTATCATAACATATTTAACAGATATAGGGCTTTATGCTCTTTATGCTTTTAGCATAAAACACATCTTAGAGATGTTTCCAGTTCTGATGCTTGCTAATGCTACTGCATATAACAAGTGCTGGAAGCGTGCAGAGAAAACCACACATCTTTGTCACAAGCATTTATACTCTTTAATTCTGCATGTTGCTGAAGCACTGCTACCTGCTTACCCTGGCAGATGAAAAGCCAAACCATATGGGTAGATTTCCAGGGGTCTCACAGAAAGAAGAAGAAAAAAAGAGAAAAAGCGGTCTGTATTCTAATCACAGGCACAGCCCTGAGGGGCAAAGGCTTTTTCTTCGTTTTACTATCTTTTAACAAAAAACCCCTGAAGAGGTGGACACTTTACTCACTTTGTGAATTTATAAACAGTTTGAGGTAGCTCAGTTCAAAACATTTTTATTTTTGGTATTAAGTCTCAAAGACATTTGAACAGAAGGGAAAAAACAGGTTTTAGGCTTCATTTCAAGATTATGATTTAATTGAGGACTTTGGCCATAGATATGGGGAAGAACTAGAACATTACAAAACAAGACACCTGAAAATACCAAGCTGATTAGAAATATGTGAAATAATGCCTACAGAGACAGTGCTTAGAAAATGGGAGGTTAATGAGAACTTGGGTCTCAAGTTGTTGGATGCCCACATTATCTTTTAAAAAACAGATGAATACTTTAAAGGAGAAGACTAAAAACTTGGGTCATAGGATCCCTGACTGGTTTGGGTTGGAAGGGACCTTAAAGCTCATCCAGTTCCAACCCGCTGCCATGGGCAGGGATACCTTCCACTTGACCAAGTTGCTCCAAGCCCCATCCAACCTGGCCTTGAACACTGCCAGGGATGGAGCATTCACAGCTTCTCTGGGCAACCTCTGCCAGTTCCTCAGCACCCTCACAGGGAAGAGCATCTGCCTAAGAGCTCATCTCAATCTCCCCTCTGTCATTTTAAAGTCAAACTACTGTTTACGCATCAGTAGACACATACAGACATGGCAAAAGCAAAACATGTAGTCATAGCCAGAGAGAAGAAACATTATGCACAGCTCTCCTATATTTCTGCCAGGAACAAGGGTAAGTTGTGTTAACGGAATAAAACCTGATCTGCATATGAAAGATAGGACGGTCAGAAAGAGGATGCACTGGTTGACTCCAGGTGTAGCACACCCACTGGTATGAAGGTCCAAGGGGAGATCATTCACTGAAACAGGTTTTACTGAAGAACAGAAGATTCACTGGGTAATTACTGTGAGATGGATAAAAAACCAAACAAGAAAAATATGAAGCTACAAGAAGCTAGACAAAAGGTTGGCATGGAGCAGGAGGAGATACACATGCAGATTATCCAGCAGGATACAAAATAGAGAATCTGACTGAACTGATACAATTCATCAAGTCAAAACACCTGGGTCGGAGCAATCCCAGGAACAGCTACAGGTTGGGCAGAGAAGAGATTCAGAGCAGCCCTGAGGAGAAGGACTTGGGGGTGTTGATCGATGAAAAAATGAACATGAGCCTGCTGTAGTGTGCGCTCCCAGCCCAGAAAGCCAACGGTATCCTGGGCTGCATCAAAAGGAGCGTGACCAGCAGGTCGAGGGAGGTGATCCTGCCCCTCTACTCTGCTCTCCTGAGACCTCACTTGGAGTACTCTGTGCAGTTCTGGTGTCCTCAACATAAAAAGGACATGGAACTGTTGGAACAAGTGCAGAGGAGGGCCACGAGGATGATCAGGGGACTGGAGCACCTCCCGTATGAAGACAGGCTGAGAAAGTTGGGGCTGTTCAGCCTGGAGAAGGCTGCATGGAGATCTCAGAGCAGCCTTCCAGTATCTGAAGGGGGCCTATAGGGAGGCTGGGGAGGGACTCTTCATGAGGGACTGTAGTGATAGGACAAGGGGTAATGGGTTCAAACTTAAACAGGAGAAGTTTAGATTGGATATGAGGATGAAATTCTTTACTGTAAGGGTGGTGAGGCACTGGAATGGGTTGCCCAGGGAAGCTGTGAATGCTCCATCACTGGCGGTGTTCAAGGCCGGATTGGACATAGCCTTGGGTGGCATGGTTTAGTGTGAGGTGTCCCTGCCCATGGCAGGGGAGTTGGAACTGGATGATCTTAAGGTCCTTTCCAGCCCTAACTATTCTATGATTCTATGAATATAAAATTTCTTCCAAACAACACTGAGGCCACCATATATGAGCTTTTCACTGACACTCTTTGCTGTTCTCATTGAAGAGGACACTTACGAGGAAATTTAAGATCCTTGTGCTGAGAAACCCTCATACATCAGTTGTTGGCAGACCATAAAAAATAAGCTCCTAATAACTCTTACAACATACATCGTATGCAGCAAAAGAAAGATTAGAAATGCTGAAAACATTCTTCATGAACAAGAAACATCAACTGAAAATAAGTTGGGGAGTCATAGGCTGGAAAGGGTCATCACTACACTGGTTTAACTTCACTAACTCAAAAAATAAAGCTGTCTTGTCCAACAGCAGTCACACTTATTGCGTTGTCAGTAACCTGCCAGTCACTCAGAGCTGGCTCTACAACCAGTAATGTGCTGCTTTGGCGAAGGGCTATTAAAACACTTTGTTATAAGGCCAAGAACTACAGGATCCACAGTCTTGATGAGCATTTCTAAGCTGTCTTACCTCAAACATTTCTTGCTCTGTCCGTCGATGATCATCCAGGAGCTGCTCCAGGTAGGTCAGATTACGGAATTTTTCTAGGTAAGTACTGTACTGTTTCTGCAGTTGCTCCTCAATTTTCTCATATTCATCCATAAAAGCAGGACTGGAGAGAACAAGCACAAACTACTCAGGGAACTACTGACCCGTAGGAGCAGAATTCTGAAAGAAACATTTTCAGGTTTGCTGCTTCCTTTCCCAAGTCTAAAAGGATCTTTTGTTTTTAAGGTCCCACACCACTTCAGAGATTAAAAGCATAAGACAAAAAAAAACTCATTAAACTCCCGCAAAAATTACACATAGCAAAGGAAAGGATATTGTGCACCCACTGTCATTTCCTTTCAAACAGACAGAAAGGTACCATTTTGGCCCTTTCAGCAGGCAAATTCAAGCTAACTTATTCTGCTGCTCCGTGACTCAAAAAAAAAATGTAGCATGGCTGGAACATCACCTAGTTTGCTGGAGACTTACTTGGAACAAAAACTCTGCTTACTTGCTACAAAATCATGCTGTAAAAGTGTAACTAGACTTGACACCAGTAAGTGGGGATGTCCTTACACTGGAGAGCTAACTATTGCACCCCAAAGAACACTGTGTTTGCTCACTGCTTCACATCTACCCAATACACTTTCCCCTAAAGCATTCCTGATCAAAATGTGTATATGGATCAATGTAACTCCTTCCACCATTTGTTTTTCTAATATTTCCTTGGTTGGTTTTCTTTTTTTGCATATTAGGTCAAAACCAGAGCATGATCTGTTTATGCAATCAAGAATAGATAAACCTGTAGTTTAATTCAGGGCAAGAAATCAGCCCAAAGTGTGAATCTTACCATCTTCATTTCATGGCAGGCAGCGTCACCGCCAGGAGCAACCCATCCTAACAAGGGATGTGTAATGAACCCAACTCCAGCCACATCTAACAGCCCTGAAAGTCTGACTTCAGATATATGGTAACAGAAAAGCTAACAGTTACAATCCAGACTGTGCATTTCTAGAGGACAGAATTTCTCTCTTCCACAGAGCATCATCCCAGCCTCGTTATAGACCTCACTCCTCGCTGCTCTAAGCATTAACAATGCACAGTCCCATCACTGATGCAGTAGATAATCAGTTCCTAATCTTTACCGCACACTTTGTAGAGTCTGGAGCCTCTTTTGGCTTCTTTCCAGTTCCAATTTCCGTTTTTCAATCTTGGCTTCCAAATTGGCTTCATCCAAAGCCACATTATTCAACATATCTTTAGTCTTTTGGACTTGTTCCTAAAAGAGAAGGGTGATGAACAGTGGCTTGCACTAGAATAATTAGAATTATCTTTAAGATGTGGAGCATTCTTCTGTATTTCGCATTTCATGTTAGCGAATAATCTAACAATGAGCTAGAACATAAACTGAGTAGGCAATGGGAACTGAAAAGTCTCTGTGGTCAGGACAGTGAGTGAGCTAACTGGACATTTACAGATATTAAATGTCTGATTTTTATTATTTTTTTTCCCAGACATTCTTAAAGAAGAAAAGATAACACACACACACACACACCCCCCCCCACAGCTCGCCCTGACTTTAATCGTTAACTTTTCCTTCTCACTGAAAAAGCAGTAAGAGATAGGGAGTAACCTCCTCATAAAAGTCTGACAGGATACATAAGAGCATCTCTTGATGTGTAGTATCTGAATAAACACAGATGAGAAAAGCATTTATTTCTTGGTACTACTGTAAGGAATTTCAGGTTTCCATCTTCTTTCATTTCTTTTTTTTTTTTGCCTTCAAGATAAAGGTCACTTTTATGAAGAAATGACTCCAAATATCTTCATCCTTCTCTAAGTCTTGCTTTATCCAGCTTTTCAGAATCTGGAAAGCATCCCTAACATTACAACACGTGCTACAGCAATCAGGAGGAGGATGTGAGAATATTCCAGTTCATTAGAACAAGCTGAGCACATTCAGTGTGCTCATGCTCAGGAAACCACAAACAACTTTTGAGGGAAAGGGAAGATACGCACTTGCTGAAATTCCAGCAGTAACTGGTAGGTGCTGCTCAGCTATAATATGTCATTTCATTAACAGGTCCAAAACTAACCCAGGTGAGGTACATGTGTTTGCCATTTCCCAAGAAGCAAACTGCTCTACTATGCTGCTGTTGGTTTAGTAGCACTGCTGTGTAGAATTGCAAAGCACATTAACATTTAGAATTAGTAGAGACTGTGAGTAGGAGCAGAAACATAAGGAAAGATCACCTGGAGTATCTATTGATTATACATTAGCTGTTTAAATGTGGAACTCCACTCCTTGTAATTATGTGATTGGTCTGGATATAGTTTGCTGTTAAGTAACTTCCAGTAATCACTAGGATTTAATTAACCACCATACTTGCACGGTGGCCGAGTGCAGCTAATGGCTTAGAAACACAGAAACTCAAGCACTGGAGCAGGAAAAGTGCTGCCAACAACTGGGACAGACAGAAGGTCCTCCAAAAGGAGAGCCACAACAAGGCACTGGCATGGCTCTAATCAGTACACTTGCCAGCTCTCACCCCTTGGCAGCTCAGCTATCCTGCTTCCAAAGCCCAACTTCACAACTCCAGAGGTACCAGCACAGTTTGAGATAATAAGTACACCCTTGCAGCCCTGACTCTGTAAAGTTCCCATGGCTTAGGCAATGCAGGTGAGATGGAGATTTCTGTGCTGATTTAGGCAGTTTTTATCCCTCCTGTAGAGCTTCTGGGGCTACCACTGAGCTCCTAACAGAGAAGGGAACAGGACTAAAACGTGTTTTCTCTTAAGAGGCCAAGGGAGGCTGATTGCAGTTCTTTGATGCACCAACTGGAGGAATATTTCAACATGTTGGACCAATGCCATTATACAGTGTGACAGTGACAGCAGAGCAGGTCTTAACATTCTCCTAGGTGCTGCTGCTAGCATCCTTCACCTTTTCTGCTGCAGGCTGTAACTTCTGACTGCCAGCTCACAGTCATCACTGCCTGATACCTCTTGACTCTGCCAGGAAAGCTATCAGCTTCCTTTAACATGCTTGTTCACTTTGAACACAATCAGTTTCCAAATGAACCATGAGGATCATCACTAACCATACCCATTACCATGACAAAGGAGTCAACATAGACTGATCTCTGCCTTGCTGAGCTTTTGTTCATACAACCGATGTTACTAAAATACCAAAGTCATGAACTGAAGCTCAACATCAACCATTAACTAACCAGGTGCAGCATTACTTGATCCAGCCAGCTAAAGGTGATTTGTCCTCTGGCACTTTTAACCCTAGGCTGTCAATAAATACAGCTATGTTCTTCCTACAACAGAGAAAAAATAGTTTTGCAATTAATTGAGTATTATTTTGCTTACCATAACACAGTTAATGGCAATTTTCATCACCTTCTCAGCCTCATTTATCTCCAAAGGTCTGGCAATAGATTCTGTTCTTGCTTCCTATGAAATAAAAATACACCAATATAAACATTACACAAAGGAACTAATACATGCAGAACTGAGGGTGGTCAAGCAACAGTGACTGTCTGCGTAGTAAATGGAGGAGGATTTAGTGTTTATTCACCAAGGCTCAGATGATTTAGAGAACAGGAGATGACGAAAAAGTCCGGTAAGTGAGGCTGAGATTAACACCGAGCAATTAAGGCATCTTTTCAAAACAAGGTAAATGCTACTGTCTGAACTGCAAGTATTCTTGAATGCAGATGTTTGGTGCCTGTGCTGGTTATTACACGTTGAGCAAGGTACGCAACTTAGCACAGAAGATTTCATCATCTTTACACTACAGCCCATGAAAACAATAGTGTAGGCAGGCACAGCTCCAGGTTGGGCAGAGAAGAGATTCAGAGCAGCCCTGAGGAGAAGGACTTGGGGGTGTTGGTCAATGAGAAAATGAACATGAGCCTGCTGCAGTGTGCGCTCCCAGCCCAGAAAGCCAACGGTATCCTGGGCTGCATCAAAAGGAGCGTGACCAGCAGGTCGAGGGAGGTGATCCTGCCCCTCTACTCTGCTCTCCTGAGACCTCACTTGGAGTACTCTGTGCAGTTCTGGTGTCCTCAACATAAAAAGGACATGGAACTGTTGGAACAAGTGCAGAGGAGGGCCACGAGGATGATCAGGGGACTGGAGCACCTCCTGTATGAAGACAGGATGAGAAAGTTGGGGCTGTTCAGCCTGGAGAAGAGAAGGCTGCATGGAGACCTCAGAGCAGCCTTCCAGTATCTGAAGGGGGCCTATAGGGAGGCTGGGGAGGGACCCTTCATTAGGGACTGTAGTGATAGGACAAGGGGTAATGGGTTCAAACTTAAACAGGGGAAGTTTAGATTGGATATGAGGAAGAAATTCTTTACTGTAAGGGTGGTGAGGCACTGGAATGGGTTGCCCAGGGAAGCTGTGAATGCTCCATCGCTGGCGGTGTTCAAGGCTGGATTGGACATAGCCTTGGGTGGCATGGTTTAGTGTGAGGTGTCCCTGCCCTTGGCAGGGGAGTTGGAACTGGATGATCTTAAGGTCCTTTCCAACCCTAACTACTCTATGATTCTGTGAAGAAGAAGAAATATCATGCTGGGAAGAATGACAGGAGTTACATCTGTTGGTGGCAGTGACAGCTTAAGCTGCCTGAAGTGCTTGTGAACATTCCCTTGTCCACACAGAAACACAATCTCCAAGCAGCAGAAATTATACATATTCCATAATAACTCCACAGATAAACACTACTGGAAGAAGACCAGACAAGAAAGATGCAGCTCAGTAGCTATTCTGAGAACATGATGCATTTTACAAGCTCTACAAAATGGTTATTTATTTGTGAGGACTTTGCCTGGGCTAAAATGGCAGCAAGGATCAGCTTGGTGAAGACACTGCCCTGCCAACTACACTCCATCCTGATGGCAACAGCAAAATCTCTGCCTCAGAGGAAAAATACTTCAAACAAAATAGCTGGGCACTCAGCAGGGGGAAGGAAATTATTTTCCTCCCCACTTTCGAGAGATAAATGAAACAGCAAGGATCTCAGGTTTTAATTATAACCAACTCCCTTACCAATTTCCTTTCAGTGTACAATACTGTCAGAACATGCACAAGTCACTGCAGTATGTCAGGGCAGGGTAACTGATGAGCTCTAGACATAACCCTGAGTATCCTCCCTTTTAAATTGGAACAATTTATACAAGTTTAATGCCTTTTCTTCTTCTACTTTCCCTCTACCAACCGTGGCAGTTTCACATACAGACCACAGGCTTCATGAACATAATTTTCCAGGACAAGATTCAGTTCTACAGTCACAAGTGCTTGGAAAAATTTGTCAGGCCAATGAGGAGCAGTGTAAAGGCTGAAATTTGTATTTTCAGATTGGGGAATCAGGGCTAAACTGGAAAAGGAGAAGGTCAGAGCAATTAACCTGCTCGCACCCCAACAGATAAAGAGGAGAATCCACATGGACCATTACAGCTTCTGTACGCACATGGCTCCTCCCTAAGACTCTGCATTCCTATGTACATTTTTCACTTCACTAATACAAACAGCCCCATTATCCTAATTTTGACATTTTGGAGTAGTAAATTTAAGCAAAAAATGTACTGAATATAATGGACTAGTAATATATAATGGAAATATAATGGAAAAGTAAATATATTTTGAGACTATCAAAGCCATCAACAAATTTCTTACTGGATGTTTGTAGCAGCTTCCTTGGGTACCCATCACTGGGCCATTCCCTCTTATCCCATGAAAACTCTCAAAGAGAAAACCATTATTTTTAATCTCTCTTTTCAGGAAGGACTCTGCAAATGGCCATATAAGAGAGGAATAAGAGGAAGACAGCTCATATTAACATGCCTGGATAAAGCTAAACACTCCACAAAGATCATGAAGACCTTGGGAAAAGCATTTACTTTAAAACACCAAAGTTGGCCAATTTAAACATTGTCAAGCCATTAGCAAATGAAAGACAATGAATTTAGCACAACCACTCTGACTATCTGGGACTCCCCACAGGAGCAAATAAAGCACATTTCTCCTCCAGCCCAACTCTTCCTCATGGCTATGTCTTATCCAATATAAAGTATGCAGTAACATGACAACTGAGATTTTTAAAGCCTCACTTTACACAAAGGCTCATCTGTTTGAGCTTAAATCTGCAGAGATAGGCTGTATACTTGAAGGCAAACCCAATTTTCTAAAATTGGTCCACATAGCAGGTATTCCATTGCCACTGGCTGTACTCACACTTCCTTGTGCTCAAAAAAGGGTGTCTAAATGAAACTGAGCTAAAAAATATGGGCTCATTCATCTTCTTGTAAAACAATGTACTTTTCACAATTAGGTGCGCTAATCAGAATACACATTAGACCACTCGAGATTTCCTCTAAACAAATGAAGAAAAATAGAGTTCTCAGGAGAGGTGAAAAATACAGAAAGGAGGTCAGAAGCACGACAGTTCAGGATGCTGCCTGGTAATTACAACTTGAGAAAACAGACACAAAACCAGAGAGGTTTTCATAAACAAGCTCATAGTTTACCACTTACCAGTGCTTCCTGCTCAAAGTGTCCAGGAGCTCCCTGGCTATAGTTTTACATGATAAATACTAATTAAAAATCAGGGAAGCCAAGTGGAAAATTATTTCTGATGAACTAAAGCTGACAATTATCAAAGAAAACACATGAAGGCACCCAAGAGACACCACTGGTTGGCATTATTCATTTTCCCAGTTGCACTAATATTTGGTGTTGCATGGAAAGACAGATTTTAACTCTTTAAGTTTTGAATCTCACTTTGAACAACACCAATTGGAAGCAGTAACGAATTTCTTGGCTGGCTTAGACTTGAAAACTTTGTTTTCTTTGGAAATGAGAATTTCATCACAAAGAAAGAAAGATTTCAAGCCACAGACACTGGTTGCCCAATCAAGCAGAATAGAGCACAGCCTGACAGGACATTCCCCACAGGACATGGGAAGTCAGTACTGAAGCCAGCTCTATCCAAATTGCAGCACTTTTAGCATCAAAAGCAAAATTTCCTTAGAGCAAAACTGTACTGCAGTCATTTCATGAAATTACACTGGCTTTAAAGCCTTCAAAACTCCATCTGTGTAAAGAATGTACTCATCTCAAATCTGCATCCCTGCTGAGCAATGGCCCCCTGGTCAAACACAAGCAAGGCAGAAGGCCACAGCAGATCCTGAGAGCAGAAGCCCAAGCTTCTGTCTGCAGAATTCAGATCAGCAGCAGCCTCTGGAAGAGGCAACAAGCTGTGGATCTAGCTGTTTGCTGCCACAACCACCTTTTGGAGGAGAAGTCAGCCTGACCCAGGACCATGAGTTGCCATTATTTTTGCCACACCCAAGGTTAGCATCGCAGTACAGCTTCTTTCTGCCAATACATTATGAACCAACTGATTCATCTAACCAGGAGTTCTACCTCATGCAGCAAAAAAGCATCCTGAAGAATACAAATACAGAGACAATAACCTTAGTAAATCCTCTTGCAGCTTCACTGCCAAATATCCAAGTAAACATAAAAAGGCTGGCTGAAATATGAAAAGCAGCACAGGAGTGTAGGAAAGGCAAGTAAGGACCCATTCCACAAAGCTCTGCAGACTTGAGTTTCCCAGATGTGGAAACACGTAGATCTTTCTGCCTTGAGGATCATTAGGGAATCTCTGAAAGTATAGCACCTTTTAGGGTATGTGACAGCCTCTGAAAACCACGATAACATGCTGACAACTTCATTACCTGAATAAATGTGACCCCTGCCATCTTCCAGGTATGCCCTAAGGCTGTATAATATTTACCAGTCCTCTTCAAATGCCTTGGACATCCCCAGATACCTGAAGTCAGACTAGATCAGATTAAAATAAAAGCACAGGACAGCTTTTTCATCTTCTTGAATGAATGAAAAAGTATCTTGCCACCACCACCAAAAACTCAACACAAAAACCCAGATAAAAGCTCCTGAAAGTTTGGATTTCAGCCTACTTGCATGTTGAATACAAAACAAGAAATAATCCATACTAACAGTTCAAATTGTTGAGAAGATAAGGCAAAGCTCTTCAAAAGCATCAAGAATTCATAGTAAACACAACAGAGAGCACTGGTATATTGTCAAGTATTACATGGGCTCCACAGACCAAGTACTAGCAGAGGGTCAAGATACAGCTCCCAGAATGTTCTGGCCTTAACAAAAACTGGTAACAGCAAACAGCACTTTCTAGGCATGTTGTAACTTCCTGGTGCATTCAAAGTGTTACAGTCAGATTCAGAATCCATATATGAAGGATCATGTTGTGAGTCCCTTCTGAAATCTAAAGCCCTTTCAGGGACTCAGTCATAGCTTGGCTCATTTAGCTTACATGTCATACCTAGAATGGGAAATAGCTGTGCCTCCTCCTGAAACCTGAAGAGCTTCTCTGAAAGTCACTTGACTGTTAAGTAGCAGTGAAGGTAGCACTTGTCTGTATGTGGAGGTTCCTGCAAAGTCAATTAAGGTGCAAATTTTAAGTGCACTTGCTACTCTGCATTGACCAAATATGTTAATGTGCAAGAGGTAATCCATTCAACCTCATAGACTTATGGAATGGTTGGGTTGGAAGGGACCTTAAAGCTTATCCAGTTCCAACCCCCTGCCATGGGCAGGGACACCTTCCACTAGACCAGGTTGCTCCAAGCCCTATCCAACCTGGCCTTGAACACTGCCAGAGATGGGGCAGCCACAGTTACTCTAGGCAACCTGTGCCAGTGCCAGTCCTTAATGTCATAACACAAAAAGCCAAATGCACTTATTAGCAACAAAGCAGGGGCAGAATGTTACTACATGTCTGAACATGCACCCTACCACTCCTCTTACTGAGAATCTTCCCCCAAGAGCTTTACACTGGGTTAACAACAAAGAGGCACTATTGCCAAAACCAGTCTGCAAAAAAGCCCAGTCAAGCATTTTCAACTGGTAATGGTTTTCCATAATTAGGCATCAAAAACTGATAAACCAACTTCCTGCACACTTGATGTACAGATAAACGGAGACATGCATCTTCTGAACTGCAGTAAAGAACCAAGGGAAGTAATTAAGCATGATGAGCACAAAAGTCACTCATGAAATGTGGTGTAATACATATATTGATGTGCTCAGGATCTAGCAGATATTTCTAAATACCTTTTTTTGAGGTAAGGACCAGAAAGGAAAGATTTTTTCCAATGCACTGGTCTCACATCAAACATTTTTTGACCACAGGTTAAATCCTCCCTCATTTTCAGGAGTTTGTAAACCTGATGCACACAAAAGTTACCTTCTCACTGCCACTGTCGCCTTTGGTCTTAGTGCAGGAAGCATTATATTCCCTACTTCCTGCAAGTAGGGAGTTTGCGACTGCTGCTGTCTATACATGCAGTAAAGCTCTCCTTTTGAAGAGTTTATTATTCAAGGAGTTTACTAACACACACTTTGATCACATTTCGACAATGGAAGGAACTGATCATTAGGCATCGTTCTGTATTAACTAGAAGGTGCAGGAGGGACATGAAAAATAATCCAGACCTTCTGAAGGAACCTAACAGCCTATTTTCCTTCTCAAGAGATTAAAGGTCAAGAGAATTAAGAATTCTGCTGCTTTCTTGCATGCTCCTCTCAGCAGTCCATAAAGGGAATCGACAGGGACAGTTCCCTCCTCAGCAATGCAGAGCCATCAAAGACAGTGTCCAAGCCCCACACCAGCTATCCTAACATGTACAATGCATGACACAGGAGCACCCAAGACAGAGAACCAACTGGTTGTTTTTTTCTGCAGACCAAAAGGAATCAAAAGGCCTGCCTAGACAAGTAAGCTGAACATACGCTTTGTAACAGAACAAACCCCTTACAAATGTAGGCATACAGGCTGCTGAGGCAAGAAAGGGAACCTTAAACCTTTCTGGCAGCACAAAGTTGTGCTACTCTCTTGCCTCCACACACACACCACCAGGTCCACAGGTCTTCCGGTTCCAAGAGCTGATTCCATAGAATGACCCTCAGCTCACAATTCCCAGCATGGGCCTACTGTTATCTTCCTACATCCTTATAAACCTCACCTTTTATTCCCTTCCTGTAAGGTTTCATGGCAGGCAATATTGGTAAAGCTGGACTAGCCCACAGGCCTACTGGGTGTGACTGAATGGGTCCTTTACCAGGAGGTGGCTTGTGATGTCTCATCCAGAGCCTGGCTAAACAACAATGAACAAATCTAGCAGAGGAAGAGCCAGGTTTGCAAGTGAATTTCCTAACTGAAACAGGCAGAAATGTCCTTGGGCAGCACGGATGGGCAAGAGCTTGCTTTTTGTTTTTTAGAGGGAAAAAGAGCTGGGTCATCAAAAAGACACCCACTCAGGTGTCTACTCAGGTTCTCCACATTCAGTAACAAAACTGGAAGTAGAATTTCCTTTCCCTGTAGATAACATATAAGAAAACTTCAGGCAGGGTTGTGATTTTCTTAGAAAAAGCAACAGAAAGGAGTATATTTATCAACAGCATCTTTCAGACCTCAAAAATACATGAAGACATTGTGCAAAGGAGCAGCAAAGGTAGGAGCAGGCATTGTGTTTCAGCAATAGCACCCAAAGAGGTAGTCTGAACTTTTCATTCAGGTCAAGCTTTTGACTTCAGTAAACATTATCATACAATTCATGTTTCCATTCCCAACAAGGCTTAACCCAGAGTAAGGGCAGTGGCTGCTGTATTCCATAAACAGAAATACAGGGTGGCTCTCTCTGGGCAGGAAAAAAGGCATTTTAAAAAGCTAAAAGTAGGGAAAATCATTGTCCTGCTGTTTAAGCTATCACGTTTTGCTATTATGCAATTAAAACTTTGACATGGCTAAACTTTGTGTCTCATGAATGAAGGCTGGCAATAACGAACAACCCGGTTTTGACAAATGCTGTGACACTAGAATGGCTCTTCAGAACAGTCTAGAACTGAACTACAAAAATTCAGGTCTTCCAACTAGCTGACAAAATTATGGATGCACCGACATACCTGTTCCCCAGACTGCAAGGAGAAACGTGCCACCACCTATTTATAGCTGATGCTGTCTTCAGGCTAAATAGTACTTGGAAGGTCACTACAAAACCATTTCTTACATAAAACACATCCATAAATGTTATAACATTTATGTTCCATTATGTATCCACATAGCATACAACCATGGATAAGGTTAAAGCAATCTAAAATACAGGCCAGTATAGATTCAACTGTATCTTACAGCTGCAAGGTTTCATTTTTGCTTCCTACTTGGCAATAAGCCCTTTTCCTTATAACTGAGAAATTAGGTTTTGGGTAGAAGCAGGACAGTTAAAAACTGAAGAAAACAATTCTACAGAGTTCGGGCAATTTCAAGTCACCAATTTCCACTGGAAATCATGTGTGGCAACTTCGCAAACAAAGCACAGGAAATGAGAGAAAATAAGTTTATCGGCTTCCCCCAGACAGTGCCTCAGATCGAGAACATGTGGCAGACGGAAAATGTTCCCAACATTACAAATCAACTATTTTTTTGCAGTTAACTTTCAAAGAGTACTGAATAATGCAGCTGTCACTCAAATCAGATCTCCTTCTCTACAGAAGTAGTAGGTGACAAGCTACACCAATGTGAGCAGAGGGAGGAAGGAAGGGTTCTTCAATCAAAAAGCTGCAAGTAAAAGAGATCCAGGTTAAATGCCCTCAGTGGCAACTCCTCCTGTTGTAACAAATGCCATCCCAGCTCCACCACTATGTAAATGCCTTTGGCTGTCCTGAAAGTTTAATTCACAAGCTGAAGACAGTGCAGAGATCCTCAATGACTTCCATCAGTTTGGGAAGAAGCTGATGATGCGTGCATACAGAAGAGTAACACTCAGCAATACACTGTTCTTACTTAGAAATGTATCCTCTGTGGATTGGGAAACACTTTATCTGGCTGTTAAAAGCTTTAATCTACAAAATTACAGAAATTACTTTATTTACACAAGAGGATATACAGGGAATAAACAGTTTGTTCAAGGTCACAAGCAGAGGAAGTGCCAAGAGGAACATTAGAAAACAGACCCTCCGTGTTGCCTGCCTTCAGCACAAGCTAAGTATTTTTAAAATAGATTATTTTTATCTTCAGCATTACATCTCTTAGGGCTAATTAAGAAGTAAATAAAAGGAAAACAACCTTGAGAATCATAGAATTGTTTGGGTTAGAAGGGACCTTAAAGATCACCAATTTCCAACCCCCTGTCAAGGCAAGGAGATCTTCCAAGGTCAGAAATCTTTCTACCTGCAACCAGCACAGAGACAGTTTTATTATGAATATTTTTTTGTTTCATTATCTTCCTAATAATTGAGCAAGTCTGAGCAAGGCAGCTTCCTGACAGGCTCCTGCTAATGGGCCCACAGGACTTCTGGCGGATGCAAAGACCTGCTTGCCCACTGGTGAGACTCGCCTGTAGTCCTGCATCCAGCTTTAGGGCAACAACACAAGAGGGATGTGAAACTGCTGGAGTGAACCCAGAGGAGGCCATGAAAATGCTGCAAGGGCTGGAGCAGCTCTGTTCTGGAGCCAGGCTGAGAGAGCTGGGCTGGGGCAGCCTGGAGAAGAGAAGGCTCCAGAAGATGTTAGAGCAGCTTCTGGAGCCTACAAGGGCTACAGGAAACATGGAAAGGGGCTTTGTACAAGGGCCTGTAGAGACAGGACAAGGGGAAATGGCTTTAACCTGACAGAAGGGAGATTGAGATGAGCTCTTAGGCAGAAGTTCTTCCCTGTGAGGGTGCTGAGGCACTGGCACAGGGTGCCCAGAGAAGCTGTGGCTGCCCCATCCCCAGCAGTGTTCAAGGCCAGGTTGGATGGGGCTTGGAGTAACCTGGTCTAGTGGAAGGTGTCCTTGCCCATGGCAGGGGGTTGGAATTGGATGAGCTCTGAGGTCCCTTCCAGCCCAAACATTCTAGAATTCCAAAATTCTATGATTTCTAAAGGAAATAATGAGGTTTACTCACTTTTTCCCCAAAAGCTGCTCAGATGATGAGAACAGATCTAGTCAACCCATTAGTGCCAAATGCTTGCATTTGTTTTACCGTTAGTGGAAAATGAAGCAGTGTTCACTTGGGATAGAAACAAGATATATCATCAGTCTGTCTAAACCCAGGTAAAAAGATCCTTCATTTAAGTATTTGGAAATTGATGGATTGGAAAAAAGAAAAATGCAAAAAGAGGTTCAGTGAACATGAAACTACCATGTTTTCAAATTCATTAAATCAGTGTCACAGTTGCCAATGCATTTTAGTATTTGCCACATTTGAGGGCATAAAATGTCATGCAAAAATAAACCATATTGCTCTCCTGCCACCCTCTAATAGCACAATCCTTCCACCAGCGCAATTCATTGTGTGTGTTACTTAGCCATGCAACATCAAAAGAACATACACAGTGGCAATCAATAATCTTCACATTAAAAAGTAATAAAAGTAACCTTAGATTAATGGCAACTATTTTGACACCTACAGACAAATCCCTAATTTCCCATATGAAGCCAGAAATAACTGCACTTCTACCTCTTCCCACCTGGAATCAGTTGGGAGGGGCAGACAGAGGATGCGAGCCCCATGATCCAAGTACCTCGCCCGCTCTCTGAAGGATCCAGGGAAGATGTGTGAAATCACAGAATCACAGAATTGTTTAGGCTGGAAAGGACCTTTAGGATCACTGTGATCAACCGTAAACCCAGACTGCCAAATCCACCACTCCCCATGTCCTTACGTGTCACATCCACATCTTAAATCGTGCAAGAACAGTGACTTCACCACTGTCCTGAGCAGCCTCTTCCAGTGCTTGACAACCCCTTCAGTGAAGAACTGCTTCCTAATAATCAATCTAAACCTCCCCTGGTGCAACTTGACACCATTTTCTCTTGTCCTGTGGAAATAAAGAGAGCAATCCCTTACTGCACTCAGCACTGGCTACCTGGCAAGAACTGCAGCTCCAGTGAGTTCTGTGGGCACTCAGACTTGACAGCAATGGAAGAAACCAGCAGCATTTGGCTCTAAGGCTCTCATTTGATGAGCAAATTTCATACTTCAAGTGAAACACAGAGTTGGGTCCTTATAATTAAAAAAAGAAAACTTGACAAATTGCATTGAAGCTATCTTGTGGCTTTTAACCTGAAACCTATTTGCTTTGCTACAGGCTCAAGTCTGAAACTTGTCACACACTGATGTACCATACCAAGCTTGCCATTTAACACACAACCTAAAAATGGGTTCTTCAGGTTTAACAAATCACTGAAGAAGGCTAGAATCAGTCACAAACCATAAGGAACAGAACATGAAATTCTGCTGCTGCTCTCTGACTGTGCTGTCATAGTGTCACCTTATGCTTTTAGGATACAAATTCTGAGCTAATGAGAAAGAAGCAAAGGTCATATTTCCCAAGACAGGATTCTTAAAGTCATCGAATTCAATCTGTCAGACCTTTCTGCAAAATATAAGCTATGTGCCTCTATAGGATTAGTTAGCCCCATCTCGTGCACTCAGTTGTTACACCACAAGAACATGCGCTCGCTACTGTATGTAAGAAATAACCATCCTTTTAGAAACTGCACCTTTAAATAGTCTCCCATTGAAGATTTCTTAATGGACCCAATGAGAAGTGGCTGCACGGAAGCACTAACTCATCTCTTGATTTTTCATTTCATGTTTCAGCACACTGCACTTGTGCAAGTCCCTTTTCTAGGGCTCAGTTCTCAAGTCAGTTGGACTCCTAAAAGCCTGGATTTAGAGAGATGAAACAATACTCAGTCTCAAACCAATGCTTGAGTGATTTTGAAAAATGTTGCCTTCTACTGACCTATACGTGACTCTTTAGGCAGAATTCTCAGGGATGCGATACACAGAAAAAAGGGTTTAATGTTCTGAAGCGAACATTGACATATTAGGTAGCATTAATGTGAGAACTCTTTCAAAGCCAAGAAATTAAGCAAAGAATGCAAGATGAGAAGTAACTGATGAATGGTTTCGTGACAATTGTGTATGTTGAATTAAACTAGCTTACCACATCTCTCTTTCTTCCGAAATACTAATGCCTTTCACACTGCTGCATGCTATGCTGACTTATGTATCTAGCAGAAAAGGCAGTGCCCCGTAGATAATCTTCCCTGTATATGACCTACCCTTCAAAACACTTGCACTCCATCAAACTAGGCAGCATTAATCCTCAAGGCACACAGTCTCCAGCTCTTACAGGCTGCACTTCCCCCTGCTCAGATATTGCAGAGCTAAGGATTTCCAAAACCAGTACTAGAACATTCAGGGTTTCCCTTCTCTAAATGTCTGTTTTCAGAAAATAAAGAACCTCCAGCATGGCAGATAAAGGCATTTAAGAAAATAATTGAAAGACTTATGGGCAGTGTTGCAGGACACATCCATGACCTCATGCTATAACTTGTGATTTTACAACTAAGCTGAAGAACACATGCCCTGCAGGACTGTGACACCTTCAATGCCTGTAACAGAAATAATGAGCCTTACACTTGGAAAACTTGACAGTATTAATCATTTGTCTTTTACTACATATCTATCCCCACCATTAAAACATACATATGAAGTTAATATTCACGAACAGTTACACAAAGAGCGTTTAAGTTTCCTGCTAAAGAGAAAATACCAAAGTGTTTCCTCAGGGTTACTGCAATCCAAGTATGAATATGAGTGGGAAAGAAATGCAAACTTTCAGACCCATTCCTTCAGACTCACAGATGCTCATTTTAGATGGGCTCAACAGAACCTTGGGTGGCATGGTTTAGTGGGAGGTGTCCCAGTCCATGGCAGGGGGGTTGGAACTGGATGATCTTAAGGTCCTTTCCAACCCTAACTATTCTATGATTCTATGCAGCTGTTAAGAACTAGTGATACTTTTTCACCTATTCCCTTTGCAGCACCCAGTGAACACAAGTTCTTATACACTCTCCAGAGCGCACTTACCCTTAGTTCAACTTCTTTGCCAAGTAAGTCATACATACTTGCTCCTTTGGAGGTGATTTCAGATGCAAGCTGTCTAGCTGCCTTCAGGTCAGCAATCTGAAACACACAGAGTAAATTTTTTCCCATTTTGATGTTAAAATTGCACAGGAGTCAGCACAGTGGCTGAAATTCTACTATAATATTGAAGAAGTTGACCACTGGAATAAGAGTGAGCACAACTTCTGTTGGGGCACTCAACCTAAGTTGGCCACGGAGCTATTGGAGCGAGTCCATCGGAGGCCACAGAGATGCTGCAAGAGCTGGAGCAGCTCTGCTCTGCAGCCAGGCTGAGAGAGCTGGGTTTGAACAAGCCTATAGAAGAGAAGGCTCCTTAAGGGGAGACCTTAGAGCAGCTCCAGTGCCTGAAGGAGCTACAAGAAACCTGGAGAGGGGCTTTCGACAAGGACCTCCCAATCCAAACCACTCTGTGATTCTAGGATAGATGAAGTACCATTTAGACACAAATTTCTGGGTGAAACCCCAGCCACTTTAGGCCAACAACACAAAAAAAAAAAAAACCTCTTTAAAACAGTGACTTGTCCAGTTGTTGCTTTGTGTGCTGCCCAGGGCAAAGGAAAACATCACCTTTTTCACATGCAAAAGTAAAAAGTATATATACCAAAAGGTATGTGACTAACACATTTCATAGGTAATGAATATTGACCACCTACAAGTGTTTTTTCATTGTTTCTTCAGGTGCTTTCTTCAGAGATGCACCAAGCTTCCACAGAGTAAAACTTGCCTGTGGTTCTGGCATTCTCTCAAGAACAGCAGCACTGCGGCCTAACAAGCAGGCAGGACATAGTATAGCTGTAGAGGAATTAAAGACTAAAAATATAAGCATATAAAAGAGGTGCTAAAACTAACAAGAAGCAGCAACAGGAATTCCTCTCACTTAGTGTTGAGTTTTCTTTTAATATCTAGATATGGAATTCATTTTAAGAACTTGAACAGCCTTGACATCTGTTGGGGGAACAGAAGGATTTCCCTTTCCTTCAATGCAAATGGGCTGAAAACCAACTTTAAGTCAGTATTTTGCAAACTCCTCCTATGCAAACAAGGTTAGTACTTAGAAAATGGTTTTTATTCTGGCCTATTCCAATACTTCCATTATATCAGCACTCAAACCCAAAGATAACCAATTTTGTGCCACTGTTGCAGTGTATTATGCTTCTGGTTGAGAATTCACAGAGAGTAAACCAAATCATAGCATACAACCTCAACTACAGGAAGTATGAATTACAACCATACCCACTCCCGTGCAAGAACATTCTCTACTTAAGACTCAAATAGAAAATTAACTTGCTTTTCATAAGTTAACAAAAAACCCCTGCCCAAAAACAGAGTACAAGTTTTACTTACTTTTGAGCCAAGATCAAACTTGAACTTGCTGCTGTCTTCCTCACTCAAATCCATGTGTTCCACTCCCTTGGTATTCATAGCATCATAAAGCACAGAGGTGATCTTTAGCAGTTCCTTCACTGCATAGCCATCTGCCTGGTAAAGCTTCTTAGTGTTGAGCTTTATGTGAGCTTTGGTAGCCTTTGGGAAGAAAGAATGAATTCATTACGTCACACAGAACAAAATCCTCACTGACCTCTTCACAGTTCACTCGAAAGCATGGTGGGCACCATGCTCTCCTTTAGAGAACTAAATCTTCCTCTTTGGAAACACAAGTTTGCCTCATCAGATTACTGATGTTTCTGGAAAAAATTTTTGTGAAATGAGTGCACTTTCTGCATGTCAGAACATTTGTGGATAATTGCCAGAATGAAAAAACAATCTATCCATTAATTCTTCCCTGTATAAAGATCAGCAAAACCCCTGTGCACCACTTATACTCAAATTAAGTTTAAGTGGAATGTAAGTGCTGCCCAGGCTTTGTGATGCTGCTGCAGAGAAGTAAATTTCACCCTTAATGAGTTACAAGAATAAGATCAGTTATCCCAATTTAACTGCCTTCTCTTCCAGCAGTACCTTCAGAATATTTTATTTTTCTCTTCCATTTTTCTCTGCTACCCTGTTAGTGATTTTATTACCTTGTCTTCCTTTTCTGAAAAGTACAGATAGACCAGTAATGAAAAAAAAAACCACTAAAAACTATATTATCTTTTTATACTTCAAAAGACTAAAGGAGAAAAAAAAGCATAATAGAAATGATACATCTGACACAGAAATGACATAAATGTTCTTCTTGAAATTCCTGACAAGATTATATTATAGAGGAATAGCCAAAAGGAGCCAACACCAAACTTCAGGCAAAACTTTGAGGTAGTCTTCCTGATGGCACAACTTTACTGGCACAGGTTGCCCAGAGAAGCTGTGGCTGCCCCATCCCTGGCAGTGTGCAAGGCCAGGTGGGATAGGGCTTTGAGCAACTTGGTCTAGTGGAAGGTGTTCCTGCCCATGGCAGGGGGTTGGAATTGGATGAGCTTTGAGTTCCCTCCAACCCAAACCAGTCTGGGATTCTATAAAATGTTAATCACTGGTTAAGAGTACAAAAACTAAGCACCCAAATGACTTAGCATCTTATTTTCAGTATATTTTGTTTGCTAAAATGTTTCTCCCTTGGGAAAACTGTGTGGCAGAAAGAAGCAATCCAGGATTCACTGGTGGTATTACACAGCTCTGGTATTACAGTGCTACCATAACTCACACACACCCCAGGCCTGTGACAGTGCAAGACCTTCAATGTGGGATAAAAGACTCAAACATTAAAGTGTTTGGTACAAGTTCTGCCCACTCTGCACTGAGCTTCACTGAATAACTGACTGCAGGAAAATTCCCTGTACAACTAAAGAGAGAAAGGATCACATCTCAAACCATGGATTTAGCTCCAACTTTTCAAGCAACAAAGGAAACGATACACAGGTCTTGGCCCATATTTCTTTGTAGGCACCACATCAAACTTAGTGACTTTACGATCCGATTTCCACTTCCAATAAGCATTTACCTCTCACCCCTCTCATCCCGGCAAAGGAAACTGACTCTATATCTGCTTCCTGCTGGCAGGAAGACGTCTGAAAAGCCAAAACTTCCAGACGAGGTTACTGATGTTACACCCTCTGAGCTGGGGGAATACAAGAGTTATGGTACAACTCCTTCCTTCCTTCCCACCTTCCCTCCCTCCCTTCTTCCATTCCTACCTTCCTTTCTCTTTCCTTCCTTCCTTCCTCTTTCCTTCCTTCCTTCCTCCTTGCTTCCCTCCTTTCCTCTGCCCCTCCTTCCTTCCTTCCCTCCTTCCCTTCCTTCCTTCTTATTTCCTTCCTCTCTTCCTCCCACCCCCCTTCCTTCCCTCCTTTCCTTTCATTCCTTCCTTCCTTACTTCCCTCCCACCATTCCTCCTTCCTTCCTTCTCTCCTTCCTTCCCTCCTTCCCTCTATCCTTCCTTCCTCCCTTCCTCCTTCTTTCCTCTGTGTTTTCCCCTCCTTCTTCTATTTCTTCTTCCTTCCTTCCCATCCTTTTCCTTTCCTTCTTTCCCCCTCCCTCCCTCCTTCCTACCTCCCTTGTTCACTTCTTCCCTCCCTTGTTCCTTCCTCCTTCCTTCCTTCCCTGCTTCACTTCCCCCCTCCCTCCTTCCTTCCTCCTTTCTTCCCTTCTTCCTTCCCTCAGTTCTTCCCTTCCTCTTTTGCTCCTGCCTTCCTTCCCTACCTACCTCCTTCCTTTCTTCCTCCTTTCAACCTTCCTTAATCCTGCCTTCCTTCCTTCCTTCCCTTTCTCCCTTCCCTCCTTACCTTCCTCATCAAAGAATGAGAGACTGGTTTGGATGAAAGAGACCTTAAAGCTCACGCAATCCCAATCCCCTGCCATGGTTGCTCCAAGTCCTGTCCAACCTGGCCTTGAACACTCCCAGCGATGGAGCATTCACAACTTCTTCGGGCAACCTGTGCCAGTGTCTCACCACCCTCACAGTAAAGAAACTCTTCCTTATACCCAACCTGAATCTCCCCTGTTCAAGTTTGAACCCAAATACAATACACCACAAGAATACAAGACGTACTCAGCCACTCATTGCAGGAAATTGTTAAGACAGAGCTAAAGCTAATATGGAACCAGTGTTTCAATGTGCTAAAGCACAACTCCATAGGCAGACTTACCATGAACTGAGCCACTGCCTTAATGAAGAAAACCCGGTCCTGTTCTGTCTCCACATCAGGAGGAATATCAGTCTGAGGTTCATACCTATGGCAAGAAGCATGTTTCTGACAAGAAATACATGTGCAATATTCAAGAGACCGGTTCATTTGTGAGGCAAAAATCAAACAAAATAAGCACATATGAGACTGGAAAACAGACCTTTAGCTCCTGCTGCAGCCTGGGTTATCCAGATCCTGGAATGCATTTGTGTACAAAGCACAAAAAGTATAAAACCTGAGACTTCTCCAGAAGGAATTGTCATGGTGGGGTCCTCAATACATCTTTTCAGTTGGTTTTGCAAAGGAGCAAAACTTAGCTGGCTCAAGTCTGTGAAAGACTGATTTTCAGAAGCAACTGACTCCTGAAATCCCAAGCTGCTTATATATATCAAACTAAACTTAATCACGAATGGCTTCACAATTTGAAACACCAAGCATATGACTAAGTAATGCTCCCAGTCTTTCCAGTGGTACGTTAAAATTACTTGTACTAGACTATTATTGTTGGTAATAACAAAACCAGCCACCTTGTCCTTTAAAAGGTTATGCTACTCTTCCACTCCCTCAAAATACACAAGACAAATTCACACTTAGACATCATTTTAAAGATTTAACTTTTGAAAGTAAAAAAAAATTATGGAAAAGCAAATGGAAAGACAGTGAAATCCTTTAAGAAAACACTAGTGAAGCACAGAAACTTCTGGAAGTCAGCAGTCTCCAGGAACCAGGGAAGAAAAAAGTAAATTCCCAGTCTCAACAAAGGCTTCAGGATTTTTAGTATTCAGCTAGACAAAAAAGCATCTTTGCTCCTAAATCACATTTGAAATTTGAGCAAGACACATGCAAAGTAGACTCTCTGCTTCAAAGTGTAATTAAAAGGCTTCTAGAAGCTGGAAAACGGGTCTGCCTGTGTCAAGGGTAACTGACCCATAACAGAAAAGGATGCCAGTGTTCAGTTGATATTTTGACTGAAAGTGAAGTATTTCTTTATTAGGCTCAGCATTCCCAATCATCCATAATAGAAGTGTCAGCTTTTAAAAGTGTTCAGGTTTATTAAAGAAGCATATTTTAAAAACAATATTTGTTTTCCTTCAATTGCTCTGCTATTTTACTGTCACAAACTAAGGGGAACTGATGTATGTTTACACAGCCATTGAAAAAAAACCCAGTAATTTAGACCCTCAGTGCAACAGCGGTATTTTAAAGAATATTTAGGTAACTTAATCCAAGCAATTTTGAATGGTTGTAAGTATTTCCTTATTTTATTACAATTGCAACAGTATTCGAACATCTAACAGGACAGTAATTAAGGTTACTGGCTACAAATAGGATAAGCAAATGGCTTCAATGGTATTACTCTATGAGTAGATGAAAAAACTTAGTTTATTTTTTCACTTACATGGGAGAAAGAATATTATGTATAATGTGATTAGCACCTCAAGTTTCATAAATATTTAACCAAAGTCTAACAATGGGTTAAGTGGGTGTAAAACTAAAACTGGGTATTTGTAGATTAGTACTGTATCATCTTGGGTATTTTTATACATGGCATGACAACAGACAATACCAGGTTGAACCAACAACAATTGAAGCAACAAGGTAAGAACTAGCTGCATCTTGACAAGTCCTCACTTGCCCCTTTTAGGGCAAATGTGGGTCAAATACAGGCAGAATGGTAGCAGTTTGTAGAATCTGTGAAAGACATACAACTGCTTTAGAGCAAGTGTGCACACCTTCAAAGATGCAATTTGGGGGTTGGAACTACATTACCATAAGGTCCTTTCCAAACCTAACCATTCTGTGATTCTTTGAAGCTCTGCCAGGACTAAGACATTGTATATTCTAACTCAGCTACTAAGCCCCTTATTGGTTATTGTATAATAACAGAATCATAGAATCAACTAAACTAAAACCCATAAAACTAAACTAACTACCTACCACATTTTCTATCTGGTATTTAAAAGAGTAAATCTCACAGAAATACTGGGTATCATTATGCTCCTCTTTAAACAAAACAGTTTCACACCAGCCCCCTGCATACCTACCACACCCTGGCAGCAGCCCCAACATGTCCTAGCCTGATCACCAACCTTTTCACTAGCCAGAAGAGCACTTCAGAAACAAGCATGAAGTTTGGGGTATGGAAATTCTCCATAGATATGAGTCGGGGATATCCCAGTGCCCTCATCATCTCAGTAAAATCTGAAAAACAAGCAAGAGCAGGAAATCCTTCTTACACGTCTGACATGGATATTACCGAGAACGCTGGTTGCCACAGCAGGCAGTTCATTTACCATTAGATATGCCCTGTTCAAAGTCCTGTTAAAAAAAAATAAATCTTGAATGGATTTTAAAAAAAGTCTTCCAATACCTAAAGGGGCTGCAGAAAATTTGGAGGACATTTTACAAGGGCCTGTAGGGACAGGACAAGGGGGAATGGCTTTAACCTGACAGAGGGGAGATTGAGATGAGCTCTTAGGCAGAAGTTCTTCCCTGTGAGGGTGCTGAGGCACTGGCACAGGGTGCCCAGAGAAGCTGTGTCTGCCCCATCCCTGGCAGTGTTCAAGGCCGGGTTGGATGGGGCTTGGAGCAACCTGGTCTAGTGGACGGTGTCCCTGCCTGTGGCAGGGGGCTGGATCTGGAAGAGCTTTAAGGTCCCTTCCAAGCCAAACCATTCTATGATTCACTAGAAAATATGCCCTTTGTAAAAAGGTGACATTTTAACAAGAGATTCACTGGGAAGAATAGATATCAGCACAGCTTCTCTCTACAAAACACACCATGTAGATGAGGTTAATTAACTGCGGGCTGTGGGGTCACCACAACGCAGGGGCTGTGCCGCCCTCGTCTCCCGCGGTTATTCCTCCAGTCTGTCTAAAGGAAGGCTACAATCCCTGCAGCCCTCCTCTGAGGCACCGGCGCCCGCGCTGCCTCCTGCATCCATAAATAAAACTACCGGGAAAAACTTAATGGAGCACCGGGACCCGCTCGGCTGCTGAGGCATCAAACCGGCCGCAGCGAGCCGCGGCAGCCCGGGGAGCCGAGACCGGGCCCTGCCGGGCCCTGCCGTGCCCCGTGCCCCCGCCCCCGTCCCAGACCCGCGGCCCTCGGCGAGGATCCTCACCGCGGAGGTCGCGGAACGACATCGCCGGGAGCCCGGGGCCTCCGTCCGCAGCCGCAGCGATGGGCCGCAACACTCGTCTCCATAGCAACGCGCCTACGGCGCAGCGGCCGGGACAAACTGCGGCGAGAAGCGAAGCGCCGTGAGTGGGTCGAGCCCCAGCGTCTCATCTGCCCGGGGCATCCGCGAAGCAGCCGGTGCGGCTCGGCGGGGGTCTGGACCTCCCCCTCGCTCTGCCAGGTGACGGGGACACCGAGGGACACGCTGTCCCTGCCGCCTGGGCCAAACCGGGGAACACCGGCGTGTACTGGCTGTTCCCTCAGCGCTGGGAGCCCCGGACCCCGCAGCCTGAGGCCATATCCAGCCGGGACGGGAGCTTTGCTGAGCCTGGCTTAGGTTTGTTACTTGGGTACGAGCCATCACGGGTTACTTTCCAAGAACACCCAATGTCATGTTAAACCACTGCTGGGAGGAGAAGGCCGTGCTCCCCCGTGGAACGGCGCAGTAGCCACCGGGGACACAGAACCCCATGCCCTCACCTCGCCTGAGCAGACACAACCCACCACATCTGCACCCACGGGGCTGAGGCTCCAGCCCTCTGTCCTACTGCAGTTGGCACATCCACCTCCATCCGCTCTGCAGACGCGGGCTCCGATCTCTCCAAGAACGGGAGCCCAGCATGCAGCTCTGCTCCAGTGCTCGAGCATGGCAGGGCTGAGCATGGGGAGCAGAGGGTGAGAACCTGCGGGAAGGCAGCAGGAACCTTCCCCTCTACAGTGACACCTCTCCGATGGGCATCCAGAGTGCCACAGCCACAGAGCCAAGCAACAGCAGCAGGTGGAGCACTCACTGGAGTGAACGTGCGAGAGGCCCAGCACAGCCCAGGCTGCGCACGGCAGCAGAGCCGGGGACGCCCGCAGGAAGCTGTGTCCCCAGGCCCGCCAGCACTGCTTCTTGCAACCTGTCAGCTCCCACCCACACCTGACACTGACCGCTCCTGTCTGCGGTTTCCTAACAAACCTCTTAAAGGCTCCCAGTGTCCCGAGTTTTTCCCTACGGGCACATCCAACAGCAGTTTTCACGTTGATGCATGAAGCAAGAGCAGCATGACAGCTTCTCCTCTAACGCTCAGTGGTTTCAGATGTCCTAAAGGAGCAGGAGCTCTGATCATGACACTGAAAAACACCGAACGGAGCAGCCACAGCTCTTACTGACAGGGTCATCAATATCATGGGGTGGAATGAGTTGAAAATAATCTAGATGTCAGGCTGATCTATGGACATCTCAGGACGTTTTACAGAGCAGCTGGCAGTTTCCCAGTTCTAACTGCCCCCAAGCATATGTAAGGCACGCACGCAAAGGTTCTATATTGAGTAGCAGCGTATTCACATGATCAAAAATTAATCAAAAGCAAGGAAACAGTAATAAATCCTAAAAAGAATAAATATTGAAATGAAGTGATTACATTAGAAAATGAGATGTAATTAAAAGCTGGATTTCTTATGGCAGAAAACCTCAAATAATTCACTAGTCCAAGAGCGAATCAGCCATCCAGTAACCTGGGCAAGGGACCAGAGAAGAAAGGAAATGTTCTGCTCTGCTTCTGTGTTACATTGACCAGCAAAAGGCAGGTGGGATGAAATACCTGGGGGAAAGCCAAAGCTGCAAAATAAATGGAATAAATTGGTAGTGTGCTGTTTACCTCAGCTCTTTATATAGATATCATTAATATTTATATATTAATATTAGGCAGCACAAACATACCACTGGAGATGGAGTGGATGCAACTTTGAACTAAATAGGGACCCAAATAGGAAAAACTGCCGCCCTGTAGCCATGGCAGAGGCTCAATCACATCCATGAGGGCTAGCACTTTGCTGCCTTCCCATCTCCAGGACCCCACACCCAAAGGAAACCATGCCACACCGCTCTACATATTCCCTACACACATACACTAAACTCCATAGAAACAGCTCACCATTCCACAGCCCAGCTCACACTTTTGAGAGATGCTCCCTTCCCCTCCTCCCCACCCGCATTCCACCCCCCATCACTCCAAAACCTGGAAATTTTGTTGGAAAGGGAAGAAAATCTGACATTCTGGCACAGGGTTTTGTGGCAATGTGTGAGCTATCAGACAACATTGCAGACTTCCGAGTACAGATGGTAGCACCTTCACTGCACATCTGCAGAGCCTGGTCTCCATCCAAACCTCTCACTTCATTTAGATTATATTATTTCTTTCAAGCTGCAGGAAGCCACAGCCGCTGCTGGGAGCCTGGTAGAGGTGTAGGAGGAAGCCAGCCTGGGTGTCAAACACCCTCCAAGCGGTGTGTAAGCACCCAGCAGCACCGGCTGGCGCGCAGGCTGGTCTCCAGCAGAAGGTGATGACTCCACTTTGCAGCCCGAACTGCTGGTGGTAAGGAATTAGCCTCCCCTGCGTGAACAGCTTTGCCCTAAATCACAGTTGGGCATGACAGAAGCAATAGCTGTTTTTTAACACCTCATGCAAAAACAGTCCTCTGCCTGTCTCGTGTGCTGTGCATGTGAATTTAGGGCCCCCCAAATCACATTAGTGCTGACGAGCGCTGTGCATACTGCAAGTGGGGCAGGGCAAGCCCTTCTGCTGCCAGGCTATTAGCATCATCTCATACTATTTACTGCCTCTATTCTGGTTTCAGGACTCCAGCATCTTTTAGCCCCTTCTCTCTAGCTCCCACCAGTCCTCAAACACACTGCTGAAGTCAAATCATCCTTTGTCTCATGAGCATCCATTAATCAAAGACTTCACCAAGAAATTATTGACCTGGGCAGCTGAACATCATTGATCCAAACTCCATGCCATCAGGTCCCTTTCAGCCGCTGCAAGTCTGGTTAGGACAATGTACTTTAAAATAGTCCATCATTCAAAGATCCATTTCATCAGACAGCCTAATGTCTCTGTGTCAGCTCCCAGCTGAGCAAGAGCAGTCCCGAGTTTGTGGTGCTCAACCTCACCATGCCCTGGGAGAACCTCATTCTCTGGACCAAGGCAGGAGACGAGCTCTGTGATGAGAGAAATGGGAAGGAGAAATCAACTCACTGCAACAATGGCAAGACCTTGTAGCACCCCACCAGCCGCCTCTGCCTGTAACTCTTCTTTCTTTTGGGGGAAAAAGAGCAACTTGGCCACATCTGCTCATACAGGATTGTTATTGTCATTATCGCCATTTTAGGATCAGCAAAATAAATCTAACAATTTGCTGTTTGAGACCTATTTCACCAAACCCTTTACATCTAAACCAGTGCTATCCATCTTATAGTCAAAGTGTCCTGGCTGTTAGCTAGTGGTTTTTCATTCCTCCCTGTCTCACCTCAGCAGTGCGGGTTGTGCCCCCCAGCAGCTGCTCCCCACCTTGGGCTGCACACAACCCTGTCCCTTCAGAACATCCCCACCGTATCTGTCAGATTCTCAACATATAAATAATCACCTTCATCAGTCTTTGCCTGAGCTTGTTCTTTCAGCTATCTGAAATCTTCCTACAGATGGATAGAGTCTGGGGGGGGGGGGGGGGGGGGGGTGGCTACATACTTTTTAGTTCTTTCCCCAGGTTGTGTTTTTTGGCAGAGCTTGGCACTGAAGTTGTTATCGCATGCTTCTAACTCAAATCATCACATCCTTACATAAACGTACCTGGGCAGATTGGCCTAAGGCATTTTTTCCCCCAATAACAGGGAATTCTAACTTTGTGAAGAGTTGTTTCAAACTATTCCCACAGGGTAAACAGTTACACGGTGTTAGGCTCGCCCAGGGATGCAGCAGGCAGATGGGTGCCACAACCAGGGCTTGTTCCAGGTCATAGAGAGCCCCAAGGAGCAGCTGGGATGTCTCTGCCCCTTAATTGGAAAGGAGATCTTTTTTCATGCCTTAAATTTCAGAAACTGTGCAGCAGCCAGGCGAGCAGTGCTGAACAGGAATTTGGGAAGGAGTACATGGACAGGTACACCATCACCATCACAGCTCATTTCCCAGTGCACTTCTGTGCGGTGACCTGCAAAGCAAAGCAAAAGAGCTTCAGGATTTTCCTGCTCTTTTTTTTCTGATATTGTCTCACCTGGCTATTCCCACACTTCAGATTCAGTCCTCAGTCCCAGGGACGGCATGACGAGGACATAATGTGCTGTTGAAAATATGGTCAAGTGAGGAAATGAGTCGTTTGTACTCTCATTTCTCCTGGTTTTGTTTTAATCAGGCATTTTTCAGATTCCTCAAGCAAAAAAATAACATTCATCTTTAACCTCCCTGTTGTGAAAAAAAGGTCAAAAGACCTCAAGCTTCTTTTGCATCCCAGGAGAGGCTCATGTGAAGTTGCTGGACTCTTTGGCATACTCTGACTTCCGCACAGTGTGGAAAATACTGAGAATGTGGTTGTCTTGATGGTGGAGAAAATGAAACCTGTTTCTGCTGGATTCTGACTTGGTGCTGCAGAAGGGCATTGGCTTGACACATAAACTGTTTATGGCTCGGGAGGCTGCGAAAGGATTCTGCCAGAGCAATTTTCTCAAAGAGGGGCTGGTGCAAAAATAAATAAGGCAAGGTAGGAAAGGAGGAGCCTTTCGTTTGGCCACAGATGCTTCTCATTCAGTTTCTTTGCGTCCACTTTCTACTTTTACTTGCAAGTTGGGCATCAATTTTTGCTTCTCTAAACAGAGCCTCCCCCATTACCCAGCTGGGATCAATGAGCTTTCACCTAAAGGCTGCTTTCAACCCTGGGCTGCAATATTTGCCACCCACATCCACACAGTGTGAGGTTTCTGTTTGCTGCTGAGGGCTGCCTCAGCTTGCAGACTCCTTGGTGTTGGCACAGCAGTTTCATGAGCAGACTTCTTCCTTCCCACTTTATCTAACATTAACCTCATCACTTCGGAGGCAAGGAAGGAAAGGCAACTGCTACCAGGAGGAGGGGAAATGGATGGGGATTGCTGGTGGAAAGTGAAGTGCTGGCTGTGCCCAGGAGCCTGGGGAGATCTGGAGCCTTTGACTGGGGAAGGAAAATATCCAGGAATGTCACGTTCCGGTAATTACATTGCAGAGCAGCTCCCTCCCTGTTAATGGGCTGGCATTAGAGAAGAGCTCCAAGAGCAGAGTGCAGTACCCAGGATAAGCAGCAGCCCATGTATCAAGCGGAAGTGGGTAATAAATCAACAGGCTCCATTTGATCATTCAAAAGATAAGTCAGAAGCTACTTCAGATGAAAAAGCATCCCCCAGGCAAGGAGATTTCCAGATCTATCTCAGACTTGTTCTGACAGGTCAGGTGAGGAAAGACTGGGTTCCCATTTATATGCAGTGAAAACCAAGATTGTATTTCCACTGTCCATTAGCTCCCTCCAAAGAAGAGGTGCTATTTGACTCACCTGAAGCCAGCGCTAAGTTCCGATTTCCCAGAATCTGCTTAATTTCGGGGTATCCAATTTAAGATGGCATGGCATAACCTGGTTTATAGACAAGACAGCACATCGTACATCCCTGGAAGCTGAAAGTCCAGATCATCCCTGTCGTGGTTTAAGCCCCCCACCCACGCAGTTTACTCACTCACTCACTCCCCCTCTTTCTTCCCCCAGTCCTGGGGGGATGGGGAGGAGAATCAAAAGAATTCAACTCGCACAGGTTGAGATAAGAGCAGTTTAGTAACTAAGGTATAACACAAATCACTGCTGCTACCACCAGTAATAACACAAGAGAAATACAAGGAAAGAGAATACAACTGCTCACCAAGCCCGACCCAGCCAGTGCACCCCCCAGCAGCGAACCCCCCAGTACCAAAAACCTGATCATGCTGTGCACCCCCAATCCACCACCACCACCACCCCCTTCAGGGTCTCTGCCCTCCGTCTTCACATCCTGGACATGATGTGCTGTGGTATGGAATAACCTCTTTGGTCAGTTTGGGTCAGGTGTCCTGTCTCTGCTTCCTCCCGGCTCCCCCTCCTCCCTGGCATAGCATGAGGCTCAGAAAGTCCTTGATCAAACCAAAACATCACCAAGCAGTAACTGAAAACACTGGTGTTATCAGCGCTGCTCCCAGGCCCAAAATCGAAAACGCAGCACTGCGCCAGCTACCAAGAAGGAGAAAAATGACTGCTACTGCTGAACCCAGGACAATCCCCAAATCATTGTTTCTCATGAAAAGTTTTGGTGTGTTTTTCTGCAACACCAGCGTTTGTCTCTTGACCTACCTGGAAAGAAGGATGCGGAGATCAACCAGCCAAAGAGACAGGAAAAAGAGTCAAGGTAGGCTTGGAAGGACATGATCCCATTACCCAATTTGCCCTTTTTGATGAGGGTCACCAGACAAAGATGCTGCTCTCATAGGTGAGGAGTGCAAACACTGCGCAGTGCAAGGGTGAAGCAAGCCCTCAGGGCAAGGTCTTCTTCTTGAGGCTCTAGTCTTGGCACAGACAATTATTTAACTAATTGCAATCATCATTTGGACATTAGGAACACAAATGAGTGGAAATGAAAGCTCTTTCAAGATTATCCCAAATACTCCTTTCCTGTAGAGGTGCCACCTTCGCACAGTTTTCATCCCCAGGGTGGCTTTCCATCCTCCCCTGTTGCTATCAGGGTGCTGCCTCCTGGCACCTGGCTGGTGGGATCACAGAGATCTGTGCCCTCAGTCCCACCATGCAGCCTTGGGTGGGCTTGGGGACCACAGGGAGGAGAGCCCCTTGGCTGCTCAACCAGCAACAGGACAGCAGGGGCCCTACCAACAGCCATGGTGGCGTGAGGATAGAGCCCTGTCCTTTGAAAAGGGGAGATAAAGAGCTCAAAGGGAAACATAGAAATAATAGCATTTAAACAGCCAGCAGCTGCTTTGGCACATAACCTTAGATTCTGCCAAGAGAAGAAACAGCTTGCTTCAGAAACTTCTGAATGCACCAAACTGCCGTCAAAGTCCTGAAGCGCTGGGAGGTGGGTTTGTCTTCTGGTCCCAGCTCTGCTTCAGTGCTACACCATCATTGTCTGACACAGCCTCACTGCACATCCCAGCTCGCAGGGGAAGTCAGGGTCTTGGGTAAATAGACCTTAGGGCTGAGTCAGTCCAACAGCTTGATGTCCCTGTGCTGTCAGAAACCTGTGATCTCAGCAGCAGAATTAAGTATCTCTTGTTAAAAGGTAAAAGCAGCTGCTTTATGTTCAATACATGTCAAAATAGGTGTGGGAAAAGGAAATGTTTGGAGTGGAAGTGCTAGAGGGGCTTCAGGCAGGGGATGGGGTGCAGCCAGAGTGGTGCAAGAGGGAGCGGGAGACCATTGGGGTGGCACTGGGCACTGCTGAGGTGGCAGAGGGTTTTGTGACCCCAGTAGACCCAACCTGCAGACTGGCGGTGGCAGTGCCTGGGCAAAACTGGCATTGCCAAGTCCTCCTGCAGGACCTGGCTCATGGCCCTCAGCAAAGCCAAAGGGATCCCAGCACCCAGCTTCATTGCCTGCAGGAACCTCAGCCAAACACCATCACAAGGACAAAGGGAGCAATAGCAGGTGCAGGCCTCATCTGGAAATAACCCCTTCCTTGTAACTACCTTTTCTACTGCAAGAATACACTCAGCTGTGACACTGAGCCTGGAGGGAGCGATTCCTCCTCGAGGAATTCAGCATTGCTTCCAGCGGCTCTGCACTGTTACCTGCCTGTCTGGAGCACACAGCAGATGGAGGAAAACCTTATAATCTCTCTGGAGTTGAAGCACAAGCTATTGCACTGCAGATATTATGGGATTTGGGGAATTATCATCCCCCCTCAGTTAGGTAACAAGGGCCTCCAGCTCCCTAGGCAAGAGTTAGATTGTTTTCTCTGCGAGCTGGGTGCCTTCATGAGCCATTGTACTGTTGGGAGATCTTTGGTCACATCAGAAAAAGCCCTCATGATGAGGATGTCTGTGCCTTTTTATGAGCACAGCTGATCTGTACATATAGAAATCCCTCTTTACTGGAGCTCCAGAAAATACATCACGCTGCCAGCAAAACCAGGGCCCAGCTTCAGGTTCCATTAACAAAAAGGAAAGCAAACACCCCTCGAAACTTAGTCCAAAGCCTATTGAATACCAGAAGGATGCCTGCAGGGTGGGAAAGCTGCAGAGCAGGAGTCTGGCATCATGCCTGCCTGCACCTCACCAGTAAATGGGTTTGCTAGTACCCCATCACTCTGTGTGTGTGGGTGCTCTGCACCCTCCAAGCAAGTTGTGCCAGCCGTTAGTGCTGGTGATGCCCAGCAGAAAGAAGCCCAGCCAGAGCTAAAAATGTACTCTGTTCTTCTATGGGGAAGCAAAGCTCTTTGAAGACAGAAATTGCCAAGACAGAAGGCGCAGAGTCCACGCAGCTGCTCCTGGAGAGCTTCTCTGCAACAAGAGAAACAGAAGCAACCGGGGAAGGAGCAATGACCAGGAACTATGCAGCCTTGACTCTTTAAACCAGTTAACTGGTTCTTCTATCATCAGGGGAAGTCAAACACAGGCAGGCCTGGATAACACAAAAACCTAAGCATCTGTCTTCAGCCCAGCTCATGGCATGTACTGATACCTTTAGATTCCCAACGCAGCCCCCTCCCACCCTCTTGTTTGTGAGGATTTTGTACATACACAGGAAACCAATGTCAGAAAAGGCTCAGAACAGCGGTGTGTGCCAAGCTCCCAGGGTTTTCCTGTTTGAGCCTCAAAGGAGAGTTGCATTTGAGCAGAGGAGCCATCTCCCTGCAAATAGCAAGAGAAGCACAGCAAACCGCAGCCACTCCACTAACCCCAGGCGCAGAACTGCCCTAACAGCAGCAAATTGGGAAGCTCACACAGTAACACATGCGGGGAGCTGCTGGGAAACCAGTAAGCCCCTTTCTTACCGCATTGTCCCCAGAGTGAGAAGGAGAGAGTTTTCCCAGTGAGCTGACCACCCAAGCATGCTGTGATACAGCACTGTGCCTGGCTGGCTGCAGCCTCCCAACACGGGGGGTTTAGGTAATTCCCAGAGAAGAAGGTAGCTGGGCTTTCAGGGTCGACTGGTCCCACCTTGAGCGACCTGCCCCATTACACAGCACAGCATCTGCAAGCTAGGTACTTGTTCCCCAGCTGTAAGCTATGTTATATGTCACAAGTGGGGTTGGCATCCTTGCGACTGCTGTTTGAAACCCTTTCAGATCTGCTGGCAGGAAAGAAGCGCAGAGCACGCCTCTCGGCCTACAGGTCTGAGTGGCTTGGACGCTTTGCTGAGCATAATAGTCATGCAGATCACACTCCTGGGTAAAAATACATTTTCTTCCATCACACGATGACAAAGTGGCAAACATCCAACACTGGGACAGCTGGAAGGCTGGAAGGACCCAGAGCGCAGTGCAAGACAAGGCAGCTTCTCAAGCCCTTAGCAATTTGGCTTGGTTTTGCAAAAATATTTATCAAAGCTATAGAAAACCCCTCTGTTCTCAAGGCAGCCGAGGGCCAGCACTGCTTTCAGGGCAGGCAGAGGTTACCCTGCCACAGCAGCATACTCTCCTTAGTTCCTCTGCTTGTGTAGTGGGGGTTCAGAGGTGCCCTGGGCTGGGGCAGCCAGGCAGCAGCAGCCCACGTGCCAGGACTGAGCCTCTTATTCCTCAGAGCACCAGCAAACATGGATTTTGGCATGCAGCAAAGGAGGTCTTCAGGCTGCCCAGCTTCCTCTTGAATATATGGGAGAGCAGCCTCTTTCTTCCTGTCTCCTGCCTTCACCTGCCAAATGACACCTTACCCCTGTAAGCACATAAGTAGTTGGTGGGAGGCTCTGATGAAGAAGGATTACACCTGGAGTTAGCTCAGACCCTACCATTGTCTTGAAGCTAAATGACATTTAGCAGTGGTTTTACCTGGAGTGGGGTCAGCCAGGATGGAGGTTGAGAACATGGGCTATTGCCATGCCCAGCCTCCATGGTGCCTGCAGGGGACAGTCCCTGCCAGAGCCACCACTGTGAGGAGCACAGCTTCATCCTCCTCCAACGCCTGCAAAACTCATCGTGGGCACTGGCTCACCCGTAGCGGAGGTGATCACCTGTCTGGGAGGGATGTCTGAGAGTTAGGGTGGGATGGGGCCATGTCCACATGTCCCCAGGTGTGCTCAGCTCTGATCACTGGGGGGAAAGGTATCTCACTGGGGCAAACACCTGCTCTGAATCTGTATTTCTGCCTGTTGGAAAATGCCAGAAATTACCAATTTTCACCCCAGTTTGGGTGAAAGTTGAAATGACATCATTTGAGAACACAGAAAAATAAGTACTAAGATGTGTGGAAATAAAAACCCACAGACACAGTGTTTGTAGAGCACTTTGAACCATGTGTTTCACAGAAAAAAACTGGCAGGACATCGCTGGTGTCACCTATTTATTACCATTGTCCCTGTAGAGACAGGTACTCCTGCAGCACACATCACTGCCCTGCAGCCCGGGTATCCGGTGTTACCAGCCACCTTCAAAAGGGATGGACCTGGCCTTTACAAACAGCAACTGGAAAAAGAACTCACTAAAACCCAGATGATGATGTGAATGAAAGTCTATGGAGAGATCAGAAACCAATGCAGGCTGCTGGTTGAAGGAGGTCGCCTGGAAGAGATGCGATCAGAGGGAGGCCAGCCACTGCCCTTTCCCCTTCATCCACACAGTCCCAGCTAATCCAAAACACGTTTTCATGCCCTGGGTGATGAATTTGCACTTGTTTTTAAACTGGTTCATCCAGAGAAAACCAGGTTCGCCTGCTCTATGTGTTCAGTGGGACAGAAATTAAACCAGGGGAGAGCTGACCCAGAGTCAACGCGTTTCTGATGTTTTGGACAATAGCCTCTGCTGCTGCTGTAGGTCTTTGCAATTCAGCCACGAAGGCATGTGAAGCCTCCCAAGAGGGGTGTGCCCATGGGGATTCTGCTAGTTTACAGACCATGAAGACCTGGCAAATCCAGGCATGGTGGAGGGAGAGGTGGAGGTCAGATCCAGCCACTGGTGAAAGAAACAGCTTTTGTGGAGGACAGCCTTACATCACCACCCCACTGCCCTCCTCCAGCCAGGCTCAGCCCCTCCAGCATTGCTTGTGGCTGGAGGGGAGGATGGGTGATGGGCCACAGGGATGCCTCAAATCACACCTATTGATAAAATGTGAGTGAAAGAGATGGGCAGGATATGCTGGCAGGGGGGACAGTCCTGCTCCAAACCCACCTGAAACTGCCCCACCAGGGTTTAGGTGGTGGGATACAGCCCCAGCAGCCACCATTTAATCTTTTCTGCCTGGAAACCTGCTCGTGCCCCCTTTGTTTCTGGCAAGCAGACGTACCTTGTCCACAGGGTGCCTGAGGGGAGGCCATCCCTGTGCCCTGAGGATGGCAAAAAAGCTGCCCCTTGCTCAAAGTGTGGGACAAAGGGGTTTTTCTCTCCAAAGGGGTTTTCCCAAAGTCAGTTTCAGGGCTGTGTTTCACCTTTGGAAAATCACCTGGATTTCCACCCCAGGGTTGTAAATGCAGCTGGGCGGCAGAGCAAAACACAGCTCCATCGCCATCCCCTTGTACATTACAGCCACACAGGAAGGGGTCGACCACCATCCTTTTCTACCCCAGCAAATGGAAAGCAGATGCTGCTTTCCCTGGATGCGGCAGGAAAAGACAGACACAATTCTGCTTCAGTAGGTGCTACGGAAGGAGTTGCAACTGGACTCCTAGTAGGCAGAAAGGAAGTAAAAGATGCAGCTTCTTATCTGCTCTTTGAGTTCCCAATGCCGGGGTACAGCAGCCCTGATGTGGAATACAGATGCTGCACTGCCCACCAGGGCCTTAAATATGGAAGAGGGCGAGCTGTGCCCTTCAGCAGAGGACAGGTACAAAGAGTGCGGCTCCAGGGCAGGATGTGAATATAGATGATTTTCAGAGAAGTTCTTGATCTTATCTTTTAAGCCTTCCTGCTTGACAAAGGTGAGAAACACAACAGAAACTAGAGAGACTTGGTGAGGTTTGAGCAGACCTGGCAACCTGTGCACCTGCCGGCTCTCTGGAAGGACAGCATCAGCCGAGGGCTTCTCTGAGTAAGTGCCAAATTCAACAGTGCCTTTATGAGCTGAGAAAAGCCGTTTATCACGAGCATGTGGCAGCACGGCTCTGAAACACCAGCTTGAACGTGACCTTTATGGAGAAACACTGTGGATGTGGACAAGGTGGGATCCCCGGGCTCTCATTGCCCAGGAGGATTTGAAATGGGATGAAAATACTCTGCAAAACCCCAGTCTGAGGGTTCCAGGTTTCCTATGTCCCCTGTAAGGTGCTGGATTGGGGCACCCTCCAAGGCATCTCTTAGGATGTGGTTTGCAAGCTTACTCTTTACTCAAAAGAGCATCTCTCCCTGTGCCTCCGAAGTCTTTTGTTCCCCAGTATCTCTTTAAACCAGCACTTATTGGGAATAAATGTCCACGCATCTGATTCTCTGGAAGATAACTCAGCTGGTCCAAAATCAGTGGGAAGGCAGTGGCGTTTGGCTGATTTCTGGCTATGGGATTATCAATCAGATAATCAATCCCTTCATAATCCCTTTATAATCATATTGTAGCAAAGACTGCGGCCATCAGGCAGATGCTCAAGCACATGATGAATTAAACATTACATTTCTTGTTGTCAGTGCAGGAATAAGACCCAAAGTGTAAATCTGCTGTCTGTGAGGTGTGGTGGTCAAGCCTCATGGTGATGCGCTCACTGGCTGGAGCGACTCAACGGCTCCCAGAAGGTAGGTAAGCTGCTGCTCTGTATCAGAGGTCAGCCTCCCCCCAGACCACTGTCCTGCAGAAAGAGGAAGCGCTTTGCGGTTGGGCAAAGCTTGTGGTCATTTCTCACCTTCATCAGAGGGGTTCAAACAAGAAACAGGTTTTGCTCAGATGCAGAAGGAGCTTCCAAACAGAGCAAACCCCCAGGGCAAGCAGGTCCACGCTTGCATGGATCTGCACCTCACCAGGCTGCACTTAACTTTAACAGCACCATCTGCTGAGATGAAAAATACTCTGCTTTTTAGTCTATACGGAAGCTTTTGGTGCACCTTTGCTGACAGCAGCCTCCCAAGTCCAGCAGCAAGTGGTGCGGGACTGATCAGCTGCCAGGAATGCTGTCCCTCCTCCTCACTTGGGCTCGTGGGCTTCCACATGCTGATGGATTTCTCTACCTGGTAACAGCCTGGTAGGCATTTCTGAGAAGTTCATTGAATAACTGCAAGTCAGGATGTGTTGATTAACGTTTCTGTTCCACGAATCACTTCTGTACGAGAAGCAAAGGCTGCAATAATGCACACGTCTGAATTTCCCTGCCACTAACAGCCGGATAAAATTAAACCTGCTTTCTTTCAGGGGGTGTTTCTGCTGGTGAGCCTGGTAGCAGTCCTTGGAGAAAGGAACTTGGACCTGTGTGGTCGTCTGGTTTGGCGTGACACTGATGGAGGGCACTGGGAGAGTCCTGAGCACCACTGCAGCTCTCAGGTTGCCAAAGTGGCACCAACACCATCCATACATGAGACCACTCGGAGGCAATTTGAACCGTGCTTTTAACATGAACTTATCAATGGTATCTCCTTAGTGACAGCCACGCAGCACAGCCAACATCCCCAAACCCGCCGCAGCAGGACAGCAGCTATGGAGGGCCGGGGGATGGTGGCCTTTCAGGGTCTTACCCATTGCACGAAGAGCTGGGAAAGTCTTTCAAGCAGCTGTGTCTTTTGCAGAGCTGTCAGGGCCTGGCCAGTGAGATTGAGGTGCTACAATTGCCATCGCATGCTGGTGGGCAGCGAGGACTGCAGCCAGGAGATGCACATGGTGCCCGCAAAACTGCTGATGGGAATGCCCGAGCATCTCCTCAGATGTAGGGCAGCAGTGAGGGGTTGTCCCTGGGCAGGGACAGTGGAGGACATGGCTGTCCTGAGGGAGGGCTCAGCCCTGGGGGATGAAGCACCAGGCTCCAGCTCCGCATCCATCCCAGCGATGCTTAGACCTGGGATGCTCTCACAGCCACCTTCCCCATGCCTACAACTGGCCCTCCAGCACCCCATAGGTAAGGATGCAGCCCCAGCTGAGCCACAAGCACCGCAGTCGCTATGGAGACCCTGACTGAGATGCATTAATATGGAGAGGAACAGCTTGTTCCTCACATCCCCTTTCAAAGGATCAATGAGCACATCACCTCCAGATGGACCCCCACCTTGGTGCGGTCCCTGCTGACACCTCAGAGCCTAAAGGGACCACACCAGGCAGTGACGGCAGGAGGTCTGTGGTCCCTCTCTGGGGAATTGCAGCTCCAGCTCACATACCTGCATGCGGGAGCACTGAGCTGTCTTCCAAATTCAGCATCACAATGCGATGATCCCACCCCATGGTCCTGCTGACAATAGAAGGGTTCACACAGGGAGATCTGTAGAGCAAAGCCATAGGGTGCCCAGGTCTGGGAAGGGGGACATGGCTGGAAGCATCTTCTATGGGTGCCCCAAGACCATGTTATGGCTGCGTGGCGCAGGGTGTGACTCTGGGAGAGCTGGAACCAGCTCCAGCCCCATGGCAGAGTGACATACGGGAGCAGCGAAGGAGCCCCTCAGACAATTCCCCTCAAGACAGGACTCCTTACCCCTTCAGGAAACCTTGTACAGGAGCTTTCTGAGCATCCTCCTCACTCCACATCCCCTTGCAGAGGTCAGCACACAGCAGCACACAGCACACTACAGCAACCACGTGGCAATGTCAGCCCAGAGAGAGAGGGTCAAAGCCAGGACAGAGCTAGCCCACTGCCTGCCGCGGTAGGGCAAGAGAGGGAGTTCTGTACCTGGAGCAAGAGGCGAGGAGCCAGGCTGCAAGCAGGGGCAGGGGAGACCATCCAGAGCTCAGGCTGCAGTGAGCCGCCAAGCTTCAGCAGGTCCCGCTCTGCTGCGGATGGGAAGGGGGGACCACAGCAACAAAGCAAAGTTCAAGTGCCACCGTCCGTAAGGGGCAGCCCCGGCCTGTTGGTGTGGGTGGGATCGGGCAGGGCTCGGGTCCTCATCCCTCTGTGCCTCCACATGTGCTGCAGGAGATTCCATGTCTTCCAGCAACGTTGGTCTTCGGGAGCTATTTGGGGATTATACCCTTATGCGGAAAGATGAGTCACCTTGGGAAACAGGTAACTGTCCACCAAGGAGGAAAACCACAAAAGCTCTAGGAAAGCTGCTTCAGCAGCATGGCTGAGGTAATATCTCCTCCTCATCCCCATCCCTCTCTGCTATTTGACCATCATTAGGGGTACTGAGTGATGCCAGCTCTTCTCTGTGTTAATAGTTGTTGCATCTTCTTCCAGCAAGACTGTTATGGAGGGAGAGCATGTCTGTCTGCACCAGCTGAAGCTGCCTGAAAGTGCACGTGCTTGTTTCTCAGCGCCCTCCATGGCTTACAGGTTTCCCTGGTGCCCAGACACCACACTGGGCTGTGCCCCGTCCCATGCGCTCGGTGATGCTAGTGCAGAGACACCCTCTTCTTTCAGGCCATTTGCTGCCTGGAGCTTTTGAGATTTCAGTTATGCTGCATCTCCCATCTCCATCCTCAGCGATTGTCAAAACCAGGCTGGGTAAAGCCCTGAGCCAGGTCTGATCTTTAAACTGGGCCTGCTGTGACTGTGCTTGGACCAGAAACTTCCTGAGGTCCCTCTGAGCCAGGATTACCCTAAAATCATCCCACCTCCAGTGCTGTTGCTCTGTCCTAATCTCAGTGGTACCACTCCTGCGGGAGACCGGCTGCTTCCAGCCATCATTTCCCCACCTTACTATGAGGCTTGGGCCAGCCAGTCCTTCCCACAGCCCATGTCCTTCAGCCAGACCTCAATCTTCAGTGCCACAGACAAACATCCTCCTGTGAGCTCTGCCTGTACCTCCTCATCATCTGAAGGCATGAAGTCCCTTGATGGGGCTCCTGAGCCCCTTGACTGCTCAGCCTGCCCTTCCTTGAGCCTCCGATCAGGGACCCGTATGCATTGGTCCACGTAGAAACATTCTGCAAAGGGTTAAATACGTGGTACCTGGGGCTCTTTATTATGAACTACCAGCCCAGCGCCCTCACCAGAGCCTGCGGTGGTGGCCCAGGGCTATGGTACTACCTTCTACCTGGGTGTTTCCATAACCTGCCAGGCTCAAACCAACCTTGGTGTCCCCCCAGCCTCATGCTGGAACTCAGCAGGTGGTGGCCTCACCCTTCAAGAACCGTATCAGTCAGTGCTGATGGGAACGTTGCCACCCTCGGTATCTCTCCAGCACTCCCCCCATCTCCGCCCTTCCAGCCCGAGTTCTCACTCCCATTGCTGCTATCCCAGCTCCCGGTGAGTGTTGGTGGGAGAAGCTTGCCTTCTGCCTTGGTACAGATGGACACAGCCCTGAGGAATCCAGTAGCTGACCCTGACAGAGGGGGAACACTGGGGTCTGCATCCACACAGCCTGTGGGTCCCCCATCCACGGCTCATGCCCCCCACCCCCCAGCATGAGCCCTGCCCACAGTGGGGGTACGCAGAAGGGGTCCCCGGTACCCCAGCTCCCCACTGTGCTGACTGCTGGTGCCTGTGTGTTATGTGCTGTCCTCATGCAGAGGCTGCTCAAATCCTGCCACAAAACTGCTCCGTGCTCCCAGTCCCATTAGGAGCACCAGAGGCGCGTTCCCTGCCTGCCCAGGCCGCTCCCGGCGCCACGGTGGGTTTGCAGGGGCGATGCGGCCCCAGCCTCCCGGCATGAACCAGTGCTGCTGAAAGCACACCAGCGCCCAGCTGGGGCACAGGCGCCTGCTGCCCCAGGGCACCCGGGGGAGCCCCTGAAGGGGGTCAACATCCCCAGGAGCTCACGGCTGCTTTGCAGATCCACTTCCCCGGCAGGATAAAGCCATGGGGGTGGAAGGATCCGCTGCCTGCACATGAGGCTGAAGTCCTCACATCACAGTGATGCTCGGGGGCGTGCAAAGGTCCAACTCACCCTCCAGTGCTGTCCCACTGCTCACCTCCCCTTCGCCTTCCGCCGTTTCCATCTCGATCACATAATTTTCAGCCTGCCATCTGCATACGTTGAGCAGACTTGCTCTGATCTGCTCACAAGCAAACACCTGGGTAGAGAGGCCCCAGGAAGATCCCAGTGTCGGCTCGTGCTGAGAAGGGCCCCTGAGGATTTGGCTTCCCTGAAACAGCAGAACACCACCGCAGGCTGCTCCACTGGCGGGTTTTGTCACTTGGAATAACAGGACACCTCTCATTCACTGCATTGAGAGATGCAGCTCCTCACCCCCCTGAATCTCTGTGTGCTCCCAGCCCGCTGGAACAGTTCTGAGACAAACACGTTTCCACAGAATAAATGCATGTTCTGATGCATGCAGCCAGCAGCAGGTTTAGAGTGGGAATAAACCTGGCATCCCACTGCAGGGCAGGGCCAGCAGCAGCTGCCCAGCGCATGGTGGCACCAGGCACGTCCTCCACCTGGGGCAAAGGCACGAAACCCAGGGGGGCTCCACTGCCGGTCTCTGGGGGGGTCCCCAGGGGCTTTAAGGGAGGGCTCAGTCACCCTTTGAATCTCCTCTGCATGCTCCAGTGATAGGTAAACACCAGTGCCAAGGCGGTGCTCACCTGGCCTGGTGGGTCAGCACAGACCTCCCTGCTTCACCAGGCTTGTCCCACGGCTTGGAGCTGGGTGATGGGCTGTGACCTGTGCTGGATCCAGCATCATCCTGGGATCAGTGTCCCCAAGCAGCCCACCCTGGGCTTTGAATGATGAGGGGCTGCACCACAGCACCCAGTGCAGGGGAGAGCCGTAGGGGCACCCAGCCTGGAAGGTGAAGGACCCCCATGACTTGCCCTAGGGCCGCATGGAGGGGGGGGTGTCTTGAGGAGCAGGCAGAGGAACAGAGGGGCTGAACCAACGTTCCCATCCCCGTGGCTCACAGTTTGAGGGCTGAAACACATCCCTGTCCCCATGTGATGTAACCCCGGGCAGGGCTGGACACCCATCCCCGTGGGTCCCCGGCTGGACCCGGACCCTCATCCCCGTTCCCGGGCGGTGCACCGGGGGCTCGGCGGGGCCGTCCCGAGCTCCGCGGGGAGGGGAGACCGCGACCTCCTGGGCCCGTCGGGGCGGCCCGAGCCCAGGGAGGCGGCACCGCCCCCCTCCGGCCCCCCCCGTCGGGGCTCGGCGCTGGCGGGAGGCGGCCGCGGTGCAGACGCGGCTCGTTCGCCGCTCCGCTCATGTAGCGGAGCCGGGGCTGCCGGTGACACCCACCGGGGCTACCGCTACCACCTGGGCTGCGGAGCCGCCGCTGCCGTGCAGGGTAAGCGCAGCCCGGGCTGATGGGGACCCCCGCGGGCACCGAGCGGGACCGGGGAGCATCCGCGCTACGCGGAGCATCGGCGGGCACAGCACCCGGGGGTCCGTGCTGGCGGGGGAGCTGCGGGGGGACCTGGGCTGCTTCTCCCCCAGGAGCGCCCGCTGGGGCTGTGGGATGCTCCGTGCGAGCAGCAGTGGGGCCGAGGGGTGATTTGGAGGGTCCCATCCTGGCGGGCAGGCAGCGGGGCGGGGGAAGCACGGAGAGGTCTCCTTGCCTTCCCCTGGGCTTAGGGGCAAGAGGCACCCGTGGGTGCCGGGGTGAGCAGCACAGGGGCTGTCACATCGCTCCCCGGGATGGCTTCCGCTCCCCCGGCCCCTCGCTGGCTCAGGGCTGGCGGCGGTGCTCTGGAAGCTCGGCAGGAGGTGGGATCCCTTTGTGCTCCTCTGCCTGGTGCTCCCCGAGGTTTTGGCTCCAGCGGGGAAGTGAGGGGGCTGTGGCAGCCCGGGACGTGCCTGCAGCTGGCACTCATACCCGGTGCTCTGCTGCCTCCGGGAGCACATCCTCCTCGGCACACCCTCAGCCCTCCTCCTTACCCAGGATCCAGGTCCCCAGCTCAGCCCCAGACGTGCCCCGGCACTGGGAGCACCAGCCAGTGGGGCAGCCATGGGGGACGTGCTCGGGCCTGGGTACCGGCAGAGCCTCTTCCGTCTTGTCTGGATGTGCCTGCTCTCCTGCATGCCGGTAAGGCACAAGCTGGGGCTAGCTCATGGGGCAGCAGGGTTGGCACTGCTGGGCTTCGACCCATTGTGAACTGGTTCGGTTCTGGCTTGGCTGCATGTGCCTGCCCATCTCGAGGCAGGAATCACTGCGGGGATGCCTGCAGACTCCTCAGGAGCCACCAGAGGCTCTGACCCAGCTTTGGGCTTGCAGCAAGGTGGGGCCAAGGTGCTGGAGAAGACGTTTGAGGAGTGGATGCGGTACCGTGATGAGTGCTTGAGAAGGATGGCGAGCGAACCCTACCCGGCAGGTACCCCCTGTGCCATGGCTCAGGTCACATGTGGGGGCACATGGAGCCAGGTGGTAGTGAGGCTGGGGCCAGGTTTTATCCCTCCCCCAGCATCCCCTACGCTGGTCACCAACGGAGGGATGAGCTGGGGACTGATGAGCCTCGCCGCATCTCAGATGGGCTGCCCAGGGCTGGGATGTCCCTGGGGGTCTGAGGCTGGGGTGGGGCACCAGGGACCTGTTCAGGGTGATGCCCCCTCAGAGGTGCTGGCAGTGGCAGGGCTGGATATGGCTGTGTCATCGGTATTTGACCTCTGTGTTTTCCTCCCTCACTGCTGTTGGAAGGGCTCTTCTGCAACCGGACGTTCGACATGTACGCCTGCTGGCCCGACGGGAGCCCTGGCATCACCGTCAACGTCTCCTGCCCCTTTTACCTGCCCTGGTTTGAGAAAGGTGATGATGACTCGCTACAGCTACCTGAAGGGAGGTCTTAGTGAGGTGGGGGTTGGTCTCTTCTCCCAAGTAACAAGTGACAGGACAAGAGGAAACAGCCTCAAGCTGCACCAGGGAAGGTTTAGACCGGATATTAGGAACAATTCCTTCCCCAGAGGGTGTTCAGGCATCGGAACAGGCTGCCCAGGGCAGTGGTGGAGTCACCGTCCCTGGAAGTGTTCACAAACCGTGTAGACAAGGTCCTCAGTGACATGGTTCAGTGGTGGCCTTGGCAGTGCTGGGGAATGGTTGGACTTGATGGTCATAAAGGTCTTTTCCAACCCAATTATTGCTATGCTTGTATGGCCCTCTGCCAGCCTGGAGCTGGAAGTCAGGGCTGAGCCATGCTGGGAGGTGTGAAGATGCTCTTGGGGTTTTCCCTCCTGCCCACTGCTGGGGGAAGAGGGACCCACAGCAGAGCTGGGTGTGAAGGCACGTATGGGGCACGGAACAGAGCCACACTGCCCCGGCAGAGGGTCTTTGGGGCTGAGTAGAGCCTGACCCACCATGCCAGAAGTGGGGTTTGGGGAAGCGTGAGGAACACGGTGTTGGTGTCTGCAGTGAAGCACGGGCTGGTGAGCCGCAGGTGTGGCGCCGACGGGCAGTGGGTGACGGTGAATGGCAGCCAGCCCTGGCGCGACTACTCCCAGTGCGAGGAGGAGACAGCGGCCACCATGGAGGAGGTGGGTGCCCCGGCCCAGCTACGCAGCGCGGCGCTGCTGGACCTGGCTCACCAGCACGGTGCTGGCCTGCAGGAGGGTGCCCGCCGGCTGATGGTGAGCTTCAAGGTGCTCTACACAGTGGGGTACTCGCTGTCACTCCTCACCCTCATCTCTGCCCTGCTCGTCCTCACTGTCTTCAGGTAGGAGACCCAGGGAGCACGGTCCTGCCCCTTGTCCTCCTCACCAGCGGTGGCTGAGCTGAGGGGTGCCCCCCACACTCTCACTGTTTCAGGAAGCTCCACTGCACCAGAAACTACATCCACGCCAACCTCTTCGCCTCCTTCGGGCTGCGGGCAACCTCGGTGATGGTGAAGGATGCGCTGCTGGAGAGGCGCTGGGGCATGGAGCTGGTGCGAGTGGCTGACTGGGAGGCTCTGCTGAGCCACGAGGTGAGTGCTGCCCCATGGGGTCCCTGCATGGTGCTGGGCTGGAATCGCCCCGGGCAGGGGTGTGCAGCGGGTGCTGGTGCTCATGCAGCCACAGGAACCTGGTGAGTGAGCTCCAGGGGTGCCCATGCCCCTGGTGGGGGAACTCTTGGGGTGCCTGTGCCCGTGGATGAGCCCCATGGTGGGTCTCCCCTCGCAGGCGGCACTGGGCTGCCGGGCCGCACAGGTGCTGATGCAGTACTGCATCCTGGCCAACCACTACTGGTTCCTGGTGGAAGCCGTCTACCTCTACAAGCTGCTCATCGGGGCCGTCTTCTCTGAGAAGAATTACTACAGGCTCTACCTCTACCTGGGCTGGGGTAGGGGCCACCCGGGCGTGCGGTGGGGCCGGGGGCAGGACCTGGGGTCGGTGCGGGTTGTGGCCCTGGGAGGGTGCGGGGAGGGGGCTCTGCTGACCCTGGGTGTCCCCACGGTGCTCCCTGCCCCGGGGCTGGCCTCTGAGCTCAGGCGGGTGCTTGGTTTTACAGGGTTTGCTGTGTGACTTGCAGGGACCCCCGTGGTGTTCGTGGTGCCCTGGGTGGCCGCCAAGTACCTAAAGGAGAATGCGGAGTGAGTGGGGAGGAATGGGGGGTCCTGCTGGGATGGTTGGCCCAGGATGGGCAGTGGGGTAGAGGCTGCTGTGGGTCCCTGACCCACCACGCTGGGGCTGGCATGCTCTTGGCCTCATCCTGCCCCGATGCATGGTGTAATGGTGCTGCTCTCCCTGTATCCCTGCACAGGTGCTGGGCACTGAACGAGAACATGGCTTACTGGTGGATCATCCGCATCCCCATCCTGCTCGCCTCCCTGGTATGGCACCGTGGCCCCATGGCTTTCCCAAGAGCAGCAGTACTCCAAGGCATCGTGCTAAGCACACATGGGTTGTTTTCTGCACCAGCTTGCTAACGCACGAGTTCTGGGAGCCCATGGAGGGGTGGTTGGGCTGAGCCCCACCGAATGGGGCTGGGTGTGCCTCTGCTGCTTCCCAGCCAGGATTTTGGGATGGTGGGAGGGGAGGAAGCTCTGGGGACCCAGTGCCACTGGGCTGCAGCAGCCTTGGCGCTATGGGAGGGTGTCATCGCCCACAGCACCCAAGGGTGTGTATCATTTTCAGGGTGGGCTGTGAGGGGCAGAGTGCCCCGTTATGCAGGGTGCTGGGGTGTGCAGGGTGCTGGGGTGTGCAGGATGCTGGGTGCACAGGGTGCCAGTGTGTGCAGGGTGCTGGATTGTGCAGGGTACTGGGTGTGCAGGGTGTTGGGTGTGCAGGGTGCCAGGGTGTGCAGGGTGCTGGGGTGTGCAGGGTGCTGGGGTGTGCAGGATTCTGGGTGTCCAGGGTGCCAGTGTGTGCAGGGTGCTGGGTGCACAGGGTGTCAGTGTGTGCAGGGTGCTGGGTGCACAGGGTGCCAGTGTGTGCAGGGTGCTGGGTGCACAGGGTGCCAGTGTGTGCAGGGTGCTGGGTGCACAGGGTGCCAGTGTGTGCAGGGTGCTGGGTGCACAGGGTGCCAGGGTGTGCAGGGTGCTGGGTGCACAGGGTGCCAGGGTGTGCAGGGTGTTGTGTGTGCAGGGTGCTGGGTGCACAGGGTGCTGGGGTGTGCAGGGTGTTGGGTGTGCAGGGTGCCAGGGTGTGCAGGGTGCTGGGGTGTGCAGGGTGCTGGGGTGTGCAGGATTCTGGGTGTCCAGGGTGCCAGTGTGTGCAGGGTGCTGGGTGCACAGGGTGTCAGTGTGTGCAGGGTGCTGGGTGCACAGGGTGCCAGTGTGTGCAGGGTGCTGGGTGCACAGGGTGCCAGTGTGTGCAGGGTGCTGGGTGCACAGGGTGCCAGTGTGTGCAGGGTGCTGGGTGCACAGGGTGCCAGGGTGTGCAGGGTGCTGGGTGCACAGGGTGCCAGGGTGTGCAGGGTGTTGTGTGTGCAGGGTGCTGGGTGCACAGGGTGCTGGGGTGTGCAGGGTGCCGGGTGCACAGGGTGCCGGGGTGCACAGGGTGCCGGGGTGTGTGTGCCCCTGCACTGTCTCCTCCCGCAGATCAACCTGCTGATCTTCATGCGGATCCTCAAGGTGATCCTGGCCAAGCTCCGAGCCAACCAGAAGGGCTACGCAGACTACAAGCTGCGGTGAGCCGGGAGGACTGTGGGTGCTTCTGCCTCCTCCTATACTGCCTCCGCCGCCCCATCCACCCCTACCCTGCAGCTCCATCCTGCGCATCATGAAACAGCCACCCTGAGATCACCAAAGAGCTTGTCCCTGACTGCGTTTGTGCCCCAGCGCTTCAGTACTCGCTGCTGGAGGAGTCCCATTACTCTATTTCAGTCTGGCCAAAGCCACGCTCACCCTCATCCCCCTCTTTGGGATCCACGAGGTTGTCTTCATCTTCGCCACTGACGAGCAAACCACAGGCATCCTGCGCTACGTCAAGGTGTTCTTCACCCTCTTCCTCAACTCCTTCCAGGTGAGGTGGAAGCCTTTGCTCTGCCATGGGTACACCATGGAGCAAGAACTGAGGGGTCCCTCTCCCAGCGCATTATCCCCACCCCATGGTGCTCCGACCTCAGGGGTGGGGACCTCCAGCCCTGTGCTTGGGTGCATGATGATGGCTCCTGTGCTGAGGCTGTGGTGGCAGGGGCACCTCGGCCCCAAAAGTGCCCACAAGTGGCCTATGAAACTAAACCTACCTCAGCCCCAACGAGGCTCACTCCCCTCCCCTGCTCACCCTCCAGGGCTTCCTCGTGGCCGTGCTCTACTGCTTCGCCAACAAAGAGGTACGTACCTGCTGCAGCTCCTGCCCAGAGCACGGCTCAGCCCTGCCTCAGCCAGAGGCTTTGCCACCCCAGCCCCTGCTGCTCGTGCTGCAGGAGGGCACAGCCCCCGCTCACTCCTGTCTGGGACAGGTGAAGTCGGAGATGAAGAAGAAGTGGCAGCTCTGGAAGCTTGACCACCCGGCTCTCTGCTGTGCCCAGTGACGTGGCACCCGGCCCCACAGAGCCAGGACGAGGGGATATGGTGGGTGTGGGGACCCGGCGGGAGGGCAGCGCGCCTGGGATGGCCATGCTGGGACCAGCATCTCTGCTGTGCCGCACCTGAGAGCACTGGAGCTGCTGGGGGGACGTTCCCCTTCTGCAGTCCAAAGTGGGGCAGGTGCCCTTGGCTGCTCCCTCAGAAGAGCCTCACCTCTCTTGGTGAGCTGCACGGGGGATGCTGCTCCTTTCCACCATCAGCTAGCTCTACTGGCACCCACCGGATTAGTTCATGAAACCCCCTTCCCATCTGCACCAACCTGCACACCTCCAGAAGGGGATTGCGGCTGCTGGGGAGGAGCCTGTCCATCAGCAGAGGACAAGCAGCAGGGAATGGAAGTTGCTGCTCAGCCTGGCACTGCTGACACAGATCTGCACCCCTTGCCTGGTGAACCAACACCTCCTGCTGCACTCAGGGCTGTGCCAGCACTGCTCTCCTTGCCCTAAGGACCATTTCTCCAGCATGCCAAGAGCTCCCAAACATCCATCCCAGAGCCATCCTGCACAGTCCTCGGTAGAGAGGTGCTTCTGCTGCACCTTCTCACCCTGCTCACCCCTGGTACAGATCATGGCATCCACTCTCCAGCAGCACAGATCTGCACCTCGGGGGTCCTTCCTCTGAGCCCCCCCTGCAGCAGATTCCCCACGCCTCCTGGCAGCAGAGCCACAGCAGCATTCATGTAGCTTCCTGCAGTGCTTGAGCACTTGGACTGCATTCACCCTGCACGTGAAGGGCAATGCTGCTGCTCCTCCAGTGGCAGGGGAACACCACACAGGAGTATGAAGGACCCAGCACCCAGCCCAGCACCAACTCTTCAGCATGGAGAGCCAGGAAGCCCGTGTAGGAGCTGCACTTGGCTCAGGGACTGCTTTGCTGGCAAAAGGCTGGTGGGCCTGAGTCCAGATGTGCAACAGCTGGCATTTGGGATGTTTGCTTCCCAGTAGGGTGGCAAAGCCACAACTGCTGCCTCTTGCTGAGTGAGCCCAGGGCACCAAGGAGCACCTACACCCCTGCCTTTGCAAGTGAAGTATCGAGGCTGTGTCGTTTGAGCAGCGCTGCATGTATCCGGCTTACAGCTCCTTTCCTGGCACTGGCGCTCTGCTCCCATGGGAGCAGAGAGCAGCTCAGATGCTATCCCCCGACCCCCTTGCTCTTACTTTCAGTAGCAGCACAGACATGCTGCTGAGTCTGTTGTTGTACCGCATGACGCTTTACCTCAGGAAAAGGCTGCTCTGGGAGGGAGGAAGCAGCTCTTGCTCTTCACTACATGGATACAGGGGGCTCAATAACTCCAGTGCCCTCTGCCCTCAGCCTGGGACAGAGCCTTTTGCAGATACAGCGTCTCAAAAAAGGTGGTCATGAGCCCAGGAAGGAAAGTCCGCACCCACCTCAGCTGGGCCTGAGGCTAGAGAGGCATGCAGGGGTGTTCCTGGCTCCCTGTAACCCCTCTGAGCCGATTTTACACATTAACTCTCTTCTCAGATGTAAATAAATGTTTATTTTTCAGCAAACAGAGCATGTTGCTTCTGTCAGCTCTGAAGGAGGGAAACACAGAGGCAAATGCAGCCATATATCCAAGAGCAGAGATTTGTGCTTCAATACACACCCTCTCAGGGAGAGGGCATTAAACAGATCCCCAGAGAGCCTGGCTCAACACAACCAGCCTCCCCCACTGCTCTGTGCTTCAGGCGCTCCCTGAAATGCTGTATAAGATGGAGCCGAGAAAAAACAGGTAACAGTTCTCAACACTGAGGACTTTGAATCTTGGCACAAGAAGAAAGCTCTGGCTGCACACCAGCCCACAGATGGGCCTCTGTAGGACACAACATCTCTAAGAAACTCCATTTATGTTGAAATACATCAAGAGCTTTAGCTTTGATTGGAAAGAGATGCTAATGTAGCCCTATGCAAAGCTCTCTGCGATAGCTGCTGAATGGTGTCCTCTTCAGTACGTGGTTCAAGAGACCAAGAAGCTGGGTGAAGGTGTAGAACAGTCACACCAACAGCACACAAGCCTCAAACCAGAGCTGGGCCCAAGATGAGAAGAAAACACCAGCACGACACCCAACAAGGCTTAAACTTACTTCTGAGTTAGTGCAGAGAGACAACTCTCATCATGCAACTGGGACTGCTGGGGCACAAAAGTGGTGATCCCAGCCAGGAAGGGAAGAGCTGAGCCCTCAGGGGAGCACCCACTGTATCACTCACCCATGTTCTTCCTCTACAGCCCTGGCACCGCCTGACCACATAAATTCCCATATCACATCCAGCAGGAGTCAGGCAGGGCTGGGAAGCATTGGATAAGGCAGCCCCTAGAGCCCTCAGCACACAACCACATAGAAAAGGAAGCTGGAAAGCACTGCATGCATTCCCAATTGTCCTGAAAGAAATGAGGGAGGCTATTCATGAATTATACAACCCCACACACCAGAAACAGGTTTTCAATTTTTATTAATTTCATCCAGGTCAGCAAACACTATTTCACTGGGACAGCACCAGACCCCCACTGCCTGCACAGCCCCCATTTCAGCTCTGCACACTGTGTGAAGTGCCCCAATAAAGGGATTCCCTCTCCTCAGGGAAACACTGTTCTATAAAATCGCCTTACACTACTCTAACACCCCTTTAAGCCTTTACAGCTGGGCTCCTGCAGCACCTTGTTGTAGGGCTCTCCTTTCCCTTCACACATACACAGCTGCATCTCACCCACCCTTTTTCCCAGGCCCCCAAACATTACTATCTATTGGATGTACCCCCTTAACCCTCCCAACCCCCTTTTCTTCTATGCTATGACCAAGCAAAGCCAGCACCAAGTCTGTGCAGTGTCTCCTTCCAGCCACCTCTTTTTCACCCAGCTCTGAATGCACTGCTGCGCCAGGGCTTCCCATACTCTCCAGATGCTCTCAGGCCTATTCACTTGGATTTACGGGGTTTGGGTTGAGACTTCTTTTGCTTCCATGAAAACTTTTCCCCTTTTTCCCAGACATCTTGCCTTAAATTCAAATCTGGACTTCTAAGGGACACAGCACTGACAACCATGGGCTAAGTGCAGCCAGAGACAGCACGAAGGCTCAGGGAAAGGGCAGTAACTGCCTTGGTACTCTCCACCATTCCTCCAGCAAGGGGGAACAGAGGACAAAGCCCAAAATACTTTTCCCAGCATGGCCTCACTGATCTGAGCAGCTTTCAAAGATGCTGCCTTAGGAGAATTGGCTCTACCTCACCAAAACTAGCTCTTCAGGGTGAAATTCTCCTGTCCTGGGAGATCACCCACACCAGCACAAGAATGCCTTGGCAGAGCTATTTCCAAACACTAAAGCCCGGAAAACAAACACAGGCAGTGGTTGAGGACCAAAGCTTTGCACCACAGCTACACCTGGGATGATTTCTTTTGTTTATCTCCCACGTGGGATAGGTCTATCCCCTAGTTCCCATCCTGCGTGCCCTGGCACTCTGCTGCTTGCCAGAGGCATAGGAGACTGAACAGTCTCAAACTCTGTTCTCTCTCATGTCCTTCCAGGCGAACATCTGCCTTGAAACCACTGTCAGCGTTGGGATCTTGGCACTGACAAACCAGACAGGCAGAATCTCTGCCATAAAGCACTTACCACAAAAACGAGTTCCTTGGGACTGAACAACGTGATCACAAACAACCCAAGGAGGGCCAGAATCTGAACTGAACCAGGGTGAGCTGGTCGGATAGAAAGGTTTTGAAGCGCACATCTGGGATAGCAGTGGAACAGAAATTCCAGCTACAGACTGCTGCTTGAGCTTTGCAAACTGTTCACTTCACCCATCCTCAACAAACCCACCTTCCTTATTGCCTTAGATACACTTTCTGGGTCTGGGCCATGATGTGTTATCTGTGCCAATCCACATGGCATAAAAGGAGGCACAGCAAGTGTCAGAGGCCCTGGGGAGGATGGGATGCAGAAAAGGATACTTAATTAGATTGCTGTGGTAACTGTCAGCTTTTCTGCCACTACACAGCCCTGAATAATAAGGGCTGCAGGAAGCTTAAGGCAGATATAACTCCTGGGCTCAGTACTTCTCCTCTTAACCTAACCTTTTGGTATGAGCAACCATGATCCTGGGAGCGCAGACAACAGTCAGGTCCAAAGAGCTGCTGGGCTGCTGCCTCCCGCTGACGCTCCTCCTCCCAGGCATCTTCTCTTGCAGCTGAGACCTTCTTCCACATAATCACCAGCTGCTTTGGCCCTCCCAGGAGAGCTGCAGTGCTGCCAGCACGGCCCTCATGCTCACTCTCCCAGGCACACTTGGCTTCCGGGTGGAACATTCACCCTACGTCAGTATTCCTACAGCCACAAAAAGAGGACAGACACTTTCAGTGGGACAGAGACAAGGGGGGCAAGGCTTTTCCAAAGGGAAAACCAATCAGAGGGCACATAAGGATCAGTTAAAGTGCAGCCTCAAAGTGCAGGCTTTGAGTGAGCACTGGGCACACTCAGCAGATGGCTGTTAATTGCTTTGAGGAATGATGTCTCCTCTCAATGCCACAGCCAACTAGCTCCCACTCACCCTCCTGCTTTGTTATGGATTGAGCCAGCTCTGCCCGCTCTGCCCTGGGGCTTGGAGCCTTTGGAGGTTTTGAGTCACAGTCTGCAGAGCTTTTCCTGAGGACCAAACAAAAGGAAAAAAAGTCAGTGTTAGCAGCAGGCCAGCAAACAGTAAAGAGCAGGCTGCAGTCTGCACTCAGCCATTGTGATCCTGCCTCCAGGCTCCTTTTCCCTTGCAGCTTCCAGTATCTCAAAACCAGGAGTGTCTTTACTCTCTGACTGCCTGTTGCTAGGACAAGTTCCTGTCAGAGAATACGGCACAGGCTTTGGGAAACACTTCACAAGCAGCTCTGACCACAGAGCAGGAGAGATGCAGGGGCCACATATCCCCTCTTTCTCAGTAGAGGATGAGGCAGAGCCCAGGATGTGCAGCAAGATCAAGTGCAAGGAAATGCCAGCACCAACTTTAGAACCTGGAGACTTCCCTCAATGAGAGGGGACTGTTAGGTCCCCCCAAACTACTGCTGTCAAATCAAGGAAAACCTGTCCAGCCATACCCCCCCCTCCAGCACAACAGTCACTTCATGTGCCCAGAGTCCTCCCCGACCTTACCCATTTCTCCCACACACTCCTCTAGGACAGCTGACAGCTCAGGCAAGCTCAGAGACTTCAGGGAAGGTGGCCATCCTTCCAGCACTGCAAGAAAGAGGAACCACACATTTAATCTGCATGCTGTGACAGAGCAAAGACAAGGGTTCGGCAAGGATGCTGTGAAACATTCACACCCAAAGTGGTTCCAGTCAGGGGTTCTGAGTCACAGTGGAGGAGAGCTGGAACTGCCTGTAACAAACTGAGGGGGGTTCCTGACAATTCTATCACTTAATTTTTTTTATACTGTCTAGATCACATATTAAGAGACTCTCAAAGATATTAACCATAGTGGTCAGAAACCAAGAGAATCTCTACTTGACTCACTTTTAAAACAGAAGCAGCCAAGAGCACGTCTCTAGAAGCATGTAATGGGCAGCAGGATTATTTGCTAACTCCTCATGATGAGGAGCTGGTGGGCCCAGCCACGTGCAGCAGTTTCCCCAGACACCAGACCAGGTCAGGGAACCAGCCATGGTTCCAGATTCAGACCTTGCTCTAGTGCATAGTGTAGCGACACACTGAAGGTGACCACATGTTGCCATGCAGAAAGGGGCCCCTGGAGCAGGGCTGCCACTGGGTGCCCATGCTACAGCTTTGCACTTTTAGCCATAAACACCTGCCAGAGCCCCAAACTTCCCACTTGCTAAGAATCAGAAGTTGCTGAGAAACTCTGGTGCAGTTAAAGTCCAAATGCCCCAAGCGCTTTAAACCCTTTCCCCAAGCAAGAATTTTTACATTCAATTTAAAGGTTTGGCTGTTCATCTGTTTCCAAAATCACTTCTAACTTCATCCTTCTAGCACATGGCTTGCTCTGGGGTCTCCTGCTGCCCACCCACCCTCTGCACCCAGTACTGTAGTTGATAAGGTCCTCACCCAGGCGCTCACCAGGCTGCCTGCTCTCACCAGTCCCCAGCTTCACCTCTGTGTCCAGCACTCTGCCCACTGCCTGCTCCTGGGTTAGCCGGGAGGACAGCTCTGCTTGACAGCATCTGCCAAACAAGACAAAGCCCATCACAAGTGCACAAGAACACTTCCTGGAACAACATGCCAGTCTGTGCACTCCTACATCCTGCAAGTACCTGCTTGGGGTGCCGAGAGACCACATCTAACGCCCTGGGTTACAAACTGCTCCTTGTTCCTTCCCAGGAAGAGGAAGACGTGCCCCAGACAAAGCTCAGGGCGCTCTCCACTGTGCCCCATCTCCACAGCAATCTCTGCCCCTGTCCACAGAGGAGCTGCGGGGGGAGAAGAGAAGGAAGGGGCGGGATGAGCAGGAGAAAGCCCAAGCCAGGGGCTGCACCTGGTTTATATGAGAGTCAAGCCTCATCCAAGTTTTCCAACGGGCAAATGAAACTACCTCAGGACAGGTATCAGGTTAAAGCAAGAGAAGTACACAAAATTCTCTGGCTATCATCAGCATACCATTAGTTCAAATAGTGTATCCCCAGAGCATGGCAAGGCCCTTCTACCAGGCCGCCTCAGCTCCTCAGCTGGGGGGAAAAGTCAAGGGTTCTGCCCCTTACAGCCTGGAATATTGTGCTGCTGTTCTGGAAGCCGATCCCAGTTCACCCTGGTTTGGTAGTGAGCAGAATCCATTCCCTGTTGGGCTAAGGTCTACAAGCTGCAGGACTAACACTGCCTTCAAGGACATGTCTGTTCTACCAATGGACAAGCAGGACCATGACGGGAGTCCAAGTGGGACAGGGAGAAAAGCACCATGTAGGCAACATAAGGTATATTAGGAGGTGGGGGAAGACAGAACTCAAACGCAGTGGTGTGACTGAGCACGACAGGTTCTTCTGTTAGCTGTCAGAGTTTCAAGACAAGTGTTCCTCACTAGCCAGGGTAAGGCACTGCAAGCCCTCCCACATAAGCACAAACAAAGCACTTGGGCTTTTGGTTTATTTAGTTGAAACAGGAGCACCCACCATCCCTGCCTGCTGGGCCATTTATAGCTCATGCACCTGATTAAGGCTTCATATCTGCTCATGTGCCTGGGGCTTCCCACTAGAGTAAGTTAGGCAGGATACAAAATGAGTTCAGACACTTGGTGAGCTCTCCTGCCTTACTCTGAGCATCACCTGCAAGACTGCCACCATGATGGCCTAAATCCCATTTCCCAGTAGCCTCAGGGCCACTTCCTGGGAATAACTTACTTGATCTGATCCAGCAGGGCTCCAGCATCCTTGGTAATGGCCTGAGCCTCTCTGAGCTGGCACTGGATGGCATTCCAGGTCTCATCCCGCTCCATCAAACAGCTCTCAGCCACTGCACGCAGCTTCTGCTCCTGGCACACCTGGCCCTTCATCACCTCCACCTCTTCACACCTCTGCAGCAGAGCAGAGCAGGGTTAGGCTGGGACCTTGAAAGCTTATCTAGTCCATCCACGCTGCAATGAGCAGGGACATCTCCAACTAAATCACCTTGTCCAGAACCACATCCAGTCTGGCCTTGAATGTCTCCAGGGATGGGGGATCCACTACCATTCTGGGCAACTTGTGCCAGGGTTTTACCACCCTCATTGTAAAAAGCTTCTTCCTCACATCCAGTCTGAAACTCCCTCTTTTAGTTTAAAGCCTTCACCCCTCATCCTGTTGCAACGGACCTTGCTAAAAAGTCTCTCCCCATCTTTCTTATAAGCCCATTTTAAGCACTGAAAGGCCATGATAAGGTCTCCCTAGAGTCTTCTCCAGGCTGAACCACCCCAACTCTCTCAACCCTTCAAGGAAGCTGGATAAGGCTTGTACACTGAACACAGTTTCCCCCCACACCAAGACCAGTTTCACAGTTATAATTTCCCCTTCCTCTCCATTAGCAAAGATATTCAGTAGGCCCAATTTCCCCAAATCAACAGAAGTCTGTTTACCGATAGCTGCACAACTTCATCGTAAAAATGACAGTACAGAAGAAGAGTAGGTATTCAATTCTTCCCACTTGCCCTTTTAGTTCTCAGGTGGATGAGAAATGGAGACATAAAGGCTTCACAAGCATACAACCCAGAGGATGAGGAGTGGATAAGCACTTACATTGTTAGTTGATCTACTTGACACCAAGTGTGTTTACTGAAAGTTATGTCTTTTCCTTTCCTCTGGGCCATTCGAGGCACAACAAGAAAGATATGGTCTCAATCACTTACTGCAGTGTGGTAAGCATTGAGCAGCTCATGGTAGACTTCTTACCTTGTGCAGCTGAATGGCCAGTTCCTGCATCTCTGCCTCCAGCCGGTCTGCGTAGGCCAGCTCCAGGGCATCACTGGGCGGCCGAGCATTGCTGTGCCACCGTGCAATGGCAGAAGTCATCTTCCTTTTTGGGCCAAACAGACTGGGGGCAGAATGGCAAACTGTCAGGGACCAGACACTGAGGCAGCAGTTCCCAGGCCCATGGAAGCCGCAAAGACCTCTGCAGTCTCCTGGCTCCTCCAAAACCAGGAGCCTGTTACAGCCAAGAGCTAGGGAATACCAAAATTGCATGGGAGACAGCCACTTGCTAGCTAAATCTTCCTGATCAGGTTGTGTGCATGGTTTGTAAGGGAAAGATGAGAACTACATTACAGACACTCACGTGATGCCTATTTCTTTCAGGTCACTCTCTGTGAGCGTCAGGAAGATCCGAAGGTCAACATCTTGCTCCTCAAACACTTGCAGATACTTCAGGCACCCGATCTGTTCAAGGAATGTTGCCAAGTCCTGCAGCACATCCAAAGAAACTTAGTTATACCCTCACCAACAAACACCTTACCATTCCTCTTAATCACGAAGATCTGTTTCCTCGTATCGCTGCTATGTTTTTCCAGCAGCAGCCATGAATTCCCCCGGCTAACTGCCCTTCTCCACAGCCGCACAACACAACAGGACCGACCTGTTTGCTGTGGCCTCTTGTAACATTTTGCTGCCTCTTGTAACAAAGGCAGAGAACAGCAACATCTACCTCAGCCCACATACCAGCTATGTTGGGTAGCACACCCACAAGCATGAAGGGCCTGAAACACCTCACCAAGCAACAGCTAAACCTAAGCAAATAGCTCTTGCACAAGAAATTGCTGTTTAACAAGCATCTAAGTTTGGGCAGAGGTTTGGAGTCAGAGGTGGTTTGGTGACAACTTCCCTTTTATCCAAGAAAGCAGCTTAGGCAACCTAGGAAAACCCTCCTGTGCTTGATACAGTGACACTGTCTGCATTACTTTAGACAGGTCCCTGCATGCAGTTACCTGGGGCCCGGTATAGGAAGGGGGCTCAGGAAGGAGCAAGTGCTGACTAGAGCTCCCAGCTTTTCCTGGGCAGTGGGTCCACTGGCTATCACTGTTGCTGTAGCGGTTCTTGATCTTAAAGCTCTTGGCTTGTTTCCGACTAGGGGGACTGTTTGCATGGTCAGAGTCCTGCAAAAGAAAGAAAAAACCCACAAAATGTAAAGGTCGAGGATGATCAAAATGCCAGGATCGCTACAGCTAACAAATGCAGACTCCTTCAGGTCCCAAGCTCTAAATCCAGACAGCTATCCACAAACACAAGCAAAGACTAACAAAGCCCTCATTAGGAAGGGCTGAGTCAAGTCACCCCCAAGATGGCAGCTTGGCACCATGGAATGGTAACGGGCTCTTGCAATCCCACCTTAGGAAGCAACATGCCAGAGCAGGCCAAAACAGACAGCAATGCTGAGCCCTTCCTGAATCAATACAATGCGCTAAGATTCTATCTTTGAGAAGCTCCTCAAGATACAGGAGACTTCTGCTGATGTTCAGCTGTAACACCCTTTTGTACATCAGCACCAGACCTATTGTCTTGAACCATGTGAGCTGTGACACGAACCACAGAGTAATCTCCAACTTCTTCCCTTTTCTTCTGTACTTCAGAAATTCCAACACTGCTGCGCTTCCCTAAATCTTACTATACTACCTACTGTCTCACCAAGCTCAAGGACTGACCTAGCTGTAGTCACTTTCTTCGCCACCACCTAGCCAGAAGTCTGCAAAGAGTTAAGTTCTCTTCAGAAGCTGGAGAGGACTTAATTACTGTCTAGCCATCAACAACCTACTCTAAAGTGAAAGTACTCCAAGAGTTGACTACTAGCTGGAGATCAAACAAGGCAAGCCATAATCTTCCAATATAGAAGCTGGTTCTCTTATCCCTGTAATACCACTCTTCTGCACCCAGCCTGGTACTACAGCCTCCTGTAGAGGTAGAATCATAGCAGGCTGTGGAAGGGTGACAGCACTCACTAGGCTGAAGGCATAGACAAGGAAAACTGAAAATCCCACCTCATTGCTTTCCAAGGAGCCTTCACTGCTGACTCCCAGGGCTTTGGTCAGGCATTCACTGCTGCTGCTGCTGCTCCTGATGGTTGCTAAGTTGTTGGTGAGGAAAACATTATCCTCTGGAAAGGAACAGGAAGGGAAAAAAAAAAAAAAATCAGGTTCAACTCCCTTATGCTCAGTGCTGGTTTTGCCACATAATTCCCAGCAAAACTTGCTGGAGGTGCAAAGGAATAAGCCCCGAACAAGGCTTTGTATCCAATACTCATGACACAAGACAATTTTCAGACAGAAATATCCTATGTCCAAGCCCAGACATTAATCTTTCTCCAAGTCTGTTTAGTACCACAGAGAACAGGAAGGCTGAGTGTGTGTGTTTGTGAGGCTCTTGGCTATGAGGTGGTATCCTGATTTCAGCTGGGACAGAGTTATTTTTCTTTCCAGTAGCTGGTACAGTGCTATGCTTTGGTTTTAGGATGAGAATGTTGATAACACACTGATGATTTAACTGCTGCTGAGCAGTCAAGGACTTTCCAGCTTCCCATGCTGCCCCACCAGTGAGGAAGCTGGGGGAGCACAAGGAGCTGGGAGGGGACACAGCCAGGATGGCTAACCCTGACAGCCCAAGGGATATCTTGTGCCTATAGCGTTGTGCTGAACACTAAAACTGGGGGAAGTCAGCTGGTGCATGGCAGCCTGCTGGACATCCATGAGCAGGCAGTGAATAATTGCACTGTGCACCACTTATTTTGTATATTATTTTACCATTATTACCTTTTTTACTTGTTTTCCATCCTATTAAACTGTACTTACCTCAGCCCACGTTTTACCTTTTTCCCCAATTCTCTCCCCATTCCACCAGTGGGAAGTCAGTGAACATGTGTGTGGGGTTTAGCTGCCTAATGGGTTAATCCACAACGGGGAAAAGTGGGTTATTACTCCCCAGCCTATGCTCCCATTAGTAAAGCTCAGGAAAGACCTTTCCTTGAGCCTAGATTCACTACACAGCCACATTATCCTCTATTAATTCAGGAACTGTCCATATCCTTCCTTTGTGCTGCTTCAGAGAACGGTGAGGCTGGAAGGCACCCCTGGGGGTCATTTTGTCCAAACCCTGCTCAAGCACAGCCACCTACAGCAGGTTGCCAGTACCATATCAGGAGCATCTGCAAAGATGGAGATTCCACCACCTCTCTGACACCCTGATCCAGCATGCAGTAACCCTCACAGTAAAAACAAACATTTCCTTACGTTCAGAGGGAGGCTCCCATATTTTGGTTTGTGCCTGCTGTCTCTTGTTCTGTCAGTGGACACCACTGCAAATAGCTTTGCTCCATCTCCTTTACACCCTGTCTTCAGATTATTTGTACAAACTGAAGAGATCCCCACTGAGCTCTCTCTTCTGCAGGCTAAATCACCGCAGCTGTCTCAACCTTTCCTCAGGAAAGATACTCCAATTCTCAATATTTTAGTGGGAAAGGAACATGCAAGCCAGGGGCTTGGTCTTACATGCATCTGCAAACCAGACTATTTCTAGGCAGTTACTTACCCCTGCTGCTGCTGCTCTCCACATCCTGCTCATTAATTGGAGAGGTAACATCCCTGTTCCGTATATTCTCTGATTCACAGCTGCCATCATCATTGAAGGTGACGTAGCCCTGAGGAGGGACCTGCTCTGTGTGCAAGAGGAAAGAGCAACAAAGATTAGGATGCAAGTTACCAGGGATGTTCCTGCAGGAAAAACAACCACTCAGGGATTTGAAATTAATCAAAAGAAGATTCCATCTTCTCAGCTGGCAGGTTTCATTCTAAAAAGCAGAGGAAAAACTGACAAATGTATATGCCTCCAGCCGCCTTCCCACAGACACACATCTGCTGCACTGGATTGAGACGGCTGCATTGAAAAAAAGTCAGAGGAAACAGCCTCATAGCAGAGATGCACCTTAAGCCCCAGCTTTCAGCATTTCCTCTCCCCTTCATACCAAATTGTCAAAGGGGAAAAAGCAAGCTGCCAGCGACACCACATCCTCAGCCAAGCACACCCTGTGAAACCAACCCTTGCATCCCACTTATTTAAGAGGCTGACAGTATCATTTCAATACAGCCACTGCCTACGGGATAATATGTGTCTGTATTAGGAGAATGAACTGAATTTTGAACATGCTTTTAAGTTCACATTCTTAGTTATTCTAGACAACTAGGTAATCAGCCTGAGAAATACCTACAGCTATGACACATGCACAAGAAAACTCATACCACTGTATCCAGGGACTGATGTCTGAACTGGAACCAAATTTCTCTTGGCCTATTGTGAAGGGTTTGTAACCTCATTTTTAGTAGCACTTCAAGCATCAGGGAAGACAAAACTGACAGATCAAGGAGCAGCAAGTTCACTTTCATCATCTATGATTTCTTGGCCTGTGTGACCACTTCCTCTGTCATCAGCCTCAGAGGGGCTCTCAAACTTTCAACCCTACTTCCGAAAGGGAAGCTGGACTGTTCTCAAGAGTCAGGGGAACAGTAACTGAGGTAAGAGCTGTGCTTGTTCCATATAAGTGTTCCACTCACCAATAATCAGTCCTGACATAAAAGAGTTCAAGGGGTCTTCTTTTGAAATCACAGATTGGATAGCCTTTAAGATGGTGTTTGCCATCTTTGTTTCTGTACAAGCCACACATGAATCCCAAATAAAGAGAAAATTGTTGGCACAGAAGTAGCTGCAAAGCATTTGAGACCTCAAAGGACTCTCACTTCAGCTTCTAACTATCCTTACCATAGCGAGACTGCTTCTTTCCCCCAATTCCTACTGCTGTTATCTTAGCCAAAGCCTGGGGCCCATCATGGATGCTGGGACCCTTGGTCCGACGAACAGGTCTCTGTCTCTGGGGAGCAGAGCATGATTCATCTGAGGAACTCAGCTCCTCATATTTTCCTGTAGTTCAAATACAAATTGTTAGCAGCACAGTAATAACTTACCCAGTTTATTTGCTACTGGTCTTATAAATGCAGTGGAAATAAAAGAAATTTTTAAGAGGAAGGGTAAAACAGTTTATCTAGGTCAGGAAAGGGCTAGCAGACAAAAAACGTTGTTGGATCCATGCCTCTTCCATCCCCAGAAATTCTGGAATTTCCAGGATAGACTATCTGTTGCCACATACAGCAGAATGCTTTCAAAATATCAAACACCTCTTTTCAGGGCCTATCTTACAACGAGCAAGCTAAAGCACATCTCTGTTACCTGGACCCCTGCAGAAGACCTTGGGCACTGGGGCTGCGTGCAAATCTATCAGCCCCACGATCTTTGTATGTCCATACTTCATGGCCAGTGTCCGTGCTGTGGCTCCAGTGTTATCTCTGACATCTGCCTTCACTCCCTATACAAAAAAAAAACAACATGTTTAAAACATAGAGGGTACTACATACAAAAGAAGCAAGAAGCTAAAGGATTGCCTTAGTTCCTCCATCAGAAACTAGCCCATCTTAACAGACAGTTCATGCTTCACTAATACCTTGCTGCCTTTGTAGATACCAGTAGCCCAGGTATATGGCTCTTGTGCATTGCTGCAGGGAACTAGCTTGTTTTATCTGAAAAATGTTTTGCCTTGCTGCCTCCTTTTGGAAGTAGCTGGATCACTTCAATGAATATCAAAACCAAGTTGTTTAACAATGAGACACACATGCTCATAAGGTTTTAGAGGAAGAAGATTCCCACTAGCCTGAGCATGCAAGCCTACAAACACCATAAGGAGAACACCACTTCAGCTGTTTCCCAAATCGGTCATTATTCAGTTGAATCTGGACAGTTAGAGATCACTTCTATTCACACAAGGTCAGCATAAGATCAGAGTACTAGTCTTCAGAAGGCAAATACTTTGAGAACAGTTCAGTAAGCCTGGGACTTGAGAGGTGACTGCTATCAAGGATCAACCATAACACTAAGAAGTCTGGCGTCAAACTTCAGGTTCTTCCTCTGAGGGCTGGAACCACAGACTTTCAGCTTTACAGAGAACAGTCTGGAGACTTACATGATTGAGAAGGTACTGAACAATTATCTCATGGCCAGAAGCAGCTGCTTCCATCAGAGGCGTATATCCATACACTGGCTCCCTAGAGAAAGAGCAAACATGAACACATGAACTAGGAGAATCAAAGCTGAAATATGCTGCACTTTGCCATACCCTAATAGCATGTCTCCAGCCCCTACTCTCAGCTGATCACAAACTCTACCTTGTATTGCCTGCTCATCTGCATTCTGGTCTATCTTAACAAAACTCCCAGGGGAGATTCAGTGTTACTCTATTGGCTGCACAGCAATAGATTACTGTTCCAGTTGCAAATCTGCCTTTCAGTAGTGAAATCAGTTTTGCAAGAGCTAACAATGCAAGAGCCTCCTGCTGACCTCGGGCAATTCAATACGCATTAATGTAAGGCAGCTCCCAAGGCATAGGAATGCACTGCACACTTCAGAAAAACTGAGCTCCAAGTACACAGAAAACTCAATAGAAAGACTTGCAAAGTGCACTTGAATTCAGAAGGCACTGCACCTGCTTGCTTTCAGTTTAGCCCATAATTAAACAAGCAGTAAATCTGATTTCTCTTTATCTTAACTAAATAAACAGTAACAACTTCACTGCTTGTTTGCAGGTCACCTGTCCTAGTATGCCATGTTCTGGAGAGAAACATATAAGAAATAAATAAGAAACTATAAGAGAAAAGACAAAACCAGGTGTCTTCTCTTTGCCCATGCCCAAGTGTGTTCATATGCCAACTGCTGCTGTCCTACCTGACATCTGTTGAGAAATGAAATGACAGTTTCCTCCTTACTTGCAGTTGGCATTTGCCCCATTGTCCAGTAAGAACTTGACCATCTGCTGATGTCCAGCGCTAGTGCAGTGAAATAAAGCAGTCCAGCCATGGATATCCTTCATCTCCAGCTCTGCACCTTGCTTCAAGAGAACAGAGAATGTTCTTTACTGCACCCCCACTGCTAGGTCTTTTAGACACTGCCCCTCTGTGCTAGGACAACAAGAGAGTTTAAATCCTTGTCAGGAAGCTGAACTTGAAACAGAACACAAATTGTACATTTTGGTAGCAACTTATGGAGAATCCTACCCTATGCATTTAAACTGTTTACTGCGGCTTTAGCAATTTAATATGGGATACACACCTGTAGAAGAAAGTAAGCAACACTTTCATTTCCGCAGCTGGAGGCAAGCATAAGCGGTGTCTGCCCTTCTGGTGTTGGGATGTTCACATTCACTCCTGCTTCCAGCAGCAGGTGCACAATGTTGTCATGGCCAATGTAGGAAGCATACATCAATGGAGTCCAGCCACCACAATTCCTCTTATTTAGATCCAGATCTCCACTAAATAACAGGGGAAAAAAAAAAATCAACTGAATGACTGTCCTGGAGCTGTAGATCACAGTAGGCTTCTGCCACCTCTTGCTACCATTATTGTATTGAAAGAAGGTTGGAAAAAAAAAAATCAGCCCTATCAGCTGTAGCACAACTTCCAACAAATCACTAAAGAGATAATTTTTATCAGCAGATTTGCCCCTTGAAATTTTGTGCCTAAGAACCCTTTGGGAGCTCCAGTGATGTGCCCCTGTTGCAATGTTAGACCAACCTGCATGCAGCCAGTGGAAAACCACAACTGGCAGCAAGTAACCACAGACCTGTGCCCCCCACAGCCCCTCCTTACCGCTGAATACACTCCTGCACCACTTCACACTGGCCGACAGAGGAGGCTGTGTGCAAGTCCAGGGGGACATCCAGCTCTTCCCAGCAGATCATTTGGCCAACCCCGTGCCACATGGAAAGACTGCGGCTCAGCAGCTCTGACTCACTGGCTTCATCACTCAGCTCCGACATTCTGCCCTGAGTAACCAAAGCAAAGCAGAACTTTGAGCTGCTGATCTCCATTTTCTACAGAACATGGCACTGCCCCTTAGTGCTGCAGCTCCAAGGTGCCATGGCCTTGGAAGGTGAGGTCATCTCAGAGGCAGGGCATTGTTTCAAATTCCTACCTCCACTTCGATCAACTCTGTAACCTGAAGCTACAAGACTTGCTGAGGAGTTTTTGCTGGCAGTTCTTTCTTGCTGCAGCAGACTCTGGGATTTGAATACCCTGGAAAAATAAAAGCCAATAATTGTAAAACCCCATCTTTCAAATCTCATTTTAAGCCTTCAGAAGCACTGGCTTTATTTCTTCCCTTTCTAATAAAAACGTGCCTAAGGCAGCTTTGGAAACCCTTAAAAAAAAAGTCAACAGAAGACTAACTATACACCTTTTTAAGCACTGCTGGCATGCTTAGTGTTACACAGAAGGATGGAATTCTTGGTTTTATAATTGAGAGAATTAATTCATGTGTCAGACATACCTGGTCTTTCTCCGTATGTCTTATATTACAGGATGGCCCTGCATAAATTAAGACATGGTCATTAATAATGACAACTGTCCACTGCTTTCAGAAGTAGCTAATATCACCTGAATAGGGTGCACACTTCATGATGTCCTCAGGTTCTAAGTAGATTGTTGCTACCAGTTCTTGTTTCAGCACTTCAGAAGCAGTCCAGCCCTGTCTCTGTGGATCTTGGCAATTGCTGGAACACTCTGGGCAGTAGTGACCTGCCCCTTCATTACCTGATCATGTCCACTGCCTTGCAGGCAGTAACTTAATTACAAAGCTAGTGGAGTTCCATGACTGTCTGAAAGATTTATTTCCCATTCCTAGCCTTAGGGAGCAATTGCATATTAATCATTTTAACCACTCACAGGAGTGTTCTTGTTTTGCACTTCATAAAGTGCTGTTGGACAGAGCTGCATCTGTCATGTGAGGTCTTCAACCGCAGCTTCAGACTACACCCAAGTCAACCCGATGGGAAGCATTTTCCACTCCCTATGGTCTCATCACCCACCACACAGCACTTCTGGTGTTTGCCTGGTCCCATGGCATTATGCTGGGCATCTAAGCCAACAGAAAGTATTCTTTTTCTTGATAGATTTCTTTCCAGTTTAATTCCTGGTTCATTCTGGGGTCATGAAAATGCCAAATTTGGCATTGGTGAAGAATAAAAGAGAGCGGGAACACTTTTCAGCAGCAGTTGCTCTGTTACTGACCCAGCTGTAACATTTTGAAACAGTACTTATATTTTCTAAGCACTTGGGTGTCCCTCTTGCAAGCACCAGCCTCTTTTCTCCTAAGATAAGAAAAATGCCTTTAATTCTTACCTCCTCACTCCCCACCTGGATCTTTCTCCCACACCGTGCTTTTTTTCCCCCCACTCCTTCAGTTTGTTAAGATTACAAAAGCATCATCCATTCTACCTAAACAGCATGTGCTGGTAATGATTCCTTTCTTAACATATCTGCAAAAGCACTTATTTCTACCTAACAGCAGCAATTTGTATAACACTGGCAACCCTGAGCCTCAGGCAAGAATATGCAGGGCAGAACCCGAATGAAAGACATGAACACCCTGCAATCAAAATACAGATGTAAGTGGATTTAAGTGGATCATAAGGGGGGAAGTAGAAGTGTTTCTCATTACAACAGATTAAAGCTGCTCCTGGTAGGCAAAAACACATGTTGACAGTTAAAGGAAGTTAAATCCAGAATAGTTTGTACAAGTGTAGATGAAAGTGAAGCTCACTCTTTGCTCTGCAGATCTCCTGTTAATCAGATATATAAAGCCCACAGGTGTTTGGGTCTGTCAGAATCAGCCCCACAGCAGGTACTAGTTACCAACACAACTTTGGCAAGTTGCTCCACAGCCAAGAGAGCAACACTGACACATGGAAAGTTATGCTTAACTCCAGAATACCGAGACTCTCAGCCTCATCCTTATCACCTGCGCTGTGCTCTAACTGCTGATGTCTCTCCCGTCTTCTTCACTCTGGGATTTCAACCCAGCCTGAACTGGAGCACGATGTCAGCTGTGTAAGCATCTGAGAAAATACAGAGGGGACCTGAGCAGAATCTACAGGAGAACAAGAAAAGTGATCAGAGTCCTAAGGGCAGCAATGAAAACCTGGGTGAAATGAAAAGAAGGTTGTCTGGTCTAAAAAGAAGATGCCTGGAGGGCACATGTCATAACAGCCTTCAAATACATTGGGGGTGTTTGTTGATGAAAAAATTAACATGAGCTGGCTGCAGTGTGCGCTCGCACCCCAGAAAGCCAACTGTATCCTGGGCTGCATCAAAAGGAGCGTGACCAGCAGGTCGAGGGAGGTGATCCTGCCCCTCTACTCTGCTCCTGTGAGACCTCACTTGGAGTACTGTGTACAGTTCTGGTGTCCTCAACAAAAAAAGGACATGGAACTGTTGGAACAAGTCCAAAGGAGGGCCACGAGGATGATCAGGGGACTGGAGCACCTCCTGTATGAAGATAAGAAAGTTGGGGCTGTTCAGCCTGGAGAAGAGAAGGCTGCGTGGAGACCTCATAGAAGCCTTCCAATATCTGAACAGGGGCTACAGGGATGCTGGGGAGGGACTGTAGTGATACCACAAGGGGTAATGGGTTCAAACTTAAACAGGGGAAGTTTAGATCGGCTATGAGGAAGAAATTCTTTACTGTAAGGGTGGTGAGGTGCTGGAATGGGTTGCCCAGGGAAGTTGTGGAAGCTCCATCCCCGGCAGTGTCCAGGGCCAGGCTGGACAGAGCCTTGGGTGGCATGGTTTGGTGGGAGGTGTCCCTGCCCATGGCAGGGGGCTTGGAACTAGATGACCTTAAGGTCCTTTCCAACCCTAACTATTCTATGATTCTAAATGGTTACTACAGAGAGGATGACAGAAATAATCTGCTCCTTGTGTCCACAGTGAACAAAACAGGACATAACAGGCTTAAATTGTAGCACGGAAGATTTTTGGTTAAAGACCACCAAAATCCCTGTAAAAGTAAGAAGAGTAGTACTGTGATGGGTTATCAGCAGAGATATGGCTGCTCAGAGTAAGCTAGACAAAGGCCTGCTGAACACAGACTGTTCTCTTGCTTTGGGGTAGAGCAGTTAACATCTGTTAGAGACCTTCCTCAGTCCCAGGAGGCTGTTGCTAAAGTATTTGCTACATCAACATGCAGCTATTTATCAGGATCAGACCTGACCCTCAGAGTAGGCAGCAAACACCACACTGTCCCACATTGTGTTTGCTGTCTGGGCAGATGAGAAAGCCAGAAAAAGAGAAATATACCATTGATATGAAAACTGCAGCAAAAAGCACCTTAGAATGCGTTTTTGGAAGGTAAGCATATGGAACAAGTGACAGAAAATAAAAGAGTGGCAGAAGAACCACACTATAATAAATGGGAGGCAATTCCAGAAGCAACTGAGGCAACTAGTCCCCAGCATAGGACAAATCCAAAATTGCTGTTAATCACGGCCTACCAGGAACCATTAAGCTGTACTGGCTAAATTCATTCTCCCATCCTTTGCCACAAGGACAGGTAACATCCACATGGGTCCTTCTGTCCCAGAAGATACCCAAAACAGTACAAGTGTGGAGGTTGCTAGAGTTTCCAACTGAGCCATCAGACTAATAACATGCTTCGCTTCTGCTCCTGACTTAGTTCTATCTCCACTAAGTTCAGCAACTACCTAATCTGGAAGAAATAAGAAGCTTTGTTACATCCTTGTGTAGGTACCAATAACTGTTACCAGCTCGGTCACAATAAGTACTCCCAGAGACAGAATATCTCATATTTGCATTATTGCTGTCTGCTACTGACCAGAGATGAGCACACACACTACAGCTGTAGGAACTGCATCCAGTTTCACAGAATAGTGGTGCATGTGACAGAAAGTATTCCTGCAGCACAAGCTGCAACAAGACCCACAACTCCTACACAGATCCGTTGAAAAGACATCAAGCTCTTCATCCTCATCAATACATCTCAAAGGCATGTGCCAGGAGGATGGCGCCAGACTCTTTCCAGTGGTAATCTGAGACAGGACAAGGAGCAATGGCCATAAACTAAAACACAACAAGTTTCATCTCAACATGAGGAAGAACTTTGTTCCACTGAGGGTGGCAGAGCGCTGGGACAGGCTGCCCAGGGGGGTTGTGGAGTCTCCCTCTCTGGAGACATTCAAACACATATTCTTGTGTAACCAGCTCTGGGCGGCCCTGCCTTGGCAGGGGGGTGGACTGGATGACCTCCCGAGGTCCCTTCCAACCCTAATGGTTCTGTGATCTGTACCACAAACGTGGCACTCTCAGGCACGTTAAAGCACATAATATGTTCCCAAGACAAGAAGCGCAAAAACACTTAAACAACTACATTAGGGAGCACATTTCCCAGGACAAGGGTTATGCCAGACAAGGCAGACACCACAGCCTCCAGAGCTTGGTGCTGGGCAGGCTCCATAGAACCACATATAATAGCTTGGGTTGGAAGGGATCTTAAAATTCACGCAGTCCCAACCCCCTGCCACAGGCAGGGACACCTTCCACTAGACCAGGTTGCTCCAAGCCCTGTCCAACCTGGCCTTGAATGCTGCCAGGGATGGGGCAGCCACAGCTTCTCTGGGCACCCTGTGCCAACGCCTCAGCACCCTCACAGGGAAGAGCTTCTGCCTTATATCTAACCTGAATTGCCCCAGTTTAAGTTTAAACCCATTCCCCTTGTCCTATCGCTACAGTCCCTAATGAAGAGTCCCTCTCCAGCATCTTTGTAGGCCTCCTTCAGACACTATAAGGCCTCCACACAGCTTCTCTCTTCCAGGCTGAGCAGCCCCAATTTTCTCAGCCTATCTCCATAGGAGGGCTGCTCCAGCCTTAATCACCCCCGTAGCCTCCTCCGGACTTGCTCCAACAGCTCCATGTCCTTATGTTGAGGATACCAGATGTGCACACAGCGCTGCAAGTGCGGTTCCACGACAGACCACACAACGATGTGTCCAAAGAGGAGGTTGGAGCTGTCACAACCAGTAACCCCAAGGATGATACAGAAGTCTCACAGCTAAATAGCTTCCAAGCACATTATCATGGCCGAAGCCTTCCTAGAGGCAAGCTCTTAACCTTCGCAGTAGGGCAAGCCGGGGCACCCCAGCAGCAGACCCCGCGCCGGTGGAGTGCCCCGGCCTACCCCATCACGGAGCAGGCAGACCTTATCTAACGGACCACCGACCGCCTGGGAACAGCCCCGTAGACAGCTGCGCCCAACCCTCCCTATGGCCACCGGAGCGGAGCCGAGCCGAGCCGAGCCGAGCCGAGCCCAGCCCCGAGCCCACGCCGCTCAGGCCCCGCGACCACTCACCTGCACCCCCGGTGAACTCCGCTACCGGACGTCCTCCCACCCGCGCAAGGAATGCCGGGAGCCCTCCCGGCCACTAATTCCCGTATCCTCTGAGGCGGGAAAAGGAAGCTCCACCTACCGAGGCTCAGGGCCAATAGGCGGTCCTCTATGAGGGGGCGGAGCGAAGAACAGCCAATGGGAGTTGGTGTTCCGAGTGGAGGGCGGGCGGAGCTGAACCGAACCGGTGGCTGAGGTACCGGAGTCGGGGCGGGGGGAGTGGTGGTTGTAGTGGTTTCAGAGGTCTTCGAGCAGCGTTGTTGTTGACTGTCCCCTCCTGGGTTTAATTCATCCTTTAAGTCACGTTGGCTCCCACCGGGAGCGGCTTCGGGAAGGCGGGCCGGGAGCGCGGGCGGCCGCTGGCGGTGTTGCTATGGTGACGCCGCCCGGGCCGCCATTTTGGTGGTTGGTTGTTGGGGGTTCCTTTAGCGAGGCATACCGAGGCACTGCGGGTCCCGGGACCTGCCGGTAAGCTGGGTGCCGAGGACAGGCGTTAGTTCATCCACAGGTCCGTGGCTGGCCCGTGAATACAGCCCTGAAACCAAGGTTTCTGCCTTGCCCACCTCCTGCATCTTCTTGGCATCTCCCTTCTGTCACACCCTGACAGCGAGGCTCCTGAAGGGACTTGGCAGGAAATGTCGGTTCTAGTGACATGGGACTTTATGGTCATAGAATAGTTTGGGTTGGAAGGAATCTTGAAAGCCCATTTAGTTCAACCCCCCTTCAATGAGAAGGGACATCTTCAACTAGATCATGTTGCCCAGAACCACATCCAGCCTGGCCTTTAGTGTCTGCCAGGATGTGCATCCACCATGTCTCTGGGCAACCTGTGCCAGGATTTTACCACTCACTGTAAAGAATTTCTTGTTGCATCCAGCCTCAATCTCCCTCTTCTAGTTTAAAACCATTGCCTCTTATCCTATCACAACAGGCCCTGCTAAAAAGTCTCTCCTTGTCTTTCTTATAGGACCCTTCTAAGAACTCAAAGGCTGCAATAAGGTCTTCCTTGTCTCCAGGCTCAACAACCCCAACTCTCTCAGCCTTTCCTCATAGGAGTGGTGCTCTGTCCCTCTGATCATTTTTTGTGGCCACTCTCTGGACCCATGTCTCAATTGGCCTAGGCTTTCCAGGAAGTTTGTGTTGTGTTACAGCTAGAGAGTCTGCAGTTTATTTTAAACACAGAGTACTGCTTTCTGCCAGAGAAGATGCTGGATTAGATGACTGATACGTCAGATCCAGTATAACATCCTTAACCTTGGGAGACTGAGCTCTCAAGCTGGCAGAGGGAGCTGCAGTAGACTGTTTTCATCCACACAGGACTCTTCTTGTTCCTTGCAACCTCTGCCTGCTGTCAGAGCACAGTACTGCAGCCTTGAAGAGATTTCCCTCCACTCTACCCAAATCAGTCAGGTGTTTTCTAGAATGGACAAAGCCACCATTATGTGGATATGGCATACGAAGTATTTGCAAAGGCACTTTCCAAGTTGTAAGCTTCCCTAAACATGAGATGAGTATCTTTACAGGAGCATTACCAGTCCATGTCAATGCAAATAATAGTGAGTGTAATCACATGAACAGTTATTTCAGTACTGAATAACTTACAAATCTCTCAACTTTTCTTGCCAAACAGAAATTATTTGCTTTCACTTTTGAATCTCCAGGAAATTCTGCAACTGTAGCTTAAAATGTTACAAGCAAAGGTTTTCCATGAGGATTAGTTATCTAACTGTGTTGCCTTGAATCCTCATGTACATCAAGAAACACATGAGGAAAGAGTTTGCTTCATAAACACTTTGAAAGGTCAGAATCCAAGACCATGCCTACTCTCAACTACTTTTTGTAGAAATCCAGTGGAAAAAAAAAAACCTAACATAAATCATTTTATCTATCATCTGAGCAGTGAGGAGGGGAACATGGGAGAAATTGGGACGAGAAGTAAACACCAGCTGAGAGCAGAGGTATCAGCTCTGCCTTCGCTGCGTGTCTGCCACCTCCATGCAGGCAATGTCAGTATGCTTCTCTGAGAACAGTTACAAGTTGCTAAGAAACCTCAAAAATGGTTTATGAGGGGCTAAACTGCCTCTGATGTGGCCCCAATTGTGGGTATATATGGTAAGCAGAGCAGAAAGCTCTCAGCCATCCGAACTCAGAAGGAAAGGCACAACTCCAAAATTGCAGATTTTATTGTTCACTGCTGATAGTGAAAACCTTGCTGGGAATTATAGTGACCTTGAAAGCACATACTTTGTTCTTGTTTTGTTCCGATGTTACCCCTTGTGTTCTTTTGTGAGGTGTATTTCAGCTCATCATTCATTTGTCTGAAGGGAAGCTGTTCCAATGGCCTCAGAAAGACAAAGTGAGGATACAGAGCACCTGTCTGAGCCTCCTGCAGCTCCTCTTCAGAGTGGCAGAACATTTCAATGGGGAGCTATACTTGCTGCAGTGAAAGATCAGCTCCCATCTCTGGACTCTGACGACTCCACAGTAAGCATTGGAACCTGCCTTTCTTTCTCACTGTCTTCTAGAAAAATCACTGTCAAGCAAGAGAAGGTCATCCCAGCCAGGCATTTCCCAGGAGCTAGCATGATGTCCTCGGCGGGCTACCTATTCTGACTATTGGAACACTGTGCATTAATCCACAGCATTCTGGATTATCTCTAATTGGCAAAGTGTAAATGCCATCTCCTCTTGCTGTGTTCTTTGGAACCAGAAAATGGGACTGGTTTCTCCAGACAATGAGTATTCCCAGGCTGGGAAGAGGAGGGCAGTGGGCACCTTGCAGAATGAACCCACATTTCTTCTTTGTTTGGTTAAAAATACAGTATGAAAGAAGCATACTGTTGATTTAAAGTGAGATTATAAGGTTTCATGCATGAGTGTATTAAGCTACTCATTCCAATAATGTACCTGCCGGACAGTAGCCCTGTCAGTTTGTTTTTCTATGTATGAGGATCACAGGGAAGTGATATTCCTGAAGACTTTGTGGTACACTGGAAAAGGCATTTGGCAGATATTTCAATCCTGGATTCTGCTTTTTTTGCCTGCCTGTAATTCTCCACAGGCCATGTTGCCATCTTATGCTTCAATTCTATCTGCAAAGAAGCATAATGCCACGAATCATTTAACATAAAGCCTAAGATTGATAGATATTGTGCAGCATGCTTCACCGATTACTTGCTGGGTCTTAGTCTCTGGGACAGGCTGCCTTGTGGCTGCTGAAGATCTCTGTTCACATGACAGTGACAGTGTGGTGGAAATAAAAGCTTCTCTGGCACAAGGTTTTCTGAGGTGATAATGAGTCTCAAGGTTTGATTATTAGTGGCCTTTTATCTAAACCAGAATATTTTGTTAATTTTCAAGCATGTATAAACTTGAATTTTATTTTTTTTAACACTGAAAGGATATATAATTTTAGTGTGGCTCTTACTGATACAAAGGGAGTCTTGTGAGCAGTGAAGGAGCCAGAAATGCCTCCTTGTGGTATTTATTACCACATTGGTAATGGTAATGGTAATTGGTAATGGTATTTATTATAAGTGTTTCTCAGTTCCTCTCTACCTACATTCTGGTTTAGTTATTTAAAACAACAATTTATGTAGTGTCTATATAGTATAGGTTAAAGCCCAATACTTAGGAGTTGGTTTTAGGCATTCTCACTGTGTAAGTGTACAATAAAGTTAAAACAGAGAGGCAGCTTTGTGACAATTTGATAACAATACCATTCTGTAACTCTAAATCATGTTGAAATTTTTTGCTTATAAACAACCTTCATATTCTCTGTTCTGTGACACCTGAAATCCTTGCTGAAGGATCTAAGGCAATCTGCTTGGTACTTACAGCCTACTCTTAATTTGCATTCAGATCTATTTGTATAATCCCCATCCTGCTTAGTGTGGACTAGTTCCCTGCTGCGCCTGCAGTTTCAGTGCTACACCTTTGTCCACATGGTTTCCACTTGTGTGAAGATACCTTTATGCACCTGAGATCTGTAACCTCAATGTGGTGTGCTCCTGAATTCAAAACCAGCACTGACAAATGTGTTTAGTGTCCTGAAGTACATTCATTACCCTGATATACAATTTATTAAGAGGAAAGAAGTTCTATTGCAGTTTGCTTCATGTTAAGAAAAATTAATTACACCTGACAAAGAGAATTCTCTACAGTGTTCTTGAAAACATACACACAAAGGAACTAGCAGGAAATCTGTGTCCTGATTGCTGAGGAGGTGCTTAATCTCATTTCTGTGACTAAGCATAAGAATTTATCTCAAATAGACGTCCTATGTTCAGAAAAGAAATTTTCAAAGCTATTTAAACTCTGTGCAACCAAGCAGATGCTGCTTTGCATCCTGAACACTGAATGGCAGGCTCCTGATTGCAATAATAAGCCTCATGGCCTGCCCTGCCTAGCCTCAGCTGGGGCTCCCACCCGTGTGCTCAGCAGCTCTACTTAAACTTAGCTCTGGGCATTCACTCTTTGAGCTATATTGGAGGAGTAGTGATATCTAGTTACTGGTTTCCTTGATCCAGACTGTGAATAGATATTTAGGCTTAATCTCTGACCTGTCTTATCACTGCAATACTGTCTTATATTTAGATTCTTGACTCAGCCTACTTGCGACTTCTGGTTTGTCCTGCTTACTTTGCTTGGGTACTGCAGGCCTGGGGTTTGCCTTTCCAGTTATGTGATTCCCCTTCCCCTACGGAGCAGCAGTGCTCTTGTTACTTTGTGATGGTGTATAGGGCAGTGCAATCGCTTGAGAGTTAGAGAATTTGTGCACTCTTGTCCTTACTTTGCTCAGGGGAATGTTATTCACCAGTGCCCATGGCAGTTCAATGTTTTACATGGTTTGTATGACTGTAGCTTGCTCAAATGTTAAGTTACTGTAAGACAGCCTAGTGTGGGGCTGTGAAACTGGTGACGTGACAGCAGAGAAAATTAATGTGTCTGAACTGTAGTCACATGATGGCAACATAGGATTTGTCACTCAGATGTTAAGGTGAGTGTTACAGACTCATGTAGTTTCTTTTTGGTTTTGATTGCAGTCTGACTGTGACAGTGATGCGGAGCTTTTCATCTTCCAGTGGGAACAGCCAAACTTAATTCCTGACCTGTCAGAAGAACTGATGGAGTTTTCCCTGGAAGACTCAAACTGGCAGGTTGTTGACTGTTGTGTCCAGGCTCTGCTACTGTAGCCCCCCTCTTCTGGTTGTCACCAGTGTGGGTAGATGCTGTTATTTAACCTGTTTGACTGAAGTGTTTGATGGAAGAGCAGTCCCCAGTACCTTTCCCCCTAGAGACTAGTTTTTCTCTTTATGCAGTTTTCTCTGTTCTTGAGATTTTTAGACCCTTTTTCTCAGTTTCTGTTATTGTCCTTCCCTGTTTTCTTTTTTTTCCTGTGCACTGACACTAACACTGTGCAATGACTTAAACTTTTGCAGGGTTTGAAATAATTTCAGCAACCATTTTATGTATCTAGAAAACAGAGAGTCATTTAGGACAGTGTAGGGAGGGGGACAAGTGTGAAGCTAAACCCTTGAACGGTGTTTTTGAGATAAATTGTTACACTGCTTCTGCAGTGCTAAAGATGAGCCAGCTGACCTGACCCTTCCATCATGGCAAGACTAACACAGTGCTGCTTTTTCCTAATTAACCTACTGTAAGGAATGTCATATGATGAACACATGTAAGGAAAATAAATTTTAAGGGTTTTTAGCACTTCCTGAAGTTAGTCTCTGGAAACTAAACAGTCTAAACTGTTTTCCATGATGGACATGGTGTGTGCTGCTTCCAGATGGTGTCTGAGTTGGAGCTGCTATCTTCTTAACATTGTGGCTTTGTTTATCATCAGCTTCTAAAGCTTAGGGAGATATGACTTTCTAATTGTGTGTATTTTCTCTACCTGTAGCAACCCCAGGGAGCAGAAAGCCATCCATGGGAAATCTGGAGTGGAGATCTAGAAAGCTCTGGATTTCAGAATAAAACAGATGGTGCCCAAGTCATTGCAAAAGATAATGTACAAATGATTAAAGATGCGACTCCCAGTCTTGGCAGCTATACTGAAGAAATGCCAAATCAAAAGGCAGCTGTTGGTGAAGAGTCCCTTGCAGATTCCCCAGGTTACCTTGAAGGGGAAGGACTGGACAGGACACAGGCCAGGGAAAGCCAGAACTCTTGGCTTAATAAAACATTGTCTATGGAGGATTTGAGCAACCGGAAAGAGAGAAGAAAACTGATAAAGACAAAAATACTCTCCAAATTAATCCTGGAGCCATCACCAGGCCACTCAGAGCCAGATGTCAAGCCTTCCTCCCATGATGTTAGCAACAGTCTAGAAAAAAATTATAAGGAAGAAAACACCTCAGATCATCTTCAAGGATCAACCCATCTGTCACTGCAGGTAAGTAGCACAAACAAAATATTCTGGGGAGTGCTACTCCTTGAGTAGATGGCACAGAGCATTGCTTGCAGAATCCTACTAAGATGAAGAACTGAAATGCCTGATTCTGCACATGCCATGGTGTTTTTCATGGCTTTTCTCATTGTCCTGAGTTTGGGTTTTGCTGGGTCATGTGCTATGCAAGTTACCAAATGCTCTTGCAGACCTGTTGTTAGAAGCCCATAATGGGAGCAAAAGCCAAGGGTCAGCTGCATGTTTCATGGTCACATTCAGGACAGCCATCCACAACCTCTGGACTTGGGGAGGCAGGAACTCTTCTGGTCTCAGCAGACTTTGCATTCAAACAGTGAACCTTCTGGCCTTTCAGCATTTTGTCTTCTCTGTAACACTGTGGGGGTGCTGGAGGTGAGGGTATAAGGAGGTTAGGCTTGTTCCTGAATCCTTAAATCTCTCCCACTTACAGCAGTTGCTGAGGACCGCTTGTGTGTGCTTAACTGGTATGTGGCCCTAGCACGGTGAGGGGGTTCTCTTCAGTACTAGTTATGTATATCTGCTTCCTGTATTGATTTTTAAGGCAGTTAAGACTCAATCAGCTCAGAACATGAACATGATATTTCTGTTCAAAGCCTTCTATAGCATCAGAGTACAGATGTTTCCCTTCCCCTTTCATATATGCTCACAAATTGGTGTTAGAGCTGTTCTAGTATAGGCAAAGAATGCAGCTTCTTGCCTGTTTTAAACTGTGCTGCATCATTTAACTGTGCCATTATTGGTGGGGCTCTTTTCCACATGGTTCAGGGTTTACTTCCCATCTCATCTCAAGTCAGTTGCTGTATTAATTCAGGAGGTGTGGTTGTCCTTTCAGAATCTGTTTGGTATCACTAACTTCAATGAAATGAAGTGTGAGTACTGAGCCCAGGCGCAGTGTATTTTCACTTTGATAAAGGGAGGGTAAAGCTTTATCCTTCATGTGTATATTTAGATTTGAGAGGTGGTTGTTACTTCCCACTTTACCAAGGTTTAACATAAACCTCAGTTTATGTTCAGTTGTTAAAACTAATATACAGTTTCTTCTTGATTTTAATCATACCAGCTGTTTAAAAATATTTTTCCTGTAAGTCCCGTTCTATATTAGAAATGGAATCATGCAAATCTTCATTTCTTTTTCTTCTGGTCCCTGTATAGTACCTTACAATAGTGCTACTCCTGTTAAGGGTTAGGAGGAGAAGAAAGTCTTAATACAGCAGCTGACATGGTGATTTGAGCTTTTGATAATAATGGTTTGTACTTAAGCAATATTATTGAAAAAGAAGCTTATTACAACTGCACCATAGAATCATAGAATAGTTAGGGTTGGAAAGGACCTTAAGATCACCTAGTTCCAACCCCCCTGCCATGGGCAGAGATGCCTCACATTAAACCATGCCACTCAAGGCTCTGTTCAACCCAGCCTTGAACACCGCCAGCGATGGAGCATTCGCAACTTCCCTGGGCAACCCATTCCAGTGCCTCACCACCCTTACAGTAATGAATTTCTTCCTCATAGCCAATCTAAACTTCCCCTGCTTAAGTTTGAACCCATTACCCCTTGTCCTATCACTACAGTCCCTCATGAAGAGTCCCTCCCCAGCATCCCTATAGGCCCCCTTCAGATATTGGGAGGCTGCTCTGAGGTCTCCACACAGCCTTCTCTTCTCCAGGCTGAACAGCCCCAACTTTCTCATCCTATCTTCATACAGGAGGTGCTCCAGTCCCCTGATCATCCTTGTGGCCCTCCTTTGGACTTGTGCCAACAGTTCCATGTCCTTTTTGTGTTGAGGACACCAGAACTGCACACAATACTCCAAGTGAGGTCTCATGAGAGCAGAGTAGAGGGGCAGGATCACCTCCCTCGACCTGCTGGTCACGCTCCTTTTGATGCAGCCCAGGATACCATTGGCTTTTTGGTCTTGCGAGTGCACACCGCAGCTGGCTCGTGTTCAGTTTCCCATCAACCAACACCCCCAAGTCCTTCTCTGCAGGGCTGCTCTGAATCTCTTCCCTGCCCAGCCTGGAGCTGTGCCTGGGATTGCTCCCACCCAGCTGTAGGACTTTGCACTTGGCATGGTTAAACTTCATCAGGTTGGCATCAGCCCACCTCACAAGTGTGTCAAGGTCCCTCTGGATGACATTCTGTCCCTCCATCATATCAGCTGAACCACACAGCTTGGTGTCATCGGCAAACTTGCTGGGAGCGCACTCAATCCCACTGTCCATGTCACCGACCGAGATGTTGAACAAGAGCGGTCCCAACACCCATCCCTGAGGGACACCACTCGTCACTGGTCTCCAGCTGGACATTGAGCCATTGACCACAACTCATTGCGTGCGGCCATCCAGCCAGTTCTTTAGCCACCAAGTGGTCCAATTATCAAATTGATGTCTCTCCAACTTAGAGACAAGGATGTCATGTGGGACAGTGTCAAACGCTTTGCACAAGTCCAGGTAGATGACATCAACTGCTCTACCCCTGTCCATCAGTTCCGTAGCTCCATCATAGAAGGCCACCAGATTGGTCAGGCAGGATTTCCCCTTAGTGAAGCCATGCTGGCTGTCACCAACCACCTTGTTGTTTTTCATGTGCCTCAGCATGCCTTCCAGGAGAATCTGCTGCAAGATTTTGCCAGGCACAGAGGTGAGGCTGACTGGTCTGTAGTTCCCCGGCTCATCCATTTTCCCCTTCTTGAAAATGGGGGTTATATTTCTCTTTTTCCAGTCGTCGGGAATTGCACCTGACTGCCATGATTTTTCAAATATGATGGACAGTATCTTAGCAACTTCATTTGCCTGCTCCTTCAGGACCTACGGATGGATTTCATCAGGTCCCATGGACTTGCATACGTTCAGGTTCCTAAGATGGTCTCGAACCAGATCCTCTCCTACAGTGGGCCCAGGGTTTTTATTCTCACAGTCCCTGCGTCTGCCTTCCAAGACTTGGGTGGTGTGGTCAGAGCATTTCCAGTGAAGACTGAGGCAAAGAAATCATTAAGAACCTCAGCCTTCTCCAAATCCAGGGTAGCCGGTTCTCCCGATTGGTTTTGGAGAGGGCCGACATTGTCCGTAGTCGGTCTTTTATTTGCAACATACCTATAGAATTCCTTCCTGTTATCTTTAATATCTCTAGCCAAGTTTAATTCTAAGTGGGCCTTAGCTTTCCATAATAAAGTAAACACATGTGTCAGGCTATTTGATAAAAAAACAACTGCACTGCCCTGTGAAATGACTCTTGCTGCAGTAAGCTCACTTGTCAGCCATCCTTCCTTCCTCCAGACCAATGCACCTCTGTGACATCCTTGAACCAGTATTAGCTTTGTGTGGTGTGAGACTTCAGCTTGTGACCCTCATCAGGCTTTTACCTTTCATCACCTGCAGTGTGTAATATTAGAATAGATCTAACCCTGGTTCAGGTATGTGTGAAGATTTATTGCTCAGGAAAAAGTGAGAATCCCCCTTAAATGGCAGGGGCAGGTGACAGGTTTTTACAGGGTGAAACCCCTTGTTTGGGAGGCTGCTGCTGCTGCTTTTCTAAAGCCCCAAGTAGTCACATGAGCTGCACATTGGGGGTGACACAATTGTCATAACTGACAGCCACCTTTCTTTTAAAAAAAAATACAGGAACTTCTAAGCTCTGGTGATATTTCAGTTAAAACTTTAATTTCAGCTAATATTCAAAGGGAAAAGCAGTCAGTGCTTTAAATGCATGTAAGGTTTTATCATCACAGGCTGGTTCTTATATCTAAGTTAGCATTGTGCAGTGTGAGCATACCCACAGCCACTATATGTGACTCATAGCAACAAAATAGATTTATCTTGTCTTCCGTGTGGGATAAGCAGCTGTAAGATTGCATCTAATGCCGCCTGGGCCTAGAGGAGTGGGAATTTGCCCTGGCTGGAAGTTGGACAGGGAGGGAAAAGCTGTGGGCCTCACCTCAAAGAATGGAAAAGCAGAAGGCCCTTCTCGTGTTGGTGGCAGCGAGAAGTTCTCACCATTTTTCTGGTTCAGAACATGTATGTTTGCTCTTGTATCAGGCCATCTTTTAGTGTGTTTTACTATCTCCTGTGGTTTTCTGTAGCCTATATCTAAAAGGTCCATGATTCTCAGAAGAAAAAACTCAGCAGAGGTAGATGAAGCAGCTGGATAGGTGAGCTGCTCAAAGGGCTATAGCAAATGCATTCCTTTCATTACAGCACTTCCTTGTGGAACTGCTTAAAGCAAGCTGGCAGTATAGTTAGGGACGTCCTCTTTTGGAGATGGTGAAAGCTTTAGGGAAGAGCACTTGGAGGTGTGGACAGAGGGAAGTAAAACCTGTTGGGATCTGGTACTGTACACTGGCTTTGAGGGATGAAGGGGAGTACCTGCTGTGGGGAAGACTCCACCATGGGAATGCATGTGGCAGATGGAGCCATGAAGAGGACATACCATGTCCCAGCTTATGGCAAGATGGGTCAGGTGGATGTTCAGGATGGACTTAGGTTTCTCCGTTTAAGAGGCTCTCAGTTCAGCCCACTCTAGAAAATTCTTCTAGACTTTGCAGTTTTAAGTAGGGAAAGAGAGAGTACTCCACCTTCTTATATTTGAATGAACACTGGTTAGTCCTTCACTGGTTTCTTGTAGCAGTCATACTGCACTTGGCTATGCTAGATGTGCAGAGCCTTGGCAGTGCTGTGAGGCAGGCAGTGTTCAAACAGCAAATGTCCTGCTGTTAGTTGTGCCAACCACTGAGGCTCACCCTGAAGCAACTGTGTCCAGAGTGACACATCAGTTCATCTATTGGCAAGTGACAGTGGCTGTTCGGGGAGAAGCTAAGGCATTCACACATGCACTACTCAAAACTTTAGTTAGTAGTGAGTTTTAGCTAGTCTAGTAGTGAGTTTTGGTCTGGGGACTTCTAAGGCCCTATTAAGTTCCTTCCCTGTCTTCACACAGGCAGGCCTTTCTTTAACTGTTCTTGTTGAATTGCAGCTTCTGCTGATGGCTGTAGCCTCCTTATCTTCTGGTTTGTGCTTCTTGTGTGCCTCTTGTTGGCAGAGCATGGGACACTAAAACACTCCAAGATGTAGGATAAGCATTACTCATCCACAACTAAAACTTCAATGTATTAACAATGTTCTTCTCATACTAAAGACAAAACACAATGCTGTACCAGCTTCTAGGAAGATGTCTAAGAAAACTAACTCTAGTCCAGCTGAAAGCATCACTAAGTGCAAGTCCACAGCTTGTGGCTCAAACTATTTGAAACTTATGTCAGATAACTAATATCTCTCAACTGCAGCATAGTACTGGAGTAAGTAAGGTGGGCTTCCATGCCATTTGTGTATTTATATGTGCCAGGAGAATCTGATGGAGCTACTACAAAGAATGTGGGACTTATTTTGTAGCAGTCTTTTGGGAGTGCATTTTCCATCACATCTTGGCTGTCTTCTTTCAGAGTATTGAGAAATGTGATCTAGACAAGATTCTTGAGGAGCTGGAGCAGCAGAAAGATAACACTCATGCAGAAGTTGCTTTCTCCTCATCAGATCATGGTAATGCTGCTAAATTAATACAAACTTTGCTGAAAATGTATAAAAATAAATAAACCCCAGGTTTCTGTGTTTAAGTCATTCTCTGCAGCATTCTTTTAAATGCTGAAATCATAGTGAGTTTTTCAGTGCCTTTGTAAAACATTTTTAATTCATTTCCCTCAAGAAGCCCCATCCCTGGCAGTGCTCAAGGCCAGGTTGGACGGGGCTTGGAGCAACCTGGTCTAGGGGAAGGTGGTTGGAACTGAACGAGGTTTAAGGTCCTTTCCAACCCAAACTAGTCTGGGATTCTATGATTTCATCTTGCCTTCGTAGCTTGAAAGCAGTGCTCTGTGGCCTGCCGTGGCCTAAGAGTGAGTCAGAAAAGATGGATGAAGGCTTGAAGTGAGTCAGAGCCAGGTGATAATAGTACTTTTATCCTTCCCCTTCTGGCAGGCTGTGGAGAAAGGGTGGATGTGAAATTGAGGAAAGAGGATATTGGGTGATCCTGTGGCAGAGAAACACAACTGGTGATTCTTTTCGTTGCTCTTTCATAGGCACCTTCAGGAGTAAATCTGAAAATCAGCTCATGGAAAAGCTAAAAGAGCTGTGTGCCAGGCAGTCTAGGACAGTGTCTCCATACTGCAGGTGGCCACCAGCCAAGCTCTCCTTTCAAGAACATCAGGAGAATAAGTAGGTCCTTTTCTGTCATATACGCTGCGTGTCGTGGTTTAAGCCCAGATGTAAATTAGCCACACAGTTGTTAGCTCACTCCCCACCTTCCTCCCCCCACTCCTGGATGGGGAGGAGAATCGAAAGAAGGTAACTCCCATGGGCTGAGATAAGAACAGCCCAGGAACTAAGATATAACATAAACCACTGCTGCTACCACCAAGAATAATAATGATAAGGGAAATAACAAGGGAAGAGAATACAATCACTCACCACCCACTGACCAATACCCAGCCTGACCGAGCAGTGATCTAACCCTTCTGGGTAACTGCCCCCATTTACATAGTAGGCATGATGTGCTGTGGTATAGAATACCTCTTTGGCTAGTTTGGGTCAGGTGTCCTGTCTCTGCTTCCTCCCAGCTTCCCTTCCGCCCTGGCAGAGCATGAGACTCAGAAAGTCCTTGGTCGGACTAAACATTACTGGGCAGCAGCTAAAAACCTTGGTGTTATCAGTGCTGTTCCCAGGCTGAAAGTCAAAACCACAGCACTGCACCAGCTACTAAGAAGGATAAAAAAAAAAAATGACTATGACTGCTACTGCTGAACCCAGGACACTGGGTGATCCTGACTGTCAGTAGGGATACCTGGAATCTCATGGTTTTCTATAGGGGGCTTTCTCTGTAGCTTCTGCAGAAAGCTGATATTGTAGTTGGGATATGTTACAGAGATGTTAAAGGGAATAACTTAGACTCTGCCATACATATACATTTGATGATAAACACTACCTGCCACTTTAGCATTTTCCATCAACCATCACCTTTGTCTAGACCTTACCAGACACTTGGGACAAGTGGGAAAGGCAGGAAAACAAGGCAAAGCAAATTATCATGGCCACATTTTTTGTCATCTAGGGTACTGCTTTCCCTTAGTGGTACCTCAATTTAGCGAAAGTATACAGGATTGTTTTTTGGGGGGGAGAGGGTGTCAGCGCATCTTAGAGGGTTCAGTGTGAAGAAAGTGGATTTCCAGATTCTTTGGAAGAAACATCATCAATGGTGGCAGCACAGAGGAAACAGTAGTGAAACAGGCCTGTAAAGGAAAAGGTGAAGAGTCTCCTCGTTTTGAGGGCAGGGCGAGCCACAAGAGTGATTTGCACCATAAATGCTCTGGAGGATGAAATAGAATTGCCAAAGGAGGCAGAGAGAAAAAAGGGACCTGGTTTTACTGATGGGCATAAGCTTTCTAAATGTGTAAGCTCTTTGGTACCACGACTGCTGCCTTTGTTCTTCAGAACCATTTGATGTTGTAAGTTTTTGAGAACTAAGTATCTGCTACCATGCTGCTTCTAGTCTGTGTTCCTCAGGGGAAGCTGAATCTTTGAGCTTGGCTTAGAAAGGTGGTGGAGAGCAGGCGGAAGAGGAGTTTGAATCTGTGCAGTAGCCAAACACAAAGCTCCTTTCACAGTCCATTTTGATCATAATCCACACCCTGTAGGGCTTCTTGTCTGGCTAAGGTGGAGGACATGCTGAAACAGAGTTTCTGTGCTTAGGGATGTTGCCTTGCTATCATCTCCACGAAGTTCTCCAAGGATGGATATGGTGAGCTTACAGAGCCTGCCAGACCCTGCAACTGTGTACATCGACCTGAGAGATGCTAAACCACAGAAGTCAGTAACATTCCCTGATGAGCAACAAAGGTAAAGTCTAGCTTTACTGTTAGTGAGAAGTGGGTAACAAAAAGTGAGAGGCTGAAACCTCTCTGCAGCTCTTATTTGTGAAATAGCTTTAAAAGTGTTCTCTCCTTCCATACCTCTGTGACCTTAGTAGGAAAGTATAGCCCCATCTGAGCATGGGCATATTCTTAAGACAGAGTTGCTTGTCTCGGAACATGTCAATGTGTGGGGTTGCAGGCAGGGCATACACAACATGCAAAACATCCGGGGAAATCATGTTTACAAAGTTTCCATTCATAAAGGAGTGGGCAGGGACTGCAAAACAGTGCTGGAGAGGTTGGGCCACTGTTGTTACCTTTTGGGTGCAGAATGGACATCTCTTGCTACATTCCTGGCAAGCAACCTATGTGCTGATTTCTGTCTCTCCTGGGATAAGAGGGCCTTCTAGTGAGGGCTGAGAGGCCAAATCCTTCTCAGTCTGCAGTAGATGCTGCAAAGATGTTCTTCCCCCTAGAGCTAACAGTGTCTGAGGTAGCTGTTTGCTTCCTTCTCAAGGTGTACATTTGCTGAAGCAAGGGGTTGAAGAAAAGAGTCACCAGAAAAAACCTTGTCGTTAATAAACAACTGATAGTTTAGAAACACTAGCAGGTTTTGATGTAGTTGCTTAATTTATTTTTTTTTTTTTTGCAAGAGTACTCGTGTGAAGAACTCTAACACCTGGAGATATTCCCTGAAATTATCACCCCCTTTTTTATAGTGGTTTTAAAATTGCATCCTAGAAATGACGAAAAGCCAACTCCCAGATGGAGCAGAGTTAACTCATATGGTCCAATTTGCCTCATAGGACAAGTGACAGCTCCACTGAAGAAGAAGAGACTATGATGACTGAGGACCAAGCAGAAAGGAGAAGGTGAGATTCTTTACCATGACCTTAGTGCAAATGATATGATGTTCATTTTTTTTCTGAAACTAAAATAATTGCCCGAACAGTGCTTAGAGAGACCTCATATACTGAAACATCCCTGTTTCTGGTCTTCACAGCAGAAAAGCCCAATAACAGCAGTGTTTCAGTCTGGCCCTAGGATATCACTTGTTTTCTGTTGCATAGTAAAGATACTGAAGCTAGAAAATAGTTGTTGATCATTGAGGCAGTGCTACACCTTGGTCCTGTACAGCTGCACGGAACAGCTCAAAAGACAGTAGAACAGACCAGGGTGGCTGGGGAAACCTGGTGCTTTCTCCAGACTTGTCTGAGTGACATGAGAACTGGTTTTTAAATAACTCAGAATCAAACTGAAAATGTTGTAGGGAGCTGACTAAGACAAACCTTTATATTTAGAAATAATAAAATAGGCTAGGATGGATGTTGATTCAAAGAGACTATTGAATACATTGTGGGCAGGGGTGATCTCAAGTCTTCTTAACTGGGAGGAGACAAAGAGGGGAAAGGAGAAAGAATGTGATGGATGGAATCCCAAACTGTAAATTCTTCAGTAGACTGTTGCTAAACTCAGGCTTGATTTATACCAATAGGTTGTTAAACACTTGTTTAATGTGAAGCAGCTATGTCATGTTTTGAACACCTTGCTGTGTTTAGGCTCTGGGTTACATCTAGAAGCCTGATGCATGTAAGTTCACATTACAGCAGTGCAGAGGGCAAGAAGAACACTTGTAATGTTGTGCCAGCCAACTACTCTTTTTATTTTTTATTGGTTTGAAAGAATAAATTATTTGATGGGGAATGGAGCCTAACCAACATAATTTAGAACACCTAATCCAAAGCCAGAATAAAGCAGGGACAGAATGATGCTTGGGGAACTCTCACTGGCACTGATACAAGTGCAGAAGTTTCATCAGTGTAAATATGGAGTGATGGAGAGCAGAGCTTAGCAGATTGGGTTTTGATTTCTTTTAATGTTGCTAAAGAGCATACACAAATGAAATGCCTGGCAAATGTTACTCAGTTCTGTTTCTAAATAAAAAAGCCTCAGAGGCTCAGCAGGGCAAGATTCTTATTTCATTCATGAGGGGTCAGTGCCAGTTGCACTCTTATCTGGATGGATTTATTAAACAGGGCTACATACTCTGTTCTACAATGTGCCTACGTATTAGGGCCTTGGAGAGTTAGTTGGTTTGATCTCCACTCAGCCTTAAAAATACATTTTTATATCTGGAGTGGCTGGGTAGTCAGGGCCATCTCCAGCAAATACCATAAGGCTGCTCTCTCCTAAATTACCACTGCTTAGGCCTACTCCTTAGTAGACCAGCCATCAGTGTGAAATATTGATTTGATAGTTCTGGATATGATGGCAGGAGATGTGAGATTCTTAAGGAGAAAGAATATTCTGGTTTTAGTTTGTTCAGAGGAGCATAGGTTTAGTTTAGCCAAGTACAACAGTATGCTGCTGTGTGCTCATACCACCTAACCACATCATTAATATCCAACTCAGTCTGTTACTCAGTCCATGTACTTTTCAGCTACCACTAAAATAAGGTGTATTATTTGCTCATAATCACCACATGAGCTACAGACTGATAGTAGTCTTCCTGGAGCTGATGACTTGGGAGACATCACTGAGAAGAACTGCCAGAAAACATAACCATATCTGCCCATTATGTCATGACAGGACATTTCACAACAGAATACTATCACAGTGTTGTGGTTGCTGACAATTTAGCTGTTTCATTAACCTGGAGAAGACATAGATCAAATCAAACCAAACACACAAAAATCCTAAAAATTATTAGAAGAACTTTTCTTATGTATGTATTTGAATCCCAACACTTGTATCCAACAGGGCCAAAAATCTGTATTCTAATTTCCGTACCAACATCACATTTGTCCAGGGCTTTTCTGGAAGGTGTGTGTTGTGCCTGCAATCCAGAACTGGTGACTAAATTGCCTGTAAGATCAGTGTCATGTTCTATCACTGCAATCTTCCATATTGCCTATGTGCTGGTGCTGCTCTTACCAATAGCTATTATTTGTGTAGATGTCCAGCCCTTGAGTTTAGCTGTCACTCAGAGAAGTTCCTCCAAGTTTGAATTTATTCATATAATACTTTATCTTGGTTAACTCCAGTTTTTATGTTCTTTGCAGGAGGAATTGTTCAGCAAAAAGCCTGCTACTCCAACAACTCCATAGAGCCTGTAAAGAAGCCTCAGAGCTTCCTCATGAAATATCTACCCCAGCTGAAAAAATTGAAGGAACAAAACAGGATCCAGAAAGTCTTGAAGAGATAGGTTCTTCTGAAATAAATCAAAGCCCATATTCTGAAGTGAGGCAAGAGACAAGTAAGGTGATTCCCAGGATGAGATTGGAACCAAAGAAGACAGATACCCCCTTGTCGAGCCATGGGGGTAATGGAGCTGACATAAAGAAAGAAACCAAAATGGAAGCTGAGAAGTTTCAAAATTCAGGAAATGCTCCAGAGCCTCCTCTAACTACACCAGAATTGCCAAGGTATCACATGAGAGAAGTCCTCAGTGCTGTTGACTATGACTTATCTAATTGTCCAAAGTTAAAGAACATTACTTATCCAGTCTGCAAGTTGGAGCAAAAGGATATCTGGTTTTGTTACCTAGAAAGACTTCCAGTTTTGGTGGCTATTATTTAAAGGTTTATAGGCAGGCTTACTGGATCAGTGAATTGGCCTTGGGCTGGACACACTGTGGCAATTCTGACACTGGAAATGCAGCCATTTTCTTTAGGTTTTAATCTGTTTTTAAGAGGAGGGTAACACAGTATTGATCTTCTTCTTGAAGAATGGTACTGAGATTTACTAAGCAGGGAAGGGTCTGTCTCCCTGTACCAGTATAGAGTGAGGTAAAATCTAGTCCTTTTCTGACAGATCTTTGCTTAACTTGGTCTTGAAATCCTCAGTGATGAGGAATCCTTGACCCCCAAGGTAGTACATTTCACTGCTTACTTATACTTACAGTTGTGAAGCTTTTCCTTAAGTCTAAATAATCATATCTCCAATTTAAGCTTATTTTTTTGGTTGTGTTCCCAGGAGATATGGAAAACATTTTATTCTGTTTTCCAACATAAAAAGCCTTTTATAAACTGGAAGATGTATCATGTCTCCCCTTGTAACTTTTTCCCAAACAAAGCAATTCTAACATCAAGAAAAGCACAAGAGCTTAGAGGGACAAAGTACACCCCTAAGGAGTGGGTTATGCCACAGGAATATCTTGGAATATCTTGGAAAACTGCTTTTTATTTAAAGAAAGAGAAATAAGAATGATATCAACTGAGGAAATATCAGAGTTCTTTGGGCTTCTGCCTCCTTGGGCTTAGTTTAGTGTGTATTTTGCAGAAAGTCTGATACTTGAAATTGGGTGGTTGCCTTGCACACCTGCCCAGCTATTTGGGAGAGCTCAATTATGCTGACTTTCAAGGGTTATAGTTTGCTGTTTTGAGAGTGAAATTTACCATTTTGACTTTGCATATAAGCCCTGGAAAGCGAGAGAACCTGCCTGCTCTAGAGACTGTTGGGTTTTTTTGTGTTAAACACTTGCCTACCCTGCCACTCAGACACCGTGCTTGATTTAAATGGCAGCTGGTTGGTTGCAGAGTTTTTCTCTATGCGATTCCTGACATTAAAGCTTCCTGCTTCATCAGTTCTGTAAAACTCCATGTTGTCTACCTGTTAGCCTACCACAGATCTGGCTGGGCCAAAATCTGAGTTGTTTATTGTTGCTCTGTAATAGCTTCCAAGGATTTTAATGAATTTCAGTTTTATTGTTGGGGCACCTGGGGCTTGAAGAATTCAGGAGAAATTGAATTTCATATTTGCTGTGGAAATGGCAAATGAAATCTTTCTGCAGACATCAAAATAGAGAAAGCTGGAAGGCTTTGGGTCAAGGGGAATGAGTCGCTCTGACAGCAGATAGGAAATGAAATGGAGTTAGATGGGGAATTATATTCAGGGATGAGATATGAAACGTTACGAACATGTCTCTGCGTAACAGAGTTCTGGTCTCCAAATAGACTGTCACCACTTACCAGAGGTTTGAGATCTGCTCCTTTGCTTTGTTTTTGTGGCTTTTTTTTTATTTAGAGAGATGATTTTATCCAGTGACAAGTTCTTGTGTGTGTGTGTCCCTGCCAAACAACATAAGCACTTTCTAAACCTGTTTTAGCCTGTCATGTCATGATTCACCCTCAAATGTGTGGTATAAATATAAGAAAAAGGAAATGCAAACAGATGAATAAAGGTGCTTTTTTTCCCCAAGTGAAAAGCTTAAGCAAAGCAGAATCTGTATATTTTTCAGGACAGAAGAAAGTGAAAAAGAGCTATCCCAAAAGGAAGAACAGATGAAAGAGAGACGCAGGAGACACAGATTCGAGGAGCAGCTGGAGAAATTGAAGCCTCAGCAGTCAGTTACTGGAAAGCAGACCATGGCAGAGAATACCCCTCTTTTTTTCTGCATGGTTAGTAGTTCAGTGTAGGACTGTCCTTTTCAGAATGGTCTCCTTACTAAATGCAAGTGTGATTCTAGGAGCAAAAAGTAATTTTCATTGCATTATTTAAACTCTGTTATGGAGAACCGTTACCTGATGACATGAGCAGTCCTACAGCTCTTCTCTCACACTAATATCTTTCTCACCTTTCCTGTACAGGGAGTGCTCCCCATATAGCTGCACACTAGATTTGACATGTCAGTGTATGCCAGGAGTCTTGGCATGCTGAAGTCAGTGAGCTCAGTGTCATCTGCTTCACAAGCACCAGACTTTCACAAACACGATTGATCATAACCTTTTAGAAAAAAATGAAGCTTGTTTTTTGGGGTTTTCTTTTTTTGTCATACTTCTAAAGCAGAGCCTGGTCTGGTTGTCTGCCCCTAGCAGCCTTATATTTCAGTTTTGTGGGTAGGTTTTGTGGATTCTGAGTTTAATAATAGGTTTTGCTCTTGGCTGATGTCCTGATTAAGGAAGTATGAAATTATCCTGATTTTCTTCCCAGAGCCTAAAATATGGCTCAGAGGACAGGGCTGTTTTTCTTCCTGAGAAGACTTGTATATGTAGTCCTAATTTATCCTTGCACTGATCTCATTGAACACAAGGCCAGCTGAGAAGGTAAGAGGAGATGAGAATCTCTGAAGTTTGTCCATGAGTCCACCATTATGATTTATTTGGACCAATAGCAGTAGTAAAGCTCTTCCTTCAGTACACAAGTTGAAAGACTTTAGAGCCCTAAACTGGGAGGTGGACCGTTCACATCTGGATTTTTGGTAAGCAATTAACTGCTGTATTTCTGGAGATTGAAAGCTCATTTTTGTAGCACTGGATTAATTGCTGATGAACAGCAAAGATCTAACAAACCTGGAGCTGACTCTCCCTCTGCCAACTTGCTCTGGCAAGGCCAGTGCACTGTACATAGTTCTGCTTTGAAGGTGTAAAGGTCATGAATGTAGTCTTCAGACTTGCTCCAGTCTTAGTCTCCTAGGAGGTACCACCAAATAAATTCCAGTTAGCCCCTATTAGGATGCAGGCACATACTTGCTCATCAGAAATACACTTGGGCCTTGCTAATTCATTTCTGAAAGTGCACCAAGTGATTGTTGAGTTGTTCTGCATCTTGATCATTTCCCACACTTGCTGTGCTGAAGCCAACGAAAAGAAGATGAGGGCTTGATAACAGGTTTTTCCCCTCAAGTAGGGCTCAGGGAACAGCTACACTATAGTCTTGCTGTAACTGAATTGCAGTGTAATGATGCCCATTAATAGTGTAATGATATTCCTGCCAGCTACTCATGGACAGTGGCATAAACTAACCAACCCACGGCTTACTCGGTGCCTGATGTCTGTAGAAACAGCTACCCAGTACCTGAACTGGCAGCCTGCTGGAGGGAAACCAGCCTGAGCTTATGAGGTGCTGTTGGTAGAAACAATATCAACACGACCCATAATAACTGTGTTCTATGAGCAACTTTGCCTTAGTTCTTCAGAAATATCCATTATTAAAATTAAGAATGAAAAATGTATCAGCATCATCAAATACAAGTCATTTGTAAGATTACTTGAAATTCATCTTGACAGCAGCATTTTTTCTTTGAGTTAGAACAGGTTTTTCTTTTCTTACTTTTTCTCTTTGTTGCTCAGAGGAGCACAGAAAAGCTTGAATGTTTTGACATTTGAAACTAAAGAAGGTGTAATTTGGCAGCTGTATCTCAGTGAAAATATCTGATATCTATATATAAACATGTATATTCAAAGAACAAGCCACACTTTGACAGAGTAGCACACTTTCAAAATTTGTTTTATAAGTCCATTGTGTTGGCAATGATAGATGGTCAGATCTGGAACACTTGTCATAGTTTCCAGAATTCCTCTGACCATTTATAATGTACATAAATAATTGAATTGAATAATAATCAGTGGGAAAGTTTAGAAACTGCAATTACTGAGGCTGAGGTGCTGGGAAAGAAAAACAAAGGAAATGTAAAAAGCTGCATTAGGGTTGCATTAGAGTTCTTGTCTAGAATTTAAAAGCAGTGACATTCAGATTTAATGCTGGTGGGCTTTTTCGTAACCTAGTTCAGTCAAACTCTGCTCAGCTTCACTCTGGGGAGCACTGGGGAATCAGGACTGGGAAAAACACTTTCAAACCAGTGCAGGTAACTTAGGAGCCTAAGAACCAGCTTTTAGAGGTATTTCAGGTAAGCCAGAGAGTGGTGATGGGATCCATGCTGTTAGGTCAGGCTGAGTTAATAATTTAGAGTAACATGCACAGACTTTGTTTCAGTATTTGGACAGAGTAAGCATTACTGACAAGAGAGAGAAGGAATGCTACACAGCATGTAAAATGCTTAAATGGAGGATGTGAAATGAAATGGGCTTGATTTGTCATTCATCTTGTTTATTATGACAGAGTAACTTATTACTAATGTTGATTTCTGTATTACATTCCCATTAGATTGGATCTGGATAATAGTTAATATCCCAGGCTAATATCTGAGTTTTATGTAAGGGAGCAGCACAAGCAGGTTACTCTGTAAGAATAAGACAAGAGAAGACAAGCCAGGAGCTGCAGGTGATAGCAAGGCAGGCAGGGACAGAGACCTCCCCAGTGAGGCGTGCAGTCCCCCAGTACCCAAACAAGAGCAGAGCAGGTCCATAGAGGGTAACCAGTTGGCAAGTCTGTAGGAATGAAGTAGGTCCCAAGATCGATGCTGGAAGGTCCATCTGGGGCAGGACTGGTCCAGTGACAGTCCAGGTCAGGGTGGGCCAGCATCTTGGTGATCACCCAGGGTGTCTGTAGTGATAAAGCAGGTCTGAGATCAAACCTCAGGGTCCGATCAGTTAGTTATGGGCAGGGTTCAGCTGGGTGACATGAGGCCTGACACAGTTACAGCTGTGGTATAGCTCAAGGTGACACTTACCAAGGGTGTCTCAGCTTAAATGCAGCTCCCAAGTGAAGGAGGAGGGCCCAGCAGAGGCTTCACACCACTCATTAGTGATCTCAGTTGACATTACTCCCCTGAGCTTGTGTCAGAACTGGCCTTGAGCACCAGTATGGCCCTGATACTTCACATCACACTATGAATTAATGTACCAGACAGCAACTGGTGTTTAGGTTTTTCAAGCCATTTTATTACTGGGACAAAATATGTATTTTCAGCAGGGCTTCAGCTTGCTTCTCTCTGTACTGTTACTGCTCCATTGTGATATGGCAGAACAAGATAAGAAGTTTGAAAGCTGTTTGGAGCCACCTTGCTACCAGTACATTATAAATACTGTTTTATCTACCTTGTACAGCTAAACTGTTTGGAAGGTGAATGTGTTGACTCGTACTGAAGCATCTGATTTTTCTTGGCTACACAATCACTTTGGCTTACCTCATATTAGTAATTATCTTACCATGATCATCATCTTAGTGCAGCTTAGCCTTACAGCTGGCTTACAAAACAAAAGCATTCAAGCATGCAACAGACTCATTCTAGCTTAACAAATCTGTTGTGAGGATACTTTTCCTTCTCATAAACATAGGCTCTATAACCTTTCTGCCAGAATTGGTAGAGTTTTTAGGTTAACAGACCATTGACTCAGCTCACTACTGTCAGGTAAAATTCTCAACTGAAAATTTTTCTGCTTACATTCACACAAAGCTAACATTACCAATACACTACGTCAAAATCTTCCCTCCCCTATTAGGGCTTTACTCTCACTTAGATCTGATATTGCTCCTATAGGAAAATCCCAGACAAAATTCCCTGCCATCAAGAGTAGCGCCAAAGCATTTATGTTCAGTTACTGTGGCAGTTACCCTGGATTAGCACACTGTGACTGAAAGTAGAGATAGATTTCCAAAGCTTATAGAAGGATTTTAGTTCAATGACTGCTCCCATATGGGTGTATTTTGTTCTTTTGGGTCTGGGATTTTTTTTATATATATAATAGGCGCCTTGGTCCACACTGTCATCAGTGAAAAGCTTTTGATTCGTTACCTGTCTTACTAAAATAGGTGCCCATGATTTCTATTACTTCTGTATGGGTGTCTTGATCTCTTCAAGGCAGTAGTGCTGGCATCAGCATGGGGAACTGCCTTTTCCTGGTGTCTTACCCGATCACAAAGTGTCGCTCATGAGCACTGAGGGTTCCAGGATCCCACCCCAACAGTTTACCAGCTGAACTGCTTGACTTTGGTATTTCACAAACTCCACTGCAGAGCTTCTTACGTGAACACGCTTAGGTGATACTCTAAGCAATTTTTAAAAAGTCTCCATTTTTAGTGTTGTGTGGAGAATGCATAAAGGAAAAAATGGTAAGAAAGTGAAATTCGTGTCTTGGTAGAGAGAATGTAAAAAGACCTGATCCACCAGTTACGAAAGAAGTAGGGTTTGTGCTAGTTCTGTGCAGAAATGCCTATTAATCTTCCACAGAGTGGTGATTATGCATCTTTGGAGAAGTGGAGACAAACTGTACAATCTTATTTCAGTCATAATGATCTTGTGGCACAGTAACTGAGTTTTTCTATATCTGTATTACTCTAAAACTGGTCTTATGAGTATAAATCACCCTGTGACCAAACGTTTTCATATACACTGAACCAAAGCCACCACTATATTTGCACTTGTGTGGATGTAACCGAACCCAGCATTGAGCCCTTGCTATTATTTTACTATAGCTTAAGAAAAAGCACATTAACTATTAACATTACAAGCTATTTCCTCCACTAAATCTTTTTCTGACATCAGAGCTGAATTTGGCTTGCGCTTCACTCCAGGACTGTCTGCCGGGTTGTGGCCGGCAGCAATGTGCCAACCAGCCTGCAGATGGCCCCTGAATCCCTCCCCTGGTTTTTCAGGGAGTGATTTAATGAGTTCCTGAAACAAGATTCAAATCTGTTGTACTTAACGAACCTGCTGCCTCAATTCAAGAAAGGCTTAAAAATAAACGAAGGCAATTAGAGATGTAGTTAAATTTAGCATGCAAAATCAGAAGGCCGAGATTCCTGTTTGTATCACTAGGCCAGTACACAGGGTTTGGAATAGCATGGAAGTTCCCAAGAAAATGTTATTCTAGCACAGGCGACTGGTAGCTGGCCCAGAGCCTGAGTTTCTGGCCTCCCCTACAGCTTTCCGCTTAGTGCCAACAGAAGTAAATGGGGTATTTGCTGGCACTGTGCTTTGTGCTCAGGTTGAGTTTAGGTAATTTGCAGTCTCCTTGGCTGCAGTCAGTGAGCCAGAGGAGCTGAGGCTGCTGCTGCCTCTGCTGAGGCTCAGGGGGGCACAGATCTATCCTAAGGATTTGCCTTACTAGGCAAAGCAGAGAATTTAGGCCTTAAATGTCTGTTGTAAACAACTTCCTTTAGGCAGGCAGAGGCTGCTTGCTTGCTCTCCATGTTCTCTGAGCAAGGGATTTTAGGGAAGAGGGTGTGCTTTGGCGCTGCTAGGGCACAGATTAAATCAAGCCAGGAGCTTTACAGACTGATGGCTCTGCTCACACAACCAGAACAGTTAAAACATGATATACAGTAGCCCTGCTTTAATAACCTCTTGTCCACTTCATTAGGTTTCTCAGCCAAATTGCTGCAGATGTGCTCAGAACCAGGAAACCCACCTTCCATACTGAATGCAACAGGACCACTAAAAGGCCATAGAGAACCTTCAATTTAAACTTCCACATGGAGGCCCATTCTGATGGCTTCCTAGGGGCTCCCACCTCTGTCCATTGCACTTTCCAGCTGCAGAATGAATTGAACAGTCAAGTCTTTACCAAGAAATTAGTGCTTTCAGTGCTGTTTCTCTGGTTGGAGTTTGAAATGGCCCCAGGAAATGTGAAATATTTAATCCTTTATATTCCTTGGCATATCTTGGAATTGATTGAAATGAGTTTAGGCTTATTCTTAAATGTCCTTATGCATTATTTTGACAGATGGGAAGATTTGTTGCTGTTGCTTAAGGGAAAGGTTAATATGTGTAAAAAGACTAACTTCCAGAATTACATGCATGAGCTTGCTGCCAGTAGAGGTCCTAAATACTCCTCCGTTCACACAAGCAGGGTGGTTCAGAGTAAACTTGAAGAGAAGACAGTAATGTAAATGCTCACAGTCTAAATTTTATTTCTCATTTAGAAGAGGTGGGCAGGAAGACAGAACCATTTTTGTACGTTTTGTCTCTTCAGGTCTTGCTCTTGCCAGGTCCAACGTTTGTTGGCAGAAGGAAAAGCTACTTTAAGTTTGCAGTGTGTATGAACAAGTGCCAGTCACGTTTAATTATACTGAGAAATGTTTTCTGCTATGAATTTCTTTCTTGGACTCAGAATAGAATTCACAACTCCTGGCTTTACTTCAGAGCTGTGAGCAGTGATGCTATTTGTAGACGAAAGGGGACTGGATCTGTCCCTTTGTTTTTTGAGGGGATGTACAGGCTTGTCTGACAGAGCCACGCTGCTGTTCAAGAAACTATATAATTTCAAATGCATTCTGAGTTTTTCTCATGCCTTCTTGGTAGCATTGCCTTAGGTTGCGCTGTAGTTCCAAATCTTAACACACAAGGGGATAAGCTTGGTCACAACTTGTAAACACATTATTACATAAATAATAATTATAGAAGCATAATTCTTAGTGGCAGGGAATGGAATTCAAGGCTTTATCTGAGATTATGGAGTGCAGTTATTTGTATTTTAAAAGCATAGAGCTCTGTCCAGCTCTGTGGCAAGCACCCAGAGCCCCTGCAAGCTTTGATGGACGATGTAAGAACTTAGCAGCTCCCAGAACCACTAAACCCCATATTTACTGCCTTGGAGAGTTCACAGGTCTGGAGGGTTACCTGCTTATTATTTTGCAGCTGGATGCATGATAACAGAGCCTGTGTGGCAACCTGGACACAATCCATTTCAAAACTGGAAGCCAATAGTTTGAAAAACAAACCACTTGAGCTCTGGTAAAACTTCCTGGTGCAGCAGCTGAGTATAGTTTGCTCCTCCGCAACCCCCATTTTATTCTCTTCGGGGATTTCCATAGCGTGTCAGGGGAAATACATGAAAAGACAAATAGATGAAAGGCTAGAAAAAAATAAGGCTTTACCCAAGTTGATAAGTACCTGGTGAATCTCCTGGAGCATCAAATTAGAGCCGTTTCAATAGTATTTGAAGCCAGATAGAAGCATATGCCAAATACCAGCGAGATTTCAGAAGGCTGAGGACCAATTCCATGCTCTATTGCAGCATTTCAAAGTGACCATGTATAATTTCCTTCCCTGCTGTGGCTCTGGAAATGGTGGCACTTTTTATTTGTGAGGCAGTTTGAAATCATTTGAAGAACAATGCTATGGAAAATACTGGTGCTACTGTTGGGGTTTAGAGATACGGGTTCAGGAGGGACCAGAGATGAATGCTGAAAGTTTCTTGATAATCTTACACTCTTTTTCAGAGTGTTTTTCAGGCTTTTGATAATTATTCCAGCTAGACAGGGACAAGGATAAAGAAATACTATCCTCACTTGACAGTCTCACAGAGAAATGCTCCATCCTAGATCCAGGACTGAGGCACAAGTTCCTGATTCCCAGTCTTGCGTTAGCATGAAATGTGTGAGTAATTAAACTTCTTTTACTTATTTCAGCTGCTGCTTGTTAACCAGGAGTAGAAACTCATTAGAGGAAGAACTTTTTGTTACATATGCTCAGCCCACCAGCACAATGAGCCTGGGAACCCTTCAGAGCCTCTCTGAGTGTTCCTGTATGTAAACACCAATCACAGAGAAGGCACTTCTCATTTTTAATGATTATATCTCAGAAAGCAAACAAAATCAAAGAGGATTCAGTGCTGCTTGGATTGAAATTCCAGTGCAGTTGTCAGAGCAGTTCTTCACCTTAGGACTTGAGCCTTTGGCAGGAAATTTTTCCATTTGTAAAAAAATAAACAAGAAACTGTATGTATCAGTTACTTGGTACCAGTTACTTGTGCCATTGGACATTTTTAGCTGCACTCAGATGTATGGTGCTAAATGGCCTCAATTTATACTTATTTTCCTGAACACATTTAAGTGCAAATACCCATTTTCTAGCACTTTTGGATATTAGAATGCTTCACAACTGCATGAATGTTCTGCTCTAATGAACATTAGAATTATGTTGGGATTGGTCCTTACTGATCTGAAAGTTAGGTTGGTATTTGATGTATGCTCCTGTGTGGCTTTAAATAGTAATTAAAACATTGTATGACCTAATGAAGTAAATCAAGAGCAGTTCTATTAAGGAAGTCATTGTTACTTTAGCTGTGCTTGTCTGTCAGTGCTGGCTGAGACATTTTCTTGTTTCATTCATAGTTATGGTCCAGTGAACCCAGGCAGACTAGAAAGATGCTGTCCAAAAAAGAGCATTAGCTCCTTGTGTGTAACTTTCTGATAGTAATAACATGACAGGACAGAGCAGGATGTCATGGTAAGGTACATGGGCATGTGCGAGAGAGACGGTGTGTCAGGGACAGTGCTGTGTGCTTGCAGCAGGAGTACTGGCAGGACAACCAAAAGTGAGCAGGATAGTACAAGGAGCACACTCTAGGGGATGTGTTTCTTCTGATTCAGGAGGAGATGTTTCACTGTAGAATAAATGAATGTTGAATTTTTGGCCAAAACTACCTTTTTAATGTGTGATCCTGAGTGATCCCGCAATGTCTCTCTGCTAACATATCCTATGGGCCAGACCCTTGACTCTCACAGAATTATAGAATGGTTTGGGTTGGAAAGGGCCTTAAGATCATCTAGTTCCAGCCCCTCACCCTAGACCAAGGCTCTGTCCAACCTGGCCTTGAACACCACCAGCAATGGAGCATTCACAGAACTTCCTTGGGCAACCTGTTCCAGTGCCTCACCACCCTCACAGTAAGAACTTGTTCCTTATATCTAACCTGAACTTCCCCTGTTTTAGGTTGAACCCATTGCCCCTTGTCCTATCACTACAGTCCCTCATGAAGAGTCCCTTTCCAGCATCCTTGTAGGCCCCCTTCAGATACTGGAAGCCTGCTATAAGGTCTCCATGCAGCCTTCTCCTTCTCCAGGCTGAGCTATCCCGACTTTCTCAGCCTGTCTTCATACAGGAGGTGCTCCAGTCCCCTGATCATCCTCATGGCCTCCTCTGGACTTGTTCCAACAGTTCCATGTCCTTTTTATGTTGAGGACACCAGAACTGCACAGAATACTCCAAGTGAGGTCTCAGGAGAGCAGAGCAGAGGGGCAGGATCACCTCCCTCGACCTGCTGGTCATGCTCCTTTTGATGCAGCCCAGGATACCATTGGCTTTTTGGTCTTGTGAGTGCACACCGCAGCTGGCTCGTGTTCAGTTTCCCATCAACCAACACCCCCAAGTCCTTCTCTGCAGGGCTGCTCTGAATCTCTTCTCTGCCCAACCTGTAGCTCTGCCTGAGATTGCCCTGACCCAGGTGTGGGACCTTGCATTTTGCTTGGTTGAACTTCATGAGGTTGGCATTGGCCACCTCTCAAGCATGTTCAGGTCCCTCTGGATCGGATCCCATCCCTTCCCTCCACCATATCAACTGAACCACACAGCTTGGTGTCGTTGGCAAACTTGCTGAGGGCACGCTCAATCCGGCTGTTCATGTCACCGACAAAGATGTTGAACAGGATCAGTCCCAACACTAACCCCTGAGGGACACCACTTGTTACTGATCTCCAAGTGGGCATTGAGCCATTGACCACAACTCATTGTGTGCAGCCACATCCAGCCAATTCCATACATCAAATTTATGTCCCTCCAGAGACAAGGATGTTGTGCAGGACAGTTTTCAATGCTTTGCACAAGTCCAGGTAGATGACGTCAACTATTTTGCCCCTATTCACTCTCATGGAATGAGGGGTTATGCATCTTTCTGACAGCACAGATGAGTCATTAATTCTAGTGAAGTGATTCAGAATTCCTTTAATACAGGCTGATGCAGAAGTGGCATGGAACACTAATTCACATTACATCACATCTCTTCGTGGTCTTCATTTGTGCTGAGAGAGACTACAGATGGGATAAAGAGGGATTTCTGTAAGAATGCTGACATGTCCTGAGCCAGAAATGTAGCTGATCCTAGCTATCACTAGCTCTGCCAGTCTTGTGCTCATAAAGCTACTTTAAAATGCACTTGGGGTTGCCCTGCTCAGCTGCAGTGACCTGCAAAAGTATATCAAATGCATTTTCTGCTCTTGGTACCTATGCAAAGCAGAGCTCAGTTCTTTTCCGTGCCTCACGTCTGGACTACACTCCTATAGTCAGTTAATTTCTGGTGACTAGCTGACATTTCTCTTTGACACTTGCCCTCTTTATACCCCAGCAGAGACACTGTCTGGCTTTAGCACATTCATGCCTGCCAGAGATGGAAAAGTGATTTCTTCTGGATCAGGAGAAGTTATAGTCTTGCTGCCCAAGACTAAGGCTAACTGTCCAGAGTAAGAAGATAACTTCCAGCAAAGAAATCTTCTTTATTTTATTTTTTTAACCTAAATTCCCATGATATATAATGTCCTAACTGAACTGGGGGACTACGGCCATCAGAGCCAATAATGCTCCTATTATGCAGGTCTTTGAATTCCTGCTGTCTTACTTTGGCAATTATCTGCTTTGGGGGCTAATAAGTCCAGAATTTTAGCAATCTGAAGCTCAGTTCAGAGCAGAACATTTCAGTAACATCTTGCCACCCTCATAGTTTTCAGATCTGTAATCTCAGGACATTTGATACTCAGCCATTGGTACTGCAGAGAGTGAATCTGGTACAAAAATGCATGAACAGAATGACCATTCAGACCATTAACATCAATCGTATTCTCCTTTTTGTTATTAAATGTTACCTTCCTAGTTACATTCTGCGAGTTGCAGGAAGGAAATGCAGATACTTTCCTCATTCTTATCCATTGCTCCCAATTTGCAATGATAAAGCAGATCTTTGAATGGTCTCAGGGTTTGTTCCACAATTTAATGTGGAATTTCAAATAATCTAACAGATGGCATTGTCATCATTTTTCCTTCTCCGCGGAATGAAAATGAACAAACACTTGACATTTCCAATATGTCTTCATCTACTGCAAGAATTTTTAGAAGCCCTGAAAGAGTGTTATCTGCTTTGCCTTAGATGGACAGGATTGTTAGATGTGTCCTCACTATCTGCTCTCCTACATTAGCAACACAACTGTGTGGAACAGAAATATAAGACCATAGAAGCAACACGCCTGCATTTTGCACCATGAGCTGTGTCCGGAAGTAAGCACAAACATGCAGTGCTTCAGCTAGCTCTGCAGAAGAGTGGAGTATTTTCATTAGAGAAATTAGCTGGAGCTGCTGAAGTGCTCAGAAATCAGATCACATTTACAAACCTACAGCAGATGCATCAGTTGGCAAAAGGTTCCTGCAGTCAGTAATTTGCCATTCATCAGGGATTGCCTCTTCAATCTGTGATCCAAGCCAGGGTGCAGATGACACACAAGGATAAATTTAAACATGGCTGAAAACAACTATTTTGATTAAGTCTCTAGCCAATAACAGTAAGATTCTGCCTGTTCCTCCCCTTCACCCTCACTCACCTCCTCCGGTAAAGGATGTGGAGATTGTGTTAGTAGAACTTGTCTGCATTTTGTGTATAGTGGATGTTTTGATGTGGCTATCACTGTTTTAGAGTCTGTTCAACGCAGAAGGGAGTGGCTTTTGATTGAATGTGAGACCTTGCTTCTGTGTTAGCAGCAGTTTAGTTAGTATTGGGAAAGGTGCTAGGAAGTAAACATCAATGTTTTAACCTGTGAAAGAGAGACTCACTTAAAAATGAAGTAAAATTGTCTTCTCCCCGATCCCTCCTTCTACTGGGAGAAACCCTCAGGCTGAGTGAGTTGATTCTTGCTTGGAAATACTTGCTGCTTTCTTGGGTCCATGTGTTGAAATTAACTTTCTAAATGTGTGATGTAGTGTGGTACCCAAGCAGCAATTAATAGCCATGCTTTCACTTGTTATCAGACTCAAACCTCGCTGGACACCAGCAGCAAAGTTGTCACCTGGCCCCCTGTGGCTCCTGAGCTGCTACTCAGTCATTCCAGCCTCTAACAGTATTGATGTTTCCCAGTCATAGGAATAGGAGCTGTTTGTCTGATCCAGTACACAGGTGTGGTAAAAGCAGTGCCAATGAGGCTCTTAAAAACCACCAACAAAAGCATCAGTTAATGCACTTCAGCTATTTTATTGGTAACAGAGTGATGTTAATCCTAGCTGACAAACTTGTGTCTGCTAAACACCAGCTTGCTGTGATCATAAGCAGCTCTGGTTTTTCAAAAGAAATAATAATATGGAGGTAAAATGCCACTTTTTAAATGATTGTACAGATGCCTTCATATTATAGTGGGGTTCTTATAAACAGTAGCTTCCTTTGGGGCTATGCCTCTATGTCCGTAACTCAAACCCTGCTGTAGCTGAAGGCTGGAATTTGTGGGTATCCTTATATTGTCTTGCAATTCCTTTCCCCTCATTAAGTTTTTGGTGTGGATTTGGGCAGAGGTTATTCCTTGGCTGCTTAATGCAGTTACTGCTGCTTGCACTGGTGTTACATTAGGGCAGAGAAAGGCAGAACTGGGGGTGGAAAACAGAGCTGAAGGGCTGGAGTTGCAATCTGTAAAGTATAATTGCAAAATAAAATAGCAAACAGTTTGGAAAGAGGAAATTTTATCTTATTTACTCTGTGGTAATTGTTGGCACTTGACTACAATCAGCCACAATCATGTGATATGATTGATATCACAACACTATCCAGAGCAACCCAAAATAGCCCAGCATTTGAGTAATTTTAGTCTTTTCATAATCTAATACTGTCACAAATAAAAGCCAGTGTAGCATGTAAGCAAATTGAACTCTCTTCATAGGTAGACTAGGGTAGATAGGGCAATGCTGTGGGAAGGCATACTCGGAAAGCACTGAATGTGTCTTACCCAGAATTAGCTCCTTTCTTGCTCATTAGCCTTAATATTTCTGAAATTAGTTAAGCAGTTCTATGCCTAGATGCTTGTTGGGGTAAGGAGGCTGACAGAGGGAGGAGAGGGAAGAGCCAACATTAGTTAAAATCTCATTCTCAGAAAGAACCTTGATAAGCAAAATACTTAGCTGGGCTTGGTCAGAAGCCTGTTGAGCCCTTCCCTGCTGCTGGGCCAAGCAAACTTGAAATGAGTTGGAAATTTCCTGCTGAAGCATCAGTAGATACTGGTTTAATCTTTAGCTCTTGAGTTCCCTCCTATCATTGATCCCCACAGCCTTGTTGAGAGAAGAAGAAAGAATCCTGTCAACGGTACAGGATACAAGGGAGGTAATCTTTTCCTGAAGTTCTCCAAGTTTCTTTTAAGGCCTCTTCCTAGGGGAATTACGCTGGTAGGCTCAAAGTCTTGATGAATTCAGTGAGCTCCCAGGACTACACTAACATGAGTAATACACATTGCAGCAGCCAACAATGTGTGTAACTATTTTTCCTTTATTACTAATTGCAGTTTTATTTGGTCCTTGCAGGCAGTGCTGTGCCTGTGGCAGGGATTTCTGCACCAAAACACTGGATGACACCGTAGATCTGCTTTTGGCTTTTTAGGAGTATCTTCGCAAACCATTTTAGGGAATGATCTGTTTAGAGGACAGGCAGAGAACTACAAGCTACATGAACCTGTCAAGTGGATTAGTCATTAAACACCTTTGTGGATGTTTGAATTAAGAATTAAAGTGGCTTTAAGTGGATTTAGCTTCCAAAGTAAATTCAGGTAAATCAAATGAAGGTTAATTCAGCGTAAAGCTGTGGGCAGACATCCTCATTAAGGGCTACATGGAACAACTGAGAACATAACTGCTTAACTGCTCTTCACCACGCTTCTGCTCCCTTTGTGCTCCTTCAGTGTTTCACAGCTCGGCTCACAAAAAGGGATGCTTGCCAGTCTTGCACTGTGGTAGGTTATTTTGGATGAATTCTGCTCTGAATACTTTAATGAGCAGTTTAATCTGGTTGATTGCATTCACATTTTCAGGGATTGCAGCTGTGTTGTGCTTAGCTGACTGTGATGGAGAGCATGGCCCTCAGCTGATGCTGTAACAAGTAACCCTGGAAAAGTCAACCCTGGAAAAGTGAACCCAGTGAACAGCTGTTTGCAAAATGAATGTGTGTCCATGCCTGTAGAATACACGTACCCAGGATGTCTGTGGAGGCTTGAATGTCTTTGTTGAAGGATAAGCTTAAGAAGGATGTGGAGCTGTTGGAGTGACTCCAGCGGAGGCCATGGAGATGCTGCGGGGGCTGGAGCAGCTCTGCTCTGGAGCCAGGCTGAGAGAGCTGGGCTGGGGCAGCCTGGAGAAGAGAAGGCTCCTTAAGGGGAGACCTTAGAGCAGCTTTCAGTGCCTAAAGGGGCTACAAGAAAGCTGGAGAGGGGCTTTGGACAAGGGCCTGTAGGGACAGAACAAGGGGGAATGGCTTTAACCTGGCAGAGGGGAGGCTGAGATGAGATCTTAGGCAGAAGCTCTTCCCTGTGAGGGTGCTGAGGTGCTGGCAGAGGTTGCCCAGAGAAGCTGTGGCTGCCCCGTTTCTGCAGTGTTCAAGGCCAGGTTGGATGGGGCTTGGAGCACCCTGGTCTAGTGGACAGTGTCCCTGCCTGTGGCAAGGGGGTTGGAACTGGATGAGCTTTAAGATTCCCTCCCAGCCAAACAAGTCTGTGATTCTATGATATGATTCTATGATCATAATTGTTGAGGAGCAATACACTTGTGCATACTAGAAAATGTGATTTTAAGGTCTAGGTTCTTAACAAAAGAGCTGTCAGGGGCAGCACATTGACAATAGATGGGAATAACAGGCCAATAATTACAGCTGCAGCTCCAGCATCACTGGAAGAACAAAAAATATTCCATAAACAATAACGCCATGGGTCAAGCTTGGGGTTGTTTCTTAAAGAATAGGACTCTAAAAGGAGGGAGAATTTTCATCCTAAATAACTACATATCAATACTAAAGGAAGGAGAAGAGTCCGCTTAAATTCACTGAGCAGTGTTTGACTAAATGAAGTCCCAGGTGGCAGCTCTTCAAGAAGAACTGAAGTGCTCAGAAAGGTGTCACTGATATAATGACCTAGCTTTTATGGCTTGTGCTTCCTCTTTGATAAATGCTTGCTAGGTGTTAATTGCCCCTCCTCTGTTGGCAATTAATGTAATTCATTCACAATGATGAATATAGTTCCAGTAATCCAAATGACTTCCATTTTCACACTATTTTTTGACAGGAAGCCTATTACTTGCCAGCTATCGACACATTGCCTAGTCCACACAGTATGAAAAATGAGGCGTTACTTCTGACCTTTCGGCTGTCAAGTTGTGGCCAAGGAGCTACAGATCAGTACAGGGAGCAGGGGCTTGCCGTGGTGCTGAGAGAAGCCAACATCTACCAGGCTCTTGTGACGTGGCTGCTCTCTCTGGTGAGTACCTGTGGTGAAAGTGCACAAAAGATTCTGCATGATTAAGGCTGTGTTTTGCCCATATATATTCTGATGAATATATAATAATGGTTGATATCTCCTTCTTCCAACAGCTACCAAACAGTGCCTGAACAAAGGGGAAATTATGTTCTAACTCACCTCAAATTCAGTAAATGAGTCTTGCTGAAGTCAGGGGGGCTGGATTGTGCCTGTAATGCACAAAGAACAGGGCACAAAAAGTAAAACATCGCTGGGCCAGACTCGGAGTGGTCAGAAGGGACTACTGAAGTAGAGGGCTGTGGAAGTGCTATACTTTTTGCTTGGAACAAGCAGCAGATGCACACAAGTGCCTATTTCTTACCACTTCTTCTGGTTAAGAACAGATTCTTTCTGACAGTTAAGAGGTCTATAAAAAAGTGGTGGTCTGTTTCATCTTAATTGTCCTTTGGATCACATATTTTTCTACTCTAAAGGAACCACCTATTCCTCACTCTTCCCATCCACCACATATTAGCCTTTTCCCCTAGGAAGAATAGGGTATGTGTATTTCTCCTCCTGCACATTGGCCTCATTCTTTTTCCCTGGTTAAAGTCCTTGGAATACCAATCCCAACCTGTGCATTCCAGGTAAGTTTCACCCTGAGCAGACAAGGCTTTTAAATCACTTAAACTCCACTTAAGCAGTATTAATTGTTAAGGATGCTCTCACTTCCATCAAAACATTGCTAACATTCTTTTATATAAGTTCAATGCTAATGAAAATCAGCACTTCAGCAGCACCAGAGTCTGAATGTACCATTCAGAAACTAGTCAGCTCATGACCAGCTGCAGCATGAGTTTTCTTCCCTGGTATTATTCCCATCTAAACCTGAGCTCTGACTTGTAGCAGCTGTTTCCAAGTGGATCTCATCTTCCAGGGCTCAGCGTCACTCTACGAAGACTGCAGGGTCAAATGTCGTAATGGACTTTGTGCCCAGGAGAAACCAGGCTAAATTCCACTGATTTATTTCAGAGAGGTTCTCAAACAGCTGTTGGGTAGCAATGCAAAAGTCGTTAATTGAAAGAAGTGGAAAAGTTGAGGCATATTTAGCCCAAATTCTCATCTGGTCACAATTCATGCCCCTCCACTGATTCCCTGGCATCCAGGTTTGTGTAAATCAGCATATCTATTGATTTCATTGGAGATGTGCTGATATCTATCAGTTGAGAGCATGACTCTCCCAATGGGACCATTCCCCAGTGGTGGAACTGCTGTGGGATTTCCTGTGTGAAATCAGTGTTCAAAGCAGTCAAGGACTTGGTAGTGCTATTTTGAGTCATACAGCTGACCTATGCAGCAGTTTGAGTATCCACTCAGGCCCTGTGGGGAGAACATATTTCTGAAGGCATTTCTCTCACTCTAAATAGTTTTGGTTGGTATATACAGTAAATAGCAGAGCTGTTAATCCATCATAACCATGGTGATGGTATAGACCACGAGAACAGGACATAGTGGTTTCTGTATTCACCAGAACCCAAGGAAGGATTGCATTGTGTAATTCAAACATACCATCTCTGCCTTGCATGGTAGCTGCTACTCCTTTCTCATGGCTTTGCCAGTTGCCTTAGTCTGACATTCCCATCGCCTTCTACCCTCTTTCACCTGTACCAAAGGTTTCAGGATGGTTTGCAGCACCACAGTGCCTTCCCAGACTGTTTCAGGTATCATTTCTTCCTCTCTTCTACCCAGTAATAAATTTTTTCATGTATTCTTTATGGAAAAGCTCATTATGTTTCAGCATTATGAGCCAAAGAGTGGTCTGTCTTGCTTGAACCCTATCTCTGGAACAAAAGTGATATTCATGATAGAAGATGTCCTGTGATAATTTTGGGGTTGGCAGAAGTTGCTTTTTATCTTTATTGGTTTGGGTCTATATTGGAAAATAGAATGTTTGCCCCACACACACACCTCAGCCTAAGAGGTTGTCCTGGGTTCAGCAGTAGCAGTCATTTTTCTCCTTCTTAGTAGCTGGTGCAGTGCTGTGGTTTTGACTTTCAGCCTGGGAGCAGCGCTGATAACACCAATGGTTCCAGTTGCTGCTCAGTAATGTTTACTCTGACCAAGGACTTTCTGAGCCTCATGCTCTGCCAGGGAGGAGGGGAAGCCGGGAGGAAGCAGAGACAGGACACCTGACCCAAACTGACCAAAGAGGTATTCCATACCACAGCACGTCATGTCCACTATATAAACTGGGGGCAGTTACCCGGAAGGGTTAGATCATTGCTGGGTCAGGCTGAGTATCGGTCGGCAGGTGGTGAGCAGTTGTATTCTCTTCCCTTGTTATTTCCCTTATCATTATCATTCTTGGTGGTAGCAGCAGTGGTTTATGTTATATCTTAGTTCCTGGGCTGTTCTTATCTCAACCCATGGGAGTTACCTTCTTTTGATTCTCCTCCCCATCCCTCCAGGATCTGGGGGGGAGGAAAGGTGGGGCGTGAGTGAGTGGCTGCGTGGCTGATTTATGGCTGAGCTTAAACCATGACAGAGGTGTATTTGCTGGAGAGGGATAGACCGGGGTTTGGCTATTAGTGATCACTAAAAGGGAAGGCCAAGGCTTATTCAGGAAGCCTGTACCAACTCCCCAGAATAGCATAACCACTTAGCATTGATTTTTGAACTGAGATTGGCTCAATCTCATTACCATTAATGAAGGCAGCACGTGGTGCCACTGTGACAAGAACATGAAGTGCAGCGTTGACAGGGACTGTTCCCATTTCTTGCTGGAATAGAGAACTAATGCAAATTCTGACTTTCACATAGCGAACTGGTGGAAGTCAGAGTTTGCAAGTCCACATTGACAAAATAAATCCTATGACTTATCAAACCCTACATGTTATTCCTATTTAATTTGGACTTTATTGATTTTCTTACAGGCTAAGTCACAGTTAATCCACAAATTGAGCATGAGTGTTTCTTGGATTATTGTACATTATAGAGGTGTACTCAAAAGCAGAAGAACAATATAAAGGCTTATTTTGAGTTTCTAAATCCAGCCATCTAAAAATGAAATTATGTTCAAATGGATTTACAGGTGCCTTCTGTGAAAATGGAAGATGGACCCAAAGCCCTGTTTGAGATGGTAGGGCTGCCGCAGGCCTGGCGAGAGGGTGGCTTGGCCCTACATGCTTGTCTAACAGCAGCAGATGAGTCTTCAGCCCAGAACAGCACTGAGATCCAGAAGATAAAAGTGAGTAGCAGTGTTTACACTTGCTAGTCGTGCACAGCAGCCACAGGCAGTGACCACTGGTTTTCACTAAGGCCCAGGCTTGGCTATTGGCTTGGCCATTTCCAGCTCCAGTTTCAGTGAGCCAGTAGAGCGCATGAGTGCTGCTCTAAATTAGACTGAGGGAAGAGCTCACTTACTGTGGGAGCTGAATGATTGCTTCCAGCTGATTGCCAACTCAAGCTGTCCTCAGTTATGCTGAATTTAGATTTAGTGCAGATGAGAAACCATCTCTCTGTGGTGTGGCTTTTTTGTCTCTACTGCTCATTAGCTGGTATGACATTTTTGGAGGCTATAACCCCACAATGCAGAAATGTAACTGGATTCAGAGGAGATATATCTTTGGCATGTGTTATAGGTTTTCTTTTTTCCTCTTCTAGTTTAGCTATGTGAAGTTGCAGAGGGAATATTGTCTTGCTGTTTGGCTCCCAGGAGTCATGGCCCAGAGGCAGGAACTTTGACCCTGGTTCCCTCAGCTCTGGTAGACTGCAGAGTCTGTGCTGTGCAATAGAATGCCAGTCTGAAAGGTGTAGCACACAACTGATAATCCAACACATATAGGTGTAAAGAAGGGTATGATATGAACTCATATCCTGAAAAGAGCAGAGCTGTGAAATAGCAGCTCTGGGCTCTAGTTTGTTGGTTCTGTTGTTTCACAGAGCAAATGTCTTTTTTTTGGAGACAGTTTTTTAGGTATTATTGCTACTGCTGCCTGGTATAAATGCCTATCCTACCTATGCAGAATAGCTGACTCCTGTGGGTCATTTGCTTGAAAAACTATACTGTGACTGAACAACCTTTAGGTGCTGGCCCTGCACTCTGTTGAGGCTGGTGAATTTCTCTCAGGTGGCTCAAAACAACACTTGTGGCTTTGGTGAGCTGGTAGTAGATTTTCCTACCCTATTTTTGCTTGCTTTGCCCCAGTAATATTAACAGGAGTGTGGCAATGGATGTGCTCATTCTCCACACTTCCTCTCTGCTGAGAAAACACAACAGCAGGTGATATTAGGGGGCCCAGGTATCTGAGTCATACCTGCTGGACACACCATATGAAGTTTAGATGACAGAAGAGGTGTAAAGATGGTTTAAAAACGTCCTTATGCTTCCCCTACTTGGCTGCAGCAAACATTCTTTGCTTGCAGCTGCCTGCCTGTGAGCAGTAAAGATTACATTGCCCATAATGTATCATAAAGCCTGGAACATGACAGCTGTGGCTCCAGTGCTCGTGCAAGGAAGTGATTGATGCTGGCAACAAATGTCATGATTAACACAGTACCAAAAATCCCAACCCCAAAACAGTAAGCAACCTTGCCATTAGTGTTTGAGGACTTGGCAGCAGGAGCAGCAGGGCTAATGATACTAAGGATCAAGAACAGGAGTAAGCCCTAGGACAAGAGCTTAATGCTGATTTCTGTGTAAAGCAAACAAATTCAAGATGTTTGCTGTATGGAACAAAGAAAATGGAGGAGGAGAGACTGACCTTATTTCTGTCCTTGTGCCTTGTTGGCCAAATCAAAATTATTGAGCACTATGTTCAAAATACATACCCAGTGTTATGCAATTAGTGAATGAGCTTTTGAAGCTGTGGGCTCGGGACACTCTGAACATTTGATTGGAGCAGGGATGTGTTGTATCACAGGTTGGTGGAACAAGCTGTATGGAGCTTCCAGTCCATGTATAATTGTAAATGCTGTTCTGATGCCTCATTTACAGTTCCTGATACTGCTTGAGTTCAGCTAGTATGTACAGAAGTGGACATCCAAGGCATTTTGACAGTGTTCCTCAAAGTAGGACTGTGTGTAACCGAGGCTTCCTCTCATTAGAGGCTCTACTGTAGCAATGGCTTTTGACAGTTTTGCTTTCCCTATCAGAGATTAAGCTGATAGGAATGACACAAGTCTGAGGAATTCACCTGCAGCAGACACCATGGAAGCAACAGCAACTAGTCATGTCTCCCCATTCCTCCCTGGGCAGTTTCAACTATTGCTGGAGAAAAATTTGATTGATTTTATTCTTCATACTTTAGTCTTCAGGCTCTTGTACTGTTAACATAAAGGTTTTTAACAACTGAATCTGGTAACAAAATTCTGCTGTGGCAGGTTCTTGTTCCAGTTGTCTCTTAGGGGCGTGAAGGGCACCACTTACCATGGTTTACCTTCAAAATAGGGCTGGGTTTCCAGGTGGTTTTGTTGCATCTCTTGCTATAAGAAAGTAGGGCAATCTTAGTCTTTTTTTTGATTCTATAAAAGAAGCCATACCAAGTTGTGTAAATATTAACGAGAAGCGTTATGACAAATTGGTGTTTTAATGTTCTCAATGTGTAGAGTCCAGAGTGCCAAAGATGGGTATGTATAAGACTACACAAACTATCAGGTCCAATTTGTGCCTGTTTGATGCTAACATAGAAATGTCTGTCTTTGTGTATCTGTACTCATATCTTGTAATGGCAGAGTGGCGGTTGACCACGGGTTTTCTTCACTTTGTTATATGACTGTGATTTTTGCAGCAGACATTGGATTGCTGGTCTAAGAGCCTAAGGCCCTATCAGTATGAACACGGCAAGGTTTTCCTTTCCCCAGCTTGTCTGTCCCCTGTTAATTCCTGACCCTGCTGTGATTGAACATGCTGAGTGCATTTCTTACTTGTTGGTTTTGATGGGTTTTGATGGTGGCTTGTTGCCTGCTGTAGAGTCACACTCTAATGCTGAGGTGCAGTTCATCACCAAGAACAGGACCAAGGCAACTGCAAGTGTCATGGTACTATTTGTTGTTGTTTGGATATTTTTCTTGGTTTAGTTTGCTTGGGTTCCCCCTCGCCCCAAGTTGTTATTAACTGGAGCTGATCTGTATTCCAGACCTCTAAGCCATCAACTTTTTATTTACTGGACACTTCACTGTCATCTGTGTGTCTTTTATTGTTTGTCACATTTTATTTCTCTCTCCCAAAGTCTAATAGTTATGAATACAAATATAATAATGGTTTCTCAAGGCAAAATCTCCTGTTCTTACCGGATCAATAAGACTTATTCAACTAGGAAGGCATCTCTCTCTGTATCTAGTGGTTAGCTATATTTCCTCCCATCTCTGTTGGGTTTCTGAGGTTTAGTTTGGGTTGGTTTATTTCTGTCCTCCAACAAATAGAAGCAAGGCAAATTCAAACGTCCTTGCATGGTTTAGGTTCTTGACTTGCTGTCAGAACAAATGCTTATACACTCCCCTCCTGTAACTCTTTCATGCTGACAGACAAGCAGCAGTTACAGCCTGTCTGATGGGAATTAGATTTGTACAGAGTATGCTTTCTAAGAATCTACTGAGCATTCCCAATTAGGCACACCAGCACCCTGCAGAGCAACATGGTTCTTGTCTGTATGATTCAATCACACAATGATTCTGTGGTGGCTCAGAGTCATAGCATCCCAGACTGGTTTGGGTTGGAAGTGACCTTAAAGCTCATACAGTTCCAATCCGATACCACAGGCAGGGACACCTTCTGTGATCTCTTGCAGTCTCTTTCATTAGATATGGGGGGCTTTGAGTCCTTTCCAGGCTCGAGCTCCACTTTCTAGGTGTGATAATACCTGCTGTAGAAAAGATGCTTTGCACAGCTGTTGATTCTGCTGATTTCTAATTGGGTCTCATTGAGGTCACCAGTTTTGTTCTGTGAAAGTCCTACAAATTAAGAACCAATCTGGAAGAAAAAGGGACTTAGAGGGGAAGTTCAGTGATGGGAAACTGTAATTTAACAGTGCAGTGCAATGTTAATGTAACAATATTAATATTAGTCTTAATCTTAAAAAAGAATCTTGAAATTAATAAAGCTTTTTATTTATATCCCTATGAAACCCTTTACAAATTAATGTCTCATTGTATTGGGCTGGTTTATGTTCCTGTTTATGGCATTTCCTTCCTCTTTAAGTGTGGTATGTAATGTGCTTTGGAGTAATATTTGTGGGCTGACCAGTATTGTGAGCCAGCTATTTTACACCAGCGTCTTGCAACAAGGTGAATACTGCTATTAACTTGACAGTCACCATATGTGGTGGAGCTTTATAGCTGAGCAGTCTGAGTGTGTTGAGTGCTCTGGAGGAAGGGCAGTGCTGCTGATCTCCCCCTTGTACTCACTAAGAGATGCTTTGTTTGAGTCAGGTCTGTGTGAAGGCATGTCCTCAATCCATGGGGTGAGTCCTTCCACGCAGCTGATGGGTGTAACTGGCTGTTGCAGACAGCATCTGCTCTCCAGTCCCATCTGCTGGGTTAGGAGCCCCAACAGCGGCAGGACCTTCAGTTGTGTCTTTGGGCTTGGGAGTAGAGACCTTATGGGGTGATAAATAGGACCCAGGATCATGGAAAGAGCATGCTTTCTGTGAGTGAGGGGACAGGTCTAGAGCTCTGGTTGTGTGATATGATGGTTTGGGAAGCTAATCTAGGGCTTGGCTTTGCAGAATCTGAAGTGCAGATGTGTGAAGCGTGAGGCAGGGCTGGCTGCAGACAGAGAAAGCTGCTACAGATGAATGGTACAGGACAGAAAGTTCCCAAGACCATGATCAGTGCTTTGTAACTATTGACTCTTTGCAAACTGAAGATGATCTACAATAAACATTCATTTTTTTACCAGAATATTTCTTCGTTTCTAGCCTGTACATGGCTTCCAGGTGTTACCTGGGGGAGGGCAGAACTGGCTGGTCACTTCCAAAACCAGCTATATCCTCTTCCTGCAATTCCCTCTGCCCTGCTCAGTCATGTCGCTGGTATTAATCCTGATCCTCAGGTACTGTATAGAGATGCTTGGACTTCTGGCAATTATTTTTCCCCCTCATTAGGTTCAGTAAAAGTTGTTGTTCTTCTAGTGCTGAGAGGTATTCTCATTTCCTTTTGCTGAGGATTTAAACAGAGTTTGAAAACAATGCTGTAAGCCTAGATTTCCACTTAACTGTATGAAATTACAGAGACATAGCACCTCTTAAAATCAAGTATTGGGATCATGTGCCTGCCTAGATACTTCTGCAAGAACATTCACCTCGTGCTGTCTGTAAGGAGAATAATAATTCACTTATTCGCTTCTCTCAGGTTTTCAAGGGCTCCACAACAAATGTTCAAGTAAACACAATGTTACAGGAATTCATTATACTTATTGGGGGGAGTTTATTTCTTGAGGGCATCCATCTTTGCCTTTAGGCCTTTAACAGCCAATCCTACCTCCGTGCGAATATTTAGACAGGGTTTTCACAGAAGCACTTCATATGACCTGAAATTCCTTAGCTTTGGGGGGAATGTTCTACCTATTTCTTTCCCATATCATCACTAGCTTTTGGACAATTATGGTCTTTTCCTTGTATTTCTAAATCAACAAAAACCTTGAGGCACAGTTCCAGGGAATAGTGAAGACCCCAATTCTGATTCACAATGAAAATTTTTCTGCAATTTCAACCAGATTTGGGGATTACTATTAGTCTGTGAGTATCAATGCCATAAAAGCTTAGGGGCTTAGCAGTGCACTTAGCAATTTGCCTAAAGGTTTATCCCACTTCCATGGAGGAAAAGGAGGCTTAATGTTGTTGATTTGCAGTCCCTGTAGCTTTCAAGTAGAAGCAAGTGCTATAAAGCAGGCTGACGTACTTGTAGAAGATAAATCTGCTCTATGCTTTTAAGGCATAAAAAAGGCATAATTTAAAACAGTCAGGGCTTTTATGCAAATCCCTTATTAGGGGAATTATAAATCATTAGAAATTGAACAGTTAGATAGCAGGCATTTTCTGGGGGTGGATCTTTGCCTTGATGCCATAGAAAAACTGAAGTCAATTTAAAGACCACATTCCCTTCCTAAGTTCAAATGCTGTGTGCCACCCAGGTTCCCAGGCCTGAATGACACCAAGGCCACTATGTAGTGTGGCTTTTTAACAGCTGTGTCTTGCAGTTAAACAGAGAGGCTGATTTCTCCAAGCCAGTCTCAATGAGCCAGGCTCTCAGCAGGCAGCAGCAAACCCTGTTCTCTGCCCTGCAGCTTTACAAAGCTGTACCAACTGCGAATGCTCCCAAATGTCATTAAAATACAACCAAAAAGCACCACAGAGAAAACTCAGTATTGTATTTCTCTAACTTCATTGGTTTGAAGATTTTTTACAAGGCCAGTGATCCCTGCTTGCTTTTTAGATATTTATTAGATATATTTAGATATTGATTTTGAGGTGGTGTATACAAAACTAAGTAGACCAAAGATCCTGCAACTACATGTTGAAAAAGCATGCAGGGAATACCTGATTCTGCTCCAGGTAGTCTGAAACAGAGATCCTGACATGTTGATGGAACAAATGGGTAGGAGTGGAGGGAGAGGAATGTCAGGTAAAATTGCTGCCTGCTTGTCTATTGACTAGCTCTGTGTATGATTTTATGAGCAATTTTGTGTTAGCAGTAGCTGTAATATCCTCTAAGCACATTGTCAGTGCAGGAGTCAATGTCTTGTTTGCACTTGGCTGGTCTGTTGTGTTTTCAGTGTGTTCTGAACTCCAAACAGATTGCTTTTCTTTGACAATTTTTCTCTGAGGCTTTCTTATTAATGCTGTGCATATAGATTATTAACCTGCTGATATGAAGAGTAGCTCATTAAAAACCCCAGGTTAGGTTAGGAGTGACTGTGGAAGTCATTAACTGCAATGTCCCTTGGCCGCAAAAAAAGGATTTCTTCATTTTAGCATAGAAGTACTTTCTCCTGCTAAGCCTTACAATGCAAGCATTAACCTTAGGGATACAGACAACATACGTATGCAGTGTTGGTGCTGCTTTTCCTCTGTCTGTTTGTTCCATTTCAACCTGGATTTTTCTTGCTCTCTTTCAGTTGTTCTGGACACTGGGACATGTGCCCAAAGGGTGCAGGCCCTGATGCTCACCACCTTTTGGTCTCCTTCCATAGCATTTCCTTGAACTCCCAACCTGTGCAGGTGCCTGCCAGGACAGAGTCGGGGCATGGCAGTATTGGATGGGTGATTGCATCAGGGAGGTTTCAAGGAAGAAGAGGAACCTCCATCTTTAAGTCAAGGAGAGTAAGATGTGTTCCTTCTAGTTGCAGAAAAATGTTTTTGCTGCACCTCCTGATGCTTAGGTCCCTCTTGCTGCTCCTTTAGCTAGTTTCCCTGCTGACTTCCTGCACAGGGGTTGTGTTATCTCTTTGAGGCAATGGTACTGACTAAAGGCAAGTCTACACAAAGTTCCATCCTCCCTTTTTATTTGAGCAAAACTCCATTTTATTTATTCATTAATGCAGTTTTGGCTAAGCATAGATAATTCCAGAACTGGGTCCAGGGAGCTTAATTTACCCCAGTGATGTTACTCAAAGCTGCCAACACTTCCAAATGATGTAGACTGAACTAACAGGAAATTTGACGTATGGAAGTGGACTCACAGAAAGTACAGCAGCTCTTTCATGTCACGTTGCCGGCTTTTGGGATTTCCCTGCTAGAGAATTGATGGCAACTCGATTACCGGAGGAGCTCTACACCTACACACAAGCTTTGAAAGTTGCAAACCTTTTTCCAAAGACTGAAAGAACCGCATAGCAGAGCAGCAGTGCACTTCTGGTGCAATTAGACTCTTCCCTGCTGTGGAAAAGCAGCCTCAGTTGCATCACATGTTGCTTTGTGCATTTTTGGGCACCTAATTCAGGTGTGTGGTGGCCCTAACTCTGTGGATAGTCTCTGAAGTGGGAGTAAGAGGTATTTCCAGAGAATCTTTGAGCTGTGAGTCTGTGTTTTACCATGGGCTCAGAAAGAAGACCAAGCTTCAGAGTTTGAATGCTCTGATGTTATTTCACTGACAAGTGTTGTGGCCTTAGCCCTGCTGACTGGCTTCAGCATCTTTCACTGTCTTTTACTGTAACTTCTTTCACCATCAGTGCTAATGCGAGGCTTGCTCAGAGGACTGCTGCTTACTACTACCACCACCACAGCTTCTCACCCAGCCCACTTCAGGCCCTTGGCTGTGGGGGCATTGCCTTTGCATGTCTCAGATTGTAATGGCTGGTAGTATTCTGTGGTTCAGTGCCTCATGGTGTTAGCAATGATGCAGCTTTGATTTGGAGTTATTGCTTTGTGTGTTCTTTCTTTCTCCTTTCCTGCTGCATGAGAAGCAGCAGTCTGGCAGCTTTAAGCAGTGCCTAAGCTGAGTCATACAATGTTCTGTGGGTGAAGAGCTCAGACTGAGATACCTGGAATGCAGGACATCTTGACCAACTGTTAGACCTGATCCACATGATGCTGTACACTCCTAGATTTAGCGTATGGCTTAGGGCTGTGCTTTCCTCCTCTGAAGCTTCTGCAGAGCTTGAAAGACTTGATTGTTGTGCAGCTGAAATGGGAATTAGGGAGGGATAAAGCACCCAGCACAGCACCTCCACATCTTCTTCCCCAAAGCAGACCCAGCACAAGGAGCAGGTGCCAGCCACAGGTCCAGCAGCTTGATGGTTTGAAATCCAGGCTGAAGCTGTAAAACAGGAGGTTAAGAGGACAAGGTTATCTTGCCCTTTGCTTTGCAAATCTGGCTCATGTCTTGTCTTTATCTGAGTTGATGCTCAGAGACAGGTTTCATGTGTCTGGCACCCTGAGTCTGCCATGCAGCCTGATGAAGTTGTATCAACAGCTTTGGCAAGAGCACGTCATCTGGCTGATGGTTCCACATAGACATGACTTGTCTGTGGGCGGGACATTTGTCCCGGCGCCTCATCTATATGCTTTTATAGACATGAATCCATAACTGCAGCCCCAGAATAGCTGCGTGGCTGTATCTTCATGAGGAGCATTTATTCCAAAGTGGATGGGGCTTGGAGCAACCTGGTCTAGTGAAGGTGTCCCTGCCCATGGCACAGGTTGGAACAGGATGAGCTTTAAGGTCCCTTCCAACCCAAACCAGTCTGGGATTCTGTGAATACAATGCTAATGAACTGGGATTCATGACAGCAGGCAACTGAGAGTTCGAGAATAATGCTGCCTAGCTCAGGGGCACATGTCAGAATCATAGAATAGTTAGGGCTGGAAAGGACCTTAAGATCATCTAGTTCCAACCCCCCTGCCATGGGCAGGGACACCTTACACTAAACCATGCCACCCAAGGCTATGTCCAGCCTGGCCTTGAACACCACCAGCAATGGAGCATTCACAACTTCCCTGGGCAACCCATTCCAGTGCCTCACCACCATTACAGTAAAGAATTTCTTCCTCATAGCCAATCTAAACTTCCCCTGCTTAAGTTTGAACCCATTACCCTTTGTCCTCTCACTACAGTCCCTCATGAAGAGTCCAATCCCAGTGTCCCTATAGGACCCCTTCAGATACTGGAAGGCTGCTATGAGGTCTCCACGCAGCCTTCTCCAGGCTGAACAGCCACAACTTTCTAATCCTGTCTTCATACGGGAGGTGCTCCAGTCCCCTGATCATCCTCGTGGCCTCCTCTGGACTTGTTCCAACAGTTCCATGTCCTTTTTATGTTGAGGACACCAGAACTGCACAGAGTACTCCAAGTGAGGTCTCAGGAGAGCAGAGTAGAGGGGCAGGATCACCTCCCTCGACCTGCTGGTCACGCTCCTTTTGATGCAGCCCAGGATACCATTGGCTTTCTGGGCTGCAAGCGCACACTGCAGCCGGCTCATGTTCATTTTTTCATCGATCAACACCCCCAAGTCCTTCTCCTCAGGGCTGCTCTGAATCTCTTCTCTGCCCAGCCTGGAGCTGTTCCTGGGATTGCTCCCACCCAGCTGTAGGACCTTGCACTTGGCATGGTTAAACTTCATCAGGTTGGCATCAGCCCACCTCACAAGTGTGTCAAGGTCCCTCTGGATGGCATTCCTTCCCTCCAACGTATCAACTGAACCACGCAGCTTGGTGTCATTGGCAGACTTGCTGATGGCACGCTCAGCAAGTCAATGTCAGTGAATCACATCAGACATGAGCCTTGCCTGTGTGTTAGCATCAAGGCCTTTGCTAGAGTGGCAATAGTGCTTCCTCTGCTGCAACTTCTGTGGTCAGTGGGGCTGAAAGGGAGAAGTTATATAGGCGCAGAATGTACAGCCTGTCCCTGGAGATAGTGAAGGATGCAGCATCTTTCTCCAAGGGATTTGAGTTTGGTCCCATAGTGATAATGGCCAAGCATTGGGAAATACTTTTCATGTGAGGAGATGAGGTCGTGAAGTACACAGAAACCTTCCTGCAGTTCCTGTTTCCCTGCTGTGGCTGGGAAGCCATCTAGAAGACTCACTGCAACTTAAAAGACTCTCTTAGATCATCTGACAGCAAAAGCAATTTCTTTGTTGCTGGAAATGAGAAGGGAATACACTGTAAGCAAGAAGAAGAGATCATGGACTGGGTTGTGTGCTGTATAACAGTTAAATATTCATGGGTTTACTGCACACAGCTCCAGTCTTCTCTAAAATGTGCTTATTCTTGTTTCTGCTTGGTATTTTACAGCACATTTTTGTTCTGCTTTGAGTTTCCTTCCCATAACTGTCTGGCTTCATCTCGGTAATATTATCTGAAACAAAGCTCTGGGTTTCTTTTTGAAAGCATGGTGCACATTTAATCCTGGCTATGGCACAAACTTGTCTTTTCCTGTGTCTTAAGGTAGTAGAAATCAGAATTTGTCTCTCAAACAAGTACGAAAAAGGATAGTTGACAAAAAAGAGTAACTACAAATGGGAGGTTATGGATATGCACTCCCTTCTTGCTCTTTCTGGTCATGGCAATGTGAGTGGAGAGGATGATGTTGGTACTGTAAGAAGCCCTCCTTTCTGACAGTGGAGGTGAGGGAGATAGTAATGGAAATAGCTGTGGTTAAATGATTCTGGGTTTAAAGCCTGTCACAGCATAAATCAAACTCCCCTGGGGCTCGTGTGACTACCGCTGGTTGCCTATAGGGGACCTTTCCTCCTTGGTTTAGTGCCTTTGCAATCAGACAAGAGGTTTAGTGCTCCAAGTCTGCGGAGTCTTCCTTTCAGGTAGGTATCAAAGGCTGGTCTGCCTCTAAGTTACTCTGTGCAGCATATGAGGAGGGAGGCTCTGAGAGACAGGTCAGCATTCAGAGATGATGTATCAGCCAGCCTGGGAGAGGCTTCCTGAACTGCTTTGTTTGCAGAGAAGCTTTACAGCTGACGTTGTTGGAGGCATAAGAGAGGAACCAGCCCTGAGATGAAACCAATATAATTCTCACACCTATGCGCTCTTGTTGTGAAACAGTAAAAGTAGCACCAAAGTATCATAAAGATAGTGTCAAAATCACCCAAATTATTTCAACATAAGGGGGTCCCACAGCTGCCTATGGAGAGTTCCTCTGCTTTAGATGTCAAATAGGGCTCATCTCAATATTATAGCAACTAACTTTGATAGGTGGACCACTCAGTGGATAAAGAACTGGCTGGATGGCTGCACGCAAAGAGTTGTGCTCAATGTCCAGCTGACGAGTGGTGTCCCTCAGGGACTGGTGTTGGGACCGCTCTTGTTCAACATCTCAGTCGGTGACATGGACAGTGGGATTGAGTGCGCCCTCAGCAAGTTTGCCGATGACACCAAGCTGTGCGCTTCGGTTGATACATTGGAGGGAAGGAATGCCATCCAGAGGGACCTTGACACACTTGTGAGGTGGGCTGATGCCAACCTGATGAAGTTTAACCATGCCAAGTGCAAGGTCCTACAGCTGGGTGGGAGCAATCCCAGGAACAGCTCCAGGCTGGGCAGAGAAGAGATTCAGAGCAGCCCTGAGGAGAAGGACTTGGGGGTGTTGATCGATGAAAAAATGAACATGAGCCGGCTGCAGTGTGCGCTTGCAGCCCAGAAAGCCAATGGTATCCTGGGCTGCATCAAAAGGAGCGTGACCAGCAGGTCGAGGGAGGTGATCCTGCCCCTCTACTCTGCTCTCCTGAGACCTCACTTGGAGTACTCTGTGCAGTTCTGGTGTCCTCAACATAAAAAGGACATGGAACTGTTGGAACAAGTCCAGAGGAGGCCACGAGGATGATCAGGGGACTGGAGCACCTCCCGTAAGAAACAGCTTGAATCAACAGGACACTTGGGTCTTGCTGCATTCCTATCTTGGAGGGCTTGTCTGTGCTCACTGTGTTTTGCCAGTGTTGCATGCAGGAGCTGGCAGCAAACATTGGCGACAGTGAAGATCTGATTCTTTAAATCAGTGATTTCTTATTTTTCCTCTGATGATATTTGCCAAGTGTAATATCACAGGGGAGGCTGGTGAATTAGTCACAGGACAAAACGGACAAATCCCCTGAGAGATGTCAAAGCTCTTGGTTTGATGTAGCTATGTTGACTGAAACTGGGTGCAAAGCAAGATCCCCTGTTCTGCTTTTAGGCAAACATCTGGTGAAGCATAGGAAACAGAGGAAGGGGGAAACACAAAAAGTTACTGAAGCAGAAAGGCAGATGTCAGAGAGGGTTTAATATTATTAAAATTAATTTCATTTTCTGGATGTTGTTTTTAACATTTGTAGGATGTTATGAAGTGCCTATCATTTGCTGAGCAGTGGAAGAATGAAATATTTTGCATGATTATGCAATTGAACAGCATTATAACCCTCATAATCCAGAATGGATGCTTCATCAGGCAGTTAGTCCAGTTTCTATCCATAATACAAGTCCTGATAGGGCCATGTTGAAATGGAGTTCTTTTTTTTCCTTTTTGGAAAGGTCTGTCCCCACGAGATGAGGGCAGATTAATGACTGCTGGGAATCAAAGTGGAGTCTTTAAAATAGCGAAGCTACTCTGAGATGCACCACCTGAACTTATGTCTCCAAAGTGAACTTTTTAAATTTATTTCAGTCTTGGAATGAATCCTGCTCGCTGTGAACTCTAGCTAAATGCATCTGTACTTCTGGAATGTTCAATATTGGCATAGCTGTGAACATCACTTCTTCCCATACCAGAACTTGAGGAACGTGACTTCCAAAGCCACGTTTGTTCCCGGACTGTGCCCGTGCTTACTGAGCATGCAGTCACAGCCAGTTCTCATGAGTGACACATCCTTAAACTGGCACTTGTACAAGTTGCTTGCTTGGCTGTGCAGAAAATGGATGAGAAACAAAATAAGGTGCTGAAACTGGGAAACACTACACTTCTGTGAAGCTGTGACCTAAATGCAGGAGTCTTTTTGCCTATCCATGAGTATGTGGCAAAATAAGACTTACAAATATGTGTCACTTGTGGTGACATGAGCACAAGAGAAATGTCCTATTTTGGTTGCAGGCAAATTCTTTCCCTTCCATTTCATTAGCTAATTAGAGCATTCCTTTAACAAAGCCCTTTTCTGCTGGATGCTCAATGCAGTCTTAGAGAATCAAGGTCTGCTCAGCATGTTCCTGGAGTGCCTTTTGCATGTGACTCCTGTTCATGTCAGTGGGTGCTCTGCACATTGGCGGGTCACTGGGTTGGACCATGAGAATGTTCAGGGTCTCCAGAAATAGTTCCAGATTCACATTTTTGGCATATCACTTAATTGGAGCTAATTGTACGGTTGTAAGAAAGCAAATGATAGATTAACAATGATGGACTAATGAGCTTAATCCATTAATGTCCTTTCTAGCCATAAAATACTACCTTTTCTGCTAGCCCTGTTTTGAGAGATCAAGACAACATACAGGTAAGAAATGTTCTTTGTGCATTTCAGGCAGTGGAGAAGGTGTTTGCAGTGCCAAATGGATTTTACTGGCAGACAGTTGAAACTGATGACAAATACTTCTCTATTAGCAGCAACATTGAGGCTTGCAGAGATGCAGACACCAAGGTAAAAGAAAAACCATCCCAAACCACTCTTTTCTGACTTATGGGATGATGTGGGAAGATGAGAGATGATTAAGTGGCCTGGAATATTTTAATCTTGAGGTTTGGTACAAATACTGATCTTGAAGTATTTCTCACTCAGACCTAAATATATCAGATGAGTATTTTGTGTCATCAGTATTGATGTGCTGGTTGCTCTGAGCCACAGAAGATTAAACTATGAAATGAGGAGGTTGAAGAAATCGCTACAAACTAGGGTGCAATCAGTAACAGGAGACAGAATTTTGATAGCCTAAACCCACTTGACTGTAAGCCAGTATATAATACAACTTATGTAAAACTTGTGCTCAGAAGTGTTCAAAACAACTAATTCTGAAGCTTCTGGTACCACCTGACCTACAGTAACTGTGTGTGTTGTAGGAACAAGTAGGATGTAATTCTACTTGGTTTACCACAGAGGAAGAGAAGGATAGGGTAACTTAGGTCGTATTTAGGAGTATATACCAAAATGCACTGGACCTCCAACCACAATAACTTGTAGTAGCTGTACTGTAAGTTACTGTAATAACTTACCTTTCTTAGCTCTTGTGCAACACCAAACAGCATGTTTGATCTGACAGAGTTCAGTTTCCTGTTAGTGTTGATTCAGGGAGATGCAGGTACACGAAGTTCCCTCTCAAAACTTAGCAGTTCAAGCCTGAGCCATTGCTGAGATGTACCAGGCTTGCTCCTGGAAGGTGCTTGAGGTCCACAGTTAGGAGCTGAAGATACCTTATGCTTGGCACAGTTGGGAAATGTCTTTGTTACAGTTCCTCGATGTGCCTCAGGAGTGCTGGAGTGGGTCTGTACCGGCCTTTCACAGCAAAGGCAGGGTGCTCTGTAAGGGAAGGCTAGCTGGGAGCCGAGAGGGTGCAGTCGCATAGTATCTAAGCAAGAAAAGCAGAGCAGGCCCAGCAGCAGTAACCAGGCTCAGCCAAAGAGTCCACAGTGACAAGATCAAACCAGAAAGCCTGTGGGTTAGGGTAACAGCCAGAATTAGTGACCTGTGACATAAGAAGGATGTGGAGCTGTTGGAGCGAGTCCAGAGGAGGCCATGGAGATGCTGCGGGGGCTGGAGCAGCTCTGCTCTGGAGCCAGCCTGGAGAAGAGAAGGCTCCATAAGGGGAGGCCTTAGAGCAGCTTTCAGTGCCTAAAGGGGCTACAAGAAACCTGGAGAGGGGCTTTGGACAAGGGCCTGTAGAGACAGGACAAGGGGGAATGGCTTTAACCTGACAAAGGGGAGACTGAGATGAGCTCTTGAGCAGAAGCTCTTCCCTGTGAGGGTGCTGAGGCGCTGGCACAAGGTGCCCAGAGAAGCTGTGGCTGCCCCGTTCCTGCAGTGTTCAAGGCCAGGTTGGACAGGGCTTGGAGCACCCTGGTCTAGTGGAAGGTGTCCCTGCCTGTGGCAGGGGGTTGGAACTGGATGAGCTTTAAGGTCCCTTCCAACCCAAACCAGCCTGGGATCCTATGAGACTGGGCCAAGGTGCACCTGCAGCAAAGCTCAGCAGAGGCCAAAGGCAAGTGCCTGGCACCAAAGCAGAGGCAGCTGGGCTGGTGCTGAGGCTGTGCAGTGCTGGAGAGCTGCATTAGCAGAGCTGGCCCTGAGCCCAAGCAGCCCAGCCCCGGGGACTCAGAGCAGCCACAGAAGAATTTTTCCTTGCTGGCTGCTGAATATTGGGTTAATAACAGGAGAGCTTGAGCTAGACAAACATAAAGAAATAGAGCTTTTATTCCTAATTAGACCACTTTTTTATGATTTGAGTAAATTTATATCTTCATTTATCATGATTATATAAGCCTTATAACGTGTTTATGGGGGAGTAGCATTTCATTTAAAGTGTCCAATAGTGATGAATTCATTTGGCATTCACTGCAGCCATAAAGCTTGCTGCTGGGGAGAGCGTCGAGTTGTCTTCTATCCAGGAGGACCATGCACATGTTTGAGGCCATTACAATCACACTTGTCTGATCTACAGCTGGACAATTTATTACCCATACCACTACACAACTTCCTGTCATAAGGAGCTTGCTTCTTGAAAGAATATTTCTTCTCATGAAAAAGTAATAATAATTTGCTTCCTTTTGGGTATAGACATTCAGTCTGTTTTAGTGTATATTTTCCTACAGAGCAGGACAGGCTGAATTGCATTGGTCTGGTAGAGATTTCAAAATTTGAATGTGGTATGGAACCAGTGATGTGTCTACCTTTTAATTTTGTATTTTTCAATGTTGGTTTTGACATTTTTATGTAGGTATAAAGAAACAACCAGTTGGTCTATTATTGTTTAACCATCTTTCTGTATTACATGAAATTTGACAGCAGGAGGGCTGTGCTTCAGGCTCTGCCCTAGAGAACTTGCAGGTTTTTTACTAGTAGGTTTATGTGACAAAAGGCACAATCATATCAGCAGAAATAGTCAATCGTAAGTATCATAACTATCAGTAATTCAATCTGAAGCTGAATTGTGTGTGAACATAAAAGAAAGCCTCTTTGTAGCCCTTACAATGTGGGAACTAAAGGTGAGCAGAAGAGATACAGCTGTGTGGTTGTTGAGGGCTTGGAACCATTTGATTCACTTCTCCAATGTGCTCTTGCTATTCAGGTTGCCATGGTGCTGCTATTTGAAAGGCTCTTCCAAAGTCCCCTGGCTACCCATCACATGTTGCAGCTGATACTCAGTGCTGGTCTGGATATCTGTGGACTCCACCTGCTCTATCCGCAGCGGGATGTGCTGCTCTCCTGCTCAGGTGAGGTCTGGTTTTCCTTCAGAGGTCCCATCATGTGCTTGATGCTGAGGTGGAGGCAAAGATCTGTGAATGGATAAAGGTGAAGAGTAATGTGATGCTGTGGACATGAGGGAGGGGGTATCAGATTTACAAGAATGTTGCTTTATCAGTTCCCATCTCTTTCCAGAAATAAATGATAGAAGATTCTGGGCTCATTCTTTCCTTCTATTCCCAGTATTGAATATCCAGGAGTTGAATTTTTAACTCTTGATACATTTTTGTGTCTCAAACAACTTCGGTTGTGTTCCCTTGCAGTGATCTTTTCCAGATTGCAGTGCCCTGAGCTCCAGGGTTACTTGTGTGAGTTAAATACACTAAATTAGTTCCCAGTGACTTTCCTGACTGTTCTAGCTGCAGAAAATCCAGCTTTTCCCTTCCACAATTTCCCCCATCCTGTTGCCCATGGGACTTAAGAAGCATGGCAAAAGTACTGATCTAGCTGTCATGTAATTGCATTGGCTGACAAGCCATCACCAAAATGTCATATTTGCGAAGAGAAGCTGGTCTGAGATGGGAGACCAGCAAGATAAGGTAAACAGAAATTATACTGGTCTCTGAACTCAAATCACTGAGTCTAACATTAGACTCCAGTGTTTTCACAGACTGCCATGCACCACTCAGGTCTTTATTGTTTTTCCATTTCTGAAACACAGTTAATGATGTCTTTCTTAAAGCATGTCCAGAATATTATTAGTTGCTAATGCAGTATAACTATAGAGCAACAGACATTACATTAGCTGCTAAGTATAGAGATTGCCCCTGTGTTCTAGCATGGCTTGTACTTCCTTTTAAGCCAAAAAGTTCTCCTGGCAGGTTTGTATGTGAGACCATCACAAATACAGGCAAACTATTTCTCTTGGGGAAAGGCATAGGCAGGCTGAGAGAAATGGGCTTCCTTTTCCTCAGGCAGAAAGTGAGCGAAGAACAGCTTAATCAGAGAAAAACTCTCCTGTCTCCATACTCCCTTTTTACAATTGAAAACAACAGGAGCAGACTGCCTTAGAAATGGGCTTGCAGTTGGGGTTGGCTCAGTGCTGTGTAATACATTCATACTGATAGCTGGAGAAAATAAGGACTCCAGAAATGTATAAGAAAACCATAAAATCAGCAGTCATTAGGAGATGATAGGCAGCAGATCTGCTTCAATGCTCTGTACCATGCACCATTATTTAGGAACATTTTGTATGAAGAGACAATTCATTTGAGCTGAGAACTGCTTATGTGAGTTTGTAGATTACATCTGTATCCTTAGCTTGAAAACTTTAAAGTTATTATTTTAAATATATGCAGCCAGTTTCTCTGTTAACTACCTACTCTGGAGACTTATGTTCTGGCTTCTGATTCTTATGCAACAAAATGAGGTAATTGAAAATGGTTTTAATCCTCAGGGAAGAAAAAGACACACCTGGAATCTTTTTCTGACATCTGCAGTAAGAACTGAAGAGGATCCAAATTTGCTCTGTTTCTGGGGTTACTTACTGGGCCCCAACTATGCTGACAGCAGACATAGAGAAAGGCTTGCCTAAGACATAAGGAAGAGTTGTTGCAGGAAAAAAAGGAAGCCTCAGCACAAGTCCTGGCAGGGGAATAAAGGAGCCCAATCAAATATTTGCCTGGATATGTCATCTGACATCATAGTACAAAATCTGTATTGGAGGCAGAAGGAAACAATCTAGAAAAGAAGTCTGCAGATTTCCAGTTTGTGATCCCCTTCCCAGTTTTCTCTTATCTGATGAACATCACAGAAAACATCTCTCTTTGGAGGCTTGTGTTCTTGTTCTCTCTTCCCTTCAATCCTACAGCATTCCTCCTGGGAATGAACAACCTCCTGTACGAGGAGTTAGTGCTGACTTCTAGGGTATCAGCTACTCCATAGTAAATAACCTGCACATTCCTTCCCTGGCAAATCTGAGGCAATCAGCTCTTCTTTCTTTAACGGACCACCTTGAATAATCTCAGATTTACTGCTGTGTAAAAACATCCAACTGGTTGCCAGCATGTCACCCACAGGACAGGTAACTAGTAGGTTGAAGTCCAGTTATGACAGATCTGAAAAGACCACTTGAGTGGAATGAACAGCTTCGGGATGGGTTGTTCCATGTTGTAGTCACATATACGTCTGTCTTTCACAGGAAAGCTGCCTTCTTCTTGTACTTCAAAGACAAGCAAGGTTCCATCAGTGGTGGCCTTGGGTGTGAGAGAGCCTGAAGCATGCAGCACTTTGCAGGCCCTACGGCTGGCCAGTGTGATGGACTGCAGCTCCATCAGTGCCATCTACTGCAGAAGCCCAGAGGAGACTCTTGTCCACCTACCTCTCCTGGACAGCCATGCACAAAGGGAGCTCTGCCTCTGGTTTGGAGGGAGGGCTGCTGCATCAGCACTGCATGCTGGTGTCCTGCATCCAGATTCCCAGTGCAGCAGAGCAAGGTGATGGCCCTTCACGGTTTTGAACCATGGTGGTTTCCATAGGCAAAGTGTGACATACAGGCCAGGCAGGCACCCAGCTAGTCATGCTCTGTCTTTATCAGCCTTCTGCTAAAGGTCTCAGTGAACAAGAGTGGAGGGTGGGAGCAATCTTCCTACTTTTATAGTTCCAAAGCAGTTACTACCCTGTGCAGATATCATTCTCTCACAGGACAGTCTCCTTTGCATCACCTAATACATGTGCCAAGGTGTCAGATGCGAGGCTCTTGCAGTTGCTCCCCACTACTTGTTCCCTGGTAGATAGGCATGTAATTAATACCCTTGCAGCATCTGTTCTTGGGCCTGCTGTCCCATATCCAGCTGATCAGACTGATTTTAAACCTCCTCCAGCTGTGCCTGGTGCTGGGGAAAGATCCCTTTGGATACTGGGTGTCATGTGGAACACTGGATCAGTGGCAACAAGCTAGAGGTGAGGGAATCCACAGCCCATTGATGCTCTCTGCAGAGTGGCAAAGTGCATCCATGTAGAATTAACATGATGCTCATGGAGGGATTGTGTGTCAGAGGTCAGTTCTGCTGGGCCATGAACTCTCCTCATTTTTACTTTAAAGACTTGGAAAAAAATTGGCAAAGTTTCATTTTCTTTATTTATTTGTTCATTTTCCTCAGGGGTGCTTTTTTCCTCTTACAAAGATGATGAATTCTGCTCGTCTGGTATAACTTAGCCAGTCCAGAGCACCACTACATTCTAAATAATACACTCATCTTTTTCCTAAAGCTGGTGATTTGGTCCATTGGGAGACAAGGTACAAACTGAAACTCAGATTGCAGTTTTCAGATTATACTTGCAAATGCCATGGTCTCCTGGGAGTGAAAAACCAGGATGTATTCCAGGCACCTTAGTGGTGTCAAAGGATGAGGCAGGCAGCTTTGCCTGAGCAGCCTGTGCTTCCCAAACCCAGCCAAACAGTTTCACACACTGCAGTCTGAGTTGTTGTCAGTTCCTGGCTCTCAGAACCACGCCTTATGTTCACTGTGCTGTGATTTGTGCTTTCGGGTATGCAGGGATGTTGTAGAGGTTTCACTGGCACAAGCATCTCTGCCAGACTTGGTTGTGTGTGTTGTCCAACAGCAACCTTTAAAACTGGCTGAACTGGGGCTAAAGAACCAAAAGCGAGTAGCAACTATGATGTATCTGTGGGTAGGAAAAGTTCTGGTGATGCAGCCTGACATATTGCTCAATTCCCAGATTTTTTTGCCAAGGTGGTTACTCTGCATTAGCTGTCTTTAATTGAATACAGAGAGCCTTGGGGGGAGTAATAGAAAAAGATGTTTAGTCAGAGAGACCTTGAGGCAGCTCATGTTATGGTCAAGGGATTGAAATGGGTTTTCCAGTAAAGTAGTTTTACCAAAGAAGCATCTGTGGCCCTGGGTTTGGTGCAGAAAGTGGGTTTGAGTCAGAACCTGGTGTAACAGCTTTTAATATTTATTGCTTTTCTTTAGCTCACGTAGCCCTTTATCAACTAGGGCAGAAGCAGATGAAGAACAGGTTGATCTCCAGGGCATGGTGCTGTCTCAACCTCTAGCAATGCTTGTCTCAAATACCAAAGGTCAGTGTTAGGGAATGTATTGTGAGGTGTTTTGGTTCTCCTTCACTGACAATATTCCCTTACTGCAGTGCACCTGTGTCAGGACATTCTGCCTCACTGGATTGCTCAGTGCTGTAACCTGGCCAGTTCTAGAGGCAGGAATGAATTTCTAGTGAAACACTGCTGCCTAAAATGAAGTGACAGAGGAGCATTATCGCCTCATTCTCCTTGTGGGAGGAGCTGCTGGAGTCCTGTAGGCTGCTTAGCTTTCACTGAAGGGTAAAAAAAGAAAAAACAAGACAACACCCCATGGGAAATCTCTGCACACAGGGATCTGATCTGCAAAGAAACAGTCGTGTGAAAGACCTGTCAGTGCCCTTAAACTGCATGTTTATCTGATCAGAGATCACCTGCCTCTACTGGTTGAAGAGTTGTTGTTGTGGGGATGAAATGGTTAAGACTTTATTTGGGACAAGACTGACCACACAATCACAAAGGAAAGCACTTCATAGGGCTAATATTATCTGGCTATCACTTGGCCCTGCCCAAATCCCCCTTGTCTCTTTCTTATAATGGTGTATAACTCAGGTAGCCTGGCAGAGAGCCATTGGCTTTGTGTTATTTGGGATTGGTATCGATGGCAGCTGGTTGCTGCTGATGGAATGAGTCACATTCTCTGCCTCCCTTCCTTTTATGGCCATTAATGATTCACATTTGATGTGGGCTGCTGAGTTACACCACACCACGTTCCATCTGTATTTGGGCTCAGGAAGTCACTTTCAAGCTTTGCTCCTCAGATAGATAACTCTATCGTGACTCTTGGAAGAGAAGCTGAAAATGTGGCCTGGGAGCAGACACCCTGGTGTGTTTAAAGGAAAGGAAACTCACTGACTCCTTCCCTCAGGTTTCCAGCAGCTTCTCTTTGAGGCAGGAAGATAAACCCATGGAGAACATTCAGAACAAATATCCTGCAGCTCCCACCAAGTATATTTGCCCCTCCTAAGTAATCAAACTTTTACCAACCCTAGCAGGTGTTCTTGTTCACAGAATCCCAGACTGGTTTGGATTGGAAGGGACCTGAAAGCTCATCTAGTTCCAACCCCCTACCACAGGCAGGGACACTTTCCACTAGACCAGGCTGTTTGAAGTTGATTTGGAATATGTGTATTATGTAAAAGATGCTTGGGTTTTAAAGTGTTATCAACTACAGAGGAAACAAAATCTTACCACCTGCAACTCTGAATTTCGTCAGTTCACGTATAATTAATGTGACACTAATGTCAGTCTGGCTCAAAACCAACAGAATTAAAGCCATAAACCCAAATAGACATTTTAGGCAGAGAAGTACCCTGCCTGTCCCATCCTTGGTAATAAACATGAGCTTTCCCTTGCTTTGTTGCCATGGCTTTGAACTACCAGGTCAGACTCCTGGGGGTACAGATATCCCTATATAAATTCTAGAACCAAAAGAAACATTCACTGCTGATAGTCCTGCCCCCAAATCACAAGTGTAATTGGGACACAGAGACTAAAATACTCCAACCTCATTATATCATTTGATTAGAGCTAAAAGGAAATAATGGGACAGTGTAGAAGAAACCCATGTAGAAGTGATACTGAGGATTTGTCTTCAGAGCTCTCTTGACAGGCTGTGGAGGTCTGAATGTACATTGTGTACAGAATAAAAAGCTATATTAGGACTGGGGCAGTGTAGTAATGAAGGTGGTGTTAAAAGCAGAGTCTCATGATAAGATTAGAACAAAGTGAAGACCTCAGATCAGAGGCTTTAAGGAAAAGTCTTGAGCTTGTCCTGTAGTACCTAAATGGGGCTTAGACACTGCTCAGGAGGTCTTGCAGGCTCTTTCCCCTAAGCTGGCTCATAGCATCAGTTGTCACCAAAGGCAGTGAGTTTGGGATTCAACTTGGAAAACAGGAGCCTAAAAAACCCAAGGTTCTAACCTAATGTAAACTCCAGTTGCTTCTACAACCTTATTTACTGGGATGAGGGATACAAGGAGAGAATGAGCAGCCAGACCTAGTGGATGAGAATTGGGTAGGAGAGAGAAGGCTGGTACCATTATCATAATAACCAAGGACAGAAGCCACAGGAGGTACCGAACCAAAGACTGAGGTGAGGTTATGATCACAGACTGGACCAAAGATTCAGGAGCTTGTGCTGTAAGGCAAGCTCTGGGGAAAGGTTAAAGACAAGACTAAAGAAGGAAGAGGAGGAAACAGAAAGGTAACAGCCCAAACAGCCTGGCAAGGACTGATGTGAATGGAGAGCCCAGATACCTCAAATGTAGGTGAGTAGCTATTAGACAGCAAGATGGACCTGATGAGATGGACTGTCTAGGGTAGATGATTCGTAAAGATATTACTGAGGATGCCATAAGTTTTGCCATTCTAGGTTGGCATCTGACAGCAGTCATTATGAGCTGGATAGAGCAAATAAACTAGAAAATACAGTGTCACCATTTGGGATGTGTATCAAGTTGGAACTAGCCACTGTCAGAGTTGTCTTGCAGTGATACCATAGCTTCTGTAAAAATAATATGCTGCTTTTCTTCCCCTATTTTTGATCTAGAGGATGTCATTTTGATGGTGTCACCTGTGGTATCTCCTTGTGCATATGGTAACGTGATTTCAGTCTGTACTCGTCGGGGGTTTGTTCTGCAAGGAGTCAAACAGCTGCAGCTTTCACTTGAGCAAGCTGCTGTGCTGAGCATGACACGAAGTCAGGTACTGGAATGAATGCACAGCTCAGCTGTGTAATTTGTGTCATTTTTCTTTAGTAGGAAAATCCTACCAGGCCTCAGCCTCTCACTGAGAACAGAAGTGTAAATTCATAATTGGGCCTCCTCCTCCTACATGTTTGCCTACTCCAAGTGGCAAACATGAATTTTACCACTGACCTCAAAATAAGCAAGAGCAGTCAGTAGCCCCGTAAACCAAAACAATAATTTCAGATCTGCAAAGGTGTGTATTCAGGAGAATAGTCTTTGTCTGACAGATTCATGTTTGATTGTGTTCTTCACAGTCCCTGTGGGACTGCTTATGGCCTTTCAGCATGAAGTCTCCTGGTTTAATGCATTCCAGATGGATTGCAAAAAGAGCTTTCTTATTGTCAAAAATAATGACTTCTTTTTCTCTGAAGCTCTAACATGATGGTAGATTTGAGTTAGAGTGCAGTTGACATTTTGACAAGTCAGACGAAGGAAACAGCAATAATCATAGATTCAAGATTTCAGTCAAGCTTAACATATGCAAGAAGTCCAGATCTGCACTTCTTAACATGATAAATCACCCAGGAATCCTGTGACACTTTCTCTTACCAAGGAGCGGACCCCTTGCTCTAAATTACCATGCTTAGAGTCATTTGCCATGTCAATCAGGAGATGCATCATTTTGCTAACTAAATGGTGTACAACCCTTCTCTCCTCTAGTTGTTCTGTGATCAAGCCAGAGGGATAATGCTTTCCGTGCCTATAATATTTTGTGGAATAAACATGACTTATCTATGGAATACTACAGCACAAATAGCCAAATATTTTAAGTATGGTCCTAATTGGCCATTTAAGAGAATAACAACAGAAACTGTCACTTCAGTGTGCTGTCTGGAGCTAAATGTTTCTGAAAAATCATTTTTTTTGCTTGGGATTCAAGATAATTTTTGCATGAGTGACAGGATGGCACCACATATCAGCTGGGTTGTAGCTGTTGTGGTTTTAGTCCAGCCTAGTTTCAGAGCAGAACATTTTTATGTTAAGCATCTTCCCTGAGGTTTAAATTAAGTTTCTTTGTCTCCTGAATGGATGACACATGAACGCCTGGTTATTGGAAGTTACTATGGCTTAGCTGGTGTATTTTGTTGTAACTTTTTGCTTGAGCCCTGTAATGATTATACCTGGAATTAGTAGTTTAATGTGGCCCTCATTATTTCAGGTTGCTGTATTTTGCCCTAGCAAGATTTCAAGTTCTCCTGACAGTTCTGCAAGAGGAGAGCTCTCTGCTGAACCACACATGCACTGTCTTGTTTTGCTGCTGAGGAAGAAGAATGCTTGTCATCACATTCCTGCACTGGTGAAAGGTAATGCCTCCACTGCTCAAGACCCTGGGAAAAGGAGGGTTGCATTTCAGTGCATGTGAGCTAACCATTAGCAGACTAACCACAGCTGTTGCATTGCAGGGAATATTTATTGAGAATAGCAGGGCCTGGTAGTTTTGCTGTATGTATCTCCAGACCAAGGTGTAACTCAGTCACTGCTACATATCCGACAGAGTAGATTGATCTATGCCAGATATTTGATCTTTCGCACTGGAGTCTTCTTGAACACAAAGTAATTCATATTGGAAGAGACCTTAGAAGTTCTCTCATCCAGTGTCCTGCTCAATCCAGCATCAGCAAGAAATTTGGATCAGGATGCTCAGGGCTTTTTTCAGTCAGGTCTTGAAATTCTGCAAGGACAGAGATTCCTCCACCTTTCTGGGCCTTTGTTCCAATGCTCCACCATCCTTATTGAATGTTTTTCCTTTGTATTGACTTGAAACCTCCTCTGTTTGAATTGGTGAGCTTTGTCTCTTGGCTTCCTATTGTACACCTCCTTAGCGGGCCTGGCTTCATCACCTCAATAAACTCCTCTTGGGGATTCTTGTTGCACAGAGAGGTAGGGTAGCAAAAAATAGGTATGTGAGGACAGCATCTGATACTGCCAGCCTCAGCCCTGGTTTCTGCGTATTTGTCACTTCCAAGGATCTGAATTGTAACTCTGAACTGAACTGTAAGGACTGCCAAAAACCAGAAAAATTGCTGCCCCAAATCATCTTACTTGAGTCAGACTGTTCTGAGACTCTGGTTCAGGAAAAGGCTCTTAAGGTTGGGCTGTCATTGTTCTCAAGCAGGGAAGATCACAGGCAACAGGGGTGATCAGTAGGGAACAAAGGACCATGCCCTGCCTGCTTCTTCCTGCGCTGGCAGCAGGCATTTTGCCTGCAGCAGGATTGTTCATTCCTGCATGTCCCCTTCAGGCACCACCACTGAGAGCAGAGGGTCACTGTTGCTGACCCCTCTGTTAATGCCACTTCAAATAGCACATGGTGGAGACATTCAGCCACTGCTCAATTGCTTCCTTTAATCTGTTCACAAAGGAAAAGAACATTCAGAAGTTTGGGTAAAAATGACAGTTCAAAAAGGCCTCTGTTTTTTCTCCTAAGACTATCACACAATGTTCTGAAAGCAGACTAATTACAGCACCGTGTCACCTGCTGCCTGTAGACCCAAGGAAAGTTGCTCATTAAAGTAGTACAGTTTCTGCTGCTGTTCTCAGAGTGCCACAGATAATGTTTACAGTGTTTACATGTTTTGCACAGGGAAATTTCCACTAGAAATATGCAGGTGGGCACTGGAGCAAAAGACATTCTGGAAAGGTAAACGTTGTCCCTCACTGTAGAGAATCATTTCTTATGGAAAGCTGACATTCTTGCCACACAAGCCTTGGTTTGGCCTCTGGGAAGTATAGAATAGCACTAGAATTTAAGTACGGTAAATACCACACTAAGAAGTTTTGCATTTGTAATCAGTACCCCTGAAGACCAGTTACCCCTTCAAGGTCTTGAGCACTCTTCAATTGTCAAAGCAAGGAAGAATTCAAATCCTTGCTGAATCATTGCGAATCATTCCTGAAATAGAGCAAAGGTAGGTGTCCTTGGCATTGGACCTCTGTCTTGAGGATCAAACACCATAAATTTTTGTCCAAGCTCTACCTTTTGCCACGCACTGAGTTTGAGTAAACATCAGGTAATGCTGCTGCTGTGGTTTGGTTACTCCTGGCACCTGAATTTTGAAAAGCAAGTATGTGATTGCCAGTGGTACAGGCTCAAATTCACCATCAGAGCTACATTTGACATCCAAGGTTTGTGATCAGCCTCTAGCACTAATAATCCATTCCTCACACTACACTACAGTAGATTTTTGAGAGACTTGTATGGTAGAAAGCAATAAAATGTATACCAAGCAATTTAAAAAATAACAAGCCTTTAGAACTGTGGTCTGAAATGTTATTACAGAAGGCTGAACTAATTGTGGAAGTGAACTGTATGCCAGTGCCTTAATACACTGCCTGTGCATAGCCAGGCCTTTTAGAGGGAGAACAGGAACTGAGAGATTGCTGTTTTCTAGCACTTAGTGTCATCCTAGCAACACCTCTCAGGCCACATGGTTCTGGGAGGGATGCAGGATACTGGCCTTGCACTTTGAGATGCAAGACACTTCAAGGTCCTCACTTGAGCACTGGGTTCAAGGTTTGTGACTTCTCTTCCTTGTGGCACCACCTTATTTAAAAGACTTCTTATAAGTCAAGAGCAGTGTAGCATCTTTGATGCATTTGTTCCATGTTTTGATTCACAGCAGGAGGTAGAAGGTAATCGAAACAACTGGGGTGCTGGTCACAAAGCAGAGGTATTTCCAGGGAAAGCTGTGGCCAAGCCTCAGTTTTCCACAGTTGCTGCCCTGCTTTAAGTGAACATGATCTGGGGGAAAGAGGATGATTAAGGTGCATTTCATGTCTCTTAAGTAAGCTCAGCATGACCCTCATTAACATCTCTGTAATGGAATGTGATCAGATGAATCCAAACATCTGATAATGTCACTGAAATCCAGAAAATAAGCTCAGTGAAATACTGATTTAATTTTGTATCAATAAGGAGAGTGTTTTCATAGAATCATAAAATAGTTAGGGTTGGAAAGGACCTTAAGATCATCTAGTTCCAACCCCCCTGCAATGGGCAGGGACACCTCACACTAAACCATGTCACCCAAGGCTCTGTCCAGCCTAGCCTGGAACACCACCAGGGATGGAGCATTCACAACCTTCCTGGGGAACCCATTCCAGTTCCTCACCAGCCTTACGGTACAGAACTTCCTCCTTATATCCAATCTAAACTTCCCCTGTTTAAGTTTTAACTCATTACCATGTCAGACTACATCACAGAACTCTGTATTCCACACGTTTTCTTCTGTTCTGCACGTAGGACTGATGGATGGACTGGCAAAGCAAGGCCGTCTGCAGAGCAGCCAGGCTCCCACTGCCCAACCTGACCCCTCCATGTGGTTTCATATGGCTCCTTATACCGAGACCTTGCTGCAGGCACTGGGTAGGTCAAAGCTATGGGAAATGCATTGTTGTAGGTTTTACAAGGTCTGACAACCTTATTAGGGGATTTTTCTGAATTAGGAATTCATTAGGAATATGCTTGTCTATAATAACTCATTTAGTGTTCTGCTGCCAGTCATAGTAACTGTCATTAGATGTCTTCTGTTGCTGGGTAATGATGGAAGAATCAATAGAAAAATGAAATGGAAATACCTTTGTAAAGTAAATTAAAAAGCATGTGGAAAAATAAATTATTCAAATGTGACAAGATAACAACCAGTTAAGCCTTAAGCCATAATTAAAAGGCTAATATCTAATGAATTTGTATTTATTGCCATAGTCTCGGGTGAAGTCAAACTGCTGAACTGTGATTAACTGGTGGTTTAGAGTGTTAAACTAGAATTTGCTGCAGTGGTAACTGTCGGCAGCTGTAGTTATTCTGGAGGTGCAGGGAAAGCACTTTTTCATTTCACTTAGATGTTCTTAATTTCAGTTTCTGCAGTTTAATTCACATCAGTAACTCATTCATTCAAAACTGAGAAACTGATAGGACTTGAAAAAAGCAAATAAATGTGTTTTGTGTTATAACTATGACTCAGATGGGTAGGAGAGTCTTAAACCTCCTAGTTCTAGACACTTGGAGGTCATGGTAATCAGATGTTTATTTCACTAACTACAGGATAGTGTTTTGTTATGTATTCAGTAGGTTAATATAGTTTTATTTAACTAGGTACCTTATTCTAAACTTGGGATATCAGGATTTTTAATGGAAGTATATTGCTTTCCAAAACCAAATTCCCACAAATCATAAGGAAAAATAAGTATCAAATGTATGCCATTCACCATTTTCTAGCATCGTGGAATGCTAATATGTAGGAATAACTAAGTAAATAACTGTTAATCTATGCAATTCCTTAATAATCATGTAGTGAAACAGTATAGAATCGAACACAGGTTTCTGATGGCTGGGGATTCTGCAAGCTACACTGTTCCCAATGTGAATGTGGACATCCGCGTGCTATTGTGCCAGTCCCCAGTTTAGTCCTCCATTATATGCCATGTAATGTCCTAGAATACAAATGAAGTATCAATTTAATGTGAAGTCAGTCATTAATTATCAATCTGAAGCTGATACCTTCAATCATTTGGGTACAGATCTATCAACTCTGCTTAATGGTGTGAATAAGGATATCAAAATTACAATGGAATATATTTGCTTTATGTGGCAAAAAGGCCTTCCAGTTAAGGAGTGTGACTAATCAGTGAGGGTTTGCTGTGATGTTGCTGCTCATGTATGATCCTTTTTCAGGCTGCACTGAGCTGCAGCATGAGGAGTGGTATCACAGTGAGGCACTGTCCTTTACTCAGTTGAGAATTAATCAGTTACTTCACACTAAAAGTCTTGATATTTGTTTTCGTGGGGTAACTCTTTTTGTTCTGATGATCTCTGTGAGCAGGAGGAAACCTCAGTGCAGTGCCAGAGCCCCATTACATTCCTCTGGATTTTTTCTACAATCGAACCTATGCTTCTGATCCTGAAATGGAGCAAGTTGTCATGCTGGCAGTGGTTGGAACAGATGCTATGAAGAGTGCTGGAGAGCTCCTTCACCTGATCCTTCTTCCTGGGCCCAATAGTCAATCTCAGAGCCCAGGTGATTTCCAGCTCTTGGGGAGGGCTGTAGAACTTGGTCAGAAAAGTTCATCCTGTCTATCCTGTTTTTATCATAGCAGGAATATAATTAAACATGGTGAAAGAGCCTAAGGAAGGAGGACAGGTTTCTTTGCTTACCTGCCTAAAGAGCTGAAGAATTTATCATGGCTAGTTAATCGTGGGCAAAGCTACTTTCCATATTGCAAACAGCTCAGGTGGGCATAATGTTCTTCAGAGAGTGTCAAATTAATTGAAAGCTGTGCTTAGGCTTAGGAAGCCTTTTATGTAATCCAGAGCACAGGCTCTCTCCTTGAATACCAGGAGACAGAGCAGCTGTGTAATTGGGGCACAGCAGTGGGAATTCAGGAGTCACAAACTCTGTTTTGTCCACTGACATCCTTTGTGCTCAGCAGCAAAACAGTTCCTCACTTCACACTGTGTTTCCTCATGCACATGGGAGGAATAACGAGGCTCTCCCCACATTAAGTGCTCACAAAAGTATGAAGAGTGTGGTCAAGTGCTAAGCAGGATGATTGATTTAGATAAGTTCACGATACAGATAGCAAGGTGTAATAATACAGAGTGTACTCATAAAGGGCAGGAGTCTGGCACCCTGTCTTATACGATGTGTATTGTACACTCTTGAAACAATATTATGAAGTAAGTTCTGCATCACTTACTCTGTAGTATGTAAGCGAGGAGATTCTAGCTGACAGAAACTTCCAGCAAAATGCATTCATGGATTGAGCCCCTAAATATCTTGCTACATGGGACATAAGACTATTTTACGAGCACAAAAATATTTAAGCTACTTTAGAGACAAGTTGGTGTTAAATTGTAGATTATTATTATAATCATAGAATCATAGAATAGTTAGGGTTGGAAAGGACCTTAAGATCATCCAGTTCCAACCCCCTGCCATGGGAAGGGACGCCTCACACAAAACCATGCCACCCAAGGCTCTGTCCAGCCTGGCCCTAAACACCGTCAGGGATGGAGCATTCACAGCTTCCCTGGGCAACCCATTCCAGTGCCTCACCACCCTTACAGTAAAGAATTTCTTACTCATAGCCAATCTAAACTTGCCTTGTTTAACTTTGAACCCGTTACCCCTTGTCCTATCACTACAGTCCCTCATGAAGAGTCCCTCCCCAGCGTCCCTATAGGCCCCCTTCAGATACTGGAAGGCTGCTCTGAGGTCTCCATGCAGCCTTCTCTTCTCCAGGCTGAACAGCCCCAACTCTCTCATCCTATAATGAATATAGCTTAAAATGGAACATCATGAGAGGTGGTAAAGGATCTATAATTGTGGATTATACTGTGTCAAACCACATTGTTACCAGTGTTTTCTCAGTGTTATCAGTTTTTTCTCACTTTAAACTCTTCTCCATTAGTTGTGTTCTCTAATCAAATCATGACACTTACGCTCCATGGCTCCCTGTTGATTTCCCAGACAGCCCATCTTTTGTTTCACTGTAATGTAATTTCCTAGCATTTGTATCTTGTGGATTTTTCATGTACATTTCTGTATCTGCATTACAATACATTTTGCAACTGGGGGCAAAGCTTTGGAACTTGTCTAGTAAAAAAAATCTATGTGAATTTAGAACACTTGTCTCCAAAGGAAAAACAGCTTCTATGAAACACGTGCTATCAACTAAACAGCTGCTAAACAGATTTCTCTTCAGTTGCAGAAGAACCTGGTTTGGGATTTGAGCTCCTTGGTCTCAAGTGGTTGTCCCATCTCACTCAATGTCAGGCCAAAGAAGTAACCCCTTTTGAAGTCGGAGATATTTCCTGGCAAAGCAGCCTTGATACACTAATGTCAAACCCAGTCCTTGTGTGTGCATTACGGCGCATCGATGCCTTCAGAGTTCTTGCAGATGCATTGGAGAGATTAACACAATGGAGGGAGAAGCTGAGCAAAAGCGGTGGTCTTCTACAGATAGTAATGGCCCTGACCCCAGAGGTGACATTCAGGCAAGCCATCCTCTTCTTCACAGAGACAGAGTTTGTAACTGGTAAGATATGGTTTTACTGTTTATAATGCCCTTAGGTATAAGGTGTTCTGGAATTTATTGAACCTGGACAAAGGAATCCAGTGCTATGAGTTTTTCTCGAGCACAGAACAGTGTAATAATTTGGGGTTAAAATCTGTGCTTGGCTGAGTAATGATGAGGGATATAAAATCATCAGGAGCCAGTTGAGGTCATCTACAAGTTAGCCTACTCATTTCATGTGGGCATGGCCTTGTGCCCTCTTTAAAGATCTCGAGGTATTCCATAAATACTAAATGGATATTACAGTAGTTGGCAGCACCAGTAAATAATACTGTAGGTTTTGTCTCTGTATATAAGAGAAACTTAGAAACAGAGGCCAAGATCTATCCCAATTAAATGTGGCCATCTATTTGTGGTGCCTAGCTTGCACTAGGCAATAAAAAAACAACCACTCTGCAATAGCTAAAGAAAGCAGATTTCTTGAGAATTACTTTTCATCCCAGAAGAGAATGAACAGTTCATTCATGACAGAGGGGAGATTGAGATGAGCTCTTAGGCAGAAGCTCTTCCCTGTGAGGGTGCTGAGGCGCTGGCACAGGGTGCCCAGAGAAGCTGTGGCTGCCCCATCCATCCCTGGCAGTGTTCAAGGCCAGGTTGGATGGGGCTTGGAGCAACCTGCTCTAGTGGAAGGCGTCCCTGCCTGTGGCTGGGGGTTGGAACTGGATGATCTTAAGGTTCTTTCCAACCCAAACCATTCTGTGAGGAAAGAAGACCGTTGTTGTCAAAAGCCTCTCCGATTTCAGTGATATATGCTAGCATTGATCATTCAGCATAGTAAACTTGAGAGTTTCCTCACGAAATAAGTAATGTAGAATCATGCCTCTAAGCTAAATTGATGCATGGACTATGGTGTTACTGATATTGGGTGCTTTGGAGCAGCAGAGTGTGAGCTCTCAATGTTTTCTTCCAATGTGAAATATATTGGCATATCACCTCCATTCTTTGGGATGCCTGACTCCTCACACCTAAAGATAAACAGTTCTGAGCCTGAGAATTCTTGATTATTCAGAAACAGAGAGAAATTAAGATCGTGGTAACACCATGTATCAACTGAGGAGGAGTGATGGAAGTTCCAGACGTGCATTCATGCTTTGTAATTTATAGCTTTTCCCCTACCTTTCTGTGGGGAAGAAAGGTCCTTTGTTGTCAATAAACTTAGATGCTTATGTAGTGTGGAGTAACAAATTTGCTTTACTAAATAGAAAAAAGAAAATATGATTTATCTGGGAAAAGACAGTGAATTATGTGGGTGTTTTATGTGAGACAGGAGAACAAGAAAAAGAGGTCTTCAGAAAAGAAGGCACCAGACATCCCAAATTAGTGTATAAAACTGTAAAAATTGATGCATTGCTGCCCTTCATTAAAGGTATCGAGACGAAAAGACAGGATAAGATGAAAGCACAACCATGAGATCAGTTTACTGAGGAAGGTTGTAGTCATGGTGCCAGCCTTTCCCACCAGAGCCATTGTCAAGAGCAAAGGAGCATAGCTGAAGCATGACTCCAGCTTCTTGCACTCTTTTACAAGGGCATTACATGTTTCCTCCTGGTTTTGTTGTGGGATGAACGGAGAGGTGTTTATGTGGATAACAGCTCTGCAATATTTTGCAGCTGGTCAAATGTCTACCATTTTCCCTGCTAAATAAAATCACCTTTGTCACCCCTGATACCCCCAGACAGAGAAGGTCCCCATCTGTGAATCCATAACAGTACATCTCCTTCCTTTTACAGATGCAGAACACCGCCCTGCTATGAAATACCTGCCACCACCTGGCAAGAGGGCCAGGGCTGAAGGTAAGATCAGAAGTTATGCACCAATTGCCTCTTGGATAAACCCAAATAATTTTATACTCTGAGATTGACTAAAACTATAACCCTGTGTCCTCTGCCAGGGTCATTAAAATGGGATTAGTAAACCTCTAGTTATACATCAGAATCCCAGGCAATTAGGAAGCAAAGGACAGAGAGGTCCCCTTGGTACTGGGGGAAGGTGGTAGTGTTGCCAGATTGCCTTTCTTCTGTGAAGTTCTCTGTGTGCTTGGGTGTGACCTATCTAGGGCTGGTGTGGAATATAGGTTAGAAGAGCAGCTAAAGGCTTCTCTTTAGTAGCCCTTTTCAGATGCAGATCTCAAAAAATATGAGTTTCAGGATGTTTTACAGAGGGGTGATTGAAACCTGGAGAGGTGAAATGTGTTGACCACCATTCCCTAACAACTGAGTGACAGAAATGGGAGCAGAATGCCGTTTCCTTAGTCTCACACAAGGAACACTGACATTTGCATTACAGTGCTACCCAAGTCACCACAGAATTCACAGGTCCTACAAGTTTTTCTGTACTAAAAAAAAAAAAAATTGTTACTGTGAGGATGTGAGCTAAAAAGTTGGAGGTAAGGACCCTGGAGCTGGTTCCACCTTCTCTATGTACTCTTATTATTCCAGCAAAATAAATGACAGATGTGAAGAAAGGTCTCATTAAAAGGAAGGAACACTTTGCCTAGATACCTTCCAGATACATTGCCCTGGGACACAGAAATACAGGAATTTCAGACAGTAATAAAAACAAAGGAATGGTAATTTTGTTTTGACAAGCAGATTTTCATTTCCTCTTATCTACTTTGCGTGTCACACTGCTTAAGTGTGTCAATCCCTGGAAAGGAAGTCCTGTATCAGCCTGATGCAAGCTTCTCATTGTACCGCAGTCCTAGATAACTTCTTGAATCACATGTGCTTTGAAGTGCCTTAAATTTTCCTCACCTCTCCAGGTCACTGCAGGTTTTACATTAGACTGAAGGAAACATTTTTTATATAGGCTTTTGTTGTAAGTTCTGCCTCACCAGGCTCCTTTTGTACTGCTCTGCTCTTACAAGGAACCACTGAAGTGACATTCCTGGCTGCTGGGAAATGTCAGTGAGGTTTTATCAGCAGAGCTGACGAGAGGACTGAACCACAGTTCTGAGCTCAGTAGGTGTGTTATCAGGAGACAGAGCCTTTCTTTGCTTCCAAGGGCACAGGAGAGGACATTAAACAAAACACCTGAGCTTCTAGGACTTACACTGGAAACGAGACAGCTTCTAACTTGACTGAGAAACCTTGGGAGCACACCATTAGCCACTCTCTGAAATACAGAAAAGTAACTAAGAATCAACAGGATTTAATACTTGCACGCCTTTACAGCAAGGCTTGGACTTACTGGAGAAGTGGGAAGAACATCACTCAGGGCCTCCCAGTACATCCCAACAGCTGAAATCAAGCCACGAGTGACCCTTGAGTATAATGCTTTAGAATGTGTCATAGCTGCGTTATGTAGAGATGATGGCTACAGTCTCAAATTATTGTCCCAGCACATGTACAGCACTTACTCAAATTTTTCCTCTTTTCTCATTTAGTGGGAGAGAGGCAGAGATGCCACACAGAATCCCTCTTCAGCTACTTGCAATCAGGTGAGAGAAGAGCAAAGGGGAAAGCGTGGTTTGGGAAGGACTTTGTGGAACTAACTTGTCTACCAGCCAAAAATAAGTAAAAAGCATTATAGCAGCTTCTTCCTCAGGCTTGAGTACAGGCAGGGATATACACTCTCTTTTCTGAACATGCCAAGAAATCTGGTATTTGCTTCTCTTGAGTCTACACTTATTTTAAGCCCCACACATACATAGATTATTGCATATAGATAGCATATGAAATAGTATTTTTCACAGTTACACTATGAAATCAAAACCTATGTAATATTTTTTTGGGCAAAAAAAATCATTGGCTGTAAGGAAGGGATCTAAAAACATAATAAAGCAGAAAAACATAAGAAATAGCAGGCAACCTGGGCAAAGCTGGAAAGGCCGCTAAGCAGCGAGGGCTGGAGATGAAAATCAGGCATGTCTGAGGGCTGCCAAAGAAGAGGTATTTTCTCTTGCTGTTGTTGCTTATAATTACCAAGGAGATAAAACCAACTCTAGGTGACAAGGTGTTCCCACCTGATTTCAGCACTTGTCTTTGAGCAAACAAAGATGGCAAAGTGACACAAAACAAATCCCTCCTGAAGTGTCTTAAGTCAATAAATGCAGTGTGTAATGATTCACATAACATAGGAATAAGAATGTTTGCCCAGAAACATAGCAGATGGCAAGTAAAACATCTGGAGGACAATGAGGACCCATGTAACAGCACACAGCTGAGATTGCTGTTCAGTGTGCAAGCAGCTGAATGGATCAGAGTAGCTTGCCTTACTCCTGCACTTGCAGGCTGTTGCTATGGCATTTAAACCTTTCTGTTCAAGAATGATGTGAATAAAATGGCAGATCTTTAAGGGGAGGGCTCCCTTCATGATAAGGGTTAAGTTTCCATATCAAGTGGGGAAGCAGTAATATAATTTTTTAGTTTTGATCCCATATTTCTGTCATGAATCAATACCATGCCATTTAGAAATAACAGTATGCATTAAATTATATGTAGTGTTGATGCTTCATTGCATTGACGTCCGTATAAATAGTAGTGGGGATACAGGAAGCATAAATGACACTTTATGTATACAAACAGCTAACCATGGATGAATGTGAGCAGCCTGCAGTACTGTAACCTCATGCTTCATGCTAGTTGCCATAGTTAGGCACCAGCAGTTAATGGGCCCTAACTGACTGGTTCTGACACTAATGTTGTCAATAAATCTTCAAAGGATGTTCAAAGGTTTATTATCTTCAATATTAGGACCAATCTGGTGGCCTTCTATGATGGAGCTACGGAACTGATGGACAGGGGTAGAGCAGTTGATGTCATCTACCTAGACTTGTGCAAAGCGTTTGACACTCCCACATGACATCCGTCTCTAAGTTGGAGAGACATCAATTTGATAGGTGGATCACTCGGTGGATAAAGAACTGGCTGGGTGGCAGCACGCAATGAGTTGTGGTCAATGGCTCAATGTCCAGTTGGAGACCAGTGACGAGTGGTGTCCCTCAGGGACTGGTGTTGGGACCGCTCTTGTTCAACATCTCGGTCGGTGACATGGACAGTGGGATTGAGTGCGCCCTCAGCAAGTTTGCCGATGACACCAAGCTGTGCGCTTCAGTTGATACATTGGAGGGAAGGAATGCCATCCAGAGGGACCTTGACACACTTGTGAGGTGGGCTGATGCCAACCTGATGAAGTTTAACCGTGCCAAGTGCAAGGTCCTACAGCTGAGTGGGAGCAATCCCAGGCACAGCTCCAGGTTGGGCAGAGAAGAGATTCAGAGCAGCCCTGAGGAGAAGGGCTTGGGGGTGTTGGTTGATGAGAAAATGAACATGAGCCGGCTGCGGTGTGCACTCACAGCTCAGAAAGCCAATGGTATCCTGGGCTGCATCAAAAGGAGCGTGACCAGCAGGTCGAGGGAGGTGATCCTGCCCCTCTGCTCTGCTCTCCTGAGACCTCACTTGAGTAGTGTGTGCAGTTCTGGTGTCCTCAACATAAAAAGGACATGGAACTGTTGGAACAAGTCCAGAGGAGGCCACGAGGATGATCAGGGGACTGGAGCACCTCCCGTATGAAGACAGGATTAGAAAGTTGGGGCTGTTCAGCCTGGAGAAGGCTGCGTGGAGACCTCATAGCAGCCTTCCAGTATCTGAAGGGGTCCTATAGGGACGCTGGGGGGGGGGGGGACTCTTCATGAGGGACTGTAGTGATAGGACAAGGGGTAACGGGTTCAAAGTTAAACAGGGCAAGTTTAGATTGGATATGAGGAAGAAATTCTTTACTGTAAGGGTGGTGAGGCACTGGAATGGGTTGCCCAGGGAAGTTGTGAATGCTCCATTGCTGGTGGTGCTCAAGGCCAGGCTGGACATAGCCTTGGGTGACATGGTTTAGTGTGAGGCATCTCTGCCCATGGCAGGGGGGTTGGAACTGGATGATCTTAAGGTCCTTTCCAAGCCTAACTATTCTATGATTCTATGATATTGGGAATCTTAACTGTATGCCTAGTTATAAGGTACTTTAGAAAAACTAAGTTTGAAAATGTTGCCATTTAAAAATGATATTTCTCTATTTTCTGCCTTTTAATGTAGTTGGTATCATCAGACAGCAAAACTGTCATGGCCTGGTTTGTTCTGTTTCTCCAAGCACACAGAGCTGCAGCTCTGCTGGGGCAGCTTTGTCAGTAGCAAAAGGGGTTTTGCTGAAATCTCAGTTTTACTAAACACAATTCTATTTGTAATAGGTTTATAACATTAATTGGGACCTATCATGCTTGTTAGTGCCTCTCTCAAACATAACTCTAACACAGATAGCGAAAACAAAACAGTGAGGAATGAGAATTTAACATCTGCCTTAAGGATTATATCACATAATCACTACAGTTGACATGAAAAATGTAAAGGGAATATTTTATCCCTCTTAAAACTTTCATATTAATATAAAGAATTGAGTCTTATCCTGCAGACCTTCCACATAAATGTCTTCGACTCAGAGCAGATTTCCTGGGAAAAAAACAATCTAGAAGCATATGTTGTTTGGATATATTTTTAAACTAAAAATCAAACAAAACCCTATATGCATTGATTGGGGGGTTATGGACTTGTTTTATTCAAATTTTTATGTACTTGATGCCAGCTCTCAGATAAGCCTCGTGTGCTGATGTCTGTCCGGGCTAGTAAATCCTGCCCAGTGTTTTACCTCGAGTTTTGGGAGCGGCTTTGGTTTTCACTCTGCTTTGTTACAGGAGCCCAGATTCTTTGCACAGTGCTGCTGATCAAACCTGGTGCCTGGAGTCGCAGTTTGGCAAGGATCCTCCGAAAACTAGACCTGGAAAAATTCACTGTGGTTGGCATGAAACACATAAACATGGAACCAGGTGTTGCCTTAGGACTCCTTTCTTCTGAAGTGAAACAGGTGTGTTAAGAAACAGGTAGATCTGTGGCTACACTTAGGTGTGGAGTGGGAAAATATGTTAGCGAGTGAGCAATCCGTTCCTGAAAAAAAAATCCAAACCTCCCATCCGGGATTTCTGAGCTGTTGAAGTGAGCTATATAGAACAGTCAGCTCTGTGCTGGTGCAAAGCAAGCTGATGTGCTGACTGTTTTTTTTATTGCATGCCATAAAGCATCAGACCTGGTTTCTCTAAAACAAAAGTTTGGATGATCTGGGCAATACAGACCTCCCAGGAATCAGCAGAGTTGCCAAATTGCAGTGCTGACTCTCTAGCTGTAAAACAGGTGTCCTCTTTTCCTTCCCTAAGGTCATTCCAGATAAAGGCACATCTAAGGAGCAGTCAATCCCCCTGCACTTGGGCCTGGCTTTCCTTCCATGTGTTTAAACGTGGGAGTTGAGAAACGTCTCTTGCACTGCCAGAGAATATGTACCTCTGAAGCCCCATTCCCTTAGATTACATATATTACACATCCTATACATGCAGCTGAATCTGTCTTCCAGGATTGTGTGTACAAGAGCCTGTAAAAATGACCTGCAAAGAGAGAAAATCAAGCTACTGTAATTTCTAGTGTCTAATGGACAATAAAGAAGGTTCTTAAATCTTAGGGCATTACAGGCTTTTGTTAGCTAAAAATAGGTGCATGTTTCTACTCTTCTGCACCTTTAGAAATGATTTCTTTCCCAAAATGCAATACCGTGATATGAGTGTAAAGATATGAAAGGCAGGAACTCAAATCTGGGCATTCCTGAGGAGGTAGATTGGTTTATATTTTTTTAATCTCCTCGTTATTTGATTGCTTTCTTGAAGACATTTAACCAGTTAACTTTTGCAGAAAACGAGCCTTTCTAATCTATATTGCTCTGGGGTTACGTTGGGAGACTTTATAGTACTCTCTCATAGAAAATCTTAATAGTCTTCAAGAGGAAGACAGGAGCATGTCAGGACAGTGCTCTGACATAACCATCAATCAGGAGCAGTTACCACCTTCTGCATGATGGCAAAGCCATGGAGCACATGCATCTGATTTTTAAATATTTACAGGCCACTTGTAAGACAGGCTGGATAGGTGGGACCTTGTGAACCTCCTGAAGTCCAACCAGGCCAAGTACAAGGTCCTGCAATCCCAAGCACAAACACATGCTGGAGGAGACTGGATGGGGCAGCACTGAGGAGAAGGGTGTTGGTTGATGAGCACCTGCTCCCCATGACCCAGCTTCCATGTGCGCTTGAGCCCAGAACCCCCTCATATGCTGGGCTGCATCCCCAGAGCATGTCAAGGGAGGAGATTCTCCCCCTCTGCTGCACTCTGGGATGACCCCCCCTGCAGTCCTGATCCAGCTCTGGGGCAACAGCACAAGAGGGACATGGAGATGTTGGAGAGAGTCCAGAGGAGGCCACGGAGATGCTGTGAGGGCTGGAGCAGCTCTGCTCTGGAGCCAGGCTGAGAGAGCTGGGCTGGGGCAGCCTGGAGAAGAGAAGGCTCCAGGGAGACCCTAGAGCAGCTTCTAGTGCCTACAGAGAGGGGTTTTCAAGAAGGGCCTGTAGGGACATGACAAGGGGGAATGGCTTTAACCTGCCAGAGGGGAGATTGAGATGAGCTCTTAGGCAGAAGTTCTTCCCTGTGAGGGTGCTGAGGCGCTGGCACAGGGTGCCCAGAGAAGCTGTGGCTGCCCCATCCCTGGCAGTGTTCAAGGTCAGGCTGGACGGAGCTTGAAGCAACCTGGTCTAGTGGAAGGTGTCCCTGCCTGTGGCAGGGGTTGGAACTGGATGGGCTTCAAGGTCCCTTCCAACTCAAACCAGTTTGGGATTCTGTGAAGAGTTGCTGGAGGAGTGCTTTCCAATATGGCTTTTAACTATACAGCTAAATACAAAAATGCTTAGTTGATCATCTGAAACAAGGCACTGAAAAAATCCAAATGTCTACCTCAGGAAGTAATGCTAATGTATGCTGGGTAAAGTAACAGAGGGGTGGCTTCATCAATATTTTCTCTTGTTTTGGGAGCTCTCTAACACACTGGAGCAGCTGCTGAGCATTGATTTAGTTTCCTGGAAGAGCTGGTGACTAATGATCCTAAAAATTACAGACTGTTGGGGTTTTGTTCATGGGGATTGGTGGGTGGAAAGGCAGGTTTTCAAAGTGAGATAGCAGAGATCATCAACTGCCTTTGCAGGGGGAATGGGCAGTAGGAAATGCTTTCTGCTGTATGGGGGCTTCTTCTCAGTTTTAGAACACATCTGAAAGTCTTTCACTCATGAGGGCTGAAGAGGCTGAGCTCCCAAGATAAACAGATAGATTTGCAAAGAGCCAAAACGTGCTTCAGAGCCTCGACTGTTTGCAAAATCCAGCTTCTAAGTGTGACAAGGGCAGATGGTGGGGGCAGATATATTTCTCATAGCTGAATTTCATATAAGCATTTGAATTGGAGTGCTATTCATTGTCAGTCTCTTTCTCAGGGGACAACAGGATACAGGGCTGATTTTAAAATGAGGTTCTTAATATGGAGGTGACTTGCTGATATTTAGCATCTCTTGTTGAAGAACATGGAGCCAGTGTGTCTGACACTTCTAGAAGGGCTTTTTACCTCCTCCTCACCTGGAGCCTCATCCAAAATCCGTCTCCAAGAATCTCTAGAGAACTCCTGTGTGTTCCTCAATGTGCCAGTTTGTTTTGTATACACAGTACCTGATCACAGATTTGGGGTTTATTCACTTGTAGAAAGACTACCTACCATCTCCTTCTCTTTCTAATGGATTATTTACATGCACGTTGACAAATATCCTCAGCAGCATGATTTCAGATACACAGTTGCTTTTGCAACTTAGATATTAACATTCAGCTTCTAAGTAGTGTATGGCCTTTGGCATACAATAAATAATGGACTGGTTTGCTGTTTGCTGAGGTATCTAATCACAGGAGCCATTATCATACTTTTTACCTAAAGTTTAAGAACAATTTACAAAGATAAAGGTCAGTAAATATAGCTGACATTGACTTCTCAGCTCTTAGCAGTACCTGGTCATGTTCTAACTGTGGGAAGCAACCACTTCTGGAGGGATTTCTCCCCATGGAGGCTGGATCTCCCTTCAACAGCTCCAGCCCAGCACCAATGTGCAGTTCTGACTGCCAGCTAGAAAGCTTGATTTTACAGTGGGACCTGATCATCCTATTGGGAATCACCTGATATGATTGCCTGCAGGTCGCTGCACTCAATAGCTTCATGATTCCCTCCAGTCCTATCTTGTGATTCTGACATTAGGGGCCAAAGGATGATTTTGCTGCTTTTTAATCCTGTTAGTCCTCCAGAGCCAGTGCACAGCTGGACTTCCTCTGTGTGCAGCAACAACATCACTCACTGTATTTGGGTCAGCTGCACATCTCACCACAGCTGTTCAGGTGTCAGTGGGGACACGGATGAAGACGATGCAGAGGCAGGATGTAAATAAGAGCAGCATTTTGCTGGCAGAGTCTAGAGCAGATGTGAAGATCTCCCAGAATGGGAGAAATCACCTTGACTCACTGACACCATCAGTAGCAATCAGAGAAAACATCATCTTTAACCCAAAGTCTGCATATTTCCTGGGGAACAACTGAAAGACAGGAAACACAGGAGGGCTCTGTTATGTAGATCTAAAACCAGTGTTTAATAGCTCTGGGACAAAATAACTTCATTAGTTTTGGTCTGCTTAACAGAAAGCATCTCTAAATATTTTCTTCTGCAGATATTTCTGCCATGGATGAATGTTGATATTTTATACCCAGTCCTTTTGAAACTTTACATGAAGTCATCCTCACTGTTTTTCATCTCCCAGAGGAGGCCCTTAGAGAAGTGTATTATATATGTATTTTTTCAAGCTAACAAAAGATTTCAAGCAAAAAGGGTTAATTTTGTATTGTACAGAACTGAATGAATGTCAGCATGTTGCAGTATACTATGAAACTCTGAACCTGCTGAAACTCTTCATCCTCATCTAAATGGAGCTCTCCTGACAGAGGAGAGCCTGTGCTAAAACTTCCCTGCACTGTCCTGTTCTGTAGGTGACATCCCGGGGTTTCCTCTGACCTGTGTTTCTATGAGGTGTGAGGATGAACACCTATCAAACCCCTTACCTAACTAACCCATTTAAAACCAGGGGGGCTTTCTCATGGTTCATTTTGCATTTTCAAATACAGAGTGAGCCTGTGCTTTTCAACTCGCAGCCTACTTCTTGGAAATACAGCTGAGGAGGAATGAGAGCGAGAGAAGATTTGGGTCAAAGACAGTGAATGGTTTCATATGATAGAAAAGCAAAAGAGGCCTTGAAATAGTTTATCTCCATATTTTAAAGGAAATGATAGAATTTACTTCTGGGAATGTTTTATCTAGATGATAGAAGATTAAGAAATAGAGGAATAACCCCCTTGGGGGGCTGAATGATGTGTTTCAGCTGAATTAAATGATGGTTTTCCTCCCCTCCTTGTTTTCATCTCCTCAAAAATTGAAAAAATAAATAACCATGGGCTGGTTGAGGCAGGGAGCTGAAACTGCTGCTGTGCATAAGCTGCACAGGGGACATAGTGCAGGTGTGGGGCTTCTCTATGGAGCATGGGGAGGCAGAGCTTGGTGCTTCTGCCACTCTGTCAAGATGAAGGGGCAGGTGGAGGCAGCCTGGTGCTCCTGTGGGCACCCTGACCTCATGCTCAGCAGAGATGTCTGCAACAAGCCTGGCTTTCCAAGGGTTTACTTAATTAAAGCAGTCAGCAAGGCTGTAAGTGCTCTGCTGCCTCTTGGAAGCCTCTGCCCCAGTCATTTGCTGCCTTTCCCTGTGCTTCGCAATCATTATGTCCATCTCCAGCCTCCAAATCAGACTGTTCTCACTGGTGCAGTGGTTGCTAGTTATCATTATTACCTATCCTTACTTGAAATAAAGATCCCAGGTTGTTGTGACCTGCACAGCATCAAAAGGAACATCTCTGCTCAGGAGTGGTCACAGACTGAACCGATCACACTTGGAAAAGAAGCGAAGGTAGAGAAATGAGTCACGGAGCACAGCGCATCAGTGGCAAATCCAGGAGGGGAACTGTTTTCTCTCAGTCCCCATCTAGTGCCCTGCTGCTCTGAGCCTCCTTGTTTTAGGCTCTCTGGTTCTGTTATCTTGTGTATGGAATTCTACCAGCCCTTGGGAGAAGCTGGGCCCTAGCAGCAGGGTGCCGGGGGCGGGGTGTGGTGGGTGTGTGTGTCCTTCCTTGTGTGAATTCAAGAATAAAAGTTTTGGTATTTGCAATCCTTCATTATATATCAGCTAAGGAATTAAATGTGGTTCCTTATGCCAGAGCATTTTATGATCCTGTTGATATTGCTGTTGTGCATCGCTTCCACCCTATCCTCGTGTAATCAAAGGGTCAGTACTAGATGAGTAAACTGCAGAGTAGCAACTTGTTTTCATCCTTATCCCCAAAAATGAACTCCACCTCTGGTACCTGGCATGTACAGATATGCAGAACAAGCACAGCACAAGGCTTTCTGTCTTTTAGGAATTGGATTTGGTTTCCTTTCTTACTAAAACATTAGGAAATTACTGCTGAAGTTGTTTGTATGTATAAAACCTACTGTTTGGCTGATCTAGGACCACGAGGACTACAACCACAGGCTGCTATGGCTCAAGAGCAGTGATTAACTTCTTTAGCTCTGTGGGGACTTAGGGTGGGAACTAGATCTCCTACTACCTGGTGAATTTAACAGAAAATGCTGGCTTAGTGGTTATGGTACGTACTCTGGAAGCTCTGCCTGCAGAGACCACTAGCACATATATTATGAAGAAGAGAGAGAGCAGGTCAGGAAAGCTGGGATGTACCCAGCACTCACCAACCCTGTTCATCGTAACCTGTTCTGTCTCTGTTATTTCTTTTCAGGATCCTGCTGTTTTAGAAGCTCACTGTTCCTACCTTACTTCAGACACTGCTCTCGTGCTGTGTCTTCAGAGGCCAAATGCTGTGAAGAAGCTGATAGATTTACTGGGGCCAGAGGATCCTAAAGTAGCCCAAGCACTAGATCCATCCCTCTGGAGGGCTCAGTATGGCACCAGCACAGTCCAAAATGGATTTTATGGTAAGTTTTTGTAAAAGAAAAGTCCAAAGGCTCAAACATGCCATTGGAAAAATTACGTTATGTACTGTCACCTCCTGCATTGTCAATGTAGGTCTAGCCTTCGCAGGTGGTAGAAACCATTATCCCCCTAGAGAGCCTTCACTGTTGTCTTGGTGGCTGAGCTGAGTATGTCTCAAGCTGTGAAATATAACCCAACAAGATATATTAAAAGGTTTCTTCCTGGAACAGCCCTAGTTCTGCCTTCCGCCAGAGCAGATTTCCTTTGATCTCTTCACTGCTTGGTCATTTTGTACTTTTAGCTTGGTTATTTTGTAATTATCCCCAAGAACCCATCTGTCTTCCCTCTGCTTCGAAGCTACCCTCCTGGTAACTTCATAACCCACTGGCCAACTGCGACCAGATTCCACAGAGGGAGAAAAGACTCCAAGATACTGAGTTCCTGTGACATCTCCCAACATTAATGATTGGCTAGAAAGAGGTGATCAAAAATGGCTTTCCGTAAGGAAAGCAGGTAAACTTGGCTTGTCCATTCGAAGAGGCTCTTGCCAGCTGCCACATCAGCAGGGGCACACCAGTTAGTCAGCACCTGAATGCTGAACCAGCTCATTTGCCAGCACGAAGGGAGCTAGGATGGAGCAGTGGGAGATGGTATAGCAGATAGCTGGGAGTGGGTGTGAAGGAGGGCAAAATGGGAAGTATTGCTGGAGAGAATGGCCTGTAGAGATCCAAGGGTATTGCTGGAGTGCGCCTGGGCTGCTGCCACAAGGAGGGAAGGATGGAATTCAAACATTCTTAGGGAACTAAGCATCATTAATTCATTGCCCATGAACAGGGTTTTTCCTCAGTGTGGTGCTGATTGTGCTGTGTGTGGTTAAAGGGATGTAAAAATAATAAAAGCAATAGTTTCTATAAACACTCTAGTGTGAGCTAGCAGGCACTGTGTACCTTCATGTTCCAGAAGAACTTTCTTGTCAAGATTGGAGTGTTTGGCTCTCTATTGTATTCTGTGCTGTCAAATCACTCTTTTTGTCCACATCAGGTGATCTTTTGAGGAAAACTGATAGGGAATGAAGTAGCCCCCATGTACAGCCTGGGGGAGACAGTCAACCCCTTGGGATAGAACCCTGGAGTTTTTAAGCAGATATGATCATAATCCTTAGGAACAAGACTAAACCAAGAGAGATCTCACACTACTTACAGGATCTCATTCATGGGAGTGACTGAAGAGCAGGATCTACCTACACAAAAGGGGTGGTCAGGACTTTTCAGCCAATGTTTTTCCACTATCAGCCCCTGCTTCTTTTGCTCTTAAATTTAATGGCTTGTGTATGCAGGCTGCCTTGAGAATGAGAACTCTTCACTCTCAGCTAATAATTAGTAATATACTCCCCAAACTTAGGATACCCATGCTACCATTAGGGCATCCCTAGCGTAACTCAGCTAAAGTTTACTTTATATTAGCAAGAGAAGCCAAGTCTCACCCTGTCTCTCACTGGAAGAGCTCACTGTTTTAGAGAAGCCCTCAGATGTGTGCTTAGGGATTGATTCCTTTCAGATTCCTGCTCACTCCAAGGGCTGGGCTGAGCACAGAGCTGCACTTAGCTAGCCACCACCCATCCTCTGAGCCCAGCCTGTGCTTGCATTGAGGGCAGCAATGTGCCTGTTTCACAGAGCCATCTTTGCACGCATCCAAGGAGACTGGAGGCAGCTGCAACTGATGTACTCACTGACTCAAGGTCTGATCCAGCTCTGTGCCAGGGAGGTGTCTGTCTATAAGGGAAAGAGCATTCATAACCTCTTGCCTCTCCAAGAGCTTGTCCTCCAATAGGGGTGAAATATTTACCTACAAGTTAAGCAGGAATTGCTGAATCATTGTGTGAATAATCATTTGGGAGGGCTGTGGAAGACCATCTTCCTCTCCTAGGAGGGAATACTGAGCCTGCTCTGTTTACTCCAGTGAGGAAGATCTCTAGTTAGTGTCACCTTGTTGAAGTAGGGCAAACTCTAGCTGTGTGTTTCCTCCCAAAGTAATTGGGGAAGTTCAGTGGAGATGAAGACTATGTTCCAGTGATACTGTTGAACCGAGTAATGCAGTTTTAATACTCTGATGCTCAGCTGCAGAGGTAAACCTGCACTGCTCTCATCTCTTCTTGGTCTTACAAAGTCATTATATAGTGCTTTTTCTTGAGCCCAAAGATCTCTTACACAGGCATCTTATGCAGTCTTATACTTGGGGAAAAGTGAGAGTACAAATGTTGCAAGCTTTGGGAGCATTTGTGTCCTCTGTAATGGCATCAGTTACTTAAGCAAGGAAGATTTGACTCAGAGGTACGTAAACGATCCAGCACAACTTACATGCTGATGACTTAGGCAGTCTTAGGATTGTAAACTACTGCGTTAAGGACTCTGGCTATTCAATAGCTGGAATTATGAAGTTTAGACAGGGCTGAGTGCTGTAAGAGCAGTAAGGCATGATTCTTTGAATGGGTAGCCTGCAAAGGTGGTAATATTTCAGAGGGTATTTGCATTTCGCGTATTTGTAGCCCAGGAGTATGAATCTGTGCCAGCAGTTGACAATCCATCTGAACTCAAGTTATGTGGAAATAGCTTTTCCTCCTCTAACATTTTCCACCCACAAATCTCAAAGCAGTCTGAACGGTGCTTCGTAACAATGTTGCTTTATAGGGATATTCTATATCCAGATGCTGAGCCTGGAGGGACCTCACAAGTCACTGAGTTCAATTAATTCCTCCGCAGGCGATGCCATCATATATTCCCTTTCATAAGGATCCACCCCAATGGCATGATTATAACAGAACTTCACTGCTCTGATAGCTAAAATTCTTCTTACATTTTCAAATTTAAATGTAGCCATACCCAATTTGTATCCATTTGTTCTTGTGCCAATACCTGTACTTCAATTTTAAGCAGTTGTTTTTCTTCTCTGACCTTTTCTACCCTGACGTGTTTATCAGAAATCAGATTCCTCCTCAGCTTTGTATCATGTTGGGTCAAACAAGCCAAGGTCTTTTAGTTTTAACTCTTCAGATGTTTCTCCATTCCTTCTGTGATCATAGAATCATAGAATCACAGAACAGTTAGGGTTGGAAAGGACCTTAAGATCATCCAGTTCCAACCCCCCTGCCATGGGCAGAGATGCCTCACACTAAACCATGCCACCCAAGGCTGTGTCCAACCCTACCTTGAGCACCGCCAGCGATGGAGCATTCACAGCTTCTCTGGGCAACCCATTCCAGTGCCTCACCACCCTCACAGTAAAGAATGTCTTCCTCATATCCAATCTAAACTTCCCCTGTTTAAGTTTGAACCCGTTACCCCTTGTCCTCTCACTACAGTTCCTAATGAAGAGTCCCCCCCCAGCGTCCCTATAGGACCCTTTCAGATACTGGAAGGCTGCTATGAGGTCTCCATGCAGCCTTCTCTTCTCCAGGCTGAACAGCCCCAACTTTCTAATCCTATCTTTATACGGGAGGTGCTCCAGTCGCCTGATCATCCTCGTGGCCTCCTCTGGACTTATTCCAACAGTTCCTTGTTTCTCTGTGTACCTGTCCCAGTCTCAATATCCGTCAGCAATGCCTCACACTAAATCTGATTTCTGTTGTAAGTCAGAGCCCCCAGAGTATCTGGGACTTGAATTATTGTTACAAGGCACATTTGTTTTACCAACTAGTAGCTCCTTGCCATTCAGTAAGACCAGCCTGATGTGATTCAGAAGCAAGGGAACAAAAATGGGGGATTGGAGCTGGTATTGAAGAGGTTCACAGGCTGCTTAACATGATTCCCTTCACTACTCTGCTAGGAAATAGGAGTCTTGCTTACATGAAGAAGCAGCTGAGCAGTAGTAGGACAGAATCACAATATCAAGAAGGCAATGAAACTATTCTAAATATAATGGTTTAAAATGTTTGCTATTACTGTATAGAACGGCTGGCCTTTAAAGCAATTACTTCAGTACGTTGCACATCATCAGTCTCTCCAAAAGATGAGTGTGAGTCTCAAGAATGTTTAATTCATGGCCTGAGAGAATCTTCTCATTGTATTTATCTCTCAGGCTCTGAATCCTATCAAATAGCTGTCCGGGATATGAGGCTGTTTTTCCCAGAAGGGCTGTGCTACGCCGAGTGTCAGACATTAGAGGAGGAAGAGGTAAGATTCTGCCCTTTCCTGAGAGGTATCCTGCTGTGTCAGAGCAATGGCTTTGGTCTTTCTTTCCTATTATGCTTTAGATTATGCTTTTTTTGCTGTGTTTTACCAGCTGCTGAGATTTCCTTCTCCTGTAGATGTTTCTATCACAAGGTGCTCACTTTGTCTTGACCCAGACAGCCCCAGTGGAAAAGTGCTTTTCCAGATATGTTTGTCCAGTAACCTCTGCTGTAAATTCCGGGCTCATACTTTAGAAGCTAAGTTCCCAAACACAGTTAACATCGCTGTGGAAGCAGGTCACAGGGAGGAATAGCAACATCGTCAATGCTAAGACATAGCTGGCACAGGGGCTGCTTTTTAACCAGCTTTTCTCATGTAGTATCCAGGAATGGAGATGAAAAGGGGCAGGCGATGATGTAACTCACTGGTTGCTGAATGTCTGCCACAGAATATGCACACATCCACATGCTCACAGGGTGAGCCCTGCCCTGTTTGTGTGCCAAGGGTGTTGTCTCTTGTGCTCTGTGTGCAGAGGTACCAGACCACAGCAATGCAAAGGGTAGAACTGTCTGTGAGAGGCATCGCAAGCTGTAAAGACACTGCTTGCAGAGCTGCTGGCTGCCTGCATCCTTTCCTGCCCATAGATAGAGGTATAAAGGCTCACACTCTAGCCCCTCATCTTGCCTTCAGGCAGTGTCGAGCAGCTTACCAGTACGGCTGTGGCACTCTCTGCTCATCTGGCCCTCATGCTGCTGGTCTGTAGTTCAAACCACTGTGGTCTGCCAATGGCTAAAATGAAACAGTAAGTCTTTCCTGTTCCACTAGTTTTGTATGTCATTTCCACTCTGATCATTTTCTTCTCAAAACCAGATTTTGAAATTATTTGGTTACACCCAACAAAGGGCTGGAAATCTTTGACCCTTGCTTTTGTCCACATGGCGCAGAGATGACCCAGCTGAGTTAGTCCAAGGAGATTAGCTCTGGAACTGGAAGCAGGCAGCCACATCCATAATATGCTTCACTAATGTGGGTGCTCTCCCTCTGCAACTCAGTTCCAGGGCATCATTGCTGCACTGTGCTGGAATGCAGAGATACCCCAGTTCATACTGATATGGAAGGGAGCCACTGCACACTGGATAGAAATGTCAGACACTCACAGTCCTTGACTTTCTGGCCTTGAAAAGCTGGGAGCAAAGACCTTAGAAAGATGTCTGTATACAGGACCTTTAAAAGGATGTCAAGACGCTGTTCTGAATTAAGCCCCAATAAAGATAAATACAGTGCACGCAAAATGTTCTTTTGTCTCTAGACAAGCAGGTGTTTCCTGGGCTGCAATTACAGAAGTACACATTGAAAGCTTCACAGCTTGCCTCAATCAATATATCTGAAGTGTTATCCTTCCTGATCAGGTAATGGTGTTCCCATGAATTGTCTCTCTCTCCTTCCCTTCCCTCCTGCAGATCTATAACCTGAAACGTGACCCCATAGTCAGTTTGGAAATCAAGAAGCAGCGGAAGATCATAAAGCGTGGAGCGGGAGGGCAGCTCAGTTCACTGGGCTCTGAGCAACCATGCAACCTCGGTAAGGAAATGCGTAACTCTTGTTATAGATTGAGACTGCCATTGATTAATTGGATAGCAAGACAAACCATCTGGTGGCAGCAAGATTTGGTATTGATGTCCTTTCAGAAGGAAAAGACAGCTCTGAGCTGCAAAGAACAGCTCCAGTGGAATTCAGCCATTTAACTGTTTACCTGCCAGGCCCTTCCACTGCCAGAGCTTTCATGGGTTGAAATGCAGGGCTGGTCAGAAGTGCCGACCTTACCATCAGCAGAAGAACCACCACTGTCACACATCCCATGTAAGCAGTAGTGTCCATTTCTCTGCTGCACTTTCACGCTGCGCTTAAACATTGACTTGGCCACAGTGGTTTGCATCTCCATTCAAAGCCTGCCGCAGGAGAGGCCAGCACACTGTAGGGATGGGTGATAGTGAGATGTGTTGTTCTGTCAGTAGGTAAATGCAATTTATGCTTTAGTGCTTTTGGTAGTGTGGCCAGCTCACTCTCAGGAACTGGACTGAAATCTCATTCAGTTCCCACTAGCTGATGAACAGCTGCCAGCTCAAAATGACTTCTACTTACTGCTGCTCTGACTTTGGCTTGAAGTTGAAGCTTCAGCAAACCTCTCACTTCCCTCAGCCACTTACAGTTTCTCAGCCTTTTCTGACAATTTTAACTGATAGGCATGTATACACCACAGGCTCTCATGCAACATCATTTATATCAGATGTAACTAACACATGGGGATGCTTCCATGTTGGGATATTGTGGATTGGTTCTGAGCTTTTATTAACAAGCAGTGACCAGGTAAAGCATCCCTGTGGTGTTCACTGGAGAGCAGACTTGTTTGGAGCTGGGTCATTCTCATTTCTGTAGCTTGAGTTGTGATATGACTGCAAGCAGGAGAGTGGACAACTGAGCAAGCGTTCCTGTGCTGCACCTGAGTGCTGCAGTTGTTGATCCCAGCTGTAAAACCAGAAGATTGTTGTGGACAGGCAAAGAGCATGATAAAAATGCTGCAGAACTACTGACCATCACATCCCACCTTAACCCCTTACTGATGCAGAGCTTTTGGGCATTGACCCTTACCTGCAGGTGCATGAAACAGCACATGTAGAAGTGCAAAGAGGGTCCTGTAAGCCCAGGCCTTTGCCTTAATGCCAGCAGAGCTACTTGGGAAGCACAGTCACGTGGGGGGAAATAGGCGGTGTCCCTATCTTCAGATTTTAGCTAAGGTAATTAACAACGAATTCTTTCCACTGTCATAGTTCGGCTTTGGGTTATGCTCCACGCATGCTTCATGGTCACTGCAAAAGTCACCAATCCTCAGGCAAGCACCTTTCTTAGGTTGCAGACCTAAGAAAGACCTTGTTATTGTAGCTACTAATACAGCAGAGATGACTGCATGAAGGTTTAAGAATTAGCTGACCCCTGTAGTGGGAGGGTGAGACCTATCTGGCAACATTATTGGGGTATTTAAAAGATGGCTACAAAGTCTGTTTTCAATGTAGCTCTCTTTTTGTAAGGAGTTGCATGGAAAAGGCAAGGAGTGATGGGGAGAAGCTAATCCCAGGGGACAGAAGAGGAGAATTTTTCCCAGTGAGAACAACCGGCCATTGGAATAATCTCTTCAGGGAAGTGGTGGGTTCCCCAACACTGAACACAGTTAAGACTGGGCTGGTCAGTGCTGGGACATCCAGTCTAGGTCATACTTAAGTCTAGAAAGGTTGGATCAGATGATACCTGAGGTCCCTTCCAAGCTCATATTCTATGATTTATTGCTGACTTTTCTAAGACTGTTGTATGAGTCCTGAAAGGAGACCTTGGTGAATCTGTATCCAACAGCAGCTTTGTTGAGATGACCAGGCTGTTCTTCATGTAACTGTCTGGGTGGCTGCAGAGATGCAATCACATCGTTGTGTTTCTGGTGGGGTATGTCAGCTCAGGCTGTGTTCAGAGCACAAAGCTGCACTGAGAGGAGACTTGCAGGTGCTCCCGGTCCAAAATAGTCCCATATTGCTGCTGTTGCATGGTATGTCCCCCATCAACTTACTGCATGATGAGAAAGGACTGGGCTTGTGTCCAGGTTTGTACTTCTTAATTTTTAGAAGAGATTGCATAAAATAAGATAAAATAGGAAAAAGAAAATAGGTTATTGTGGAGAGAGCACAGGTATTCTGCAAGCTTTGAACAGCCCGGTGGTGTGGAGCACATCTCGAGTGGTGTGCCCCTAATTTCTTGCTGCATGACGATCATTTTCCTTTGAAGATGTCTAAGCAGAGTCGAAAGGAAACCAGTGTTCAGCCTTGATGTGTTTGTGTCTCAGAAAATGTATTTCAAAGAGTCACTGTCCTGGAAAAGCAAGCACACGTGATCACTGAACTGTCAGGAGCAGTATAGTATGTGCCTCCAGCGAGCCAGACACATCCTTCACTTGGTGGCCTCATCTTGAACACTAGAGGTAGCTCTTGCACACAAAGGAGCCTCTCCTTTTGGGCGAATCATTATGACAAAGCTGCTGCCTAATGGACAGACAAATTTATCATGAGGAAAATATGAAATACATTAAGTCTTATGTACGCTGGTTCAGAATTACATTTTGGATTATAAAAAGCAGCTGGATTAACAGATTTCTTTGCTTGGAAGAAATTAAATGGACTAGTATCTCCTGTAGCAAAGCAGCAGTTGTCCTTGTCTGACTTCTGAAATGGGGTCGCTACTGCTGTCTTGTGATCTCCAGATACATACACATAGGCATGCTCAACATAGGCAGTTCAACAGCTCAGGGTGAGCAATTGCATCTGTGAACATCCCAAACCATATAACAATGCCTGAGGGCCTCAGATCTTCCAGTTACTGGTCTGTGGCCAGGAAGAATTACTTAGAGGGCTGCCAGTTGTGGGGGATAGGTATAAAACAAGCATGTGTTGCACTTTGATCTTTCAGATCAGCCATTGCTCAACAACCTCTGCCAAACCACTTGCCTCCTATTGCCTGGGATGAGCCTCCAGGGTTCAGAGCCCCCACCTTATGTGGATCTGCTTGATGAGCTCATTAACACAGATTTCACAGTGACTGGAGTCCGTCTCACTGTTCTGGACATGCCACAAGCTCGCTGCATCTCCGAGACACTAAGCAGGGCAGGATGCAGTGCTGCAGCACAGGTATGGAACAGCTGGAGTCATGCTTTGCTTCCTTCACACAAAACAGGAGCTGTTTAATGCCATGCTGTGCTTAAACCATGACAGGGATCCAGCTAGCTTGGAGCAAACTTGCTTCAGTAGCAGTATTAGCACAGCACTGCATGCAAGCTCTAATATTTCTGGTAGGAAATGTGGCAGCATGCCTTGCTAGCTAGTTCCTGGTGTTCCTGCATCTCCACTGCCTTGCTGACACCTAACCTTGACATTGTTATGTGTGCCTTAATGTGAATGGCACATCCACCTCAAACATTTTATTCAGTTCATCTTTCAGTACGCATTTGCTGCTATTATGTATGTTCTTCCACTGTATCCTGTCTTTGTTTTACATGTAATATAGTTTATATTTCCCTTTTTCTAATCACACCCCATTAATCCTCTTCTACAATGCTAAATAACCCTTTCATTTTCTGGACTGTGCCCTGGAGTCCAAGGCACAGATTTCATTTTGCTTCCCACTTAGTTGGGGCTGACAGCTTAAGCTGCAGTTCAGCATGAGGTTTGAGCAAGCATTCACGGGGCTTAAGCATGAGATATGCTACTGGGGCAAGCAGATAGATTGCTTTACATCAGTGTCTCTTTGCATTTGTGCAGGAGAAGCACACCATCTCAGGAACCTTTCTAGGGCAAGGCACTAAGGTAAAACATGCAAGAAAGCGTTGTCAACAGCATAGAGTAAACAAGGGGGGAAACTACTTGTGCTGGAAGTAGCAATCAACAAAGCGCTGTCAGAGACACACAGCAGTCCCCCAGAAAAAAACACAAATATTGGTGCTTACAGCCTTTCAGTTATGAGTCTTTGGTGTTATCTGTAACAAGAACAGGTAAGATCTTTTCAGGTTGTGATTTTTTAAACTGACAGCATCCCTTTGAAGTACATCTGTATAGAACAGCAATTACACCTAACATCCAATTAGTGTAAGCACTTCTTCCTTCTCCTGTGGCTCCCCTAGAATGCCATCCCTCTGCACATGGGAAGGTGCACAGCTCTCTAGGAAGGACAAAGCGAATCAGCATGTGGGAGGCAGAGCCATGGCAGCAGCACTGCTCACCTGGCCATGAAACACTTCCTCTTGGCAGAGATGAATTGCTCTGGGCAGAGCTGGAGTGTTTCCAGAAGGGTCTGGCACTGTTGAGCCAAAGGTGAACATTACAGCATTTGCTTTCCCTTGCCAGAAGGGAGATGGGCTCTGTCAAGTTATAATTGTTTCTGCTACAGTATCTCAGCATTGTCTGATAGCTCCATATTCCTGTTTCCAGCAGACTTAGCAACTGAATAACACACCTAAATAACCTGCTCATTTTCACTCTGAGAGAAGGGAACACAAATATTATGCCACAGGAGCAGGGTAACTAACAGTTCAGACATGATACTCTTTGAGTTTGGAAGAGTCTGTTGCTCTGTGACTTTCTTCGCCTCACACAGCACATAAGCAGTTATCTCTGCTGTCAGCAGTTTATCAGTGAGGCTTACGGACTCACCTAAGTGGACAGCAACAGCAACACTCTGTTCTTCCCTCTCTTGCAGTGTTCCCTTTTAAAGAATGGTTTGTGTCTGGTGCTGGCAGCACAGCGAGACAATGCAGTCATTTGCTTCGACTCCCTGCTGGACAGGTAAGTGAGGACAATATTGCTTTACCACCACTGTCTCACCCCCTGCCAGAGAGCCTGTGATCTGAGAGAGAGCAGCTGCCTTTCTTCTCTGTACTTCAGTTCCATTTCAGACTCCCATGAGGTCAGGTGCCTCTCAAAGGCAACACAACCTTCCTAAGTTACGTTGTTAATGGGTTAGCGTGTTTTCCAGTTTCAAAACCATGTGTCCTGCACTAGGCCCTTAAACACAGAGTTGTGGTGTCTGTGAGGCTTGGGGGCATGGTTCCATGGATACAGGGAATTCTCTGAAATAAGGGCTCTCATTGGGAATAAACCTGCTGAATCAATAAAATTCCTAGGAGAAATAGCTTAGCAGATTCTATGTTTGCTATCAAAAAAAACCAACCCAAACTTAAAATAAATGCCAGAGAACAAAATAAAAAATGAGCCTCTTAAATAAATCACTGGAAATGCTGGGTAGAGGATATATGAGCCTGGTAAAACAAACAGAACCCCTCTGCAGGGACTGATTAGTGAAATGAAATGATTAGCAGGGCAATTAACCCACTGCTCCCCAGAGGGAAGGTTTCCTTGCACAGGGCTGGTATGTGGCAATGCCATGTGTGTGTGGCTCTTGCACATGGTTTCCTCTGGCAGGGGAAGCCAAGAGAGTCTTTTTTTTCTGACACAGTCAGTGCAGAGCAGTTCAGCAGCGACACTGATAAGATTGTCGTGACCATGGCTGTTCCTCTGGAGGACTTCCAGACTTCCAGAGAACACTGTCAATGGGACAGGAATATGGAATTCAAGGATGTCGTGGGTTTACAAGAATTAAGGGGGTCAAACCTGAGCCAGGCTGGTTCGCAAATCTGGTCCAAGCTGGTAGACACCTTGGGGTTCTAGTAGTTTGATGAAACTTTATGGTGCTCGGTCACAAGGCCACACCTTGGAAGAATAGTTGGAACAGATTTCATCAGTAACTTCTCAGAAATGTTTTGAACCCAATGACAAAATTTGGACCTTGCTCCCATTGATTTAAAATCACACCCTGGGGAGCCGCATCCCAAACCTTTCACCCTGCAAAGTACAGCACTAAGGGGAAGAAAAGAGCAAGTTATCCAGGATCTTTCTAGTATGTTTTCTCCACTCTTTCCCTGGTTTATGGGGGAAAAGGGAGCTGTTGGGAAGCTCAGAGATCACTGCTGAAGGTAGTTCTGTGAGAGGGGCTGTCAGCAGAGCTGGCAGAGATCCCCCACCTCTTTGTTTTCCCCAGGCTTTTGTTCATCAGGGTCATGGGTGCTGCATAACAAGATCAGCTCCAACCCAGTCCTTCTCTCTTCTGTAGGCTTAACTTGATATGTTTTATGATTGCCAGCCTCAAGGCAGCTTCCCTAGAGCAAACCTTGTGGTGTCTTCTCACTGCCGTTCACAGGGAGGAATAAGTGCCAGTCTCAGCTGTGTTTTCACCCCTCATCTTGCTCTGTGCCAGGACGGCTGGCTCTACAAAGGATAAACTTCCTTGCTGAACTGCAAAGTACATGTGCATAAATTCTGCCTGTTAGGAGGCACGCCCAAGGGGCAGGATCTGCTCTGCCTCTTACCCACAGTGCCACAAGTAGTGATCCTGCAGCCATTTCAAACCAGCTGTACAAAGCAATAACTGCCTTTGTGATTGATGATGCTTGTGGAAGGGAGGGTGGGGAGGTGTGCCTAAGGAGGAGGCAGAGATCCCTGGATAGATCCGCCAACAATAACCTCACACCTTTATTGTAGCATAAGCATCATACTGTTTCAAATCAACTTTGCAAATATCTTTGAAAACCCAGCCTGACTCCACCAGTGTCTCATAAGGACACTTCATGCTAAGACATCTTTGTTTCAGAATAGCATCTGAGGTTAATTACAGCTCCACCAGCAGGAGCCATGGGACCTTTCTTGGACTGCCTAAATCACTGTATTTGTTTCCCTCTTCCTGCCACAGCCCAGGATTCCAGTACCTGCACAGGTTCTGGCCTGCATTTCAGCTGCATTGCTGAAGCACCTCAGTGTAAGAGATTATTTTACAGCCCTGGAGTTGATTCACAGCTGAGCCACATTATTTAGGCTTTGTGCCACAGGGAGAAATGTTGCCATCTGTATGGAAGCCTGGGATATGATGTCAGAGATGGGCTGTGATAAAAAGGAGGAATCAAGTGTTGAGAGGAACAATGTGAGCTTTGCTAGTATAACTGCTCATAGTTCAGAGCCTATTAAAGCTTTCCTAAGCCAGCTCTAGCAATGGCACCTCGAGGAGACATTCAGTCACTGAAGGATGTGCTGTGCTGGGCAGTTGCCTTGAAGATAGACACAGACTCTTATAACTGTGCAGTGATTATTGCACAGCAGCACCCACTCTGCCTGTTCCCTGGACATCTATGAAGGCATTATTTCTGCACCAAAGAGCAGGAAGAAAAGAGAAAGGGACAAAATTGATGCAGGTGGGGGCACAAAAGCAGCCTGTGATTTTTACTGGCTGCCAAGAGTGGAGCTGAAGCAGGAATCTGGGAGAATCTGGGAGGATGCCAAGGGTAACTCAGAGGGCAGAGTGAAGTGTTTGGAAGAGGTGAGGGGAAGCGGAAGAGAGATGGTGACTGGGGCAGAATCCAAAGAATGAAGTGACACAATCCTATCCACAGACAAGGAAAATTATGTGGGGCTTACCTTGTTTGTTCTGTCAGCATCCAACTGCCTGTACCTCCAGTATAAAGCATTTGAATTTTCCCTGTCATAACTTGTTTTTACAGCCAGGTTTCTGAGCTGCAGGGTGGCAGAAGGAAGAATTTACAAGTAGATTCAAAGCAGCTCCTGGAAGAAAGGCAGGCTCTGCTTTTCATGCGTAACAAGATTTAGCTGCCTTAATAGGTGATACTGATTTAATAGTGATTACTCCTCTATGGTTATTTGAGCTTTTAAAAAGTACTTTCAGATGCCCATGAGATTGGTAGGACCTAACTATGTTGTGCACAGTCCTTCTGAACTCACCTAGTTAACATTGTACTGAACTCAGCAGTGTTTGACTCCAGCACACCCAAAACCTAGCTGCATCAGAAGAAAACCGGAGTGTAGGCTCAGCCTTCCACCTTTCTGGTTTTAGACGATGTGTGCAATCAGAACAGAAGTCATAGAATCATAGAATCAAGTGTTAAGGAACTTAGGTGGATGTTGTTCTCTCTGCTGAAACATTCTTATGAAAGTGTTAATTGTTGCTAGCAGGGAGTGATGTTATCCCTAGGGGAAGCTCATCTCTGGGAGCTTTGGAGGGGAAGGAGGTGTAGAAATAAAAAAACAAAAAAAAAAGATGAACACGCGAGATGTAAAATATTGGAGCTGTTGAAAGCCGCTGAAGAAAAATCTTGCCAAGCACAATACCTGCATATGGGGGCAGGGAGCAGGGACTGGTTTCCAAAACCACTCTGGAGAGTTTTCAAGCCTAAGACTCGAGTGTGCACAAAGCCAGTTTAAAGGGCAATTTTGAAATCTGTTCTTGCCTCTTAATTTCTCTTGAATATGTCCTATAGAATCATAGAATCACAGCCTGGTTTGGGTTGGAAAGGACCTTAAGATGATCTAGTTGCAGCCCCCTGCCATGGACAGGAACACCTCGCACTAGTCCATGTCACCCAAGGCTCTGCCCAACCTGGCCTTGAACACAGACAGAGATGGAGCATTTAACACTTCTCTGGAAAACGTGGGCCAGTGCCTTACCTCCTGCGCAGTAAAGGACTTCTTCCTTATATCTAGCTTGAGGTTCCCCTGTTTAAGTTTAAACCCATTCCCCCTTGTCCTATTGCTACAGGTCAGCTCTTGTGTGGACCAGAGCAAAAGAAGGACTAGTGAAGCAAACCCTGCTGCTGAAGGCAGCTTAGATAGTCCTGGGGTTTGGGAAAAACACACAGATTATCTTTGTTGAGAAGACCACCCTTGCAGAGAGCTGACTATCTACGTTTACATATATTTCCCATTGACCCAGAGACCCCATTATGCAACAGGTCATTACTGTTGGTTTGAAGGCTTGTATTTTAAGAATCCAAATCCATTTATACTAAGCTTTGTAAAACCCAGGATTTAGCTGTGTAAAGAAGTTCAGTAACAGATGCACACGGCCAGAGCTCCTGGCACAGAGCATAGTCCTCCTCAGAGCTGGGTCATCTGCAGTTTCTGACAGTTCGGATGGCAAAGTAACACTGGCTTCTATTTTCCTTTACCCCTAGGGTCACTTGGCAGAAGCAGTCAGTCCTGGACACTGTGCAGCATCTCCTTTATCCTCAAAATGAGAATCAGGCAAGTAGAAAAGTTTGCGATATGGATTTGTGTCCTTTGTGTCCCTGTGAAGAATGAAAGTTGTCAAAATTGGTTGAATGTTAGAAGAAAATTTTAACTTGGTGTAAGACACATGTGGTGCCTCATGAGAGCCCCATGTCTTGGCTTAAATCACAGCAAACTGTCTTCACATTACAATGGTGGCACTATTTTGAATCAAAATATTTGGAGATTTTTATAAAGATTCAATATTTTCCATAGGTGTCAGTTACTTTTTATGAAAAATCAACACTTAGTAAGATGTCTGTGATATATGTCAATAATTAGTGACAGGAAATGTTCATTCAGCCCTTCTGCCAAGCTGGCATCTGTCCTGTGATTGGGGAGTTCTGTCTCAGCCCATATCCAAACGGAAGAGGAGAAATTAGGCCATTAGCTATTCCAGGGATAGGCTATCTGAATGTTTTTTCAGTAGTTCATCCCAAGAAGGGAAATGCTAGGCGACATGTGGGCAGCTAATGGGAATAAACTGTACAAATACCCTTAAAACTCTGGCTGTAATCATCAAAGTTTAGTACAAAACGAATGAGAGATTTGGATAGAGGAGGCAGTGCCTGAAGAATTAGGACTAGGAGGTGTAAAAGAACTGGGAAGAATGAGAACAGTAGCAAAGGGACAAGCCTCCCCCTTGGATCCCTTTTGCTTCCCCAGAAAAAACACAGCAGGAGAGCGACTTGTGTTTGTAACCTCGTGTAACACATCAGAGCTGCTGCTTCAGTACCAGTGCTCCAAGGACTGAGTCTTAAAAGACACCAAACCCTCTTTGAAGTCAGTGTTCCTGCTTTTAACACAGGCAAAATTGCCCCAAACCTCCCCAAAGTCATACAGCTGCTGTTTGCAGCAGCTTTCCCTGAGGCTCAGTAATGTTCTCCCTGGGTGTAGCTGGGATTGTAGGCACTGCCAGGGAAGGTCTGTGATAGCTGCAAGGCTGTCATTGCATGGTGCTCGCCACTTCCAGAGTGTCAGGCTGTTGCCAAGTGATATGACAGGGCAGCAAGTCCAGGCTGTTTCCTGATTTGCTTTGAAAAGGACATGACATATCTCTGGCTGACATAAAATCCCTTCTGCTTCACAGCTATGGGGAATCAGCCTATCAGAAAGAGGCTTATTGTGCTTTCTGTGATTGATAAGAGGAAAACAAATATGCTCAGCCCTTCTCCCTGCTTCTGGCAGCCTGGGGCATTGAATCAAATCCCTCTGGTGCTGCTGGAAGCAGTGGCTACTCACAGCAGCTCAGAGTTTAGACCATGAGTCTAGTCCTGGAACAGTAGTGGATGCCACGCTCCACATTGTGGGTTATAAGATGCACAGCAGCAAGCAGTATTTATTTTCAAATAGCCCTTTTGCTCCAAAGTTCAGGGTAGGTTTAGAAATGGACCACTTCTGCTATGAAAAATAGCTGAGAGCATTGGGGTTGTTCAGCATGAAGAAGACCCCGGGGGGATCTTAGAGCGGCCTTTCACTCAAAAGGGGCCTATGAGAAAGATGGGGAAAGACTTTTTAGCAGGGCCTGTTGCAATAGAATGAGGGGTGATGGTTTTAAACTAAAAGAGGGAAGATTCAGGCTGGATGTGGGGAAAATACAGTGAGGGTGGTAAAATCCTAGCACACATTGTCCAGGGAGGTTGTGAACGCCCTATCCCTGGAGACATTCAAGGCCAGGCTGGATATGGTTCTGGGCAACCTGATCTAGTTGAAGATGTCCCTGCTCATTGCATGGGGGTTGGATAGATGACCTTGGGAGGTCCCTTCCAACCCAAACTACTCTATGATTCTATGATCACAAAGCTAGATCTGAGGAGCAAGCTCACCAGGGAATGACTGTACCTCAAAGGATGTGCCTAGAAACGGTGTTTGATCCTCTGATCTCTTGCTAATGAGTTTATGAAATGTCAGCCAGGCTTCCCAGGTCAAAGCTAATGAGCAACACCATGATATCAGGCAAAGTTCAGGAGGGTTAAATGAACACGGGGTTCAAATTTGCATGGTTTAAGCAGAGCTGCGGCATTTACTGGTGGTGTTGAGCCATGGAAGGGAAAAGGAATTTTGTAATTGCTCCCTGTCTGATTTGGGACTAGGCAATATAATGAGAAACCCTCTTTACAAATGGGGACTATTTTAGTGCTCACATCTGTGTCTGGGCTAGTTGTCTGCCTTCTTCTGCAGTCCCTGAGAGAAGCAGCATTTCTACAGCACTTTTCACCAGCCCTATTTGAAACATGTGCCTTAGGAGCAGGTGAATCCATGCTTTAGAAGTTCCTTATGCTCATGCAGTGACCCTGCAGTTGCCTGCTCCCCATGCAGGCTTCTCTTGGACCCACGCAGCCCAGTTCATATCTGGAAATGATAAAGACATGTTTCGTTGGGGACATCATTAGGGGCTCTTGATCGTCCAGTGGGCCTCTATAAAGTGGTCCCAGATTTCTCTGCACGTGGTCCATACCCAAACTGGAACCTTCCCAGCAATAAGAGCTGGCAGGCAGTGCTGTGCCCAGCCTTCAGACTGGTATGTCCTGTGGCTGAACAGTTTCTCCTCACACGGACTATGGCTGGGATGAGATTATGAGGCTGGGGTGGCCTCTGGTCACTGACCTGCCACTGTTAGCATGTCAAAGCAGGGAGATAGCACAGGCTCAGCACAGCCATTACCTCAGTATGAGCCCAGGGATGTGCAATTAAGGCTCCAGAGGCAGGCAGTGCAAATCCCTCCGCTCTGCCTGGAGCCCGGGAGCTGTAGATGTAGCCAGCATCTCCTTCCCTGCAGAAACAGCCGAAACTTGGGACTGCACCAGAGCAACACAGGGAAAACACATCCCAGCAACCACTGGCATGAGCCTTAGCTGATCAGCAGCAGGCAGAAGGGCTGGAGTCCCGTAAAAGAGACCTAAAAGCCCATGAGGAGAGGCAGAGTGCTGGCAGGAAGAGGGCCCAAGGGCTGTCAGCACAGCATGTATAATGCTTTAGGGGAACATGGTGTTCATTAACACAGTCAAATAACAGACTGGTCCTGAAGCCCTTGGCACTAAGCTGGTCTCCCCATCCATGGAGCAGCCACGCAGGAGCAAGGTTTGGAAAGGAGAGGCAGAGCAGCTGGGAAGGGAGTTAGACTTCCTGCTTGGCACTTTGTATGTTGTTAGTTTTCTTCAGTTCCTTGAAAATGTGAGTCTTGAGAACAGCCATAGAGTGGTCACAGCTAGCAGACATTTTCCTGGTGCAGGACATTCAGAGCTGCCTCTGGGCTGGGATTAATTCAACCTAGTAAACATCCTCACTGTGCTGCCTGCCTGCTGCTTGCACAGAAACCTACCTCTGAAAGAAGTGTCTCACAGAACTCACAGCTCTCCCCTAACCCCTTCCTTCTTTTCTCCCCAGGCTGAAGAGCTGCTCTGTTGCCTTTTTGACTGCCTGACATCTGAGAGCATCCACCAGATTGAATCCCAGGATTGCTAGCCAGGATGGTCCAAGCTTCGAGGCATGGGTGGATGCTGCTGTGGGTATCTGTGCAGATGGACACTCAGGGGACTCACAGCCTCTAACAGCCCTAATGTTTGTCATTAAAACATAACGTCTGAAGTATGGCATTAGCATCAGTAAGATAAATGAGAGTGGTGGGAGGCAGGATCAGTGCTCAAGAACAAATCTTTCTGAACCATAGCTGTGGTTTCTAGTGGAATGCGTTCAGAAGCAATCTGTGGAGCAGGGGTTGGAGCATTCCTGTGGCTGGAAAAACTCAGGAAGTAAAACAAATCCAGGGGCAGGTGTTCACTGCTTTCTTTCTCTCAGGTGCTTGGGACTCCATCTTCCCCAGTCCTCAGAGACATTATGGAGAGACTCCATTTTCTGTTGCTGCTGTGTTCTTTGAACCAAATACAAAAATACAGTAAATGAAATGGAAAGAGTCTGAGGGAAGGATGGATCCCTGAAGAGTTCAGTACCATTGAGTAAGATTAAAAGCTGGACAGCTTAATGTTCACTTACCCTCTGCTTCAGCAGCCCTGTTACAGCTGTCTTTGCCAAGCCCCAGCTCACTGCCCTCCTGTGGGCATACAACCCTGCCTCTTGTTCTTCCTTCCACAGCCCCCGTGGATCCTTGCACAATTCCTCCTCTGCCAGGTCCTTTATGTGAGCTATCAAGCAAGGAAGCTGATGTTAATACAAAGGTCCTCACTCTTCCTGGGACCCGCTGGTCCACAGCTCTTTTGGGGAAGATTCTTCTCAGCCCAGGAGCCCTCATGTTCCTACCTGCCCTGCTAAGGCAGAGTTGGATATGCATGTGCCTCTGGTTCCAGACATCACAGACATAGCAAGAACAGTCCCTGTGTGTTCTCCAGGCACTGTTAAGGCAGAGCAGCATGCAGCTGGCTGGCCAGCCCACCTCTGGGTGCAGCTGGTGGAGTGAACCCCTTCTGTGCACAGCCTTTCCCTCTGTAAAGAGTCTGGTACGAGTCCTTGTCCTTCTCCACAGCCACTAGCTCACACAGTCTGTGAGAATACAACACCTCTGAGATCTCTGTCCCCTTTTGGACGAGGCTGTAAGTGCTCAGAAAGTGCAAAAGCTGCCAGAGGTCTGGCCTTGCAAGCTCTGCTTCCTCAGCCGGTAATAGTCCTAACACAGCCTCTCTTCTTCTCTAAGCTACCAAACATCTTAACAGCAAAAGAGCAAAACACAACAGAGCAAAACAGAAACAGCAAAAGAGCTGGGTGAAGAGGAGACATGGACAGGGGGCCTGCTGTGTCTTCACACAGTGATTCAGTGTCAGAGCTTGGAAGTACCTCCAGAGCTCTGCTCCCCAGCATCATTCTGCCTGCACAGGCTGTTTGGGCTTTATGGTGGGTCTGAACATCTCTGAGGAGCAGCTCCAGAAGCACGTGCCTGTGAGGAAAGCAGGCAGGGCCCTGAGAGTCAGCATGACGGACAAGCCTGCTGTGCTCCTGCAGCTAAGTAGGCCATTTGCTGCACTCCAGGCACATTTCTGTCATGCTTGTAAGCCATGTACAGCTTTGAGACAAACGAGAATTAAAAGGATCCACCCCCAGCACTTGGGGAATTTGATCTGGAAAAGAGGCCTGTTGGAATAAAGCACAGTCAGATAGCAGCTGAGAGACAAAGCTCACAAAGCTACTTGCAAGAAAGGGTCACACAGGGCCAGCAGCAGCCCTGCACCCAGCCAGCCCACCAGTGCACACAGGCCACCAGTGCCATGTCTGACTCACCTGGGCCCTCAGACCAGTGACAAATGGGATGATCGGGAGCTGGACATCAAGAGGTAATGCTCTGGTGACTGGCAATGGGCACTGGGGAGGTGACACCCCAGTCAGACACCCCTGGCCCCACCCAGGCTGTCAGCAGGCCAGAGCTCCCTCAATTTTATGGCAGGAGTTGAGACTATGGCTTGTAATTCACCATGGAATAAACCATGGCCTGGCACAAAACACACTCATACCAGCCCCCTTCCAGACAGCCTTGCTGCTGAGGCTTGTTCTTTGTGAGCCTCCATCCACCAGCATGAAGAGCCCCATGTCTCAGTTTCCTACCTGTGAAGTGGAGGTAACAGCTCTGCCACACCAGACACACCAGCAACATCATAAGAAGGGGAAAACACCCAGATGTTTGGAGCATGAGGCTGCTGCAGTGTCTTTGATTCCTATTTTCAAGCCCAGCTAATTAGCCTCAGTGTAACACCCTGCACAGAGGAGGGGAAAGCAGCATCCTCTGATATTTCCAAAATGCCAGGATTCCATAAATAACTTCACCAGTCTTTCCTCCCAGAGCACCCCACTCCTCTCTGGAGAGCTGACAACCAAGAGCACCATGGACCCAGCAGAAATCAATCCTGTCAACCCTCCAACAGCTCCAGATCAGACAAAGAAAGCTGTAGCTCACCCCCTGCTCTTCCCCACCACAAGGCAGCCAGATGAGCTAATCAGGGCTGAGGAGCAAATTAATGATTGCTGGAACCAGGAGAAAGGCAGATTTGATCGGAGATTGCCAGCTTTGCAGCTGGCTCCTACTTGCAAACAATTCATTTAGATTATGAAAGCAAGAAATTGAGTACAAAAACCCCTAGATTGTTTGCTTCCTAGAGAAAGAAAAGAAAAGAAATGGAATTTTAGATTAAGAATTATGCAGAATAGTATTAATACCCCACCCTCTTGGGCCTCCCCTCCTGGAAAACTAGAGCTAATCGGAATTGAGCATTGTTCTGCTGCCGTGTCAGAGCTGCCTCAATGGAGGCAAGAAATACAGCCAGTGGAATTTTGTGTTAACTCCTTCTGGTCCTGCCATAAGGACGAGAACACCCAGGGCTGATCTCCCAGTCATCTGATATCAGCTTGCGTTGCCTTATCAGCACTGAGCCAGGCGCAGGCACATGGCTGCGGGAGTCACAGGTGGAGGAGCTGAAATTTTATGTTCCCCATCACCTTTCTGCTGTGTTAAGCAGTCTGGAAAACACCTGGAATTGAAACAACCCCCTAACACCAACATGTGCCTTTGATTTGGGCCAGAATAATTCTTCTTTTTCTCACCTGAACATTTCCTGTCGTAGAATCCCAGACTGGTTTGGGTTGAAGGCACCTTAAAGCTCATCCAGTTCCAACCCCCTGCCACAGGCAGGGACACCTTCCACTAGACCAGGTTGCTCCAAGCCCTGTCCAACCTGGCCTTGAACACTGCCAGCGATGGGGCAGCCACAGCTTCCCTGGGCACCCTGTGCCAGCGCCTCAGCACCCTCACAGGGAAGAGCTTCTGCCTAAGAGCTCATCTCAGTCTTCTCTGTTTAAGTTTGCAAACATCATCTATTCACTCAAAAAAATTATTTCATTCACCCTAAAAATGATTTCTGCTCCAACCCTATGCACATGAACTCTGCTGAGCATCGGGGATGTCTCACATCACCACTCAGACCTGCTAGCCTGGAAACCACTGCACAGCAAACAGGATTTACTGCCCTGCCAGTGAACTGCATATAAACTGGGCACTGGTTTTCATCTCCACAGGTCCACGGCTGCCTTGGGAAGCAGGAGGAGCTGATGGAACTGCTGGAGCTGTCACCGCATCAACTATCCACACCAGGCTGAATGATCTTGATCCACATACTACCCACGCTCCCAAATTGCCTTGCTCTAGCTGACATAAGCCATAAGCGCCTCTCTCTTGGCTGAGAGCTGCCACTGTTGGATTTTGGGGTGTCTCAGCATCTAGAGGGTTTTCTGGACCACCATGCAAGAGACCTGGTCGTGCCAGAGAGCTGAAATGCTTCATGCATTGGTGAGGCAAATGTTCAGGATGAGGATAGGGCAAATCATGCCTGACAAATCTGGTGACCTTCCATGATGAGGTCATGGCATTGGTCGATAAAGGAAGAGAAACTGATGTCATCTACCTGGACTTGTGCAAAGTGTTTGATGCTGTCCCACACGACATCCTTGTCTCTAAACTGGAGAGGCATGGATTTAGTGGATGGGCCATTCATTAGATAAGGAATTAGCTGGATAAACAGTAGCAGTCAACACTTGATGTTCAGGTGGAGACCAGTGCCAAGTGGTTGTCCCTCAGGAGCTGGCATTGGGCCCAGCACTATTTAACACCTTTGTGGGCAACATGGACAGTGGGGTTGAGCACTCTCAGCAAGTGACCCCACCAACCTGTGTGGTGCAGTTGACATGCTGGAGGGAAGGGATGGGATCCAGAGGGACCTGGACAGACTGGAGAGGTGCAACCGTTCTAACCTCATGGAGTTCAAGGCCAAGAGCAAGGTCCTGCACCTGGGTCGTGGCAATCCCCCCAGCACAAGCACAGGCTGGGCAGAGACTGGATTAGGAGCAGCCTATGAGGTGTCTATGAAGGACTTGGGGGTGTTGGATGATGAGAAGCTCCCCATGACCCGGCTTCAGTGAGCGCTTGAGCCCAGAACCCCTTGTGTGCTGGTCTGCATCCCCAGAGCATGAGCCGCAGGAGAGGGATTCTCTCCTTTTACTCTGCATGTGCCTCCCCTGTCATCTTCCTGAGGTGGGATCAGGATCCAGGCTCTAGTCCCAGCTCTATCACATAGGGCAAGCAGTGGCCTTTCTCCATTCCTTCCTCTCGATCTTCCTGGGGCACCATCTCCCAGGCCTGTCACAGCAGGAGCCACTGATTAATTGGTACTTGGCAATTCCCCATGGACAGGGGCTGGAGGAGCACAAAGGGTGGTTTGTCTGCAAGGCTGGGAGCTGTGATGACTCAGATGTGGGTAATTAAACTGGTTGGAACAGTGGATGGCTCAGGCGGAAACACCAGCCCAGAGCACAAGGAGCTCATGGAACTGCTGCAACTGGGTCATGCAGGAGATCAGCACCAGTAGAGCCTCTTGTGGGCTCAGCTGGCCCCAGTGGGCCATGACCCAACAGCAATGCCAGTCCCCAAACCAAAGATGCTCCGTTAAGACAGGGCAGAAGCTCTGTGTGGACAGTTTCACACGGTCAAGCTGGGGGCTGGTGGTACTGCATGTGCTCCTGAGGAGCTCAGCAGAGGTGCTGTAGGCTCAGTCAGTCTCCATCCATCCATCCATCCCTCCCTCCCTCCATCTCCACTCCCAGCATGCCAAGCCATCACGTGCCTAGGTCCCGCAGAAAACCAGCCAAGCTCTTCCTCCCTTGTTTGTAAGTTCCATCACAAACTGGGATTACTGTGGGATGTGGGGACTCCTGACTAATCCCCTGCTGCCCTGTTCCTGCCCTGGCCAATCACATGCAGGTGCTGCTGTCAGGAGGGATATATAAACCCTCAGGGAGGGTTTCCAGTTCCTTTCGGTGGTGCTCTGTTGGGTTCCAGGATTCCTGGGGCTTTCCTTCGCTGCTCTGCCAGGTAAAGGAATGGGTCTGAGCACTGCCTAAGTCCATCAGAGGACTTATGCTGACCCCTGGAATCTCCTACTGAAAGACCTGTGTGATGTTTGCCATGTTTCAGCCATCAGGAACTTCCTGAGAAATTTATGAGTTCTCACGTTTGCTTTGGAAGATGAAGACTGTCTCCACCAAGTTGCTACAGCTGGTCAGGATCTTCAAGTAGCTCCAATGGATCTGCTTGTGACCAGTTTGCCCCAGGCCTTCCTCTGCTGTGGGTGATGTCTGTGTTTGCTGACTCTGGGCTGAAGCTATTGTCTGCTGTTGGTGCTGATTTAATAGAGGAGCTGCTGATGCTGCAGTGTTTTGGATGACTTGTCGGACTGAAGAAACCTGGGAGACTTTCCCAACTGACTTTGAGAGGGAAAGAGGGGCAGGGTAGAATGGATGTCCCTGCCCTTCTGCCCCAGCTGAGCATTGGCCCTCAGCTGCCACCTGAGGCCTGGATGATGCATCCAGCTTGTGTTACACAGCTGCAGGCACTCACATGGCTGAGAAGCTCTTGCTGTGAGACAGCTGTGTTTCCATGTTCTAAGCATGGACTTTGGGCATGGGACTCATCCTTCGCAAAGCTCTGGCAGAAGATGCTGAGCTGTTTGTGCTGTGCACTAAGATGGTGATACATTCTCAAAGTAGACCGGCCAGTGAATGCCTGCTGAAGGCTATGGAGCCATTCAGACTGGTGGATCCTGCCTGCAGTGGACCAGGCTCACATTGTGGTAGAGCAGAGGGGGCTTTGCCATGAGTAAGTGGCTCCCAAGAATGGCTGTAGGATGTCTCCAGCCGAAGACTGGGTAATGGCTCAGAGCTGGCTGTTTCATGTTGCAGGGACTTCATTGTAGGACTAATGTGACTGTTGTGCTGGTTCCAGTCTCTGACCCCATCCATGCCTGTCATTCCACAAGATCCAGCCTCCCTCGGGAAGCCTGGAAGCTACGTAAGATGTTCCTGACCCTGAAATGAGACAGACTCCTGCTCTGCTTGAGCCAGCTAGAGCTGATGACAGCCCAAGTGCCCCTGTGCCCTGCAGAGCTGCTCCCTTCTCCTAAAGGAGATACCCAAACACATGGACCTGAACATGCTGAACAGTGGTGCTATGAAGCAAATGAAAGCCCATCAGGAAGCTCCAGACCACTGAACTACCACTGCCTTCTGCGTATCTGCTGCTGAGCTTCTCAAACAACCATACCCTGTATTCTGATGGGAGGCTCCAGAGCCTGGCAGCCTTTAAATATTGAAGTCCACTTGGACTTGAAGCCAAGCAAGTGTCCTGGGAATCCTGTGGGTCAGCCAGTCAGACCAGCCATATAGAAGATGCAGCCTCCATGAGCAACGAGGGCAGATGTGGCTGGGGAGCTCTGCAGGACAGGGCACCCTGCTGCCCTGCCCAAATGAAGCAGGACTTTGAGACTAAACCATGGCCATTGGGAGTGCTCCTTAAACTAGGCTCTGGAAGGGTCAGTCCCTCAAGTGACTGCAGGCATGTCATAAGCTGGAGTGAGTCAAGCAGAGGTGGAGAGAGCTGGACCTTCCTCACTGGTGAAGAAGAAGCTGAGGGTAGGGATCTAAATCACTCTCTGGGATTATCCAATGCTGGAAGCAGAGGAGATGGGGATGTGCAATGTGGACGGATGGAGCAGTGAAGCTTCAGAAGGGTGGTGCTGATGGCCACAAGGAAGAGGAGTTGAGGAGGAGGGTGATGTGGCCCTGAGAGAGGGGCCTGAGGCCAGCTCTGGTGTTTGCCCCACTCCAGGCAGTGTACGGCCCTGGCTCTGTGACCAGGGTAGGTGCCTTTCCCAGGGCAGCTGTGCTTCAGGTGGGATGATGATGTCCCTTGTGAACTGGCCTTGCTTCCTTGTGGGGTTCTGACCCAGCTCCAGCCCCAGGGGCACAAGGGTGAGCCAAATTCCTGTTGTCTTCACACCAGTGTGAGAGGAGCAAAGCTTGTAGAACCAAACTCTGTGAAGTAGATGGGGGCATGAGACAGGTCCTCCTGGCTCATCTGCAACCTTTGGTCATGAAGTTTATTTCCAGGGTGGTGTCTTCGGGGCTACAAGGTGATTAACATCCATTTTAAGCATGTTCGAGACATGTTCTGGATGCCTTTAAGCCCCTGTGGTGTTAGAGCTGGCTTACAAGCTGGGCTCCATTAGCGGTTGATTCACTGCTTATTAAAGCCTCTATTAATCTTGTATTAATGCTTCTCATATGAGGCTTTTCTGGAGCTGTAGCAGCCTCTGAGGTGAGGAGCTCAGCCTCTCCCCAGCCCAGTGCCACCAGTGTCAGTGAGGGTTTAATTCAGGATCTTGTCAGGCTGAGAGCTGAGGTCTTACGAGGCTGCTGCAAGCAAGAGCTCTGAGTGTGGGATGATGCTGGACCCAGTGACACACCAGGGCTTCACCACCCTGAAAGCTGAGGTGGCTGGGGGGTGACTGACCCCATAACCCCAGGGGAGATGGAGGGTTTGGGAGCAGCCAGGGAACCTTGTGTCTTGATGCTTTGCCAACAGTGACTGCAAACAGCTGCTGTTTGTGGCTGGGGGGACGTGTCTGCAGTGACATTGTCTGCACTGGGGGGGACTGTCTGCAGGCTTGAGCATCAGCTGGGTCATGGCAAAAGCTGTGTTTCTGCAGAGGGGCTTTGAATGGGCAGATCCTCATCTCAAAACCTTTCCTGCCCCCTGCACTGCCAGCCCCGTGGCTTTTGGAGGGATATGGAGGAACATCTGAATCCAGAGAAGTGTGGATTTAGACCAGTGTAAATAGCACCTTAGGCTCAGCTGTGAGTTTGGGGTGCTGCTGGTGGCAGTCGTGGCTGGGGCTGAGGGCGGGGTACTCCCTGTGCCACATCCTGAGCTGTGGTGGTGGGGGTGGGTGGATGAGATCTCCCACATCTCCTGTCCTTGCCAGGCTGGGATGCTGCAGTTGTCATGGCAACGCAGGAGGAGGCCTGTGGAGGCAGACGGAGTTTGTGACCTAGTGCTTGGGTGAGGGGGGTGGAGGGCTGGGTGCTCTCACCATCACCTCCCTGGCCCCTCACTGCACCCCAAAACTATGGTCACCCCCTTCCTCCCCCAGTCGGCCAATCCAGTGTTCAGCTGAAAGACCGTGGTGAAAAACATCGGGATTTCCACAGGGAGAAGCACCTTTGGGTGCAAAAACCATGTGCAAGCCCATTGCAGGAAGTACGCAGCCAATTCAGAGCCTCTGACTTCCCTCTGCCTGGAATCCTCCGGGCAGGCTGAGGCTGGAGTAGAGGCAGTCAGCACTGCAGAGCTTGACCTAGAGCCATTCACTGGGGATGCTCACTGGGCTGTTTCTGTGGGGCAGGGACCCGCCCGGGGGGTGGGATAGGGATGGTATAGGTGGGAGTGCAGCCAGCTCTGCTCTCGCTGCGTGCTGAGGTGCTGGGTCTGACACAGGTCACCTCTCCCTTCTGCCACCCACTGAACCATCCTGTGGGGCTGGATTTTTTTCCCCATCTCAGGACAGCTTTTGCTGCCTGGCTCCAGTACCGTGTACCTGCAGCGGGGGCCTCCGCAGCCACCGGGCTTTGACTGACGTCTGTCCATCATCTCCCCGGCGGCTGGAAGCGCCGCAGCAGAGGGGCCCTGCGGGAAGGACAGCCGGGGCACACACAGCCCCTCCACCAGGAAGGGCACTGGGATGGCTCCTGTGTCCTCCCAGCAGTGTCCCTGGCTCTCATGGCTCGCTGTGCAGTGGCCTCGAGCTCCCCTGGCGTTGCTGGGCACTGGGTAGCACATGAGTCACGTTTCCTTCCACCGCCTGTCTCTGCTTGGTGCTGCAGCTATTTTTGGGAGCTCCTGGAAGCGGATCAGCCCTCAGGAGCACAGTTAATGAATGTTCCCACCGTGCCAAGCTCCCATCCCCCACCGACCGCCCAGCCCCTGTGATCCTGGCTCAGTGTGTGCCGAGCGCAGGGCCCCTCCTGAATCATCAGGGAGCTGAAGCAGCGTCTTGGGGGCAAAATCAGTACCTTTCGGAGGGCTGTCGGGATTGGTTGGGGTGGTTTTATGGCACCGATCACTTGTGTTTCAAAGGAGCGGATCATTCGCGGTTATTTTTACTCCCAGGCTCCAGTGTTTCAGCTGGGCTGCGCTGGCTCACTTGGCATCTCTGAGCAAAACAGGCAGAATTCAGCTCCAGGAATGGAGGGCTGGAGGAAAGCAGAGGCAGGCAGGCTTTGCTGAGCAACACAGCCAGGGCCTCCCCAGCTCAGGAAGGGTCTAGTTTTACGGGATGCCAGCGGAGCTGGACCTGCAGCACCCATCCAGTTCTCCCACCCTGTGCCTCTGCCCTCCATCTCTGCTCCCAGATCAAGGATATGTACACACTTATGAGTTATTTTCTTCCAGAGCAGTGTCTATGTTGTTCACCCATCGTTCTGGGAATGCCTAAGGGCAGCAGTCACCTTCCTGGCCGAACCTGGACCAAGCTTGGAGGGGACCTGGTGGCTTTGCTGAGCTGCTGTTTTGACCATATTTTTGGGTCTGAAGGTTTCACCTGAGCCAGGCAGCGCCTGAGGTCCTGGCACCGATGGGCTCTCAGCATCCCTGACCTTGCTGGGATAAAATTAGCCATTTCCCTTTGAATGAGTTCAGCTCAAGCAGCCCCAGCACTTGGCCTTGGAGACGTCAAATGGCAGCGTTTCCCTTTCTGTGCTCGGGGAGGGAAGGGTCCTCCCAGCCAGCTCCTGGTGACAATGACATTGATTTCCTAGACCTTTGGGCATGGCCAAATGGGTATTTTTAGCTGGGGAAGGGGAAAAAAATAAACCACGTGTCGCAGAAATACTTTCCCTGCCCTGATGGGAAGGGAAAGGAGGTGAAAGCCTGCACTGCTGAAGGCAGTGGGTGAACAGGGCCGGATGCTGCTGCCCTTGTTCCCAGAGAGGGGCTGGAGGCGCCGCAGCAGCCACTGCTGCATCTTCCCAGGTCCCCCCCAGTGCTGCCCCTCAGCCGTGTCCCACACAGCTTCTGGGCTGGGGACCCTGAGCTGCTGTAATGGGGCTCCCATGGCAGAGAGCAGGCAGGAGCCCTGCTCATGGGATCCTATCCCACCTCCTCCACATCCCAGGCAGCCATTTACCTTCCGGGGTAGATGCTGCCTTCATCTCTCCTTCCCTGCCACTGCCTTCTCCTCCTCCTCGCTCACCCCACCCTGTTCTCATTTTCCAAAGAAGACTGTAATGAAATCTGCCCTTAATTAAATCCACATTCATTTGCATAATTACCAGGAAATTGAAATTAGCCTGTGGACGTGGCTGGAATACATTTGGAATCGGGCAGCTCTGCCTGTCCCCCCCACCTATGGGTGCTGCTTTCGCTCCCCTTCCCTCCCACCCTGGGGTTGCAGCGGGGCATGGAGGGACAGGTGAAAGGGGTGGACAGGGAGCCCCAAGGCCGCAGCTGCACGAGCAGCATCACATTTTGTTTCTTGAAAGAAAAACGTCTTCCGCACCATTGAGACTGTTTCTGTTCTTTTATAACTATGTATTTTGTAATTTTTTTATGCTTATTATTTGTGGTTTCTGTTTTGTTTTTTAATCCTTTTCAACAGTGACAAACTGAGGTAACGTCTGTGACACTACAGCCTCTCCTACGGGAAGAAGGTCCGAAACCCGACAGCCGAGGGAACTGGAAAGAAAAACCCGACAACCTACGAACACAGCGACCTCGACGAGAACAGGAACCAGAGCCGGGCCCCGCAGGGAGGCTCAGCCCAGCCCAGCGCTCCCGGGGTGGCCACGGCCCCGCATCTACATTATTGCACAAAAAGATCGAGGACATCGAGGGACCTAAGGCAAAAAGGAGGAAAGTCCGCGCCTAGCGTCTCTACATCAGGGCAATGCTACTTCTAACCCGGCCCTGGGGGGGCCGCGGGGATGGGGGCAGCGGCGGTGGCGGGGCCAGCCAGGCGCCTGCCCACTGTGTAAACTGCTGCTGCTGCTGGATAGCTGGATAGCCCTTTGTGCAGGAATTGGGGCGCCCGAGGGAACAGGGGGGTCACCACGGCACCCACCGCGATGGGAGGGAAGCCTGAACCACGCCATGGCTTGAGTGCTGCTGCCTTGGGGTGCCCCCTGAGCCCCCCAAAACCAGGAGGGGAGTAGTGAACCCCACACACAACCCATGACCTTGTCCCTAAGGGGCCATCAGCTGGTCCTGCCACCACCACCCTGCCCTGCTGCAGCCAGCCTTGGGGATCACCCCACTGCTGCCTCCCCACCAGCCCCAAGGGAGGGTAATGGGTGTTTGGGGAAGGGGTGACAGCAAGGAGGGGCGATGGGGACAACACAGGAGTCTACTCAAATTCCCAGGTTGTGCAGACCAGCCTGGAGATGCGCCGCCACCGCCTCTTCCAGTCCCTGGGTACGAAAAGTCTGCAGAGGGGACAAGGGGACACCACTATGGCAGAGCCACCCAGGCCGAGCATCCAACCTGCTGGACATTGGCACCGTGGAGCTCAGCTCCTGGCTGCGAGGGGACCGGTCCCTCTATGGGGGCCTGGAGCTGCCAGCGGCCAGGCAGGGCGGGCCAGGGCTGCCGGCTGTCAGGACACACAACACACAGGGACACTGCTACATCAATGGCTGCCAGCATCTCCTGCAGCAGGGAGGCAGCTGGTGACCCCCAGCTCCCCAGCACCAGCCCTCCATCACTTCCTGGCCCCACCGATAGGGCAGGGACTGGTGGAAGGGGTTAAAGCCTCCCCACAGGCCTCCTCCATATAAGTGTCATCGGCCTTCCCTAGAGCATGGGGTGGGGAGAGCCGGTAGGTATCAACTGCCCTGGACCCCCCACCCTGGGCAGTGACCCTGACGTGTGCAGCCTCCTCAGTGCATCCTCTCCACACTGGGGGACCCCTCCAAGGGAAGGCTTGCGAGGGGCAGGAGCCGGGGCACCAACGCACTGAAGTCCTCACTGGCAGTGAGCAGTGCCCTTGGTTGCACTGCTGCCAGGCAGGAAGTGGGGGATCAGCATCCTCAGCGCTGCAGAGCGCAGCCAGCTTTGTCCTTTTCCTCTTGCTTTCTGTATCTTTTTTTGATATGGGAGACCTGGGGCCTGGTCCCGACTGATGCCACCACCATGAGCAGCACCCCCCATCCCCATCCGTGTGGTGGGGGGACAGGACAGGACAGGCGGGCAGCATGAGCCACCCCGGCGCCGTCACACACAGATCTCTATTGCTGTGGCCAGGACCATCTGCCCTTTGCCTTTGTCCTGCCGTCCATCTGTCCTGCTCGCCGCGCCCGGAGACGCCGTGCTCGGCTCGGGGCCGCGGGGGCTGCTCCCCTCGGTCAGCACGGTCCTCTTGAGTGGGGCAGGGGTGCAGGGCCCGGCTGCCTCATGGCAGTGCGCCCCAGCCGGGAGCTTGTCCCTGGCGTGCTTGCGGGAGCGGTAGGAGGGTCGGCACCGCACCTCAGCCATCAGGTCACACTTGATGAAGTAGAAGACCTCCTTGACAGGGCAGCGCTTCTCAGGGTCGAGGGCCAGCAGGCGCTGGAACATGCGCAGGGCGCTGTCTGTGAAGCGCCGCCACTGCGAGGGCAGCCCCGCCAGCCGCCCCTTCTGCCACCGCACAAACTCCTCGAAGAAGGCGTCCGACGCCACCGCCGCCTCCCAGGGGAAGTTGCCAGTGAGGACGCAGAAGATGAGCACCCCAAAAGCCCAGACATCGATGCTGGTGTCCACGGCGAAGCCCTCCGCCCGCCCGGCCTGGCACACCTCTGGCGCCGTGTAGGGGATGGTGCCGCTGATGCGCTTGACCCGGCAGCCCACCTTGCGCGTCATGCCGAAGTCAGCCAGTTTGACGCGGCGGCAGTCGCGGTCGAAGAGCAGGACGTTCTCCGGCTTGATGTCCCGGTGCACCAGGCTCTTGCTGTGCATGTAGTCGAGGGCCAGGCCCAGCTGCTGCACACAGCGCTTCACCAGCTCCTCGGGGAGCCCCACCTGCAGCAGTGGGGACACGGTGTCAGCTGCGAGCCACTGAGCCCTTGGTGATCCCACCCCCTTCAGGATCGCCACATTGGTGTCATTACACATCCGACACAGTCATGACTGGTGGTTCTGGGCCACCCTAGGGATGGGTGATGGGTCCAGGGACCTACAGGGGATGGGTCTCAAGCCACCCCAGGAGATGGGTGATGGGTCCCAGTCTTGCTTGTAGGTGCTTGTGGTTGGGGCCAACCCGTACAGGGATGCCTGAAGTCCGCGCATAGGGCCCGTCCCACTGAAGCACAGCAACAGCTTTGCTTAGTGCCCTGGGGATACCAAATCCCACCCACCCCAAAAGACTCCCACAGGAAGGGGGTCCCACCTGTGGCGGGATGATGTCAAAGAGGTCCCCGCCGGGGGCATACTCCTGAGCAAACACATAGCAGTCCTCAGTCTCGAAGACCACATCGAAGACCTTGATGATGAAGGGGCTGGAGGAGAGCGTGTTGGTGATGCTGAACTCCCGCAGGAAGTTCTTCAGCTTCGTCTTGCTCTTATTGACGAACTTCAGGGCCATCTTGGTACCTGCAGTGGGCAGGAGATAGGGATGAGCCCAAGGCATGGTTGGGACATGCCGGGCACCCCACTCCCAGCACAGCCATGTCCCCAGTGCCCCCCGCACTCCCCTCACCTGTGCTTTTGTGGGACACCAGGTCTACCTTGCCATAGGTGCCCTTGCCAAGCTCGCGGATGAGGTCGTAGTGCTTGCTGATGTCAGTGCCTGAGAGGGTGCGGATGGCCAGGGACTGCATGTCCTCGGTGATGAGGGGCACCCCGCAGCAGGCCAGCTTGCGCGATGGCTCCTGCTCAATCGAACCTGCACTCATGGCTGCGCTGCAAGGCAGAGGTGTCACTGCTCCTGATGGGTGCTGCAAAGCCACCGCGCCCTGTCCCGTCCCATCCCATCCCATCCCATCCCATCCCATCCCATCCTATCCCATCCCTGGGGGTTGGAGCTGGCACTGGGCTGCTCAGAGCATTGCTGAGTAGCACCCACTGGGTGCCAGCCCCCTATCCCCAGGAGCCATCAACCCGGTGACTTTGAAGAGGATGGCCCAGATGCTGTGGGAGGCAGGGCCACGGGGTCCAGTGGGGGACCTCAGGAGCCAGCCGTGTCCCCTCCACCCTCCTGCCTTTGCAGAGCTCTGGAGCGTGGCCAGGGCCACACCACAGGCACTAAGCAGAACACAGGTTCTGCAGCAAATCACCACCGTACACCTCCGATCATCCATCACATCCCTGCTGTGCTGGATGCTCTGGTGCAGAGCCGAGATGACAACACCAATGTTCCACACTCCTGACAAGTCAAGAGCAGTTTCTCTTCCCCATGAGCCAAGCTTGGACTCACCCATCACACCACCCTGGCAGCAAAACCACCCCAGGATCTCCTCTGGCATCTTCAGGCTCCTGCATCACTCTCCAACATCCCCCAAGAGCACAAACCCGCACCATGAGCACACACAAGTGTGCAGCACAACCATCCCGAGCAGAGATGTGGGCACTGGTGGGTACCACAGCAGAGAAATCCAGCGTCGTTTAGGTTTTGTAGCCACTTCTTATCCCAGAGCAGAGCTCAGCTTCTTAGTTGATTATGTATTTTTTTTGTGTTCCTGGGAAGTTGGGTAAAAAATAGAAAAGGAACTTCAACATCATGATGTTCCAAAAATGTAACGGCTTGACTCATAAGATCTCCCAAGCAGCTCATCTCCATAGTGTTTTATTGGCCTCCTGGATGAGGAGCACCATTTCAGCGTCTGAGTGCTGGAGGTGGAGGTGGATCAGCGCAGCAGCTCGATGGATGCATGACTAAAAACAGCTCCCAGCATCCTGCAAGAAGAATTGTGTCTACGCTTGAATTTACCATCATCCGTGTCTCCTCATTAACCGGTGTTGAAATCCAGCTATTCAAGTTGGCAAAGTTGGGGTTTGAGAGAACACCCACTGGTGGGATGCAAGAGAGGAAGTGAGGCGGGATGGCTGCTAGAAAGAACTCTCCAAGACAAGGGCTACTTCATAGAATCACAGAACCACTAGGATTGGAAGAGACCTCTGGAGATCATCCAGTCCAACCCCCTGCCAAGGCAGGGCCATGAGGAGCAGGTTACACAGGAATGTCTTCAGAGAGGGAGAACACCACAGATGAACCTGGGCAGCCTGTTCCAGTGCCCTGCCACCCTCAACGGAAAGAAGTTCTTCCTCATGTCGAAGTGAAATTTGTTGTGTATTAGCTTATGGCCATTGCTGCTCATCCTGTCACTGGGCACCACTGAAAAGAGTCCAGCACCATCCTCCTGGCATCTGCCTTTGAGGTACTGATCTGCATTGATGAGATCCTCTCTCAGTCTGCTCTTCTCTAGATTAACCAGGCCCAGCTCCTGCAATCTCTCCTTGTAAGAGGGATGCTCCAGACCCCTGATCATCCTTATGGCCTCTGCTGGACCTTTTCTACCAGCTCCTTGTCTGTCTGGTACTGAGGAGCCCAGCACTGGACACAGTACTCCTGATGTGGCCTCACTAGGGTTGAGGAGACCCATTGGATTTTTCAGGCAGTTCCTTTCCAACCGGCAACTGAGAAATGTCCGTGGGAAACGGGTGTCCCACTAAGCCATGTCCCCTGCCTGCTGCCTCCTGCCAGGCTTTTGCAGCTGCACCAGGGATGCAGATGCTGCGTTTGTGGAGCTTTATGGAGTAGGGAAACATCCTGAGGTGAGGGTTGGAGGAGCAGCCGGAGGATGGAGCAAGGAGCAAGGCTGTGCTGCCAGAGCAGAATCCTGCTGCAGTGCCTCTGTTACAGCTGGGGTCCTGCTGTGGTGCCTCATTACAGGCGGCTGGGTGCAATGCACCCCTCACTGTCAGGGCTCACAGGAACACAGCTCCAACACCTATCCCAGGGAAAACCAAGAGCGATGGTGGCCAAACCCCCAACGTGCCAAGGCCAAACCAAAGGTGTAAAGCCAGAAGTTTCCCCTGAAAATTGAACTGCTTTGGGAAACATGTTGGGTTGATGGAAGCAGCAAAGCGGGGCAGCAGTGGGAAGGGAGCGAGGGCTTGTGTCCAGCTGGTTCTGCACGCTCACAGGCACAGAAGCGGACAGTGCCAGTACAACAAGAGATGCTGCCGGGCTGGCATGGCCGGGTTGAGGTCCTGTGTCCTTGGCTGCCTTCTGTCCCATGACAGCTATGCCAACACGACCTCCATCAGGTCAAGCCAGAGCAGAAACGGGCCCTCTCCCAGCACACCAGCTCCCCTCCTGCTGCTACTGCACAGCCCTAAAGCACTGGAGGAGCAGAGCCAGTGCTGTGCCCGAGGGAAGCCAAAACCCCCTCCCAGAGCAGGGCCCCAGCTCCATTGTTTTAGGTGTTGTCGAAGAAGGAGCTTTTAAAGCCGGGAGGAATGAAGGGCACCCCAGCTGAGCCCCAGCAAAAGCCCTGGAGCACAAGCCCCCAGGCAACAGCAAAGGGGAAGGAAAAATGCTGCCAAGCTGCACTGGGACCCCACTGCTCACCTCAGGTGGTTCATGCCATCATCTCCACATCCTGAACCGTTTCTCCTACTATTCAGACTAAAATTGTTCTGTGTTTAAGCTTCAGAAGCATTTATCTCATTGAGTGAGGAGGATAATCCACCCACTTCTTCCTTGTTCCCTGGCAGGTATTTATAGGCAGCCACTCATCTCCCGTCGGCAGCTGCCGCTCCTCTCCCCAGACCTCCCCGGCTCCATCCCAACACCACTGAGCAGATCCCAAGAGAAGCATCCCATATCCATATCCAGAGCCTGGCACCCATGGCGAGCACCACCCCACTGCTCCCTGCAAGGGGATGCTTTCCCCTGCTCCATATCCTGCTCCGCTGCTCCCAGCCCCGGGCACATCGGCTCTGCCGATAAGTAATTGCAAACTCATTAAGAGCTCATTGAGAGGAGCAGAGGCCGCCCAGGAGAGCTGCCCCAGGCACCCCGTGCAGGAGGCAGCAGTGGCTGCTTGGAAACTAAGAAAGGAAAAGGGGGAAAATAACCCTCTCTGGGCACATCAGAGACCCACGGGGCAGAAAAAGAACCTGGTTATTGAGTGGGGTCAAAGGGTTTGGGCTGAGCCTGAGGCAGGGCTCTCTGTGGCCAGGCAGGGTGCTGGGAGCCTGGTGAAGGGCCAGGACTCGCATCATGAGCAGCTCTGGTACAAGGAACCAGGAAAATGGAGAGAAAAGCCACACGAGGCAGGGTTAGGGTCATTGTAAGACCCAGAAACAGCCGGCAGCATCGCTAGTGCGGGCACAGGCTGCTCTGCCCTGCAAGTGCCCCGACCATACCACGGGTACTCCGCAGAGCTTTGATTTCCCCGTGTCCCCGTCCCAAACCCTCCCGCTGCTACAGCGCTTGCTACAGCATTCATTACAGTGTAATCAGCATTAGTTATCAGCAGGTAACACAGGCTGGAGGCCAGGGCGCTCCGCTGCATGGGGCTCACTTTCTCCACACCACAGCCACCTCCGAACCACCGGCTGAACCAGCAAAGTGATTCCCAAGTGAGTGCTTGGTTCTGCCAGCGCCATCCCGGCTCCCAGTGCTGCCTGTGCTGCCTCGCTGGGGCAGGAGGTGCCTCAGCCTCCCTCTGCCCCACTCCACTTCCAGCCCCTGCTGCCTCTGCTCCTGCCTGACCCCGTTCCAGGGACATTCCCTCATCTCCTCTGGGCTGCTGGGACCAGCACAAGGTGTTATTAAGATTGCTTCCCCTGGGCCCCAGCACCCAGGGAGGGCTGGCAAAGGCACCTTCACTGAACGAGGACAACGACTCCACAGGCACAGGGAGGGGACAGGCATCTCGTTGGGCTCAGAGCCGTGGGCCCCTGCCACATTCAGGCATCCTCTGCCCCAGCAAAACCAGGACAGCACAAGCGGGGACAGCGTCTCTGCACCAGGGCCATCCCAACAGGCAGAGTGTGTCCAGGAGGTGGAACAGCCCCTCTGCCAGCATCCTGCAACCCCGGAGGAGCAGCCACCCTACAAGGAGGTGATGGATGGATGGATGGATGGGGCATGCCTCCCTGTCCCGCTGGCTCTGTGGCGGTGAAAAGGCGCTGGGACACACGAGCTGCTTACACCACAAGCCTGCACCAGCACCAAAGCTCCACTGAAGCACCCACAGCAACCGTGACTCCTCAGTATCCCCAGTCCGGGACATTTCTCCAGGCAATGGCACTGAATTCCCAGCTCTCTGGAGTTTCTCAGACCAGTTCCTTGCCTGGACCAGAGCAGGCTGCCCAGCATCAGGATCAGCTTTGGCAAAGCCAATGAGCACCCAGAAAGGGACCATCTCCCTGTCAGCGGGAGCTGCTGTCCCAGGGGGGATGTCTCAGTGCAGGGCAGGGTCAGGCCTGTTGCACCCATCTGCAGCATTCCCTGTCGCAAGAGCCGTCTCCCATCCCAGCCCTCAGCCTGTGCCCTCCTTCTTCAGCTTTTGGTCCCAGATTCAGGTTTTGCAGGCAAATTTGAGAAGAGCAGATAAAGCAGCGGCCAGGCTCTCTCCAGCAACAGCTCATGCTGTCCTGAGGGACGGGTGACAGCCACTCCCCGGGGAGCCACCACTCCATGCAGTCCTCTGTGCCTTCCGCAAGGCTCTCCCAGAGAAGCCAGCAAGGATTTTCCCTGCCCTCATCGGCACGGTCTCTGTCCATTGACCCCTGGCACAGGACCTTAGTGCCTTTGAGTGCTTCGGCCTCCTGGGATTTTTCCTGGTGAGTGGGACGGCTTCGTTAGGACCTGAGCTCCATCAGCCTCCAGCTCCTCCCGCCTTTGCCGCCAGCACTGGGATCTATGATTACTTCATTGTTTGTTTGGTTTCATCAGCCTGTCATCATCTCCCTCCCAAAACTCTTCCACCAGCGCCGGCAGCGTTTGGGATCTGCGAAGACAAACGGCCGGAGCGGCACCTGCCCGTTGCCCGCCGGGTCCCCGCGGCAGGGCCAGCGGCCCTCGGCCCCTCACACTGGGGGACAGCGGGACACATCGCCCTGCCGCGACACCAGCCCCACCGCCCCGCTGAGGGGCTTCACGGCCCTTACACACGGTGGGGCTGAGTCCAGACCCACGTGGGACCCTCATGGCCGGAGCGACCGTGACCTGGCAGCCCGGCATCGCCCCGGCTCCCACCGCGGGGAACGCTCCCACCTCTCCCCGGCCTCGCCTTTGCCCCATTGCCCCAGGCAGCCTCTTCCCGCAGCACCCCTGCCCATTCATGCCACAGCCACACCGCGAGCCAGGGCCTCGGCACGGGCGCACCAGCCCCGCGGCTTCGGCTCCCAGCGGGTGACCGCGATGCCGGCGGCAGCGCAGAGGGGAGCCGAAGCCGAACCGCTCCGGCTCCCCTCGTTGTCCCCCCGAGCTGCGGCAGGATTCCCGCCGGCATCAACCCGCCCTCCCGCAGCCACCGCGATGGCGAGGCCGGACCTGGAGGAAAGTGGGTCACGCTTCCCGCTCCCGAGCCGCTCCCGAGCCGCTCCCGAGCCGCTGCCGCCGAGAGGGCGGTGCGGGCTGGAGGCCGGTTCCTGTGCCCGCACCGCGCTGGCGGCGAGGGAAGGCGATGGAGGTGGCCTGAGGTGCCCCCGAGGCCACCTCTCCCCTCCCCGCCGCCCTTCCCCTGCCTGCAGCCGCTTCCAACATCTCAGCGCATCCTCCCAACCTATCCCCCCCCCACCTTCACCGCGACCACTTCCTCCCTCGGGGGCAGCCGGGGACAGCCGGTCAGGGCACGACCCCCCCCCATCGGCCCCCGCCACCCCGCTCCTGCACTAACTCCGCTCAAGTGGGACTCAACCGCTTCCGTCTCCGGCCCCGCGTTGTCCCCGCAGCCGCAGGGCCGGGGCCGGGCGCAGGTGGCGGCGGGGGAGCGGCGGCGCCCCGGGGGCAGCACCCGCATCGCCCGGCGCATCCCCCGCCCCCCGTTGTTCATGCCGGTGGTGCCGTGATGGATTTTCCAGACCGCCGCCGCCCCCCCCCCCCCCCGCCGTGCGGGCAGACAAAGGGCGGCCCCGCCACAAAGGCTCGGGCCGGTACCGGCCCCCCCCCCGCGCCCCTTCCCCGCCGCTGCCGCCTCCTTACCGGTGGGGCGAGCCGCCGCGCCCCGTCCTCGGCGGGAGAGGAGCCTCTGCCGCCCGCCCCCCGCGCGGGGCCGCGCCGCGCCGCTGCCGCCCCCCCCCGCCGGGCTCATGCCGCGGCCCCGCCGCCGGCACCGGAGGAGCGGAGCGGAGCGGCGGAGCGGCGGAGCCCCCCCCCCCTCACCCCCCGGCAGGGCAGCGCCGCCCCGCCCCGAGCTCCGCCCGGCACTGGCACCGGCACCGCCCCGCGGAGGATGAGGGGGAACCGCCGCCGCTCCCCCGGCGCCGGTGCGAGGAGCGCCCGGACCGAACCCCAGCACCGGCAGCCCCCAAGGCGGTCGGAGCCGGGGTCACAGCGCACCCGGGGCTGCAGGCGGGGCTCGGTCCCTCTCAGCTCCCCAGGCAAGGGTCGGGCCCCTGAACCCCTTCACCGCACTCAAGGGGCTCCGACAGCCCACGCCTGCAACACCGGGGGGTCACCGCCATCCACAGCATGCATCTGAAACGTCCTTGTGCCGGGCCACATCCTGCTGCCGGCACGTTCCCTGTCTCCCGCTCTCCCGGTGCCTCCCAAGACTTCGCATCCCTTCACCTTCAGTGCAGGTGATGGCTACGGTCACACCAGAGAGAACACGTGCGGGACGCGGGGCTCCTCCCGCCGTGCTCTCCAGGATGTGTGAGCGCTCGCACGGAGCCCAGAGAAGGCGGCTGAGGCAGAGGCACTGTGTGGGGCTTCCTGAGGCTCGGAATGCTCCAGCAGCGCATTCAGCCATTGATGCCAGAGACAGAGGGCTCCGGGCACCTCCAGCCCAGGGGCAGCTCTCCCGATGGGAAGACACCGTGCCCCTTCTCAGAGCATCCCGAGGCTGTTCTAGTCCTTCCAGATCTCTTTCTTTGCTTGCTGGGGCTGAGCAGGGATGTTCTAACACAGGCCATGATTGGCTTTGGGGTCCTCCAGCTCTTAGCTGGACACCAGGTCCCTTCGTTCCCATTGATGATGCTTTTGAGCTGACCCACAGCCATGGGGCTGCCCCATGCTCCAAGGGGTGGCAGCAGGCTCTTCCCATGCACCACTGGGATGAGGGCCATCCTGCTGCCACCCGAGCAGTTGGTGTCATAAACTAATCTCATGGAAGAGGTGGAATCACATTCTGACACCTCTTTGATTTGGTGCCAGGCACAGTGGTGACATTGTCACCCTTCTCCCATCCAGCAGCCACCCAGGGCATCACCAGCCCAGTGTCATGGCAGCACAAGAGGCAGCTGTGCCTCAGGAGCTGGTCCCCTCGATCCCCCTCCACTCACTGGTCCCTGCCACAGCTCCCAGCACCCATGGCTTGGATGCTCCGAGTATGCATGATCCCCACTGGGATGCGGGATCTGGGTGGCACGAGAGGGGGAATGCTGTCTGCTGCGTCTCCGCAGCCCAGTGACCCCATGAGCCAGGGCAGGCACTGGAGGTGCGGAGGTGCTGAGAACGGGCACGGCATGGGAGATGTGGCAGAGCTGGACACATCCTGCCCTGCCGTGTAAGCAGGACATGGGCTGGTGGAACGCACCACCGTGTTTCCTCGCAGGCCTCACCCCATCGGCTGCAGGGGATGGAGTGAGTCCAGCCTCGCTCCCTTCCGTGTCACCCTCGCAAGGCACCGAGCCCATGTGTCCGCTGCCTGCCCTTGCCACGCTGCGGCTCCCGGCGCTCCGAGCTGCGCCTCTGAGCCCTCTTTCTGCGCGCCCTATTTATAGCTTAGGGCTGTTTCTAGGTCAAGCGCGTGTGAGGCGCCGGTGCCCCGGAGCCCGAACGGGGACCGAGGGAGCTGCGGCAGCAGCATCGCACACTCCGCACACAGCTTTGCTCCCAGTGCCACTGCAGCGGTGCTGGAGCGTGGGGCTGTGCCGTGCCCCAGGTACGTGGAGGCTGAGATGTCAGTGACAGACCAGCTGGGCTGTGGCAGGGCTCTGTGGGGCTCCATAGGGCCTGGCAGGGATCCGTGGGGCGCTGCGGGGCTGCCAGGCTGCAGCCCAGCACATTGGCAGCACGTGGGTCGACACAGATTGACTGATAGTAACAACCATGGCACCATTGAGTGCTCGTGGTCTTCAAAGAACATTAATAACTAATTCAGATTAGCGAGATGAAAGGAGCCAGATCAAACACATTTATCACCTAGTGCCATCCCAAGCCATGCGATGAGCCCATGGCTCCGCAGGGGACCACGAATGCCCCCGGGATTTCTGCTTGGAAAGGAAATGTCCAACATTTTTGTCGTACCAAAAGAGCTGTGCTTGGACAGGGCAGGCAGCAGGGAAATGACCTGAAAAGCCCCAAATGTTTTTAGCAAGCCCAATCCCCTCCAAATCCAGTGACAAAGTCGCTTGTCCCTTTGCTGCCACTTGTTCTCCCCCCCGCTCCTCTGGCAGTGGGAGCCATGGGTCAGGGTACCATAGCTCCCTGCAGCCGGTCACGCTTCAGCGACAGGCGCTGAAACCTGCACTAAGATGCTGGCAGGGATGCTGGGAAGGAGCAGGCGGGGAGGGAAGGAGGAAGGCGACGCGGGAGCGGAGCACGCCGGGAGCCGCAGCACCAACGGAGGGGACGCGCTCAGCCCGGGAGCTCCGACCCCGTCCCCAGACGCTTTGGGATGCGTTTCCCCCAGGCTCCGAAAGCTCCCGTCCTGCCGCTGCGGTCGGTCACCCCCTCCTCTGCCTCGCCACCGGGCGCAGCGTCACTGCTCTGACCTTCTTCCCTTTGTCCGCCCCATCAACCCTCCGCAGAGCCAGCCCGGGGGGCACAATCCCTGCTGGGGGGCTGCGTGTCCCCTCGGTCCCTGGGGACAGTACCCAGGCAGGGGCGTTCAAGGGGAAAGGGGGGAGCTGGTTCCCGGCGCACTGGGGTGGGGGGTAAGTGCCCTCCACCTCGGTGGTGTCCCTCGGTGCTCCGTCCCTGCTGCTGCTGCTGGGCAGAGGTTCCCAGCGGATGCTCTCAGGTTGAGGGAGGAGACACAGCCCTGGCGCTGTGGGGCACGATCTGCAGCTCGGCTGTGTGGTGGGGACGTGCCAAGCCACTGTCGGTGGCCACTGGGGGCTGCCACCCCATTTGTAGCCCTCCAGGGCACAGGATGGACCCGAGCCAGCCGGGTATGGGGCACAGCGCCCTACCTCCGCCATGGCGTAGGTCAGGACCTGGGAGCTGGGACTTGGTGCTGACTCTGAGGCATAATGATGACTGTTCAACTACTGGGTTGAAAGGAGACAGAATGGTTTCCTTCGGAATGGTTTCTTCTGAAAAGAAGCAGAACGGGTTTCTTCATGGGAGGGTGGGATTTGGGGGTGTAGCGGGGACACGGCGCTGCCCCCCTCACACACCTCATCTGCATCTGGAGCCTCAGACACAGCCGAACCGCTGCCTGTGCGCCCATCACCAAGCGGGGGCAAAGCAACAAGCGGGACTGAACGGGGGGCACGGGGACAGCCATGGGGCCTTGCCCTGGCACCCCATCACTCGGGTACCGCCCCGCTCCGGCCCCCCGGCCCCGCCCGCCCGCGGCCGCCGCTCGCAGCCCGTTCTCCTGGCACCACCTAGCGAGGCTGCGGGGACGGGCGCGCTGCCCCCGCTGGCTCGGGGGAGGACTGCGCAGGGCTCGGGAGCGGGGCGATGGTGGAGTGGGGAGCACCCGGAGGGTGCCTCTGCCCGCACCCCCCGCCCGGGGCGAGCCCACCCCGCAGCAGCTGTGCGGGCGGCGGCAGGCGATGGCGGCCCTGTCCCCAGGGGCTGGGGGCAGGCAATGGGCAGTGGCCTGGGACAAGGCTGGCAGGGACAGGCTGGTGGCAACCAGGGGAGCCTCAGCCGCGCAGCCCACCTTGAATCAGGCAGCACGGGGAGAAGTCTCTTGGGACAAGCCACGGGGGTCTATCCCTTGCTGTCCCATCCCCAGAGGTGGGGGGCTGGTCCCCGTGGCCACCACACAGGGCCCCCATATTGCCCCACACCAGCTGGGAGTGCCAAGCTCCTGCCGTCTGCTGCCCAGCGCAGGCTGGATGCAGGCAGTTGCCTCCTACCTTGAGTCAGGATGTGAGAAAGGAGCCCCAGGGGTGCTCTGTACCCCTCTCCATCCAGCAGCACCCACACCCAAGGCCCCTCTCCCATCCCAGTTTCCCACCACCACCTCCTAATGCCATCCCCGCCAGTGCTAAGCTCATTGGCAGTGACACACGGGAATTAAGGCTCCAAATCCCATGATTTACACCAAAACGACTCCTGCAGCTCCTCACACACCAGGAGGAAGCACACACAGTTCAGACTGTCCCAGCCCGGCCTGGCCGGCATCCCGGCAGCATCACCACCCCCGACCTCCCCGTGGGCATCCAGCACTTGGGGGGGCTCCCAGCCATGGGGGGAGCTTTGCTCCGGGGATGGCAGGAAGGGACAGGAGCCGGCAGTGGCTCGGTGCCACCGAGGAGCAGTTGGGCACAACGTGTGCCAGCGTTCACACTTCACATCCCTGCCGGCTGCCTGGCTCATTCCGGCACTGCCACATTTGCCTTGGCTGGGGCTCAGCAGCATGGATGGCAGAGGAGCTTTGGGGAGGGGGAGGCAAGTGGCAGTGCCACTGCCAAGAGCAGCCTGGTGACCCTCCCTGGTGATCCCCAGCCTGCGCCTGCCCCAGAGGTGACAGCAGAGTCCAGCAGGGACCCCCTTTGGGTGAGCAGGATTGGCAGGGTGGCTCTGGAATGCCATGGGATGGCTGCCAACAGCCCTGCTCCTACGGGCACACCAGCACCACTCAGCATGGCACAGGATGCCCACCCTGCGCTCTGGAGAGCTCCTTCCAGGGAAGCACCTGCTGGATGCACACTTGCTGTGCACGCAGCCTCTCCCTGGCACGGCACAGCACGGCCCTGCTCTCCTCTGGCCAGGTATGACATGCTTGCTCCAAGAGGAACTTCGGCACGGCCAAGGCCGGCAGCTCTCCTACCGGCACAGTGCCCAGCTCGGTGCTGTGCTCTCCTGCCCCTCATGGGCTTGCAGCACGTCCCCACCAGCCGGGCACGGTGGCACTGACCTGTGCAGGTGCAGGGGCTGCAGCTCCTCTTTCTGGAAGCAGATGAAGCAGAAGGAATCCATCACTCAGCACACCGCAGGCCAGGCAGTGCCAGAGGAGCGTTGGCATCTTCCTGCCCTTACCAGTGCCACCAGCAGCCGGAGGCTTACACTCGCCTGCCTGGAGCCATGGTGTCGGGAACCCTTCACACGGCCGGGCTGAGTGTCGGGGCCAGCCGCTCGCCATGCACCGAAGCAGCGCCCGGATGTGCAGTGTCCTGTGTCACCCTCAATGCGGGGCTGGCAGTGCCCAGCGCCACCCTGGCATCCATTGGGCTGCCTGGACTGAGGGTGCTCGGAGGGTGAGTGCAGCGACCTGGGGTAGCATCAGTGGGCTGAAGGGTCCGGCAGGGCAGGGGGAGGCCCCCACCAAGCCCTGCGATGCTTCAGAGGCCACGGGAAGCGGCTGCCCTTCTCCAGTGCCCAGCGCCCATGTGGCCCCCGATGGTGTCTGTGGCACTGCCAGGGAAGTGACCCATGGACAGAGGCTTGTGGAAGGTGGGATGCAGAGGCTTTGGCAGGTCCAGTAGGGTCTGGCAGGGTCTGGCAGGATCCAGCAGGGTTTGGCAGGTTCCGGCAGGGTCTGGCAGGGTCCGGCAGGGTCTGGTGGGCTCTGGCGGGCTCTGGAGGGCTCTGGCAGGATCCAGCAGGGTTTGGCAGGTTCCGGCAGGGTCTGACAGGGTCCAGCAGGGTCTGGTGGGCTCTGGCAAGGTCTGGCAGGATGCGGCAGGGTCTGGCAGGGTTTGCGGGCAGGCGGTCGGGCCAGGAGCCCCAAGCGCTCAGGGAGGAAAAGTTGCGCTGTGGCTGTGCAGCGGCTCCACGGGGCCTGTCTCACCAGCAGAGCCGCCGCTCGCTCTGACAGCAAAACCGGCGTGTGAGTATTAATAGCTCCAGATCCATGCGGGGAGCTGGGAAATTAACTCCTCAGCTGCCACTGCCGGCCCTGCCCAGGCTCCAGCCACTATCTCCTGGCTGCTGCCTCGGGGCTCACCAGTGTGGCCTGGCAAGCTCAGCCTACCCTCCCCATGCACCTCAGTGCCACATCCGATTTACTTACCCATGGCACAACCCTGAGGTGTCCCTCTTAGCCTTGGTGCCCCTGGGTGACAGTGGAGAAGGTGGCCTGGGATCCATTCCTGGGGGGCTGCTCCCCAGCGTGTGGCTGGACACAGTGGGACATGGCAGGACACAGCTTGCCAGTTCCACTGGGCATGGCAGAACATCATGGTGCCTTGTGAGGGGTGTTCCCATGCTGGGTGTCACTGCCCCAAAAGGTGGCTTTGCACCATTGGTGCATGCCAGGGTAGTCGTGCCAGCAGTGTCATCATAGAATCCTGGAATGGTTTGTGTTGGAAGGGACCCTAAAGCTCTCCCAGTTCCAACCCCTGCCACAGGCAGGGACACCTTCCACTAGACCAGGCTGCTCCAAGCCCTGTCCAACCTGGCCTTGTTTTTCGTCTTCTTAATGATCTTTCCACAGTGCTCAGCTCTGGAGTTTCACCATCCCTGCTCTGTTGGGACCAGCTCAGGGATCAGTGTGTGCCCCCCAGGTCCCCGTGAACCTTCTGCTGGGGCAGAAGCAAAGGCCACGTCCTTGGGAGGCAGAAGCAGGAGGACATGGAGAGGCTTCCCCAGCCTGGCCATGGGCTTCGTCATCCTATGCCATGAATTATTCAGTGTGTGGCTCTGCTCACAGCTCATCTGCTCTGGGCACACCCCCTCTAATGGCAAAAATCGATGGCTTCTTGACTTCTCACGGATGGAAAGCTCCTGGCCACGCTGCTCGTGGGTCCTGTCCTCGCTGCGCTGCTGCCCCAGGACAGAGCGAGACCCAACCAGGGGGGAGGTTTATCCCAAACTCATCACCTTCTTCTATTCATCTAGAATGCCACATGGGCTTCCATATGTCTAGAAGGACCATGGGCTGTATGGTCCTACACACAAGGCTGTGAGGTGCCCATGTTCTGATGGGGTCCAGCCACCTTACACTGGTCCAGACCTGGGATGGGGGTCAGAGCTCAGTAGAGAGCCCAGCCCCATGGCCAAGCCTCAGAGCTGCCTCTGTCAGACCTGCCTCCAGTGCCAGGATGGGGTGGACATGTCCCCAGGGACGTGGGAGGTGGAAGTATGGCTGCAGGTGTGCATAGGCAGGGGGCTGGCTGGAGGCAGTGTACCTGTGTGTGTGTGCGGGGCTGAGCTCAGCACACGTGTGTGCACAGCCATGCTGTGTGAGGGCATCGCCCAAGGCTAGGAGCCACAGGAGCTTTGTGATTCAGAGCAGGGCTCCTGCTCCAGCCGTCCACTTCAATCAGCTATTTCAAGCTGGAGCATCTCTCCTGCCATCAAGCTGAGTCCATTCCTCCAAGGTGCTTCAAGGACTTGTGCTCTCCTTGAACCCACCATGGTAGCAGAGCTCACCCGCAGGGTGCTCGCTGGAGACCCACAGCAAAGAGAGGCTGGGGGACGGTTTGTGCTGTGGGGTGGGGAAAGCAGGTCCCTATTGCACGCTCCTTGGGGAGAGTTGCACCAAGGGGGCTGTGGGGCAGCAAAAACCTCCTCAAGAGCAGCAGATCTGGGCTGTGTCTGCAAGAAGAGCTTGCCCTTAGTTACCTACCTGTGCTGGGTGTTCTGTGAGGGCTGGGGACACCAGCATGGGCATGCGATGAGGCTGGTGGTGGTCAGGGTTGGGGCACATGCAACTGCAGGGCTGTTGCCCATCACCCAGAGGTGAAGTGGGAGCAGGCAGGGCTGCACACACTGTGGCTGTGCCACACTGTGGCACAGGGGTTGGTGGCATTTTGTCACCCCCTAACAACATGGGGACTTGCAGGGACATCTCTCCAGGACAATGGGGCTGTGCAGCATGTTGCAGTGATGCTGCTGCCACGCGGGTCCTTGGGAGCTAGGAGAAGCATCAGCATCCCACAGGAATCCAGTAGAGGAGAGCCCCGCTCCTGCCCACGGGATGCAGGCAGGTACCCACAGCACAGCCAGACTCCACATGGGTACGTTGCCATGGGGAGTCAGTGAGCCCTGGCACCCACCCAGGCACCCACTCACCAGCAACACGCTGTGAGGAGCAACAGAAAAGGTTAAAATTTAATGCCTTGGCTAATGGGCTGAGTGGAGCGGAGCAGAAACCCGGAGAAAAGGGGCTGCTCTCCCATGGAAGGGAGAGGCAAGCGTGCCTGGCCCCAGGGAGCCCCTAATGGCCTCACAGCCCCCTCCACCCCGCACCTCCTGGAAGCAGGGTAGACCTTGCTGGTCTGTGTCTGCGCTTAGGTGATGCCCTGCTCCCCCCAGCTCAATAACAACCCATGAGCTACCTTGCAGCGCCCACTCAAGCAAGAGGCTGGTCACGGATCAGTGTGGCTCCTGGAGGATGCTCATGGTGGGGATCGGTGGGAGCCCATGGAAGCTCAAGCTTCACCATTCTCCTCTGCTACCTTCTGTACCTCTTCCAATGCCTTCTCAAAATCATGGGAGGCTGAGAACAAGGGGAAGTGCTGAAGGGAAGGACAGGACATCTTGTTGCATTGCCCATTGCATTGGGTGGTTTTCGAGGCCTGAAACAGACTCTGAACTTTATGTAAGTTTAAAAAAGCCCAAATCCAAAATGAGTCCTTTCTCCCTTGTGTGCAACTGAAGTGGAATCCCTAATCAGAGCAAGCAAGCTGCCTCGGCTGGCTGTTTCTCCTCTCCCAACCTGCTCCTCTGGGTCTGAAGCTGTTGGAAGGATGATTTGGACACTGGGATGAATTTCCAGGCCCCCCTTTCCAATGTACATGAAACACCAGACCTGCAAGGCCTGCCCAAATCATGGTCTTGCCTGTGTTCCCCCCCCCATGCCTGTTTATTTGGGGACCTCCTGCTGTGTCTCAGCACCCTGGAGACATGGGCTTGTTTTGTCCTGCCATAGGATCAGCTGTCCTTCAGTGGGGATTGGGAAGCCATTCCCAGAGATAATCAGTGTGCTGCAAACAAAGCATCCAAGAACCCAAACAGAGCCAGACGAGCTCCCAGCAGAACAGAGCAGGAGTGCTCAGGAGGACCTGGCCAGGAGCTGTGGTGGCCGCAGAAGACCCTTGCCCACCACAGCCACCCTGGCTGGAGTGGATGGTCCCAGCGTGGGGATACAGTTCTCTGGCATTTTAAAGGCAATAAAATTGCATTTAGGTCCCTCATTCCAGAGGCAGGTGGCACTTAGACTTCAGCAGAAAGCCGTTCCTTTATGGGGGTGAGAAGTGGTGAATACTTGGATGCTCAATGAACTCTTTCAAACCTGATGAAGTTCAGGTCCCTCTTGTGCCAGGCAGCATGTGAACCCAAGAGAGCTGTCCCTGCCTGCATGAGAAGGAGAGTGAGAGCTAAAAAGATCCTAAGTGAGGGTGCTGAGGCACTGTCAGAAGTTGCCCAGAGAAGCTGTGGCTGCCCCATCCCTGGCAGTGTTCAAGGCCAGGTTGGACATGGGCTTGGAGCAACCTGGTCTAGTGGAAGGTGTCCCTGCCCACGGCAGGGGGTTGGAACTGGATGAGCTCTTTAAGATCTCTTCCAACCCAGACCAGTCTGGGATTCTGTGATTCTAAACCAGAGACAACAGCTTGCAAGGTTCAGAGCTTGCTGTCAGCCCCAAATCCAGCGCTAAAAGTGTTCCTCAGCTTGGGTTTTGGAGGGAAATATGAATAGAGAAAAGCTCCCTGTGAAGTTCCAGCATTTTGGATGGTTTCTCTTCTTTCTTTTGGTCCCTGCACACCAGATCCCTCCTGCCCCAGCCCAGGAGCTGGAGCTGCTCTTCTTTTGGAGAGCCAGAAAGCACAAACCATCCCAGACTCCACAGGGGTGAAAGCAGTGGGTCTCTGTGGCTTCAGAGGCATGGGGTGCACAGCTCAGCAGGAACTTGTCCTGCAGCTGGCAACGTGTACCTCAGAGCACGTGTGACATCACCCGTAGGAATACCGGGATAAGGAGATTATCCTTTGAATGGTCACCATGGGAACCTGCCCTCTGCCCCTGCTGCTGCAGCATCTCCATGTAACCCTCGCTGAAGCAGCATCTCGAGGCAGTCGCAGCCGCTGTCAATGGCACATAGCTCATCTCAGCCTGGCGTTTCCAAAGGGTCGGAGCGGTTGTGGAGGGGCTGGAGGGAGCTTGGAGGTATTGGAAATGTTGGAGAGGTTTTGGAGGGGTTTGGGAAGCGGAGGGGTTTGGGAAGCAGAGAGGTTTGGGAAGTGGAGGGGTTTGGGAAGTGGAGGGGTTTGGGAAGCGGAGGGGTTTGGGAAGGGAAGGTGTTTCTGAGGTGGTGGAGAGGTTTCAGAGATGTCAGAGGGGGTTAGATGTTGGGAGGGAGTTTGGAGGTCTTGGAGAGGTTTTGAGGACATTGGATGGGTTTTGGAGATGTTGGAGAGGTTTTAGAGGTGTTGAGGGGTTTTGGAAGTGTTGGATGGGTTTTAGAGGGGTTTTGGAGGTGTTAGACAGTTTGGGGGTGTTGGAAGGGTTTGGAGGTGTTGGAGAGGTAGGTTTTGGAGATGGTGCTGTGCCTGGGGGTGCACATGGCAATTCACCAGGTGCAAGACCAGTGCTCTGCTGTGGAGGAAACATGGGACTGCTCAACCGTAATCTTCTTGTTGAGCCTAGTGATTAATTACTCCCTACAGAGGGTAATTTTCCTCCCTCTTGTTCTGTTTAATGCTCTAATATAAGCACAAGCATTTGCAATGTCCCCATATGCACACTGTCCCCTCTAAAGCCCATTAAGCTGCCGGTTTCAGCAATCCTTTCCAACTGAAACGCCACAGGAGTGGTTGGAAACCAGAGGAAGGGGGTTGATCTGTATTGACTTCATTAGTTTGGTGCTCCGGCTGGTCCCAGGCATCAGTTGGGAGCTGGATTTCCTGAAATTTACCCACTGTTGTACCTCCATTAACATCCTCACCCAACGCCACATCAGGTGTTTGTAAAACGAGAGCCCATGCTGAGGTAAACCCTCATGTACGTGTTTTGGAGAGGGTTTCTGTGCCATGTAGCTCCATTATCGCTGCTGACTGCAGGGTTGAGGGGCTCCCCTCCAGCTCATTTTAGCTGTTTCATTAGCCAGGTGGGCACAAAGCCAGTGAACACAGCATCCTTGCGCATGTCTCTGGAGGAGCCGCAGGCAGCGCTGCCGGCCATGCCGGACGGGCAGGGGTCAAGGTCAAGGCTCTAGGCCCAAGTCTAGGCCGCGGCTGCCCCACCGCGTTGCCAAGGCAACGTGCCCGGCGAGCTCCGCCCCTCCCCCCCCCCCCCCCGCGCGGGCAAAGGGCGCGCGCACACCCACCCCGCCCGACCTGCCCGGCGGGAAGCGCCCCTTTGCGCACGCGCAGTCCCCACCACCGCCGCCCCGCGAGTCACCGTGCCCGTCTCCAAGATGGCGGTCGGCGGGGCGGCGCGGTGAGACGCGCATGCGCCGGCACCACCGCCTCGGTTGTGATTGGCTGCGGGTGGGCCGGGCCGGGGCGGGGCGGCGCGTCCCGGTGCGCGGGGGGTGCGCGGGGCGTGCGCGGGGCGTCGCCGCGGCCGTGCCCTCCGTCCGCCGCCGCGCTTCCGCCGCGCCCGGCCCGCCCCTTCCAGCGCCCCGGGGCTCCCCGTCCTACCGGCCGGGGGAGGCCCGGGGGCTGGGAGGTGGCGGCAGTCGCCGGCCATGACATGAGCGGAGCGCGGCGCCGTGCCTAGAGCCGCCCCGCGGAGCCGCCGGCAGCCATGGTGAGTGTGAGGGGAGCCGCGTCGTGTCTCGGGGCACGCTTTGGTTCCCCGGGCCGGGGCCGGGCGGCCCGCTGCGGGGAGCAGGCTGGGCCGGGGGTGCGGGCCCGGGAGCTCCGCAGGGGATGAGGGGAGGCCTCCGTCCCCCCAAGCCGCTGTGGTGACACCGTTTAACAGCCGTGGAGGCTGAAATTCCTCCTGGGAGCGTCTTGGGGGGTGGAGAATTGTGGTTTTCTCCGGTGCCAGCCGTGGATTTGCCCCGTTTGCCTCCGGTTTAGCCTTTGACAAGCTGCAGCAGTGACCTGGATTCTTTTCTGTGCAGAGCTTTCTGTAACTGTGCTGCAGATACTGGTCTTCAGCGGCCTCCCAGCAGCAGCAATGTGCAGCCCTGTGAGGGATACGGAGCTGAGCTGTGACACGCTTTAATTTGCACAATCTTTTTTCTCTTGAGAAGAAGCCAGAGGAGACATCTTTAATCCACTGGCTGCACGCGTAGCCAGGCTTGCAGGGCTGGTAGGTGGAAATCTGTCTTCAGGGGGTTGTGATATCACTGTAGCACGCGCTGGCAGTGATACGATGAGTAACAGCTGCTGTTCTTTTTCCCTTGCTCTACCTGCAGGGAAACCTCGTATCCCTAGATTGATTAGGCTGACAAAGGGAAGCCACACACATGTACTTTGCAGTTGATCAGTAAGTAGAGGTGTGTTCAACAGCCCTGTATCTACTCATGGAAATCTGCCTCCTGTCCTGTTTCCCCCGGAGAGCCCTACTGGGCAAGGATGTTAGTTACTGGTCTACTTTTCCACCACTTCCTGCCTTAAGCCATTTTAGGTGATGCAGGCTCAGGCCTTGCACCTTTTTTCTTCAGGAAGTTGGGATCTTTGGTTTGCAGTTGTGAATTTCTTCACCCAGAAGCCAAAATAATTGTATCTGTGCACTGCTTGATGTGCTCCTGTGCACTCTTGTTAGTTTATGAAGCCTTGCTCTCTGTAGCTCAGTTAAGTTGAATTTCGTTAGGCCTTTTGAGAGGTTTTGCTGCTCCATTGGGTGTCTCCTGGGGTGGGATATAGCCTCCTCACTAAACGCAAGTAGCAGCCTGTTACTGGATCTGTCAGTGCGAGGGATGTACCTGCCTGCTGAGGATGGACTCATGAACTTCTCTGCCACATGTCACAGGTCTCTGAATTTAGCTTTCACCAAAAGGGGATGATATTGATTTGGATTCTTTTTAGTGAATACTTCAAGATGATGTATTCAACTGAATATTCATATTCAAGATGAATAAATAAAACAGTTGAGTCCAGCTAGACTAGTCGTATATAATGAACTTTAGCTCTGCACGTGAAAGAAGTTGCAGAGTTTTGTGCTTCAGGGTTGCATTGGTAACTGCAGGTAGCAAAAAGGCTCCTTAGTTCTTCTCTTACCTCCATACAGATATGCATGTGCAGCCTCCTGAGTTACTCTTGGCTTTCTTTTTTACCTTGAAAATCCAATTCTTGGTTCGGCTACCAGCAGAGTACAGGCTTTGGAAGTTATGAAGTAGTCCTCTGGCTATGCTGCAGAATTTACTGTTGTACCTCACCATGTGAGTACTGTGCAAGATTTTCCTTATGTTCCCGTTTCCCTGTAGCTCACAGATGGGCATGTTCTGTTGGTAGTGTACCCTCCTTCCCGGAAACAGTTGGGAAGGTGTGAAGATGAGCTGCTGTAAGGCATACTGGGAACAAATAAAACAGAATTCAGCTCTGCTGTCCAAAAGACAGACTTGGGGAAGCAGATTTTATTAGCTGAGTTTGAATTGGATTCAAACTCAGGGAGGGGAGTAAGCAATGGAAGCAGTAATAAGTTAGAGCTTGATTAACTGGGAAAGAATGTTGAGGACAAATTGTAAAGTTGGAGCAGCTAGCAAAGGCAGGAGGAGACTACAGTAGTGTACAGTGAGCTCAGAAACCACGTGTTGTGGAGCAGGTGCTGCTTCTCTGTGCTCAGATGCCACGAGTGGCTCAGAAATCTTCATGCCTCCATTAAAAAGCTGTTCAGTTTCACAGGAAGCTTGAATCATTCTTTTGCTTTCCAAGGTATTTGTAGAGAGCAGCCCTGCTGTGTGAAGCTTTCTGCATGTTGTAACTGTGTGTGGTGGTTATCACAAGCTCACGTCATGTTGGACTCATGTGTCTGCTAAATAGTTCTTGTAGGGCATCCAGGTTGTGGCTTTCTGGGAAAAGGATGCGTCAGTGTTGATGATGCCATGATATCTTTGTAGAGAAAATAGTGTTGTAAAATACAGATTCCTCAAGTGGGTTTCTGTGGAGTCAAGTTAAGCTCTAACCACCGGGTAACTAGCTCCAACTTAGGTGCTCAGGTAGCACTCTTCAAGCTTTTCTCTTCTTTGATAGACCATGAAGTATTAATAGAGTTCCTTAGACAATTTTTATGATCCTTCTAGATGATTTTAGCAAACAGCTTTGAAATAAATATTATTGTGGAACTAGTCCTTGGATGCATTTGTATTTTGTATCCAGATAAGCTATGAGTTTGTCTCATTGCTCATTCTTTACCTCTTTCCTGCTGCCACTAGCAAAGATGAACCATCTGAGAGCTCAGTTATGATCTAAGAATGCCAGTCACCTCATAACTCCTATGTGAGGTTGGAAGTTGGGGGTTACCTCCCAGAGAATGTATTCTTTAGTTATGTGGGGTTTGTATCCTGCCAGCAACTAGAGGAACCACTTAGGAAAGGGAACTTCTTCCAGGAAATGCTGTTATGTGAGGTATCAGATTTAAAGATGCCATATGAAGTCAGTTCTTCAATCAGAGAATTGCAAACAAGCTTTAGTTACAAAACGAGTCACACTTCTTTAGGGTTGTCACCAGGCCTTGTGCTTCCCAGTGGGAAGCAGACAATGAAAGTGGCAGCAGCAGTACTTCCAGAGGCGCTTGTGTCCCTGTTCGGTGTGAAGCAAATATTACTTGCAGAAATGAAGTAGGCAGTGGGCGTGTGTAGCTTGAATCTAAGTTTCCCGCAGCAGCATCCTAGCTTTTATTTTATAGCCTTTATCACCTTCTTTTTTTTTCTTTTTTAGCAGTAAGTGGTGTCACTTTCTTATGCTTCAAGCTTCCTTTGAAGACCTGCTGGTGGTTTAAGCCTTCCGTTTGCTAAGAAATAAAGTATGTCTGGATTGCAGCATATCTGGTGATAATGGCATATAATGGTGAGCCATAGGTTATTCTGGCACGCTTGGTTGCCAGGAAGCTTGCTGCTCAATTACCGAAATAGCTCATGCTTATTATGTATCTCAGTGTAGCTGAGCTGGTGACCCTGAGGCTGGATCAGGTCTGCGGGCTGTGGTTTTGGGACCACTCCTCATGTCCCCTGTGCTGGGAGGCTAAGGGCATTGGTGTGGCCGAGGCAGCAGCAGCTTCTTGCTGTTGCAAAAGCCATGTTTTAAACTGTGTCTGGGCTGTTGCTGCTTGTTCATGGAGCTGGTGAGCTACAGGGGTGTCCTGCCATAACAAGAGGTGGAGGAGATGGTAAAGCTGAGCACACTGCCTGGGCAGGGCAGGCAGAAAGTGCTCATGCATGGTGAGGTGTCCTCTGCTCAATGAGGAGGTTCTTGAGACCAGGAGGGAGCTGAAGTGTGTTGTCCCCTGCCAAAGGCATTGCTGGCTGATGTGCAGTACCAAACCCAGACCGCTGTGGTGTGCTGGTCTGAAGATCTGTCAGCTTCCTGTGTATCCCCTTCAAGTCTGTAGCTCAAAAATAAAAGTAAGCTCGTTTAAACGATTCTGACTCACTCGACTGAGAAATGAGAGAATGGGAACTTCGAAGTTCGAGCTGCAGCTCTGACATCTGGCTTCCTTTTTCAGCCTTCGAGTCATGTCATGACGTTCTGTGCCCCTGCTTTATTAAATCAGGAAATGGGAGCTGAGGCTTCATGCTGGAAAAACTTTCATGTATTTATGCAACAAAGCTCGTGCAGGTGCAAAGCACAGCCAGGTATGCCCAGCAGTACCGACTGCCTGTGGTGGCCCTGAGCGGAGGCTGAGCCTGCATGTTCCTTTGGGCAGAGTTAAGAGAAGGGGGAATCGGAAGTAAGTTTGAAGCAGGAAAGTTGATCTCAAGCGTGGCTATTAAGGCTGCTTCCCCCAGAATGGAAGCTTTGTCTCTGAAGAAAATGCCGAATTTAGCAGCATGGTGATATATAAATACATTTGAGGATCTATAATTATTACAATACATACATGATATTTGAAAGACTTGCATTGTCTTCAGCTCTACTAAGAGCTATCAAAGGAAAAAAGTTGAGCCTCAAGGTCCACTAAACCAGCTTGAAAAGCCTCTTTCTGCCCGATGACAGTGGTGGCAGTCCACTGATAGATGAGTGTTAATTGTTGCAATTATTTTAGTAGAAAAGCATTAAAACTTGGCATATTCTGCTGAGCTCATGCAGTGGGGTTCAGTGCTGGGATCAGATCTCTCAGTGTGTAGATACCCAAAAGCTCTGAGGAATTTGTTTTGTCTGGTTATTTTGGTGTATGTTATTAGGTGTTGCCATTTAGATCATGGAGAAGGAGCTGTTGTATTTCTCAAGGGGGTTAGTATATGCAGAGTAGAAAAACAATGTGGCTTTTACGTATATGGCCTGATACCTGTCTAGTAGAGTAATGTGTCCTAAAATCTTTCCAAATCCAAGGCTGGTTTGTGTTGGAAGGGACCTTAAAGCTCATCCTGTTCTAACCCACTGCCATGGGCAGGAACACCTTCCACTAGACCAGGTTGCTCCAAGCCCCTGTGTCCGACCTGGCCTTGAACACTGCCAGGGATGGGGCAGACACAGCTTCTCTGGGCACCCTGTGCCAGCACCTCAGCACCCTCACAGGGAAGAACTTCTGCCTAAGAGCTCATCTCAGTCTTCCCTCTGTCAGGTTAAAGCCATTCCCCCTTTTCCAAAGCCCCTCCAGCTTTCTTCTAGCCATGTAGGCCCTGGGAGCTGCTCTAAGGCCTCCCCTTAAGGAGCCTTCTCTTCTCCAGGCTGAGCAAGCCCAGCTCTCTCAGCCTGTCTCCAGAGCAGAGCTGCTCATTATCCTTTATCAGTCAGCAGATATTTCTTGTTAATAACTGTATTTGTGTCACTGTGCGTTGGCCTTCTCTGCATCCCAGGTATGAGCATGGCAGTCTCTGGTTTTGGAGAAAAAAAGTAGTGTTTGCCAGCTTTGTTTTGACAAAATAAAATGCTTTGTATACCATTTAGAGTGGTAAAGCATGTAGCATGTCCCTGATCTCTTATGAAGGTCTGGTTGTTCCAATAAAAGTGTAAATATTGACAGACTGTAGAGGAATTGGCTTTACCCCTACTGATTATGATGTTCAAGAAGTTACTTACTCACCCAGACAGCCCTTGGGGTTAATACCTGTGGTCGGAAATGGAGTAGGTCCTATGGAGGGTCAGGAGTGGTGCAGCCTCTCCAGCCTGGGCTCAGGAGCACCTAAGGTTTATGAAAGGTGTTTCTGTGGTGAAGCAACTTTCCAATCTGACCTTTTGCCCCTCCACATAGTATTCCTTTCTTTATCCACATTTCTGATTTCTGTTTACAGTCAGGGTAGGAAGCTTTCACTTCACCTGAATTTTTTCAGGCTCTTCTAGCAACATCCCAAATTCCTAATATTCCTCCCTAATCTTCCCTGATCCCTCTCCTGTGGGGATCCTGCCCAGAATTATATTTATTTCACCATTTCCCTGCACCATGCTCCATATTATCTTTTATTTGTTTCAACATCTTGGAGTTTGTGGCTGGATTTGCAAGTCTGTGTGTACTTCTAGCAGTGTGATTTCTTCTTTTATTCCAGCTTTAACTGCAGCACGAATCTCTTTCCAAGAGGGATTGTGATGATTCCTTTTTGCCCCCTCTTTAGAGAAAGGAGCGTACTCATCTATTTTGTGTACTGGCTTGTCAGGATGCCAAAGTCAGCATTGAATTTATGGGATGCAGCCTTCTAGAGCAAAGAGTGAGGGTTTTTTTTCCTTATGAGAGATAGTTTTGTCTGAAAAATCTCTTCTGGGTTGATTCTCTCCTTCTTCGGTGGGTAAACCCAGAACAGATTTCTTCTGCGCTGCAGTACTTGTCCCTTTCTTTGGGATTGAGGACAGTTTCTTCTGCTGAAGTTTATCTCTATGGTTGTTCTCCTGGAGTGGTCGCTGGTGTTGAAGATCAAGGTCTGGAAGCGATACAGTGAAGACAGGTGCTCTATATCACAGAATCCCAGTCTGGTTTGTGTTAGAAGGGACCTTAAAGTTTGTCTAGTTCCGACCTCCTGGCATGATCGGGGACACCTTCCACTAGACCATGTTTGTCTGTAGTGGTTAGGGTTGTTTTTCCCTGCACCATTGCCCTGTTCTTTTGCTTATCAGGGGTAAGACTAAATTTTCTACAATTCCTTAACTTTCTTTTTCAAAATGTGAAGGGAAAGAGGGGGACAGTGTGTTCATGGCCTATCATTTCTGACATGCAAGCATGAGGTGGGTGCTCAGGAGCAAGGCTGTTCCTGCTCCCATCTGTGTCTGAGGCTGCACCAGCCTGTCCTCTGATCCCACCAACAGCCCTGGAGACTGGGAGGAGCGGGTTTTGTGATGGAGGAAAAGCAAAGGAGAAAGCTGCTGTGCGGCAGCTGGCAACAAAGTTTCAGCTGCTTTTTCTTGCTTCCTGCTGGTGCTTGATGAAGCGGGCTGGGTCGTGGTGACCAAAGTCTGTTCATGGGTTGGCCTGTCTGAGAGCCCCGCAACCTTCCCTGCAGGCTGGGTGCAGTGCTTGCCCCAAAGCTGCAGGAGATGCAAGGGTGAGAAGCAGGCTGTTGCTGTGAAATAGCCCGAAGTGCAGAAACTTTGCCGATACCAGCATCTTGTTTTGTCTTTAAGTGGACTAAACGTTCCTCCTGCATGTGGTGTCCTTTGGAAGCATTTTAAAAAAGAAGGTCCTGCAGAGTTATTCCCCTGGTGTTGTCCATGATGGTTTCATTATACACTCTTAAATGCCCAACACAGGCTTTAATGTTCTTGCCAGGAATTTAACTTGCAATATCAGTCTTTTGTCTTCTCTTTAATAGGGAGTGAGTGTCTTATAAAATATCATGGTTTTGTGTAGTAGAATCATACTTCCTTGGAAATCACATCTGGCTGGTGCAATATATTGGGTAAGGTATAATCCTTCTCCTAAGCTTGCCATAAACCTTGCACACTGATGGCCGTTTGTAGTCTGCATTGGGAGAGTTTTTCGCAAGGTAATGGGCTAAATCATCATCATCCATCATCATCATCGAATCCTGCCAGGCAGAAGTAGATGTGGGAGAACTGCCTGGAAAATGGGGAGCTGGGATGCATCAGTGCTATTAAATCTCAACAAGGATTTGCCTTGCTGGAGCTGCATCTGAATACAAGTGCCACTTTAAGAAACAGGCTGAATAATTGTTTTCTTCTTACATCCACTTTCTTTTTTGCTTGTCCTGATGCTTCCCATTTCCAGCTCTGCACAGGTGCGTACTTTCAGAGGCTTCTTCAGTTAGGACTGCAAACAACTGTGTCTGTGAGTGTCTGTGACACAAGACAACTGTGACACAAGAGTGTCTGTGAATTGCTTGTAGGTTGAGGTAAACAAGATCTTATTTGCAGCTTTGCAGGCAGTGAAGTACTTGAAGTGTTTTTTAAAAGTCCATTGATGCATCTTGGCCAGCTCTTGCTGGTGTACAGACATGCCAGGTTTAGACTCCTGTCACACATCTTCCTTTCTAATCTCTGGTCAAAGGAGCTGCCACATTTGAGCAAGAGGTGAGGAGCAAGGTTTCCAGCATTTTGAAGTGTCAAATATCCATCCGTAAAAGCAAGAATAGAGTTCTTAGGTTAAAACTGGAAGATAAGTGTGGGTTTTAAGACTGATTTCAACTTTGCAGTGTTTGTAAGTTCATTTTATGTGCTGCTGCTGCTGCTCGGCTGTTGATTGTTCTGGAGCATGAATAAGAAGATGCAAGCTTTTTTCTTAACCCCTTTTTTTACTTTTTATAAATAGTTTTTATAAGGAAGTTTTTTATTCCCTCCACAAATACCTTTCCTTCTCTCCCACCCCCAACATACCTGTGTCCAGAATAGTGTGGCTTTGGGTCCTTGTTCTCACCTTCCTTTGAAAAACTTGGGTTTTTTCACCTAAAAGGGAAGGGTTATCTCAAAATGAGTTAAGTTGGACCAGCCCTGTGGTTTGTGCAAGCCTAAATTTGCTTATGCAGAGAAAAGGGAAGTGTTTTGTGTCCCATGACCAGGGTCCTGGAGCTCCTGCAAGAGCATTTACCTTACGAAAAAGGACGGGATCTCCCTCTATGATGCTGGCAGCTCGTTTAAAGTGTGGCACATCCCAGGGAACCCGGCCACGAGAGCATGTGAGGTGAAAGGAAGGGCCCAAACACTGCGATTGTAAAACTGTCCCCTTGAGACGTGCCAGTTTCTGGACTTCTCTGGGAGAGTTTGAGTTAATTCTGTACTCTGGGAGAGAACCAGAGTCACCTTGCAGTGTTTAGCAAATGGGAAGTGGCCTTTGGCAGGTGCTCGACCTTGTGTGGTGTCCATCATAAGAGCTTACTTTGACCTTATGGATTGTTTTTTCTGATAACACCCCAGCTGAAAATTTATCAGAGGTGGCTTAAGAAGTGGTGGACAGCAGCAGAGAACTGTCCAAGCTGAGTGTCTACTGAGGAAGCTCTAATGACTGTAGTTAGATTGTCAAAGTTAAGCCTTAAGTCCAAAAAATGACTAGTGCTGCCTGGGGACCCTTTGCTATGGTGATCCATAGTTGTACCATGCAGGGTAGTCTGCTTTGGACACTTCTGCACTTCTCATCTGTGTCTCATTGTTTTAGCAACTAGTTGTTTGGGGAAATAATGTGTTGCTAAGTCTTTTCCAGCAGCTAAACCACAGTAAATCAATTGGCAAGTCATTGGCATGTGGGCAGCCCACCTTTGTCTTGGGGTCCTCCTCAGCAAGAGCATGGCTTGGAATGGTGCTGTGCCTAAATCTTACTTTGCCCAGGCCAGCTTGCTGTGATGATTTTTATCCCTTCGGTGGGTTTCTAAGAGAATTTCTAGGTGTTAAGTTTTAATGCTCTGTGCTTGCTGCGTTCCTGTTGTAAACAGGAAAGTGAATGTGAAATGCTCAGCGGAGGATGTGCTGGCTACTGTGCTAGATTATGTTGATTATGAGTTATTGGTTTAGAAAGAATCAGAAAGAAACTTGAGCCTGTTAGTCAAAGTTCAGGCTTCAGGTTTTAAGGTTGGTTAACTGAACCTGCCTGTACAAGGAGATATAAGAAATAAGATCCCCAAGGTATTCAAAAAGGTGCCTGATTGCTTGTGTTGCAGGCAGTGTTTACAGGTAAGATGATATCCCTGTTGTGTTTGAGAAATCACATTATCACTGCTGCCTCTCCCCAGCCTGTCCCGTGCAGTGGTGTTCAGCCTGTGGTCATTTTCAGTCCTTAACTGATGTTTAAATAAAATAAATCAACTCCTGAAACACAGTTTGGGGTTTCTGAAGTGATGAGTTATGCAAGCGGAAGGGCCTTGAGCAGCTGGACATTGGCTTCCTTGCAGCAGGGAGATGGACAGTGGCGTGGTGCCTTTATTCCTCTACTGGTTGCCTTGAGGTAGAACAGTAATTCTTGACTTTTATAGCAGATTTTTTTGCTTAAATTATGGTAAAACAGAAATGAGTTTGTGAAATCTTCGTCTCATTAACAAGCTGCGCAAGTTGTGGCCCTTGAAACAAGTGAACCAGGTAAGTGGGATGTATTCTGCAGCCAGAATATCTCTTGAAGTAGCACCAGGAGCCTGAGCTGTTCTCAAAGCACAGAGTAAAGCTAAGTCTACTTTTGGTTCATTAAAACCACAGACACATCCCTGAAATGCAACAAGGAAGCCGAGAACAAAGCCAGAGCCGTGTCTTGATACCATCAGCAGTGTGCTGCCGGGGAGCACGTATGTGGCAGGCTCTGCAGGCTGTCTCCTAATTTAAGACCTCTGTATGATTTGTACTGATAAGGAGATCACAGACTTCAAAATTCGTGAGTTGGAAATGATTAAATGTCATGAGTAATAGTGCCTTTGAGCTGCACAGCTCTGCCTCTTGGTATGCGCGTTCATCCTTTCTAGAGGATGTGTTGGGTGTCGTACAACTTCTTTCTAAAACACTATAATTCTGCTTTTGTTGCTAAAAATACTACACTTGGTTCATGAACTTCACTGCATCGAGTGACTCAGGACACCTCCAGAGGTTCACCAAAGTGGTGGTAATGTCTGCTTTGCTGATGGTTGCAGAAGGAAGACTTCTGTGGCCCACCCAGGCAAGTTTGAAATAGCCCACAGTCTTTCTGAGAGTGTAATGACTAACTTACATGTTCATTAACGTGTTATGTTTGGGCTCTGGCAGTGAGAGGCTCTGAAAGACACCCTGGTAATTCTTAAATGAGTAAATTACTACTTTACTACATGCACATGTTAGGTATGTATATTACTAAGCTAGTCTTGACCAACTTTCCAAAAAAATGATCTACAACAATAAAAGTAATAATAGAAGGAAGCAAATTCAGCTAAAGTGTAGTGGCTTGTATTTGTACATGTTTTTCTGTGCTGTGAAGTAACTGCAGAAAGCTGGAAGCAGAAGGCTCTGAGGTGGAAGAGGATGGGACAGTGTAATTCAGCAAAAGTAGGATGATGAGTTACTTTATACTAGCAGCTGCCATTGTGGTGTGTGCATGATTCTTCTTTTTTCTTAACCCTATGCACAGAGGCTTGGTGGCATTACAACAGTTCCTGCTGGGAACGCTCCAAACAGCTGGGTTTCGTGTTGTGTGCAGTCCCTCCTCTCCTGGAAGAGTTGCCCGTTAAGGAGCACAAGTTGGTAGATGCAGCTGGTACACAGAGTAGGAGCTTTTGTGGGATGGTAGGTGTTAGATATGGTGTGAGAAGTGCTTCAGCGGTGCAGGTGTTGAAGGGAGGGATGGAACAAGAGTGGGCATCTGAACTGAAAAGCGTGATGGCATGCCTAACAGAAAGATCCCATCCTCTTTATCTGAAGAATAGAGATGTTGGTGGAGGTTTAGATTTTCCACTGAATGAGGTGGTTTTAAGGTTCAGCATGTGTAGAGCAAAAGCCGTTCTTCCATGTCAGAGGAAAGTATTCCAGTGCTGCCTGAGGGGTAAAGTCACCTTTGTAACATCACAGCTGCAGTTAACATCTTACTAAAAAGAGCTTTGTAGCGGAATTACCTTAATTTTGTCTTGGAATGATACTTATTTCCAAAGGCATTACAGAAGTACTCAACAGACATAACCCTCCTATTGCAGTTGTCATCAGCCTGAGTTGCCCTATTTAGAGTGTTGTTTGCATGACTGATGCTCTACTGAGCTGTTAATAGCAAACTGTAAAGTTAACAGCTTGTGTTTTTATGGCAAAGCATTAAGGAATAGCTTTCCTTTAAAAGAATCCCTTTAGACAAGGTACAGTGAAGTAAAAGGATAGGAAGTGATCTCCTAAATGAAAGCACTTCTGGAGCAAATTGAAATAGCACTATAAAGCGCTTTCATATCTTCCAGAATGATCAGGTACTTTTTTAAGGGGTGGGGTTGTCTTTGGTTATCTGCAAACTGTGTGTTGTGTCTTCTATTAAATTCAGTATACAGTGTCTAAATTGCAATCCAAAAATCATTCTGCTGTCGTTCACCAGAATTGGATGGGCAATTCCTCCTACCCAAATGCTGTAGTCCTAGTCTACAGGCTGAACTGAACGTGGGATAGAGTCCTGGTTTAAGCAGCAAGGCACAAAGGTTTTGCTTCTCTAGAGCCTCAATGAGGTGCAGTGAACTGGAGTTTGAACACCCTAAAATGCTGTAAATTGGCAGCTGTTAATATTTTTTTCCTTAATCAACCCAAATTGGTTAATGGCTCATACATCTTAAAATGTATTTGAGCACTAGCCCTGAAATCAGCCAGTACATCCAGGGTTTGTAGATCTTTGTTTTGGTGGACGGAGAATGTCTTTGTGCAAGTTTTTGGTAGCATATCTCGTAACTTCTGTCAAAATAGGAGTCTGTAGTCTCTGCTGTGAATCTGTCATTTTTCTGGTTGTATGAAGAGGGAACTAAAGGTTGGAGTCCATAGATAAATGGTATGAGTAAGCAGCTACGCCCCTCTGATATGATAACTGTTAGTGAAACACCTTTGGCAAACTTAATGAAGCAGAAAAGAGGATGGTGAGGATGCAGATTGCCAGTGGCTGTCTCCTGCCCTGATCCATATCAAGTCTTGTTCAGATCACACAGGGCAATTCCGGAAGAGCAGACTTGGGGCAGACTTGGCACTTCTCCAGTCCCTGCAACATGGACCCAGTGCAGCACAGCAGCAGCTAACAGCACCTATTCTGGGGAGAATCATTTGGGATACATCTTTCCAAGATGGTATCTTGAAAACAATTTTGAAGCTATAGTATGGATGCCCTAATGGAACACAGGAATCTGTAGCTGTTGGTGCATTTAGACCTGCTTGCTTACTATACATGTGTCAGTAACCTGTGACTAACCTGTGACTGAGGGCATTATCTTTGACTGGAGGATTTGCCAAATCTGGCAGCTAAGATGATCTCTGTAGCGGCCCTCATGTCAGAGCTCAGCCAAAGTGTTCAGGCAATTGGAAGCCCTGAGAGTGAGCCCTGGGGTTGAGAGGGATTGGATTTTACAGCTGGTAGAAGTGCATGGGGAGTATTTCAGTTTTAATGGTTGAATATGTAGTGATGCCTCATGAAAGTGAATCAAGCTGCCAGCCCTGACCTAGAAAGTCTGTAGTAAATTCTGCTAATGATGGTCCAGACTTCATGACTTTCCCTGAAAACCTTTAAAAATGAAACTCCAACCCTGTTGCAGATGGAGATGGACTTCACTTCTAAGAGAGAAGTATGAGTATGTTTATTGACATAAAGCAGTGATTTAACAAAGCTGATAGGAAATTAATGTGATTCAGTGGTGAGATACACTTGATTATTTACTGCATAGAGGACAGGGTCAGATAAAGTTGTCAGGAGACCCTCCCGTTGAGTCATGAGTCTCAGAAAAGAAAGGACCCCCTTGTGTTCTGAACTCCTTCTCAGGGAGGAGTTGGTGTGTGGCTGCATCCACATGCAGTCCCAGACTTGGTCAGTAGTTTATGTCTAAAGGATTAGACATGCACAGTCAATCCTTTATATCCCTTAGCCAAGATTTCGAAGTTTAGAGTGCTATTAGTCACTGAAAAGGGACCTGTGGCAAGTAATCTCTCAGCCTCAAGGAGTAACTTTGAGATGTATCCCTGCTCAAGGGGAGGTCCTGGCATGCAGCCTGCTGCTGTGCAGGAGAGCTCCGCAGGACCTGGGCTGTCCAGTAGTTACGGAATGAGATGATTGACTGACAATTGCATAGCAGCGTGTTTCAGTTGGCTCACGCTTAACTGGCCCTCAAGCCGTTGAGCAAGATTTATGGCCCTTAGCTCTTTTGTTGGTATCTGTCTCCCTAAAGTCCAATGTAACCCTGATGAAGCCATGATGACCACCTGGCTATTGCTTAAGCAGGAAAGGGGACTTGGACGGAAGCTGAGCTGAGTAGTGCTGGTTCTGACTGCTCGTGGGGTTTGATCTTGTCCTGATGTTGCAGGACTGAAGCTGTCCATAATGTGTCTGCAGTGCTGCTCAGTATCACGATTGGCATTTCTCTTTGCAGGCCCTGGTGATACTTTCCTGTTCTTTTCTTCAACGCAGAGTAAGCACCAAGCCCTTAAGGAAAGCAGACTGCATATTAGTTACATGTAGCCAGGTACAGTCATAGGCGCTACAAACAGCTCTTCTTTCATTACGGTCTCACTAAATAATCTACTTTCTGGGGTGTCTGGATATAGGGACAGTAAATTTCCTCTGCAGCTCTCCAAGCATCACATCTCCTCTTTATTTTGGTGACCTAGTTATCAGAGCCTGTGCTTGAAAGGATTAGCACATTCCTGGTTAGCTTGAGGAATACCGAAAGGCACGAGCAAGTGCAGAGTACTGCTCTTTACCTTTTCAAGCCCTGCCAATAGCTAAAAGGGGGTGGCCATCGTGTAGCATCTGTGGTTGGACGTGGGAGGCTCTCCTGTTTGCAGAGGCCATCCTGGGATGGGTTTTCATTGCCTCAGACAATCAGCGCTACTCCACCTTCCTCTGGACGAGCCTCCAGAACAGCCAGGAGAAGTCAAATAGGAGAAAACAATCTCAGAAGCCACGCTGTTTATTTCTGCCCATGTTGGCCTTGCATTCTGGCCAACCAGGGCTTTGTACATAAAATGCTTGCGTTGTGCTGTGTTTTCTATTTTGCTTTTGCACATTGAAAATGATGATGGTGATGGTTTTAATATAGAAGATGAAGCATATTCCTAGGAGTAGACTCGGTCGTCTTCAAAATCTCAGTGCCGAGACAATTTGAAGTCTGTGGATGACATGTCAGATGTTCAAGATTTATGAGAACTCTGCAATTTATTTCCAAAAGTAGGAAATAAATCTTGAATCTTGGAAAAAGAATTTCTTAACTACCCTTCCGAAAGAAGGGTTGAATTAACTATGTGAAAAGGCTTGAGCCCTGCCATTCCTGTGTGCAGAGCTAACGCTTTGCTGTGAATTGAGGCGATCTTGATCTTGGCCAGTGGAGGGGTGATGTGGGAGAACTGTGCTCCTTACACAGGAATTTGCATCAAATTGACCTGCCCAACATTTGGAAACTCCTTTTTGGGAGTTTGTAATCAGAAACTGTTGCTGAGACTCAGCGTTGAGCAGCAGAGAAGTAAACTTGGAGGGATTTAGGAAAATGTGGATGTGTATGTCTGGATCTAGTGGGGAGGAACTTGCAGCAGTGCATGATATCCTAGAAATAAATGCACAGAAATGGCAGTATGGCTGTATCCTAATGTCATTAAGGACTCCACTTAATCAAATACATGTTGCTGTTATCTAGGAAATGGTGACTGGCAGGAGAGGGACACTTGGGTGACTGAAGGGCTGCCTTCAAGGGAGGCTTATAGTGTGAGGGACTGTTTGCAGAGGCCATGGATAACTGGATTAAAGAGGTGGTAATGGGTGCTTGATCTTGCTTAAGCTGGCAAAGTGGCTTTGATTTGATTGTAGGTTATTTTAAGCCAATTTCCCACTAACAATGTTTCTTGCTAAAACAGTCTCTGCTTTCTAGAGTAGGTCTTTGAAAAAAAAATAGAGGAAAAGTGGGGGAAGAGGAAAGGTAGGATGAAATTCAGTGTTCCTTTGTAATTGGAAATGCATGGTGTCCTACAGAGCATCCCTTTGCAGCTGTTGGGAGGGCAGAGCTGAATTTTGCTTTCCACACAGTTAATGTTGAGCTGCTGGCTCTCCAGGGCCAGGGGTTAATCCAGTTGTTTGAGGAGGGTCTCCTGCTGCTTGGCCCCACAGTGGTCCTTGGGGAAACTGCTGTATGTGGAAATGGGACCTCACAGAAGCCCATCGTGTTTCTGCAAGTTGTCTCTTGCTCATCTCTTTGTAGAAGGCTTCCAGGCATTGGGGTTGTTTCCGTTCTTATTCCTTTTTGAGGCAGAACTTTCAGTTTTCTTTAATGGTTTGTTTCACTTCTGTGTAGATGAAGGTCGGGGCTTGAATCTTGATGCATTTATTATTGATAGTGTACACTGAAAATATTAGAGGAATGACTAATGGATTGGTGTGTACTGCAGTAATACTGTTTTCTAAGGCTGTTTATCAAGCTCTAAAATAAGGGAAGCATGGCATAGCTAGGGAGGCTGAGCTCCATGCTGAGCTGTTACTAGGATAATATCATCCCAACTCCAGAAAGCTACAAAGCAATAGCGAACTTGCAACAGCTATATACTAATTCTGATTGTTGTTTTAGAACTTAAAAACACTTAGCTTTAACTGATGAATTACAATAATAAAAGCTAAATTTGGGGGTAGGGAGATGACCTTCCTGAATCAAATTGCTTAATACTTGTATACTGCTGCTCACAGTGCTGGAAATTCTTGCTGAGCAGCTTTGGTGTTGCAGGTGACACCTGGCACTGAGGCAGAAGTAGGAATAGGTGTCAGGAGTCCTCTCAGAGTTCATGCTCCCCGTGCTATCGCTGTGTTTAGTGTCTGTAAACATCTGAAAGCCTCTTCTTGAACTCCTGTCTTTGAGAACGATTTGACAAGGATTAACTAACTTAACATCACTAAATGCCACCAAAAATGAAGGAAGCTTCTTGTACTGTTTTCATTAATGCAGTTGAGGAAATGGTCCTTCATGTCCAAAGCTTTTACTTACGTAGTCAAACTTCATTGCTACTTAAAAGCAAGGAGCAGTTTAAATTGCAGATTATTTTGCGCCCCGTCTGGACTTTGTGCTCTTGTTGCGTGCATCTGTGACATGAATGACACCGACCTGTGTGCAAGTCAAAAGTGGAAGTTCGAGTTAACTCTTCTCTTTAAATGTCATTTCCAGGCATCTGAGGAGGCCTCACTACGGGCTTTGGAGAGTCTAATGACAGAGTTTTTCCACAACTGCACAACGAATGAGCGGAAGCGCGAGATAGGTGAGTTCTTGCCACTGCCAAAGGATGAGCCTCTTTGTTTTTGCTGCCTGCAGACCTCAGCAGAGGACTTGGTTATGTTCAACCAATACAGCCCTAGAAAGTACTCTGTCCCGTACCAAACTGGTACCTTGGCCTCTCCTGCTTAAGAAAAGTCTGACGTAGTTTGTGTTCTGGAGATCCCATGTCAGTAACCCTCTACTGCTGTGAGCATGGAGATGGCTTGTCTCAAGGGTATTAAGTTGGTTAGGGTAGCAGAAGGATGTTAAGTTTTTCTCTGCCTGCGCATTGTCCAATTGCATATGCTGGAAAACCTCTACCTTCTGCCTGGAGATGAAGCATGAACTTCAGATTTGTTCGGCATTAAGAAGGGAAGCAGAAAACTGGCTTAGCTAATGTGAAATGACAAGTACGAATAAGCAGTGAGGTTTCATTTTGGCTGGTGTCCTGAAAACCAGCAGAGATCTTATGAGCTGTAGAAGCTCTTTATTACCTTCTTGCATCTGTCATTGATGGCTGTGAATAGGCAGTTCGCTTTTATGCTCGAACTTCTGCCATCTCTAACTTCAATACCAACAGTCCCGGCAGGAAAAACTTCTCCCAGAGATCTGGTAAAATAAAGAATAAGCGTCTAGGCAAGGGTGAGTCTTTTTCCTGTTGTGGAGATCTGCTGTGGAAAAGGTAAAAGCCTTCAGCACCCCCCATTTTCCTGCTTAAGTTGCAGGAAAGAAACAAATTGATTAAGGATTCAATGTGATTAACCTGTAAAACAGCCCTGTAAAGTTTTCCCTTTGCCACGTTTGGTATGTAGTCACTCGAGGCGAGGTGACCGGATCCTGTACCCGAGTGTTCAGAGAGGATTTTTAATATGCTGACCTACAGCAAAGTCAATGGCTCTTGGAGCAACTGCATTCAGACAAGGGGTTTTATAACACTGTGCAGGATCTGAAGTACTCGTGTTTCGCAGTGACCTGGTGTCCCAGCATTTGGCTTTTACAAACAAAATGGTAATGCTCATAGTATGATTGCTGTGTAATTTAATATTCTGCTATTAGTCTGGTGTAGTATTTGTCCAAACTGTATTCTAAAGTGACATACCTGTTTCATTAAAGCCTATTATTAGGTTACTTTTAATACTTTGGAGTGGGATTTTCATCTTTTTTTCCCTCCTCCAGGCTGAGTCATTCCCTGAACATGGGATTTCTTCCACATGCTCAGTGTGTTACTGTATTACCAGTATTACCATTGTTATGGATTTGTTCACAGGTTAAGAATCACTGTAATTTTTTAATACTTTGGTTTTTTTAGAGGAGCTTTTAAATAACTTCGCCCAGCAGATAGGAGCCTGGAGATTCTGCCTTTATTTCCTCTCGAGTACAAGAAATGACTATGTCATGATGTACAGTTTGACTGTGTTTGAGGTAAGCTGTGGCTGTTGCCTGCTGAGTGCATTTTCTGTCTGGTGCAGATTTATGTGGCAATTGATTTGATTTGAAAATGTTTGTCTGAAAGGGCAGTCCTAGTAAGTACAGTGCAAAAGGATGCCTTTATTGTGCTCTCCTAGAGAAGCTGCTTAATGGCAAGCTAAGAGTAGGAGAATATGAATCATTGTACACAAATTGAAGAATTCATTTCCTGGCATCTCTCAGTACAAACTACCTCCAGTTTCAGAGGCTGCCTGAGTTTTCTGCACAATGCTTTTAAGAGTCTTATTGCTTTTATAGTATTTTTATGGTCAGAAAGATGTGCGTTATTACCTGCTACTCCTGCAAACTGTAATGCTAAGAGGGAAGACAAAGTTTTCTTTATTTTTCTGGCATCTCTTAGTTGCGGTTGATGTTCTTGAACTACATCCCGCTAGTTTATGTGCTAGACGTAGCGGTAAGGTCTCTTTTAGAAGACCATATCCCACCTATTTATAAAAGAAAAAAGCTATGGTTAAAAGCCTAAATATTGATCTGTGTATCTACTGGAAGAAACAGAAGTCTTCTGTGAGCAGCTCTGTTTTATCATCTGACTTCTTTGCGACCACTGCAGTGTTTTTCCTTAGCAATAGTCTGGGGTTTGGTCAGTGTCACACCTCACCCTGGTCTGTTCCTGGCCTCTGTGTTGTGTTCTTGGCTAGGTGGGCAGACTGAGCTCTGCTCCTACATCAGAGGGGTGTTTACATCCTTTGCAGTGGCCACTTTTTAGATGGATCAGACAACTCTTTATTATCAACAGGCTTATCCACTTTGTTTGTGATGACTTCTTCACTTGAAATGTTAGCTTTATTTATCTGGACTTGATCTGCAAACTGAATCTGGTTTTAAAAGGGGGTAATCATGACAGAGGGTGTGGGGGTTGATCCTTGCTCTGGGGGTGGACGCCACCCAGCAGCACCATGAAATAATTAAGCTGATTTTTATGAAGATTAAAACATATTTGATTACTGAGCCTCTGCTTTCCCCCTGGGAGGGGGGTGTAGTACTGAAAAACTAATTGTACCCATAACTAAGCAGAATAAAGAAATCATTGTCCAAGTGTAAAGTGAGGGACATAAATCTAGAGCTCAGTGAGAGATTAGGATCTCACCATTGATAGCTTGAATTGCCAAAGTTAATTACTGGAGTTCTGCCCATTCAGCTGGTCCTCATAGCAACTTCATCAGTCTTCGATTGTCAGAGTACTGAATGTCAGTAAATCATGTATGTAAACATAGGGATTATTCCCAAAACGTTCATGAGAATGTTGTGTTTTCTAGAGTGTCTAGGAAGTTAACAGTAGATCTGGAATAAAAATCCCATGGCCAACTTCCAGATGAACCTTTTTCACTTCTTGCTTTTGGAGAAGAGAACGTCTTCCCAAAACCATTTCACAGGTGGAGAAAGCTGCCACTTCCAGGTCAGATGAGTAGGACAAGACTCAGTGGGCATTAAAGCATGAATGTTAAAACTTAAACGTCTTCCAGTTTTATTGGGGATTATGAAACTCTTATTCTGGACTTGCAGCAAGAAACTCTTGTTTGGTTTGGTTGTCATTGTTTTTAAGCAATAACTTCTGGATCTTCTCTGTGAGAGCACCCAGAAAGCTACCTTTTTGAGGAACTCGATGTGTAAAAGTACCTCTGTAGAGTAAGTCTGCACTGTGAATCGGATCTGCTTTGACTGTAAATAATCTTCCATTATCTGCAAGAAACCCCTTTGCGGCATCTCCTTCTTATGGGTTCCCCAAGCTATCTGACTGTAGATGAGTACAAACTTTGCCTCAGTAGCAAGTCCCCTCAGTAAGTTACTCTGAGAGGCTCAGCTCCTAATGCTCCAGAGCCTTTAAATGGGATTGTAGCATGGCAGGAAAGCAATTTGCAGCTCTGCCTTCTTAAGGATTTTGTCTGGCTTTAAGTGGACTAAAAGCTTTCAGTTAAAGTGGTGCCCTGTCACTGCAAGGCAGTAACTCTGGTGACCTTCAAGCTTAAGGAGACCCGGCTGGCATCAGAGTCATCTAAAACTGGAGTTGCTTCCCCTCTTATTTTTTTTTGTTTCTGCTCCATACAAGACTATGCTTCCCTCTTGTTTTACAGGGAAGATCTAGGCACCCAGTATTAAAGGATGGTGGAATAATTTATAGGCATGCCAGACCAGTTCTGCTTGACCCAAACCCACTTAAAATCGCACCATTGCTGACACTTGTCAGTTAATAGAAATGATGGTGTTTTCTAGGAGCAGCAATTCCTGGGGCACTGAAACCCATCTTGTGTGAAACGCTCCTGTTGGAGGACTTGTACACATCTGATACTCTTGTGGTGGGGGTGGGTTTTTGTTAGATCTCGTACCTACATGCAGTGCAGCTCGTAAAGCTCAATGGGTTTTGTTCAGCAGCTTGAGCCATCTCTGTCTTCAGTTGCCTGAGTACTCCTTTAGGTAGCAAAGCTTATTCCAAGTTAGTGATGTGGGGTTTGCCCGCCATGAAGCTGCTCTTGTTCTGCCTAGCTTAGTTTGCACACATTCTACATGTTGTTAAAGGTATCAGGGCTGGTACTGGGCTGCTGAGCTATTAAAGCATCTTAAATTTGAGCTCTTTGCCCAGCAAGATAGATGTTGGAGCTCTAACAAAAGAGAAACATCTGCTTAAACTGCTAATACGCACGCATTTCGTTATCTGTAGGTCTGCTCACAGCAGTAGTGAAGGTTGAACTACAACAAATACTGCTCAGGCATGGCCAGTGTGAGGCCTGGATGGCTATAACCTTTCCCCTGCCTATGCAGTGTGGCAGGGACAGTCAGTCCTGGGATGTAAGATGCAGCTGCTCTGTTGCTGCACTATGTGTCTGGTTCTCTTGACGTTTAACTCAACGAAGCAGGTCTAAGACGAGCTCGTTTGAGAGGTCTGTTTCTTTTCCAGAACCTAATCAATAAGATGTGGCTTGGGGTCCCATCTCAAGACAAAATGGAGATCCGCAGCTGCCTGCCCAAGCTTCTTCTGGCTCACCATAAAACTCTGCCTTACTTCATTAGGAACAAGCTCTGCAAAGTCATTGTGGATATTGGCCGGCAAGACTGGCCAATGTTCTACCATGACTTTTTCACTAACATCTTGCAGGTAAGGAGTTTATAAAGAGAAAACTTGTATTAAACTTATATTAATTCATGGAGAGATGTTGTTTCCTTGAGTCGTGACTTGACAGAGGTTAAAAAGCTACATGAAAAGCAAAATTGCTTCTTAAACTCATCTTCCTTTTTAATTTTGCAGATAAACCATAGCTTCCTACATGGTACTTTTCTTATGTTAATGTGTTTTGACAAAGCAACAAGTATCAACTGCAGTTTGAATTGTAACTATTTCATCATTATAGACTGGTTTGGGTTGGAAGGAACCTTAAAGCTCATCCAGTTTCAACCCCCTGCCACGGGCAGGACCACCTTCCACTAGACCAGGTTGCTCAAGCTGCGTCCAACCTGGCACTGAACACTGCCAGGGATGGGGCAGCCACAGCTTCTCTGGGCACCCTGTGCCAGTGCCTCAGCACCCTTACAGGGAGTAATTATTGAAGATTTAGGGGTTGTGGGTTCTTTAAAGGTAAAAAGTCAGTAACACTATGGGTACATCCCAGGATGATTCTCACAATTGAAGTTTCTGAATGTGGCTGTTGGGGATGTTTCACCTAACAGGCAAAGATACCCTAAAACCTTTGGTGCCTCATCATGTAAAGTCACAGGTGGAACGTTGTTGGGTGCTTATTAAGAGGGCTGTTGCAGGAAGACCAAGTATGTATTGGAGGATCCTGGTTGAGACAGTGCCATCAGTTTGAATGTTGGTTGTAATTCAGCATCTTCAGAGTGAAGCCTTGAGCCCGGTGAACAGCTCTTTGCCACTGGAGCCTGAAGAGGCTGGTACAAACCTCTTCTGGTTTAAGGACCTTGTTTCCATTTCTCTTAAAATTAGTCATAATTGGCATAAAGAGGCTGAGTGTAAACTGAAGTGCTGTGCAGTCTTTTTTCTGCTGACGTAGTGAGGTGGTTGAATGCAGCTATGCCCACAGACAAGCCACAGGCAGTTATTTAAATAAATCAAAGTGCTTGAGTGTCATAAGTTTCTTTAAGGGAAATGGATCTAGTATTAATTTCAGTTTTAAAAATGTGCTAACCTGGCCTACAGAGCCTGATACTAACTGGTGTCATTTCTTTTCAGTCAGCTTTCTGTAGTCATGTAGCACGGCGTGTTGCAGCTTTTTCCTGGGTAGTCGATTTGACGACGAGACAACTTTCTAAGCTTTGATTTCACCTGGATATGAGCTGAAATGCTGTCTCAGCTTCTACTTGCTTTGGAGGTTATTGCAGAGCCCAGTTTGGGAATCTGTTTTTCCTTAAGCTTCTCCTTTTGGACTCAACTGCAGAGGAAAATGATCCTATAAATTAACTTCTGTCTCACCTCCCAAAATACTCAGTGAAAGTGAACTAAAACACTAATACTGACCTCCAAATAATGAAGAGTAGCGCAGGAGCAGAATGAGTTGGTTTTGGAGTTGCAGGTGACTCCTGTCTCAAGACTTCTGAGATCATTTGAAGCAATTGGTTCGTTCTTTAGTATTAAATTGCATCCCAGTACTTCAAAGCTTTTACTGAACCATTTGAGGGCTGGAGAGAAGTGACTTGGACTGTTGTGTGGTCATTATGCAAACACAGAAGGTTCTACTTTGCTTAAAATTACTGAAGTACCAATCCATGGTATTGCTAAATTTCCTGGTATTGTCAGAAAATACTCTGAGAGAAGACAGTTCAGAGTCTTTGCAACTTCCTAACAAGTTGTGTGTTTCATTTGATTCCTTAGCTGTCTGCTCCTGTGCCATCGTGCTTCTTTTCTGAAAGCCAAGCTCATATACATCTAGACCAAGAGCTTTTGGATGGGTGTTTTTCCCCAGTGTGTAGACTTAGCAGTGTTAACTCAGCCTGTCTCTGGCTTGGAGGGTCAGGGAGATTAGGACCCAAGTCAGGCTGTGTTACAGAACTTGTTACTTCAGGGATTAGTTGTAATTGTGTTTGGCTTTAGTCTTCTTTTTCTCAGAAGGGGTAGTGCATAAACCATTTTGGATGTTCCAGGTCAGCAGTGAAGAGCAGTGCTGTCTTTCAGCTGAAAATAAAACTTTGTCCCACCTGAGTGTGTCTTTCATAATCACAGTGGCTACCAAGGGCAAGAATCCTTTTCTCCAGTCCTCTTCTTGCATGTGGTGGAAGTTCTGTTTTTAGGGGAAATACGATTTACAGTTCGAGATGTGGTACAGAGGCAAGGAGAGCTTGGACCCCTGAGCTGTGTTCTGGTGTCAGCTGATGTTCGCTGCAGCTTTTTTGTCTGCATGGAGAGGGCTGGGCTTTTTAGTAAGAGACTGCTTGGCTGCTGGTGCAGGCTCCTGAGCCCAGCGTGGCTGCAGCCCTGTTATGTGGTGAAACTGCTGGTGCTGAGGCAATTCTGAGAAGTGGTGATGTCAGCAGAAGGCAGTAAACAGGAGCAACAGACTGTTCCTGGTAAACATGGTGAAACACAGAATGTGTACAATGACATTAGGAAAGCTCTCTTGAAACCCCAGGGATTCCCATGGTACTTAACTGTTGCAACATCATTGATTAATGTCTCAGGAAATCAAATATTTGCAGTTCTCTTCCTTCAGCATGCAGTGCTGCAAACTGTAGGAACTGATACTTGAGCGGTCTCGAAGCACTTGTAAATGCTATCATCACGTTCCACTCATGTTTTCCCCTCAGTTAATTCAGTCTCCTGTGACCACTCCTCTGGGGCTGATCATGTTGAAAACTACTTCGGAAGAACTGGCATGTCCAAGGGAAGATCTTAGCGTGGCCCGGAAAGAAGAGCTTCGCAAGCTGCTCCTAGACCAGGTGCAAACAGTGCTTGGGCTCCTCACAGGTATGAGTTACTGCTCTTGAACCTTGAAACAAATCTCCTCCTTCACAAGCTTTAAGATGCTAGAACATTCTGGGTTCAGTGAAGCAACATGTTGGTAATATAGTGGCTGCTCCTGTAGTTTGAACAGTCGACTCTACCGTTAGGCATTTGGGTCAGCTTACTATGAAACAACTCGTGTAGTAGAGCGGCTGTATAGCTACATGTATGCCTCTCCTTATTTAGAGAGATTACGTGTGTAAGCACTTGGTGATTTTCTTGGGCTCACTAAGAGAAGACAGTGTTCCTTGTCAAAACACTGAAGATGTGTTCTACCAAAGTTCTCTTGCAGTCTCCAGTATGTCTGTTGATCTGTCTGTCTCTTAGCAAGCCGTTCTGAAAAATCTCTCTTTGGGCAGGTATTTTGGAGAGCATCTGGGACAAACACAGCGCTACTGCTGCCACTCCACCACCGTCCCCAACTTCAGGAGAAAGTGGTAAGGATGGCTAAAGCTAGAAGATATTTCTGCATACTTAAACTTGCAACATCAGGCACAGATTCCTTTCTTTGCTGTTTAATCTCTTGTAATAACCCTTTCCTAGAGCTTTTCATAGGACAACAAATTCCTGGTCAGAAAGACAAACCTTACACAAAGCAATTTCCATTGCAGGGGATACCCCACAGAAAACGTCACCTTGTTGTAAAGTGCACATATAGCTTCTTGTTTTCCTCAGATGGCAAAAAGCTTTCTGAAATGTCAGTGCAGAATGCTCTGACATCAGGGATTTGGCTTTGTCCTATCTGAATTTCAGCTGTAAGTGCATCAAAAGCCAAAGTGGAGCAAAACTGAAGACCTAACTGAAAAAAAAACGGTGGCTAGAACGTTGTGTGTGTATGTGTGTATATATACTGAAAGTTTGTTTTTTCTACTTATTCCTGTTAGTCTTTTGCATGGATATTTAATTTATCTAAACTCATTTACATATATTTTGATAGTTACCTTAAATAGAGAATTTCTGTGTTTGTGTACTTGACTCACACTTCATTTATACTGTGAAGTCTGAATAGGGGTGGATGCATTAAGGTCACCCCAGGCTTAATGCTTATCTTGATGACCACCAGTTTTTCTTGCGCCTTGATGTAACATGGGTTGTTGTTACCTTTGGCTTACCCAAGCATTGTCCAGCAGATTGTGGTGTCTTTGTTTCTGCTCTTAGGAAAACAAAGTAAGGAGGAATACTAGGATGCAGTGAAATCAGTATGTTGTCTGGTCTTGGCTCTGTCTACCTTTAACAAGGAAAAAGAAGGGCTTAGGATCTGGAGCCCAGTTGTACATAGGGAGAAGATGAAAGGCTTGTGGATCCAGTATTTCCTTCTCCAGGGTCATACTGATACCCAGTTGTGCTTGGTGCTGTTTGTTCTCTGAGTTAACACAGTTATCCCTTTGTCTCTCTTGTCTTTGGGACCTTAAACAGTTAACTCAGAGTTGCAGATCACTTCCTTCTGGCCACACTGCACTAGTAGCTTAAGACAGCTGCCTGTGCTAAGCTTTTGTTGATGTTTTGGTGAGTGTTAAAACTTTCACGTTTAAGTTTGGGCAGAATTTCAAGTGCTGCTTTCCTGTAGAAGAGCTTAACGCACTTCTATAGTTATATACAAAACACGCTTAATGGGAAGAAATATTTCCATGTGCTTAAACAGGGTGGATTTTGCTGTAGCTTGCAAGAGTTTGAAAGAAATAAAATATTAACAGAAAACTCCAAGACTTGTGTTACTTGGCAAGAGTGAGTGTGCTGCAGGAGTGCAGGCTTCACCCCCCTGGCAGCAAGAGCCTCAGTGCTTTCATAAGATTGGGGTCTTCCAGGGGAAAAAGCTGGTTTATGTTGGTGTCAGCTGTTGGTAGCCAGTTCTTCAGTGGTCAAGGACTCCATGTTGGTACAAACCAGGTTGGGTTGCTTGGTGAGCCCAAGTGTATGCTGCAGATGCTGGTTGATGCAGGTATATCCAAGGCCATGCCTGCAGGAGGGGGTGCTGCACCATGAACAGCAGCTTCCAGAATTAACTTGGAAAAAACTAACACTGTTTTGGTTCCAGGTGCTGTTAACTTAAACTGATGCAACCCAGAAAATCTCTGTTTTGTTGTCTAGAGTTGTAATAAAAAGCAGTGGAAGGAATTCTGGGCTGATTGCTGGTGGGAGCCAGTGCGAGGCGTCCTCTTGGCTCCTCAGTGAATCGCTGCATGGTGCTTGTGGTGAGGCAGGTTTTCATCCACCTATGCATTCACCGTGTGACTTTACAGTTCTCAAAGTGAAAGCATGCTGCCTTTCTGTTCTTGGTCTTTCCTTTCTCCCCTTTCAGGGAAAACAAACAAACTGTACACAGCATCTTTTCAAGGTAATTGCTAGTAATGGAGACTACAGTGCAATTCCTTTAGCAGTTCAGGCTTGGTTTCATTGGGTCCTCTTATGCAAACTTGTTTATTTGAAACTTTCTCTGTTTTTCTTCTGTACTCTGCCTCAGCTGCTCTCTCCCTGTTAAAATTGGCTATGATTCAAGTTCTTGAAGTCCAAAAGGAAAAGCACTGAGTGCTTCCCTCTTGTCCACTGCTTGCTCACTTTCTGGTTTCATGAAGAGCTATCTTCATTTCCTTTATTAACCAAATGTCCTTTGGGTGGCTATTTGAGGACAGTTGGAAGATCCACTGTGGAGGAAGAGCACTGGTGGAGTTGCTAATATGAGTTGCTAACATTGAGAACCTATGAGGTTTAAAGACAAATACACAAGTCTGTAGTGGTGAGTGGTAGTCCTAGTGTTGTACATCTATGGGTCCTTACTTGCAGGCAGAGACGAATGTGTGATTGGTGAACTATGGGACAAACATGGGTTTAGTGAAACGGACATTAAATTCTGCACTGGAGATGTTAGTTATTTCTCTGTCCTTAAAGTCTGTGAAATCTGTGAGCTGACCAAATCTTTTTACCCACATAGTTATATTTGGGTCTCATTTGTGCAGCAAAGTATTCCTGTTTACTGCTGACACTTCAACTTTTTTTTGTTGCTTAGATGAGACCACCATCTTTTTCTCCTTATCTTTAGGTGAAATTAAAGGTGCTCCAAAAAGGAAAGTAGGCTTCAGAGTCCTTATAAATATTTAATATCCTCCATCAGAGCCAAAATCTCTTTAGGAACTTGGAAAAGCCATGCTTCCTGTTTTTGTACAGGGAAGCAGAGTGGTTACTTGCAACTCTTGCATAGTTCTTAAATAGCACTTAGAGACAATGTTAAATTCGTTTCTCATACTGCTTTAGCAAAGGAACTCTGATAACATCCTATGTTGGGAAACATTTGAGTTACTGCATCAGTATAGAATTTACTCAGCAATAATGTCTTGGCATCCACATTGCTGTGCATGATTTATAGCTCTTTCCTTCGTGAGGCGTATGCAGTCGCGTATGGTGAGCAAATGAGAAGCATAAATGTTTGCTGCTGCTGACTTGTGCAGAATAGCCTCATTCCAGCCCCTTGTGCACAAATACATTTGATCCTGTAAATTTATCCCCTCTTTGCAAAGAAGTCAGATATAACTTAAAATCTGAATTTCAGTAATTTAACTGGGTGCAAAGCACTGACTGCTATGAGTTACAGAGCCCAAATTTACGGTTTCTGGTGCTGATGGATTGAAAGATGTCAGTCTTTGATTCTCATTGATTTTTGTGGAGCTTGCTGGAGTGGACATTTGGAAGAAGCATATCTGCTTCTATAAAAACACAGTGCAAGCAGCTCTCACACTGCAGCCTATGTATAGTTGTGGATGACGCCATGGGGGCTGCTTTTATGTAAAGACTAAATGCAGGGTTATCTAATTCCGCCAAGGCAGCACAAGGCCTTAAGTTTCTGGAGCAGAGCGGAAATAAAACAATGCTAAGGTATGACGGGGAGTTATGAATTTAGTGATGTACTACATCGATCTTGATAATAACTGGAGACTTAAAGGGGATCTGTTCACCATGTGTACTTCTGAGTGCTTTGGAAATAGCTCAGTCAATCATACCTGTTATTTTCATACTGCTGGTGTCATACTGCAGGTCATTTCACTTTCCAAAGGGAAAAAAAAAGATTACTTGGATTTTCTGTGGAGACCTTCACCTTCTGTAATGTAGGAAGTGCCTGTGCATTTCTAAAGGTGAAGACATTTGTACTCCAGAGTATTGAATAACCTGGCGAAGGTGAATAGGTTTGCAGCATGTGGAAGCCTGCAAGATAGCCGTCAGCTTCTGTGGGGAAGGGCAGCTGACCTGGTGGTGTCCACTTGGATTTCCATAAAGCTTTCAACAGGGCTTTGTGGTGAAAGCTTTAGAGAAAGCAAAGACCATCAGGGATAAGGAGTCTCTGGATCATTAATGCATTGGGTAGAAGGCAGGAGACAAAAGGTAAGGGGAGATAGTCCCCTCTTGCCATGAGAAAGGATGTCACCTGTGCTGTACTGCTTGGAACTGTGCTCATGGGCATTAGAGGCTTTGGAAGAGGGCTTAGTAAAGAGACAAGGAGGCTTGTCAAGGGCATTAAGATGGTCAAAATGGTGAGGAAGAAGGTGTGACTGAAGACCTACAGGAATGTCTTGTATGTCTGTGGGCAAGTGGAAGGTGAAGAACAACGCAGATAAGTATAACCTGTGTTTGGGTTATTCTCTCTCTCTCTCTCTCTCTCTGTGTATATATATATGTACACACACTCATGCCAAATCACAGGTTCGAAACTCACCCTCAGTATGCAGAATTCCCTTCTGAGCGTTGCACCATATCATTCAACAGAAAATTAGGTCAGGAGCAGTCAAAAATCTGCTGCAGTGCTGTGTGAGTTGAGGTTCATCTTCACCTTGAATAGTGGCTCCAGTTCTGGTCTTCCTATGAATGACTGATATAATGAAATGATTGATAGCTTTGTAGAAGGCAGTAAAGGTGATTGAGAGTATTGAATAGCTTCCATATAAGTAACAAGAAAAGTGGTACTCTTCACTCCCTCAAAGAAATTGAGAGCCAGGAGCTGCAGGCTGCAGTAGAAACCTATTGAGTGACGTGAATGGAAGGAGATGATTTCTTTTCCCTGTTTGGGTACAGAAAGATAGGAAGTGAAGCAGTCAGCTGACAAAGCCCCAAACCAAACCTGTCTTTGCATGATGTATAGTTAAGCTGTGGAACTCTGTCACAGAATGTTGCAAATACAGAGTTTATGTGTCTTCAGTTGGAGACTAGATGAAGTCATGGAAGGGGGGTGCCTGCTCATGGCAGGGGGCTTGGAAGTAGATTATCTTAAGGTCCTTTCCAACCCTAACCATTCTGTGGTTCTAATAAGTCCTGAGGCTGTGGAGAATCGCTCAAAACCCTGCCTGGCTTGGGATACCTTTGTAAGGCGAGTGGTTGGAGGCTGGGGAATGTGGTCTGTGCCTGCCTGGGCTTTTGGTCACTGACAAAAGGTACCATATTAAGTAGGCTTCTTGGTCTGACTCAGAACATCTGCTCTTACGTCATTCACAAGCTATCACATACAAGCAGACGCAACTCTGCCGAGGCTCAGTAAAACATGGCTGTGCCAGAGAACTCGTGCAAGCTTACATCAAGGATGGTTGACCTTGTGAGGGGGTGAATTTATCCTAAATTCCTAAAATACGTGCCATGGCGCTGCTGTTTTCTGAAACACTGTGGGTGTGCTTCCCAGTCTGATCTAATGTGAGGTCTGCTCAAAACTCCTGAATTCCTGAAGAGGAAATATCCCTGGTTCATGACAAGTCTTTGTGCACTAGCCTGCTGAATGCCACAGGCTCTGATAGCTTTTGCTTTATACCTAGGGCTGGTCAATTGCAGCTGTTGAAGGGAATTGCCTTGGCTTGCAATGCAGATGTGTGCTTTGTTTTGCAGGTGACCTGTTGAGTAGCCTGTTGCAGAGTCCCAGTGCAGCCAAACTATTGAACCAGCCAATCCCCATCCTTGACACAGAAAGCGAATACATATGTTCCCTGGCGCTGGAGTGCCTGGCACACCTCTTCAGCTGGATCCCTTTGTCTACTAGCATCACTCCATCACTCCTCACCACCATTTTCCACTTTGCCCGCTTTGGCTGCGACACCCGTGGTCGGAAGATGTCTTCTGTCAATGGCAGCAGCCAGAACTCAGTGTTGGGACAGGAGCGTGGCCGTCTTGGTGTCTTGGCTATGTCTTGCATCAATGAACTGATGTCTAAGAACTGTGTGCCTATGGAGTTTGAAGAGTATTTGCTACGGATGTTCCAGCAGACTTTCTACCTCCTGCAGAAGATTACCAAGGAGAACAACGCCCATACAGTGAAGAGCCGGCTAGAGGAACTGGATGAAAGGTAAGAGCAGCCAACAGCTAAGTAGCTCTGCTAGGGCCTCTTGCTTTCTAAAGGACAGTCTTTATTACTTTGTAGTCATGCATGGTGTGTCTAATCGCCTTTTTTTCAGAGTACTGTGCTGAGGGAGACAGGCAGAAAGGTAGGTGCCTACAGGTAAGGCTCTGGTGAGGGGCTGAGTTTGCTAAGGGACAATGGTGGCACACGCTGGTATTCTTCCTGTCCTTTTCCTCCCCTTTCCCCCAGTTCGTTACTGTTTGACTGCAGGTCTGAGGTGGCACAAGAGCTGAATCTGCCCTTCATTCAGTTGTAACAGAAAACAGAAGAGGCTCAGTGAGGTAAAGGCATTGCAGTATCCCCTTTCGTGGTCGGTATCTGCCTTCTCTGCTTGAACTCAAACATACAAAGAGTGGGTAGATATTCTACGAGTCATGACTCGAAAGAAAATAGAAGTAGTTTCCTACCCTTCACTGAGATGTGACAGTTTCCTCATTGCTTTTTCATTTTTACTTTTTTTTTTTTTAAAACACCACCAAAAGACAGCCTCGGGAGCTCCGTTTATGGCAGCAGTGAGTGGCTCTGTTGCAGGGGCTACCTGTCTTGATGGAAGGCAGCAAGGAAGATACATCTTGGGAGAGTGTGTGTTGTCATGTTCCAGACTGTTACTGCCATCTTTTTTGCCTAAATCAGCTTAATTCTTTGATATCAGGTATCCCTCCTCCATAGAATCCCAGACTGGTTTGGGTAGGAAGGGTCCTTAAAGCTCATACGGTTCCAACCCCCTGCCACGGGCAGGGACACCTTCCACTAGACCAGGTTGCTCCAAGCTCCATCCAACCTGGCCTTGAACACTGCCAGGGATGGGGCAGCCACAGCTTCTCTGGGCACCCTGTGCCAGCACCTCAGCACCCTCAGTGTCTTGCTATTGTGTTGAGTGGTTGAATCCGCCTGTTGGCAGGTGGTGGAAGAGGTGAGGACTTGGAGGGCTTGAAGGCTGCCTGTAGTTTTGTGTCAGGCTGCTGCTGTGGGGAGCCTGGCAGGCTGGGGCTAATGGTGGCAAATAGGTTGTGACTGTGTGAATGTGCTCAGTGTCCCGTTACAGATACATGGGGCTGCTGTGTAAAATGATCCCAGGTGCAGCTGCAAGGACTTCTAGCTTTTGGGTGCTTTTTGTTGGGTTTTTTGTTTGTGGTTTGTTGGGGGTTTTTCTTAAATATCAAGAATGAAAACAAATTGAGGAAACAAACTGTAGGTCCATCTGTAGATATGATTTGCATGTTTCTTCTGTAAAATGCCATTTTTCCGTCTCTTTAGATGTGTAACTTTAGGGTGATTAATTTAGATTAATCATGATTTCTGCTTAACAGTAAATTCTATTTGTTCATTTTTTTACTAACTTGCTCCAACTTCAGTATCACTGGGTCCTAGAAATAAGACGTGTATGAATGTGCCACCATTGCATACAAAGTGTGTGCACGGAGGTGCCAGGATTTTCACTCTGGATTTCAGAAAAGCTTTCCTGGACCCCCACAATCTCTTGTATGACTTTGTTCTTTCTTTTATGGAAAACATGAGCAAGCAGCCTTCACTGGCAGGACTGCAGGAGGTCTCTATCTGTGTTGGCCTTTGTGGTATGGTGTTGACATATCATCGTGTGCTTAGATATGTTATCTGCAGAGATTTGTTGGTGTCTGTAATTGTGGGACCCCTTCATTGTGAAGGTCTGGAATAGGAATGTAACTAAGATGTTCTGGAAACTGGAAAGATTTAGCTGGCTTCTGGAGGAGTGGAGCTTTCTCTAGGCTGACTGTCCTCTCTGTGGAAAAGGATGTGAGGATTTTCCCTTTGTCACTGAAGGGCATAGCTGTGCTTGTATGTCCAGCTGTACTGCATGAAAGTGTCATCTTGGCTTGGACTGAAAAAAATCCTCGAATCATAGAATGGTTATGGTTGGAAGAGGCCTTAACAATCACATCCTGAAGAGAACTGGCACTGAAGAAACTTCAGTTAGTTTGCTGTCTTCAGAACCTACTTGCCCTGGGTCTGTTCCTTCCCGTCCTCTCATGGTGCTGGTTGTTTTAATTCTTTTACAAAGTGGTCTTGAGCAGCTGGTACTACCAAACTAGCCCAGAAAAAGAGTAAGCTTAAACTATCTTTTGCTCTATTTGTGTTTGGTTTTAACGTAAAGATCCCAAACCATGGCAAGTAAGGATCCAACCAGTGGCCCAGTGGCTGCAGAAGGACCTTTGGGGCTGGCAGAGCTAGGGGCCAAGGGAGAATTTCACTGGTCTGAGATGAGAAGCTCTTCAAAAACGAAAAAAATTAAAAGCATGGAGGAGGTGTTTGGATCTGGACTCTTTCTTTTCCTGCTGGCTTTACTTTTGAAGTGTTTGATCTGTGATCAGCTGTGTTTAGCGATCTCCTGTGAAGTAGGCAATGCCAAATAAAAAGGAAACTTAATCTTTTTGCATATTCAAAGTATTATGTGGTTTTGTAGGCTTCTAACAACCAACAGTGCTGCAGCTCTTTGTTAGCTGGCAGTGCTTATGGTCTTGAGTGAGATGTCATTGGGAAGAGTAGGGTTCCCCCCCCAGAAAGCTTGCAGAAGGGGAGAGCAAGGCAGTACAGTAAAACCAGTCTGTTAATGTGTGTCTGAAGCTTTGCTAAGCCTAACCCTTTAGTTAAAAGAAAAACTTCAAATGCTCTTGCACTTCAGAGCTCTTGCCATGTGGGAAGGAAGGAATTCTCTGCACACAGCCCTGCCACTGGATTGCTAGAGCTCTCAATGTGTATGGTGCTGCAATACATTGGTCCTCTGAAGGTTGTATTGAGCTAATGGAGTATTGAACACTCTTCTGTATAGGTACACATGAGGATGACTTCTAACCTCGATGAAGCTTGTGTTCTGCAGGGTGTGTTCTTATTCTCTAGTAAAATCTTACCTATCCCACTGTGGTATTGGTAATTGTCCCCCAGGTGCATACTTGGGAACACCCAGTGCTTCACTGAGGTTGCAGTCTTGCTGGACTCCCTTAAGTGTTGGTAGGAGGCTTCCTTTGGACCTTCACTTTGTGCAGTCCCAAGCATTGAGTAGTCCCATGCTTTGGAAGAAGATTTGTCTTTATAGTCTAATTTAGTCATAAAAGCCTGGGAAAGTTCAGAAACTTGTGGATGGTTGGTCTGCACTGCAGGAGAAGCCATTCTTCCTAGCTCTCAGCTCCATAGTGCTTCCACTACCTTGTGTAAATGTAACACATGTATTGCTAACTTGTGCTATAACTTCTTGCTTCCAGCTGAATTCCACTGTGGTACCATTTATTCCACTAATCCTATCTATGTCAGTAAGATGACCCCTGCTGTTAATTATTCCTCTAGAGTTGGGGGAGATTGTGCTTGTTTGTAGGCCTAGTTGAACTCAAATACATTTACCTGAATATTAAAGTTACTTTTGACTAGACTGTCTTTTCTACTGTTTCAGGTATTAATGGAATGAAGGTAGGTAATTGGTGCAGGGCTTTGTCTTTTAATTGTTCTACTGGTTGTTAATTGTAACTTTCTTTTATTAAAAGGATTTTGAGTAAATGTGATCACTATTTCAATGAAATTGCTTTCCCTTGTGGCATCCTTCATGTTTTCTCAGTTGTCTTCTCCTTTCCCTTGTAGCTACATTGAGAAGTTTACGGATTTTCTCCGTCTCTTTGTGAGCGTCCACCTACGACGAATTGAATCCTACTCCCAGTTCCCTGTGGTTGAGTTTCTGGCACTGTTGTTCAAATACACTTTTCATCAGGTACAGCCCTGAGACATTGTTCTTCCACAGTCTGTTCTCTCTTCTGTTTTGTACAGAAAGCAGGGTTAGCTTGTTTTCCCCAGTGAAGCTGATACCTCAACTTAGCCTAGAAGAAAACCTATTAACTTCTCTTTCTGGCACTTCCCATCTAGTGCTGAGGACTTGGAAATGGCTTAATGTGCCCTTGGATTTAGTTGGAGACAGGGGTCACATCTTGTGAGAACAACTTGTCTGGTGTTTATCTTTGGTTTTGCTTTTATTTATTTGCTGGTCCTTGGAACAGACAGTGTTGTCTGGAACAATCGTAGAATCCCAGACTGGTTTGGGTTGGAAGGGGGCTTAAAGCTCATCCAGTTTCAACCCCGGCCGCAGGCAGGAACACCTTCCACTAGTCTGTTAGGCGGTTGCTCCAAGCCCTGTCCGACCTGGCCTTGAACACTGCCAGTGATAGGGCATCTCCATCTTGCTCATTTTGTGTTTGGGATGCTTTTCCTTCTCCTGAATGTGATTCTTTTATCTGAGGCTTTCCTTGTAAGTTTTGGTATTGTATCAAAAGCCAAGGTTGGGGTTTTATTGTGTGTTACCTTGCTGTAGAAGCTGTCACAGTGAATTCAAGCCCTTGTTTGTCCCCACATATGAATAACGACAAGGCAGCAGGCTTATAAAATGCTCGAAGCTGATGCAGCAAGCCATGAGATGGGTTAATGCTGAGACCAGCTTTGTTATTCCTGGGTTCCTACCCTCATGCAAAATCTTTTGCTCATCTTTTGACAGCTATTAATGTCTCCAATGACCTCCTAAAAATGTTTTCATAAAGCAAGAAGTCCTTCCTGTGAAGTGCATGCTAGCCCGTGTTTTCGTTGTGTGAAATCAGTCTTGCCATAGCTTTCAATACTCATTGTGAATTTTGGGGTATTTCAGCCTACACATGAAGGTTACTTTTCTTGCTTGGACATCTGGACGCTCTTCTTGGACTACCTGACTAGCAAAATCAAAAGTCGTCTGGCAGACAAAGAAGCAGTACTCAACAGGTGAGCAGTGGGGAAACTTTCAGGATGTCACAGCTCAAAGAGCCTTCATAGTCACTGTGGCAGAGGATGTGAGAAATATGCTGTTGATTTCTCCAGCTTCACGTGGGGTTGGGCCCTTTCTTCTAAAATTATGAAGTAGAAGAAGTGTAAATTTCAGTGTTTCACACTTACTCAAAAGAATTTAAGCTGAGCAGATTAGGGTAGAAAACTGCCACATGCGTTGTGTGTGAACTTGGCAGCCAGAGTTAAAAAGCTTTGTGGTCTAAAATAGAACTGTAACACATGTTAACGAATTTTAGAGCATACTTTTCGCACATATCCAGAGTCAGTTGCCTGGTAAGTGTTTGCACAGCTCGTACAAATAATGTAAGAAATTCCTGTTGAAGTGGAGAATGTGTTTCTGAGAAGTATTGCTGAGACTGCATTTGGAAGTTAGAAGTTCCCCTTGCTTATCTCTGCTGGTTGCGTGCATCAGTTGCAACGGTGGTTGGCAGCTCTGCCTTCGTAGATGTTGTATCCTGAAATTGGTGGCTTTCTTTGGATAAGAGTGCCTTTGCTGCCATTTTAAAGATCTGGGGAATGCACTGGTACTTTACTCAAGTTTTGGAGGCTTAGAAGTGCCATGGCTTGTGCTGTGTTAAGTGGAGAAGGAAGCTGCTTTCTCTCAAGCACACTAAGTGTAAGTGATTGGTTTTTGAAAGGCAGCCTGGCATCATAACCACAAAGAACAAATGTGGAACAGGCTTACACCAGGCACTACTCTTCCTCTCAGCATAGGAACCGTGAGGTTTTAATTTCTCAAGTAGTAGGTATTGGCATTCGAATTTTGTTATAATTTATTCCTAATTTGCCACTCTGCCTAATGCTGTTGAACTCTGCCTTGGTGTTCTGCTTCTCTTCACCTGGCTAATGTGTGTGTCATGCGTGCTTGTGTCAAACAGTTTGTGATGGAGAGCATGGAAACATACAATAGCTGTCTCTAGGAGATGTGTCAGGCTATAAAGCAGATTAAAAAGCACACAAGTGGTTGAAGCTTGTACTGCTTTGTCCTCAGGGACAGCACTGACACCAACAGCTTCCTGCACGTGCTCAGGCGGGCAAGTGCTGCACTTTGACAGCCTGGGAGTGGTTACACTGCAGGAGCACAGATGAAGTTTCCTGTTCTGTGGTTGACAAACTCTGCATGTTGTTCACACTGCAGCTTTTACTATTGGTTAAATTGCTAATCCAGAGTTACGTCATCTGAGTACAAGAAGAGATGGTAGCTCAGCCTCCTTGCACAGAGAGCTCTCAGTTGCTTTGGCTGACACTTGGATGATGCTCTGAATCTCTGGTAGTGTATCCTCATGCCTAATTTTCCAACCTGATATCACCTAGAAATGAGCAGGATCTTTTACACTGGACCCTAGCTGAGAAAGGAGAAAGAAGGTTTTTAAAACAGTCAAATCAGCTTCACTTGAAAGACCCAAACTTTGACGCTGTGTCATCAGGAATGACTGCATGCTCAGGTGGCTCTGTGCCGATTTTGCAGCTTGGCATTGTTCTTAGGTAATCACTGAGGGAGGTTTTCTGTGCTCTCTACCAGCTTCCTAGCTCTGAGAGATGAAAAGGCATCTTTCAGTGACATGCCTTTTGTGTTAGAGTACTAGTAGTTAAAGGGCTGGCTTTGTTTCAGAGGACAAGGGCATGAATTCTTTGGCCAACAGTGTAGGGAAAGAGAACAAATAGCCTCAGGGGAGTCCTCTTTTTGAGGTATGCAGCAATAACTGCCCTGTTTTACATGTTTCAAATTCACTGCCCAAAAGCAGAGCATCAGACCGGCTGCTGAGGAGCAGCTTAAGCAACAAGAAGCTTTTGGTGCCTCCTGTTCATGCGCATCTGCTGTTATTCCTGGCAAGCCACTCCTACCTTTCCTGTTTTGAACTTGTGGGCAGCTTCTATTGCTATCAATTTTCCCTTTCCCTTTCAGAGGTAGTGGGATATCAGGTATCACCAACCTCTTTCCTTGCAGGTAGTGTGTGCCCTGAAATTACATTCTTAATCCCAGGATCTGCTTGGTGTTTCCTCAACAGACCTCTAAAGCTGTGCTGCAGGCTCTTTGCAGTGGCCCACTTGAAATTGTCATCTGTGTGATGTATCTGCTTTGCTGGAAGGGCTGTGGCACAGCAATTCTGCAGAATTGTTTTATCAGACTCTTGCTCTGTTTCTCTATGGTCATAGGTACGAAGATGCCTTGGTTCTGTTGCTGACAGAAGTGTTGAATCGAATCCAGTTCAGGTATAACCAGGCACAGCTGGAGGAGCTGGATGACGAGACACTGGATGATGATGTAAGGAGCAGAGTTGACCAAGGACAACTACAGGTCCAGATATTAACTCTTGCGCTGGTAACGCCTGGAATGTCATTCCTAGAGCTTGTGCTTTGGAGTACAAGCTAGACAGCTGCTGCTTCATTCTATGTGGGGTTTGAGGTTTAAAGCAGCATGAAATGCTTTTGGCAAAACTGGATTTAAGGTTACACTGAAAAGATGTTACCTTTGTTTTTAACCTTGTTCTTTTAACTTCTTTGGGGCAGGAGGGGATATAGATACTTATATTCTGATTGCCAGAGGCATTAGATGTCCACATCTGGTTGTTTTGGAAATTAAGTGCTGAACTATCTCTTGATACAAAAGCTTCAAGCTGGAGCAGCTCTGCTCTAGAGACAGGCTAAGAGAGTTGTTTTGTTCAGGCTGGAGTAGAGAAGGCTCTGGGGAGACCTTGGAGCAGCTTCCAGTGCCTAAAGGGGCTACAAGAAAGCTGGAGAGGGGCTTTGGACAAGGGCCTGTAGGGACAGAACAAGGGGGAATGGCTGTAACCTGCCAGAGGGGAGATTGAGACGAGCTCTTAGGCAGAAGCTCTTCCCTGTGAGGGTGCTGAGGCGCTGGCACAGGGTGCCCAGAGAAGCTGTGTCTGCCCCATCCCTGGCAGTGTTCAAGGCCAGGTTGGACACAGGGGCTTGGAGCAACCTGGTCTAGTGGAAGGTGTCCCTGCCCATGGCAGGGGGTTGGAACTGGATGAGCCTTAAGGTCCTTTCCAAACCAAACCGGTCTGGGATTCTATTGTATTTCTGCTAAGTCGGTATTTGTAAATATCGTCTCAGTACTGATAAACCTAGAATTGAAATACGTCTCTCAAATGGTTGAGAGAGGTTGTTCTGCATAAACAGATGCTTGTCATCTGAGCAGTAACTGTGCTTTGGGAGTGAATACTTATGCCTTATCATTCTAAGGAAACATATGCCCTCATGGCCGAAGCTTGGCTTGGCAAAACTATTCTCCATCATATACCTAGTGGTACATAAGAATCACAAAAGCAGTATCTCTTCAGCATCTGGTTGTCTGCAGAAGCCAAGCTCTGGAAAGGAGCTGGCTAGTCCCGAACATCAGTTAAGACCTACTAGTCTGCAAAAAGCTGTTTCCTTCTGGATTTGCTGTGCTTACCTTGGTGTTTCTTCCCGTAGCAGCAGACTGAGTGGCAGCGGTACTTGCGCCAGAGCTTGGAAGTGGTTGCAAAAGTCATGGAGCTCTTGCCAACTCATGCCTTCTCCACACTAGTAAGTTGTTATCCATACCAAAAGTGCAATGTGAAATGAGCACCAACTGCTGGAGTTTGTTGCAAGCTGTTTAATAGAAGCCACAGTGCCAAAGAAAGGGAGGAAATTTGGTTTTGGATGTAAAACCTTAGCAAGAGGAGACCAGAAACTGAAGGGAAAAATCTTGGGTTTTGGTTTTCTCAGATTTCTTGATGTGTTTTGAAGGAAGTGCTTCAGTGAGCATCTGAGTCCTACTTGCTGGACACTGAGCTCTTTAGACCATCTCTCAAAGTGTAAATATTTGGCAGCAATCCTTCACTGGTGTTTATCTTGGTCTTTATATTAGGAGGCAGCGCTGTGAATTGGGCAGATGGGTCTTAAGGAGAGGGGAATCTTTGTTTAAATGAAAGGTTAGATATAAATGCTGAAGAAAGTGCCTCAGGCGATTGGGAATTACATCTGGTAAACACAGAGGAGCGCTTCGCTCCAGCTAGTGCCACTGCTCTTGCTAAAATTGGTGGTGTAAAAGCTGCTGGGGTTTGTAGCATTATAGTGAGTTTCGAGGAGATACTGAGGCTGTAAGCCAGTGTAGTTCAACATTCAGAGTAGTCAGTGCCTTTCTGCTGGGTGAGAGGAAAGACTAGTAGTAACAGTAGGATCTCAAAGCAAGTCTGTTAATTCTCCTGGAGATGCTGTGTACCTGGACCTCTGAACCACGTCCCCAAGAAGCAGAGGAAATAAAGCTGCTACGGAGGTGAAGCTGCTGCAGAGGCAGAAGATGCCTGACCTGAACTGCTTTTAATTGATACTTTTATTTAGAACCATTCTGGCAGAGCTGAGCACTATTCCTAGAAACTGAAGTAGTGAACTTAACAGCCCTCACCTGAAAGTAGAAGTTGCTCTGCAGCGTGGCACATGGCATGAGTCTGCAAGAGGCAAACAGAGGAGCAGCTGTTTCACTGAGCGCATGGTGAAGAGCATGTGGCTTCCTTAAAGTAACACATTAACATGAGGAAGACTACCTGGGTTTTTTAAATAGCTCTCTTCCTGCAGTTATATCAAGACTCACCACTGTTATTTAGGCACAGCATGTTAGAAACTTGATGGTGAGTGCTTTCTTGAGCCCTGCATTAGGTCACTGTTGTATACTGGATAAACTGGGAGATTCTCAAGCAGTTTCAGGTACTTCTCATGGTGCTCTGCAGTGCTGTTGGATGCAGTGGCTGATCTGTCAGTACCAAATAATTAAAACAGCATACAGCAACTGCTGTTACTCTGTCCTGTGCTGGCCAATGAATGGCTGTGGCTCCTTCTGCTTTTGGATAAGGGAACTTTCATAAAACCAACCACCTCATATGTGGTGACTTCTGCCAATAGACTGAAAAGGTTAGAAAATATTCTTTCTGATGGGATGTCTATGAGGAGAAGGTCAGTGTGCAATTTTATCCTGTATGGATACAAATGCATTCAGGTACAGCACAGTCTCTTAATTCACATCACTGAGGTACCTTGGCTGGCTGAAAACTGTTTAGAAGGCTTTCTAGTCTGTGTGCACGATTCACTTCCCCCATGATAGCGTAAGCTGTTGCTCAGCTGAAGTATCACCAGGATCAAGCATGTTTGCTGTCAGTCCTGCCTTCTGTTCCCAGACCAGGATGCATGAGGACTGTGGTTGCTGCTCCCTTTGGAGCTGTCCTAATGCAGCCTGCAGCTTGCCTACTGGGTTACTTCCCTTTTACACTCTGCTGTAGAAGCACTCTGCTTGGAAACTTCTTTGGTTAAACAGTATTTTGGTAGCTGCATTTTGAGGACCTGATATTTATGGGTGAGATGGCTGCAGCACAAGCATCCTGTGCTCCAAGCTTTGCCTTTCCTCTGCTCTGTTTGGTCTGGGTTGTACATCCATCTGTATAGTCATAGTGGGGCATGCTGTGCCGTCACGTACTCTTATCAGACCGTTATCTTGTTAGGCTGATTGCTCGTATTTGTGGGAAAGGGAGAGCTACCACAGAGAAGTGCCTTCAGGATGGTGATCTTGGTGGCTTTCATGACAGCTATCAAGACATGAGAAGCTGTGGCATGCAGGATCAGGCCAGACCCTAGCAACTTGCCTCTTCTCCAGATGTCTTTTTTGAAAACACTAGGGAGAAGCAAGAAAACTCTGCACTGTGTAATCAGTAGTTGGATGTTAACTTCTTCCAAGCCCCAAAATCACTCTGTTTTCTTGTCTCTTCTAGTTTCCAGTTCTGCAGGACAACTTGGAAGTGTATCTGGGACTCCAGCAGTTTGTGGTCACTTCAGGGACAGGTAATAACCATTGTGATCCTCACTGTTTGAATAGCTGATTGCAAAAACCATCTAGACCTGCTTTGGTGTTGCTTCTTCCATATTCCATTGTGGGTCTGAACACATGTATGGTGTCTAATGGCTCAGTAAACTACAGTAGCCGACATCTAATAATGTGGTTTATTTTCTTGTTAAAAGCAGGTATGCAGCATCAACTGTTGCTACAGTAACATGGATGAATGACCTTTTTCCTCACATTAAACTTATTTCAAGAAAGATTGTGCTCCTGTTTGCTTGGGGCTCAAATGTGGTGTGAAGTTGTCCACCATGGGAGTGTTTTTATTTAGGGTGAATTAAAACTATTTTGAGTCAATGAGAAGATGAACTATTTATGATGTAGTAGTAGTTTCTTATCTATCGGGCATTTCAGGAGCCTTCATGTATAAAGTATAGTTTACAAAGACACCAGTGCTCTCAAGTGAATATAAAGCATGAGTGTAGCTTTGCTGCTGCTTCCTGAGAAGTAAGGAAAGTCATAGTAGTGTGATCTGCTTGAGGAAAGATTGTAGCTGAGGTTTAGCAAAAGAATGTAGCTGAGCTGATTCCGGTTTTCTGGTATGACCAGCAAAGGAATCTCTTGTATTTCAGTACTGCTGTACGTGGAAATGTGGTGTTGCAGAACTTATTTGCTTTTTTAGTTCAAGGTCTGGAGTGTTTAGAAAGCAGTTATCTATACAACTGAGTGGTAGGATGATTGCATAAATAATAAGACTGGGAAATCTAATTATTCTTACATTCCTTATATGAGAAATATAAAAGTAGTTAATGACTTTTCACATCAGAAGCAAACACTATTGTTACAAATGCGGCTGTGCTGTTGGAACACTTCTGACCCTCTGGCCAGGAGAGGAAGTTTGGGTAATGACGTTCTCTGCAGAGCTGGGGTGGCTTTCCATGTCAACAGATAGACGGAAAGGCTCCTGTTTATGTAGGTGTTAGCACAAATAGAATAAAATAAATGTATGAAAGGCTGAAATACTTGGTAGCATGTTTCAGCCTTTAGATTGGAATTCAAAGTGTGGCAGTCAGAACAGTTGAGCTTGTCTTGCCCAATCTGAGTATTTCAGTCACTTGGGCAGTGCTGCGATTTGAACTGTGACCCGCTGCCGAGCTAATTGCAGAAGAATGCTTGTAATGTAATTAGAATAAACTTTGCATTTCCTGTAGCTCTGTAATTAGGTTTTCCAGCCCAAAGAGCTGTATTTATTAGAGCACATACAACTTTCTTGTGCAAGGTTTTTCAAGTATGAGCTTTCAGACTGCGAGGCTTAGTCAGTGGCTGTTAGCGCAAGCAGTTATTGACACTGAGGTCTGTTGGCTTCATTGCTGATGAGCTTTCCTGTCATTCTAGGTCACAGGCTGAACATCACTGCAGAGAATGATTGCCGCCGCTTGCACTGCTCCTTAAGGGACCTGAGCTCCTTGCTGCAGGCTGTTGGGCGCTTAGCAGAGTACTTCATTGGAGATGTGTTTGCTGCCAGGTTCAATGATGCTCTGACAGTGGTGGAGAGGTAGGAATGGGTTTTGGGGTTTGCTGTCCCTTCAGCAGTACCAGGAGCAATTGCCACCATTGCAGTGAGTGTGAAAACCAAGGTTTCTTTCTGCCTCCCCTTGTTATGATTGAATTGAGATATGAAGAACTCAATGGCCAGAATCTTGTTACATTCATCAGTGCTATGTTTCCCAGGTAGCTTTCTAAATCCTTAATGAAAAAACTAATAGGAGGGATTAAATAAAATTAGTCATGTGAAAGATTGAAGTACTTGTTTTCTGGCATCTGCATGTGTGATGCAATGAAATCAGATGTAGAGTTTGATTACTTCAGAATTGTATCTCTCAGAGCTAAATGACCAAAATCTCTTAAGTGGAAAGTGAAATGCCCCATCCCTGGCAGTGTTCAAGGCCAGGTTGGATGGGGTTTGGAGCAGCCTGGTCTAGTGGAAGGTGTGCCTGTCTGTGGCAGGGGGTTGGGACTGGATGAGCTTTAAGGTCCCTTCCAACACAAACCATTCCATGATTCTATGAAAAGACCTGTGAAAACCAAAAGGCAGGCATCCTTCCATTCTTTCCCTCCAAGAAACTCAATTAGTGCATGGTTGCAAATTACAGACCTTCAGGGCTTTACATGACTGCATTGGTTATGTTTTTTAATTTCCATGTAGAAGCATTGTATTTGTTCCATCTTACTGCAAATAGTGAAATAGGCTCTAAATTATTTTCAACTAAGTGATCTTAGTCTTGTCTACATATTAGCTAAATATTGACACAGGCTTGCAAAGAGCTGTGTTCAGATAGATGTTAAAGCATATTTGTATGTGTGTATATCCATCTCACACTGCCATGTATGTGTTCACTTCCAGGTTGGTAAAAGTAACGCTGTACGGATCCCAGATTAAACTGTACAACATTGAAACTGCAGTACCATCTGTACTGAAACCTGACCTTATCGATGTGTAAGTGTGAGATAGACACTGCAAATGGTTGGATCCAAACTTGGTATCTACATGGGATGGTACATCCTCAAATGGAAAAAGATATTTATGATAAGAAGTAAAAACACCCATTAGCTCTAAAACTGTTATTCTGCCCTCTACCAGTGGCTATAAAAGCTTAGTTCTTTTGCAGTGTAATTAAATGATGAAATAAGTGCTGTAATAGTGGTGTGTTAAGAAATTGATCTACTCTCTGTGTGTAGTTCCACTTTATGGATTTTTTGCTACCAAAGTCAGATCTATGGCTCAGAAAAAAGATGTTTTTCCTAGTACAGGGTTTGAATTCTTGCCTTCCAAGACAAACATGTGCCTTCCAGCTATGCAGGTCATTCTGAAACAAATACAGAATACCTTTGATCCAGAAGTTGACATTAAGTATGAAATTGATGCTGCTAGTAATAGGGCCCCAGTCTTGACAGCCTTTAGAGCCCTTCTATTCCTCAGGCTGTGTAGTACAAACCTATTTCCTGCCAGCTGATGTTTGTGAGCAGAATTTGAGGTTGTCCTTTCGAGCACGTCAAGTGCTTGTTCTAATTTGCAATTTGCCTGTACAGGAGCTCCTTGAAAACCCCCTTGAGATTTCATCATGTAGCTCCCTGGATTTCTCCTAATAATCCCAAATTACTAGCAGGGACTTTTGTGCAGATAATATTGTTTTAATGGTCTTTTTCCTTTTCTAGTTTAAAATCATATGGGAGGCTTTTTACCATGATCTGTTAGTGAGGGGTTTTCCTTTATATAGTCCCAAAGAAATGTGCTGACTCAAAAGTCTCAATATGGCCTTGTGTCAGAAGTGTAATTATAAAGTATGGTTATGTCCAACCTAACAGTCGATTAGAATTTGACCTTATCGAATATAATCGATTATGATTTGACCTTTTGGCTTTATACTGTTGCTGAGCGAGTTCAGTTTCAGCACATGTTTAAATATGCTTAGAATATACAGGGTCTGAGACAAAAAATGATAGCAAGCAATTTAAAGAAAAAGCTGCCAGCTTTGTCTGAAAATATCAATATTCTTTTGCCTTGTGCTGTCAGAGCTACCTACCATGCTCAGGATGTGGGCCCTTCTGCAGCTGTCCTGGAGGACATGGCTTTTATCCCATGTATGTATCTTATCCTTGCTCTGCTCCTCCACAGGCATGCTCAGTCCCTGGCAGCCCTGCAGGCCTATGCACACTGGCTGGCACAGTTCTACAGTGAAGTTCATCGCCAGAACCCGGAGCAGTTCTTCTCACTTGTCTCCACCACTCTGGAGGCTATTACACCCCTCATCAGCGCAAAGGTACCTGTGTCAATTCTGGGCTGAGGGAAGGCTTCTGTGGAGCCAGACATGCTCAAGGGGCAGAGATGTTGTGTTCACGTGTTTAACTGTCTGCTCTGGACCATGCTGTTTCTCCTGATGCGAATCATTCTGAGTCGTAGAATAGTTTGGATTGGAAGGGACCGTAAAGCTCACCCAGTTCCAACCCCCTGCCACAGACAGGGACACTTCCCACTAGACCAGGTTGCTCCAAACCCTGTCCAACCTGGCCCTGAACACTGCCAGGGATGGGGCATGATGTCTGTCAGGAATGAGAGCTGGATGTCTCTCCTAGAGCTGCAACAGGTGTCTCATAGGGTGAGACCAAGAGGAGTTCTAGATAGCATTGTAGATCAGACTAATACGAGATAAGCAACTTAGGCATATAAATTCAGCCTAATGATTTTATGGCTTGAAGCAGGGAAATCTCTCTTTCACACTTTTAAGGGAACTGATCTGTGCTCTAATTGGCAAATAAATGCTATTAAAACAGTCTTGCTTGTGAAAAGCTGTCAATGGCAGCTGGTGTTACTGGGCAGCCTGACCACCCTCTCTTTCAGGTGCAGGAGAAGCTGCTGCTGTCTGCGTGCCACCTGCTAGTCTCTTTAGCCACCACAGTGCGACCAGTGTTCTTGATCAGCATCCCAGCAGTACAGAAGGTGTTCAACAGGATCACAGACACTTCTGCTCAGCAGCTTCCTGATAAGGTGATTGTCTGAAGCATGGAATGTGTAGATGAGATGCCCTTGAGAAGCTGTGCCTCAGCTTGTACTGTACTGAGGTATAACCTCAACAATAAAGGGCAAGGGGCAGTAGTTATCTGTCCTGTGGCTATGCAGGAGTCACTGTGATGCAGTTTGTCAGTAATGATCTATTTCAAGCAACAGAATAAGGAAAAATCACAGTTGCACCCCTTAGATCTTATTCCTTCCTCACTTGTTGACACAAGACAGTCCCTGAGGATGCATTCTCTTTACAGTAGAGGCACATTGATTCTGGCATGCAAGAGGTTTTTTTCTGTGAAACTTGTATTATTATTCCACATACCTCACTCCAAGTTAGTATTTATATTACAGAAGTACTGAAAAGCCATAGTGGAGGCTGGGATGGAGTTGCATTGTGCATTGGTAAGGAGGCATGAAGTTCTGCACAGTCACAGATGCTTAGTGTGTAAACCAGACAAGAAGTAATGAAACTGGTGTCATCTTTGGGTTTATAAATATGAAGGGCAAGGACTTAACATTGCAGGGGAGGGATGACAGAGCTGGGAGCTGGTTCCAGCCCTCAAGTCATGGAGCTTTACTTCTCTCTTACCTTGCAGAGCTGCTAGTTTTTACTTAGGCATACCTTTCACTGTTGAACTGTTTCCTTCAACAGTGAGCGCTGCTGATAGAATCATAGAATCAGCCAGGTTGGAAAAGACCTTTAAGATCATCAAGTCCAACCGTTCCCCAGCACTGCCAAGGCCACCACTAAACCATGTCACTGAGGGCCTCATCTACACGGTTTGCGAACACTTTCAGGGATGGTGACTCCACCACTGCCCTGGGCAGCCTGTTCCAATGCCTGAACACCGTCTGGGGAAGGAATTGTTCCTAATATCCAGTCTAAACCTTCCCTGGTGCAGCTTGAGGCTGTTTCCTCTTGTCCTGTCACTTGTTACTTGGGAGAAGAGACCAACCCCCACCTCACTACAACCTCCTTTCAGGTAGTTGTAGGGAGTGCTAAGGTCCCCCCTAAGCCTTCCCTTCTCCAGACTGCCAGAAGAAGAGCTGGGAAATGTCCCTTCACTCTGGGGTTGTGCTCTAGCAAAAAATGCATTGCAAAGAGGGCCAAACTTTGTCTCTTTGCTTAATATGTCATTACTTCTAGGCCCAGGTGCTGGTGTGCAGAGCACTGTCAAACGTCTTGTTGCTGCCCTGGCCAAACCTTCCAGAAAGCGAGCAGCAGTGGGCAGTTCGCTCCACCAACCACGCCAGCCTCATCTCTGCCCTCACGAGGGAATACCGCCAGCTCAAATCCAGTGCCATCTTGCCACAGAGGAAGGTGCAGCTGGAGGACAGTAAGTACGACGTGTCTTGGTGCCTGCTGTCTTCTGACCCTTGCACTGCAAACTGCTGATAGGTGACATTAAGCTGATTTTCCCAACAATTATTTTGCCTGAAAAAATGTGTTTAGTGCATGGGGAGGACAGGAAAGGAGAAATTTCAGTTTTCTTTCTTTCTTTAGAGACCCTTCTTCTGTGGGGTGTGTGAAGGGCACTCTCACCCCAGCTTGCCTATAAATTCTTCTATCAAAGTACTGTCTTCCTTAGTTGTGCAGGGAAGGGGGGGTCAAACTTGTTGGTAAGACTTCCAATAGCAATGACTGCATTAGGAATGCTTCACAGCCTAATGCTGGAACACTGTAGGATTAGAAACATGGGGTGGAAGCACCATTAAATGAAGATTATGGTTATAAAAATGTAAGGGAGGAAAAAAGAATTGATTCCAGGCTTGAGAAGAAGTGTAGAGGGAGGAGAGTCCTCAACTGATTTGGTCCAGGGACCTTTGGAAAGTTTCTGTGTATATTTTGGGACTGCTTTGGGGGATGTCTGGGAGTTTTTTGGTTGGATTTTTGGGGTTTTTTTGAAAGTCACTTTAAAACTGTTGCTTCTAAGTATGCAGTGTGACAGCTTCTGCCCAACGTGGTGTGCTGGTCAGCTCTGTGGGGAGGAAGCACGGCAGGGGTTTGCTTCTCATGAGAAGGGTATCAGAGACTGCTCATGTGGGAGGAAATGAGCCAGTTAAGATCTCCCAGCATTTGGGTTAGTTTATAGTGGTTGTGTATCACTCCAGTTGTTATTTCAGAAATAGAAATCTGCAGTATATCTGGCTGTCATAATGTGCTGCATTTTTCTTGGTTGGTGTTTCTGTAGCATTAGCATATTGGGAATAATATTGTCTACAGCTCCCTTCAGCCTCTGCACCTGAGTAGCTGAGCAGTGGATGCATCTGTAGAGCAGTAAACCTGCATAACAGAAAGCAAGTAGCCCCAGTGACCAAATAAAACCAAATTCAAAATATGAACATGCACTTGGAAACATCTTTGACTCCAACCTGGATTTGGTGTATATGCTGCCTTGTAGGTTTTTTTAGTTACTCTGTGAGCTTCATTTCTTGCCTCTTGAGTAGTGTTGACACATGCAGGAAGTATCACCTCTCTTATTTTGCAGCCAAAGTGATCATCCATCAGACACTCAGCGTTTTAGAAGATATTGTAGAAAGTATCTCTGGAGAATCCACCAAGTCTCGACAGATCTGTTATCAGTCGCTGCAAGAATCCGTGCAGGTCTCACTAGCCCTCTTCCCAGCTTTCATTCATCAGTCAGGTATAACCATAGGACAGGTTTTAATGCTGTGAGTAGCTTCATGACCTACTGATGACACCCAGAGTCCATCGGCATAGAATCGTGGTGGCGTTAGTGTAAAGTGTGTGGGCTTTCTGTGCCTAAGTGTAAAGAGAGGCTGTACCTCTGGGTGGGCTGGGAGATCTCTGCCATCTAGGACACGGGCATGAAGGTTGGTCACGCTTCCAGAAGGAGGTGCCTTGTGCTGTGTTCAGCAGTGAAATAAAACGGAGCTGATCCTGAGCACAGAAAAAAAGCTTTAGAATACCCTGTCTAGCGTTTGCCACTTGAATTTTCTCCAGACCCTTGAAAGCAAAGAGGAGACAATCTCATCAGATTACGTCAAGTTATCATAGAATCACAGATTGGTTTGGTTGGAAGGGGCCTTAAAAATCATCTAGTTCCAGCCCCCTGATGTGGGTTTATTTTTTCTTGTGAAGGAAAGGCTCCTGAGATGTAACCAGAACTATCACTTGGCAATCTTCTGGCCAGTGATTTACATTTTGTATCACATCAGGGTAGCTCAGATGCTCAGGACTACAGCAGCTTCTCTCATGAAGACCAAGATGTTCCAGGAAAACTTCTGGAACTAGGTGGGATTTTCTCAGTGAAGCAGGTGAGGGGGAGGCAAAATAAAGTTGAAATGCAGAGCAGATCCAAGACAGCAAGCTGATGCTGTGACTGCAGTAACTGCTGTCTTCAGAACAGGCTAACAGCCTCATGCCATTGCTATTTATTGGCTGTAAAAGGCTGTGTGAAGTAGGAGTTGAGCAGCTTCAGCTTCCCCTCGTTATTCAATAAAGCCTGTTGGGGCTGCTGAAGCATTAGCTGTGGTGCTGGTCAGGTAATGCGTAACCATGTGCTGCAGAGGACTGCTGAAGTTAGATGGATCTTTTTAGTTACTGCCTAAAAAAAAGCTCCAGCCCTCCCCCCTACCCCGAGCTGCAGAGCTGTTTTGGATTTCCTTGGATTTCCTGTTAACCCTGTATGAGTTGTGAGCAACTGGAGATGGACCCAGACCATGGCCAGGGCTTTTTCCCACGCACTCTGTGTAGGCAGAGCAGACTAAGGGCCTTGCTGGTAGTATTGTATTTGATCTGAGCTGCTTGGTGCTGACTGTATTGATCATCCTTGGCAGTTTTCAGACGTGGATGAGCAACCTTTAAGTGCAGTAGTACTGCCTGTTGGTTTCAGTTTCTAATGGCCCTCCTGCTAAATTTATAAGATTAAATGGGGTTCCCTGGAGCAAATCTCACATAATACTCATTCATGGATTTGAATGTTACCTTAACACATTCTTTTTCCTTTGCTGTTCTTATCTTAGATGTGACAGATGAGATGCTGAGCTTCTTCCTCACTCTGTTTCAAGGACTGAGGGTACAGATGGGAGTGCCTTTCACTGAGCAGATCATACAGACCTTCCTAAATATGTTCACCAGGTATTGTCCTGTGTTGGTTGCTGCTTTCTATCCCTCAGGATGATCTGTCTTAGTAAGGGACTCACACAACAGGTCCCTGTCCCTAAAGAGTGTAGTGTTTCCAAACCAGATGGTCTGTGTCCAAACTTTTGTCATGTCCCAGGACTAAATCCAAGGAGAATGTTTCCAAGTCTGAAGTGACCCAGCCCATGAACATCAATCACACATGCCATCACAGTCTCAGCTCTCCCACAGACTTTCTGGAAGTGTGTGATGCTGAACTGGACTCTCATGTTGCCTATTTAGCTCCTACCCAAGATCTGAGCATGCCCCAACTCTATCACTTTAGCTCTTAATTCTGGTGTGGAGTCTGTCAGTCCTCAGTCAAAAACTAGTTCCGTTCTGTGGCTTCATCTCCTTAGCTTGTATTAAACAAGTTCAGAGTCACTACCTGCTTTCCTGTAAATCCAGTAAGTGTGCAGATCCCTGTGAAGCTTCCTGTGCCATGACTGTTTCTGTCGTAGGGAGCAGTTGGCAGAGAGCATCCTCCATGAGGGCAGCACTGGTTGTCGGGTGGTGGAGAAGTTCCTGAAAATTCTGCAAGTGGTGGTACAAGAGCCAGGCCAAGTATTCAAACCTTTTCTACCCAGTGTCATCTCACTGTGCATGGAGCAGGTCTACCCCATCATTGCGGAGGTAGGGCTGTTCTCACACGAGGTGGAGGACGGGGGAGATGGGAAGGGAGGGCACTGCTGGGGGTGTGGGAGCAATGAAGCCTTTAGCTTTCCAAGAGCTGTAAATGTTGGTCCCTGTGCAGGGAAAACTGGGTAACAAGTCAGTGGGAATTGGAAGTAGTGTGGGTGGAGGATTCTGTCAGGAATTGTCAAAAGAGAGGCTAAAATTACAGACATGCCCAAAGCAGGAGGTAAAAAAACTCAACAATGTGTTCCTAATATGATCCAACAACTGCTGAGTTCTGTGCCTGCCTTGGGAGAAAATGCTCTGATGTTCTGGCACCTTGGCTGCGAAGCACTGCCGGGGTGGCCACTAGCAGTGGGATCCAGGGATGGTGGGATTCCAGCACAGGAGCCTGCTTTGAGCTGTTTGCTCTCCTCTCCTCCTAGCGCTCATCTCCTGATGTGAAAGCAGAGTTGTTCGAGCTGCTTTTCCGAGTCCTCCACCATAACTGGCGGTACTTCTTCAAATCTAGTGTGCTGGCTAGTGTCCAAAGAGGAGTAGCAGAAGAGCAGATGGAGAACGAAGCACAGTTCAGTGCCATTATGCAGGTAACAGCTATTCCCATGTTTGTCCAAACCTCTTTCTGCAGCAGAGCATATGCTGCTTGTGACAGTGCGTTAAACATGCAGGTGATGGAGTCTTGATTGATGTCTTTACTTCAGAAACAGCTGGAAATGAAAGCAGTTGCAGAGTGGTCTTGCTGATGTGCTCCCAAGGCATAGTGCCTCGCTGCACAGGGAAGCAGTCAGGGAGGAAGGAATGTTAATCCCTTTTCATGCCTCATCCTGCAGTAAAAATAAATTACTAATGCTGACCCACTTACTTCTGTTACTAGTGCATGGTTAGCACTAGGACAAACTTCCGTGCAGGAAAGTTTCCCAAGACCAAGATGTCTTTTGGTTTATATGGACTTGTTCTACACTGTACCATCGGATCTGGTAGAGAAGGGTCAGTGGGCTAATATCCTATAGGCATTTTGCCTGGGGAACAGAGAAGGCAGGGGGCTGTCCAAGCATCTCTCTTTCACCTGTAGCAGTGTAACACTTCCGAACCCACCCAAGTACCTCATTTTGGGAGATATTCACATGGTAATCTCAGTACTAACTTCAGGCTGGTTGAAAATACCAAACTACTTGTCTTACTGCTTTGTTCCTGTTGTTTTGATAAAGAACTCTTCTTTAGTGTTCTGTAAACGCTTTTCATACAACCAGTGTTTTATGTTGAGGATATTAATAGCTTGTGTTCTGCTTTCTACCAGAGATCTGAGTCCAGAACTGGCTCAGTCTCGAAGGGACTTGGCCTGGTTGTGTGCATTTAACAAATGGCTGGTGTGGGGAAATGAACTTTTACATTCGTCATACCTTGAAGCAGCATCTGGTAAAATTCTGCTGCCTGCCTCTGTACAGAGCACACTCCATGTCCCTTCATCATGTGTACAGTGTTTCAGAGGTTCTCAGGCTGTGCAGGCCAACCAGACTAGTTCAGCAGGATCCAGCAAATTTGGCTCCTAGGCTCTTTACTGCTTCTGTAATGCCCAGGTCAGCCTCCCAGCTCCCATCTCTAATGTCTTTCTGATTTAGTGCAGTCGCCTTGGTCTTTTGGCTTGGATTGAGAACAAAACGAGTCCATGTGTTCTGTTGGTGTTCATGTTTCCTGCCCTACAACTGCCTGTCGTGTTCGTTGGCTGAACTGAGAAGCAGCAGGGACTCCCAAGGCCTTGTTCTGGTGTCAGGGTGAAAATGATGATCTGCCTGGCAAATCTGATACTGTGACATTAAACCCCTTCAATTCTGCTTTGTTTGTAGGCGTTTGGCCAGTCCTTCCTGCAACCTGACATTCACCTGTTCAAGCAGAATCTCTTTTACTTGGAGACGCTGAACACCAAGCAGAAGCTGTATCACAAGGTGGGTCCTGGTTCTCCTGTGCATGGTAATAGGCAGGTGCTGTTCTAAGACTTCTTTTAAAACTACTCAGGAACTGAAGGTCAGGTTTTTTTTGTCACAGCCTTTCTGTGATCCTGATGGATATGGTGCTGGTGAGAGGGGCATTGCCACATTGCCACCTCTCTGATAACTGCTGCAACAAGCACAGGAGGGATCCCAGCTCTAGTCAGAGCAAAACCTTGATGTGCTCCTTCCTGTGACAGTGAGGGTAAAGCAAAGAGCACACACAGTGACACTGCAGTTTGAGGAAGCAGGAATTGGGATCATCAGTGGGACTGTGCCCAAGTCCCTCCAGCATTCTCACTGTGTCAGCAGCAGAATATCTGATACTTAACAGTCAAGTCACTGCCAGGTGGTTGTCTCCATCACTGTCATGTAGGATGCATCCTCCAGACCCTCTCATTAGACCTCTGAGCTGCATTCACAATGGATTAAAGTTGGAATCCAGGGTCTTGCTCTTCTGGTCAGGCTGTGAAAGCAGAGCTTTCAGGTTCACATCTGTGGTCACAGCTGAAGCCTGTCATGTTAACAACCGCCTGCTGCAGGCAGGCAGCTTGCCACAGGCCCTGGCTTTCAGAAGCGCTGGGTCATTGCTTATAACTTGGGTCAGGTGCAAGGGTAAATGTGGCCAAACTCACTGTTAACTTTAAAGCTGATACTGATCCAGCTTATTGTAGCCACTTGTGATCTTGGCTTGGCTCAGGGAACTGTGTCTGTGCTCACAAGAGTTGAAGCAGCCCTGTGCAGCCATGCCTGGTCTGCCCTTGACGAACCTGTATTTCTGGAGCAGTGTGCTGGCTGCTGTGGTCCCTCCTGTGGGAGCGTTGCTGGTGTGAAGACTCCTAACTGTGTCCTCCTCTCATTGTGCAGAAGATCTTCCGGACAACCATGCTGTTCCAGTTTGTGAATGTGCTACTTCAGGTGCTTGTCCACAAGTCGCACGACCTGTTGCAGGAGGAGATTGGCATTGCCACATACAATATGGCCTCAGTGGACTTTGATGGCTTCTACTCAGCCTTTCTCCCGGAGTTTCTGGCCAGCTGTGATGGCGTGGACTCAAACCAGAAAAACGTGCTGGGAAGGAACTTCAAAATGGACAGGGTAAGAAGGGGGGACACTGCAGCAAGGTATCAGTATTCCCAGGATGCCTGGAATGTGGTGACAGGCAGCCATGAGCTGCTTCGGATGGTGTTTTGAGGTAGTTTTGTTCCAAGCACTTCCATACTCGGCCACCTCTAGCCAAGGGTTCTCATTGTGGGTAGCAGAACTGCCATTCATCTCTGACTCCTGAATGTTGTGGGAATCAGGGAACGTGTTTCCTGGAGGAAGTCTTCATAGGGGCAGACTGACATTTTCTAGAGTGGGACACCCAAATCCTCACCAAAATCTCACTCTAGCTGCTGGCCAGATGTTTGAGGGTTGCAGTGGAGACATCAGCAGAGTAGCTGCAATGGCTCACGCTTCCTTCAACCCACTGTATGCGTGCGAAGCAGATGCGGGGGGTCTGTAGCCTCCCTATGGAAGGGAGTGCATCAGGTTGTGGCTTCCATCTGCTGAAGCTTGCTTCTCTGTTGAGTGCTTCCTCTCCCGTGGGAGGTGGAGCTGTGTCCCCACCCTGTTCATGGGCCACAGAACATCAGGTTTCCTGGGCTCAGGCTCCAGCAGAAGGGGGCTGGGTGTTGGGCCTTCGGTTTCTTTGTGTTTCCCACTGCAAGACAGTGCTTATAGGTGCTTTTCTGTTTGCAGTCCAATGGGTTGTTTGATGTTTTCCAGGATCTGCCATCATTTACCCAGAATGTGCACAGATTGGTGAATGACCTGCGTTACTACAGACTCTGCAATGACAGTTTGCCCCCTGGAACTGTGAAACTATAGTTACTGCACTGGACTTGTATTTTGATCACTGTAGGGAACAGATCCATGTTTCGTTTTGCCACCACCTTCTCTCCTCCCTGGTTTTGTAAGTCCTGCAGGACACCGTGTCTTGCACATGGGCGCATCTGGGATTCACGCACCACACTTCCTTTCTTTTTCCTCCTCTCCCAACCCAAAGGGTCCCCAGCTGGAGTCAGCACTCTCTGCAGGATGTGTCTTAACGCCCAACCGCCGGGCACCTCAGCTGGAGGAGCGTCCTCGCTGGGGTTTGGTTCTACTAACGTAGCACTTTGTTGCGTCCGGAGATTTCTGTGGAGCTGGCTTGAGAGATCGTGTACGTATCGAACGTGAGGCAGAAGCGCCAAAGACTACTTCAGACATTCGTACCTTCGTGTCATTCCACCTTCCTGCCCCTGCCCAGCTCTCAGAGGAGCCTCCTGATGTTGGGACTGTTTTGGCACTTCTGTCACTCCTTGGTTTTTAAATTGCCTTGAAAACCTCCCACTGTTTTGGGGGGATTAGAGACTTTTTTTTGGGTTGTTTTTAAACATTTTCTCATCATTCCATTGTGATACTAAAACATGCTTAATGGAAATAAAGTGCTTACTTTGTTGTTTTAAAGGACTTGGAACCTGCTTTAGTTTCCTTGTGGGCCTGTCACCGAGCTATTCTACTAGAGGAAAGAGTGTTTTGTACTGCATGACCAGGCAAGAGGACCACCATCACCCGCTCCATGCCCTGCATGCAGAAGGCTCCCACAAAGTCCAGCAGCTCCCAGACTGCTGCAGATCAGTGTTGGCTTTTCCCTGCTCTCCCCTCACTGTGTTTCATACCTGTGTTCCCTGGTGGTTTCTGTTGTGATCTGTTTATTCCCTCCAGCAGACGATTGTCTGCATTGATCCAAGAGCTGCCTGCTGGCAGAAATCTAACATTCAGGGTGTTGCATCACAGGAGACCTGAGCTGAAGGCCAGCTGCTGGCCAGAATGACCCAAGAGTGGCATTGAGTGTAAGGTTAAAATCCCAGTCCCCAGTCAGGAACAGAGTTTTTGGGACTTGTGAATCTCTGACCATGCAGCTTGGAAGGATTTATTTTTCCCCTGGATCCACTAAACAGGTAGAAAGGACAGAGCTTTGAATCAGTCTTAATTCTCTGCAGTTACCAGGACAGCTGCATAGTTTGGACAGCACCGGTCACTGTGAAGGGAGGAACCTGGAGGAGATGTTCAACCATAAACATATGTGGATGTGGGTGAGATGCTGCACATGTACAGCAAGGGAGCGGGGTGTATCTGACTGGAGTGTAGGAGCACTTGCTTCATGACTCCTGCAGTTCCAGTTTTGTGGAAAACATCCTGCTATGTGTATGTTTGCTGTTGGAGATGTCTGCTGTTTGGATAACCTGTGTACAGACAGAGCATCACATCCAGGCTCTCCGAACTGGGATCAGTTTGGTGTTTGGGTTTCAAACCCTCCAGTGAGCAGCTTGAGTTGGAGACCAGCCCTGCCTCACCAGGTACAGTTCTGGCAACTGCCAGCCGCTGTCTGCGCAGGTCATGGACCTTTGGAGACCAGCACAAAGGTGGGTGATGGATGATCTGCCACAGGACTGCAGAGCTCTGACCCCCCCAGGTGAATGACACCGAGCTCCCTGCAACTGGAATTCTCAGAGAGCTGGGCTTGTTCAGCCTGGAGAAGAGAAGGCTCCAGAGAGACCTCAGAGCAGCTCCCACTGCCTACAGGGGCTACCAGAAAGCTGGAGAGGGGCGTTGCACAAGGGCCTGTAGGAACAGGACAAGGGGAAAGGCTTTAACCTGGGAGAGGGGAGACTGAGATGAGATCTTAGGCAGAAGTTCTTCCCTGTGAGGGTGCTGAGGCGCTGGCACAGGGTGCCCAGAGAAGCTGTGTCTGCCCCATCCCTGGCAGTGTTCAAGGCCAGGTTGGACACAGGGGCTTGGAGCACCCTGGTCTAGTGGAAAGTGTCCCTGCCCGTGGCAGGGGGTTGGAACTGGATGAGCTTTAAGTTCTCTTCCTTCAACCCAAAGCATTCCATGATTTAAGGAACCTGTACCGGCAGCACATGGCTCAAAGCAGCAGTTCTTGGAGTAAGTCTTGGAGTGTCATCATCTGCTCCTGAAACGTTGAGTCCTTGTTCTTCCCATTGGTCATCAGGTAGATGAAGATGCAGTGCAGGGTCCAAACCTGGCCCTAGTCTCCTCCCGAGCTGTCCCCTGTTCACCGGCAGCAGTTCTGCCCCGCTCAGAGCTGCTGGTGGGGACAGTGGCAGCCTCTGCCCCCTCCTGCACCTCCCACCTTGGCCCTTGTTTCCTTCAGCGCGGGGCTGCAGGGGTTTCATGTGCTATTGGCGCTGCTGCCCTCCCACACTGGTGCTGGTGCTTCTTTCTTGCACAACCTCTGGTTGACAGAGGGTGAAAGTACGTGTTTGTCCCTGCATCAAGGGCAGCAGCTGGAAGGTGGCCAAAGCCCCAGCTTCGGCCCCTCTGCATGCATGGGGAAATACTGAAGGGCACCTCGAAGAACCCCCTTCCTCTCTGCCCTCACTGCAGGCACTGGAGCGGACCCTTTCCCCACCTCGAGCCCCCTCTGTGGGGTGGGTGTCGCTGTCTATTGCACAAGCTGTTGATCCATTTCTGTCCATGGTGATGCCACATGGGATGGTTTTGGGACGGTTTTGGAACAGTGCTGAGCAGGGCCTGAGCCCCCCCCATCACCCCCAGGCTATTTCTGAGATGCTGTCCCAGCGTGTGGGGACACCTGGGGGGGGGGGGGCAGGAAGGAAACAAGAAAGGAGATGGGCAGTAAGGAGTAAAATACACGTGAGAAATAATCTGACCTCCGGCCTCGCTGTGCTGCCCCCCACGCCCCCCCACTGCTTTCACTGTAGGCATCGGGGGTGTACCTCAGCCCTTCACATTCTCGCAGGTTAGAAAACAGCTTCGGCCCGACCGGGGTTTTCCATTAGCTTGCAGGTGGTTTGGTAGCTCCCGAACGTGTGCTTTGCAGCGTGGGGCTGGGGCCGACCCCGGGGCACTGCGGCCGCACGCCCCTGCCTTACTGGTTGGCTGTGCCCATCGCTGCTGCTGCGCTCTCCTTCTCCGGAGCCTGGGTGAAGGAGGGTGCCGCTGGCCCTGTCCCCGCTGCCTGCGCGATGTGACATGGAGCAGGGCTGGGTTGTGGCAGCGTCAGGGCTCCCCCCGCCCCAGGGTCACCCATGGGGAGGGCGCCGGCTCTGCCCTCACCGCGGCAGCGCTTGAGCCGCCCCGTTACGAGGTGCTCCGGGCCGGGGGCTGCCCCGCTCCCGGCGGCTGCTTTAAGGGGAGGGACGCGGCGCGCTGCTGACCCGTCCCCGGGCTCGGCCGGGACCTTAAATCCCGCGCGGGGCGGCCGGGCTCCGCCGCGGCCAGGTCCGACCCGCCGGCCCTGCCATGGGCTCCCTGGGGCGCTGCCTGTCCCGGGGCCTGCTGCGGGGGCAGCTGGGCCCGAGCCGCGCCCCCGGGCCCCGCTGCTACGGCTCCGGTGAGACACGGCCCCATCCTGCCCCGGGACCCTGGCCCCGTCCCTCTCCTGCCCCATCCTCATCCCTGCCGAGGACCGGTCCCTGTCCCCATTCCCGTGCTGTCCCCAGCCCCTTCCCTCTCCTGCCCCGCGGACCTATTCCCCATCCCTGCCCTGCCCCTAGGGGACTCTGTCCTTGTCCTGCCCCTGGGGACCAGGTCTCTGTCCCTCGGGGCTCCCATCCCCGTCCTGCCCCCCCTGTCCCTCCATCCCAAGGGCAGCCCCAAGCAGGGTGGCCGGAGCACGGGCTCCTCCACTCTGTGGTGTGAGCTGGTCCTGGAGTCTCCTGCCCCAGCCCCATGTGCCAGCATGGGGCAGAGCTGTGGCTGGTGGCTGCCCCAGCACCGCCCTGGAGGTGCCAGGTGTGGTGTCCCCAGGGCTGCAATGGGGGGACAGGGTGGGAGCCTGGGGAAGCCGGTCCTTGTCCAGCAGCACCAGAGCAGCCGGTGGGCTCATGGGGTTGGTGCCACCAGCGCTGGCTCAGCCCCGCAGTGCAGGACAGGAGCACGAAGCCTCAGGTGGCAGCGGAACACCGCAGCTCAGTGTCCTCTGTCCCTCTCCCTTCCTCTTTTTCCTGTCCCCTCTGCACCTTCAGCGGGTGGGATGCAGTCCCTTGGGGGACTTGTGAGCCTCCTGCCAGCGTGGCTCCAGCGGGGTGATGGTGATGCCTGACCCTGCTGTGCCGTGAGGTGATGGTGAAGCCAGGCCCTGCCATCCCATGGTGCTCCATCTGGCGCTCCAGCTGAAGAGCTGGGACCCACTTTGTGCCCAGGCAGAGGGAAGCACTCGAGGCCGGGCAGCAGCGATGGCACACAGGGTGACACCGGCATCACCGGCGCGAGGACGCAGTGTCTCAGAACCAGAGCCAGCCCATCCCACGCTGGGCTAAAGGGTGTTTCCTGGCCGTGGACACGTCCTCAAGTGCCTGTCAAGGCTTTGCAGCACGTCCCTTGGGTCCTTGTGAGGCGCAGCTTGTCCGGGGGGGACACAGCCTCAGGATGGGGACAGGGATGGGGACGGGTTCACCCTGCGGCAGCAATTGTGGAGCAGCAATCTGTGGTGCCCCACAGGCAGCTTGGGGTCCTGCTGCCGTGCCCCCTGCCCGCGCTGCCCCCCCCATCTGGTGGTGACATCAGTCACTTGGTCCCGGTCCAGCCCCCCCGGAGCTGCAGGAGAAGACGCTGGTGCTGGTGAAGCCGGACGCGGTGCAGCGGCGGCTGGTGGGGACGGTCATCCAGCGCTTCGAGCGGCGCGGCTTCAAGCTGGTGGCCATGAAGCTGCTCCAGGTACCCACTGAGCTGCCGCCCGTCCCCCCGGGCTCAGGGGGGTGCCGGTGGGGGACACTGGCCCCGTGTCCCCACTGTTCCCCCCACGCTGCCGTCAGGCGGACCGGGGTCTCCTGGACAAGCACTACCAGCAGCTGCTGCAGAAGCCGTTCTACCCTGCGCTCCTCGCCTACATGACCTCGGGGCCGCTGGTGGCCATGGTGAGGGCTGTGATGGGCTCGGGGGGCCTGGGGGGGGGTCTGGGGGCTCAGGTGTCCCCTGTCCCATAGGTGTGGGAGGGCTACAACGTGGTCAGGTCCACGCGGGCCATGGTGGGGGACACGGACTCAGCAATGGCGGCAGCAGGGACCATCCGGGGGGACCTCAGCATGCACGTCAGCAGGTAGTGACCCCATGGCCCATGCAGGGCAGATGGCGGAGCCGGACATGGCATACCCTGCTCACGGCTCTGGCTTCATTCCATGCAGGAATGTTGTCCATGCCAGTGACTCAGTGGAGACGGCCCAGCGGGAGATCAGCTTCTGGTTCCAGAGGGATGAGCTGGTGGCCTGGGAGAGTGGAGACCGGGACTACACCTATGGGCCATAGGGCAGCCCTTCAATAAATACCAGTGCCTCCAGCCCGGGCTCTGGTCTCCTCCTTTGAGTGCCACCAGCAAGCCCTGGGGTCCACTGGGGCAGTAGTGGAAAGCTCTGGGGGCACTGGGGGGATGTCACTGGGAGACTGGGGTGATACTGGGAAATTCTGGGGTGCATTGAGGTATCCGCAGGGGGCACTGGAGTGGTATGGGAAAGGTCTGGGAGGCACTGGGGCACCCATGGAGGGCATTGAAGCGATTCTGGGAAGCTCCGGGAGGCACTGGGATGTCCACGCCTGACACTGTGTTGATTCTGGGAAGTTATGGGATGCACTGGGCTTTCTCGGGGGCACTGTGAAGCTCTCGGAGGCGCTGGGCTGTCCCAGGGTGACACTGGGATGCACCGAGCGGTCCCAGGCATGCACTGAGATATCCCCAGGGGGCACTGGGGAGCACTGAGCTGTCCCTGAGGTGCAGTTAAATGCAATGGGGAGCACTGGGCTGCCCTGGGAAGCGCTGGGAAGCACCGGGATGCGCTGGGCTGTCGCTGGGGGGCGCTGGGATGCAATGGGATGCATCGGGCCCTGTGCGGACACACGGGGGCGCTGCGGGATACAGCTCCGGCCCCCCTCTGTTGCCTGGCAACGCCTGTCGGCGCCCGCGCATGCGCAGTGCGGCAGGCGCCCCGGCGAAGACTACATCTCCCAGCAGGCTGTGCGGCGCGCTTCGTCCCGCCGCGGCGGCTCAGGGTCAGGGTCCGGGTCCGGGTCCGGGTCCGAGTTCGAGTTCGAGTCCCAGTTCCAGTCCCGGTGCGGGCGGGGGATCGTCCGCCATGGCGGAGGCCGCAGCGAGCTCCCGTCCTCCGCCGGACGTGGACAGCGATGAGTGCCTCCGCGAGTACGGGCACCTCTTCAGTCCCGACATCCTGGCGTGAGTGCCGGGCCGCGCCGGGGGAAAGGCCGTGGCCGGCGCGCCGCTCGGGGCCGCCTGGGCCGGGGGCTGGGCCCGGCGCTCGGCTCTGACTGTCCCTTCGTTCCCGCAGGGGCCAGGTCGCGTTCATCACCGGCGGCGGGTCGGGCATCGGCTTCCGCATCGCGGAGATCTTCATGAGGTGCGGCGTGACCGGGGAGGGCTCCCCGGACTCCCTTGCCCTGAGGCAGGAGGGGTGTGCCGCGGGCTCTGCGGGCTGCGGGGCCCCGGTTCCCGCTCTGGTGCGCTGGGACTGCCCCTGCTCGAATCCCGCGGGCTCGGAGGAGCAGCGGTTCCTCCGGGGCCTCACGACACCGCTCCCCGGCCGGGCCCCCGGTAACCCCGGCTGGCGGTCACGGGGGTTTAGCGGCTGGCGCCGCGAGGTCCTCATCCGCGCTTCTTCGCAGGCACGGCTGCCGGACTGTCATTGCGAGCCGGAACCTGCAGCGGGTGGTGGAGGTGAGTCTGGGACACACAGTGGAAGGGAGAGCTGGGAATGCCTTGGGTAAGGCCACGGAAGAAATGGCGTATGACGCAGTCCCACCGGTGTGTGCAAGGCCAGAGGAGGCCATGGAGATGCTGCGGGGGCTGGAGCAGCTCTGCTCAGGAGCCAGGCTGAGAGAGCTGGGCTGGGGCAGCCTGGAGAAGAGAAGGCTCCTGAAGGGGAGACCTGAGAGCAGTTCCAGTGCCTAAAGGGGCTGCAGGAAACCTGGAGAGGGGCTTTGAACAAGGTCCTGTAGTGACAGGACAAGGGAATGGCTTTAACCTGACAGAGGGGAGGCTGAGATGAGCTCTTAGGCAGAAGTTCTTCCCTGTGAGGGTGCTGAGGCGCTGGCACAGGGTGCCCAGAGAAGCTGTGGCTGCCCCATCCCTGGCAGTGTTCAAGGCCAGGTTGGACACAGGGGCTTGGAGCAACCTGGTCTAGTGGAAGGTGTCCCTGCCCATGGCAATGGGTCGGAACTGGATGAGCTTTAAGGTCCTTTCCCACCAAAACCAGTCTGGGATTCTGTGTTGTCCTGGTTCTAAGTGCCTCAGCAACAGCAGTGATGGGAGGTGGGTGCAGGTTTAGGGGAGGTTGCAACCACCACATCTCTCAGTAGAGCTCAGTTAATTGTGGAACTTGGTACCTTCCCCTGCCAGCTTTAGGGGTATCTGTTCCAGATACCACGTTGCCTTTCTGTTGATGGGACAGAAAGAAGCAAATGGGGGGGAAGGTTTGTCAGCAGGGGAGTGGCAGGGCCCAAGGTCCAACTTGAATCTTGGCTCCAAGGAGGAGAAGACCCCCACTCCCAAAGGCTCTGTGTGTTGAGGTGGGTACACTGAGACTCAGGATCTCAGTTCTCTTGCGTTTGATGGTGAAGATGCAGGTCTGGAACACGCTGGCTGAAGAAGCTGAATTCAACTCTCCCTGCTTGGGGCACCTGAGCAGAGCAAGCACCCACCCTGGTGTATCTGACCCAGCTGGAGTCTGGCTGGTCACAGTTTCTGCTCCTCACCATGGCCTGTGCTGTGGTCTCAGACTGAAAGCAGCCTGACACGAGAGAGCTTTGTGGTTGCGTGTGTGGACTTCACTGCAATATAACAAAGATCAAACCCAGCGCTTGGGGGTGAGCTGGCATGACCCGGCTGCCTCCCAGACATGGCTTGCTGTCATTCCACATTCCCTCCTGCTCGTGTGCAAGAAAACAAGCTGCAAATCTCAGCAGCTTTCTAGTCCTCAGGGGCTGGAGTTTTCAGAGTACACAGGGACTGCTCGCCCAGGCTCATAGCATACGTGTGGGTTGGTTGGTGCTCAGAGCTTCCCACAGAAGGGCCTGACAAGCCCAAGCAGGAACACAGTGTCACTGGGTGTTGTGTGGGGTTGCTGCTGAGTTCAGGGTCCCCTGTGCTGAATTGGCTGGGGGGAGACGTGTTCTTAATGGCCACCTTGGGGTGGTTTGTGGCAGAGGCTGAGCTGGAGATCAGGCCTGAGCTGCCTGTGGGGCAGACACCCTGGTAACTGCTGCTCTGCCCCTTTGCTTACTGACATATCTTGAATGTAAAGGTTACTCATGTCTGGCTCATGCCTTGTCGGGGTCCAACCGTTGTACCCCCCCTGCAGAGATGTGTGTGGTGCTGTGTCGATGCAGGGTCAGGGAGGTATCGGGGCTTAGTGAGTTGTGGCCCCAGGGGCAGCCTGGTGTTTGTTTGGGAGGAGCTGTAGGAGCTTTCGCAGCTACCTCAGGGCTTTAGCTGCAGGCGCTGCTGTGCTGGAGCTGTGTGTGGGCAGGTCTGTCCCCTGCCTGCAGTGTTTGCTGTGTGCTGACCGCGATGTGGCTCCTGCCTGGCTTCTTGGTCTGAGACTACCTCCTGCTGAAGGAGAGAGTCCCAGAAAGGATCTCGGGTCTCTTCCTGTTTTGCAGGCCTCCAAAAAGCTGGTGGCAGCCACAGGCCAGCAGTGCCTGCCTCTGTCCATCGATGTCAGACAGCCCCAAACCATCGCGGCAGCAGTGGATGAGGCACTGAGAGAGTTCAAGCAGATTGACATCCTCGTCAATGGTGAGCTGCTGCAGGGGTACCAGGGGAGATTTGGTACAGGCTCCCTGCCAGGAAGGGCATTTTGTGCTCCTGGAGCTGGTCCTGACTGTGTCCTGGCTGCTTGTTCTTCAGGTGCTGCAGGAAACTTCCTGTGCCCAGCCAGTGCCCTGTCCTTCAATGCCTTCAAGACAGTGATAGATATCGACACCATTGGCACCTTCAACACCTCCAAAGTCCTCTTTGAGAAGTATTTCCACGTAAGTGAAACCAGAGCCAGAGGACTCGGTGGAGGGGCTCCTGTAGGCAGGGGGTTAGTGTCAAACAAACCATGCTTTCCTCCTAAGAAACTGAGGGAAGCATGGAGGGCGAAAAGGAGAAGAGCACCCATGCACCCAGGGCTGGGCTGCTGCCACCCACCCTGCTCAGCCCCAGTCTGTTCCCTCACAGGGACTGGGAATCCTGTTTCTCCCTACCCCTGGACCTTTAACTGGTGTGGCACCTTCCCGTGCTTTGCCACACGCTGGGAAAGAAGCTGTGATCTGCTGCTTCTTTTCCAGCTCCTCTGCTTTCCCTTGGCCTTTGCTTGTCCCCTGCATCTCCCCCCTCTCTGGAGGGTCACCACTGAGTGCCCCAGCTCAGTCAGACCAGGTGGGCAATGATGCCTCAGCAGTGCAGGGCTGGCAGTGCCAGCCCAGCTCTTGTCCCACTGCTCTTACATGAGAGCACTTGTGCAGCTCCCAGCATAACATCACATCTCTTTTCCTTCCTCAGGACCACGGTGGAGTCATTGTCAACATCACGGCAACACTGAGCTACCGAGGGCAGGCCCTGCAGGTGCATGCTGGTACTGCTAAGGCTGCCATAGGTACCTAAACACTCCTTGCTTGGGTTCTGAGCTGTGTGGGGCCAGTAAGGAAGCCAGTTCTTCCCAAATAATGGGGTGGGAAGACATTCTTGGGAGAGGTGAATATGAATTGGTGTAGCTATTACATGCCTGATTTTGGGATGAGGCTCTTCTCTCCTGCAGGGCTCTTCTGGGGCCGTTTGCTCTTGGCCAGTCTTCTGTGTCCTGCAGAAGTTACTGGAATGGCTCTGCTCTCCTTTCTCAATCCTGTTGTGATCCCTTCCCAGATGCCATGACCCGTCACCTTGCTGTGGAGTGGGGACCCAACAACGTCCGAGTGAACAGCCTGGCACCGGGCCCCATTACCGGCACTGAGGGCTTCCGGCGGCTCGGTGAGGGCAACCTGGGGCTTCTGTCTCTGCCTTGACGGTGGCTTCCCTTGGACTGAGGGACCACCAGTGCTGTGCAGCTCATGGGGCTGTTGCTGTGGAGCAGGGCTGCCCTGTGCCTGCACTGGTGTGCCCCTTATGGGGGGCAGTCCTCCCCACGTCCTCGGTACCTCGCAGGGCACTGATTTTAGTCTGTCAAGCATCAGCTTTTTGAGCTTTGGTGACACGGTGTAACATGCTCAGCACAGCCATCTGCCCTGCTTTGATGGTTGCAGTCCATCAGTGGAGTGCTGGTTCAGCCCTGGAGGCTGGGAAGGTTCTACAAGGTCCTGTCTTGAGCTCACAGTGCAGTACAAACCCCACTGCTGGGTTTGAGCTCCTCTCGTTTAACTCTCTCCTCAGGCCTTTGGCCCTGGGCTGTCCCCAGGGCTGTGCCAGGATCTCACCAGGTTCCCTGGGCTCTCAGCAAGCCCCAGGCAGTGTCTGGCAGCAGTGGTGCTGGGCTGGTGGGCCTGTGATCCAGGCTGACTTCTCCTTTCCTTCTCCTAGGTGGGAAGTTTGCTGAGGAAGCAAGCCAGTTTGACATGATACCCCTGCAGCGCGCAGGGAACAAGACGGAGATTGCCCACAGCACGCTGTACCTGGCGAGCCCCCTCTCCTCCTATGTGACAGGCACCACCCTGGTCGTGGATGGTGGGAGCTGGCTGACCTCTGCAAACAGCTTCCCTGCCTTGCTGGGTATTGCTTCATCCTCTGCTAAGCTCTAGGTGATGTGCATTTCCCCCTCCGTGGGACTAGAGCAGGGGCTCTGTCACAAACCCTGTTGCCCCATGGTACTGGGTGTACAACTGCTCTTGAAGTGGGTACTGCGTTACCTTCTGCAGCTGTCCCGGTTGTCCTACACCAGCACCAGGCTCTGCCCCTCCTGAGGCACCTACTGTGTTGGGGAAGAGGCAGGGTCTGGGTGTTGGGGTCTGTGGGTGAGGGCAACCAGCCCAGCTCTCAGGCAGTGCTTGTTCTCAAACCTTCCTCTGCCTTTGGGATGGAGGAATAGGGTCACACCCTGTGGTGTGGTCAGAGCAGGCACAGAGCAAATGGAGAACATCTCTGCATCCTCATGGACAATCCCTAGGGATGAGGTGGGAAGGGCAGGAGGCCCGGCTGGGTTTTTCCTCTGAGCCTGCAGTTGACAGGGTACCTCTTGTTCCTGCTGGAGGATGCTTGTCTGAACACTGCTGTGTGTCCCCTGAAGGGATAAGATGCCCCTTTTGTGTGTCCCACCAGCAGGACTGGGCACAGAGAGTCCTGACAGCCTCTGCCTCCCTTTTCCTTCCTCTCTTGCATGAGTTACTGCAGCATGTTGTGTGTTACTGCCTGTGTCTGCAGAGGTGGGAAGGGAGCTGGTGCTTCCTGGGAGAGGGATCTCCTTTCTTACCCTCTCTGCAGGGTGCTGCCCTATGAGCAGGGCAGGACTGTACCCACCTCCGTGCTGTCTTGCAGATTTCTGGGCTGCAGGAGCAAACAAAAATCACTGATGGACAGCCTGAGACTGACCCATGGACAGGAATGGGACCGAACGCTGCTGCGCTGGGACACCTCAGGGGGCTGGCTCCCCAGTGGAGCTGGTGGGGGGTGATGCTGATGATCCTGCTTCAGCTGGGGGGAAGGAGCCCCAGCGGTGCTGTGGGGAGCAAGCCCACCCTTCACCCCACCGTTCTGTGCCATTACTTCCCTCTGCACTGATGTGGCTGAGGGTGCGGGGACAGCACGGGGTGCGCAGGCTGTGCTCCGGGTTGTTCTCCTGACCTTTCCCAGTGCCACCCATGGATTATCCATTCTCTTCCTCTTCTGTCCCCCATCTCAGCCTGAGAGCTGCCCAGGACCCCCAGCAGCAGCTCCTTTTTGGGACTGGGATTCAGTTCAGCTCTGGGGCCAGCTTGGTGTGGCAGCAGGAGATGGTGGCTGTGAAAGGGAAACAAGGGCCAGGCTGGGCCTGTGGCAGTGGTCCCTGGAGGCTGCCATGGATGATGGATGCAGGAGCAGAGGTGGTGTGTGGTCACATCCCATTGGAGCTGGCTTTAGCTGCTGTGGGTCACAGCAGTGTATCCCTTGGGAGCCTGAGGTGTCCAGTTGTCTGTCTGGCACCCGTCTGTCATGCCAGTGTCAGGCTGTCTCCTTCCTCCACAGGGACACTAGAGCTGAGAGTCAGTCAAGGGCCAGCAGGGTGCTGAGCTACCGAGCGGCTGGAGCTCAGCCTGTGTCTGGTGCCAGCACCTGGGGGGACACACACACTGCTGTGTGCAGTGGCCTCCTGCTGCTGACAGCAGTTTTTAAGCTTATCCTGAATTCCATGAAGCTTTTCCTACTTGATTGCATTTCCTACTTCATTGTAGACTCACCAGGTTTTGCTCCTTCCTCCAGGCCATGAATAAAGAACTTCCACCCTGAGCTGTGACGCCTCTTCTCAGTTTGGCAGTGCCAGGGGATGATCCTGAAGGTTTGGCTGCTGGAAGCTTGGGAATGCTTGCTTGTGCTCCTTGTCTTGTGAGGCAGCAGCATCAGGAGCTTTAGGTGTCTTTGGTCAGAGCATTGCTGCGGTAGCTTGCTGCTGCATGAGCAAAGCCTGCACGTGTGCCCTGCCACACTGGCTGATCCTGCTGCTCCAAACTGGGCCCTGAGGCAGGGTGGAAAACTGTTGTTCCCACCAGCAGAGCAGAGCCTTGTGTGGTCGCAGTGCTCCAGGCCAGAGGTGCTGAGGGACTCTGTGGGAGACCCGCTGACCCCACCAGAGGGGATGGGGATGTGGTGCTTGAAGTGGGGTCTTTCGCCTGGGTGTCTTCTGGGGTTTGCCTCCAGCAAAATATCCCTCTTCCCAGGTATCGGGATGAGTATTTCCTACTGGAGAAGGTCCAGGTTTGATGTTTGCTGGTCCCAGCTGCCCTGCTGCAGTCTCCCTCGCTCAGGTCTGTGTCCCTCGTTCCAGGAGGGTCCGTGTACAGAACTGTGTCTTGTTTAACCACACACAGGCGAGGTGGGGACTGTCCCTGCGTGCAGAAGCTGTGGTCCCTCGGAGAGGCCTCGGCTTTAGCGACACCCCGGCAGCCCCTCAGCGAGTGTGGGGCACGTGGAGGCACATCCGGAGCGCCGGGGGCAGTGTCAGGCCCGTGCTGGGTGGTGCAGAACTGCCCCTAACAGGGCACTTGTTCCGACAGCGGGGGACCAGGGGCCGCCCGGCCCCGGGCGGGGCTCAAGGGGCGGCGGGGGGGGGTCGATACCCCCGGGTGCACGGGTAACCCCCCCCCCGAGAGAGGTGCGCGGGCGCCGGTGCACCCCGGAGGTGGGCGGGGCGGGAACGGGCAGCACGTGCGAGCTCCCCGCGCGAGAGGGAGGGGCGTGGCCTCCCTATGACGTCAGCCTGCTGGGCGGGGCCTCGGCGCCGGCAGGCGGGTGACGTCACCGTCCGCTGGCCGCCGCTGCGGCGGCGGTGCCCGGGTTGGATCCGGGGGTTCAGTGCGGGCTGCCATAGAGCGGCGGCGCGGGCGGGAGCGTTGTTTCTCGGCGCCGGCGCCGCCGCCTCCTCCCCGGACCGCGGAGATCCGCCGCGTTCGCAGGCGCTCGGGGCCGGCACTGCCGCCGGGCGGAGCGGGGCTGTCCCCGGTGGCGGCGCTGCGGGCGGGGCCGGCGCCGCCTCGCACAAAGCCTTGCGCCCGGGAGCGGGCGGAGCTCCTGGCATCACTGCCCCGGTACCGGCAGCGCCGCGCCGGGCGGCCGCGATGTGAGCGGGTGATGGCCGCGGGGCATGGCCGCCGGGCAGCGGCAGGGCGGGCGGCGGCGGGCGCTGAGCGCCGCCGGTGAAAATGGAGCCGCATCCGCCGGCGGCCGTGCCCGAGCCCCCGCTCCCTCGGGGGCCGTGGCGGGACGGGCCGAGCCCGGAGCCGGAGCTGGAACCGGAGTTGGAGCTAGAGCTAGAACCGGAGCCGGGCCTCTGGGCACCTGAGGCCGCCGAGCCCGCCCGGGGGCCGCCGCCGTGGTCTCCGCCGGAGCTGGGGGGCTGCCTCGACGAGCCCCCGGCCCGGCCCGAGGACGAGCCGCGCCTCCGCCCCGTCTTCGACGCCCTGGACCGCGATGGCGACGGCTTCGTGCGTGTGGAGGAGTTCGTCCAGTTCGCCACGGCCTACGGTGCCGAGCAGGTGAGGCCGCGGCACCGGGGCACTGGCCCGGGCCCGCCCCGGCGCGGGCAGGGCCGCCTCCCGCACCTGCCCAGCCGGGCACCGGGTGCTGCGCCTCCGGTTGGTGTAACCCGGCGGAGCCTCCCTGCGGCAGTCGGTAGCCCCGTGGGTGTCCGAGGGGCAGCTCGTGGCCACGTCGAGCCTCGGGAGAGCGGGCCATGAGGGAGGGCAGTGTCCGCGTCCCGGTGAAGGGCATGTGCGGGCTTCAGGGGGTGCGGCAGACACGGAGGGATCTGGGCAGAACCGATTTTCCAGGCCCCAGTCCGCTTGGAGCAGCATCCCAGCGGTGCCGCTGTGCGCCCGCATCCCCTCTCTTTGTTCTCCATCAGTACCACATTGAGGTGTGAGCAGCTCCAGCGTCTGAGGGACCAGCAGCAGCATCCCGGGATCTTGGGATCTGCTCCTTCCCCCCGGCATGGCCTTGCTCTGTCCCCATGCTGGCTGTGCGGTACCTTGCTTATCCCGGGTCTGGTTTTTTCCCCCTCCTTTCTGCTGCTTTCGGTGACGGTGAGCTTGTGTTTCCTTGCACCGGATCAGATGTGATGTAATTTGAAGCTGCCTGGTATGACCCAAAATGGAGCGAGCTCCAGCAGCGTACCAGGGAATGGGAATGGATTTGTGGACGGTTTGTGGCCTGTGCTGGTGCTGCTACAAGAAAAAATGTTTATTCTTTTAATGCGTTCAGGTATTGGGAAGTTCCTGTGTGCTGACCCAGGAGATCTGCCTTAATTCTCCATCTGAGGCTGCTGGGCACGCATTAAAGTGGCATGACAAAGCAAATCACCGTGTGTGAAGAAGTGTTTGGTGGAGGAAGGGCTTTTCATCTCTGTCCTCATGGTGAAAACGCTTCTTAAAGATAAAATAGAGGCACTTCTTGTAGAAAATAGCTCTACAAAGTGCAGATTTGTAACTTCTGTGCCAGATTCCTGCTGTGGTAAGGGGCACTGTGCATTGCTGATGGCCTCACTGTGTGGTTAACCAGGTAGAGTAATGGCACCAGGGAGTGTTACAAAATCATCTCAGCAATGTGCTGATGCATCTGCTGGGTGGGAGAAGCTTTATTCAGCGTAAAGCCTCTGACTTGCATCTTCCTGCTGCGGTCCACGCGCTCCCTGCATCCCTCCCCTTGCTCTTGCTGGCAGAGAAAGCAGGAGGTTGTGTCGCTCTGCAGATGCTCATGGACCCTGGGCATGATGGCCATGGCTTTGGGGCATGGTGGGAGCTGGCCAGGGGGTTCTTAGCCTCAGTGCACCTCTCCCTTGGTGTGGAGAAGCCCAAGGGCATGGAAAGCAGGATGTCCAGGGAGGGTTTGGATTGCTAAGAGCTGTCTGTTTGCATGGACCCCGCTTAGCAGTGGCTGTCTGTAGGCTCCTTGCCTTGGCTGTCCCTCTGAAGTGGCTTGTTCCTTCCCACTGAGCACAGCCACCAGTGATGCTGTCCCTGCTGAAATGCCTTATGCTTTTTAGACACATTTATCTCCAGCAAGAGGCTTTTATAACTAACTCCCAGCATGCAGAACAACTGCATCTCTGTACAGCAAGTGTTGAGCACCCTGGTGAGGGTGATGTGGCAGCAGCTGAGCCAACAGGTAATGGGCACCTTAGGGACTGCAGCCAGGTTTCTTTTGCGTAGGCTGTCAATGGAGAAGAAGGAATATTTGGGCTTCCTCTGCATGCAAGAGGAGTTATTAGGAGCCTGCAGCTTAGATAAGCAAGAGGGCACAGTGGGTGTGAGGGAGGAGAGGTTGGTGATGGGCTCTGTGAGGTCCCAGCAGACATGCAGAGTAATGAAGGGGGGTGTTCTGGGGAAGTTTCTTGACCTGTTTCGTGTTAAGCAGACGTAACTTGGGCCAAAAAGAGGTCTTGTGGAGAACGGAAACCCAGCTCAGGTGAAAGTTACGGGATAGGAGCGTCACTGGGTCAGTGAAATGACGTCGAGGTGACTAAAAGGAACCTTCAGGGTGCAGTCAAAGTTTTTACTACATCTGGAACTGGGGAGCTTGAAAGAGAGGTCCCTGGGTTGGATGGCTCAAGGAGGTATTGGGTAGCAGTCGGCCAGGAGTTGTTAATGAGGAGCAAATTCCAGTCCTCTTGCTATCAAGAGGAGGTACCTGCCTCCTTCCCTTCTCCCTCCTTCCTCCCTGTTTCTGGGTGCGTGCATGGGAGGTACACATGGTGTGGTGGTGGAGCACACGCTACATTTAAGCAGAGCAAGTCCTCAGCTGATTCATCTGAGGGTTCCAAGAGGGCTGGAGAGCTGAGGAAGGCTCGTGCGTGTGTGCAACCAATGTGCCCAGGAGCTGGACGGCAGCAAGTGTTGTCTTAGCGTTCAGTAAAGCACCAGCGGCATTTATGGGCCACTGAGCTCAGCACTGTCGGGTTACTTGGCTGAAACAATTTTTAGCTAAATGTCAAAGGAAAGAGACCAGCTGGCATTTATTCCCTGAAAATGACATGACTGTGAATCCCTTAGGATGAGGGGTTTTTTCTTTGCACGATGACAATCCCAGGTTGAGCAACAAGGGGCCTTCATTTGGCTTTTGGGTTGGGTTTTTTTGGTTAAGTAGCTTGAGTTGTCGAAAGACTGCCTTAAAGCGTTTCATGGCTGTGCTATATATTGGTGGTGCAGTGCTGGTATGGGCTAGAAGAGATCGAGGCATTGAAATCTAAAGGTGGTTTGTTCTTCTCTGAAGTGATAGAAGTGGATAGGGATTGGGGCTCTCCATGTGAAAGGTGTATGGGAAGGATGACACCAAGGCCCCAGCAGTGGGGTGACACCCCTAAATAGGGGTGGGCTTGAGCAAGAACCATACAGCCAAGTGGTGGTCCTCCAGCACTCTGTAATGGGGGTGTTTGGCAGACACTGACCATTGTGCTGCTTGGAAAGCTTGCTAGGATCTGTTGTCCGCTCCATGGACTTGTAAACAAGATGTGGGGTAGAAAACCCTTGAAGCCAGCTTGACTTTGGATGCAGAACCTCTGGACCGCTCGCAAGTGGCATGTGAGGCAGCTTCTAATGGTGTGGTATTGTCATGGAATCACAGAATCCCAGACTGGTTTGGGTTGGAAGGGACCTTAAAGCTCATCCAGTTCCAAGCCCCTGCCATGGGCAGGAACACCTTCCACTAGGCCAGGTTGCTCCAAGCCCCATCCACCCTGCCTGGGATGGGGAATTTTTGCTGTCTCCTTTCCTTCCTCTTTATCACCACACTTCAGCAGGGAAAGGATGCTCCCTTGGAGCTCTGTGCATGCTACAGCAGTGAGGGGGACCCCTCTGGCTGGTACCAAAGCCTTCAGTAAGGTTGGTTAGGCAGGGAGCTGGGAAGTAGAGGCACACTTAACATAACTTTCATGTCACCTTGTAAAGCAAGGAGGGTCATGTCTTGCAGTTCTGGGGGTTATACAGAATGTAAGGCTGTTGTGCAATGATTTTAAAGCAGCAAATAGATGGTTTGTCTTGCCTGTTGTACAGTTGCACTGTGTCTGTCCCACTGGTGGCAGAGGCAGAGCCTTTTCTCACCAGATTGTTGCTCTAGAAATGCAGGGTTTGGGCAGAGAAGCACCAAGTGTTTGTAAGGCATGAGCAGAGGCTGTGCTGCCGGCATCTTGGGATTTCCCTCCCTGGTTTTGGTCTTTAGCTCTAGAAGACCCTTGGGGTGGAAGAGCCTCTTGCATCACTTGATCTCACTGCTCCACTAAGTAGAAGCCCCAGAGTTTGTGTAACGTATTCTTGAGCACCCTGAGCTCTACAACGTCTCTGTGCACTTACAGAGCTCTTCAGCCTTGTTTTTTCTCTTGATGAGCAGGTCAAGCTTCATTTCAATGTGAGTTGTTTTGCTTGCTTGAATGTTTCCATCCTCTCAGTGTCTGTCCTTGACTACAAGTCTTCATCTCCATGTTCAGCTTTTAACTTCTCCTTGCTTGGTGGTTTCTGCAGCTTTTGATCAGGTTTGTCGGGCTTTCCTCCCGCCACCCTTTCAGCTTCTTTCAGTGAGCGAGTGCCCAGCCTGAGCTGGGTGCTGCAGAAGAGCTCGCATTTGGGAGTAGCAGGTATTGCTCCAGGCAGCACCTGCAAAGGGTCCTGGGCTTTAGTTTTAGTTGGACGTGATGATCTTAAAGGTCTTTTCCAACCTAGTGGATTCCGTGACTCTAAACTACAGCTTGTTAGTGCCTTCCCCCTCTTGATGAATTCAGGCTTGTTTTTCCAGCTCGCCTCTGATGGATCCCTCGGGAGCTGTGCACAGACCCTGGCTCAAATGCTTCTTACCTCCGGTCTAGTTCTCTCAGAGTTGCTGACATTGCATCTGATCTTGGACGCCCTCCCTATTCCCCTCTGTCTTCTCCCACTTCCCTGTGATATCTAATAGTTTGGATCTCTGTCATAAGGAAACCTCAATTCTTATTTATATTTCTGAGGACTGTTGTACCCTTTGAGCGGAGGAAATACTGGCTTTGCTTATAAAGAGATTTCTAAAATTACCCTGCATGGATTCGCAGGCCACGTCAATGTGAGTGAAGCTTAAATGATCTCCAACTGTGTTGCTGCTGCTGCTGCACCTTGCAGGGGTTTTAGCTGCTGTTAAACTTTGGTGTCCACTATTATCAAGTGCATAAAGGGGCTGCAGGAAACCTGGAGAGGGGCTTTGGACAAGGGCCTGTAGGGACAGGACAAGGGGGAATGGCTTTAACCTCACAGAGGGAAGATTGAGATGAGCTCTTAGGCAGAAGCTCTTCCCTGTGAGGGTGCTGAGGCACTGGCACAGGGTGCCAGAGAAGCTGTGGCTGCCCCATCCCTGGCAGTGTTCAAGGCCAGGTTGGACACAGGGGCTTGGAGCAACCTGGTCTAGTGGAAGGTGTCCCTGCCCATGGCAGGGGGTTGAAACTGGATGAGTTTTAAGGTCCCTTCCAACCCAAACCACCCCACTGGGACGGAGCTGGGCTCACAGCAGGGCGGTGCTGTGGGTGTGCGAGGTTGAGCGTTCCTGTGGACACAGCACGTGTGTTGGGAGAGGAACGAATCTGAAATGTTTTGCTTGCTTTGACCCAGGGCCCAGCTCTTCACCGCCGGAATTCCCGGTGGAGCTGCTATTCCTTTTGCTGGTTCCCGGCCCGTCCTCACCTTGCAGCCCAGGCTGGCTTGGCCGGGCGCCGTCGCAGCTTGGCTGCCTCTGTCCTCCTCTCCCTTCAAAGGGTGGTTTATTGTCACTAATAACACATCCGTATTCTGCGGGAGCTTGAGGACGGGAGCTTTTCTTTTTCCCCCGGGGAGGAAAACGCTCCCAAGCCAACGTATTCCATGTGGTGTACTTTGGGCGGGGTGGCTGCTCTCAGCTGAAAGTGAAGTTTGCGAAGTTTATTCGTTTGTGAATGTCCCAAAGGCTCCTGTAAAGAGATGGTTGCTCTGCTCCCAGGTTTTTCCTTTTCCTGCCAAGTTTTGGCTCCGAGCTTCTTGAAGGCATTCCTTCCCAGAATGGCTGGGAAGGGTTTGGAGCGTCTCATACCACAGACAGATCTTTCCGATGATGTTTGCGGCCATAATCAGATTGATGGCTTATCCCGCTGGATGCAGCCTGGCAGGCTTGTGAATACTCAAAGGCATGGTTTGTCTGCACGGGCTGGGAGGGTAATTTTATCCTGGCTACCAGTTCATTTATGAAACCTTTTTTCTCTTCCTCTCTCCTTCACGTTGAGAACAGAGCTACTGCTGATGTATTTTAATTCCAGGCTTTGGTACGAGTGAGATGTGCTCCTCTGGACTTTGGCACTTCCCAGCTGTGAGGGCAGTCTGCACCGGGTGAGTGGTGCCAGAGGCTGGGTGAGGAGCCATGGCCGGGGAAATGGACCCCTCTAAAGGCTTTCAGGGTGTGTGTAGCTGTTTATTAAAAATGCTTGCAAAGGTTTTTCCTGCACCTGGGGGTTTGTGCAATAAAAATGCTTCCAAAGCTTTACTTAATGTTTGCCACCCAGTGTGGGGCTGATCTCCAGAAGACAGAGATCGGTTCACGAGAGGTTCTTCCTTCTCGGGAGCAGGGGATATTTTCTGACTAATAACGATCGGATTGGGGTCATCATAATTAGCCAACTGGAATATGATACTGCACCATGACACGGTGATTCAGCTCTTTCAGAGTGGTTTTGACCTGGTATCGCTTACAATGAAGGCTCCCAGAGCATATCAGAGTCGCTTGGATCATGATGGAACTCAATGCAGCCAGTAATTGGTAGTCATTACAACAATTGCCGACAGAATGTCTCTCTGTTACGCTCTTGCTTTGGCTTTGGTGTGCTGCTGGTTGTCAGATGAGATCCGCTCGGAGCCCAGCACCTGCTTTTCTTTCTCTATGGCTTTTGATTTTTTGCAAAACAAATGATTTCCCATTAGCTGCAGGCTCCTGCCCTGCTTGGGCAGGGTGAGCCGCTTCCCTGGGCCACCCTTGCCTTCCCCTCTCTCTTGGGACAAAGGGTTCCCAGCACTGAAAGCCACTGGTACAGTCCCTGTGGGAGCAGTCAGTGGGATGAAAAATCCCAGCTCTCAGCCCTCCCTCATAGGGCAGCCTTCCTAGTCCTTGAATGTGGCTGCCCCATCCCTGGCAGTGTTCAAGGCCAGGTTGGACAGGGCTTGGAACAACCTGGTCTAGTGGAAGGTGTCCCTGCCCATGGCAGGGGGTTGGAACTGGAGGAGCTTTAAGGTCTGTTCCAACCCAAACCAGTCTGGGATTCTGTGACTGATTCCTCCATGTGAGCTTGGAGTGGGCAATGCCAGCCTTTCCCTCTTCTTGTTTGCATAACTCGGACACCCATGGAGACTGCAACTAAAATGCTGCCAGGCTGGTTCTGGTGAGCTTCTCCATAGCAGCAGTAGAGCTTGTATCTGGTGTGCTGTGGTTGGGGAGCATGGTGCTGGTAAGGACATAGCAGAAAGTGAGCTCCAACAGCCTGAAGTGCCATCTGACTCATCAGGTCTGACCATGAGCTGGCAGGAAGACGTATTCCCGAGATGAGCAGGATTAGGTAGTGATTCTAGGTCTTGCTACTGTGTTCACATTGTGAAATGTGCCTGTGTCCTTGGGGAATTGCGCGTTCTGTAGTTCCTGTCACTTTTGCATGGCTCCCATGTGCCAAAAGCATTTTTATCTCCTCTTGGACTGCAGTGCGTGCTCCCGGTGCTGTGCTAAGCCGCCTGGAGCTGTTCTCCTGATGTTCTCCTGACGGTGCTTTTTGGGGACATCTGCATTACAGCTGCTCACTTAACCAGCCAAACCAAGTCTGCAAGGCAGTTGTACTACTGTGGTGCTTCAAGTCCAGCAGACCCCCCCAAAGCCTTTATGGTCCACCATAAAAGCACTGCATCTTTCATTCCCCTCTCAAACTGATCTTTAACAGGATGCTTCTGCCTGCAGGAGGTCAGAGCCGAGCCATGCTGTAGTGCTGCTGGTGGCAGTGGCTGCGCTGGCCAACTGCATGATGCAGGTAGAGGCAGGTCCATGCATGGCTAGGTGCATGATGATGGTAAAGCACGAGCGGCATGATGCTGAAGGCTGGTGCTTGCCCCTGCTGCTGCTGAGCCGGAGGTCCAGGTCTGGGGCTTCCCAGTGGAGACAGGAATTCCATCAAGCACAGTGGGAGAGACATCATGGGTTCATAAAGCTGAAAAATCACTTAATAGCTTCTTAATATCTTTGTGTGTTTCTGCTTGATAGCGGGAAGATACCCGCATGCTCAAAGGGAGCTCATCTTCCATACGAGTAGGGTAGGTCACAACTAATATCAGTGGTGCCTGACATGAACCTTGGTTTGGGAGCCCAAGGAATATCCCTGAAGATGTAATGGGGCAGTGGAAATGCCAGCTTGGGCATTCCGTGCTGCTCCAGGTTGGACAAATCATCTCTTGTTCCCAAACTTTAGTTCATTATAAGGTTTCCCCTTCTCTGTAGAGTCTCTCCTGGAGACCTGCACCTGTGGTTTTGGGGCTGGGGTTTTCCTCAATGGAGGTGAGATTCACTGCTGCTGCTGTGTCGCTGGGAACATCCTGCTGCCTGGTTAGCCCTAGTTTTGGTCAGGTACTCTTCCCTCTCTAGGGAGAAAACAGGTCTGAAAGCAGAGAAATGCCTGGAGGTTGCGTGGTGCTTGGCATGCTCCGAGCACTGGCTGTGCCTGGCCAGCTCCTCGTATTGTAACAGCAAAACCCCTTTTAGTAGAAGGCAACACCAGTGACACCAAGCTGCTGAATTTGCTCACCGAGTGTTACCTTATCTGATGCCTAATTAAGCTGAAGCAAGCAATCTTGGCAGTGGTGTTACATGCAGATGTGAGTGCTTGCTTAAGTCACCAGTTCCGCCACTGCCTGTGTGGGTCCTGGCTCCAGTGTATCCCCAGCACTGCAGAAGCCCCCGGGGTCCAGTGGGTGACAGCCCTGGTGATGATGCCCCATGGTGTTCTATGGGAACGGTAGCGCTGCCACCCATGTTACAAGGGATTGTTACAGCTGGTGGCCAGGCGTTGCAGGCTGAGCATCCCTCTGTCGGGTTATGCTGTAAGCAGCCTGCTAGGCTCCCGATTCATTGGTTTTTAGCAATGCATTGTAGGTTGTCAGAAAAAAGAGCTCCTGTTCCCTCTGCTCCAATACCGGCCGTGTTACAATGGGTTTGAGTCACTGCTACTGGAAGGGGGTTTCAGCTTGCAGACTGACAGGCTGTTCCTGCTTACTCTTCTCTCCCAAGAAGGTGTAAACCAGGGGGAGAGGACCTGGTGCTGGGAGCTGCATAATCTGGCCTGACTCAGCGGGGCTGACTGCCAACAGCCCTGTGGAAAATCCATGTGTCAGAGTCCAGTAGGAACTGGGGCTCGAGCAAAGTGCTCAGGGGTAAAAGGAGCCCAAACCATCAGGTTTTGGAGAATGGAAGCGGTCAAGGGCAGGGCACAGTGCTGGACCAGGATCCGCATGGCTGCTCAGCGGTGAGATGCTGAGTGCGTGTGCTCACGCTGATGCATGTGCTCATGCCGCAGGCTGAGGGGCTGCTCCTGGGGCCACCTGCTGCTCAGGAAGAGTGTAGCTGTGCCGAAAGGGAGACTCTTTGGATGGGGAATTAATGTTCAGCTCTGCCTTGGCTTTAAAAGCTCATCAGGACTTGGTGGCTTCTGCCGCCACCTTTGGCTCCGGAGGCATCTGTTCTGTCCCTCCTGCACGGCCATATTCCTTATCTTCTTTCAGGGCAGTGACAGGTCTTCACCTGTCCCACTGTGTGAGGAGATTATATATATCTGGATATCCTTGTAGAATTTAAATGGATGCAGCATCTAGCTAATCCTGCCCTGACTGCTTGGAGCTGTGGGGCTACTGTGCTGGTGGGAGCACAGTGGAAGGATGCAGAGGGCAGAAGCAAAGCCTGTGGGAGGCTCCTTGCCCTGAAAGGTCCAAGGGAGATGCTGGAGACCTTGGTGTGCATCAGGAAGGTGCTGGAGACCTTTGTGTGCAACAGGGAACTGACTCTTGGATGTTGTGCTGCATCTCCTCAGCCTCTGTGGAGCATCCATCCCCTGGTGGTGCCTTGTCAGGGGTATAATGAATGAAGGAGGGATGCCGGTAGCAGAGGTAGGACTGAAAGCCTGGAGCATGGAGGCAGGTACCTGGTGAAGAGTGACTTGGCTGACAGACCAGCAGAGACCTGCAAAGACATGGTGGAGCATGTGGAGCGGAATCCAGACCTCTTGCTGCTCCTGTGCTTGGAGGAGCTGATGGTGCTGGGCACGTGGTGGGCACTGGAGGAGCATTAACATCGTCATGGTGGGGGGTGTGTGGGGACTTTACACAAAACTAGACCAGGGGCTGCACAATGCTCAGCATACTGAAACGCTGGTCCTCAGCGTGTGACCTCCTGGTGTGTTCTGTGGAGTTGCTTTTTGTCTGGTCAGATCAGCCCTTAAATTCAACACAGGTTTTCTGCTCGGTTGTGGTGCCTGGCTCTTCCCCCGAGGGTGGCTGCAGCCTACATCAGTGCGTGTGCCTTATGTAAGAAGTAACTGAGCACTAACTAAACCTTTCCTTTCAACCCAGTCTCCTGCCTCTGGGCTGTTTGTTTGGAAGGGTGAGAACAGGTTTCCCATGTCATTAAAGGAACAAAAACTAGAAACAAAGCTTGTCATGTTCTGGAGGGTGGAGGAAGAGCACTTTTCAAGTTTCACTAAGCAAATGACTATGTCTGTAGTAGAGTGTTGCAGCTGAAGCCTTTGAGCACTTAGGTAGCAACAGGAAATCTGGAGCAGTTGAGACAAACACAATTAGACTTGGATAAAACCATTTCAGTGTAACTCACGTTCCTCTTAATGTTTCCAAACCATCCTTGAAGATGTTTCTTTAAACACATTTTTATGCTTCAGAAACAGCGGTGGATGGATGTTTTGGGAATAGCCATACTTGATCTTGGAGGACACGCTTGAAAATGTGACAAAGCTCCTGATGCTGTGGTGAGCGTAGAGGTGTGATGCTGCCTGCAGACAAGCGTTGGAGCTGGTAGGGTTACTCCAAAAGGTCCTGTACTCGGGTCTGGTGTGTGATTCAGACCAGAGGAATTTCCACCAGCAGGTAAAAAACCCAAAACTGCTGTGTGAGGGATTTGGGATGGTGAAGACCTCCTGCAGTTTGGCTCCATGCTGTGCACTGAGGGCCTGGCTGGCTGCAGTGATTTGTTCTGGTTTCTTGTGGGGCTGGGCAGGAAGGATATGCGTCCTCAGGCTTTTTTGGCTGCCAGCTCTTTAAAACATATTCTGGCTTCTTTTTCTTCTTCCTGTTGAATATTGAGTGTTTAAAGGAAAGCCTTTTCCTTTGCTCCTGACGCATGTGGTGCTCAGGCAGCAGCTTTGGGAGGGTGGCAAAGCAGATTTGCTCCTCTGCATCAGCATGGGGTTCACAATTGACATGAGACCTCTTCCTTCCCTTTCCGCAGTGGGAAAGTGATTGTTTGCTGGTGGGGAATTCTCTCCTGATAGTTATGTATCCACATTTCTGCTCTGGTATTTCCTGTGCCTGCAGAAGGAGCCTGCTGACCCTGGGACAGGCGGTGGTGTGACTCATGGTTCAGGGCTGAAGTCACCTGGATGTGAGGCTGGTGTAGAAACTGCCTGAGTAGGTGACATGCATCAGAGGTTGATGGTAGGCTGAGTGGCTTTCTCCTGGATGAACAGGAGGGAGGAGGATTTGGCAGGCAGAGGGATGTGTTGAAGGGTGAGAATATCATCTTCCTGGGCAGGGAGGGAAGAAGGGGAGCTTGGTTTGAACTGGAAATGATCAAAGTGATCAAAGGAAATGATTGAGCTGCTGGGCCTTGTCTCCCTTGGTTTGTAGGTGATCCCTCTGCCATTCCAGTTCTTAAGATACTTGCAGGCTGGTGGAGTTTTATTCCCCCATTTGCCTTAAACAATAGGTTTGATTATTTCTTCTGTAGCAAAAAAAGATGAGAATAAACCAGGCTGAATCTTTCTCTTTGTCTCCTCAGAGAGATGTCTCAATTTTGGTTTTAGGTACTAGATTGATAGCGGAAGGCCCTGCAGTGCTCAAAGCCCCTGGGACTGAAGTGACAATAAGGAGAGGTGGACTGATGTATGTACAAGATTAGGGAGGGACGTTGCAGAAAGCATCTTCTTGGGGTGTTGCTTATGGTGGCCCTTTAAACAGAGACTTGGCCAGACGCAGTCTGCTGCTGATCTCCTGGAGGTCCGAGAGCTCAGAAAAGGCTCAGAAAGACTCACAGCAGCCCTGGATAAGTGCTGCCACTTGTGCAATAAATAACGTGGCTGTTGCGCTGCTTACTCACAATTGCCCACTGCTTCTGCCTGTAATGAGATCTGCCCCTTGAGGGTATTTCAAAGGTTAGTTAATGAGGTGTAATTGCAGAAGAAGAGAAACCTGCTCTGAGGTTCTTCCTGCTTTCTGGAGTGCCAGATCCTTTAAGGAATTACGGAGCCGGTTTCTATAAACATTGCTGGAGCCAGTGCAGTCCCAAGTTCTCAGCCTTCCGCTTGGCCTGCTTGTTTATGCTGATGAAGCGGGGGGATAGACGTGGTCTTACCCCAGACAAATGCTGCATTAACAGGGATCAATTCGTTTCAGCTGATCGCATTGCAACCCATTGATTGAGCGACTGCACGACCTAAAGAGAATGGCTGTATAGGGACTGCTGTGTCTTTGGGAGTTGCATGCTGCTCCGGAATTTGGCTGCAGAAGGTTCAGCAGTTCCAGCACCTTTGCACATTTCTCAAAGATTAAAAAATACAAAGGCTTCTGTAATTAGCATTTAAACTCATTTTTTCCTTGAACGGAAAAACCCTTGAAGGGGTTTAGTCCTTGAGAGACAAAGTGGATTTTTACAAACGAGTACATTGGCTCATACCCTTCAGTCAAGCACAGAAGATAGAGATGCTGCATCCACCCATCTTTGCATAATAACCATGAGAGATCTTCACATTGCGTGTGCTGGTTCTCTTAAATTCCAGTATCCACTTCAGGCCAAAGATCTGTCTCAACATAAAGAGAAGAGCATCTGGTGTGAGCCCTCTCCTGCACCCTATTGCTAGCTAAAAATCCCCTTTAGTTGGCTGTTACGGCAATGTGGCGTTTGGCTTTCTATTCATTTCAGTTCAGGGATGTGTGACTTATGATACTGTTCTCCCCCCAGAGATAACAGATGCTTGGAGCAGATCTGAGCCTCTTGCAGACAGAATTGCATTGTCAAAGTCATGTGAGAGATGCCTGGATTGTCATGTCCTGTTGCAGTCAAGCAGGGTTTGTGGACCCTGTACACCCAGAATTGGTCTGGACCTGGTTATTCAGTGTGAATGACTTTCCTGTGTTTAAAAATCCGGCACGCACTGAATTTTAGGGTGGTTTTGATCCTCTGCTTTGCTTGCAAGAACCTTCTTAGTGGCGGCACAAAGTAGGCAAACCTGGAGTGCTGGACGCGGTGGGCTGCTTGCAGACAGGCCCTTGTAAACCTGCTGCAAGCCAGGGGGTGGTTTGAGCAGCCTTTTTTAAGGCCAAACAGAAGATAATGGCTGGCTTGGGGCACGTTTAAGGTAGAGTGGAGCCTTGCACCGAGGCCGGCAGAGAACCAAGCAGCAGAGCCTGCGGGCAGCAAAGGAGGAAATAACTAGGGGCTGATAGAAAAAGCTCAGCTTTAGAGGGAAACCAAAGTTTTCTTTTTTGTTTGTTCTACTTCAGAGCCCATGTCCGAGCCAGGCATCCAGATGTGGGAACCATGTCCGCATGCGCTGTGCTTGGTCATGCAAAGCTGATTAAACAGCTCCATCAGTGTCTTGGAAGCCTTCCTGGCCTGACAATGGCAATGGTGAAAAGGTGTAGTTATTCTCTCCCCCCTGTGTGTTATCCCCACAGTCCTTGCCTATCAGAGGGGTAGCAGCTTTCCCTCCATAGGCTTTCCTCAAAGGTGGAAACTGGTCCTTCAGAAGCCGAAGCTGCAGCTTGAGCGTAGACCCTGCTTTCTTGCCTGGTCCTGCCTTGCTCTGCGTTTATACTTGACCACAAAGGCTCCCATTCCTTCTGGAGGGGAAGAGACAAGGGTAAGGTCCTTAATCCTGTCAGTCTCCTGTAATATTCCATTCAGGAGAGAGAAACTGATATTGATAAATAGTTTGGGAAGAGGTGGGGGCAAGAAGCTCATGGACCTGGCAGGGGTTTGCAAGGGGGAGTTGTGTAGGTGCCAGGGGCTCAGGGATGTACACGTGGTGGGCAGAGAAAATGCGTGGTTTCACAACCTCATTGCTGGAATGCTGAACAGCTGCTTTCAAAGGTCTGGTCGAGTGTCTCAGTGTTTGCTCTTTAGGGCAAACCTTAGCCTTCCTGTGGGAACGGGTTTTAATAAGTGATATGCAATTGTGTTTTGAGGTGCTTATAGGTAGCTTCTAGCATCAGTCCTCCGCCAGCACGGGCTGCTGCCATCGGGTCAGCAAGTTCAACCTGGGAAGGTCACTTTCTGGTGGTTGTGTTTACAATTCATCTGATGGTTTGGGCTAAAATCAAGGCCCAGCCAGCAACGAGCATGCTGTGTCACCCAGGTTGCATCTGGACTGGTCTTACTGGCTTTGTAAGGCTTTTCCTGGCTGTGCTGTGCTGTCCCTGTTGGCTGCTCAAGTGGCCAAAACACACAAAGCGTGGTGCCCAGTTGAGCCAGACCCCGGGGAAGTGTTTGGCAAGGTGTGCCTTACCTGGACAGGTCTATTTGTGTCTTTCAAACAGCTCCTTGGGTTCTTCTTGCGCATAATCATGTGGTGGGTTCCTTTGGGGGCCTGAGAGTGTAAGTCATCTGTTAAGCAGACCAGTTCTGCGCCCTGGCTTATTTTCCTGTGACTTACCTTGGTGCTGTCCTATTACTCTGAATACCGAGACCATGTCAAACCTTTTCCAGGGGAAGGAGGGACCAACTTCAAGGCAGAAGCATCTGTATTTGCTTGCCACGGCATGTGTGAGACTGCAGGTGCACTGGTTACGGTGGGAATTTGCTGCCAGCCTCGAGTGTTTGGGGATATTTATCAGGAATATGTTGTCAGTATTGATTCCTCCTTTTTGTTTCCTTTGGATTTGCTTCCAGAGTCCACGTAGAGCAAAGCAGCGCTGAAATGCTGACATTATCTTCATCAAATAAGTAGCTTGTGTGGAGGGCAGGACGTGGCCCTGATCATGGCTAGGCTGGAAGCATCATCTGTGTGAGATACCATAGGGCTGTAGGAGCCGAGCTCAGCTGGCTCTTCCTTATGGGCGCCTGACTGCTGTGACCACTAGAAATCTCCCACCCTCATTTCATCCCTCAGAAGAATTTCCTTCTGGAAGCTGATTCAGCCCAGGCTCTGCCAGAGCATGAAGGAGAACTTCTGGCAGGCTCAGGGGTTACATGGAGGTATTGGCTGGCCAGCCAACATCACTTAATACGGGCACAGGGGTTATCTTGTTCTGTTGAATCTGTATGCTGTGTGCTAGAGACAGGGAGCATCCATAAGAACAGAGAAAAGGCCTGGAGCTTCCTTTTCCTCCTGCCTGCCTAGCAGGGTCATGTGCAGCTGGGGAGTCCCTCCCCCCCCGGGATGCTTTCATGGAGTGGCTGCCAAGCCTTTGTGTTCATCTGACTTCTGGAGTTGCCTTTGCCTTCGCTGAAGCTTGAGGTCTCCTGGTGAGGTGATTGCACTGCGTTGAAGCTGGGAAGCAATTTGTGCCCCACGGCACAGCAGCACGGCTTGGTGCCAGCACAGTGCTCGGGGGCAGCGAAGGCAAAGCGCCCTGCTGGTGTGCAGGGCGGTTTGATACTGAAGAAGACCTGGTAACGTGGTTGGTGCAATGAGCGGTTCCCGTTCTGTTGCTGAGAAGCAAGGTGACCTCCCTCCTCCTCCCCAGTCTGCTTCCCTCTCTGTGTCCATCAGCAGGAGAAATCCCTTACGGACCAATGGCAGGAGCTCATTCTGTGCCTCATCCCCAGCACCAGGGTGAGCACCTCACCACCAGTCTTGCTTCTGCAGGCTTGTGTCGTTGTCCAGCCTAAGGTAGAGTAACTTCAGGTAGTTTTAACCTCTTGCTTTCCACCAGATTTAAATTGGCTGTTTAAGTCACATCATCCTCTTTGACTCCTTAATGCTCTGTATTTCTAGACACCCCTTCTTCAAGATGAGTTTGTAACCAGTTTTGAGCACATAGAGTTTGTAACCAGCTACAGACACACACATAAATGAGGTGTTTATTTTGAATACTTCTTGCTGGCCAGAAGCAGGAACCTCCCTGTGATGGTGGCTTGTATCTGCTTGTTTATACCTTAATGTTGCAGTTTGGTAGGATATTAACTTTTGCTTCGGTGCTAATAGGAGTGTGGTGTTAGCTGCTCCATTCTGGCAGATTAGCCTTCAGCTAAACCCAACAAATCCATGACTTCAGAGCTGCTCGGATTTGCTAATCTAAAGCAGTTTGAGCCACAGTGCTTGGGGTTTTTCCCAACTGTCCTAATAAGGTGGTCTGTTTATCATCAACATGAATAAATGGGGAAAACTGGCAGTTACAACCCAGGACTGAGATGCTGGGGCTGTTGGGGACTGCTCCAGTGTGGTTGGCTCGGTGCCATGACAGCTCTCTGTGAACAAGACAGTGAGTATCAGTAACACCCAGGACCTCTGTTTGGCATTGCTCAAGATCTTGATGTGTCTTGAATAGCATGCGCAGTTCTGGCCTTCTTCACAAAGGATGGGGGCAGGAGAGGGAGCATGGAACATCATTAAAATTGGAGACATCAGCAGAGGATGCCCAGAGAAGCTGTGGCTGCCCCATCCCTGGCAGTGTTCAAGGCCAGGTTGGATGGGGCTTGGAGCAGCCTGGTCTAGTGGAAGGTGTCCCTGCCCATGGCAGGGGTTGGAACTGGATGAGCTTTAGGGTTGTGTCCAGCCCAAGCCAGCCTGTGATTCCGTGATTAACACCAGCAGTGCCTGCCTGGTCCTCCCAGCCCCTGTGAGAAGCTGTCCTGGGAGACCAGAGGCTGGTTGGAGTTCTTTTTAAGCCTGCACAGCAAATGCAGGCAGGTTTGGATCAGCAAAGACGTACTGCCGTGGGATCGAGCTTCCCAGTGGCTTATTGTTTGCATCTGTAATGTCAGGGTTGTGAAGTTATAAGAACTCTCCTTTCCCCCTGCCCACAGCTCAATCTAAGTGCGTGGTGGCTCTTTTGCATAAGCAAAATACCTGTGTGTCTGCTCTGTCTCTTTTGCACAAGCACCGGTGCGGGAGCGGTGCTTTGCTTGGGTATTGATTGACACAAGGGCTTGAAACCCAGCTTGTCCCTGAGAAGCTGCTAGCACAGTCCCTGCCTGGCATGTCCCATGTGTCACCGTGGCTGGATCCTTGCAGAAACTGGAGTGTTAGGGTAATCACTGATTAAATGTCACTTGCATTTCTGTTATCTATATACACAGATAACAAATTAAGCTACAGCTTTTGAACTCAAAAGAAGCTGCCAGATGCACGAACTGGAAGTGACATGCTCAGAGTTGTTTTATTAGTCTGACATACCTTTGTTTAACATAGAAGAAGCCTGACTCATCCCAGTTGATACCTGCTATGTGCGTTCAGCGGTTTTGTTACCTGTCTACCAACAAGTGCCCCAGAAAAGTGGGAAAGGTGCTTGTGTGTTGTCTTCTCCCTGTTCATGATGGAGTAACCTGGCAGGCGGGTAAGCCTGTGTTGTGGTGGGCCTTGGGGATTCTCTCATGGCAGCCCTGTAGAGACACAGTTGAGTTTTTATGGTCTCAGGGCCGTGGTTTCCTCCTTGCTGGCAGCAAACTCACCACTGCTGCAGGGAGGTGGGACGTCTGAAGCAGAGACACCTCCTGCCTCCCCCAAACATGCTGCAAACCCCATGAGCACAGAGGTGAACAGCTCTGAGCATGCTGTGAATGTGAGTTTCCTGCATACACATACCTGGGTTTAGGAAAAGAACCCCCAAACAGAAAACAAACCAACCCTGCTGCTGGTGTGCACAATGAGTCAGGCAGCTCCGAGCCCCATGCCTGGGCTTGGTTGTCCTCCACACCTTCCGACGTTAAGTCCCTTTTGGATGTGAGGTTTCCCTCCCTGGAAGAAGTTTGGTGCTTCACCAGCTTTTCCCCCCAAGAACAAACCAAAACGGAGAGATCACCCGAGTGAGACAAAAGGCAGCAGAAGGTTGTGCTCATGAGAGCTGAACAAACCCCTCACTGCAGAATGCCTGCAGACTTCCTCCTGTGCATCAGCTCCCGAGGAGCAGGAGCAGTCCCTGCGTTGGGCAGGGGGCAGGCAGCCTTGGAGTACCGAGCTAATTGTGGAGCTGATTGTGCAATTCCTTCTTTCACCCCTTGCACACACTCCCTCCTGGGTTTGTTTCCCAGCTGCACAATGTGGCTGTCAAATAGACAAATGTGCCTCAATATCTCTTAAAAGGAAGGTTGCATTTTTTAAAAGCAGGGAAAAATGTCTGATTGTCTCAGCTTGAGAAACAGCAGCAGCGTAAAGGCTTTCTGCTCGCGGCAGCCTGGAAGGAAAGAACCAAATACGCTTGTTTGAAGACTTTGGGCCGTGAGGAATGACCACGGTTTTGCCCTCAAACTGTAGCTTGTTCCATTTGAAGAGCCCCAATCATCCTTGCCGGGTCCAGATCTTGTGAGTGGCCCTTTCTCCATGTGTGTGCCCGCTCCAGCCCTGCATCCTAATCCTGCTGACGTGATTCTGTCCCCCTTGGGCATTGTCTAATTGTGCAAATGTTTCAATTAGATGGCCTGAATTTGTAACGTGGAGCAGTTCATTATCACTGAATCCTCTTAACAGGGCCCTCCTACTGGGCAGCCTATTACTGAGTTTTCCCAATTAAGATAGGACCTCTTAAAAACCGTAAAGACAAACAAATCCCTGGCAGAGCAGGACCACGTTGCAAGAAATAGTGCCCTAACCTATGTTTCAAGATTAAGCAATATTTTCAGCTCCAACCAAGTCCTGATTAACCCTTTGTAGTGATTATTGATGTTCCCGGCAGGAGCAGCTGCAGTTTGGTGTCAGCTTAATCTTTTCCCTGGGAGGAGGAAAAATGGGTTACAAGGTGTTGCTGTGATGGAAGATGCTATTTCTCCAAAGGGCTCTGTGGATAACGTTACTTTTGTGGTTGCAGGTGAAGGACCTAACAAAGTACCTTGATCCGAGTGGACTTGGAGTCATCAGCTTCGAAGATTTCCATCGGGGGATCCAAGCGATCAGAAATGGAGGTGAGTTTGCTGCTGTGCTGCAGGTGAGGGCAGGAGGGTACCACATTTCACACCATGGGGTAATGGAGCTGAGAGGTCACTTGGTGGAAACAAGCTGGGTTTGGTGTCCTGAAAGTCACTCCTCTGTGCTGGACAGAGGGGCAGGGGCAGAGGTTAGGTGTGTTTGCTGATAGAGTTGAAAATGGTGATGGTGGCAGTGTGTTTTCCCGTTTAGCAGGGAAGTTCCTTCCTAAATGTATATTGGAAACAGGGAAAGCCATCAAGGGAAGATCCATTTTGGTTTGGTGTCTGCTCTCCCCTGTGGTTTGGGGCGGGGGGGATGTTGCTTGCTTGGCTGGCATGCTGCTGGAGGTGTCAGTCTGTCTGCTGCAGTGTAACATCTTCCCAATGCTAAGGACTGATGCATTTGCCTTCATCCATTTGGAGGACCAGTGTGCTCAGATGATTTCTAGCAAGAAGCACGTTAAACAAGAGCTCCGAACTCACTGACTGGCCGGTCATCTTTAAACATGCCTGTGGCAATTCCCATGTGGCTCTTGAGGTTGTCGTTGTGAGTACTTCCAGAGCAATAGTTTGTTGAAATGTGAAGTATCTTTCTGGCTGGTTGGCATTTGGACTGCTTTGCTGAAGCAAAGATGGTTTTTCATTGTGGGGTTTATCTCTAATACAAGTCTTAGAAAGTCATTTTAGGGCAAGCCTGTTGTTAAGGGCAGGGTGTGCAAAACATTGGAAGCCTCCTGGTGAGCAGGTACCATTTTAAACATGCAAATGTGAATTCTCATACTTGCATATTGGTAAATTCTGATTGTCTTCAACTTTGGCATTGCTTTCATGCAGTGATGAACATGCGCTGTGTAGCCAGCCCTGCACACTGAGCACGCTTTTGAGTTCTGACACATCCGGAAGATGTGCAAAACCCAATTATTCCTTTACAAACCATGTTGTTTCATGAGCAGAAACCCCTCAAAGTAGAAGTGACTCCGGTTTGTCTGTCAGTTGTCCATCCCTCTTCCTCCCTGCTCTCATCTCCGGTTTATTTGTGCTCAGGAATGGAGTGTTGGCACTCATTCCCCAGAGTGAATGGCAACTCCAAAGTCTTTGTGGCCAGTGTAGCTTGACAGTGCAGCTGATTCCCAGCTCTCCTGATGCAGGAGGAATTGCATCATGCTATTAATTCGTAATAAATTGCTACTGGAGTAGTGTGTGAAAGCCCTGGCTTGTGTTTCTCTTCAATAATTGATTGCTCTGGTATTGTATTGTATTAATTGAATGGAAAAAACAGATCCAGACAAAGCTTTTAGCCTCCCTATTTATTAAACTTGAAAGAGATTGATATGTATTTATTACAGTGGTTAAGGAAGGCAGAGCTCTCTAACACTGCACAGCATTAAAGCATTATGAAAGAAAACCAGGGTAGGGCACAAAGAGGTTTTTTGAGTCTCAGCAGCTGAGCAGTTGCTCGTGTTGAAGTGATCTTGAGGATTGGCTGCTGCTGTTGAGACAGTCAATATTGACCATTGCTTTGGGAAGAAAGGTTTTGCTTGCTGCTGGGTCCCCCTTTTAACTAGGTTTTGTTAGTTAGCTGGGCCTGGTTTTGGCCAGAGATAGTTCTCTTGCATTTCCTGGTATTCTGCTGTTTAGTCTGGCATTCTGTTGGTCAGTCACTGAAGTGGGACCTGGTGTGAGCTCGTGCCTTGCGGAGTCTGTGTTACTGTAGGTAAGGGTTGATTTCTGAAGATGCTCCACTTTCTTTTCCTGCTCCTCGCTCTCTTGGAGACTCCCCATAGGATAGCAGTAGCTGTGATTTTACTCGAGCCCTGATCTAGCTTGGCCAACTGAAGGTGCAATTATTGCACCTGCAATCGACCTACAAAACTTGCACAGTCAGCTGCTTTGCTTGCAACTGCTTTTGTGTTCAGTTGGCCTGTAGGTCCAGGGAAGACGCTGAGCTCCTCACTCTTATTCCTGTGCCATTGTTTGAGATGTGCTTCCAGTGCTTGAGGAACATGCTGATCTAGGACTCCTGAACTTCAGCGCAGAGCAAAGAACCATTTAGCCACTCGTTTAACCACTGAAAGCCATGATGTCACCTCTCCACTGCCATGAAACAGTTCTGATCTCTTTGTAATCTTTGTCTGGCCAGGTAATGTTGACCATGGCAAAGAAAGGACAGAGTGACTTGCATGCTGTAGAAGCTGTATTTGAGACTTTAATGAGAGTCTTTAGCCACTTGTTGCTGCCTTACCTTCTACCCTTCCCAAAGAGAAGACTCAATAGGAAAATGTGGTCTTCATGTATGTGTCAGTGGTGACTGCATGTATATGTGATTGACATTAGAGTGCTCTGGAGAGGCCTCCCCTCTGCAGGAGATGGTGAGCCCATGGCTCTTGGGCAGTTGGGCTCAGTTCTCAGGAGCAAGCAGGCTGGCATGGGGACCATAGGGGGATGCCCAGGCATGGGGAGGCATCTCAATCTCCACTCTGTCAGGTTAAAGCCATTCCCCACCATCCTGTCCCTACAGGCCCTTGTCCAAAGCCCCTCTACAGCTTTCTTGCAGCCCCTTTAGGCATTGGAAGCTGCTCTGAGGTCTCCCCTTAAGGAGCCTTCTCCAGTCTGCCCCGGCCCAGCTCTCTCAGCCTGGCTCCAGAGCAGAGCTGCTCCAGCCCTCGCAGCATCTCCATGGCCTCCTCTGGACTCACTCCAACAGCTCCACCTCCCTCTTGTGCTCTTGCCTCAGAGCTGGACGCAAGTCTGCAGGGGGGTCTCACCAGAGAGGTCTCAGCTCCTCACAGCCTGCTGTGTCCCAACCCTTCCTGCTCCTGGGCTGCTGGGACACCCTTGTCCTCCCCCTCTCCAATGGAGCTTTTGAAGCTTGTGTGATGGTGGCTGGATGACTGTCCAGTCCTGCAGCTTGTAAATAGCAAAGCAAAGTGGAACAAACATTGGCAGCAAGTCAGGGGTGATAAATAACTCTGGTAAGTGGACTTCTATGGCTTTGTATTGTAAAACTGGAGAAGCTGATAATGTAGTGGTGGCATGATACTCATTTGAAGGAGCAGGGTGTGTTACAGTGCATGCTGAAAGAAGCCAGATAAAGTCTGTAATGCCTGGGGAATCCATGGCCAGAAGAAACCCTGGTGCACCATCAGGGAGATCCAATGGGACATCTAGTCTGCAGGGAAAAAGAAATGGGAAGGGAGCCAGTGTTACTGCTGCTTTCATCATGCTTAGAAGCTGCAGCTAATGGGGTATCTCTGTGAGAAACAGGTATGAGAGACTGTAGGCAAGCCCCTAGGAAAGCTCAGGCTAGGAGTAAGGTCTCTATTTGTATGGCAGGAGCTGACCTTGGCACAGGGGGGAGCGAGATGTCTGTGATTTGAAGCCAAAGACCGAAGAGCAGCTCTGTTTTGCTGCTTGGTGGATGCAGGAACTGCTAGAGTGGGGTGAGCTGGTGACACCAAGCACAGGTAGTCAGCCACAGCTGGATGCAAACAGAGAAGGGTTGTGCTCACAGCAGGTTTCTCTCTCCAGCAGGGTATTTAGAAACCTTTTCAGCTTCAGGCACCTGATTTTAATACAGAGGCATCCAGCAGGACATATGTAATATTTCCTGTTTAGCAGACCAGTGTTCTTCCTCGACCTCTAAAGCAGCAATGAACAGGTTGTGTGATTCCTGCACGTGCTCTGAGCGCAACATCTGTAACATCCGTCATCCCAAGAAAAGCCCGCTGGGAATGGGCTCTGTGCAGGTACTGCCTGCACGTGGGGGATCGCTGTTGGGTTCAGTTCAAATAGCCACTGTGCAGGCAGGGGAAGGTGCATTCCTGGAGCTCCTGGCCTCATCCGTCCCGCCTGCCTTAGCTTCTGAACCCTGAACAAAGGGGCCCTTGTGCATCGGGAGCAGACAGTGCATCCACTGAGAAATAGATGTGGTCATGAGCTCAGGGCAGGGCCTGAGGATGGAAATAGTCAAATCTGTTTTTTCAAATGCTTCAACTAAAAGCTCTTTGGATTGGGGAAGATGGAAAATCCAGCTCCGGAGCCAACACCCAAACCTGGAACCTATCACAGAGTTCCTGTTTGCAGGGAATGCAGGAGCCAGCGGGGTGGCCAGGCTGGGGAGAGCCCTGGCAGTGCCCGCCTTGGGGGGAGCTGGGTCCCGAGTTAATTCTGTGCTGAACACGTGAGTTGCAGCTCAGTGGAGATACCCCCGTGGGGTTGAATCAGACGCATTGAGCAGGAGGAGTGTGTTCAGCACACCAAAGGCTTTTGAGAGGCTTCCGAACGACGGGCTGAAAAGAGAAGCATGGAGCACGGCAGGGCAGGATGTTGAGCAGCACAGAAAGGGCTGGATGGTGGTCAGGAGCTGGCAGCAGCGTGAGCTTGAGTCAGTCAGAGTCTCTCTGGGGCTAAATCCCTCGGTTCCTAAGAGCAGCCAGGGGAAGATTTCAATGGGTGTATCATTGGAACAGAGGCTGCAGTTTCCTCAGCTGGCGTTTCATATGAAGTGTTTGGTGTGCTCCTGGTAGCTGAATGCTAATCTGGGAATTTCACAGAATTCCAGACTGGTTTGGGTAGGAAGGAACCTTAAAGTTCACCCAGTCCCAACCCCCTGCCATGGGCAGGGACACCTTCCACTAGACCAGGTTGCTCCAAGCCCCTGTGTCCAACCTGGCCTTGAACACTGCCAGGGATGGGGCAGCCACAGCTTCTCTGGGCACCCTGTGCCAGCGCCTCAGCACCCTCACAGGGAAGAACTTCTGCCTAAGAGCTCATCTCAGTCTCCCCTCTGTCAGGTTAAAGCCATTCCCCCTCATCCTGTCCCTCCAAAGCCCCTCTCCAGGTTTCCTGCAGCCCCTTTAAGGCACTGGAGCTGCTCTGAGGTCTCCCCTTCAGGAGCCTTCTCTTCTCCAGGCTGCCCCAGCCCAGCTCTCTCAGCCTGGCTCCAGAGCAGAGCTGCTCCAGCCCTCGCAGCATCTCCGTGGCCTCCTCTGGACTCGCTCCAACAGCTCCATGTCCCTCTTGTGCTGTTGCCCCAGAGCTGGATCAGGACTGCAGGGGGGGTATCCCAAGAACGCAGCAGAGGGGGAGAATCCCCTCCCTCAACTGCTGCTCACGCTCCGGGGATGCAGCCCAGCACATGGGGGGTTCTGGGCTCAATCACTCACTGTAGCCGGATCAAGGGGAGCTGCTCATTGACCAACGCCCCCACGTCCTCCACAGGGCTGCTCTCAGTTGAGTCCATCCCTGCCCCTGGATAAGGGCTGTGAGCATGACATCTGAAAAGGTTACAGCCAAGAGAGGGAGCTGCACAGAAGTTCTCAGACCCAGATGTGGGTAATTACCCCTGCGCTGTGCACCCCACGTGCAGGTCGTGCTCTGCAGCCTTATTGCAAGGGGAGCAGCAGTGTTCCCTGCTCCCTGCTGTGCTGCCAGCTTGCTGATCCCACGTCCTGGAGATGCCTCTGGGTCTGATAGTGCTTAATGACGTCTCTGATATCACGGCTCTGGGTGCCATGAGCTGCTCTCGTTAGTCTCTGGATAGCGCTTGACGGCTCTGAGTTCATTTCTGCAGAGCCAGGCTGGCTGCTGCCCTGGTGACACGGATCCGCTCTGGCTCTGTGGAGTATTTGAAGGTGCAGAGCGTGTTGGGTATCTGGTAACATAAACCACTGTTTGCTTTCTGTGTAGGTTTGTTTTTCTCCCTCCTCTGTAGGATCTGCATTGCAGATGGCTTTTGCTACGCAAAACGAAAGCTTTCCTTGCACAGGGATAATTCCAGAAGCCAAAGCTTATGTTCCCTGACTCCCAATCCAGTAATTATTTCCGAGGCTGTGTTTGTGTGCATCTTCAGTGGTGTCTCTTCCAGACTGATGCTGGAAATACAGTAGGATTTGCAACAGGCTGCTGCTGACATCTAAGGGTGCTTTCTCAGTGGGGGTACCCAGGCCCAACTTAATATTCCAGGCTTTTTAAAAGGCAAGTCTCACTGAAGCTCAGCAGATGGAAGGAGAGCTCGTGTGCACGTTTGACTAAACTCGGTGAGGATCTGGCACCGGTGTGAGCGCTTCCTACGTTCTCATCAGATCTGCTGATCTCTTCATTCGTGCAGCAGTGCTGCAGTGAGGACTTTCCTGCTGATCCTGCCTGTTCCTAAGCCTGGCTCCACCGTTGCCGATTAGGGACACAGCTCGTTTGATGGCTGAAGGTAGGACAGATGCCTCTTTGTGTACAGCTGTCGTTCAGAGAGCAGGGGCTGCCATGAATATGAAATCAAGATTGATTCAGGAGCAAGAATGAAATCAAAATTGCTCTGATTATGTCTTCTGCATTTTTTTGCATTGCATCTTGCTCTGTTCTGGCATATATATGTATGTACTATATATATATATACACTGCTTGTTGGGGTAAGGAGTTTAAGAAGATGAGTGTTAATTCTGCCCCTGAAAGTAGTGAAGATTTAAATATTTTAAAACTTGTATGTATACTTCAGGAAAAAAATCATCAGAGCTGCTCTTCTTTGTAGATCAGAGCTCCCCTCATCCCTCTAGAGCAGAGGGATGCTCATGGCACCATTACTGTGCTTATTAAATTTGGAGTCCACGTGCTTGTCATCTGTGACCCCTTCTGCAAGGGACAGAAGCGGTCTTTCTTGAATATGAAACTTGGGGGGTTTTTTTGAAGTAGTGGTGCTTCAACACTTACCTTGGAAAACACTGGGCCTGCCCTTGAGGATATAGGAGGGTTGTCTATTGAGTCTATTAACTCTTGCTGCTTGCAGGAGGTGGGGAATTAGGAGTGTGTATGCTAGCCTGTGATGGAGGCGAGCTGCTTTGCTGGTGTCCTGTGGTCAGAATGGTCTGAGAGCTCTCTCCTTCCCTCTTCTAATAGGAGAGGGGCAGGTGTATCTGAAGCACAGGTGTATCTGCTGTGGGAGGCTGGAGCTGGGGGAGGAATAAGTGTGGGATGGAGGTCCTCTGCATGAAGCACAAACAGAACCGAGCAGGTATGAGTCCAGGCCAACTTCCATCTCTGTTCCCGTCCAGGCCGACTTCCATCTCTGTTCCCAGGTGAGGGAGGACAGAGGAGGGAGCCTCAGGGCAGGGGGCACTGGGGTGTTTGCTCTCTTCCTCCAGCCCACATCACACCAGGTTTTCTTTGGAGCTCCCAGGAGCCCCAGGGTGCTTCACAGTGTGTGTGGCTCCCAGCCCAGCCTCAAAGGGGCTGCCTCCTCAGATGATTGTTGCTAAGTCCAACGTTATCATACCTCTTGAAACAAGAGGGCAGGCAGACTGCTCAGACACTTACCTTAAGAAGCATAGCTTTGTTCTCCATGCTTTTTAATAGCTGCTTGTGTTCCTGCGCTGCTGCCACTGAGTGAACTGTGGGCTGCGTGAGGAGGATGCTCCTCAGCTCACCCACAGCCTGTGCAGGGCCAGGAGCAGCTCTGCTACCTCTGTGAGCAGTGGGGAGACAGGAGGTCAGTGTATGTTCCTCTGTTTTGGAATACTTTCACACTGGAAAAGATAACTGCAAACTGGCTCAGTTGGGAGAAAAGGTATTTATTTCTTCAAAGCATAATCCGGAACAAAACCACCTCCCAACAAAACTATTTATCTCCAGTCACACAGCTGCTGGGGTTCAGCAGACTTTCCCTGCATTAGCCTAAGCAGGGAGATTTGGATGAGTGGAGGAGCTGCCTGTTCCCCTGCAAAGCATGAACAGGGGCTCGGGCAGCAGGGAGTGAGGAGATGCTCCTTGCCTGTGAAACCTGTTCTGCTGCTGAGCTCTGGAGCAGCAGGGAGCAGAGCTGCACAGCTCACATCACCCTCAAGCTCTTCTGAGTCACTGTTTCTGCTATAATCATAGAATCCCAGGCTGGTTTGAGTTGGAAGGGACCTTAAAGCTCATCCAGTTCCAACCTGTGCCATGGGGAGGGACACCTTCCGCTAGACCAGGTTGCTCCAAGCCCCTGTGTCCAACCTGGCCTTGAACACTGCCAGGGATGGGGCAGCCACAGCTTCTCTGGGCACCCTGTGCCAGCATCTCAGCACCCTCACAGGGAAGAACTTCTGCCTAAGAGCTCATCTCAGTCTCCCCTCTGTCAGGTTAAAGCCATTCCCCCTTGGCCTGTTCCTACAGGCCCTTGTCCAAAGCCCCTCTCCATGTTTCTTGTTGGCCCAGTATGGTAGAGGAAGGTCTCGGGTGCTGAAGGGGGGGTACTTCTGGCTCCCCACGGCTGTTTTTTGGTTTGCATTTCTCTTTTAATTCACATACATAGAGGGGTTTATTCACTGTTGTCACTTGGCAGCCGGGTAAGGGGTGACCCCAGGGCCGAGGCAGGCTGCTCCATGTGCGCCATAGCCGAGCAAGGAGCACGTCTTCCCAAAACCAGCCTGACAGATGACATGCTGCATTGACCTACTTTTGGGATAGGCGCGGGAGTGTTGGCAAGCCGTGTCCGCAGGCCTCCTCGCAGCTCCGGGATGAGGATGTGGGAATCACTCCAATGTGCTGCTGTAAAACCACCGCTGAGGCTTTACAGCTGTCAGGATCCTGATGAACAGGAGATTGGCATGAGCAGCTCTCCCATTTCGAGAATCCTTTCCCTAGGAGTATCTTGAAGCATATGCCAGGGGAATCTCACCATGTCCAGTCACTGTCATGGAGTGTTAACAGGCTGCAGGTCCGAAACACACGGGCAGTTCGAGGGGAAGCTAGTTCCTAGCACTGCAAAGCTGCCTTGTTTGCTGCAGCATGCAGCAGGCCCTGACTGAATGCCCAAAGCATCACTGCACACCATTCCTTGTGAGGGGAATGCATTACTGTGCAGCCAGATCTCTTGCAAATCACGGAGTGGAGGGAGTTCGATGTGTCCTGATGAAGTAAGGGAGCCTCGTGGCTCCATAGACCCTCAGGCCACAGTCGGCCCCTGATAAAGGCAACTGGGGTGAGCTAAAATTCCAAATGAAGTGCCCAGGTTTGATGGGCAAAAGAGCACCGATTTCTCTGGCAAAAGAGAAGAAAAACCAGTGCAGGGATTAGTTGTTTTCTTGGGAATATGGTCAATACAAAAATAGAGAGGAGTGTTTTATTAGAGCTCTGGAGTGATTCTTAGCGCACTCATCTACAGAGATGATGACTAAAAAGAAAACAAAGGCAACTTCTGTTACAAAATAGATGTTTCTCATCCATCTGCCGCCCTCCGTGTTTCTCCATCATGTTTTGTCTTCTGTGTTGGGAGCGTGCTGGTTTGTTCCGCAGCTGTTGCTGTTAACCCTTCTGGGAGACGGGGCTCGCCTGTGGTTTGGGTGTGTGTGGGAAGAGGTTTCGGTCCTGCCTGTTTTGATTTCTCAAGTTGGGATGTTGGCTCCGGAGCGCAGCGCTGTTAATGCTTGGTTCAGCCCCGGAACTGGGTACGTTTCCTTCATCCTCATCAGAAATGTCTGGCCAGCGATCAGGTAGAGTTGGCTTTCTGAGCTTAGGTAAAGTAACCATAGAATCCCAGACTGGTTTGGGCTGGAAGAGACCTTAAAGCTCATCCAGTTCCACCCCCCTGCCATGGGCAGGGACACCTTCCACTAGACCAGGTTGCTCCAAGCCCCTGTGTCCAACCTGGCCTTGAACACTGCCAGGGACAGGGCAGCCACAGCTTCTCTGGGCACCCTGTGCCAGCGCCTCACCACCCTCACAGGGAAGAACTTCCTGATATCAGATCTAAGTGTTCCCTTTCATTTTAAAGCCATTAAGTTAAGTAGTCCATCCTCCTGCCTCTGCACCAGCAGGCAAGCCAGAGCTGTCAGACCATTTCTCATTAGGAATCCAGTCTATCTAGTGTTATTAATGAAGGGATAATTACTCACTTAGGACTTTTGTTCTTCCAAAAGCTCTGCCTGCTCTGTCACGCCTGGAGGCTTGTGACTGTGCAGTGAGTGTACCCTTGTGATGCCTTGACAGATGGATGTGGCAAAGGGTTGTTTTTTCTGAGTGTTTCCTGATTTTGCTCTTAGACAGGAGAGGATTCCTGTGCTGTGGCTTTGGTGGGGTATTGGTCCTGATTGCAGAACTGGTGGGCTGGGCTGTGCTGGCTCTGGAGGGCATTCCCTATGTCGAGAGAATTCTTGTCGTGTCTGACCACAGCTCACTTCATCTCCATCCTGTTCTGCGTGTACCAGGCAGGGTACTCTCCTGGGTTGGTGCCTGTGTGCCTTGGATGCCTCTGATCCTCTTTCCCAAGTGCATGCAGTTGGGCTGCTCCTGTACATGTCTAGGCACTGGGCAGTTTATTTATTCTTCTGACAGGAAAACCTCTTGCTGAGAAGGTGCCTAGTGATGACCTCGCTGATCGGAGCTTGGCAGGGGGGTGGTGAAGGACTCGTATCTCCTCTTGCAGGGCAATGTGTGCACAACAGGGTGGCTTCGCTCTGTGCTGCTCTTGTGACTTGGGGAGCAGAGCTGTACTGGGCCATGACTCATCTTCTCCCATCATAGAATCCCAGACTGGTTTGGGTTGGAAGGGACCTTAAAGCTCATCGAGTCCCATCCTGCTGCCACGGGCAGGGACACCTTCCACTAGACCAGGTTGCTCCAAGCCCCGTGCAACCTGGCCTTGAGCACTGCCAGGGATGGGGCAGACACAGCTTCTCTGGGCACCCTGTGCCAGCGCCTCAGCACCCTCACAGGGAACAGCTTCTGCCTAAGAGCTCACCTCAACCTTCCCTGTTTCGGTTTGAACCCATTGCCCCTTGTCCTGTCACTGCAGTCCCTGATGAAGAGTCCCTCCCCAGCCTCCTCCTAAGCGCTTCAGATACTGACAGGCTGCTCTGAGATCTCCACACAGCTTCTCTTCTCCAGGCTGAACAGATTCAGTGTTTCCAGCCTGTCTTCATGTGGGAGGTTCTCCAGCCCTGATGATCCTCATGGCCTCCTCTGGACTTGCTCCAACAGTTCCATGTTTTTCTAATGTTGAGGATACCAGAACTGTACACAGTGCTGCAAGTGGGGTCTCACAAGGGTGCTTCTCTACTTACTTGGTTTTGAAGTCTGTTTTTGTTCTGCATGTGGCTTTTATTAATGCAGGTGGTGGTTACGGGGAGCTTCTAATACAAGCACTCCTGTTGAGGTAGGAGCTGGGCAATGTCTTGTTTGTAACCTCTCAGCCCCTTGGTTCTCTTCTCAGAGATCTTACATTCTGGATTGAAAAGGTCTAATGGTTTTCCTCAGCTGCCCTCCTTCCCTCTGCAACAGACAGGTCAGGCACAAATAATAGCCACGGATTCTCCTCTGGCCTCCAAAATGTTTCCAAAACCTTTAAAAACTGTCCCAGTGAGTTTTATTAAAAGTTGATATTCCCAGGAATTAATGACTGAAGCGCTGATGATCCCTGCTGGTGCCTGTGCTGTGTAGTTTGTGCCTTTGGAGTGCTGTGTTGTCACTGATGTATAGGGGCAGGAAGGAAGACTGGTTTAGGTTGAAAGGGACCTTAAAACTCAGCCGGTCCCAACCCCCTGCCACGGGCAGGGACACCTTCCACTGGACCAGGTTGCTCCAAGCCCCTGTGTCCAACCCGGCCTTGAACACTGCCAGGGATGGGGCAGCCACAGCTTCTCTGGGCACCCTGTGCCAGCGCCTCAGCACCCTCACAGGGAACAGCTTCTGCCTAAGATCTAACCTGAACTTCCCCTGTTTAAGTTTGAACCCATTGCCTCTTGTCCTATTGCTACAGTCCCTGCTGTAGAGTTCCTCTCCAGCATCCTTGTAAGCCCTTTTCAGGTACTGGAAGCTGCTATGAGGTCTCCATGCAGCCTTCTCTTCTCCAGGCTGAACAGCCCCTATTTCCTCAGCCTGACTCCTCCCAGAGCACCCTGTGCTATTTTGAAGGCTTAATCTCTTGGCCTTTTCTGATGGTGCATCATGAAGTGGCTCTGAACCACTTGTGGATGGCCACAAATCTGCTCCTTCTTTTCCACCTGTCCAGCCGTGAGCTGTTCTAGGCTGACACAAGCCTGGAGCAATTTGGGCTGGTCTTGATGACCAGCACACACTGAGAAGACACTGAGGATCAAAATGAGGAGTTGTGTGTTAAAGTCAGTACCAAATCCCACGTGTGTTAGTGGTGGCTTGTTAGTGGCGTGTTGTGGTGGCTGCCTCAGGGCAGCTGTATTTATGCTTCCAAAGCGCTTGGATGCCATGAAGTCAGTTCTCTTTCTTATGTCTTTAGATGGAATGTCTAAACAAAGCTTGAGGGCCTGCGCTGTGTGAAGAGGATCAGAAGGAATATGTGATAAGCGCCAATCTGTGAGCAGTGATATTCAGGAAGCGAAGGACTTCTAAAGCTCATTAGTTGAGTGGAGCTTGGATGAGGGTTGTGTAAGCAGCCTTAATTCTGATGCTGCCTCCTTGGAGCCTGAGCTTGCCACTCCATTATGCTGTTGTGTCATTTGGGGTTGTTAAATGTTAGTAACTTCAGCACTTCAGTAAGTGCTGCTGGCCCCTTGTCCTTCCTCTGGGAGAGTCAGCAGCTTGAGCTACAGGAAGCTGCTCTTTCCAGCTCTGAGCCGTACAACTGCTTCCCATGTGAGCATCAGATGATAAATGTGCTCCTGGGTCATGTATGGGAAGCAAAAGGGTGGACGGTTGGGGTGGTGTTAGCTTGAACCTGCATGGACTAACACCACAGTGTTGAGCTTCAGTGGAAGCACCAGACCCTGAGCTGCCACTGGAAGTACTGGGCTGTGGCTTCCCCTCTGTTGGCTCTGGATGCAGGATCCTCCTAAATGCCTGTAACCTTTTCATACTCAGTTGTGTGCCCTTTTTGCAACCTTATTTTCAAGCAGCATACCCAGTAAGAGAGTTTGGTTTATATCGGTTGTCCTCTGTTAAGCCAACCATAACTTTGTCTTGCTCTTGCCCGTCTTTGGAGGTTGGTTTTCTTCCATTCCTGTAGGTTCCCAGCCTTATCCTGTGTTGAATAAATCAGGTCTGTTAGCTGCACATAATCCATACTGTTCCATTCACTCTGAGTTTGTGGCTCTGTGGCTTGCAGTATGTACAGTGTGTGTTGGCAGATGACTTAAATACTTCTGAAAGGCTCTCTTTTTCTAGGTCATTCATTTATGAAGCCGATAAAACTGGCTCTGTTTCTGACCTGTGTGTCACCACTGTACCCACAGCTCTTCACTCAAGGTGCCTTTTCACTGAAATCCTGTCTTCTGAAAGCAGTTTTTAGAATCTATTTCAGGAGCTTTCTGTACCCCGGGACTTCTGTCCCTGTCGCTCTACACTCGGTCCATTTCTTGAAAAGCCCAGGTTACCATTGCACAGCCGAGCCCTTTGGAAGCACAGTGAGACATGAAGAGGGTATTTCTGGCTGCTGCAAGAGCTCAGCACATGTTCAGCCCCACAAGGAGGCCAGGACCTGTCCTGCTTGTTCTCTAGCTGTGTGTATGCTGTACATCCAGGAGAAACCTCTGTGGAGCTGGCTGTGTGTCTGCTGTTGGCAGTGCTGCTCCGCAGAGCTGCCCTGTGGCTCTAGAGGCTCAACAGATACTGGCCAGAGGTTGCCCTTGGCTTGCAGTTGGCTTAAAACAGTGAATACTCTGCGTCAGCATGCAGATGTGTTCCAGCAGATGGTCCTTGTCAGAAGCTTTACACAGTAGTGTTTGAGTGTTTGGACAGTGATTTTAAATGCTGGGAGGAATGAGGCCAGGTTAATGGGGCTTGGAGCAACCTGGTCTGGTGGAGGGTGTCCCTGCCCATGGCAGGGGATTGGAACTGGGTAAGCTTTAAGGTCCATTCAACCCAAACCAGTCTGCGATCTTAAGAATGGAGGGAGATGTGCAGTTTAGTGCATTGGCATAAGCCAGCAAAAGACACAGGGCAGGCCTGGGGGACACAGAAAACCAAATGTGTGTGAGACAAAGGCTGACTGGTCAAAGCTGGGCTCATGGCAACAGTCGTATGACAGCAGATCTCCGTCTCCCAAGTGACTGGTGTGGTCAATGCGATGGGCTCAGGAGGTGGTGTTGTCAGCGGTGTTTGAATGAGCACATGCTGGGCAATGGAAGTCTTCAAGGCAGGGATGGGAAAGGTGCCAGAAGGATGCTGCATGTGCTTCATTGTAGACTTAATTTGCTTTTTTTCATGGTTTTTTTTCCTTCTAAATTCACCTTACCCTCAGTGGATGATATAATACACGTGCCTGGTCTTTTTGGGTGCAGTTACTGCTACCTCAGCCACATTACCCTGTTAGAACAGTTCTGCCACAATAGTTCAACTAAAGCTTTATGCAGATGGCTGCCCACATATTCCAGTGAAATTTGTGCAATTAATTTAAGCAAAAGACCTAGCATATTGCTTATAGCCTTTCTGCAGGAAGATTGTGGGGCAGAAGTGTTCCCTGCAGGGTCTCTTCAAACCTGACTTTTAGCTTTGAGATTTTTGGCTGTACGTGGATGTAATGGGATTAGCAGTGGGAGTGCTGGATAGAGTGGAAACCTCAGGAGGAACCATAGAACAGGAGGTTGGAAGGGACCTCAGGGATCATCTGGTCCAGCCTTTCTAAGCAAAGCATGATGCAGGCTAGATGCCCCAGCACCCTGTCCAGCTGAATATTAACAGTGTCCAACGCTGGGGAGGTTCTTACAAAACAGAGTCTCCATCTTCTTTGTAGCCACACTTTAAATGCTGGGACATGGCAGTAGGGTTTCCCTTGACCCTTCTTTTTTCTAGACTGAACAAACCCAGCTCTCAGCCTTTCCTCCTAGGGCAGCCTTCCCAGTCCGTGGATCATCAACCCAGTGATGGGCCCTCAGGTGAGAGGACAAGGAGCAGTCGGTCCCTAATGACACCCACATCTCTGGCAAACGTAGTGATTTTGAGCTGTGTTGGAAAGAGGTGACTCAGGGTTTGCTGAGCACATGGACTGTAGAAGAGGAGGAATTGGGGCTTAAATGAGGCTGCAAGAAAGCTGGAGAGGGGCTTTGGACAAGGGCCTGTAGGAACAGGCCAAGGGGGAATGGCTTTATCCTGACAGAGGGGAGACTGAGATGAGCTCTTAGGCAGAAGCTCTTCCGTGTGAGGGTGCTGAGGCGCTGGCACAGGGTGCCCAGAGAAGCTGTGTCTGCCCCATCCCTGGCAGTGTTCAAGGCCAGGTTGGACACAGGGGCTTGGAGCAACCTGGTCTAGTGGAAGGTGTCCCTGCCCATGGCAGGGGGTTGGAACTGGATGAGCTTTAAGGTCCTTTCCAACCCAAACCAGTCTGGGATTCTGTAAAGGAAAGAGGTCAAGTGAAATCAGGGCTGGATGGAAGAGAGGAAACCGTGCTCTGTGGTGTGAGCGGTGTGGAGAAGGGCATAGGAGGGTGTCAGCCAGGATTTGGCGTTGAGATCCAAGGGGGAGAGCAAAGGGAATCTGAGCATTTGTGCTCACCAGATGCTGCTGGAGCCAGGGCTGTGTGGTGCTGCTGATGCCCATGGCCGCCGCCACCCTCTGCTTGGTGGTGCAGGGTGGGAGAAGAGCGTGCGGAGCCCTTGGCTTTCTTCACGCGCCTCCTTCTGCACCTGCAGGAGGGTGCTCTGCTCACGGGGAGTGCCAGTGGAGCAGCAAAGGTCACTTGTTTCTTTTTGATTCTCTTTTGGACAGGAATTTGCAAGCTTAATGCAGCCCATTGTGCTGGGAGCTGTGCAGGCAAGCTCTCCATGGCAACTCTCCCTATACACAAAGCACCATATGGCTTTTTTCGGAGGGGGAGGGAATAAACGGCGCAGAAAAGTCACCCTTTGTTTGTGGTGGTGTTTGTCTTTGCTCTCTGGTGTGGAGCACAGGGAAGTGGAAGCACTGAGTGCTGTCTCCTGGGCATTGCTTCTGCTGGCCATGCCACCAGCGAGGCTGCAGGTAAGCTCCCAAATGGCCTTTCCTTGCTTTTGACAGTGGAGGCTCCTGTAAAATACACCCTGCCTTGCCGAGAGCCCCTCTGCAGACACTGCCACATTCACCCCCACACCAAGAAGCACCTGAAGGGCTGGGATGGCTTGGTTTGGGCAAGAGCTGCCCATGAGGCAGCTGATGGCAGGGAGCTGCTTGTGCGCCACCACCCCACACGTTACAGCCCTGCTTCCAAAGGGAGCTGGAAGCCTTCACTTGACTGTAAATCCTTCCTTTTCAAGTCCCTTTGGAAAGGATGAGCAGGGTAAATACCTTCATCTGTGTCGGCAGGAAAGCAGGAAGCCTCAGTGTGTCTGCTTGGAGGGGGAGGAAGAGAAATGATGGGGGAAAAAGCAGAAGGAAGCAGCCTGTGTCTCACTTCACTGCCTTCAGGGTGCTCTGTGGGTCGCAGGGCTGCCGCGGGAGCGCTGGAGGTGGCCTTGCAGGTGCGCTGTCCAGCTGAGGTGCGAGATGAGGGGCTGGAAGCGCTGGCAGCTTCCCAACGCCCAGCTGCTTGGCTGGAATCTTGCCGCTGTCAGATCAGGGAATCACACGCGTTGTAGATGAGGTGTTTGTGCTGTGCGGAGAGGCTGTGGAGAGCAGAGCGGTCGCCAGGGCTTGTGCAGGGGGGCCGTGGTACAGGGCAGAGCCTGGGTTTGATTTACGGCCGAAGCCCTGGGAGCCCCAGACCTGGGTCAGGGGAGGGCTTGTTACTCATTGTGCTCAGCTTCTCCCGCCCTCCAAGGGCTGCCAGTACCCATCAGGTTGATGGCCTCGGTGTCTCCTGTTTTCATTTAATGTCATCTCGAAGAGGCACTGGGGAGGGTGTTTGGGTGGGAGGGAGCATGCACCTTACTCTGTCCTGTGTCCTGATCATATCCTAGCATCCCAGACTGGTTTGGGCTGGAAGGGACCTTAAAGCTCATCCAGTTCCAACCCCCTGCCACGGGCAGGGACACCTTCCACTAGACCAGGGTGCTCCAAGCCCCTGTGTCCAACCTGGCCTTGAACACTGCCAGGGATGGGGCAGCCACAGCTTCTCTGGGCACCCTGTGCCAGCGCCTCAGCACTCTCACAGGGAACAGCTTCTGCCTCGTATCCAGCATGTCTCCCCTCTGTCAGTTTGAAGCCATCCCCCCTTATCCCTTGACTTCATGCTAGATGTACAGATCCCTTAATGAAAAATGGCCTTTCTTGCTACCGGAGATGGTGGGAGTCCTGGCTGTGGCTCCATGGGGATTGCACCCGTTGAGGGAAGCTGAGTGTGATCCTGTCTGGGTGGCTGTGCAAAACGTTTTGTGACTTAATGCGTTCCTTTGGTTGGGCTTGGGTTCAAGTCACACAATGTGGCTGTGCTGCCGGCCTGCTGGAAAGCCACCAACCTGCAGACCCTGCTTCATAGCTCTGCTCCCATCATCTGCCTCAAGCAGCTGGGAAAGGAAGGCCTTTCCCTCCGCAAACCCGGGTGATGGCCAAGCTTTCCCAGAGCACTGATATAATGACTCCTCCTGCCTGGCCCGGTCTATTGCTATCAGACAGCCCTAGTGCTGCAATGTTTGCGGCTCCAAGGCATGTGGTTCTGTGCCTATTTATTTTGGGACTGCAGCATCTGATCTTGATTTGGTGTTTCCAGCCGGTGATCTGGGTCGTGTGCTGGATCGGGCATTAGCCGTTGCTGGAGGGAGCAAGGGGAATTCACGCTGCCTTTCCTCTGTTGAAGGGCTCAGAAATGCTGCTCCTCTGCTGCAGATCGGTGTTTGGGGACGGAAGGGTGATTTTTTCTTTGTAAAGAAATCTCCTTGAAAGCCTCCTATTTTCCCATCTGCCTGTGAGGATGGCTCCTGATGTGGCTGGCCACGGGAGGAGCAGTGCATGATAAAAGCTTTGGTGCAGCCTGCTTTCTCTACGGTTCCCATGGTAGTTGGCTTTCACACATAGATCTAATGTATTCCCTACCCACAGAAGGATTAAAGCCTTCTGGGAGAAGACTTAAGAGGATGCAGGAAACAGAGGTAGGGAAGAAACCAGGATAGGGAGTGGAGACCATGGTGGCATAGGGATGAATCCAGTGCTGGCCCCATCCGGGCAGTAAGGGGCCTCGTAGGACCTTTGCCAGGGAGCAGCCATCCCAAGTGCCTTCCACCAGAGCTGGTGGTGGGATGACCGGAAGCAGAGGTCCTCTCTGAAAGCTGAAGGCATCGGTGTGTGTGAAAGGAAATTCCTCTCCTGCTGCTGTCATGTTTCCCAAGACCATCCTTCACTTGAGGATGTGGGTTTCCTTTTGGTGATTCTCTTTCTTCTCTTATTTTCCTCTGCAGATCCCGACAGCCAGTTGTATGATATGGGATATACCCCTGAGGAGGAAGCCCCAGCCTGCCCTGATGAGTTTGATGATTTTGTCACGTTTGAGGCAAGTATGAGCGCTGTTGGCTCCCGCAAACATTGGCTGTATATGGTGTGAGGCTTGAGCATGGAGAGTTTGGCTGGGGGAGATGAGCATTTGCTCTCACGGGGCTCAGGGATACTTAACATGTTATAAAGACAAAGCTTTTAATCTGTGGATGACTGGCCCAGGGAATTTGCGCCAAGAATTTGGAGCTGTTTTAGCAAAAATTGGTGTTTGAGCAAAACCCTACAGCTAGTGCTGGTTTAGCATGCAGAACATGGTGGCCTGGGTGAAAGAGGGGCACCGCTAGCAATGTGGGAAGGGTGCCTGCTGCTGTTGTGTTGGTCTTAGTAATGGAGTTGCTGAAGTTGGAGACCCTGAGCCTGATTTTGAGATGTCTGAGCCAAGAGCCTGCTGGAGAGGCACAGTGGAGCGGTCAGACATTGGCACTCAGTGCTCTTTGGCCAGTAAGAGGCAGAGCAGAAGACAAAAATGTAGATATTCCTTATTATTCTCTGGTTTGATCAAGGACGCGGATCTGACATGGTGTTTTTTCCTTCTGTTCAAGTTACAGCCTCCATCCCTCAGTTTCCTTCAGTATTCCTTAGCACACGAGTGTATCGCAGTGATGTCCCATATCTCCTCTCCCCATGTAGAAAGGGAGCTGCTCCTGCCAAGCCCTACTGTCTGTGTATGAGCCTTTGTGCTTTGCTTGGAAGGCTTTCTCCATTCCTCCTCCATGCCTTCCAGCCTGGAGCCGAAGGCGCTGCAGATGCCTTCAGATCAAAGGGCAGGCTGGCTCCCTAGTCCAGCATGGGGACTGAGGAGCTTCTTTCTGCTTTTTCTTGTCTAAACTTTCCTCTTCAGGGTTTTGGCTTTTGTGTCTTGGTAGCCTGGACGTTTTCATCACACAGATTGTTACTTGCAAAGGGACTCCCACTCCCAGCTTCCTTTTATTTGCGTGCAAGTATCCATGTCTTTGCCTTGTGTAGTCTGTAGTGTGTTAGTTGTGACTTCTGATAAAAGGCTCAAGCCATTCTTTTGAGTTTTCTAAGTATAAATTGAGTGTTGGTCAACTGCTCTTCCCTATGTCAGTTAGAAGGTCCATCACTGGAGATGTCTACAAGCTCTCACTTGGATGACTTAGGCCTGACGGTTGACCAGGTCATCAGCCCATTTCCCAACCAAGCAGTGGTTTTCTTGAGCCGATTGCCAGCTCTTGTGATGAAGTCAAGGGACTTGCAGTGTCACCCTGAGCAAGTCCCGTATTCCCTTAGGACCGCTGGGATGAACACAGCCTTAAGAGCTGGCTTCCTCCCCTAGAAGGCTTTCTCAAGGGCATGTTGAATGTTAGGTTGTTTTTCCTTTTTGAGGGAGAGTTACACAAGCCAGGAATAGCTGTGCGGAAGGGGGACAGGAAGGCAGGAGGGGAGGTGGGTTTTCATGTTTTGTCTGGCGCAAGGTCACAAATGTGCTTTTTCATCCACTGGACTGAACAGTTTGGAGGCTGCAACGGTCGCAGTGCTCATGCAGGCAAGGGCTTCTGCTTTCTGCTCCTCAGACCTGCGTCAAGGGTCGGCCTTCTGCGATGTGCAGAGTCGGGGATGTTTTCTAAGGGCTAATTTAACACAGATGAGCTCTGTCAGTGCTGCAGGCTATTTTGGGCAGGAATACCAACAAGCCGGGTGTGTGCCCTGCTGGGATGAAATCATTCTGCTGCTGGGCCATCATTTCCTTGAAACGACAAGGTGACCCAAAGGAGAAAAGGTGCTGAGTCCTGAAATCTCCTTCTGAGAAAGATGTAAATGGATTCTTACATGGAATTCGGGACAATCATCTAAAGATCAGAGCTCTGTTGGTGTCTACGTTTAATATGCCGGGGAAGAATTACCCCTGTTGTCTTGGATACATGATTTGAAATAATTTCCAGCCTGCAAGGATTTCATAGAGGTTTAGCAAATGAGAACATGACCAAGAAATACCGCTCAGCATTGCATGTGTAAAAATAAACCTGTGTCTTGGGGCGTGCAGTGTTTTGTTCTTGTTCAGCTGATCCATGAGCTCCCAACGTGTCTTTTATTCCTCATGTCCTGTAATGCTGTACCTTGGAAAGCTTGAGCTGTTTCAGGGAGGGGGGGATGAGAGAAGCCGGATGGGGGAATGAGGAAGCAACCTGCTGGGAGCAGCAGATGAGTGGTTTTCACTGAAGCAGTGTGCAGAAGAGCTGCAGGAGGGCTCCGGCAGGCTCCTTGTCATCAGGTGCTGCAGGCTGCTGCTCTAGGAACCGTTAATACAGAAAACAGATAAATGGTCTTTTCCAATATATATTCCACCTTGCTTGGATTCACCTGGAAGAGAGGACAGGGAAAAAGCACCCTTCAAGAGCGAAGACGTTGCCTTTCCTCTGAGAAGACCTCCCATACCACCAAAAAGCACTTTGTATTCTCAGATGTCCCTGTTCCAGCCCTGCTGCTGAAACCTGCTGCTAAACATGCAGCTAAATGGGCAGCTAAACATGGCAGCTTCTTTCGCAACCCTCAAAACGCAGCTGGTGGGTTCAGGCAGTGGCTGATCCCCTCTTGTTTTGCCAGGGCTGTGGGGTGAAGAAGCACAGCTTGTGCCACATCAGAGGACCTTTGGAAGGAGCTGAAGGAGAGGTGCTGCGTTTGCTTTGCCGTGGTACTGGGAGTGATTGGGGTTACCGAATTTGCAGTATCAGCTTGGTCCTCCTTAAACAGCACAAAATTGCAGTGGCTTGAGTGCTTGGCTCTTACAAGTGTTGGGGCCTTGATGGAGAGCTTTTCTTCTAAATGTTTGTTCAAACAAGTGTAAACAAGTGCTTTAAGCAGTCTAAATGGAAATGTCTTCTCTCAGTTAATAAGGTTACTCTTGCTGGTGACTCAGCCCCTCTTCTGGTGGCTGTCAGCAGTGGGAGCTGAACATCTGTGGAAAACCCTGAGCACCCACTATTGGTGTCTGCAGCCAGTGTTTGCTCTACAGGGAGGAGAAACAGCGCTTCATCTTCCATTAAGGGCGTAAAAACCTCTCGAAGGGGGCAAGACTTTGCACTTCACACGGGGACCTTTGTGATGTCAGGGACTTCCACAGTTCAGCCACTGATGTGGCTCCCAATGTGGCCCGGAGCCCCTGGCTTGTTGCACCTTGCCAGGTCTGTCCAGCAGGCTGGTCTGGCTGCCAAACTGTTCTCAAAGAGGATTGCTGGTAGCACAGCTTCGCTGAGACAGTGGCTTGAGGGCATCACAGAGGCCTCAGTTCCTGCAGCCATGTGGCTGCCACCTGCATCCAGCTGTGGCAGTCCCTAGTGCTCCACTGCCGCGAGTGCAAGAGGAATCTCATCCATATACAGCCCCTCCCGAGCAGGGAGAGCATCGCCTGAGTAGGATTTCCTGCCTGCAGCCCCCAGGCAGTGTGTTTCTCCCTGCCTAAGGTGGCGGCAGGGCAGCTGGTGACAAGCTTTGTACTTACACAGGGAAACGCCACCAAAAAATAATGGCAGCGTTTCTGGCTATGCTGCTTTGTAAAACCATGCAAAGGGAGCCTGGAGTCTGTCCACACACCTGAGTGCTCACCTGCTTTCCCCCAGGTTGGGTTTGCGCAGCTAGTGCTGACTAACTGCACGGTAGGAGTTATCCTTGCCTCACTTGCAAGCTCCCATGGAGCTTGTGACTCAGTTGTGAGATACACGGACTCATTTGCGATGCTCTGCAGGGGGACAAGGAGGACTTGGAGTTAGCTTTCGTGATGCCTGCTGTGCTTACGGATGAGCCCGCTTGAGCAGTGCAGAGCAGCAAGACTGACTCTCCCAGCATGAAAGCAAGCCACAAAACTTTGGCATGCTGTTGCAGTTATGCAGGGAGTGCTGACTCCAGCTCTGGAGTCTACAGGGCAGGAAAGACATGGATCTGTTGGAGGGGGTCCAGAGGAGGGACACAGAAATGATCAGAGGGATGAAGCACCTCTGCTATGAGGAATGGCTGAGAGAGTTGAGGTTGTTCATCCTGGAGAAGAGAAGGCTCCGGGGAGACCTTACTGTGGCTTTTCAGTACTTAAAAAGGGCCTATAGGAAAGACGGGGAGAGACTTTTTAGCAGGGCCTGTTGCAATAGGATGAGGGGTGATGGTTTTACACTAAAAGAGGGAGATTTGGGCTGGATGTGAGGGAGAAATTCTTTACAATGAGGGTGGTGAGGCACTTGTACATGTTGCCCAGAGGGGTGGTGGATGCTCCATCCCTGGAGCCGTTCAAGGCCAGGCTGGATGCGGTTATGGACAACCTGATATAGTTGAAGATGTCCCTGCTCATTGCAGGAGGGTTGGACTAGATGAGCTTTGGAGGTCGCTCCTGCTCTATGGTTCCATGAAGATGTGTAGCTGTAGGTAGGCTGGAGGAGAGGCAGGGCTGGTTCAAGGCTGTGCTCCAAAAAGACTGACTGGGAGCACAATAAATAGCACAAGTGCTGGGTTTAGTCACGAGAACTCGTGCTTTGGGCCAGCAGGGTCATAGGAAGACCCGGGTTTGATACCTCAGGACAGGGCAGCCAAAACCTCTGTGTATGAGGGGCAGGGGATACAGTGCAGTGCGGTGCTGTGTGCCTTGTGCAGGGCTGTTGCCATCTGCTGGGCAGCTGCTGTGGCTCCACTTGGAAGCGGCCTGGAAAATGCATCCCACGGAGGTATGCACAGCCATGGGAGGGGAACTGTGCTTTCTGAGAGCAGCAGCACTAACCAGACACGCAGCAGCGCTCTGACCAGGTATGCGCATGGGCACCCTGCAGGCAGCAGCTCACACAGCACAGGTGGAGTGGATCTGCAGGGTGAAATGGTTGTTGGTGAGGTCCCACATCCAGATGTGCATGTTCTGGGAGGATGGGCCACTCCAGGCACAGCTGGTGGCTGCTGGAAGAGCTGTTGCCTCTGTTGGAATTTCATTTAATGTGGAGCAATTGAATTTAATGCTTCTTGAAAGGCAAAAGATATCAGAGAGAGACAATTTAAGTGAGATGGGCCTTGAGCCAATCTAATCTAGTGGAAGGTGTCCCTGCCCGTGACAGGGTGTTGGAACTGGATGAGCTTTAAGGTCCCTTCAAACCCAAACCAGTTCTGGGATTCTATATTTGCCTTCCCCTAAGGCAGAGAGCTGTGCCTGGTGGGCACAGAGTGTTTGGAGTTGTGTATTTTCTGCTTCTCCTGCTTTGCAATCCCCAGCAGCATCTCCATTCCGCTGTTACCGGCAGATGCCTGTCTACTAGATGCCAACTAGTCTGAAAAGATGGGGTGAAGCTTTGTGGCCCTCAAATGCAATCTGCCTCCTGGCTGCCCAGGGGCTTTCAGGGCCAGGGAAGGTTCAACTCAAGCCTGGGGTTCAGCTCACCAGCTCTCCCAGGGACAGTGTGGTCCTGACCACACTAAGGCAGGAATGAAGGTCTGCAGTGCTTTGCCACGCTGGCACTGCTGTGCCACCACAGCGACAGTGGGGATGGGAAGATGGAGATGACACAGCCGTGTGTAAAGACTGCAGCTCTTTACCCCTTGGCTTGGGTTTTCCTTACCAGTGTTGTTCCCCTGTCTGGAAGGACTGTCCTCAACAGGCTTCTGGTCACAGAGCTAACCCAGAAGCATTGGCATATCTGAATGAAAGAAAATCACAAACCCTCCTCCAGTTTGGCTGCTGGAATTGCTGTTCATCTTGTCATCAACAACCCTGTTCTCAAAATCTCGTAGGTGGCCACAGGGCAGTGAAACACAACTAATGCAGTTTGTCTGTTCATCTTCCTATCCCCTGGGGAAGCACATGGAGCCCTGAGCCATGTCCCCCTGTCCCCAAAGCCTTTCCGCTCCCCTACATGGTGAGGTGAAGGAGCTGCCCATCCTGTTTGCAAGTCCAGAGCGCGGCTTCACAGCAAACAAGTGAACAGTCTGTGTTCTGTTTGTATTGAGTAGGCACAAGAAAATGCAGTAATCAAGTTACTAAATCTCCTGAACTGAACTCCAAAATCAGTCCGTGGTGATAACTTGGTAACAAAAAGCCTGGAAATACCAAAGGAATTCATCTGTTTAATGTATTCATATGTATAGACACAGTACTGCTTAGAGGAAAGGATGCAAGTGTGATGTGTCCCTGAAGGCAGGACTGCGGGGTTGTGGTGAGAAATTTCTTTGCTGGTGGGGAAAGATGCCATTTGGAGTGTTTGCCCTGTGCAAAACAGGCTGGAAGGAGGTTGGAAAACAAAGACCTTGAAGCCTTATCTGGAGCTGTGAGCACAGCGCATGGGACCACGAAATGGAGTGGGACTGCTGCGCACCAAGCAGGGCATGCTACAGGTGTCTCAATAAGAGCTGAAGAGTGAAACTGGCAGTGGTTGGGGCTTCCTCGTTAGCTTTGCTGTAGGGGTACCTGTGTTTGGGCCCCTCACAGTGGTGCCAGGCCTTCCCTGAGGTCGCAGATCGCAGACAGAGGAGCTCTGAGAGCAGAAGGGCAGTGACCTGTTCAGTTGAGTAGCAGATGCGGACAGGGCAAGGAGGAGAGCGCAGGTTAAAGCATAACTCTGCTGCTGCTGTGCTTGCTAGAAGCAGTCCCTGATTTTTCTGGGCTCAGCACAGAAGGTCAACTGGTTATCAAGGTACAAGACACTTCCAGTGTTGCTGAGTGAGAGGTTCTGCTCGGGGCATTGTGCTTCAGGAAGGATGTGGCCCAGAGGAGAGAAAGGACAACCTGGAGAAAATGTGATTTGGGAAGGTAATGGAAGTTTATTATTTAATGGAAGTTATTTATGCTGACAGGCAGGACTGGGGGAGCCTGAGGTTTAAAATCCCTGACGATTCTGTAGAGAGGAAACAGAGAAACCCCTCAAAACTTCTGGGTTTGGGTGGTGCATTGCAAACCATGTGCTGTCAAGGATGTTGGCTCTATACACCAGCAGCTGCTGAGGGGAAGGAGGATGCTGTGGATCTGCTCTCCCTGTGGCTCAGGTCACCGTGTGGCTCTGCTGGAGCTCCTGTGCTCACAGAAGGCACCTGCCTGGGTGAGGGCACTGAGGAGCTGGGGCTGTGGTTGGGTTGGTGTGTTTGTAAACTCGGTTAAGCACCTGTGACGGAAGCACCAGCCCCGCTCTGTGGTCAGTATCACCACATATATCATCACATATGTCAGTATCACCACCGTCTATCACAGATACAGTCTGAGTCACCCAGAGGGTGATCGTGATTGCTCCTGAGCTTCGCCTGCTGATTGATTATAGCAAGCCTGCTTTATTTTTCTCTTTGTAGCTGTAAGGAAGGAATTTGTCATTTAGCGCTTAAATATTCACCAGAGCTATCAGGAAGGGTGAGATAAGCCCTGGGAGCCTCTATAGGTCCTCTTCCAAGTGAACCTTTTGCTGGTGATGGTTTCATGGGCAGAAGTGTGCGGGGCTGAATGCTGCGTGGGGCTTCAGAAGTGTGCTTTTATTTTGGTACTCACATAAGGAGGAGGGCTGCAGTCTCAGGGCAGGGAAGTGTGCGTTAGCTCCCGTCTCCTTATCATGGAGGCTGGGAGGTTGGGAACAAAAGGCGTTCTGTTCCAGACTGGCGCTGAGCCGGTAAGTCTTATGCCTGGAGTCTCCTGGACTTTGCTTCCCTCCTGCCTTGCAGCAGCAGCCGGCAGCTCCTGGAGCTGGGTTTGACTTGGGCGACGAGGCAATGTGTCCACAGGTGGGTTTTGAGTGCTAACATGAAGTATGGGTTTCTAGAGGGATTGCTCTTGGCCCTGGAGGTGCTGGGGAGAGGCAGGGTGGCACCAGGCTGGGTCACTTCTTTTCTTACTGAGTGTGTTGGTGCGTGCGGCATATCCTTCCTCTCTGTAGTCCATGGGGTGTGTGGGCATGATGGATCTTCGTATTCCTCTCTGCCTGGGTCTCCTTGGGGGAGCTGGACCAGGAGGGTCGGTAGCTCATGGTTTTGGGGTGCTGGGGTCAGTCTGCACAATCTGGTGCATCGCGTGTTGGGTTTGGGGTTGGTTTTTTGGGGGAGGTATGAGAACCAATGCAGCACATGGTTCTCTTGCCCAGTCTTAAAGGGTGTGAGTGGAGCAGCCGCAAAACCCAACTTCAGGAGCTGTGTTGTAAAAGCTGCCTTCCCCCAAGGCTGAACACGGGCGCCAGGCTTCCCTGGAAAGCAGACATTGCCCAGATATGCGGGAAGAGGCAAATGCTGTGGCCAACAGATAACTGCTGATGGCAGGGCCCAATGTGGGATCACTCAGGGGCATGATGGGCTTCTGGACCATTGCTGGTGCCGGAGGCTGAGCTGCTGTGGGGTGTTTCAGGGCTTTGGGGCTTTGTATTAACGTAGACTCAGGTGGGACTGCAAACATAACTCCCTTCTCCCTGGCTTTGAATTGATTTAAAGCCAACGTAAGGACAGGTTGCCTGCTGCAGGACTTGGCTGATGCCTTGGTTCCGTTAGCTGTGGCAACTCCCTTTGTGCTGTCGGGTCCTGCACCGAGCAGTGGGATTCTCTTCATCTCATCTCACTTGGGTTTGAGCCTGTCCCACAGCTGTGGTGGGTCTCCAGGTGTTCATGGGGCCAGCACTGGCTTGGCTCCAGGCAGGGCAGCATTCTGAGCCTGATAGTGGCACTAGGGCCCTGGCTGCAGTCAGGAGAGGGTGTCCTTGAGGGTGTTATTTGTAGCTGGTCTGTCCTGTGTGCAATGGGAGCTGGTGTTCATCGTAAATAGGCTCATGCTTGCTGGGAAAACAGTTACTTTTCCTGTTCCTCCCCCCTCACTTCCCGACCTTCTGAGTGTTTGTGGCCAAGGACAGCAGAGCTTCTGGATGCTGGGGTGGCTCCAGACACAAGCAGGGACCAGCCCTGCAGAAAATGCCTGGGAGGAACTTCCCTGGGAGCCAGACTTTGCTCTTCTCTCCAGGGTGACGCCTTGACAAAGCTTGGGCTAAAGCTTGGCCCATCGCGAGTCAGAGGTTAACCTGTCCCTGCCTAGACCTTGCAGGGATTCCCAACAGTCTTGTTTCCTCTTCTCATACTCCTTTCTTCTAATGAAGATGGGTTTTAATAGCACTTTACAACACTTAATCAAATGGTTTTTATTCCAACATGCAATCAAGTGCCTGGAATAGATGAACTGCTGCTGGAGAAGTCTCCTAAAGGTGCTTCATCATCTCACCAGTTTTATCGGGTCACATTGCATCACCCAGTGCTGATTTCATCCCTTTGTTTCCTTTTCATCCATTTATTTCCTATTTCCTTTTAGAAGCAGCAGGGCTCCCCGCTGGGCAGAGCTGCGGCTGTATGGTCACCATTGTGCTCAGCAGAGGAGACAGGTCTAGCCCCAGAGTTGAACCACAATCCTATCTCGGTTCAGGGGCTCTGTGTGTGTGTATGTGCCCCCATTTTAAGGTTTGCGGTTTACGTGAAGCATCTATGGGTATGTTTCATTTGATAAAAACATGAAGTACACTGATAGTGGTGACACCAACCCCATTCTGAATGCGGTGGGGGTGTTCCTGGCAAGCCCCCTGCAGCGCTTGCAGCCTGGCCTGCTGTCCCAAGCCCACAGCCATCTTTTAAGTGCATCATGGGGTTTTTAATCTGGAGAAGTGTTTGCTCTCCGCCTGCTCACAGAAAGGCACAGGCTGCTCACAGCTTGGCTGAGTGAGAGATGTGGCAGGGAGGCTTAAAGGGTCAGCGCACACACCAGCTGCTCTGGTGCCATAAACAAGAGCTCTGTGCGACCCGCGGCTGCACCTTTGCCTGGGGCTCAGAGGCTTGGGTTTGCTTTGCTTTAGCAAGCAGTGGTAATACCTTACCTCCTTGGTTTGTCTATCTGCTTCTTGCATCTTCTCCTGGGGTTTAGTTACTTAATCTGTGATGAAATGTGAAGCAAAGTTCTCCACGCTTGTGCTCAGGAGAAGGACTTTGTTTATGGTTTCTACTGCCTCTTAACTCATTGATCGCATCAGTTTAATTTCAGTAGAGCTCTTGCATTTGAAATCTCAAGAGATAATTTTTTCTCCTTTGCTAAACACAGAAAGTTTGTAAGTCGTGTGGCAGGTCATCTTTTTTATTTCTTCGTAAATAAGTAAATGGCTGCACATCCTTGGCATGGCTGAAGGAGGATGGTTACTGTTCTTTTAGGGTGACTACTCCTACCTTAAAGTGTTGCTCCCTCATTCAGCCTGTATTTCATCAGTAAGATGTTTGTGATAATTTGATGGATAAGTTATCTAACTAAGGGCGCTGATGCACTGAGCTGTTCAGCTCCTGGTGATGCTTCATGTTGAGAGGGTCAGCAATGGGTGGATTGGAGTGGTTTGGGGTTGTTGGTTTCTTTGCAGTAGTTGTCTTTACTTTGTGCTCATTAGAATACTTCAAGTTATACTTAAATTTAAGTTTTTCCAATGGAAAGGGTTTATTAAAAAAAAAAACAAAACAAAACAACAAAACCAGCAGCATTTACTTTGGAGTCTGCAAGCAAAATTATTTCCTGTTTACTATTAAACCTTTCTCAAACAGGCAGAAAGCATCCCTCTGAAGCAAGCAGAGAAATGTGCAGACATGGACAGTTGCTGTCATTTCTTGGGCCCTCTCTGCTGCGTTGGGTCCCTGGTGCATCCTTCCTGGCAGAGCTGTGCCTGTCCAGCATGAAGCATCATCACTGCAGGTGCAGGCTGGAGATGGGCTTTTTCTCCTGAAATCAGACGTAACCAACACTGCAGCACAACATTGTCCAATATGCTGAAGCCTAAAGTTGGTGTATGCTGCAGATATATTGGAAGAGCACTTGAATTGCTTAAGCCCACCTTCTTCTGGAGGCTGGGGAGCTGCGGGCTCAGGTCAGGCATCAGAGAATCATAAAATCATGGAATGGTTTGGGTTGAAGGGACCTTAAAGCTCACCCAGCTCCAACCCCCTGCCACGGGCAGGGACATCTTCCACTAGACCAGGCTGCTCCAAGCCCCATCCAACCTGGCCTTGAACACTGCCAGGGATGGGGCAGCCACAGCCTCTCTGGGCACCCTGTGCCAGCGCCTCAGCACCCTCACGGGGAAGGGTTTTCTCCTAACATGGTGCAATGTCCTCCCCTGCCCATGAGCAAGCCAGCAGACCGAGCCTCCACTTCCAGATCTCCCTCCTCCTGCTCGAGCATTATGGGCCCAGGTAGTGCTTCAGGGAAGTGCAGCAGTAAAGCACGTAAGCAAGTCCCTGACTGTAGGTATATAAGCAGTTGTGCTGGATTTATGCTTTTAAAAGTAGCTAGGCATTTTAGGAGGCTTTTGTTTGTATCTTGAAGGTTAGTAAAGGCCAACCTCTTCTGTGCTAGGAGTGGCATTCATCACAGTGGCCTTTCCTCTGAGGAGCCTACTTGAACAACCCAGCCTCCTCCCCTTGCGACTTTGGACTCTGGTCCTGTGAAGGTGTATGTCATGTTTGACTTCAGGGTGGTGTCCTAGAGAGATGCTGATTTCCACAAGTTAGCGTGCGTCCCTGAAAGCTGAGCCAAGCATCCAAGAGGGACTCCTGTCCATCTGTCTGTCTCCATTCAGCACTCACCTCACTTGGCACAGGGGCTGGTGAGAGCACTCAGCAGAGAGCACAGTGAGGCTGTTGGCTAGGTTGCTTTGCTCCCCAGTGCCCACATAGAACAGGAACACTCTACAGCAGTTCTCTCTCCATCCCTTTGAGGCTTTCAGAGCATCTGTACAAGTTCCTGTTCTCCCTTTGTGGCCTCATGCGTGTTGAGGCAGCCTGGGAATTCGTGGGGAAGCAAAATGAGGTGTTAGTTGTGTCTTGAGCCACTTTGTGCCAGGAAAAGCTGCGGTTCTTTGCGCTGCAGGGTCTTACCCAAAACAGGAGGATCAGGCTGGTTTGCATAGTGTAGACAACCGAATGTCAGCGGGATGTTTGTCTTCTTGGTCTGTGTTCTGCTGTACCCTGCTTTAAATGAACAGCTCTCATGTAACTTCATCCTGCTGTTGCAAGGATGGTCTGTCTGTGTGTGTTTTCTTTTCCTGCTGTAATACAGGGCTTTGAGAAATCTTTTTTCCTTGAAAATCCTTGGAAGAAAGCACTGAAAGCTGCTTTGTGTGCCCTCTGGAAGAGAGGTTTGCTTCAGTGCTGGTGCCTGCGTTCCAAATGCTGCTGCATTGCCCTGCTGCTGCGCTGGATAGGGCGCAGCCAGCAGCTGAGCAAGTCTGATCCATTGGGTGAACTTTGGGTGGAGCAAACAGCTCTTCAGGAGCTTCTCTTTGTCGTGAGGCTAGGCACGTGGGCTCCTGTCCCTCTGCCTGACGCCTCCAGTGACTGGCGCTGGCAGATCTCACCGCAACCATGATCCCAGAGACAAAAATGACATGGGTTGTTCAGAGGTGCACTGGGGAAGTCCCATAAATGCTGGGAAATGGGCTGATGCTTTGATGCAACAAGCACTGTGCTTCAGGAGGGTGTTTCTTCTCATGCTCCCACCGCTCTCCTCTGAGCATCAGGATAGTTCTAGGCTTGGTGTGTCCAGGCAGGACCGTCCCTGCCCGCAAGTATGAGCACCAAAGATTGACACCTTCCTGAGGGGCTGACCTGGGAGGAAAACCTAGTCCTCCATGCTCCTGGCATGGTGTCCTGAAAACCAGATCGTGCCACTTTCCTAGAGCCTGCTGCAGGTAATGGTCCAGTGGGTAATCCCTCCTGGACTCGACGAATCCATACTCTCTACAACATCTCCCTCCAACTCTGATGTAGTGTGTATTTCTGCAATCTACTTTCTAAATGCTGCTGTCACAAAGCACACGTGCCCACGGTGCTGCTGGGTTCTTGGACCTGGAGTTGGAGCCAAACTTGGATATGGGCTCACACTGTGGTTGGAGGTTGGCTTTCTGTGCTTAGAAGTGCAGCGCTGCAGTAATTAGCTACCAAATGTGTTTTGTCCTGCTCTGCAACACAACTGTGTATCTGTACTCTTATTTCTTCCCCTCTTTTTTTTGCCAGGCAAATGAGGTGACTGACAGTGCTTACATGGGCTCGGAGAGCACGTACAGCGAGTGCGAGACCTTCACGGATGAGGACACCAGCACACTTGTACATCACGAGATGCACGATGAAGTAGAAACAGACAGTGCCATCGACTCCACCATGCACTCGGAGTTCACGGATCCCATCGAGGAGCCAGAGCATGGGTGAGTGAGGAGGATGAGGAGCAAAACTCACCGTGTGGGGCAGGAAACTGGGAGCAGACCAAGAGCAAGGATTTAAAATGAAGTGGGCTGAGCCTGTCTTGCTGAAACTGGTTGGTTTCTTCTTTGTATTTGTAACTTCATGCAAGACCAAAATAGCTCTTCTTTAAGAATAATGACAATTAGACTGCACCATGTGTAGGCTGATTTGGAACTTGGCCTGGCAATCTCTTTGAGTTAATCCTTGCTTTGCCTTTGGGAGAAGTTCTGTACCCTCATTAGCATCTTTAACCTCTAAAATAAGTTCTCAAGTGATCCAAACACCTGAAATGCTTGCCGTTTTTAATCTATCACTTAAGACAGAAATGCAACATATAATTTTCAAGTCGGGAGGGGAACTCGCTGTATTCTTGTTTTACCTAAATACGCATGTGCCCTTTGATGTGCAACCACCTCCTGTAATAACTAGTTTTAATCTTGTGCCTGGAGCACAGAAGTGTGAGCTAAGATCTTCTTCCCTGAATCTGAACTGCTGCTGGCGAAACTGCTCCTGGGCCCACCTCATTTCCTAGCTTTTGCAGGAAAAGTGGGTGTTGGAGTGAAACTGGAATGCTGGCAGGCAGGAGGGGAGGGAATAACTCCTTTAATAGTGACCCAAGAGCGCAGGTCTGCACTGAAACCACTAGAACAATCATGGGTTAAGGTCTGCTGATATACAGAATTGGTTTTGGCCAAAACCACATCACCCAGGCTCAGTGCTCTGGTGAGGACATACAATTCCCATTGCTTTTAGAAAGCATTGGACTTCCCTCCAGTCCAGAATCACATCTGGGGATGGCAGGGATGCTGTGAGCAGTCAGTGCTGCTGGGCGCTCAGCACCGGGGATGAAAGGGTGCTGTGTATTAGAGAATAAATGAGATTATCTGGCTGGGCTCTTCTTGCCCAAGCATTCAGCTCAGTGACTGTTAAACTGGGATATAATGGGTCGCTGAGCTCGCCAGCCACAAAGCAGAGGGGCTCCAGAGGGGTCATGGCAGCTTGCTTGCACTCTCGTCCCCTGGGGAGACTGACGTGCCTCGGATTCACCTGCCTGTAGGTACCAAACACTTTGCTTGGGAATTGATTCTTTAAGATGAGGTTCTTCTTGAGGGTTCCCTTTTACTCCCAGTGTGGGCTTGGGAAAGTGGGGTGTCCTTTGGGTGCTCTGTCCAAGAGCAGTGGTGCCTGTTGCCAGGTGTGTGAGATGTATGCAAATTGCAGGTGGCCAAAAAAATCAAGGAAAAAGTTCATTTGGCTTCAAGATTTGGAAGGTTTGAGATGGAAACCTCTAGAAATCTCTTATTAAGTTGTATGGGCTGGTTTTGGTGCCATCAAAACCCAGGCAGGACAATAGTTTTACACCTCTAGTGCCCAGAGCTCTTCCAGGGGACAGTCAGTAAGTACAGGTGGACCAGCACAGCTGGGGGACTGAATCAAAGCTTCAGCAGTGCTTTTCAGTAGCTGTTAGAGCTCAGATGGTTTGAGCTTAAGTGGTTATTTAGGCTGAGCCTAGTAAAGATTAGTTGGACTCTGGATCTTGAAATTTCTGGAGCGCCATTATAGGGGTATGGGAAATACTGTACTATTTATTGCCCGAAGCCTGTGCAGTGCACGTCAAACCACAGCCCCAGATTTAGAGATCTGGGGTTGGGTTTTGCTCCCAGGATAAAAATTCCACCCCCTGACTTCTATTCCTGGTGAGGTTTCCGATGCTTTTGGCAGTGGTCTGCGGGGTGCAGTGTCTGACTCACTGCTGGGGAGGCTGGATCGCACTTCAGGAATAGTGGCAGTTCCCTAGTGCACAAAGGAGGATGTGCAGATGCCCACAAGCTGGACTAGACTTGTCTGCACTTCAATAGAGAGCTGCTGCTGGTTTGGGTGGAGGATTGATGTGTTTTTATTAGTGGGATAAGGGCAAATCCTTCAGATGGTGCAGGTTTTTGTCATAAATGGCTTATCTGTAATCTTTTCTTTCTGATTTAGTACAGCAATCCAGTCACACCCCCGTTTTCCCTCTCCTAGCAAGTGGATGCAGATGGGGGCATAGCCTGAAATACCAGTTTTTATGATAATGCAATCTTTCTTGGTTTCAAGCATTGAATTTTGGAGAACAGTGCCTGTCCCCCCAAACACATACCCGTGGCTCAAAGGCACGTAGGCTGTTCTCACAGCCTGGTTCTTACAGATACCCCCTGCCTTCTTTCCCGCAGGTTTGAAACCCTCTGAGGTCCTGAGCAGGACAGTCACAGAATCACAGAATGGTTTGGGTTGGAAGGAACCCTAAAGCTCATCCATTCCCACCCCCCTGCCACAGGCAGGGACACCTTCCACTAGACCTGGTTGCTGCAAGCCCGGTCCAGCCTGACCTTGAACTGCCAGGGATGGGGCAGCCACAGCTTCTCTGAGCAGCAGTATCCATAGCTTCTCTGCTACCTCTTCATCCTCCGTCCTCTGAACATGAGAATTCTCTGAATATAAGTGTGCATGCCGCTGTGGTGGTCTGACTTCATGCAGCTATGAAGAAACTACAAGAAACCTGGAGAGGGACTTTGGACAAGGGCCTGCAGGGAGAGGCCAAGGGGGAATGGCTTTAATCTGCCAGAGGGGAAACTGAGATGAGCTCTTAGGCAGAAGTTCTTCCCTGTGAGGGTGCTGAGGCGCTGACACAGGGTGCCCAGAGAACCAAGGGACTTTCCAGAACCTGTGCTGGATGTGTTCAGGGTTTAGGCATAGGCTTAACAAACTGCAGCTTTCTGGATCTGGTGTTAAAAACACATGAAACAGCATTCCCCACTCCAGGATTGCCATGAGCGTGTACAGCCTTTTCCCAGCAGGAGCAGGAAGAGGGCTCCTTTGTCTTGCCAGAGGGTCTGTTGCTGCTCCATTGGGCAGCTGCCTGTAAACCACTGGGATTTGAGGCACTGGGAGGGGAGGTGATAGTGTTAAACCCCAGTGCTGGGCACTTGATAGGATTATACAGCAACAAGCAAGCGAGTTGAGGGAGGGGGTTCTCCCCCATCTTCTGCACTCTGGGGAGACCCCCCCTGCAGTCCTGATCCAGCTCTGGGGCAACAGCACAAGAGGGATGTGGAGCTGTTGGAGCGAGTCCAGAGGAGGCCATGGAGATGCTGCGGGGGCTGGAGCAGCTCTGCTCTGGAGCCAGGATGAGAGAGCTGGGCTGGGACAGCCTGGAGAAGAGAAGGCTCCTGTAGGGGAGACCTTAGAGCAGCTCCAGTGCCTAACGGGGCAACAGGGAACCTGGAGAGGGGCTCTGGACAAGGGCCTGTAGGGACAGGACAAGGGGGAATGGCTTTAACCTGCCAGAGGGGAGACTGAGATGAGCTCTTAGGCAGAAGTTCTTCCCTGTGAGGGTGCTGAGGCACTGGCACAGGGTGCCCAGAGAAGCTGTGGCTGCCCCATCCCTGGCAGTGTTCAAGGCCAGGTTGGACACAGGGGCTTGGAGCAACCTGGTCTAGTGGAAGGTGTTCCTGCCCATGGCAGGGCTTGGAACTGAGCTTTAAGGTTCCTTTCAACCCAAACCAGTCTGTGGTTCTATGAAGAGACAGCATGCCTGCTGAAATGGAGACATGGAAAGGGGATGTATTAGATGCAGTTGGAAAGGCTGCTGTGGTGGCCACCCTCTAACGTTTTTCCCTCTTTTCCCACAGATCCCATCCACATGACCTGCCTCTGGGCTCAGACCTCAGCCACTCCATTGTTACCGTCATCAGCGGAGAGGAGCATTTTGAGGATTACGGAGAAGGGAATGAAGCAGATCTGTTCTCGGACAGCTTGTGTAATGGGGAAAGCAGCTTTAATAGCTCCTCGTTCCTCTCTCCCAGGTAATGCTCAGCACAGCACTGGCAATGTTTTAACCCATTTCAGTTGCTTGGTATCTTCACCTGTGCATTGTGTGTAAGAGTTTTTCCCTTTGGGTTTGCACATTGGTCTGCTTGCAGGAATGGGTTTCTGGCAAACTTTGGATACAATGGGGTAATCAGCTCAGAAGTGGAAGAGGAGTTGCCTCCCTCAGTCTTTCCTTTTCCTGAACAGTCTCCATCCTCCCATCCAGGAAGCACTAATGCCCAGCAGCAGGTGGAAGAAGCAGTCCACATCACATGTGTCCAGGACAGCATCACATTCCCACTCCTATGTGGCTTCTTGCAGAACCTTCCAGTACAGAAAACCACTGCTCAGCTTTCCCCACATCCTGTTGGATGGCTTTATCTTTCTAATAGTCTCTCTTGTGCTTGTATTTTTGGCTTTGATGTGATGCTTGGCTGGATTTGTTCAAGCTGCAGCAGCCTGCCTTCTCTATGCAGCAGGAAGCATTTCCCTGCATTCCTTGCACTGGGGTCTGAAACCAGGCAAATACTCTTTTTCCATGCGGGGTGGACTGTGGAGCTGCTGTGACAGTACAAAACCTGTCAATACTTACTTTCTAAGATTACAAAAAGCAGAAGCTGGAATGCTCAGCCCACCAAGTCTCTGTGATGACAAATAGCATCAGAGACACGTTCCACCCTGGGGCAGGGCATCTGGGTGCAAGGCAGGAGCGGTCCCTGCCAGCCGCACCCTTGTCCTGAAGACAAGAACATGCTTTTTTCCTTTGGGATGATACATGTTAGTGTCTTCTGCAGCAGTATAAACTTGTCATAACGTTTTTTTGCTGTCTGCCTGTTTTCCACCAGCTTCCCAAAGCCCTTCGTAGAGTTTGGGCAGTTCTGGTTGCGCAGGGCTGAAGAACTGCTCTCAAATCTCCACACCTTCCCTTTGCTACAGGCCAGGGCTGACTTTCTTTTTGGAAGCAGCACTTTTGAAGTTGTTAACTAAGCCTGCCATAGGAGAGTGTTGCTATGAAGCATGCCGAACCCGTTACTTCAAGAAGCCGGCACTCCAGAGCTTGATGTGACGGGATACCCTGCAGTGGAAGGGACACGTGCTCAGCCACGCTTGTCCTTTGATTGCACTGGGCAGAAATACCAAGTGTGGCTGGCTGTCCTGGTGCTGCAGCTCTTGGATAAAAAGCAGCATTTGGTGTTCATTTTGAGTTTTTCCTTGAGGGTGGGCTTCCAACCTGGTCCAGAAGGCTCCTGGCAAGAAAACACTCAGCTGAAGGAGCTTTGCAATCAGTTAGACTGTATCTTTAATAGCAGTCTGGAGCTTCCAGGTTGCCCACACATTTAGTTTTCAAATCTTGCTTGTCAGATTATTGTCTCCCCTCTGCTCTCTGTCTCTTTGGATTTTATCCATGAAATCCTGCTCTGCAGCATCCCTCCTCTGCCGGGAGGGCCTCACTCAGCACGTGGCCACGCAGTTCATGGTGGTTTATGCTGGAGACTTGCTGCTGGGGCTTGCTAGGGAGATAAACCCTGCGCCACCTCCAGAGCCAAGAATGCAGTCTGTTTGAAACAGATGATTTCCCCATGCCTTTCAAGTCTAGCCCTTACTGTGGCTTGTGCATGAAGGCCCTTAGCTGATGGTTCTCTGAGATTGGGCTGTTTTCCTGAATAAAGCCCTGCTGTCCCAGTGCATTTAAACATAGGAAGACTTTAAAGAACTACAGGATATTGCTGGTTCATTCTCAACTCTTTCTCTGTTTTTTGGCTGTGGTTTGAATATGAGGGATGGTATCACTTGTAAATGGTCGCATCGCCACGCACCCTTTCCATATTACAAGAGAACGGGAATAGCATCAACCAGTTTTCCTGCCACAGCTCCAGATCTTCACCAGAGCTCTAGTACAAACCCCAGTAAGCACCAGTGACCTGTGGAAGACAAATGTTACTCCACGCGATGGAAGGAGGAGGCAGGAAGGCTGCACGTGGCAGTTTGCCACGAGGGGAAGGTGGGGATGCTCCGAGGCACAGTGCGGTTGGGCTCTCACCCACTCAACGGGCACACAACCAACGCAGCCGGAGGCCGGGTATACGTGCATGCACCCGAAGAGCTGCCAGGCTGGCCTGTGGGCTCTCCTCCACACTGCTTTTCCCCTTCTTGATTAATGTTTGTTAGATTTGGGTTCACACCTCGCCCAGGGGTGCGCTCAGGTGAGCTGGTTTGGCTCTACTCACTGAGCAGAGCCCAGAAAAGGGCACATCCCTTCTTCAGATGCCGCAAAGCTTCTGCCACCTCTTACCCTGTGCAAGGCCTGAGCAACTGAACTGACTGCTGGTAAATGCTGGTTACCCTGGTCCAAGCCTGCCCTACAGGGTAGGGGGCATGTTTCCCAGCTAATGTTTTTTTTTCCAGGCATGGGAAGAGCTGAGTGTTTTGGCATTTACTGTTGTTCAGTCACTTGTTCTAAGGGGGCTCGGAAATACTGTACAGACAGCACAAGCTCAGGCCTGACCCTGGGGATGGCTGTGCCACCAAAAATGTCCCTGGGGGGCTAATACAAAGGGGCTGCGCCCTCCTGGGGTGTTCCACGCACTCAGCATCTCCCGGGCCAGGACTTGGCAGTGTGTATCTGTATCTGACAAGCCCTTTCAGATGCCTTTTAGTTTTAAACTTGCTTGTGTTTGCTCACACCTTTACCTGTCTTTCTTATTGAGCTGCTTTGGTTTGCACTATTAACCTTTCTTTAATTCAAGTCTGTGGCTTCCAGAAGCATGTTTTCCTACAGGAAGGTTTTGTGGTGTGTAGTTGGCCCCAAAGTACCACAAACTCTTTGCTGTTGAGAAACTCTTGCCCAAGCTCTGTCCTACCCAAGTCATGTCAGGTGGGGGAATGGCTCCCTGGCTTGCCAAATGCTGGTGGGTGCCTTGGAGCTTATTTTCCACATCAGCAGCTGAAAATAAAAAGCTGACCCAGTCCCCTTAACTTCCCAAGCTGTTAAAGCCCTGTAGACGCCTGTGTCCCCTTGCCAAATGATGTTCTCTACAGTAAGACACCACCGCTGCTTAGCTTCCCCATGCTTCATCTTGTGGGACAGAGTAGTTGAAGTGCAGCTACCTTTTTGAGCTCAGCTTCAAAGCTCCTCACATTTAAAATCTGCCTCTGTGTGTTACTGAGGTGGGACCGCAGCAGCATGCTGCTCTGTTCTTAAAGCATCCATTGGAAATGATTGGGCTCTCCCGGCACCCAGCCCAGCAGTGAGTTCAGTCTGCATTTACCAAGGCAAACCAGGACCATTGTTGGAGCATCCTGAGACAGGTTGCTTGGAAAATCCTGTTGGAAAATAAACTTCGTAGTCATGTGGGTTTGCGGAGAGAATGAATGCTCCCTTCCCTGGGCTCTTGGTGGTCCTCCAAAAGAGCTGGCTGTTCAGGGCTTTGGAAACATGAGCCAAGCTCAGCTGCTGTAAATTCGGCTTCTAAATTCAAGAGGGGGATAATGGCCCAATCTGCCCTGCAGTGTTTAATTGCAAGTCTTGTGCCTGTCCCCCAAAGCTCCCCTTCACTACAGTACACTCAGCTTGTGGAAGCCACGGATGAAGTCAGCCCTGTCTGTTCTGTTCTGTCCTGTTGAAATGACCCTTGTGATCTCTCTAGCACCCATCCGCTCGCTGCGAAACTGCACAGCATTATCGCAGATGAAGCATTTGAGTTTTACTGTAGCCAGTGCCACAAACAAATCAACCGCCTCGAGGATCTTTCTGCTCGCCTGAATGATCTTGAAATGAATAGGTAATTGGGCTCGTGTGTGGCCATTTCAGTGTTGGGAGTGATGGTCTGGAAGGGAAGACTCTCCTTTGTCTGGCACAGCTTTACTTTGCTGCTGTGTTGCTTGATTCCTGGTTGGGAAAGGGGATGAATTCCACCAGAAAAGGTGAGCCTCTCCAGGTGATAAAGGTTGTCATAACCTTTATTCAGGTTATTTTAAGGCTGTAATAGTAGGGGGTGAGAAGAAGTTTCCTTTACTCTGAGCCACGGAGGCTGGCAGACAATGAGAGTCTTCCCTTCTGCTCTGGGCAGCCTCTTTGCATGTCTTGCTGAGTGATGGGTGCTTCTCCACAATGGGTCTTGCAGTCCTTGCACTGGGAGTTGAAAGCTGTAAGCTGGTCGTGTACAGTATTTCTGCCACCAAGGAAAAGACCACCAGGCCTTCTGGCTGGTCATACCCAGTGTGGAGGCATGCCTGAGTTACTGGACCAACCTGGAAAGGCAGGTAGAGCCCATCCTTCAGTAACCTGAAGACAGCGACTTGCTCTCCATGGCTTGGAACCTCTCCTGTAGATGCTTTTGCTTTGCCACAGTAAGATCTCATGTCATCCAGCTGCCTGCCCGCTCATGGGCCACCGCCAGCTGGGTGGACGTGATAGGAACCAGGGCCTTTGTGTAGGAACTGCATGAGGTTTGAGTGTAGTGTTTGAGGTCCCCCAGCCAGCAGCTGGACTTGGTGATCTGAGAGGTAGGGAGGGATTTCTGTTTGGATTTTAGTTTTTCAGACCTGTTTGTCATCTGCTGGGTAGAAGGATGGTGGCATTAATGATAATTGTGCTTCTCACATCTGGTGTACTCTTTCAAGCCTGGTTTTTGGTTATGCTCTTGGTCTTTGTCCTATACAAGGGCTCTCTTGGGTGCTATAGCTGTGGGAAAAGAACTGGAAAACAAATAGGAGCTTGACTTTATATTTTTGTTTAAATGGAAAAAATACTTCTCTCCCTTTCTCTTCTTCAGGTAAAGTGTTGTTGGAGGCCTTGAGGGTCAGTGATGGGTCTTGGGTTATGCAGTTAAGGATAACACTGGACTTCCCTTGATGTACCAGTAGCCCCGCTCCATTTCAGGCTTCCTCCTCTAAATTGACCTGCAAAGCTGAACTAACACCTCAGAGCCTCCTGTGGTGGATGGGACTTCCAGAGGAGGTTTCCTCATCCCATAGTGTTGCAGTGGGAATTCCACAGGTTCTGATTTAAGACATGTCCTTTGGGCTCAGGGCAAGCAGGTGTTGTCATTCCTCCATGTGTGTCCAGGGTTTCCCATGCTCAAATTTGTTGGAAGTTGGTTCCAAGTGCCCTGTGCATGGACCCAATGGAAGGGGCATTGCCCACCCTTTCTCTGTGAGGATGTGTGAGGTGTCCCCATGCAGCATGCAGGACATGGCAGGGCCTGTGGTTTGCTCCGAGCATCACCAGCAACAGGAAGCCCTCAGTGCAGGGGACAAGTCCCAGGCTACAGGCAAAGATTGCAGCAAGAACTGGACCGAAACCTGAGCCCAACAGCCTCGCACTGTGGCTGGCGAGGCCTGAAGACACCCGCTCCACAGAGGATGCTGGCAGCTGGGGTGAAGCCCAACTGCCTCACTGTTGAAGGCTGTGGGCATATATGCAGTGCTTTATACTTGGAATAAGATGGGGAGTCTGGTCCCAGCATTGGGACACATCTACCTGAGCCCAAGGCATGGGAAGGCAGGGAAGAAATCTGCAAGGAGCTTGGGATGTGCCAGTTCTGTGGAAGTTCTTAGTTTCAGTGTCCTTGGAGCAGTGGTTGTGTGTGGCTCAAAGCCTCCAAAAGCCACCCGCAGGTGCCGGCCCTGCTTTCCCGTAAGTGTTTGCAGGGAAGAATGTTTTTCCTCCCTCCAGTGCTGGGACATACGTGAATTCCTCATAGGAATCGCTGGCAAACACAAGGCCCTGACCTCGGGTGTGTGCCATGCGTCCTTGAAGCCCGGCCAGCAGCGGCTGTTGTGCTCCTTGGAAATGGAGGTTTGAGGATGTCCTTTTGACACAAGGGCTGGTGGCCCTGGCAACAGCCCCTGGTGGGTCATTGTGGTTACAGAAAAGAAAATTACCCTGGGCTATTTTTAATTCCTCCTTCTAAGAAGTAATGAAGTTGTTGCGATTCCTGGCAGGAACGGACTCCCAGATGATTTTGTTTATGGTTTTTTACTTTAAACTGAGCTAAGCACTGGGGAATGCAATCGCTGCCTCTCCACTCAGGCTGGAGCTGCGTTTGCTGCCATCGCTCAGCAGTGGTTTGTGTCAGTGATGTGTCCCAGTGGCATCTGTTTGACAACAGTGTGTGTTTGGGTGGAAGATGAGGAGTGAGAGCCAAGCCCCCGCTTGCTTCACAAGCACACAGCTGCATCAGTCAGGGCGCTGGAGCAGCTCTGCTCTGCAGCCGGGCTGAGAGAGCTGGGCTGGTTCAGCCTGGAGAAGAGAAGGCTCCTTAAGGGGAGAGCTTAGAGCAGCTCCAGTGCCTAAAGGGGCTGCAGGAAACCTGGAGAGGGGCTTTGGACAAGAGGTGTAGGGACAGGACAAGGGGGAATGGCCAGGCTCTCCTGCCAGAGGAGAGCCTGAGATGAGCTCTTAGGCAGAAGTTCTTCCCTGTGAGGGTGCTGAGGCGCTGGCACAGGGTGCCCAGAGAAGCTGTGGCTGCCCCATCCCTGGCAGTGTTCAAGGCCAGGTTGGACACAGGGGCTTGGAGCAACCTGGTCTAGTGGAAGGTGAGAAGCTCCTGCAGCCCTGTCCTGAGGAGCAGGGTAATGCAGACCTTGGCTGCTTGTAGTGTGGGTCACGCTGAGCCTGACCGCTGTGGTATGGTGGCAGCTGGGTCGGGAATATACAGAGCCGGAGTGTGTGACCTCCGTCATCTCCCGGTGCAAAGCAGAGCTCATACCCCTGCCCAGCGATTCTAACTGTGCCCGTGCTCAAAACCCAGAAAAGGCCACAATCAACAGCTCCTGAAACACCTGAGCTACACGTAGGCACCAATTCCCTGCCAAACAGTGAGAATGATCATTGTGGGAAGTGCCAGAAGGATGGAAGCACCCATGTAGGGGCAGGGAGGGCCGGGATGCTGCAGGATCCATAGCTCAGTGTGCCCTTGGCGCCAGGCTGAAGCCCACCAACCTCGCAGCTATTATTAGCACTTTCCTTGGGGATCAGTTTTCAGCTGGTGAGAGGACACAGCCGCTGCCACCGGTGAGGTTATTCCCTTTGGTCCGGTGTTGCTGCGTTGTTCCTGGCGGTGCCTGTGGCCGGGCTGTGCGGGTGCTGCATGCTGCATGGGCGCTCCCCTGTGCCCCGGAGTGCTTGCTGTTTCCTGCTTCCCTTCCTCTGCACTGTCAGCTTTCCTGACGCTTTCCTGTTTGTTCTTCATTCCGCAGCCCCAATAAAAGACTCTCAAGCAAGAAGGTGGCAAGGTAAGCTCATACTCCTGTTACCACTTGGGAGGGGGTGTCCTTCCTAGCTGATGAGCCCAAGGAAGGAAGGCTGTCATAATAAGCTTGTAGCTTCTGGACATGTTGCATAGTGCTGGGGAAAAGCAGGTTTCATTCTGATCCGGTTTGCAATAGTAGGGGGGGGGTTCTCACTTATGCATGCAGTTGGTGCCAACCTGATTTCTTCCAGGGCAAAAGCAGGGGTGCTTTCCTCCACTCATCCTGCACGTGGCCTAGCAGGGGGCATGTGGAATGGGGGAAGGAGTCTTTAGAAGGGCACGTTCCTCTGCACTGCTCAGCTGGGCTCTCTCCTCCCCAGTGCCACCATGGTGGGTCTCTAGAAGACCAGGTCACTCAGTCCCCCCCACTCTGAGGGATTTCCCCAGAACCCCCCCAAAAAAAGCCACCCACCTTTAGAAGACTCTTGGTTCTGTTTGACTTTGCTCGGTGTAATCTCAGCACTGGACTCCCTGCTCTGTAAGGGGCTTTGCTCTGAGTCGCTGGGCAGAGGGTCCAGCCCCTCTCAATGATACTTGGTGCTCACCTTTCCTTTCCCAGCTCCACCATCCCTCCTCTTCTATGTCATCCTGCTTTTAAGAGCACACTGAGGCTGCCCCTGCCCCTGGTCCTGCTGCCCCTGCCTTCTGCAGTTGTTTCTGAGTGGAACAGGAATGCTGCAGAGGACCAGCAGCTCAGTTTGGGTGATGCTCCTACGCCCATGGCCTGGAACTTGATCTGCTCGTTCAGCCTCTCGCTTTGCTCTCACACCTTTCCCTTCTTTGTTTTTTTCCCTGTGGTCAGCAAGTCTCCCCTGGCATAATTTCCCCTCCTGGCAAGGAAGCAGGTCCTTGATACTACATTTCCTAGTTCCTGTCATCTTACTTTCTAGGTCTTTGTTAAAAACACTGGCAGGAAAGAAGGTTGCAGGGAGCAGCTTGTCTCCAGGTTTCCTGTTTTAGAACTAGGTTTTGTCCTGTGTCTGGCAGAGCAAATTTAGGGAGGATTTGAGTTAAACTTGGGAATAGAAGTGCCCTCTTACAGGGATTGAGCCCTCCTTGCCCTTTGCATTTGCAAGATGCTTTTCTGAGCCTGGGACTTGTGGGCTTAGGTAAATACTGGTTAATTCAAGAGCAGTTGAGTTTAATTTGGGATAATGAGAGAGAGAACAGGCCTTTGCTGCAGAGTAGAGCCAGATCCTTAAGATGAGCCCAGAGAAAGCCCTTTGCAGATATTGTAATTACTGAATAATACCAAAACATGTGCTTTTAGGGAACTGATTTTATTTTGGTACGGGCTCTTTCCTGGGTTTTGTTATCCAGGTTCTGCTTGTGCCAAGAAATCTCAGCTGCTTGGGCTCTGTTGTGCCTTGGCATGATTTAAATGACAAATGTGCCTGAGAGTTTGGAATCTAAATATGTACTCAGGGTGAGGATGCAAAATAAGGCCGGTAATCAGCTACGGGCTCTTTGGTAAATGCCACTTATGCTTCATGAATATTTGCATGAGGATATTGTGTAGCGGGGTGAATTTGAGAGCCCACCTTACAAAGTCCTAAGGAAAACTAAGGCTCAAAGAGATCTCTGTGGTTTTCCCATTCAGCTCCTGCTCAAAGCAGCACAGGCTGCTCATCATTCACGTTTCACTGGGGGAATAGAGTGGTTGCCTTCAGGCAGCATCTGCCTGGAGCTCACAAAGCTGGAATACAATTCCCCCTCCCCATGGCAATAGCAGTTTGTAGTGCCATAAGCCCTTGGAGCTGGTCCACAGCGATACCACGAGGGTGAAGCACAAATCAGCCTCTCCACAGGGTGTCCTTTAGAGCGCTGCAGAGTGCGGCCACCAGTGTCCCAAGGCCTGGGTAATGATTAGCTCGCTCTGGGCTGTCGTGGCTGGTGCAATGAGGTGGGCTGGGGTGTTGCGAAACAGCTTCAGGGTGTTGTTTCCTGCCCTCCTCCCTCTTATACCCACTGCCCCCCCCCCCCCTTCTTATTAACCTTGTCAGTGGCTAGCGCAGAGTACTCTGTCCTCTGCTGGATAACATGTGGCCTTGGTAGGCTCGTAACGCAGGAAAGTGAAAAGAGCGAGCTTTTATCTCTTCACATTCCAAAGAACAAATGATCATGGGATGAAGTCCCAGCAGCATGTCCACGTCTGCGCTTCGCTCAGCGGGCGCATTTGTTCAGCTGGTAAGCAGCCACCCTTCAACCCTGTTATCTGGGCACACCGGGGTGCTGGGCTTACTGCAGAACTTGGGGGTGAGAAGGACCACTGCTCTGCCAGGGACCTGTTCCATGCTGCCCTTTGCTGTAAATCCAGCAGCCCAAGAAGGAACAGTGGTCCTAAATCCCTTTGGAGAAGGAGGTGGCAGCTGAGGAGGGGAGAGAGGGAACCGGTTGTCATCTGGAATTGCCATGCCCAGCGATGGTTGCTCTAATGCTGGTGTTGCTGTGGGTTGGGGTGGTTTGTCTCTATTATAGACAGTTGCATCAGACGAGCACGCTGGCCGGGGGGGTGATGGAGGACTCCTACCAAGAGACGCTGGAGTGTACAGAAGAGGACATCACAGACAAGGTAAGAGTGGTGCTGTCTGTGCTGTCCTGAGGCTTGCTGTGCCCTCAGATCCACAGGCAGGAGTTAGGCTGAAGTTTCTTGCACTGTGCAGCACGGGGTAGATGGGTGCTGGAGCTCTCCTCATCTAGGGGATGGAGAACAGGAGCACCGAGTTGAATTGCAGAGGTCCTGTGTCAGGTCAGGAGGTGGCACTGGTGTCTTCTCTGCAGGGTGGAGGTAGGGAGGCGGGGGAGTAGGTACTTGCAGGCTGTATTTTCTCAGGCTGTATTTTCACTTCTGCTTCACATTAGGTGTTCCCAAATTCTGCTTTTCTGAGCTGAGCAATGTCTCCTGATGTGAAACAAGGAGTTCCATTCCTTGGTGCGCTCTTGCTGCTGCTGCTGCTTATGCCACCAGGATGTAAAACTGATTTTGTGCCAGTCCAGTTGGGGTTTACTAGGGTGTTATGAGAAAAGGATTATAGGACAAGATAGGAGCATGAGAAAGGCTTTGTTTGAGCACCCCTAGCTTAAAATAGTAGAGAAACAAGGAAAGTTCAAGATAGCTGAGCTGTGGCTTGTGTAAATGTCTGCTGCAGTCCTGAGACTCCTTGAAAATGGCTTTTTAATTCTGGAATCAGAGAGCTGCATGGAGCAGCATGTGAAAGAGAAATACATTCACATGTGGCTACACTCCGGTGTCATTATAATGCATAGAAGACGGTTAATGAAATTAGATATCATAATTTTTACAAGTCTGAAAGATGAATAAAACACATTCCTTAGGGCATCTGGCTCGAGAAACCTTGTATGTACTGCTGGAAAGGGCCTTGTGTTTCCAGGTTTCCTTTTTGAACACACTTGCATGTTGCTTGCTGTTCTCCCAGAGCAGTGGGTTGGGTTTTGCAGACATGTTCCTAATTGCCTCTTTGCTGATCATTCTTCTATGGGTATAAATGGGATTGGAATGAATGGAAATGCAAACCCAGCTGAAATAAGCCCCGTGTAGGTACAGAGAGAAAACATTCATCCCTGATCCTTTCCCACCAGCCAGCTCCTCCTATGTGACTTCATTCTCATAGAGCTGTGAACCAGCATCTCTCAGTCCTGTTTCAGGCAGCAGGTGGTTATTCCCTGCCTCAGGTCAGAGCAGAGCTCTGGTGATCCAGCTGGGGTCTTTCCCTCTAGACTTCCATGTAGGATATCACCACAAAGTAAGGGAAATGTAAAGCCTTTGGCCCCATATTAGTTCATGGGAGACATCAAAACCTGAGCAGCCAGGGTGTAAAAGGGTGTTTTAAAAGGATGCTTTAAGTCAAGTATGATTCCAGCAGCATCTTGAAGAGCAAACCTCAGTGATGGCCCCTGCAGCTCTGGCCACCTTGTGTGGTGGAGAGCAGGATGCAGGTGATGCCAGGAGCTGTGTCAGGGTGACAGGCTCTGAATCAGTGCAGCCAACTGCGGCAGCCCTGGAGCTGTGCCGTGTGCTGGAGGCAGTGGGAGTTGCTTCAGCACTTGGTGCTGCTCTGCCAGCGGATTTGGGCAGGGTGGCTGATCCCCCTCTCCTCCCATACAGGTGGTGTTCCTGGAGAAGCGGGTGACGGAGCTGGAGAAGGACACAGCTGCTAACGGTGAGCAGCACAGCCGCCTCAAGCAGGAAAACCTGCAGCTCGTGCACAGGTAAAGCACCCCAGCTTGTGCTGTGGCCAAAACGCAGCTTGGCATCGCCCCGGGTGCCTTTTCCTTTCCTCTTCCATGCTCTGCAGCATCCTGAGCCTTCCCCGCGGGCCAGCTGCCTGCCTGTGTGCAGGAAGGAGCTGCTGGAGCACATGGGAAGGCAAGGGGATGGACAGAGGATAGCAGGAAAGCTTCACAGCTCTGCCCTGGACAATCAGATCCTGCCCTGGCAGAGGGCAGCCATGGTTAAATCCAGCTGGGATTCTGACTGCCTTCTCTACTCAAGGGTTGTGCCATCCTGCATGTGCTTTTCTGGGGCTCTGGAAAATCCCAGGAGCACAGGAAATGACTTGCAGTTCAGCTGGGATAAGTGTCAAAGACTATAGAACCCCAGACTGGTTTGGGTTGAAAGGGACCTTAAAACTCATCCAGTTCCAAACCCCTGCCATGGGCAGGGACACCTTCCTCTAGAAGAGGTTGCTCCAAGCCCCATCCAAGATCTTTGCAATGTTATGCTCAGATGCATGTGATTGTGACAATGCTTTTTAGATCTTTATTTGAATATTTTTCTGTGCTTCCCTGCCCCACGTGTCCGTCCTGAAAGGTCTCTGTGGAGCTCTGGAGCTCCAGGGGTTGGCTCAGAGAACCATAGTGGCGTAATGCTGCTTGGAAAGCTTCCCATTCAGGGAGGATGTGTACTTCATCCTCACTCTGTATGGACTTTCTGGCCTGCATTTTCCCATTAGTTCTGGGTGGAAGGGTCAGCAGGGTCCCTGCCACCCATCTCTACCTTCTCCACAGCCAGCCTTGAGCCTGTTGCCTTCGGGTCCAGGCTGGGGTGTAGCCCTTTGGATCCTATGTGATGTAATCACTGTCTTTACTAATCTGGCAGGCTTCTCTCTCCCAGCAGCGTATTTACCCTTGGCAGATAAACGCAGCAGGAGTTTATCTATAGGGCTGTAAGACTGTTAAGTAACAATCATGTCAGTGATTCAAACAAAGGTTCCTCTAAGCCCTGATGAACTTTGCAGCAGGGAAACGTTTTCACTTTAGCAGCTTGGCCCAGAAGTGTCAGTCGCTTTTAATCAAGCAAAGCCCTGTGTGTAGTCGTTGCTGCTTGAGGAATAGGTTCATGTGGCAAAAACACTTCCCCACCTGCCTGTGCTAAGCAGTTCCATCAACTCCAGCACACTCTTGGCTGGAGTTGATGCTGCCCAGGCTGGGTGCTTTGTGCAGGGCAGGGATGTGGGTGCCTCTGCCTGCTCCGAAGGGCAGCTTGGTGTGCTGGGTTTTCTCTGAGCAACAAGACTACTTCAGGGCAGAGTAAAGGATCCCAAAACACTAGAAACGGCTGCAGGAGGATTTCGCTGCCATGGCCACTACAGGTGGAACCACGACCCTGGGATTCATGGTTGGATCTGGTGATCTTAACGGTCTTTTCCAACCCAAATGATTCTGTTTGGCTACTGCTTATTCTGGGGAATGCCGCGACTGTGACCCACAGATTGTGGGTTCTAAAGTGATTACTGTGCCTCCACCCTCACCTCACTCGCTCGTTGGCCTGCCCCTTAAAAAGAGATATGGGAACATAAACTAGACAGAGACAAACCAGCACGCACCACCTGCTTGTTACATTTGACTGCGGTGTTGCTCAGCAGTTGTGTCCTTGGGAGTTTCCCGGACCATGTTGTTGCTTTCCCACTGCATTTGCTGGGATAAAGTGAATCACAGAATCCCAGACTGGTTTGGGTTGGAAGGGACCTTAAAGCTCATCCAGTTCCAACCCCTTGCCACAGGCAGGGACACTTTGCACTAGAGGAGGTTGCTCCAAGCCCCATCCAGCCTGGCCTTGAGCACTGCCGGGGATGAGGCAGCCACAGCTTCTCTGGGCACCCTGTGCCAGCGCCTCAGCACCCTCACAGGGAAGAGCTTCTGCCTAAGAGCTCATCTCAGTCTCCCCTCTGTCAGGTTAAAGCCATTCCCCCTTGTCCTGTCCCTACAGGCCCTTGTCCAAAGCCCCTCTCCAGCTTTCTTGTAGCCCCTTTAGGCAGTGGGAGCTGCTCTAAGGTCTCCCTTAAAGAGCCTTCTCTTCTCCAGGCAGAAGAAGTCCAGCTCTCAAAGCCTCCACTGCTATAGGTGTGCTTCCCCTGAAAGCTCCCTCTGATTTACAGTGTGCTGCTCCCAGTTCTCCTTCCAGAGAAAGGGTATGAAGAGAGTGTAGTCCCTGCCTTTGGATGGCGTCGTGCCAGGGCTGAGCCATCAGGAATGGTTAATCCTCTGCCTCCTTTTCACAGGGCAAATGCTCTCGAGGAACAGCTGAAGGAGCAGGAGCTGAGAGCTGACCAAACACTGCTGGAGGAGATCAAGAAGCAGAGGGAGCTGCTGAGCAAAATGGAGAGGGAGAAGAGCATTGAGATTGAGAACCTGCAGGCCAGGTGGGGCTGCAACAGGGCTAGGTGGTCGCAGGGCTCCTGGACCCACACCTACACGCTAGAATATGTGTACAGGCTGTCACTTTGTAACTGCAGCCTTTGGGGACACAAAGTGCAGTGGCAGTGAGTTTAACTTCATGAAAGGTGTAACCAAAGTCATTATAAGCCTTGAGTTTTGGCTGCTTCTCCTACCTTCATTCCAAAATCAGGTCCCTCCTTTGATCCTGGTCTCAGTCTCTATATTTGAACTTCCCTGATGCAGTTTCAAATTAAGCTCACATCTATGTGCCTGCCCTGCATATTCCCATGAATGACCTGTGGAAACACATTTGATGCTCACGTGTTTTCCACCTTCATGGAAACAGGCAAATACCTGGGGAGGAAGAGCTGTCTGACAGGCAGTGTCCCAGGGTGCTTCATGCTTCATGTTGGCTTCCAAAGGAAGATATCTTGTGGGAGAGGTTTAATTTGACGGGATTTTTGCTGCTGTTCAACCCTTGCAGCAAATGAAGGATGAAGGTGGGGGGGGATTTTTACCAGGACAGTTACTATGGCAAATGGATGTTACTTCACCCGGAGGAAGCAAAACCAAAGCCCTCTCTGGACCCTTGCACTGGCTCTGCCCAGGTCATGTCTCTGCTTTTTGGTGCCAAGCTGGGGCTTGTCCATGGACTGATAAAGCCATTGGCCTAAAGGTTAGAGTTGGACCTGGTTGAGAAGAGCATGGCTGTAGCCACCAGGCTTGCCAGAAGTCGTGTGAATGCCCTGCTTTGTGCCCTGGGAATAGAAATAGTTGAAGTCTCAGAGTTTGCTTTGAAAAGCTAACTGCCTGCTGGCTTGCCTTCAGCAGGTCCTACTTGATATTCCCCGTCATGTTCCAGGCAGGTCTCCCACACTTGGGGTGCTTGGGTGAGTTTCTTACCCGTCTCTTTCCTGTTACAGGCTGCAGCAACTGGATGATGAGAACAGTGAGCTGAGATCCTGCGTCCCGTGTTTAAAAGCCAGCATTGAACGACTTGAGGAGGTAAGGACCAGGGGTGCTGGAGTGCCCACACCAGAGTTCAGCTCTCATGTGAGATCTGTTTAATGTATGAGCAAATCAGCTGTTTCTGTGCTCCAGTCCCTGCAGAGCTTGCCTTGGACCAGATGAATTCCATCCTGCTATCCGTGCAGGACTCCAGTGTTTGGCTTGGAAGCTGGGATTAGAAATCCTTAATAAATGTCTCTGTGCAGTGGTGGCAGCCCTGTCCTGCCTGGTTAGCAGGGGACTCGTGCCCTCTTGTGGAAGCTTGTCCCCATCTCTGCGGCCACAGCCTGCAGCAGCACAGTCCACTGCACGGGAGGAGGAGGAGCAGCCGTGCTTCATCTCTACATCCTGCCTGGGCACATGTGCTCTTGCTGGGATGGAGAGTTGAGTCTCACAGATGATAGAATCCCAGACTGGTTGGGGTTGGACCTTAAAGCTCATCCAGTTCCAACCCCTTGCCATGGGCAGAGGCACTTTCCACTAGACCAGGGTGCTCCAAGCCCCTGTGTCCAACCTGGCCTTGAACACTGCCAGGGATGGGGCAGCCACAGCTTCTCTGGGCACCCTGTGCCAGCACCTCAGCACCCTCACAGGGAAGAGCTTCTGCCTAAGAGCTCATCTCAATCTCCCCTCTGTCAGGTTAAAGCCATTCCCCCTTGTCCTGTCCCTACAAGTCCTTGTCCAATGCCCCTCTCCGGGTTCCCTGTTGCCCCTTTAGGCACTGGGAGCTGCTCTAAGGTCTCCCCTTAAGCAGCCTTCTCTTCTCCAGGCTGAACCAGCCCAGCTCTCTCAGCCTGTATTTAAGGCCATACAGCTGCTGATGGGGCTGGGGTGGGAGATTTGCCAAGGCACCGCGGTCTCCATGGGATGGACGAGGTCCTCATTTTAGGAGAGGATGCGGCTTACAGATGTAACATAGTGCAGAGGCTGCGTTCTGTTTCTGTTCAAGCTTGTGGCAGATGTAAGATTAAAAATGCAATGAAATCCAACCTCTGCCTGCTGAAGGCCCTCAAGCATTTCATCCACTCACAACCTTTGAGCCCCTGGGGGAGCGCTGCAGCTCCATCTCTACTTGATGTGGCCACGATGATGATCTTTGTCTGCCAAGACCTTGTAAGCTCAGTGCACGGAGGCTGGGGTAGGCAGACCACTGTGGGCCTGCAGACAAATTTCCTGCCTAGGTATGTTTAACCACACAAAGTTGGTTTTGGTCCTTAATCTCCCTGCAGAGCCACACTGCTTTTCTCCACAGTTAATGGGATTAACGAGGAGAGAGAGGTGCAATCGCTGCTCCTCCCTGCTGAGGAGGATTTTGTTGTCAGCATTGCATTTCCTCCTGGTGGGGCTTTTGCTGCTCTCCACCATGGACACCCCAGCCCCAGCAGCTGGAGCTCCCCCTTGGAGCTGTTCTCACCTCTTCATGGCATGGGTTCAATTCTTTCATATCTGAAACAAAGGATGAGCTAGAGTAGCTTAACATCTTGGATTCGTGGCTTTTCTGAAATCCAGACCTCATTTTGCGTCTCTTCTTTGCCTGTAGCCCTTTGCTGGCCCCAGGCCCACTCAGGCAATGTCCCACACCAGGGTATTTGCCTGTGTGCATTTATTCTTGAGTCATCTCTTACTGCCCCTCTCTTAACAATGCTATTTTGGTGTGTGACTCTTCTTGCTGCTGCCAAAGCACTCGGGCTCTGAAGCCATCCGCCAGCAAATGAAATCCCAGCAGGCAGAGCATCCAAATGCGTCAGCAAGAAGAACCTTCCCCGTGGTGCTCAGCGTGTGCCATGTCCTTGAGCGAGTGGGAAGAGCCCTGGCAAGCGCCGAATGAAAGCGAGCCCTGGGACTATTGGTCTGTGTGTCATTACAGGAGAAGCAGAAGCTGCTGGATGAGATCGAAGACCTCACAGTGCAGCTCACAGAGGAGCAGGAGAAAAAGAGGAAGATGGGGGACAAGCTGAGTCAGGAGAGGCACCAGTTTCAGAAGGAGAAGGAGTCGACACAGGAGGTAAGCGGAGCTGTGCTGTTTGCCGCAGCCCTGGCCTGCTAATCCCCCAAGGTAGGGTTGTATGAGGAAGTTGGCCTTGATAGCCTCCAAAAATAGGTGTCACTGGAGCTTTTGGTCCTGCCTGGGCAGAGAAAGGTCATGCAGCAGCTTCAATATAGAACATATGTGGCTTTTGCCTATGTCAAAATTCAGGCCGGCATGTCCGCATCTGCAGACCCATGGGGCTTTGCCACCTCCCACCCCTCTTCTGCATGGGGCAAGCAGGAGGACGATGGCACATGGAGCCAACAGGCATTAACAGGCAGGAGGAGAGGGGTGCGAGGCTGCTTGGGGGAGAGCTGCCAGCGTCTGTGTACTTACGGACAGGAACTCAGCCCCTTCCAGGTGTCTGGGGTTGGTAGTTCCAGCTGGAGGCTCAAGCAGGACTTTCTGTTATGATTGGAAAGGGGCTTTGGGCCTCAAGGTGGAGATAATTGTCATTGTGGTGATGCCAAGAGCACTTGGGTGAGGTGGGGAGTCACCACACTGGGCAGGAGGGAGCTCCCCAAGCCCATGGAGGTTGCTGGTGGGATCTGTCTGCTGCTGCATGGTGCTCTAGCCCAGTCCTTCCAGGGCTGCTGTCATGGGTTTCAGTAGCTTCCCCTCTCCTGTCTGCTGCGGGTGTGGGAGAGGAAGGGGAAGACCCCCAGAAGGATCTCTTAATCCTACTGCAGCAATGGAGGGGGCCCAGCCGGGGACCACTGCAAGCTGCAGGGCTTGCAGGGGTTGTGGCACTCAGTTGTCCTCTTCTCTTGTGCTGCAGCTCATCGAGGACCTCCGGAAGCAGCTCGAGCACTTGCAGCTCTTCAAACTGGAAGCTGAGCAGCGGAGGGGCAGAAGCAGCAGCATGGGGCTGCAGGAGTACAACAGCAGGACACGGGAGACGGAGCTGGAGCAAGAGATCAAGCAGCTCAAACAGGTACCCAGTGCTGGGCAGGGAGAGAAGCATCTTGGGGCTGCTGATTCCCTGAGTCCCTGTCCCGAGGAGTGGTCAGCAGGAGCCTGGGGGCTGTCGCAAGGAGGTGACCATGGGTCTGGCAGCCCACTGCCTTCTTGCTCTCCTCTCCTGGGACGGCAGAGGTTGGCTCCTTCTGAGAGAGTCTCTCGCTCTGCCAAGACTGAGTCAGGAGACCGTGTCCTGTTCCCAGTGCTGTGTGAGCTGCTCTGAGGGCACCATGTGCTTCAGCAGCATCTGGTTTGTCTGTTGCGAACAGGACAACAGGAACCTGAAGGAGCAGAACGATGAACTGAATGGGCAGATCATTAACTTGAGCATCCAGGGAGCCAAGAACCTCTTCTCAGCCTCCTTCTCTGAATCCCTGGCAGCAGAGATCAGCTCAGTCTCCAGAGACGAGGTACGTGCCGTGAGGACCTGCTTACCTCAGCCACATCTTCCTGGGGTGGCTGGTGCATCTTCTCAGCCAATGAGGGCTGCTGTGGCCCTGTCTGTAATCCAGCTCACTCCCAAAATCCACTCGAAAGCAGTTGTGAGCTAAGAACTACCCACACAAGTGCTTGAAGAGCTTGCAGGACATCCCTGCCTGCCAGCCTCCTTTCCTGGGAAGAGGGGAAGCTGCTGCCCGTTTGCTGATCCTGGCAGCTCCGCTTTGCTGCCACATGACAGCCTTCCCCTTCCTGGGACACAGCAGCCACCACGGCATGTGTCTGTCTGCCTGTAGCTGTCTTAAAACCCCAGGGCATTTGCCCTGGAGATGGTGGCTGCTGTGGTGTGTGTTCCCCCTGCTCCATGGCTGCACCCCAGATGCTGGGGTGTGAGCCCACTTGAGCATCAGAATTCAGTCTTTCAGACACCAAGAAGTGGGGAAACACCTGGGTGTTTTGGGGGGCAAAGGGAAATGGGTGCTCCCTGCTTTCTACATCCTATCTGGCTGAGGACTTGAAGTACAAGAGAGGGCAGAACCAGCAGCTGAGGGAGTTCTCACTGATTGCTTATACATGCCCAGGACCATCCCAGGCCAGAGTAAAGAAAGGGGGAAACCTCCGTGGTTGCACAGAGCTGTGAGAAACCCGGTTCCTGTGCTGGAGCAGCAGACACTGACCACTCGCTCCCTTTCTCCCTCCTTTGCAGCTCATGGAAGCAATTCAAAAGCAAGAGGAGATCAATTTCCGCCTGCAGGACTACATTGACAGGATCATCGTGGCCATCATGGAGACAAACCCTTCCATCCTGGAGGTGAAGTAAGGGCGGCTGAGAGCCGCCGGCTGCGCGCACGGCGAGGGGCGTGCATTTGCTGCTCAGAGAGGATAAAGAGGGACTGGGAAGGTCTTTGCTCTTGATGAAGGCACGAGGAAGCTTCACGTCAGGTTGGCGGGTGCATTAGCCGGCGGAGCAGGGATAAGACCAGCAGCAAGTCTTTGTTGTCTGACTCCAATGGTTTGAAACCCTTCTGGCTTTTGGGGGGTGAAAGGGAACTTGGAGAAGAAACATAGGCAACGGGAAGCTGCCTGTGAAACTGGGAACTGTCCCCACAGCGGTGTTGGACCCTCTGGGTGCAGGGTGTGAGCGGGGGCTGTGAGGAGATGGAGGAGGAAGCAGTAGCGCTGACACTTTCCCTCGCTGCCCTGGCCAGCCCAAGTATCTGCTTTGCCAAAGTGTCGCTGACACACTAACTCACTGGGGCAGATCTGGGGGAGAGGGAAGCGTGTCCCGCGCTTGTCGAGGGTTCTGCTTGGTTTGGGTTTTAATTAACTTAATGCAAATGTCCTCATTCAGCTGGTGCAGGTAATCCTTGCCCTGCTGCTCCTGTTGGGAAGGGGTTGCGTGCTGGCTCCTCTCCCTTGGTGGCAGGCACAGGCAGGTAGCGGCCGTTTCAGGACACTTTGTCACCTGCCTCCTTATTTATTTGGCTGTCCGTGGCTCACTCCTGTCGGCACTGTCTCAGCATTCCCGGCTCTGCCGCCCTCCTCCCGGCTCCCGCCGATGGCTCTGGGAGGAGAGGAGCCCTCAGCCCCCACTGCAGACAGACGGATGCTGTTTGTCTGTCCAGCCTGCAGGGACGGAGGGGAAAGGGTGCAACTCTTCAGTTTGCACCAGAGGCTGGTCCTGGCGCACACGGAGCTGCAGCGGAGAGGGCTGAGCTCTTCCGAAGTCCCCGGCCCGGGGACAGTGGCCTGTGCCATTCCCACCCGGAGCAGGGCTCTGCTGGTGATAGCTGCAGTCCTGGAGGGAGGGCCCGCTTCGGCCGCCTTTCCCACTGCTTCCTTGTGCTGCAGGCGGGGATGGAGCCTGGGCTGAAATCCCTCTGTGCCACTGGGGAGAGGAGACCAGAGGTGCAAGAGCAGCTCCCTGGGAAACAAAAGCCATGTGTACACCAGACAGCTTTTGGCTCGCTGGCACCTAGCGTGACCCTGGGGAGCAGCTGCAAGAGCCAGCCTGCTTCTGTCCGGCCCCGGGAGGAGAAGCCAGCGGCCTCCCAAGGATCCAGCTTCAGGTCAGGCCCAAAGAGCCGTTCCTCCTGCTTGCAGGTTCGGAGGTGCCAGGAGCGGCCCGAACGCAGAAGCCAACAGTGATCCCTTGGCGGGTGCCCGCTCCTCCCCGCAGCACTTCCACGCACGCAGGCGGCACCTCTCTTCCCATGGCAGCAGAGCCGGGTGTCACCCAAGGGTGGCACCTACCACAGCCTTATCCCTGCTGGGTGCTCCCTGCGCTGTCAGCATCGGCCGCTACCACCCTCCCTGCTCACACCACTCCTGCGGGTGCTCAACCCAGGGCGAGCCCCATCCCCTTGGGCAAGGGGGGATGGACACCCCCTGCACACCCCATCCCCTCCCTTGCCCCAGGGCCACGGGAAGAAGCCACGTAATGTACATTTCCAGAGAAGTTTTGGGTGTAAATCAGTGTATACTTGGAGAGGGAAAATTTTTCTATCTTGTAGAGTAGGTATTTTTATAGAATGAAGGTTGCTCACTTTTTTAATACTTTAAAGAAGAGAGAAATGTATCTGTGTATACACAAAAGCATATATATATATGTATAAATATATAAATATGGGAGATCTGCCTTTCTCCACTTGGGATCTTGGATCCCCCGTTCTCAAACAATCGTCTTTTTTTTCCCTGTCTCTCACAAAGAGGTACTGTAACTGTAAATAAGCACTGGGGAAAAGTTCTAAGCACTGACTTGCACATTCACCATGCTTTAAAATCCTTATGGAAATAGAAACGAAAAACTGGACTTCCCAGAAATGTCCCTCTTTTCCCCACCGGTATGTGAAGGAAGTTCCCCCCCCCCCCCCAAAAAAAAAAAAACAAAAGAGGCAAAACCAGTATTGTCTTAAATGATGTATCAATTCTTGTCCGATTAAAAGCTGTTACTATTCCTGCCCGGACACCTTCTTTCCACGTGGATGTCAATGGTGCGGAGCATCCCAGTTCTGGCTCTCCAGCAGGGCAGGATGGGGGTGGAAATGCTCCAGCCCCAAAGAGGGCCCTGATTTGGGGAGATGAGGATGGGGAGCCAGGACCCAACTGGCTCTGGAGGGGCTGGAGTGAAGGGGAGCCGAAGCCTCTGTGCAGGTGAGATGGGGGGGAATTCTCATCCCTGGCGGGATGAGGGACATTCAGAGCTTGTCCCTTCTCCATGTGCCCTGCTGCTCTGGAGGGGTTGGGCTGACTGGGGCAGGCTGTGGCTCGGCGCTGGTGGGACCTGCTGGGCTCGGCTCCAGGTGGGAACATGGAGGCCTTCCCAAGCCCTCCTTTCACTGCGCTAACCCTCTGAGTGCCCAGCTGCTGGAACTGCTCTGCAAATCCCTTCAAGGCCCTTACCTGCCCTGCGGAGCTGCTCCACACCCCTCCGAGCTTCCCTCCGCCTGGAAGCTGCCCCACCGGGCCCGGGTGTGCAGAATTCCCGGGGTGCCTCCGCATGGCTCCAGGCTGCTGCTCTGAACTCCAAGCAGCACCCGGAGCTGCCGCAAAAGAGCTCCGAGGGCCTCCGTGTGCTGGGAAGCGCCTGCTGACACCCTGAGAGACACCCCAAAGCGGTTCAGACTGCTCCGTGCTGCGCCGAGCGGCACCGAGGGCCCTAAACCATCCCTCAGCATCTCTAAAGCACCTCTGTAGCGCCCTGAACTGCTCAGCACCCCTCTAAGCAGCTCTAGCGCACACCAAGACTTCTCCGAACACCTCTGAGACTGATTTTAGAGCTCCTCTGAAAAGCTCAACCTCCAGCATCCTGAAGCTGATCTAGGAATGGGGGAAGTGGATGACTCCGGGGCATTGGTAGTGCTGGCTTGCCTCAAGGAGCTGCAAACCACCTCCAGGCAGCTCAGAGCTTGGGAAGGACAGACCCTGGCACAGAGCTGGAGCTCTTCAATTGCTCAAATAGCTCTCAGGCTCCTCAAACCAGCACTAAAAGGCACCAAGGTGCTAAAGCTGCTCAGAGCCATTCAGAGCGGCTCTTGAAGCCCTCTAAAACTCTTACAAAACTCCTTGAAATAGCTCCAAATGGATCGTAGAGAAGGTCTCGTAGCAGCTCTGAGGCTCTCCAAACCTCCTCTGTGTGGCTGTGAAATGCCTCAAGTGCTCTAACGCTCCCTGAAAGGCCCCTGAACCTCCTCCAGCCCTCTCGACAGCGCTCAAACCTTCCAGGAACGCCTCTAAACTTCTCCAACCAGTTTGAAACCACCCTCAGCCCCTTCTGGGTGACACCAGAGGGGCGTAAGCAACCCTCAACCCGTGCCGTGCTGCTTCAAAGCCGCTCCAAAACGCACCAACGGTGACCTGTGGCTGCTCAGAAGCGCCCAATTTCTCCCGCACAGCCCCTGAAAAGGGCTCTTTAAGAGGCTTCAAACCTCTCCGGCCTCTTTGAAGCTGCTCTAGAAGAGCCCTAGAGCTCTGAAAGCTGTCCAGAGGCTCCAGAGCAGCTCTGGAGCTGCCCCAAGCTGCTCTTGCGCGGCACGGCGCGGGCTTGGCACGGTGCTGGTGAGCTTCTGAGCAGCTCCAGGCAGCTCGGGGTTCATCTCCATTCGAAACAAACCTAAATGCCTTTAAACAAATGTATTTCCTATAGGGTTAGAGGTTTGTGGAGCTTCTGTCACTCCAAAGCTCCAAGGGGCAGCTGAGCTGGTTCCAAAGCGCTGCTCCAAACACCACTGTGAAGCTCCAGCTTCTCCTTTCCTTACAGTGGGATGCTCTGGCCGCTGACAGGGGGAGCTGGCCTGCACCAAGCGAGGGTTGGACCCTGGTTGTGGTGCTGGGGTTTCAGCCACTCTAATGTAGAGTCCCGGTGCCCCCACACTGCTCCTGGCCTCAGCGGTAGCGCCTCAGGATGAGCTTGAGGTGCTCTGCCGGTGCGGGCAGGATGTGGGATGCAGGCAGGGCTGCTGTGAGCACCCAGCTGTCCTCCGGCCCCTGTCACCCACCTGGGTGGTCGTGTCACTGCACCAGCGCGAAGGAGTGTGTGGAAGGATGAAGGGACAAAGGCGCTGGGAAAGCTGGGCTGCTCTCGATCTGACCCTCATCCAGCGTGACCCCAAGGGCAGCAGCCTTCTCCCATCACAGTCCTCCCAGCACCCAAAAAAGCTGCAGGATGGGTGATGGGAGCCCATCCCACGGTGCCAGCAGGCACCTCCGAATGTCCCCACAGCCTGGCCACGACCAGGGCCACCAGCACCATGACCTGCGTCCTGCAGGAAGGCAGCCGTGTCCAGCAGGGCCCCATGGGGCTGGGGCCAGGGCAGGAATATGAGCAGGGGTGAGGAGCAGAGCTCTCACTGCAGGACCCTGCTTAGAGAAGGGATTTCCAGCTCCTTCCACATCTGCTGCCGATCCCGGGATGGGGCTGGGATGGAGTTAACCCTTGGCAGACAGGGTGGGAGCGGGATGGATGATGCCCCAAACCCTGTGCATCCCTCTGGCTAAGGGGGGCAGCCCCACTGCAGCCCCTCACTGTGGGGTGCTCATCACCCCTGTGGCTGTCCCCCCGGGATGCTCCAGAAGCTCAGGCCTGGGACACAGCCCCTGGAAGGGACAGCCATACCCGAGAACAAAAGCACTGAACCGAACACCCCACACCCCCAGCCCTGCCTGCACCAGCGCGTGCTGAGCCCTCGCTCCACGCTGGAAACCCCTGGGGGAGCCGGGGCTGCGGTGCACCGCCTGCCCGGGACCCCCAACCCGGGCAGGACCCCCTGGCTCGCGGGTCCCAGGCCGCACCCCCAGCGAGCAGACCCAAGGCAGACGCTGCAGCAGCGGGGCAGGGCCCGGGGGTCCGGTTGGGGCGGGGGCTGCGGCAGCACCACCCCCTGCCCTCCCCCCCGCCGGTCCCCTCCTCCTCCCCTCCCTCCGAGGGCAGCCGGCGCCGTCCCGTCCCGTCCCGGGGCTCCGCTGCGCTCCCCCCGGTGCTGCCGCCGCCCCCCATGCGGGTGCCCTCTCCCCGCCATGGCCCGGCTCTCCGTTAAGGAGCATCTGGACGGGATCCTCTCAGACTTCGAAGGTGCGGCCGAAGCTGAGGGACCTCCGCGGGTTCGGGGCCGGGTGTCGGCGGGGGGGACCCCCTGATGCTGGGTATGAGCGGGGGGTTGATGCCGCTTGTATCAGGCAGCTTGGGGGGGGGGGGTGGATGCATCGTGGGGGGCTGCGCCCCCCAGTCCTGCTCGATGGGGCACGGTGGGGGCTGTGTTCCACCCGCCCGAGTCTGGGTATCGTGGGGAGGGGGGCTGGCATCGCGGGGTCGCGTAGGGGTGTTGTGCCCGACGGGGAGCACGCTGCGCGGTGCCGGGGGGAGCTGTGGGTGTTGGCACCCCCCGTGCTCGCGGTGTGCGGGCGGGCCGGGCGCTGCGGAGTGGGGGGGTCCCGGGACGGGTTCGTCTTTCTCCCGCCCGCGATGATCCTCGGCCGCTTCCCGGAGGCCGCGGCGGGAAGAGCCGGGAGCGGGGCCGGGGCGGGCGGCGAAACCCGACCCGGGGCCGGTGCTGCCCGCGGCGGGGAGGAATGTGTGCACCTACCCCGGCACCTTAACCCCGGCTCTGCCGGGCTGACCCCACACCCTCACCCCCCCCGCATCTTCTCTGCAACCCCCCCCCTCGCCCTGCGCCCCCCCGCTGTCGCCCCCCATCACTCCGGACACGGCCTGGGGTCTGGGTGAGGATGGGTCAGGGGCCAGGGGCAGGTTTGGGGTGAAAAGAGGCGTTTTGGCCTGTCTTGAGCGGTGAGATGGATGCGGGAGGGGGATGCCGGCCCCATGGCCCCCGGCAGCTCTGGCCGGGAGGTGGAGCAGGGCAGGACCGGCGACAGAAATACCTGCCCTGGGGAGGGCTGTTATTAGCAGCGCCCGCGCCCCGGCCCCTGACCCCTGCCCAGCCCCGGGCACAGAGGTGAGCAGGGGAGGGGGCCGGGACGGAACCCCCACCGCCCCGCTGCCCTAGTGCTGTGGCCAAGCCGGGGGCCGAGGAAGAGGAGGGTGAGGACAGCTTCATGCCGTTGGGTGCTATGCTGGGGCAGGCTGGCACAGAGTGGGGATGAAGGGGCCTCCCCACAGCAGGCAGCCACCCGCTGCTTGGAACAGGGTGAGGAACTGTCTGCTGGCACCAAAGGTGCCATTCAGCAGAGCTGCCGCACGGCAAAGGCACTTCCTTCCTGCAGGGGCTTCGTGGGGGTCCTGGCAGCTCAGAGCTGCAGTGGTGGCACCAGGCAATGGTGCACGGGGGAGAGAGGACCCCCCACCACAGCCAAGCGTCCCGTGACTTCTCCATCAGGAGGCTTTGAACGGGAGCAGGGAGCTGTGATGCCCATGGGGTGGTTGGGGGGAATCCATGCGGGGGGCACATTTGCACCACCAGCAGCCCGGGGTGACGGCTTGGGCTTGTGGTTGCCGTCGCTGCTGCGAAGCTGCATGGGAGGCATGGCTGCAGCCCCTTGCATGGGCTGCGACCGTAAGGCTGCGTGTAGGGATAGCTCTGGCCATCAGCAAGCGTCAGGGTTAATGCCATGAGAGGGGGTAGGAATCCTCCCCAGCGTTGCTGTCGGGATGGATGTAGAGGGAGAAGGTCTGCGGTGGAGGATCCGGTTACTCGGGAAGGATCCCTTGCAGGGGAATAAAGCGAAGGATCTCTTACAGGGGAATAATGCGGGCAGTGTACGGCACCGGCCGGCCCGGCGCAGATAAACCGGGGAAACAATGCGGCAGCGCCGGGAGGCCGCGGCGCCGGGCTGGTTTCCCATGCGGGGTGGGCTCACAGCGCACCCGGCTGCACGGGGGCACCTCCGGGTGCTGGCACGGCTGGGGAGGGGGCAGAGCCCAGCCACGGGTGCCATCGGGTGCCACTCTCATGCCACCATCTCTCTCTCTCTCTGTCCCCAGCGCTCAAGAAGTCGTTTGAGGCAGAGGATGGGGACGAGGCGCCCCGCTCCCCGCTGGTGCCCCCACTGCCCTCGGGCACTGCAGGGAGCCCCCGCCCGCTGCAGCCCTTTCACCCGCCCTGCTCCGGCAGCGCCGCCAGCCCGGCCCCCAGCCCCGTGCTGCGCAGCCGGCTCAGCACCGGCGGCACCCGCGTGGCCTCCTTCCAGCCCTGCCAGGGCTTCGCCGCGGGGCCGGGCAGCGACGGCGAGAGCCTCCGCAGCTCCTCCTCCAGCCTGGAGAGCCCCGCGCCCACCGGGCCCCCCCCGCCGCCCCGCACCCCCCCGGCCGCCGGCGCTGGCCTGAAGAAGGTCTCGTCCCACGGCAGCGTCTTCCCGGTGGAGCTGGAGCACCCCCTCGGCGGGACTGCCCCCAGCCACAGCTCGCTGCCAGCGCTGGACCTGCACATCGCCGAGGAGCCGGGGATGGGCCCCCCCCCGCCAGACCCCCTGCTATGGGGTACTCCGAGCCCTTCGACCCAGCCGCACACCCGACAGCCTTCCTCCTCCTCCTCCTCCTCCTCCGTGGCCCCATACAATGGCTTCGAGGCAGCGCTGGGGCTGGCCGAGGGGCCAGGGGGGCAGGATGTGGCCCTCTGTGCGCTGCCCCGGCCACAGCCGAGGGTCAGCCTTGGTGCCAGCCCCATCCCATCCCACCGGTCCCCAGCACTGCCCCGGGGCCAGGGTGGGGCAGCCCCAGCCCCCGCTGTTGCCCGTTCCCCGGGGAGGGCCGAGGGGCCACCACCGGCCCCACAAGCCGCCACCTTCAAGCTCGTGTCGCAGCCGCAGACAGTGCAAGTGAGCTCCCAGCCTGCCTTCCTCGGGGGGCTGGTGCTGGTGCCGGCACTGGGGACCCTGGCAGTGCCTGGTGGAGGCGAGATGACCCCCCCCAGCGCTGGGCTGCGCGGACCCTGCATGGTGGCAGAGGCTGCGGTGACGCCGGAGCACGGTAGGACTCGCTCCTGCCCCCTTTCCCCACCAGGACTTCCTTGCTGGGTGCGGTGTTCCCCTGTTGAGCCAATGTGGGGGTGAGGGTTGGTGCAGGGTGATGGTGATGCTGGGGACAGGATGGTCCCCACCAGCTCTGGGGGGCCGTGGGGTGCGTTGGGTGCATGGCACATGGCAGGGGGGGCTGTAGCATGGAGCCGAGCACAGTGCTGGCAGCGCTCCTGGCCCTGCGGTGCCTGGCGAGCTTCCCGTGCCGCCCTGGCACTGACTGTTTTCCCCAGTGCAGGGAGACAGGTTGGGACACATGTGGCCCATCGGCAGCAGTGCCGGGCTCCGCGCGTGCCAGCTATCGCCACGATCTTGTCTCACGTCCAGCGCTTTCTTCCCCTCTCATCCCTCTCCTTGCTTTGGCACAGGGATGGATCTTGTTACTCCCTTCCTGGGGGGGCAGAGGAGGTGGCAGGGAGCCAAGGTGCACTGGGGCATGCTCAGCACACGCCAAGGGAAAGATGCTCCCGGTGCAGCTGTGCCTTTGACTCCCACTGTGCCGGCGTGGGTGCAGCCAGGCCAGTGCCCTCCCCACACGTGGGGTGTGGGACCCTCAGTGTCCTCCTTCCCTGTGGCTGCTCTGGGAAAGGCTAGAGGACGCCGGGGTGGCAGGAGACGGTGCTTGGGGCTCATTGGTGTCATAAGAGCTGCCGTCGCCGGGCTCTAAGTACTGACGCTGGCGAAGGCATCCATACATCTGCTCCGGGCTGGCGTGAATCATCTCCCAGCAATGCCCATGGCCGCACTGCCCAGCCAGCCTGGCTGCCCTGCCGACCGACCGGCACTGCCCGCAGCACCGGTCAGGTGCATGGACAGAGCTCGGGATGAGCCAGGGTGATGGGGACATGAAGGGACAATGCTCAGGGCTGAGCCAGGGTGATGGGGATATGTAGGACAATGCTCAGGACCAGGGTAGTGGGGATGATGCTTAGGGATGAGCTGCGGTGATGGAGATGATGCTCAGGGCTGACCCATGGTGACGGTGAGGTAGCTGAGCGTGGCATACAGAGCAGGCCATGAGCCATCGAGCAGCGTGTGGGCACCGTCTGCCTTGCAGATGGCACGGGGTTAGCAGGCAATGCTCGGGCACGGCAGTTTCTCTGCCAGGAAGAGGTGCAGATACACTGCTTCCTCTGTGGGGACCAGAGCAGCCCCCAGCCAGTGCCACCCATGGTGTCCGTGGGGCACGTTGGGCCCACGTCCCATGGGAGGACGCACCGAGCGAGCCACCGTGTTTCACTTCCACACGGAGCGAGCCTAGGTCACCCACGCAGGGCTCGGGGCAAGGAGGAGGAGGAGCAGAGGAGGAGCCGTAGGCTGCAGCCACCCTCCCCGCCTGCACCCCAGGAGCCATTTGGCCTCAGTGACCAGGTCTTGGTGGCAGCAGCCCCGGCTCCGGCCGGCTCGCCCAGGTAGGAATGGCATCGGGCAGGGTGGCAGCGGGCAGGGCAGGGTGAGGGTCCCCAGTCCCTGGTGGGCAGGCGGTGCTGTGGGGCGCAGGGCTTCACTCCATGGTTCACTTCTGCTTCTGCTTCTGCTCACTACCAGCAGCCGGCGGTCCCAGCCCTGTGCTGTCCTCCCACAGCCAGGCAGGCTGGCTCCGGGTCCAGGTGCAGATGGGGTTTGTCACCACTTGTCCCCTTGGGTTGTGCTTGGCACTGGAAGAGGCACCAGCGTGCCTGGGTCATGCTGGTGGGTAGAGCTGTGGTGAGCTCCTCACTGGTGTGTGGTGGGCATTGCTCCCTCCACATCCCCAAATCCTCCATCCCTTTGCCAGAGGGCTCAGCTCCCTCATGCCCACCCGATGGGAGCCACGCTCTCCCCATCCAGTGTCCTGTTTGGTGCAGCAGTGAGTGGCTGGGACGGGAGCTCCTCTCCCAGCACCCTCCACCCCAGAGACTTATTACAGGGCAGCTGGCCAATTAGCCCTGCATCACTCATTAAATCCATGGAGGACACCACGGACCTGGGACTGCTTGTCCCTGCCTGGAAAACAAGAGCATCCTTAATGAGTCCTGGAACAGGTCTGGCTGCAGGAGCCATTAGCCCTGGAGGTGCGTGGAGATGCCAAAGAGCTTCCATGTGGCTGTGGCTGCCGGCCGTTGCCGATGGGGCTTTTCAGCAACGAGGGCAGGGACATGGAGGGGCTCCAGCCCCACAGGAGGAGGGAGCTGGGGGCATGATGCAGGCATCACATCCTGCCTGCAGTGAGTGGCCTCCCTGGGTGGCTCCAGGGAGTGGCTGCATCCCTTGGTTCCGGATGTGTCCCGGCAACCACTGGGGGCTGGCAGGGGCCAGGGTACAGGGGACTGATGGCCCCTGGAAGTGATGGCATGCCCAGGTCAGCATCAGGGGGGTCCCAGCTCCCTGCCTGCCTGCAGAGCACCCCAGCAGCACTGGGTGGGTGCTGGCCCTTGGCCCCCCCTGCTGGGCGTCACCGCTGTCACCAGGAACCAGGAAGCCCCCAAGTGTTTCACCACTTCCGAGGAACACCCTGGCTCACAGAGCATGGAGGGGGGAGCCCCAGCTGTTCCCAACCCCACCACTGTCCCGGGCAGCGGGTTTGTACCCACCAGTGGGCACAGGGTGCTGGGTGCCCCCTGGATGCTATTGCCATGGCAATGGGCATGTCCAGCTCCATCATCTGGTACCCTGGGCTGGCTCAGCCTGGACCCTGCCCGTGTGTTCCTGTCCCCAGGTTGCGTGGCACAGGGCCGCGGCCTCGGCAGGATTTGGCTCCCTCTGCCCCCTCGGGCTTCGTCAAGCTGCCACTTGAGCCTCGCCAACACTGGGATCTGACTGGCACATATGTGGCAGGCTGCAGCGTGGGGGGACGCAGGCGCCATGGGGCACTGCGGCAGCGCCACCGCCCCACACCTCATCTCACTATGCCAGAGCTGGGCATGGGTACTGCTTGGGGGGCAGAGGGTGCTCCCTGTGACAGGCTGACAGCGGCGATGGGTACCCCCCGGCCGAGCGCACCCGTGCCCCTTCGGTGCCACCCGTGGGGGTGCTGGGTGAAGTGGGGTGGAAGGGGGCATCCTCGTGGTGGGGTGGCACCGGCAGACTCAGCGCAGGGGCTCGGCTGTGCGGGGAGGGGGCTGCGAGGGGAGGGAGGAAGCAGGGAGGGATGTTGCCATGCTGGTCATGCGTGGGAGCCGCAGCCTCGCCAGAGCTGGGTTTGGTGCCAGCCGGAGGAGAGGGGGCCGGGCTGCGGCGCTCATGGGGACGGGGACGCCGGTGGCGCACAGGGGACCCCCCCGGCCATAGGGGGGTGCTGAGCGAGGGCACCGCCGCGCCGAGGTAGGACTGAACAATGGCTGGGTCGGGCAGCAGCAGCAGCAGGAGGAGGGGGATGAAAGGGGTCGGGGGCCCCTCAAGCTGCTGCACAAAGGGCTGGGGCGGATGCCAGGCTCTGGTAGCCCCCAGGCTGGGCACCGCAAACCATACACGGCCCCGGGGTTGTGCCGGTGCTGCTCCTGCCCGGCACCCCCGGGACCACAGGCTGGTTCCCCTCTCCATGGCAGGCACTGGTGGTTATGATGGGGGGGGGGGCAGGTCCTGCCCCACGCCTGGATCCCCCCGGGTTGGGCAGCCAATGGGATGGGCTGGGTGGCGCAGCCACCACGAGGATACCACTGTTGCACATTCCCGTCCCCCTCTGCCCGTGGGCTGCCCGTTGCCATGCCGAGCCTCTCCGGCTGCCAGGAATGTGCCGGGGCGGCTGCTGCCGGGACAACGGCGCTGGCAGAAGGGTCCGGGCTCACCCGGCATTGCCCACCCGTGCAGGGAGCAGCCTGGAGCCTGAGGAGCACAGCATGGAGCCGCCGGCTGAGCCGGAGGAGGAGGTGCCCATCACCACGGTGCCCGGCCCGGCGGGATGCCAGCTCTTCGGTTACGTGGGAATCGAAGCTGTGCTGGACCAGATGAAGATCAAAACCATGAAGACAGGCTTTGAGTTCAATATCATGGTTGTGGGTGAGCACCAGGCACGGGGTTCATCCTGGCTGGGGCAGGAATCCCAGCTCTGATGCGACCGTGCCGGGGGAATCATGCTTCTAAGGGATTTGAAGGGATTTAAGCAGCAATAAATTGAAGAGGAGCAACATCCCATACCCCATAATGCAGTGATGCTGGTGGGTGAGATCAGCTCAAACTCTGGGGTGCTCCCAAGTGGGTACCGAGAGGTTATTGCCTTGGGAATAAATCTTTTGGGGGGATAGACCAGGGCTATCCCAACCTCTGGGATGCTCCCAAATAGGTACCAAGGTGCTATCATCCTGGGGAAAAAGTTCATTGGAGGGACAAACCAGAGCTATCCCATCCTCTGGGATGCTCCCAAATGGATCCAGAGTGGGATTAATTTCTCGTGGGGGACAAACCAGAGCTGCCACATCCCTGCAGGGCAGAGCGGGCTGGGGAAGTCGACAATGGTGAACACCCTCTTCAAGTCCAAGGTGAGCCGCAAAGCCTCGCAGCCCGGCCAGGAGGAGCGCATCCCCAAGACCGTGCAGCTGCAGTCCGTCACCCATGGTACAGTCACCACCATGGGGTTGTGTTCTGCCAGCCCTGGGGAGAAGCAGGGGACGCTGTGTCTGAGGCTGCATCCATGGCCTCAGAGCCTCCACCCCAAATCCCCTGCTGCTCCCCATGTTTGGTCCCTGCTGACCCACATCTCTGCCCCATAGTCATTGAGGAGAAGGGTGTGAAGATGAAGCTGACAGTGACAGACACACCAGGGTTTGGGGACCAGATCAACAATGAGAACTGGTAGGACTCTCTGGGGTGCAGTATCCCAGCTTGGTGAGTGGCACTTTTAGGTGAGGGTTGAGCTCAGATACTGTCCCCCAACTCCTCATCCTTAGCTGGGACCCGATCATCAAATACATCAATGAGCAGTACGAGAGGTACCTGCGTGAGGAGATCCTCATCACCCGCAAGAGGAAGATCCCGGACACCCGGGTCCATGGATGTGTCTACTTCATCCCTCCCACGGGTCACTGGTGAGTCCCCACTCACAGCACCCATGGGTGCTCCCTGCTTGGTGTTGTGTGTCACCCTGGGGTGATGGTGGGAGGGTCACCCTGGGGTGATGGTTGTGGGGTCACCCTGGGGTGATGGTGGTGTGGTTGCCACGGGGTGATGCTGGTGGGTTCGCCATGGGGTGATGATGGCCCTTGCCAGGCTGCGCCCACTGGACCTGGAGTTCATGCGGCGGCTCAGTAAGATCGTCAATGTGGTGCCGGTGATCGCCAAAGCTGACACACTCACGCTGGAGGAGCGGGCAGAGTTCAAGCAGCAGGTGAGGACAGGACTCCCAACAGGCTCCCGGGGTGCCCCATGTGCCCCTCAGCCCCGTCTCAAGCCCTGTATCCGGCAGATCCAGGAGGACCTGAAGACCCACGCCATCAGCGTGTACCCACAGGAGGACTTTGACCAGGACCCGGATGACAGGGTGCTGAATGACAGGATTCGGGTGAGTGCTGGGATGCTGGGACTGGGGATGCCAATCCCTGCTGACCACAGCAGGGTTGAGCACAGCACCCTGCTCTGCACCGGCAGGAGAATATCCCCTTTGCTGTGGTGGGAGCAGACCAGGAGCACCAGGTCAACGGCAAGCGGGTGCTGGGCCGCAAGACCAAGTGGGGCATCATTGAAGGTGAGCGGAGCCCCTCGCAACCCCAGGCATGGGGGGGGTCTGCAGGGGGTGCAGAGGGCAGCACCTATGGGTGCATCCCTGCCTAGGGATGTGGCATGGTGCTATGCCAGTGCTCTGATGGTACCCGGAGCCTGTGGGATGTGCATCCTGGGATCCCTCCACCCGCTGCCCCTCTGCCTTGCTTTGCAGTGGAGAACCCGACACACTGCGAGTTCCCCCTCCTGCGGGACCTGCTGATCCGGTGAGCAGGGGATGGGGTTGGGGGTGCTGCACCCCATGGCGGGGGCAGCGGGGCGATGGGGCTGTGACCTGATGCCCTCCCTCCCCGCTGCCGCCCCGGCAGGTCCCACCTGCAGGACCTGAAGGACATCACCCACAACATCCATTACGAGAGCTACCGCGTGCGGCGGCTGAAGGAGAGCAGCTGCCCAGCGCTGAGCCCCCGCAATGGGCTGGCCGGCAAGGGCGAGGCTGGCAGCGACCTCTGAGCCACCGCGTGTGCCCCTGGAGCCACCCCTGCGCCCTGCCTGGGGTGAGGAGCCCCCCAGCAGTGCCAGCCTGCCCTGGGCTGGGCCCCTTGTCCCCAAGCACAGACCCCGTTGGACCCTGCATAATGGTAAAGCTCAATCTGGAGCTCTCAGCCTTCGCCATCATCATCATCATGGACTCCCCATCTCTGATGTGCCACCACGCTCCTGTGCTGCTCCGGCCACTGGGACCATGGGGCAAGAGACAGACCCCCTTCAAGGGTGCTGCTGGGGTGTGTGGTGCCAGCACCAGCCAGGCACCCCTGGGAAGCGGCAGTGCTGTGGGGGTGCCACGGGTGGCCGAGTAGCAGGTTCCCTCCCTGCAGTCACCCCACCTGCCCTGCCCGGTGACGGCAGCTGCCATGGCCGGACTTTGAGCTGCTTATCGGTGGTGGAGGTTCCGGATGGGTGCGTAGGTGCCACCCTCTAAGGTGTGGGGGGTTACACCCTGCTGCTGCCCACTGGGACACCCCCTGCCAGGGCACCACCACGGGGTGCAGCCCCCCCAACCCCTCAGGCGGACCCCACAGGTGCTGCCAGCCCTGGCACAGTGGAGGGATGGGGGTGCCCCCAGTGCTCTGGGGATGCATATAAGGCTCCTTTGTGGCTCTAGCTGTGGATGCGGTGTCAGGATGGCGGCACCCAGTGGCTCCCTGTCCCCCCCTGCCTTGGCCCCACTGCAGGGCTCGGCATCACCGTGAGCACCAACACCCTTCTCCTGGCCCCACGTTAATGATCCACCCGCCTGCGCTGCAGCCAGCAGCCACGCCAGCGAGCGCGCATGGTGTGGAGCTGGAGGTGGTGGAGGTGCTGCTGGAGGCGGCAGCAGAGCCGGGCTCTGCACCACAGGCAGCTCAGGGGGGCAGCTGCTCCCTGCCCCACACCCCACCCTCCTTCCTGCACCCCAATAAGGGCATACACCGGCAGCACCCACTTCCCAGCACGCGGCGTGGCTGGGAGGACTGGCCGGGACTATGGCGGTGGCTACGGTGAACCTCCACGCCGTCACCTCCTGGGTGGGCATTGCCCGGCTCTTTGCCATCGTGTTGTCCTGCATCGCCTTCAGCTTGGTGGCCTCCACCCAGGCCTTTGGGGGTCCCTATGGGACGTGGTGCATGTTCACTTGGTGCTTCTGCTTTGCCGTGACGCTGCTGGTGGTGCTGCTGGAGCTGCTGGAGCTCTACCCCAAGCTGCCGTTCTCCTGGGATGACTTCACCTCGGCTTTCTCCATGCTGGCGACACTGATGGTCTTCACCACCTCCGTGGTCTTCCCCTCCACCTTCATCAACAGCCCCTGCAGCGGCAGCAAGTGTGCCCGGCAGGCCATGGCCACCACCATGTCCTGCCTCTGCTTCCTCGCCTATGCCATCGAGGTGGGGCTCACCCGTGCCAAGCCAGGGGACATCAGCAGCTTCCTCTCCACTGTGCCTGGGCTCCTCAAGGTCTTTGAAGCCTATGTGGCTTGTCTCATCTTCTCCTTGCTGGATACCTTCAGTTCGGAAGCCGGCCTGCAGTGGTGCGTGGCTGTCTACTCCATCTGCTTCATCGTCACCCTCCTCATCATCATCTTCACCATCGGCCGGTGCCTCTCCTACATCCCCTGCCCGCTGGAGAAGATGCTGGTGGTGTACAACACCCTGGCCCTGATGATGTACATCACCGCCACCATCCTCTGGCCCCTCTACAGCTTCAGGGGGAGGAGCCGCCCCGAGAACTGCGGCAAGGACTGCTGGTGGAACAAGCACCTGGGGGTCACCTTCCTCACCATCTTCAACCTCATCGCCTACCTGGTAGACCTGGTCTACTCCACCAAGATGGTCTTCATCAGAGCACCTCCATAAGGGCTGCAGGTGGCCATGCTGGGGAGAGGGTGGTGGGACGCGGCTGGGTGCCCGTGGAGCTGAGGAAGAGGCAGGACACCTCGGAAAGCTCCTTCTCCCCATGCCGGAGTGGAGAGCCATGGGTGCTCCAGGCGGTGCGCTCAGCTCGGGACCCCCCAGGCTGCCTGGGGGTGGGGAGGCACACCAGGGTGCTCCCAAGACCCTGGGGCTGGGGGGGCTTTGGGATTAAATTGGGTCGGTTTTCACTTGCTTCCGCTTCCTCTTTCTTCCCCCTTCCTGGCTTTCCGCAGGATTCTCCCTAGCAGTATGGGGTGCTTGGGGGTACTGGTGGCACTGGGGGGACACCAGGGGTTGTCAGCAAATCCTCTTTTTAGCTCCTTGTTGACTTGGAGGCAGAGCAGGACATGACCAGGAAAAACCCAACCCAGATGCTTTTGCCTTGGCACCTGCACAGGACCCTGCAGAACGGGTTCCAGAGGAATGTGGCTGCTGGGGGGGCTGAGAGCCTCCTTGTCACTAGCACCACCAGGTCCTGATCACCACCACTGTCACCCAGCAGGAGCCCTGCTGGATTTGGTCCTGGCCATGCTGGTGGGAGACCTGTGTCTCCTGCATTACCCTTTGGGGGCTTCAAGGGGGGACATGGGGGAGGAATGGCTGTCACCCAGTGTCGTCAGAGCTGGGGTTGGAAGCACGGTGGCACCACAAGGTGGGAAACCAGGAAGAAGGCAGCAGCATGGTGCAGGCAGATGGGTGCAGGCAAGTAAGGTGTGCCCTCAGGCATTGCTCCTGGCATGGCACTCCCAGATGTGGGATACGTGCCCATGGGGCACCGCGGAGGGTTTTGGGGCCACCATTCCCAGCTCTGCCACTGCTTGCTCTGGTTCTGCTGCAGCTGGGTGCCCATCCCCACCACCTCGGGGCTGCTGAGTGCTATGGAGTGGCATCACCAACGCAGTGAGATGGCACAGACCAGGTGCCCCAGTGGTGGTGAAAGAGGCCAGACCCAATCTTTGGCACTACATGGCACTCATGGGTGCCAAGATGCCTGGGCAGTATGACCTCCATGTCCCATGCCAGAGCCACTGTGGTGGCACCAGCTGCAGGGTGGCCTGGTGGGTGTCCAAATAGTGGCCATCACCAGGTGACTGCAGCACCCTGGCACCGCAGGGGCTTCTCCCCTGCAGCAGGCAGCCAAGCTTGAGCGTGCCGCGGTGCCACGTTCACGCCAAGCGGCGCAGCTCAGCCTTTGCTGTTGCTGTACGGGAGTTAAGTGTTCGGCTCTGGCTGGCACTGCCGGCACACGGGGCGCGATGGTGCTGGGTGCCAGAGCTGAGCTGGCAGTGGGGTGTAGGGGACTGGGATGCAAGGGGAGGTTTGGAGATTCCGCCCGGCTGGGGACCCGGAGCATCTCCCTGCCAGAGCACACAGTCACTGCCGAGGGACCCGGGGAGCGGCCAAGCCCCGGTGGGTGCAGGGAGCGCCGGTGCCGGTCTGGGCTGTGCCACGGAGCCCCGGTGCTGTGCCGTGTCAGAGGGCCTCCTGCTGACAGTGCCCTTGTAGCATGATGCTGGTGCAGGTGTGGTGCTGGTGCCGGTGCTAGTGCAATGCCAGGGAGGTGTCAGAGCCTGTGCAGCATCAGTGCAGTGCCGGCGCAATGCTGGTTCAATGTCAGTGCAGTGCTGGTGTCGTGCGGTGTCAGCGCAACGCCGGTGCCGGTGCCGCGCCGGTTCACTGCCGGTGGGGTGCCGGTGCATTCCTGCCCCTAGGGGTCGGTGTGCCGTGGTGCGGGGGGCGGTGCGCGGGGCGGTGCGGGGGGCGGCCCGCTCCTGCGCACGGCCCGGGACGGCCGGGGCACGGCGGCGGCTTCGGCGGGGAGCGGGGACCGCTGAGGGCCCGGGTGAGTGCGGGCGGAGCGGAGCGGAGCGGGGCGCGGCAGGAGCTTCAGTCCCGGGAGGGATGCGCGGAGAGGCCGAGCCGGAGGCGAGCGGTGGGGAGGGGGCGGCGGGCCGGGGAAAGCGGAGCCGATGCTGCCGGTCCCGGGCATCGCCCAGCGCTGCCGGAGCCCCCGGGCACACCGCGGAGGCTATGTCCGTACCCCCCTCCCCGGGCAGCCACAGCCCCTCCCGCGCCGGTCTGAGCTGCTCCGGTGCCGGGACGGCACGCGCAGCCCGGCTCCAGCCCTCAGCCCTCCTCCCTGTCGGCAGGGTGCTCCCGAGTCCCGCAGGGATGCCCCAGTGTCTCCCCGTGTCCTCCAGGGACGCCCCTGTGTTCCCCAGGGACGCTCCTGTGTCCCCAGGCGGAGAAGCTGCCCTCAGACAAGACCCCGTGTGAGACCCCATGTGCCCCCTCCAGAGCCTGATGCCCCACTCAGGGTGATGCCCCGGGGTGCTCATGTCCCCTCCCTGCCCCATGGAGCTAGGGATCACAGACAGGATCCCCTAGAGCTGCTCCATTATCTACCCTAAGCATCCCTGGGATGTGTCCCTGGAGCGGGGGCCGGGGGGGTGAGCAGGGCAACCTGGAAATCCTGGGTGTGATGGGTGCTGGGGCGCAGCCGGGGGGAACTGGGGAGCGCCTGCCTCGGGAAGGGACCTCCCACACAAGAGACATGAGCACGGGTGCTTCCCGGGAGCCCCGGACCAGGTGGGTGCCCTCGGGGTGGGTCCCCATGGGCATCAGCATGTGGGATCCCATCCCGGCATCCCTGCTGGCCACTGTGGTTGGGTGTGGATGTGGCACCCCAAAGGCATGACACCATGTCTTGTGGGGGATATGGGTATTCCAAGACAGGTATATAGGGAGGGGAAGGGACTGTATGTTTGCCCAGCAGGGAAGAGGTTAACGCCGGGGGGGTTTGGGGTGTCCCCAGCTGGGTACACCCAGACTCATGCCTGACCTCATGCCACTGCCATGGCAACGGCTCATGAAGTCACCGGTATTCTCTAGTATGGGGTGATGGGATGGGAGCGTGGGGAAGCTGTCGCGTGCTTACCACCCACCCTTGGGCCCCCCAGAATGAGCTGTGCCCCCGCCAGCACCCCAACCTCCGCCTGACCCTGTGGCCCTGCCACCATGCTCGTCAAGGAGTACCGCATCTGCATGCCGCTCACCACCGAGGAGGTGAAGGGGGATGGGGTGAAAGGGGGTGTCAGTTGGGAAGGGGGGTGCAGTGGCAGAGAGTCTCCAAGGCTCTGGGTGCCCAGGATCCACCGATGGAGAGGGCTGTGGGTGGGGGTACCCGCAGCAGTGGGGTGACTGCTCGGAAAGGGGCTGGGGGACATGGTGGTCCCTTTCCCATCTCCTCATGGCGTGGCTTGTGGCAGGGACCTTGGCTGAGCCACAGGGGCGAGCTCTGGCCATGGCTGCTGGGCTTCGGATGCTCCCTGCATGTGCTGAGCCGTGTTTTGGGGTGCAGAGTGGGGACACCCCATCCCTGGGCACAGTGACCTTGGGGCATGGAGCCCAGCGGTGGCACCAGGGTCTGCTTGGGGCAACCCAGTCCCAGGGACATGGGATGAACCAGTGGGCAAAGGGCACTGGGGTTTGGGTGCTCTGATGGGGAGCACTGTCTCAATCACTGCTCCAGCAGGGAGCTTGAATTCCCAGCAGCAAGTCAATAGCTGGCAGTCAGCAGCATTCCTGGACAAAGGATGCTCCTGAGCACTGATGGGGCTGTTTGGGGAACCGCAGCCGTGGTGCCTACATTGGGCAGCACCAGCTCTCCCCAGGCATGAGGCTGTGGTCACACTACAGGGAGCTTTTCAATGGGGCAGGGAGAGGCTGGGTGATGGATGGAATCTTCAGTGGAACAATAAAGCACTCATTGCACATCCGCATCCTCAAACACACACACATAGATATCCATATCCATACCTAGATGTAGTTTTCCCTGGCTGCCAGGTAGCTTGCTGAGCACAAAGCCTCCAGGCATTCTGCAAGGCACCTGAACAGTACAAAAGAGCTGGGTGGATGCAATCCAGCTTGACGTGGTGCTGGAGCAGCCATTGGGCAGGGATGCTGGAGAAGGGTGCCCTAGGAGACCCCTGCCCACTGCACAGGACTTGGTCTGTCACCCTCTGTTCCATGTCTCAGTTTCCCTGCTCGGTGGTGTCTCTGGAGGGTGCCAGGCAGGGGTGGCACTGAGCCGGGTGCTGTGGTTGCAGTACCGCGTGGGGCAGCTCTACACCATCAGCAAGCACAGCCACCAGGAGAGTGAGAAGGGCGAGGGCGTCGAGGTGGTGAAGAACGAGCCCCACGAGGACCCCATCCACGGCCACGGCCAGTTCACTGAGAAGCGTGTCCACCTCTCCAGGTGAGGCCCTATCCCTCCCTCCTCCACAATTCCCAGGAATATCTATTCTGGGTGCTTCGCACCCTGCAATGGGGCTGCACCCATCTCCCAGGGGTGCACCTACGTCCTGGAGTACACCCATCTTTGGGGCCTGCACCCAACTTTGAGAGCTTCACCTATCTCTCAGGGTATGCCCATTTCCTGGGGTGCGCATATCTTGGAAGGCTGCATCCACCTCCTGGGGTGCACCCATCTCCCAGGCATGCACTCTGCCATCTTCAGGGGCTACACCCATCACCCAGTGAACCCAGGGTGCACCCATTTTCCTGGGGTGCCCCCCTGTCTGGGGTCCGCACTCACCTCCTGGGGTGCACCCATCTCCCAAGGCACACACCCCCTCTGACAGTGAGCACCCATCTCCAGTGCGGGAGGGTGCCTTGGCTGCGGTGCAGGGCTCAGTGGGGATGCCCCAGCTGGTGCTCAGCTCGCCCCGGGGTTGTCCTGGTGTCCCCTGGGTCCCCCCCACCACTGCGGCACATCGCGGCGCGGCACCGCTGCCGTGACTCGGGCTATTTTTAGCGGCGGTGCTCACGATTCCCCTCCTGGGGATGGTATTTATAACGCCTGCAGATGAATCAAACCACCGCCCAGCTCCCCGGGGCCCGATTCTGCCGGGGGTGGGGGGCAGCAGCACACCGGGGTCCTGGCCCTGCGCATGGGGAGGGGGTAAGGGCACCTGGGGATGATGATGGGGGTCCTGGGGAGAGGATGGGGGTGCAGATGAGCGTGCTAGGGAGGTGGCAGGGTTCCTTGGGGTGATGGGGTGGAGGTGATGGTCCTGGAGGGATCCTGGGGTGGAGGTGAGGGCAGTCCCACACGCAGGGCTGCGTCTGGGGGAGCAGGACTGGGTGGCACTGTGCGGTGTGTGGCCACATCCTGCCCTGAATGGACCCCCATATGCTGTGGTTCCTGCAGCAAACTGCCGAGCTGGGCACGGGCAGTAACCCCCCGCATCTTCTACATCACAGAGAAGGCCTGGAACTACTACCCATACACCATCACTGGTGAGCCAGGGCAGGGAGAGGCGACAGGCACCCCCGGGCACCCTGCCCCTCTCCATCAGTGTCCACTGGGTGCCAGGAGAGGCCGGCTATAGCCACTGCCCAATCTCACCTCTCCCTCTCTCCCCCATGGTGCCACCCCCTGATGCTGCTGACATGCCACGGTGTCCCTGCAGAGTACACAGTAAGGAGGTGGCATGGGGGGACCTGGCCCTTTCCCCAGCACCTGACATGGCTGGGGGAATGGGGCACTGGGCAGAGTATCCCCAAGGGATGGGTGTTCCTGGGGTCAGCAGTTTCAGGGGTGGGGTGTCCCTCGAGGGGGGTCTCCCTTGGGGTGAGTACCCTTTGGTTAGGTGTCCCTTGGGGGGGCATCCCTTGAACTAGGTGTCCCTTGGGTTGGGGTGTCCCTCAGGGTGGGTGTCCCTTGGGACGGTGTCCTCAGGGCTAGATGTCCTTTGGGACTGGGCATCCCCTGGAGCTGGGAATCCCTTGGGGTGGGCATGCTTGGGGCTGGGTTTCCCTCAGGATGGGTGTTGGTTGGGGTGGGCATCCCTGGGAGTGCGTCGCCCTCGCTGGGGTCCAGCTGATGGCCGGTCCCTGCAGTGTTCCTTCCTGCCCAAGTTCTCCATCTACATCGAGACCAAGTACGAAGACAACTGCGGAGACAGTGAGAACGTGAGTCTGCACAGCAGCTGAGACCCGGCAAACTCCTCACCAGGGAGGACACGCAGTGCTGCACCGGCGCCTCTCACCCTCCCTCCCCTCCCCAGATCTTCCACAGTGACAAAATCCTGGGTGACCACGAGGTCTCCTTCCTGGACATCGCCTTCGACGAGATCCCCGAGCGGTACTACCGCAGCCCAGAGGTATCCCGGAGCTCCCAAGGGCCACCCCCTTGTCCCTTGCCGCAGGTTGGGGGGCTCACAGCCCTGCTGTGCTCTCCCAGGACCCCCGTTTCTTCAGCTCGGCCAAGACGGGCCGGGGGCCGCTGCGGGAGGGCTGGCGCCAGCACACCAAACCCATCATGTGCTCCTACAAGCTGGTGAGCGTCAAGTTCGAGGTCTGGGGGCTGCAGACGCGGGTGGAGCAGTTCGTGCACAAGGTGAGGGGGAGCTCCAGGCCCGGGGTGGGGGACACTGGGGGAACAGTGACGAGGTGCTGACCTCCATGGTGCATCACAGGTGATCCGGGACATCCTGCTGATCGGGCACCGGCAGGCGTTCGCATGGGTGGACGAGTGGTGTGGTGAGTCCCCCCGCTGCTGCCGGTGGCAGGGGACACGGGCCTGGGGTGGCCCCGGACCCTCAGGGTGGGAGGGGGCTGCGGGTTTAACCGTAATGCCACTAACGCCATGGGCAGCTCCCGCTCTTCCTCCAGCTCCCTGCATCCTGCTGCCTGCGCTGCCCTGCTCCCTGCCCTCACCTCTGCCTGCACCCCAGCACGCTGCCCATTCTTGCTGCACGCCTGGGAAGGCTTGACTGATGTGGGGGACGGGGAGCAGAGCCCAAGCACCCCTGCCTGCGCTGCCTGCACCTTGGTCTAGCAGGAACACATGCTGTCACACGTGGACACAGGGATGGGAGCCCCGGGTTTTGCCAGCGGTGCCATCCCGGCGAGCGGCTCTCTGCCTTCCAGACATGTCCCTGGAAGAAGTCCGGGACTTCGAGACTCAGATGCAAGTGGCCACAAACGAAAAGCTGGGGAGCCAGCACCCCTAAACCCCTCCCACATGCTGCCTGCAGGGCACAGGGACCCCGGGCCCCACCACTCTGCCTGCGGGCGGGTGCAGGCAGGGGGGCTTGTGCATGGTGCATGCTGAGCCCCCCCTGCACCCTGAGGCAAGGGTCCCTCTCTGCCCTGCCTGCGCATCCCCTTGCCTGCGCTGCCTGCCCGTTCCTTCCCCACTGCTGCCTGGGCTGGTGCCGGGGGGGGGCAGCCTCCCCTGCCCCGCAAGTCCCCCTGTCCCCTTCCCAGCACCGAGCTCGGTGAGGCCGCCCCGCGGTGCCGGAGCGCAGGTTTGTCCGCGCCGAGCGGCTCCAAGCCCGCCTGTGCTCGCAGGGATGACGATGGAGGAGGTGAGGCGCTACGAGCGGGAGACGCAGGAGGCCACCAACGAGCTCGTCGGGCTGGTGGCGCCCGCCATCGCGGTCAGCGAGGTGGGGCAGCCCACGGCCACGCACTCGGCCCCCGCCAGCGCCCCCTCCACCCCGCTCAGCGACGACACCCCCGACTTCCTCGCCCCCCCCAAAACTCGCCCGCGCAAGAAGTCGGCGCCGGAGACGCTGACGCTGCCCGCGCTGCGGGAACGCACCGGCGCCGAGTGATGCCGGCGGTGCCGAGCCGGGCGGGACTGTGCCGGCCACGCTGCCCACCGCAGCCACGGGGAGGAACCCGCCGCTGGGGCGCAGGGAGCCCTGGGGAGGGTGCGGCCACCCGGGGCCATGGCGGGTGCCCGTGCAGGTCATTGCCACCATCCAGCGCCGCTGCCTGCACCGGGAGCGGTCCCCAGCACCATCAGGCGGTGCCGCAGGAGCCGGTTCGCTCAGCGCCACTCGCCCCGGTTACCGCCGAGGCTGCTGAGTGGCATCGCGGTGGCAGCCGGTGCCCATGTACCCAGTGAGTGATGCTGGAGCACCACGCTGCAAGGAAGGCACCGGCGCAGGGACAGAGAGTGTGTGACAGTGAAAGGGACCACCGGGTGCTGGTGGGGGCTCCCCACAGAACCCCCCAGCACAGCATGTCCTGCAGTGGGGTCCTCTTTGCTGTCCCTCCAGAGGCCGTGGCTGCCCGAGGAGGGCTCAGCCCTCGGTTTTCCTTGTGAAAACACAGGCCTTTTTGGAAATAAAGCTCGAGACACGCCAGCCGGCTGCTGGTGGAGGTTTATTCGATGCCACGGAGGGGTGCCATGCCTGTGACAAAGTGCTGTGTGTCCTGGGACTGGGTGTGTGCAGTGAGGAATGGCTGGATCGCCAATTCTAGGATGGGGAGATAGGGTGCTGTGATGGGACAGTGAGCGGCTGGGGATCCAGTGGGCAGGATGGTGCTGGCTGCACTGTGTCAGGCCAGCCCCAGGGTGATGCCCCCAGCCGCACCAGCAGCACTGGGCTCCTCTCCCCACCAGCCATCACCATTCTCCAGGTCTTCAGCACCCGGCACAGCCGATGCCACTGGCCCCAGCAGGGTGATATAGTAGGAGCTGCAGTACACAGGTGCCTTGTTGGGGCTGGAGTAGACCTGCTCGGGCCGCAGCGAGGCGAAGGGGTTGGTAGCATAGCCCATAATGTGCATCTCGAGCTCCACCAGGAGCTGCAGGGAGGACTTCAGCTCCTGCTCACTGCCAGGAGAGTAAAGGGCAGGCCCTGTCATGGTGTGCTGGTGGTGGTGCCAGCACACCAGGGCAGCGGGGCTGTGCTCACCTGTACACGGTGAAGAGGACAGGCAAGCGGTAGTCCCGCAGCAGCAGCAGGGTGGGCAGCCAGCCTGCCAGCAGGTCTGGGCAGGCATGGAAACCTGTGGGGACACAGTGGTGAGAGTCCCACTTCTTCCTATGCCACCCTGACACCAGATCTAACAGCACCCGCTCATGCTGGGGTGCACAGTGACACTGGCAATAGTTTGCCACCCTTAGCAAGGTGGGTACCATCTTCTCAGCAGTGTGGCTCTGGGTGCCTGGGCTGAGCCATCACACTGAGAGCAATGGAGCCCTTTGGGAGCTGTTTATGTGGCAGGTGGATGATACAGGCAGGACACTGAGCACCCTGAGAGGGGGACAAGGCAGCCAAGCCCCAGGGCATCACCCTGGCTGCATGGTTGCCTGTTGTAGCTTACAAAGCCCTGGATATGTCCCAAGCCACCAGCAGGCGCTGCTGGGGTGCTGAGGGACCTGCACCCTTCTGGGGACATCCTGCTGCTAGCAGTGTGGTGATGAGAGTCCAGTCCCCTCCATAGAATCATAGAATCACGGATGGTTTGCATAGGATCATCTGAAGATCACCTAGTTCCAGCCCCTGCCACGGGCAGGGCCGCCTCACCCCAGACCATGTCACCCAAGGCTCTGTCCAATCTGGCCCTGAACGCTGCCAGGGTGGAGCATTTACCACTTCTTTTGGTAACCTGTTCCAGTGCCTCACCACCCTCACAGTAAAGAACTTCTTCCTTATATCTAACCTGAACTTTCCCTGCTTAAGTTTTAACCCGTTACCCCTTGCTCTATGGCTACAGTCCCTAATGAAGAGTCCCTCTCCAGCATTCATGTAGGCCCCCTTCAGATACTGGAAGGCTGCTATGAGGTCTCCATGCAGCCTTCTCTTCTCCAGGCTGAACAGCCCCAACTTTCTCAACCTATCTTCATACGGGAGGTGCAGGAACTCACCCGGATGAAAGCCCACCACCAGGTCGGGGCGGGAGGCCAGCTTGGTCTCCACATGGCTTTCCCAGAAGTCATGGTAGAGCCCCTTGTAGCTGCTGAGATAGACCCTTCCCCGGGGTGCTGGCGTGGCCAGGGGTGGCCTCATGATGGGTCCATCGACCACATCCACCCCCACCATCACCACCTCCATGCCACGGTGCCCCGGGAACATGTGCGTCAGCTCGTCGTAGTCTGTCAGCCGGGCATTGAGGGTCTCCACGTGGGATGCTCCCACCACGTGCACGGTGAGAGCCTTGGCAAGGGGTTCGATGCTGAAGAGCCGCAGCCCCAGGCCAATGGTGAGCGGCCGCGAGTGGAAGTCGGTGACCAGGCGTTGGATGGAGTCACGCAGCTCCCTGTCCTCTGGCCGCGGCTTCCCAGCATTGGCCCACAACAGGGTCATGTACCGCCCAGCCAGGATGGCCCCCAGCTTCTCCTCCAGCTGCTCCTGCATGGAGAACCAGTCCTCCCAGCCCTCCACATCCCAGGTGGGCTTTGTCCAGGTCTCTGTGGGAAAGGGAATGTCTCCTGGGGGTGTAGAGAGAAGCACTGGGGTTCACAATGGTGTCCCCACAGCCCAGGCTGCCCGTCCCACCAGACCCACAAGCCAGGAGGAGGGACTCCCCCCATCCCTCCACGGGACTTGTGCAGCATGGTGTGCCGGTCAGGCAGGCCTGGAGGGGTACACACAGCGTCCCCTGCCCCACCTGTGAAGACAAGCCACTCCACCAGCCGATCCAGGGCCACCAGCTTCAGCTTCTTGCAGAACTTCTTGTGCAGTGGCCAGTTGGCACGCTGGCATGCCACGCCGCAGTAGTACACATTCTGGCACCTGAGGACACAGGCAGCGTGCCCGGACATGGGGGGGGAAAGGATTCTGCCTGCCAAACCAAGGCTCCCTGACACCCGTCCCAGAGCTGTGTTGCTGTGTTTTGGGGGATGCCCTGTAGCTGGAGATGGGTGTTGGGACAACACCCCCCTGGCTTCACCCTGCTTGGAAGCAAGGGGATGGATTCACCCCCATGCCATCAAACTACATCCCCCTGCAATACCTCTTGCATCGCCGGAGGCTTTTGGGGTCCGGGAGAGCATCGGGGAGCTTCTTGCACTCAGCACAGAACTTGAAGGTGTCCTCCATCTTCTGGAACATCTCGAAGTAAGTTCGGATGCCGAAATCACTGCCGCTTTTCCTCCCGTCCATGGCAGACCTGCACAGGCGGGGGAAGTAAGAAGAATCCATCACAAGCCCCTCTGCCATCACAGTGAGGCCAACGTCCTCTCTCCAAGGCTATCAGGACTTTTAGCTCCAGCCAGGAACATCCTGTCCCGGGACGGACAGCCAGGAACGGGCAGATGGAGGGATGCACCAGGAGCCCCATCAGAGCACCCACATACAGGCTGAGCCGTGAGGGTGGGATGAGCCAGGGGAGATGTTCCAGCAGTGGGGACACACACGGGATACTCTGCCTGTGGGGGGAAAACATACACCCACAGCAGCACCCATGGGTGCTCACTCACTTGTAGTCCTCATAACTCTTCATGTTGAGCTTCTGGAGGATGACGTGGGACAGCCCCGGCACGTTGCGGTCCATGGCTTGGAAGCCCAGCGAGTCCACATCAGGCGCCCGCGCCGCCGGCTCCTTCGCGGGCTTCTTGGTGCTGCCGGGTTTGGCGGCAGCGCCTGCGTTTCTCTGGGTCACGGTGGTGGCTGCGGCAGACGGAGATGCTGGTGCAGGGGCCGGTGTGAGGGTCCCCGGGTGCTGCCGGGGGGCCCCGCGCCGCCCGCTGCCCCCGCGCCGCCGCCCGCCCGCCATGGCGCTGCGCGTCCCGGACAGGCTGCGCTCAAATGTCAGCCCCGAGGAGATAGCGAGGAGGAGAGCGGCTCGGCCCCTCGGGGATCGGGTAGCGCAGCTATTCTGGGCATCCCCTCCCCAGGAACCGGCCAACCCGCGCCGGGGGTCTGCCACCCGCCCCAACGCCACCGGAGAGGGTGGCGGGGTCTGCCCCGGAGCTGCTCCCGCACTGCACCCAGGAGGTGGCTGCACAACCTCTGCGGTCTCTCCCCAGTGTCCCCATGGGACCTGCCAGCCCCCGCCGTGAGGCCCCTCTCCTTGGGCACCTTGGTGCGATGTGAGCTGGGTGGGCACCATGGGGCGCGCCAAGCAGGGCTGGGGGGCAGGAGTGGGGCTGGGGCACAGCAGGAGTCAGAAGGGAAACGGTGCAAGTCCTACACCTGGATTGGTGCTATCCGACACAGAGCTACAGGTTGGGCAGAGAAGTTATTAGGCCCTACCCTATTATTAGGGGCCCTCGTTCTACTATCCCCAAAGCAATCTTCCCATACACCTTGAGTTTTCCCATTTCCCTGATCATTTCTTTTCCCTAAGGCTGCAATGGTCGCATGAGCAATTGTTCAACTAAATTTTTTCCTTTTATTAGTGTCTCGGGTGCAGTACACCCTCCATGCTTCCCCAATCAATATCTCTCTGGACCTCTGCTCTAAGTTTTTGTAGTCTCTTTCTAATATCATCTGAGGATTGTCCTGGAAAGAATGATACCAGCTGCTGCCTTCCCTGGTCTCCAGAGGGGTCCATGGTAGGATATTTTCACATTGCTCCCGTAATCTATCCGAAAATTCTGTAAGACTTTCACCTGTGTTTTGTTTGACAGCATATAAAGCTTCCCAATTCACGGATTTAGGAATTGCGTGCTCCAATCCACATGCAATCCATGTTTCATAACTTTTGAGAGGTTGATAATGGTTGGGGTTATTATAACCCTGTTGTGGTTTGGCTGTAGGGACATAATCGTCTGCATTTCTCTGCAACGTTTCTGCAGCGATTAATGCCTGAAAATGGGTTCTGGCAGCTTTAAGTACTGGTTTCTTTTCAGTGCCTGTGATTGCATCAATCATTAAATCAATAGCGTCCTAATCCGGGTCTAGGGCTTTAGTGAAGGTTTTGAATATTTTTGCTGCTCCTGCGGGATCATCTCCATAGGTCCTTGCTATCAATTTCCAACTTTCTAAGTCTCCCATAGGGAAATTAACCTTTAGTCTCATGGGTTCCTCAGGTCCCGCAGCTTTGCTAAGGGGGGCTTGTATCATGCCTTGTATCACATCCTTATCTTTTACTCTGGGTGAGGCTGATCGAGCTCGCAGCTTGGTTCGCGTCCTCCCGCTTAGCGGCGAAAGAGACGGGGGTTTTGTCGCCTTCCCCTCTCCTTCCACCACTCTAGGCTGGGCTCCAGAGAAGGGGAGGAGCTGATGCTTTCTCCCTGGGGCTAGCATTTCCTCAGCCTCCCCCTCCCTTTCATGTTTCAAGCACCTCTGGCCTACAGAGCAGCATGAGCAACACCTCTTCAATTCCCCTACTCCTTGCTTTTTATCCTCTCTTTCTAGAGTTGTTACAAACGGGTCCTTGGGTGCTATGTTTATGCCACACTCTTTCTGCCACTCTGGATGTTCCCAGAGTGTGAAAACCGTATCTGCATAAGACTTCATCCCACTTCCCTTCCGAAGAAGAGCATTGACTCTAACATTGTATCATAGTTTAAGGATTCGCTTTCTAGCCATTTTTCTCCCCCTCCCGATTTATTCAATGGCCACCACTGGTTACAGTGTTTTATCAAGGTCTTTTTGCTCGCTATTCCTCCTGGGAAATCCCCCATTTCCTCCCAGTGTTCTAAGGTGCATCCCAGGGGACTTTTAAGCATTATATTTGAACTTTCCTGGTTTCCCAATTCTCCTTGCCTTGCCGACTACCCACCTTACCGATATTTTGTTTTCTCAGCCGCAACATACTTCAATTACTTCCACAATCAATGCTATTCAGACCAATTTCTGCACCCTGCGCGGTACAAATCCCGTTCGAATTTTATCCAACTTTTTCGTTACACTGGATGTAACTTGGGACGCGATCTGGTTGACCTTCATTCCCGGGATGAAACAAGCATGCCTCAGTCTCAGGGCAATACAGGGCAAATTAGGCAATACAGGCAAATACAGGGCAAAGCAGGGCAATGCTTTGCCCGCGTCCGGCTGTTTCAACTGCAGGAGGACAGGGCCGCGGATCAGAATGTGCACTCACTTCATCCTTAACCGTACGCCTCGCACAGCAGTTCACCCGGTCCCTCCCCGGGGCACGGGGTTGGGCCCGGAGGAGCTTTAAGGCCAACCCACCCCGCGGCTCCCCGCTGCGGACTGCCCACCCCCGCCATGGCGGCCGCGGCGGCCTCACGGCCGAGCCCCGTCAACACGCGGCGCTGGGCGGCGATCTCGCGAGACTTCACGAGAGTAGCCGCGTCGCCGTGGTTACCGGACGCGGCGCCCCCCCCTCCCGGAGGCAGCTGCGGCCTGGTTCGCTGTCCGCCGCTGCCCGGTGCCGCGGCCGGGCCGGTGCGGGAGGGCCTGCACCCCCAGGCGTGAGCTCCCTGACCCTGTTGGTGGCGGCAGGACGGTGCGCTGAGGCGGCTGCCGGCGTCGGGGTGGAGGCCGGTACCTCTCATCTGTCTGGGGTGGCTGGAACTGGGGGGGGGGGGCGAGGCTGTGGGGTGCTGGGGTCACAGGAGTGCCCTCGGCCCAGCTGTGTCTCCAGAGAGGTGGAAGTGCTGCAGACAGACCAATGGTGCGGGATGGAGCCAAGGCCTGGGGCTGTGGGAGCCCTGTGGGGTCGGACCAGAAACTGAGGCCTTTGGCCCCACAGGCTCCACTGTCAGTCAAACGAGAATCACAGAATCCCAAACTGGTTTGGGTTGGAAAGTGCCTTAAAGCTCATCCAGTTCCAACCCCTGCCACGAGCAGAGACACCTTCCACTAGACCAGGTTGCTCCAAGCCCTGTCCAACCTGGCCTTGAACGCTGCCAGGGATGGAGCAGCCACAGCTTCTCTGGGCACCCTGTGCCAGCGCCTCAGCGCCCTCACAGGGAAGAGCTTCTGCCTAAGAGCTCACCTCAGTTTCCCCTCTGGCAGGTTAAAGCTGCACCAGGGTGAGCCTGGCTGAAGGCAGCAGTCACACCGGGCCCTCCCCATGTGCAGGAGCAGCTGGGAGCTGCAGCTGGGATCCTTTTACTGAGCAGCATAATTTTGGCATTACATGTCCTCCCTATGATCCTCATGAGAGCTTCCTCACTAACGAAGCCCTGAGCTTTCAGTGATGTTTTAACAGCCAAGCCCAGGATAACACCAACAACCACAGCTGCTGTGTCCTGCAGATGCTTCTGGGAGGTGAATCGAACAGTTTCATATTTCTTTTCCGCATCCTTTTTCCTGCAGAGCTATGGAGATCTCTGGGGAGCTGTCTTCCAGAAAAGAGTCCACTGTATCTGTTCCCAGTGAGTCACAACCGGCACCAGTTCAGATCACAGTGCTGAAGGCACAGGACCTGGTAAAGCTCTTCTGAAAATAGTTTAATAAACAAAGGTGGAGTGATGTGGTGTGCTGTGATCCTGTTTGAGAAGAGCTGTGAGGTGATAAGGCTATTGGAAGAATTGGTGGGAATATCATAGATTCAGCTATGCCACACTGTGGCTTCCTCCTCCCCACTGAGGGCTTGTTTGCACAGAGTAAAGGCTTGTGATTTATGTAGGCTGGGGAATGCACCTCCTCAGCAATGCTCCAGAGATGGGTTGAAATGTATCTCTCCGCCTTCTCTGCCTATCTCTGTGTAAATGGCAGATTTTTAAAGCAAAACAGAGTGAAAAATGTGTATCAGTGAGACAAATACCTCTCCAAAGATCTCACTTTGGATATAAATTTGGCTTTTCATCCCAGCTACCGCAGTTTATATCATGTTGAAACCAAGAGAATGGCTCTAGTTTTAAAAAAGCTGTGGCTCCAGGGCGGTTAGAGGGAAGACCATCAGATAGATCAAACCATGACTCCTGCAATTTCCATGTGCATCATGATGCACCCAGCTGGCCTTAAAGTCTTCTAGAGGAACTAACGTTTAGGAGGGAATGCAAAGGAGAAGCTCAAGTACTGCTGCCAGCAGAAAAATGCAAATCCCTGCTTCTGCTGTAGCAGCAGGCAGAACCAGCAAACCAAAAGCAGCTCCCTGGGTTGTGGTTTTGAGGTTTTTGCACTGTAGTTTTTGAGCACCTCTCACACTGAGAGATTCAGCAAACAGCATCTTAAGTGAGAAGTATAAGGTATGAGGAGGAAAAACAATGCTAAGAAGGATAGACCCATGGATTAATTGAACCTGGAATGTTGCTCTGTGGTTTTTTATTGCTCCATCTTGAGAAACGGCTCTGGCAAAAGGAGGGAAGGTTACAGAAGTGCAATAGTAAGAACAATAATATGGGAAAAAAAAATCCAGCTGTAAGAAGTGTGGAATTTGCTTAATTAGAGGTAATAGAGAGAAGCATGAGAGAGGAGTCCAGGATAATTAATGGGACAGGGAAAGGTTAATTGAATTCTTCTGTTTAGCCATTCATAGAATGTATGCTCGAGGAGACAGAAGGACTGAACATTAAAACCAAGTGAATTAAATCTCCTTTTGTGCAAGAGCCAATACGGAACTCATTACCCCACCAACAAGGAGGGAGGGTGCTGAGGATGGAGGTCAGGCATCGCTGTGGCTCAGGACTAAAGAAAAGCTGGGTTTGGGTACGACAGCCGCATGTTCAGGGTGGTGGCTGCTCCTCCCTGCATGGAGAAATAAAGCATGTTCCTCCTTGAAACTGAAACCTCCTCATCTCTGCTTAAAGCAAGTGGTATGAAAGTGGTGTAGCAACATACAGCAGAGCTCCTCAGAGAGCTTGCTGGAGCCCTTCTGTCATTTCAGGCCATTGGCAGCCATGTGATAGACACAAATGACCTCTCAGCTCAGCCGTGTAGCTGAGGAGACTACAAAAGTCTTGAGCTTCCTGGAAGCACAAAAATATCAGAATCAGCCAGAATCAGAGGCTGGTTTGGGTTGGAAAGTGCCTTAAAGCTCATCCAGTCCCAACCATCTGCCATGGGCAGGGACACCTTCCACTAGACCAGGTTGCTCCAAGCCCCAGCCAACCTGGCCTTGAGCACTGCCAGGCATGGGGCAGCCACAGCTTCTCTGGGCACCCTGTGCCAGCGCCTCAGCACCCGCACAGGGAAGAACTTCCTCATAGCTAACCTAAATCTCCCATTTCAGTTTGAGCCTGTTGCCCTTTCTCCTGTCAGTGGGGTATTCTGGGATTTGCTTCAGATGTGTCTTTAATTGCCTTTCCTGGGGCAAAGCCTTGACCTCTCCCTCTCTGCTGCTGCACCCCTGGGGTGTCACAGCATGGTGGAGCAGGAAAGTTGCCTCTTAAAAGACAGGGAAGGCTGAGGTCTCAGCATGGCCAAGCTCTGCTCCTCTTCCCCATTCCTGTAGGGAACATCCAAAGACCCCACTGGAGAACCCTGTCATGGGCACTGAAGTGAGCTGCCTACCAGAGGTGACTTTGATCCTAGAGCTGTTGGCTCAGAGCCAGCTGCTTAATGTGCCTTTTTTTGACAGAAAACTCTCAAAAGTGATGTGTCAGTCACTTCAGTGTGTGTGGAGTACAACGGAGTGATCCTGGGAGAGTCCTCCAGGACTGATGTCCTGCCAAACGGGACAGCGGACTACAATTTCACAACTAGCTTTGAGTGCAGCCCCGATGGACCCAACTCCCTGGATGACATTGCACAAACTCCCGTGCTCTGTAAGTACCCGAATGTCCCTGGTTGGAGCTGGGGGTCACCAGCTGCCCTGCCCTGCCTGCCTGCTGCGACTCTGACTGCAGGAGTCACACATTAAGAATAGCACTGCAGTGGTGGCAGGGTCTCAGAGCTTCTCTCCCCATCTGTGCCAGCTGGAAGGGTCCCCTTTCATGTTGGCCTGTGCTCCTTTGCTTTACAGTTCTTGTTGGCCTTGGGAGATGGAGTAGTAGCACATGGCAGAGCTGACACAGACCCTTTGCTGCCCCTGAACTGCTGGTCTGAAGCTGTCTGAGAAACTGCCACCTTCTCTCTTTTTCATCTCTCTAGTGACAGTGATAGAAATGTTCCAAAAGGACAAGAAACAGAAGGACAGGACTGCACCTCTTGGCCAAGCTGTGGTGGACCTTATGCCTCTGCTGCAAGGTACAACACTGACTTCCACAGCCTCTGTAACCATTTCTTACTCCCTGGCACTTTCGGATCTTTGCTTATGGATCCCTGGCAAAGGAATCAAGTCATGGAATCATACAATAGTTGGGGTTGGAAAGGACCTTAAGATCAGTTCCAACCCCCTGCCATGGGCAGGGATGTCTTACACTAAACCATGTTGCCCAAGGCTCTGTCCAGCCTGGCCCTGAACGCTGCCAGGGATGGGACATTTACCACTTCTTTGGGCAGCCTGTTCCAGAGCCTCACCACTCAAAGCACTTCCCTCCTTTTGACAAAATGCTCTTCATAGCATTGGGGAAGATGGGGTGACATCAGTAGGCCATGATTTTCCTACAGAGGATCTCACTCTGTGCTCTCTCATTCCTGTTTCTTCCCAGGACAGTGTTCATTTCAGGTCACAGCTCCTTTACATGCAGTGCCTACCTCTCCATCAGAGAGCCTTCACCCAGAGGCCAAGGTATCTGGAATCTGGAACTGTTTCTTTGCTCCTTCAGCTCTCTGCTTCTTTTTCATGGGAAGATAAGCATGACTCAGCCACCTGGCTCATCATGGATGTTACAAGCTCTATATGTTACCAGCTTGGAGGCCTTTCCTACTCTCTTGACGTCTGTCTCTTGTTGCCTATGACAGGTGAAGTCGTGCTAGGAAATGTTAATGTGTGCAGCCACCAAATCACTCTGTAAAAAAATCATTCAGGATGGAAAGCCCAGTGCTGAAAACCCAGAAAGAGAACAGCAGGATGAGCTGCCTGGCTTGATTAGTCTTCCTGTCTGTGGATGAAATATCTCAGAGTCTGTTATTGTACCAGCTCTGACTGCCTTCCCTGCAAGGTCCTTTTTCATTCAGGCGGTTGAAAACTACCTGGTGAATAAAGCATGAGACCAAGTAAATGTGTTTCATTTTGCTCCGAGCCTGCCTACAGTTAGTGCCACCAGCAAATTGAAGGGGAGGGGATTGCACTAGCTTCTCTGCATCTAAGAGGTGTTACACAGTATGTATGAGAGGGGCTGTCATTAGAGAGGTGAGATAATAAATGCTGAGCAGCTGGGTTTTGCTGCACACCATCTATTGGGCTGGGACGGGTAATTAAGACTGAGATAGGGCAAATTGTAGCCCTGGCTCAGCATTCTCTGAATCACTGGGGGAAAAGCGATGTTCTTTTGCTGTGGCTCATTTTATGAGACCCTGACTTTCTCCCTGGCTCATTTTATGAGACCCGTGGAGCATGTGCCCTGCCTCAAGCAGGCTCCAATTTAAACAGACAAATCACAACAGTTCAGACAAACCCATCATGAAATTCCCTTCCTAAGCTGATCTGTTCTCTTTCATATTCGAGGTGAGGAAGAAGAAGGCATTAAACATTCTGGCCTTGGGCTTCTTCTGGCTTCTCCCTCAAGAGCAGGAGTGTTATAATTGTCAAGTCACTGGCTCTACTTTATCCTTGTTTCCTAGGGTGGCCTTGAAGTGACAGTGAGCACCAAAGAGCCTCTGCTTTCTGCCACAGAGCTTTCAAACAGTAACTTTCTGAGCATCACACTGGAGGCAGCTTATTCTATCCCTGAAGCGTTTGCTGCCACAGGACCCCTGCAAAACTACATGGCTTGCTTGGAAGTACCAGCAGCTGGGGAGGTGAGGAACAGTTCTGGCACAGTGAAAGGGGTTTTGGCTGCTTCAGAGTGAAGTGTTCTCCCACACTATGCAGCATGGACAGGGCCGTGGGGTGTATAGCTCCTGTGCTTGTGTGACAGCAGCCTTTGCTGTGGGTGCTTGGAATCTCTGTAGTGTGATGTGTCTCTTGAACACAAAACAAGGTCTGCTCAGCATGATTTGGATTGACATGACAGGTTCTTTTCCATGCGGCTATTTGTTTGGTTTTTCTCCATTCTTTGTGTGTGGTGGCGTGGGTTTTCCAAGCCAGGCCCCTGCACTGCTGCTTTGCTTTGTTAGACCCAGCTTGGTGCAGCTGACACTTGCTCCTGCTCATGTTGGACATGCAAGTCCATTCATTCTCATGTCTCTCTAGAAAGAACTCCCCTTGCTCTTCAAGAATGGCATCCTGAAGCTTGCTGGTGAGAAAGAGCCGTTACCCCGGCCCAAAAAATGGCCTATTGCTAACATCATGGCCCCTGGTGCTCTGAGCATACCAAACTCCTTCATTGTTGGTGGTCCCTATGAAGATGAGGATGGAGAGCTCAAAAAAGGAGAGGTGAGGAAGGACTGGCAGTGTCATGGCTGGGAGAGAACCAGCAGGTCTCACTGAAAGGACTGAGGAAGACTTGGAGAGACTCGTTACAGGAGGAAGCAGGTGCTCTGTGCAGTGTGCAGACACACAGGTGGTTCCCCTAGGACAGCAGAGGAGAGTTCTGAGGGACCATGGGGCAGGTCTGGTGCCCAGAAAGCCACCCAGCCCTCAGCTGCTGGGCTGAGAGTTGTGTTGTTTCCTTGTGAGCCAGGCTCCTAATACGAATGGGCTCTGGTGTCTGCAGAAAGGGCTGCTCACTTATTCTGCTATGGTGATGGTGAGTTGGACTGCTCTGTCTGACTCCCATTCTCTCCCAGGGAACATTTTGGGAATGATGTAGGTTGCTATCCTGACTCTGACCATGTGCTGTTTCTCACAGGACAGGGAATTTAGGATCCAAGCAGAAAGAATGAAGAGAGTTGTGTGGGACATGGAAAGTCGTTGTTACCTGGATCCTGCTGCAGTAGTCACGTAAGGGACCTGAGAGCTTCCCTTCCAGCATGGAGCAGTGGGGATAAACCACCCCAGAACGCACTCAGTTGGGTAACCTGAGGCAGGGAACAGCAACATGCAGGTGCTCTCACACCTCTTACATGATTACATGGCTCTGCCTCACCTCCCATGGTTCCTGTGGCTCACTGTTGGCCAGAGGTGTTCACATAAGCAAGGGAACAGGTATCTGCCTTTAACTGCTGGAGCAGCTTGGTCCTACAGTGGGAGAAGATAAACTGCCTGTAGCTGCTGTCTCCAGCTCATGCTGCCAGCAACCGGAGGTGGTGACTGTTCCCTCTGCTTGAAGGAAAGGACAGCAGAGTTATGGAGGAGAGTGGCCCACACAGCTCTCCTCTGAGCTGCTAATTAAGTTTTGCTGAATTCCCAGTACATTAAAATCCTTTCACTCCGTGCAGGCACTCTTCATGTGCTTTCTTATTGGATAAATGTTACCCTTAATGGCTCTAGACATGCTCAACATCAGGACAAACATCCAATTTCTCTCTGAATCCTGCTTCGCTCTTGGCCTCAGCTGCATCGTGGCTGTGAGTTTCACAGCCAAATTAGTCCTCGTGTGGAAATACTCCCTTCTATCTGGTTTGATGTTTAATTCTTTTCCCCCTACACTTTCATCAAGCTGCCTGCTGATTTCAGAGTTACCAGGCACAGTGAATGGGAGCTCAGGGTCCGCTTGCTCTGAGCAATTCAGGGTTTATACCAAAGTTCATCATGTTCCCTCATATTAATTTCATTTCTGAAGTAGCCAGGGGAGAGGAAAAAACCCAGCCTGTTGCTCTTATGATTGTTTTATAGCTGCTTGTGCCATAAATGGACACAGTGGTGGATGGAGAAGAAAATGTCCTGAGCCTGCCCCAAAGCACATATGTTCCAGGGGCCGGAGGGTGTTTGCTGTGTCCCGTGGGAGTGGGTGGGAGCAAACCCAAGGGGGCATGTTTTGGGGGAGAAAGGAGGGTGGGATGGCTCTCCAGCTTGGTTTCTGCCTCTTCTCAGTGCCCTTCTTTGTGTTCAGCCTGCAGAAGCGCATTGCAGATTGCCAGTACTGGCCCGTGGAGGTCTGCAGGGTATCTGTGGCCTTACCCAGCAAAGGGAAAACCAGCAAAGCTGACAAGGTGAAGTGGGAAGGGATGTGTTGTTCCGGCTTGTAGAGCAGCACTGTGCTATTGAGCATTTTCCTTTCAATGCCTTTGTAATACTAAACCCAGCCTTGAACCAGGCAAAGCAAGTCAGAGAGCTGGAGGCTTTGTGAAGGGATTAATCAGCCTTAGAGAGCTGTTAAATAGACAAAGGATCATATTTTTTTTGTTATAGCATGCAGAGCTCTGGCCGATGGTCTGTGGCAGCCCAGTGGGAAGGGGTCAGGGAGAGGGAGCTTTCTGGGAAAGAAGGTAATTCACTGCAGCCAATGGGGTTGGAACATCTTGAAGAAATTCATGCCTGCTCTCTTGGGTGTAAATATTTTTTCTGCGCAAAAGCATAATTTATGCTCTTGCACAGAAACTGCGGTGGTTTAACAAAGAAACAGCACTTCAGCTAATGCTTCTATTTGTGGCAGCTGGTTGTGTGAGAGGTCCTAACCTGTTGCAAGGCGAAGTCGTTTAAGTTTGTCTAAATCCCTTTCAGCACTCACTGGTGCCAGGATGGAGACCCTTGTCCCACACCCTCACCAGTCTGCTGCTACCTCAGACACTCAGACCTCCTTAGCGGCCTGATTCCTATCAGGGATGCACACCGCCTGTAGGGTCATTTGGATTTCTAACCACACAGTTGATAATCTTACAGCTGTATCTCAAAAAGACCATCCTGAGGAATGGCATGAGAGAGAAAAGCTGCCCTGCAGGCACTGGCATTGAATTGATATTCTACATATTGAATGACTCCAGTGTATTTCTCCGGGTCGTCTCGGCTGTGTGCCAGCGACAGAGAGCCACTGCCTCATCAGTGCAGCAGTTTGCTCTGTGGCCTCTTCTTAAAGGGATTGGTGGCCTTGTTTCCTTACAGAGAATCACAGCCTGTTCAGTGTCTCAGTCCCTTGCTCTGTGTTTCCAGGGAGATGAGGAAAAGCAGATTTCCTTCCATGGTGTGGCATATGTCAACATGATGCCTTTGCTCTGCCCTGGTGTGAAGCAGATCAGAGGTGCTTTTCGTGTCTGTGCCTACCAAGACAGCGAAGTGTTTGAGAAGGTGAGAGCAGACCAGACAGCCAGGCTCAGCGCCAGCTTTGCAGCTGGGTTTGGACATAGTGGGAGCAGGCAGCACAGGCAGTGTGGTGTTTGGGAGCAGGCACATGGGCAGTGTGGTACTCAGAGGCTGACTCTGAAATTTCACTGCCTTTCTGGTGATGGAGAAAAATAATAAGACAAGCTTTTAGGTGCAGACTCCTCAAAGGCAGGGGATTTCTGGGTGTGCACGAGCAGGTTTGGGGGGTGGGAGAGGCTCTGAATCTCACTCCGCTCCTTTCTCTGCCAGCAGCTGAGCAGGAAGAGCTGTAAGAATGCTCCTCTCTCCCCAGTCTGGAACATGGGCAAATGAACTGTGCTGCTGGGAAAAGCAAACAGTGGCTCTAAAAGGATGGCGTTACCCCAGGCAACAGCCAAAAAAAGCTGTCACTGGAGCTCTTTCAGCTATAGCTCATGGAGGTTTATTTGTCTTTGCCTTTCTCCCACCTCTGTTACTAAGACTGACAGCTACATCTCCATTTTCCCCCAGCACTCTCAGAACAGACCTGAGCTTGTTTCAGAAGGGCAGATGCACAGGCCTGTTTTTTCTGCCCACATTCCCTGGAGTACTGCTGTCCAGGCCTCAGGAGCTGGGTGAATTACAGCCCTTCTCCCTGCTTCCACTGCTGGCTGTGGTGAAGCAGAGCTTAGCACATAGCTCTCTGCTGGTCTCTGCTTCATCCATGTGAATAATGGCCTTGCAGCTGCATTGTTCTACTTGTCCTGGAGCATTTATCTGTCACAGTGAAGCGACACTGTCACTCTTATCCTCCGTTTTTGCGGATGCTTTGGACTGCTCCTTGGGTCTAGGTGGTCTCGGTACAGCTGCTCCATCTTCTTCTCAGGAAGTTCTTGCTAGCCCAGTTCACATAACAGCAACAGCTGGGAGGGAATAGCCTGTCTGTGGTCAAACAGTGTGTAAACAATCTGCCACACCTGCTCCTTGACATGTATCAGGGAAGCTGCTCCATGCCAGAAGGTGAGGTAGGAGCTGAGAGTCATTGCAAGGCAGGTTGGGGCACTCAAAAAGTTACAGAGCAGATCTGAGAAGCGTAGTCACATTCATCCAGCAGTCTACACTATCAGGCAGGTCCATAGCTGTGAGGCAGGTCCAGGTTCAAGTGAGGAATTCAGGCCACCAGATCAGGATCAGGGCAGCCCAGGGCTGGGTTCCAGCCTATCTAACATGTAGCTCAAGCAAGAATAAGGGCCTGTGCTCAGTGGAAATGCAGCTTTTGAGAGAAGACGGAAAGAGCCTACAGAGATGTTCTCAGGTAGCTCGTTTCATAGTCTGACCTGAGGCTTCACAGCTGTATGATATCAGAGCTAGCCCTGAGCACCACAGCTAAACTAGGAGGGGAGGATGAGGTTGCGTAGCTTCTTTATGCGTTTAGGACACTGACTATGTGTTTTGTGATGTGAGAGGTTAAGGCAAAGGGCTGGGGAAGCCCTAGTCTGGTCCTTGAATCTCTCTGTTCCTTCTGGTTTTGCAGACCAAAAGCCAGCACAGCGTTTTCCAGGATCTCAGGGGACAGCTAAGTGTGACTCGGGTGGGCTCAGGGACCTTAGGAATCGGTGCTCCCCTTAACCGAGCTGCTCCCAACAAGACTCAGAAGGAAGACAAAGAGAAAAGCACCAACAAGAAGGTAAGGTCTAGAGAGGCACATTGCAACATGGTTGCTCCATTTCCCCATCAGAGGTAGCTGGAGGAACCAGGGACCGACGCTGGGGTGCCTCAGCCAACTGAGAGATGCTGTTTATCTTTGGGAAATAGTGTTATCTGTACCTGCTGCCTGAAATGTCCAACTCACACCCTGGACATGCAAAAATGTGAGGCTTATTAAATCTCAAACAAGACATATCTTTTCTTCTTCTTCAATAGATGTCCCACACGCCCAAATTCCAGTTGCCAAATGGCACTGGAGAAGCGGAAAACGCCGTGCATCTCAACCTTGAAGGGCAGGTAATTAGGCACCTCCAAAGAGAAGGAAAGACTTGCCAGACCATCCCCACACTGGTATCTCACACCTTGCATGCAGTTAAATTCTTTAAGAGTGAGCTGGACCAGGGATGTTTTACGTCAGTGCTGTCCTGGAGTCCTCCCAGTGACATCCAGCTGGAGGGCAGTCTAGCACTGGGCTAGAAGGTCTTTCTAAATTTAAAAGAGCTCCTTCAAATTTTGGCTTATTCCTCAGAACACTGAGAATGCAGCTTCATTCTGAAAGCAGATTGATTATCTGTGCCTCCTCATTTTTCCTAGACTGGTTTCTTGAGCTGAATTTTGCTGCAATCAATCATTCTGAGGTTATAAAACAAGCTGTATCTCTGCAGCTTGAAGGGGATTTGCTGAAGATCTGTAGCTATATGCTCAGTCTTCCATCATACTGTAATGGCTCTAGACAGCACGACACTGAGACAGCAATATTTATCTTCACAGCAATACGTTGAAGCAGGAACATTCCTGGTGATGGAGATAAAGCTGTACAAGGCCTTGGTACCAAGAAGACTGCGAGAGGAGCTCACCAAACAGTGCGTAAAGCCCTGCTGTGACCCTGGGGCTGACGGCTCCTTTCTGCAGGGTAGAAACAGGGCTGCACAGCGAGCTCCCCCTTGGAGGGCTCCATACGGACCATAGGAGGGCCTGAGCCAAAGCCCACTGGAATCAGGGGGAGGATTTGGCCAGACTCCTTAAGGGGTGGTATCTGGTGTGTTGGGAAAATACTTATGTTCATCCCAGTTGGCATCTCCCCGCTATTCCTCTCAAAAGAAGAGACACCAGAGCAGCACAACAGTGCCTGTGTTCCCATCAGGGCTTTGTTTTCCACTAATCCCTGTGTGCTTGCCTCTTGCATGTGATGTTCAGCTGCTTGGTTAGGACTGGCCACCAGTGTGGACTCCCTTGAATAGCACTGCTCTAATTTCCCCATCGCATTCTATCTTTCGGGTTTTTTTACCTTTACAGGAGTTTTTTTTTCCCAATCTTCTACCCATTCATCAGCTCTTCTGTTAGTTTTCAAGTTGAACCACTGCAGAGCTGCTCTCTCGTCTCTGCTGCTTTGATTCGAACCCTATCTGTTTGATTTGAGGCAGGTTCTTCCTCTCCAGTGGTATCCCTGCTGTGTTTCAGTCTAGGAAAGGTCTAGCATGTGTCATCTTATTGACTAAAAAGAGAAAATGGAGCAAATGAATAAAGTATGACAAGTGCAGGTGGTACGTCTCTCTCAAACAGAAAGCAGCAACCATTCTTTGCAGGGAAGGTATGTGTGCCATCTTCTGTGCTGCCTGCTCTCTCCTAGGAAGAACAGGTTGAAGAAGGTGAACCAGTGTAGAACCTTCTCCTGGCCCTTTTTATACCATTTCTACTCAACTGGAATTTGCTTGAATTCAGTGTAATTCCTCCATGTTGATCTACCATGAAAAATCCACCCTCCTGAGTCATGGGAAGGGCTCTGAGTCTTGGGGAGCTCCAGCTGATGCCACATACATATGTCCTTGAAGAGGAGATCACCAGCTCTTCTTTGGGAAGGGTGTTTAAATACATGCCTTAGTAGCAAAGCATGGCTCTCTTTCTTGGGCTCCACCCAAAATCCTCTTGAGCAATTTGCTTTGCTAGTTGGGCAGGAGCCATCACACCTTTGCTTGGTGGGCTGGATTGTGTCCTAAGGACTGAAGGTGTTTTGGCTATCAGCAAGCAGGAAATCTTGATTAAAATCTCAATGAATTAACACTCTTTTGCCACCAATGGTTTTAATAAGTTCTCAGTAAAAGTTATGGTAATCCCTATGGGGCTTTGATGAGTATTTGAAAGGTCGGTGTAACTCTAGTAGTGGTACAGCCAGGGTTAGGATGGTGCCGAGGGGTCAATGCCTGCCACAACCATACCATGACCTGTTGAGAACTGCTGGAGTGGTGGCATGGGCTTTAAAGGGAGAACATTCTACAGGCTGATCTCTTCTGTCCCCTCACTCACAGGGTCAAGCAAATGATTCCTCCTCGCCCTCCACTGCCTCCCTGGACTTCAGGAGCCCAGAAGGTACGTGCAGGAGCCTGTAGCCTTGCCACCACTCTGCCACCTCTTCTTGCCCTCATACCTCTCACACAGAACCTTCATTCTCAATCTTAGCTCCACAGCAACATGTATATGAGGTTTGAAGAGGAAATACACAGAAAGGAAACTTCTGGATGTGTTATCCTCTCAGTAGTATGCCTTAGGAAAACATTCCTGGGCTGCATCATTCATGTTCGCAGCCCATATGAAGGGGAGAGATGTAGCAAGAGCAGGGAAGGCAGCAGTGGGGGTGTTTGGAAGGAAACAGGATGCTGGAGAAAGAGACTTACCGGAACCTTAGAATCATAGAATCAACCAGGTTGGAAAAGACCTTTAAGATCAAGTCCAACCATTCCCCAGCACTACCAAGGCCACCACTGAACCATGTCACTGAGGGCCTCGTCTACATGGTTTGTGAACACTTTCAGGGACGGTGACCCCACCACTGCCCTGGGCAGCCTGTTCCAATGCCTGACAGCCCTTTAGGAAAGAAATTGTTCATAATATCCCGTCTAAACCTGCCCTGGCACAGCTTGAGGCCATTTCCTCTTGTCCTACCCCATGTTACTTGGAATAAGAGACTGACCTCCACCTTACTGCAACCTCCTTTCAGGAGGTAAACCTTAGATTTACCCCAGGCAGCCCCAGCAGTTTCTTGTCTCAGATTTGCCCATGTGCTTCCTCAGACCCAGACAAACATGAACAGAATCAGTCCTGAGCACTCTCAGGTCACCCAGAATATATGAGGACCTTTATGCATGTGACACATCCTCAGGAAATGGTCTGACAGCGCTGGCTCATCTGTGCGCACAGAGCAGCCATTGAAGGAGAATGTCCTCGGGGGTACCTGAACGATGGTGAATTCAAAGCACAGTGGGGAAGGAGCAGCACTACAGTGACTGACCCCAGTGCTGCTGCAGAATTGATTTGTGCTGGACTGTCTGGAGTGCTCCCAGTGCTATATTTTGATTGTCACAGCACATGGAAGCTTCTGCCACTGAGAATGTGGAGATTACAGACTGCTGAAGAGGTCTGCCCGTGGGTTTAAAGGGCTTCCAGAAAATGAGGAAAGTTTTCTTACAGCCAATTTTACTGCTGTAGAAGAGACACCAATGACTGAAATACTGGGTTCTGATGGAAAAATATAGCAGGAGCAATATCTAATGACGAAGGAGCTCTTTCGTATTAACACGTAGATGTATTCACAGCCCTCTGGCATGGACAGGAAGGATGAGTGACAGACTAACTGGGACTTGCCTCAGGTGGAGTTTGTGGGAGGTGAAATCAAATCCATTTCAAGGTTGATGGCATGAGTGCCTTGTGAAGGGTGATTATTTCTTTATTTGTTTCCTAGGCTGTGGAAGATTATCACCACCATGTCACGAGCATTGCTGCTGCCATCCTAAATGAATGCCACGAGCTCTTTGGGAAGCAGCTGCCTGACCAGGGAATGACAGACCACCAAACCCTGGAGGAGCAGAAGCGTCAGCTCAACTTTGAGCTCAACAGCTCTGGCAAATATTTTGCTTTTAAGGAGCAGCTAAAGGTAAAGAGTCCATTTGTGCTTTTCACTTCCCTACTTGTTTTCTCCTGGCAGTGAGGAACTGCTGCTCCATGATGTATGGCTCCAGAACCCATCCTGCCAGCTGAGACTGTTGCAGGGCATGGGGGGGAGGATAAGTTCTCCCTCTAATGGAGCAGGCAAAGCTGCTTTGATCACACACCAGAAGAATCATTCCTGTCAATGGCGGGAGACTCCAAAGCTGATCATATCCATTTGTCCCATGCTCATAGCCTGAGGAAGGCAAAACCTGCTCTTGCACACTCACAATCTGCCCTGGCAAAACAAAAAGGGTTCCCCTGTCTCAGCTGGTCAGCCTTGGCCATGCTCTGCCTGGGGACCCTTTCTGTGTGCCAAGGGAACAAGCCTTCCCTCATGTTGTTCCTAAAGGGGCACCAGTGTGTCAGGGAGAGCCAGGGATAGGAGGTGCGAAAGGAACTCACCCCTGCTTGCTTTTGTCAGTTCTGGGCTGGAATTCTTCCTCAGAACTAAGCTGGAGCTTCAGGCACAAACAGTGTGTTGTGGCTCTACATGATTACAGAGCTGGAGGGGGGCACAGGGAGACCTGTCTTGTCCAAGAGTCTCATGTCTCCACAGTATGCTGTAGTGAAGATTGTGAGGGAGAAATACCTGAAAACCACAGCATTTGAGAGCCAGGAGCAATTCCAGGCATTCCTCAGTGAACTCTACGTGTACCTCATGGACCAGATGCACATTGCCCTGAACCAGGTAGGCAGAGAGCTGGGATATGACTTCACTGCGGATCCAGGGCTAGACACTGCATCTAGTGAAAGCCAGGGGACTTTTGCCTTCCAGACAGACACAGGCTCATGCTTTCCTTTGCTGCAGTTATCGCATGTGGGCCTCAAGCCACATTCAGAGGCAGGGGAGACTGAGATGAGCTCTTAGGCAGAAGTTCTTCCCTTTGAGGGTGCTGAGGCACTGGCACAGGGTGCCCAGAGAACCTTTGGCTGCCCCATCCCTGGCAGTGTTCAAGTCCAGGTTGGATGGGGCTTGGAGCAACCTGCTCTAGTGGAAGGTGTCCTAGCTGTGGCAGCAGGTTGGGACTGGCTGAACTTTAAGGTCCCTTCCAACCCAACCAGTCTGGGATTCTGTCATAATTCTGTGAATTGCAAGTAGTGGATATTTGCTATCTCTGTGTGGCGGATGTACCTGGGAATGACACAGTGTGTTCCACCACAGGACAGGATGTCTTACCATTCAGCCTCAGCCATACCAGGCTGTACTCGGTGCAGTGCCAGACTGGGAACTGCTGCTGTACTGGGATGAACCATTCTCACCCTCCCCAGGTTAACACTCAGTCTTGCTCCTTCCAGCTGCTGTTTGAGGAAGCTGCTCCTTCTGCCCCTCCATCCCAAATGACCCAGAAGCAGCTCTGGCTCTTTGCTCATGAGGCTCAAGTCATCAAGGACTACAAGCTGGCATCTCTCTACCACCAGCAGGTAAAGGAGCCCCTGTTCTTTCTTGCCCATCTCCCATACGTCTGGGCTGGCAGCCAGCATGGGGCCTGTGCTGCTGACAGCCCTGACTGTTGTGCAGGGAGAAAGAAGAACCTGACCAGGATACTCAGGCTGAACATGTGTGAGGGATTTTCTAGGGAGATGCTGCTCTCTGGAGGATGTGAGACAGGGCCTGGCCAGGTCACTGAGGGTGTCAGCCTCGAGCCCAGGGCAAATGGGATGAGCTGCTCCAAAAGGCATGCAGTATCAGTACTGGGGACACTGGGCCCTCAACAGGAATCCAGGAGGATGTCAACTGAAGTTGGAGGATGTGTGTTAGGTGAAGGAAGTTTAGAGGAAGCCCAGCATAATCCCAGTTAAGGGAAATCCTAGCATGTGATAGACAAGGGCTTGGTTGTTACTAAACTGGGCTGGGGTAGCCAAAGGAAAGCTGTGGTCACTCCGACATTGTCTCCAGTCCACTGTGTGTGCTGAGCACAACTGCAGCACTCCTCACTCCAGCAATAGTCTTTTTCTTTGTCTAGAGGATAGCTAAGGACCAGTACAACATCGAGAGCTGGCTGGACTATGGGGCCTTCTGCCTCCTGCTCGAGGAAACAACCAAAGCCCATGAGTGCTTCCAGCAGGCTCTCTCTCTGGATCCCAATCACATCCAGAGGTGCTGTGTGCTCCTGGCAGGTGGCCGGGGGGGGGTGAGGGTGTCCTGCAAGGCTAACTTGCCTGTCTCTGTCCCCAGTTTGCTGCTGTGTGGGATTACAGCTGCCATGCTGCAGCGTGATGAAGAGGCAAAGGTTTTATTTGAGGATGCCTGCTGCTTGGAGCCATCCAGCATGGTGGCCTGGACACTTTCAGGTACAAACCCAAGCAGTCTGTGTGCTCAAGGCATTCCTCTAGAGCCAAGCATTGCTGCTGCTCCCTTCTCTAATCTAAGGGCTAAGGGAAGGATTTTGCTAAGGCTGGATGTCTGCTTACAGTTCTCTTTCTGTCTCACATAGGTTTGTTTTATGAGCTGCAGGATAATAACATTCAGGCAGAAATGGCCTTCCGTGAGGCTAAGAAGCTCTTGCAAGCACAGCTTGCCAAGCAGAGGAGCATCCCTGAGGCTACTGAAGGAGAAGGAGGTAAAAAAAAAGCCATTTCTGCTGGGTGTGTGAGGTCTCCCAGCTGAGGCCCCGAAGGCCACTTGCCAGGTAATGCTGGGTGAAACCTGCAGGTGCCCCAGCAGTGGCAAGGAGGGGGCTCAGAGCAGTGAAGGAGACAGTGAACAGTGGAAGGGGATGAGACACTTCTAAGTATTTCTAAGAGGAAAAATAGATTCATAGAATGGTTTGGGTTGGAAGGGATCTCCAAAGCTCATATAGTCCAACCCTCCTGCAGTGAGCAGGGACATCTTCAACTGGCTGCCCAGAACCATTTCCAGCCTGACCTTGAATGTCTCCAGGGATGAGGCACCCACCACCTCTCTGGGCAACCTGTGCCACTGTTTTACCACCCTCATTGTAAATAATTTCTTCCTCACATCCAGCCTGAATCTCCCTCTTTTAGTTTAAAATCGTTGCCATGATACAAAGACTAAAGGAAGATGTGGTCTGTGAGCTAGAGAAGACCACAACTCCACTAGCAAGAAACAACAGCACAAGTGTGCTGCTTCAAATGTTGAAGCTTTCTGAAAGCAGCACAGCCCATACCTTGTCCCTGCAGAGCCAGCCCACCGAGCAGCCAAAACTGTCAGAATCATGGAATGGTTTGGGTTGGGACCTTAAAGCTCATCCAATTCCAACTCCCTTCCACTAGACCAGGTTGCTTCAGGCCCTGTCCAACTTGGCCTCGAACACTGCCAGGGATGGGGCAGCCACAGCTTCTCTTGGGCAACCTGTGCTAGGGCCAGCCTGTTCCAATTCTGTATTGCCTCATTTATACCTGTTTCTGGCTTCATGTGGTATTGTTGTACTCAAAACACTAAACCCTCCTACAAAGAAACTTCTTCACAGGTCTGAATATCTTGTAGATCTTTTCTATTTTCTCCCCTCCCCATTTGTGCAGAATCATGGAATCATAGAATGCTCCAAACTGGGCAGTTCCTGGCAAACCGTTTGCATCTAATAGCTGTTGGGGGTTTCATTGCAGAGAAGGCTCCAGATGGCTCTGCTGACAAACTGACAAAGGTGGCGGAGCCTGCCCCAGCCTGTGTGGAACCCAAGGAAGAGGCGACTGCACCAGAGGCAGCCCTGAAAGGTATGGGGATGAAGGAGAGTATCTTGGGAGCCCTGAGCTATGGCCCTGCTGATGCCAAGGCAAGATATCATGGCTTGTTCTCTCTCCCTAGCTGGGAATCTCCAGACAAAGCAGGTTCATTCTGATTTTCAGAGCAGCACATCTCAGGAGGGACAGCCAGTGGGCGAACACAGCTCTCTCCCTACATGTCAGTGCGCCCAGTGGCCTTTATTGGCTACTTAGATGTCTCCCTCCTGAGATGCCAGCTCTTAAACTGTCCCTGTGGATCTCCCCTGGTCGTGTGTTGTGGGATTTGCCTCCTCTACGGCTCCACTCTCCCATGAGTGGCAAAGAGATGGCAGCGCTGGGTGCTTTGGGCCCCACTGCGTTGGTTTGGGGAGGCAGGGGCCTCACAGTAGTTAACTCTGACAAGCTTCACTCATAAATTCCTACCATTTCTTTCTCTGAGGTTGGACTGGAAAGTTACTGGGTCTAGAGCGTCCTTTCTTTTCGCATCTCTCACAAAACTTAAACCCTTCAGAAAGAAACACTAAGTTAATCCCTGCTTCAGCCCCCCCTGCCACCTTCTGGGTTTCCCACTGTGTTGCTGGGATTCCTCTGTCCCCACCAGGGTCTCAGGCCCTGCTCTTGCTTCTGAAATACAAACCCCACCCTGGGACTGACAGGGACACATTTTCTTGCAGCACCATCCCCTGGTTCAGGACTTGGGCAACCTCCCTGCACGATCTTCATGAAGACAGTGGAATTCCTGATGAAAGCCAATGCTGTCCAGGTCAGCTCAACATGGAGTGGAGGAGTGGGAAGGGAGGTTTGGTCTTCTTCCAAAGAGCTAGTGGCATGCTCCAGCAAACCCCTTTCTTGGGTATGGAGAACAAGCTGTGGCTACTCCTAATGCTGAAGGAAAGAGGGAGCAAACCCACCCAGAAATGCAAACCCATTCAGCCCAAAATACTGGTGGTGGACACAGTCCCCTCAGATAGGTTCTCAGGGTACTCAGCTCAGCACTGCCTGCCAAGTCAGAAGTGGTGAGATGCATTAGTGTGACGCTTCCAAGACTCCTTCCTTGTTTCAGACACTTGTGTATGTCAGAGGAAGTTTTGTATCACCTGTGGAGTGTCCCTCTCCCACACAGCCATCTCTGTGGGCTCTCTCTGACTGCCTCGTGGTGCTGCCTGCCTTAATTTTACATGGCAGAAAGAGTTGCTTAAAGCAAACCGGAACTAGAAGTAATGGAGGTAAATATTGAAAGGAGGGATAAAGAAAGAAATCTCCTGTGTGTTTTGTGTTCACGGAAGTCAAATAAGCGCGAGTCAGCCCTCCTGCCACGTCCTTCTGGGGGTGCCCATGGTTTGCCTGCTCTCTTAACGTGATGGGTGTCCTTCTTCCACAGTTTGTTCACAAAGCCCTTGCCCATGAGCTGCTGAGCCTCCAGGGAGGTCCCTCCAGTGGGTACTACTTGGCGCTGGCCCAGACTTACTTGCTGAAAGAAGAGCTCTCCAAATGTGAAGAATGTCTCTATGAGGCTGTTAGGATTGACTGCATGGTAACAGTGTGTGATCACTTACCTCCTGTCCTCTCCCACACAGACAGGCAGCATTTCTGAGTGGGGATGCTTCTTCCTGCAGCATCTGCCTTTCTTTTTCCTTTGAATGTGTAGAGCCTCTTTCTATCTGTGGGTTGGGCTCTGTTTCATGAGGAACAAGGTTGCTATTCAGCAGTGGGAATGCAGCTTTGGGGAGTCAGGTTGAATGGAAGGCAGGGGGAAGCTGACAATCCTAAATGCTGTTTGCACATTCACCATCCCTGGGGAGCCTGGCATGACCAGGACACTGTGCAGGGAACGCCTGGAGAGGGCTCCTGTTGCTGGTGTCATGCAGGCAACTGCTGATGTGGTTTTAACTCTGTACATAGAAATCTGTCCTGCTATAATTAAACACTGCTCAGCTCTTCCTTTCTGCTGCTGATGGGGTCCCTGCCCCTCTTCCAGTCTCCTTCCCCCTCTTTTCCCAGCCATGTCTCACTCCTGGGTTTGTGTGCACAGAATCCAAATGTCTGGGCTCAGAAAGGGCACCTCTGCTACCTGAAGAAAGACTTTGGTGAGGCAAAGAAGTGCTATGAGCGAACCATGGGGTTTATGGAGGATGCTGAGGATATGCACTTTGTCTACCTGCGCCTGGGCTCCATCTACCTGGAGGAGAAATTGGTGAGGAGCCAGCAGAAGTGGCAAAAGGGAATCTGTCACAAGCAGAAGTTTCCAGACCCTGGGTATGAAACACTGTGAGCTGTTGCCATAGCCAACATATCATAAGCCAGCAAACCCTTCTGGAGTGCTGTGCTCCTTTGTGCCAGCTCCACATCCCGGTTGCAACATCTCTGGGTGCTGCTGACCCATTTCTCATCATCCCAGACACCAGGTGACAGTATCAGTACCTGCCAGCACAGAGCCACTACAGCAGGGGCACCAGGCAGGCTCCAACCCCACCAGTGGGGACAGTGGGGGTTTGAGCCCCACCAAAGATGGGAATTGGGTGTTTGGCAAATTCAGAGAATCCCAGACTGGTTTGGGTTGGAAGCTCATCCAGTTCCAGCCCCCTGCCACAGGCAGGGACACCTTCCACTAGACCAGGTCGCTCCCAGCCCCATCCAACCTGGTCTTGAGCACTGCCAAGTATAGGGCAGCCACAGCTTCTCTGGGCACCCTGTGCCAGCTCCTCAGCACCCTCACAGGGAAGAACTTCTGCCTTACATCTAACCTGAACTTCCCCTGCTTAAGTTTGAACCCATTCCTGAGAAAGGGGGGGCTGTCTGCAGTGATGTGTTTGCTGCAGAGTCATGTGCTCATGTATCTTCTGTGGCAGTACGGCCGCGCAAAGAAGATCTACCTGCTGGCCTGCGACAACTCTGCGTCCTGCCTCACCTGGCTGGGGGTGGGAATCGCCTGCTACAGGGTAAGTGCCTACAGGTGACCTTCCTTTAACTGGTGGCATGGCCTGGGCTGCTTTTCCCCTTGCCCAAACTAAAGCTCAGCTCCCTGTGAAAAGAATGCTCCCAAGGGTCATCGTGTGCTGTGTGCTGCACGGTCCTGCCTGGCACCATGGGCTGCTGGTACAGGAGATGTTAGAGCAGTCACTCCCACAACTGCTTTGGGAGCAGCAATCCTTCCCCTCGTTCCACTGCCAGAGACTTCCCCAGGGTGTTCAAGCAACATGTAACCCAGCCAGGCCTGAGTTCTGCTCCAAGCACTTGTCCATGACCTGCACGTCACTACAAAGGAACTGGGCAGAATGTCAGGAATCTCAGTGGTTTCCCTGCCCGGAAGAATCCAGCATCTCTGACAGGCTGCCAAGGACACGCAGCCCCTGGCAGTGTGGCAGGGGTTCACCTTGTGAGGCTTCTCCACGGGATGTGGCTGAGGGAAGAAATGGGGAGAGGACTTGAAATTCTGTTTCCCCCTTAGCCAAACATGCACCCCCTGGGAGCCAGAAAGGCGAGTGGTGGCCTGGGAACTGGCTGCAGCCTTCTGGGCACCAGCTCCTGTGCCTCCCTGAGCCACCCTGCAGCAGGAACTGGGAGCAGAGAATCCCAGACTGGTTTGGGCTGAAGGGACCTTAAAGCTCATCCAGTTCCAACCCCCTGCCATGGGCAGGGACACCTTCCACTAGACCAGGTTGCTCCAAGCCCCTGTGTCCAACCTGGCCTTGAACACTGCCAGGGATGGGGCAGCCATAGCTTCTCTGGGCACCCTGTGCCAGCGCCTCAGCACCCTCACAGGGAAGAACTTCTGCCTAAGAGCTCATCTCAATCTCCCCTCTGTCAGGTTAAAGCCATTCCCCCTTGTCCTGTCCCTACAGGCCCTTGTCCAAAGCCCCTCTCCAGCTTTCTTGTAGCCCCTTTAGGCACTGGGAGCTGCTGTAATGTCTCCCCAGGGCCTTCTCTTCTTCAAGCTGAACAAGACCAGTTCTCTCATCCTGTGTTCACTGCTCACTTCCCTGGGGCTGAGGTGTTCATACTGCTTTCCTTATGCCTGGGTCTGATGTGTTAATAGTGGGTGCTCCCATGGGGGGTCGGGAGTCAGCAATGAGAGGCTTATGTTTCTGACCGGAATGCTGGACGCTGGCTCCATGGATAACTGATTGTTTCTGCCTTAAATACTTTCCCTGCATCCCTGTTGGTGAAACCCTGCTAGATGCTTTTGTTGCACTGAGTCCTTCGGCTGTTAGAGCGATTCTGAAGACCTTTCTCACTCTGCCTTCTATCCATGACTCTCTCTCTCTCAAGCTGAAGGAGATGATGGAAGCAGAAGATGCCCTCTCTGAAGCCAATGCCCTCAATAACACCAATGCTGAAGTGTGGGCATATCTCTCCCTCATCTGCCTGCATGTGAGTACCCAGCCCACCATCCCCATGGTCTATTGCAACTGCTCACAAGCCTGAACAACATGGTGTGGATCTTGGTGGTAAAGTCTGGGGGCTGTACTCAGAGAGGGTGAAACGTTCTGATGAGCAAAGCAGCGCTGTCCCTCACTGCCTGCACTCACTCCCCCAGGGCACATCCTTTGTGCTGAGCTTTCTTACCATGTGTGATCTCCCCAGGGGCCACACCATTGCCATGGGATCATGTCCTCACTGCTCTGTGTCCTTTCCCCAGGGAGGACGGCATATGGAGGCAGAGCAGTGCTACAAGTACGTTGTCAAGGTCTGTGTCTGCGCCACTGTGGGGTGGGTAGGGCAGGGCAGTGTGTGGCTGGCACTGGCCAGAGTGTGCCACACTAGGAGTCATGGAATCACAGAATGGGTTTGGGTTGGAAAGGACCTTAAAGCTCATCCAGTTCCAATTCCCTGCCACATGCAGGGACACTTTCCACTAGAGCAGCTTGCTCCAGGCCCTGTTCAACCTGGCCTTGAGCACTGCCAGGAATGGGGCAGCCACAGCTTCTCTGGGCACCCTGTGCCAGCGCCTCAGCACCCTCACAGGGAAGAACTTCCTTATATCCAACCTCAATCTCTCCTATTTAATTTTAAACGCATTACCCCTTGGACTCACTATAGTCTCTCATGAAGAGTCCCTCCCCAGCATCCTTATAGGCCCCCTTCAGATACTGGAAGGCTGCTATGAGGTCTCCACACAGCCTTCTCTTCTCCAGGCTGAACAGCCCCAACTTTCTCATCCTATCTCCATACGGGAGGTGCTCCAGTCCCCTGATCATCCTCGTGGCCCTCCTCTGGACTTGTTCCAACAGTTGCATGTCCTTTTGATGTTGAGGACACCAGAACTGCACACAGTACCCCAAGTGAGGTCTCACAAGAGCAGAGCAGAGGGGCAGGATCACCTCCCTCGACCTGCCGGTCAAAGCGTTTGCCCTTTGACTTGCGAGTTCGATGGCTGAGCACGGAAGGGCTGAGGCAGGCAGCCACGGGAGGGTTAAAGCCGCCCTGCCTGTAGCCCCTGCGCACGGCGGCCCCCTCCGCTCTGTCCGGCGATCGGGGGGTGTGCGGGTGCCTCGGCCCTGCCTGACCCTCCCCTTTCCCCGCAGCTGGGCCTGACGAACGACGCGCTGCTGCGGGAGCTCCGCGCCGCTCAGCTGCGGTTCGGCTTCGGCAACCCCGAGCTCTGAGCGCCGGCTCCGCATAAAGCGCCCCCGTCCCGACCGCTCCTCCGTGCCTCCATCGCGACCGCGCCGGGACCGGCCGCCGGGGGGCGTCCCAAGCACCGCCGCGCGCGCGTGTGCTGGGGGGCGTGGTTTGGTGTGGGTCACGTGATGGGGGCGGGCGCGGATTGGCTGCGGGCACGCGGGACGGTTGAGCGGGCGGCGCGCTATGGCGGCAGGTAGCGGGGGGGGAGCGCTCGGAGCGCGGTGGTAACGGGGGTGTCACCGAGGTCGGGGCTACACCGGGGCGGGGGTAACAGGGGAGTCACCGCGGTGAACGGGGGGCTCCGCATGCGGAGGTTCCGGGGGTGCCACGGGGGCTGCGGGCTCGGAGCGTGGCCGTAACCGGTGGGGGGGAGTCACCGGGCATGAGTGCGACACCGGATCTGCGGGGGGACGCTCGGAGCACGGAGGTACCGGCGGCGTCACCGGGGTTGGGAGGGGCGCGATTCGGATCGTGTGGGCCTCCGGACGCGCGGATAAGAGGGATGCCACAGGCATGGGGGTTCAGAGCACGAGAGGAGCAGGGGCGTCACTGTGTTGGGAGGGCTCAGGGCTCGGGCTTACCGGATCTGGCGCGGCGCTACAGGCAGGGTGGCGACGCTGGGGCTAGGGGCCGCTTGGGGTGTAGAGGTAATGGGGCCATCACTGCGGATGGAGGGGCCCGGAGCATGAAGGTAATGGGGCTGGCAGCGGGTCTGTCACCAGGCTCGGGGCACAGGGGTGACACCGGGGCTGGGCGTACTTGGGATACGGAGATGACTGGGTGCCAGCAGGGCGGGGACCCTCGGGACACAGGGACAGCAGCAGGATCCGCAGTGCAGGGGGCACCGTCCCGCCGCCGCTCGTGGTACCGGCAGCCTGGCAGCGGCCATACCTGAATGTCTTCAAGCACTTCCGTGTGGAGGAGTGGAAGCGCTCCGCCAAGGAGGGGGATGTGTCCGCCTTCACGGTAACACTGGGGACACCAGTACCAGGGTGTGGGGGACCGGCTGCAGCGGGCACCACTGACCCCCCATTGCCCTGTGGTTGGGGCAGGACGCGAGGCTGAAGGGAACTGTGTACCGGATCCGGGGCTCCATACCCGGCAGCAGCTACCTGCAGCTGCCCCGCACCGGGACGCAGTCGCTGGGGCTGACTGGGCGCTACCTCTACCTGCTCTTCAGGCCCGTGCTTCGCAAGCACTTTGTTGTCCACCTGGATGTCACCACCAAGGTAGGATACTGGGCAGCCTCTTTCAACCGCCATCATTAGTGTTGGGGCTGATGGAGGGGTTGAGGGGTGGTAGTGGTGGTCTTGGGGGGAAAAACTTGGCCAGTCTTTGTTGTCACTGGTGGTTATCCTGGGCTGGAAAGTTTCCATCTTCGTGGCATCTCTGCTGGTGACAGGAGACAAGGAAGGGACAGGAGACAGCATCACTCACCTTCTCCCCTGCAGCATATCCCTGCCAAAGCCACCAGGGTGACAAAGCTCTGTCTGTGTCTGTCTCCTCAGGAAAAGCAAGTGGTTCGCATCTCCTTCTCCAGCCTCTTCAGGGAATTCAAATCCACGGCCACCTGGCTGCAGTTCCCCTTCGTCTGTGGAGCAGCCGAGGGCTCGGCTAGGGCGCCCAGGCACGGTGAGGGGCCTTTGTACTGCTGCTGGTGGTGACGACACCACCAAATTCATGGAATTTGGAAGTGGCCTTGAGGTGTTCAAGGAGAGCAAAGAGCAGGAGACCCTCGGCAGATGGGAGTCAGAGCTGTGGCTCCCAGGAGGGATGTCCCTGCTCTGCAGCAATGAATTATGGGGCTTATTCTCCCACCTCCCATCTTGGCACAGGCAAGCCGAGCCTGATGGGAGTCATCCCTGGTGAATAGCACCACTTAACCACATTAATCTCGCATCTATGCTCTGTGAAGCCCAAGGCATATAGCATCCTCTTCCCTTTCACCACTTGCCGCTCTCCTCCCCAGAGCTGCTGGGAGATGCCCCCACTGACGTGCGCTGGACCTGCCTCGTGCTCGACCTTTGCTCCATCCTCTCCCTCTACCTCAACCGCCACTACAGTCACCTCAAGAGCATCAAGCTCTGCTCCAGCCTGCTGGTGAAAAACATCTGCACCAGTGACTTGGTGTTTGACCCAGGTGAGAGCTCAGCGTGGCCTCTCATTTACCCTGTGACCTCAGCCCAGTCTGGATGGAATCCTGGATCGTACTGGCTCCTGCAGTGTGATGCTGACAGGGCTGTTAGCCCTGGCCAAGCACTTGGCTGCCATTATGGTAGGAAGCAGAAAGGGCAAAATACTTGGTCTGATGTTAAGTTTCTGTATGTGCTGGTGAATACAATCTCCCAGCCTCTAGAGGAAAGTGTCCTCTCATTTTCCAGCTGTAGAAGTGAACAATAAGGGCAAAGTTAAATATCTTACTGAGGTTAGAATTCTTTCTCAGGGGTAAAAAAGTCCAGGTGTTCCCCAGCTTCTCCAAGGTCTGTGCTTTTATCTGCTAGAAGAGCCTGTGGGTGCTCAGAAACCTTCCAACCTGCTTTTCTGATCCCCCTGCTCATTGTGGCAGAGATACTTCAATCAAAACCTTTGGGTTTGCTTTTCTCTATTTGCACTAGCAATCTTCCCAAACTAACTGACTCCATCAGTAGAGTTCCAGGATTTTCCAGATGCTGCTTTTGGATTCCTGAAACTTGTTCTGTCTTGGAGACTTGCACGAATTTACAAACATGTGAAGGAGAAAAGACAAGCAAATGAGAAAAGAGCCTTAACACAAATCACATGAAATTGCTGAATCACTGAATAGAGAATCTGAGGATCTCGGGCCTGGGGGTACAATCCCAGACTGGTTTGAGTTGGAAGGGACCTCAAAGCTCATCCAGTTCCAACCCCCTGCCATGGGCAGGGACACCTTCCACTGGACCAGGTTGCTCCAAGCCCCTGTGTCCAACCTGGCTTTGAGCCCTGCCAGGGATGGGGCAGCCACAGCTTCTCTGGGCACCCTGTGCCAGTCATGGGTTTGTGCTCTGGGATGTTCCTTGGAGTACCCTGTGCGAAGGTGTATTGTTGCCCACCTTGGGCTTGTGCTGTTTGCTTTTCAGGTGTTCTCAAAGACAGAAGTGGGTTTTGCCGTTTCACAGGAACCGTGATTGCAGCTCCACAGCCCTTGGAGACCTGACCCTCTTTCTGTCCCTCTGCCTCCAGGCGTGACGTTCCCCGAGGCCCGTCAAGCCGAGCTGGTGTGCCACGGGGTAGCACCCATGCCACGGGAAATGGCGTTCCCCGTGCCAAAGGGTGAGAAGTGGCAAGACCTCTATGACTACATCAGGTACGGCTGCTCCTGGCTGCACTGACCCCACGACAGCTCCGAGGCCTCCGGAAAGGCATTTAGATAGCACTGCCTAAGGAATGACAGATCCAGACAAACGTGGGGCTCAGTGGAGATGTTGCCATCACCCCAAGCCCAACATTTAGGTGTTGTTACCACGTTTAGTCTGGTCTAAGCTTAATTGCTGATGGATGATGTTTTGGGGCAGGAAAAAGGCTGTAGAGCACTCCAGTGTCCAGAGTTAACACCAGTCCTCTCTCTCATTGGCTTCTTGTTCGGATGGCTCCCATGGCTAACTTAGCAACATGTGCATGCCATTCCTAGGGAGCAGTTCAGCCCCTTGCTGAGTTAAAAGGGAGTCTGATGGGCTGCTGAGCTGTCATTGGCTGTAACACGTTGTTGGGGGGTAGATGTAAAAGTACCTCCCTCAGCTCCCATACTGGGTTCCTTGGTGGTGAGGGAGCTGAGCACTCCATCTGGTGAGACCCTCCTGCAGCCCTGCGTCCAGCTCTGGGGCAACAACACAAGAGCAATGTGAAGCTGTCAGAGCGAGTCCAGGGAGACCACGGAGATGCTGCGAGGGCTGGAGCAGCTCTGCTCTGCAGCCAGGATGAGAGAGCTGGGCTCGTTCAGCCTGGAGAAGAGAAGGCTTCTGAAGGGGAGACCTTAGAGCAGCTCCAGTGCCTAAAGGGGCTGCAAGAAAGCTGTAGAGGGGCTTTGGACAAGGGCCTGTAGGAACAGGACAAGGGGAATGGCTTTAACCTGACAGAGGGGAGACTGAGATGAGCTCTTAGGCAGAAGTTCTTCCCTGTGAGGGTGCTGAGGTGCTGGCACAGGGTGCCCAGAGAAGCTGTGTCTGCCCCATCCCTGGGCCGGCTTGGACAGGGCTTGGAGCAACCTGGTCTAGTGGAAGGTGCCCCTGCCCGTGGCAGGGAGTTGGAACTGGATGAGCTTTAAGGTCCCTTCCCACCCAATGTAGTGGAAGTTGCCCCTGCCCAAACCATTCCATGGTTCTATGGGGTTTTTGCCAGAGAACCCTGTTGGTCATAAACTGCAGCTCATCACAGTCATCAGGTTAGCGACATTACCTAAAGTGTGCAGTGCCAAGTTAACCCCTGGAACGTGATGCTGTAGGTCAGACCCAGGAGGTGCTTTATTTAGGGGGGTGTGGGGCAAAAGGGGAAAATCTTACAGGACACACAAAGAGGCTTCTGTGTCAGGCCATGAGTTACCACGTGGTATTCCTGGTGCCACTGCAATATCCCAGTGACACGGTGCCTTCCTCTGTTTTTGCTCAGATTCCCATCTGAGGGGTCCAAGGTGCCAAAGGACTCCATCCGGAAGAGCTGTCCCAGCCCTGTGGCAGGTGGGAATGCTGGGGATAGCAGTCAGGGTTGGATGCTTTGGGTTTCCCAGGGAGCTTAACCTCCTCCTCATGTCACCCAGGTGTCCAAGCCCCAGAGGACCCCATCCAGCAGCAGCCAGTGGCACTCACCAGTGCAGTCCGTGACCGACTGTCCCTCATCCAGCAGATAACCAGTCCCAAACCTGTAAGTGCCTCGTGGAGGAGGCTGCACCTTCTTCCCTGCTGCCTCCCGTGGTTTCCACCACATTTTCTCTTTGAGGTCCTTTATTTAAGAAGCTGCTTCATGTTGTTTGTGGCCAATCTGACCCCGATCTGGGCACAGTCTGTTGACTGCAGCCCTGCAGTTACTGATGGGGTGGCTCAGTGTGGCCCAGCACAGAGCAGAGCTTAGCTCAGTACCAAGCACCTCACAATCTTCAGACACCTCTGCATCTCAGCTGAGGCAGCAAATAGTTGTGTCTTCAAATTATAGATAAGAAATGAGGGCTGGGGGCTAAAGAGCCTGCTCAGGTGTCCTTTGGGGCAGAGCAGTGTGTGGAGTCTGGAAACTGCTGTGCTGGGACCACAGCAGCTGCCCTCACCCGTGATTTCCCATTCCCCACTGGTGATGGGGAGCTGGTACTCAGCTGGCTGACCAGACAGCATGGCTGGCTTTTGGAGAAAGATGGGGAGAAGCCATCCTTCTCACACTGTGGAGAGGGGGAAAGTGAGGGGTGTGACCACATTGCTGTTCTGAACTGGGATGTGCCGAGCTGCAGCTTTTAGCCTCTGCTCAGTTGAGAGTGGCTCTTCCGGGTCTTTTCTGGGCTGGATCTCTCGTGGGGCTCTGGTTTGCTGTCTGGAGCAGGTGAATTGTGTATGGACAACATTGGGAGCGCAGGAAGAGCGGTTGGTTTACATACCTGCCCAAGCTGGGTACCTGCAGGGATACTCTGCCTCCACGCTGCTTTGTGTATGGCTGTGAAGCGTCATTTGGGAGACATGTGGGTGCCCTTGTCTCTGCCTTTGCAACGGGTGGGAGGTACTCAAGGAGGGCTGACCTCACCGAGGCTTTGCTCTTAGATGCCACACCGCTGTCCTGTCGTTCCAAAGAGCATCCCTGAGGTTCACCTGACAGCCTCCAGGCCTCCGAGAGTTGTGCCAGCTGGGGACCAGGAGCTAGAGCAGAATCAGACGTCGCACAATGTGGGGGACACTGGCCAGTCTCCAACAGTCAGCGATGGTGGCATCCATGTGTACGCTCACCGGAGGAGCAAACAAGCCACCCGAGCTGTCCACGCAGGCTCAAAGGAGGTGGGTGAAGCACTGAGCAGTCACAGCAGATCGAGGGTGGCTTTGGGATGCTTACCGCTGATGCTGAAGCAGCAGAGGAAACACAGGCTTCCGAATGGAGTTTCAGTTAATCCCTTTTGCTGGTGTTATTTTTCTCCTTTCCACTTGCTGACCTTGAAGGAGGGACCCTGTGTTCAAATTGCACTGATCTTGAGCTAATAATGTGTGTGTATTGATTTGCCCAGAGCACATCCAGGAAGGGCCCTGGACCAGGTGTGCTGCCCAGCAGGAGAGCTGCTACCTGCAGGGTAAGAGTCTGGTGTTTCCCCCAGCAGCCACTGGCTCTGGGCATCACCGGGACGCTGCAAGAGCTGGCTGTAACCAAGTCTGGGTGGGAGAGCTGCTTAACACTGGAAATCGCAGCTCTTGCTGACAGGTTTGGCTTCTGCCAGGCTAAATACTGTAAAGCCATCACTAGCAGGAAAGAACCCCTGTGCTTAGAGAGAAACCAGCAATGGGGACTGAGGGTGGAGGACCTCAGTCTGGCTCTACTTACAACAGCTCTGTCTCTTTTAATTCCAGAGGCTCTTACCAGATCCCATCCTGAACCTGAGAATGATTATTGGCTTTGGAGGCTGCAGCACCAAGTGGGTCAGTAGCTTGGATGGTTTGGGGTGCTGATCTGTAATGCCATGCCCAGGGTATTGACTTTGGAGGTATGAAAGGAAGTTGAATGTACTGCATGATAGGGAAAATGATCCCAAAACAGGTGGGTAGAAGCTTATGTTTGTGCATGAGTCTTCTGTTGTTATTATGGTGAATTAGAAATCAGGGGACTTTTTAGATCTCGTGGCTTCTGTCTTTTAATATGTTAAAATAGAGGTGCTTTGTAGGAGTCTGGAAAGGGTTTCATATTGTTTCCATGTGGCGCTGTGCCTTGCAGGAGCCCAGCTTGCAGTCTGTTTGGGTAAAGCAAAGGTCATTTTGGTTCAGTCATAGAATCATAGAATCAACCAGGCTGGAAAAAACCCTTTAAGATCATCAAGTCTACCCCTTACCCCAGCACTGCTAAGGCCACCACTAAACCAAAATTTGCATCTTGGGAATTCCTCCCCATGTGAGATCCCCCCCTGCCTATAGACTACTGCAGTTCACACTGGAGGCTCCTGTTTCTTGGCTTAGCAGCTGCCCAGGGTTACACCTCATAAGCTCAGCAAGCCTTTGGGGAAGGGATGGGATCCTCTGGAAATGACGCAACCCACCTTGATCAGGCTGAGAGAGCTGGGCTGATTCAGCCTGGAGGAGACTCCTTATGGGGAGACCTTAGAGCAGCTCCAGTGCCTAAAGGGGCTACAAGAAAGCTGGAGAAGGGCTTTGGACAAGGGCCTGTAGGGAGAGGCCAAGAGGAATGGCTTTAACCTGCCAGAGGGGAGATAGAGATGAGCTCTTAGGCAGAAGTTCTTCCCTGTGAGGGTGCTGAGATGCTGGCACAGGGTGCCCAGAGGAGCTGTGTCTGCCCCATCCCTGGCAGTGTTCAAGGCCAGGTTGGACAGGGCTTGGAGCAACCTGGTCTAGTGGAAGGTGTCCCTGCCCATGGCAGGGGGTTGGAACTGGATGAGCTTTAAGGTCCCTTCCCACCCAGACCATTTTGATCCTGTGGTGGGAGCAAGGCAATGACATGGAACAAGCCTGGAGACGGGAATAGGGTGGAGAGACAAGGAGATAAGCAGCAGCATCGGCGTGGGGATATATGGGACTGAGCTGTAGGTAACAGCCTGCATACCAGCTGTGGGGCAGGAGAGGAGCACTAAGGCACAGCACAGCCCCATGCCTGCTCCAGCCCTCACTCTCTCTGACCAGAGGTGATTATCCCAGCGCACTGCTTCCTGGTCACTTACTCCACAGCCCCAACCTCCAGACACCAGTTCAGAAGAGATTAAACCATAAATGATCCCCGCAGATGGCTTGCAAAGCAGTGTCCTCTCTTGTTTCAGTGCACCAGGTTTTGTTCAGTGTTGGAGGAGAGCCTGTTATGAGATGGTGATCTCTCCATAGATCTCCATAGATGCACAGGAGCAGGCTGTTGCCTTACCAGCTTACGTCTCAAAATACCCTTGGCCTTATCAGAGACAGAATGACATTTCATTTTACCAGTGACCAAGAAGTCATCAACACTCACTGGCTGGGAACAGCAAAAACAAGTCCAAATGCTGACCCTGTTATCAGCCCTCAGGAGCTCACACCACAAGTACGTCTGTTGATGGCTGAGCATCTGATGGCAGCCTTTAACTAAGACCCAGAAATAAGCCACTTCTTCCCATTGCAGCAGGCTCTATCCCTGCATCCTCAACCTGATCTATAATTCAATTGATTTTAACCCATCTCTTTGCATTACAAACCAGCTGAGCATCCTGCTAGATGGCCAAAAACAGGCAACACGCACCTTTGCATCCCTCTCTGCAAACTTAGTGAACATATTGGCATAGATCCTCCAGTTCCTCTCGTCCATTCAAGGCTGTACCAACGTCCTTTTCCTTCTATCTGCTGTTCACGTAGTAGACATGATTGTACAATAAATCCACTGACCGAAGTAGGATTTTAGCTGGGCTCTTACTTTTCTATTGTGAGTTAGAATAATACTTGTATTGGATGTGCACACGTGTGCAGAGCTCCTGGGGAAGAAATTCCTGCAGGTCCAGCCCAAGTACCTGGGGCACCTCTGGAGGATCTGCAGCCCTCTCATTCCTGTCTGGGTCCTGCAGGCACTGTGGGCTCAGAACAGCACTGCAGTGGTCTACCCCTGCCATGCGGTCATCGTGACCCTGCAGATCCACTCCAGGAAGCAGAGGTTCTTCATTGGGCACACGGATAAGGTGAGTGTAACTCCTTACAAAGCCCCATGGCAGCACTGTCCATGTACCCCAGATGTACCCCCAGCCCCAGCTCTATCCCGGTGCTTCCTGCAGGTGTCAGCACTGGCCTTCAATGGGAGCAGCACCCTGCTGGCTTCTGCTCAGGCTGGTCCCCGGAGTGTTGTGCGCCTCTGGGACTTCCCAATGGGAAGCTGCCTCTCCATGTTCAAAACCCACGTCCACTCTCTCTTGTCCTTGAGGTGGGTTTCAGACTGAGTGCAGGGATGTGTTTGGGTGGCTAAGGTGTTGCAGCACGACACCTTTTCCATGCTATTCCTGAGTGATAAATGAGGGGTGAATTATAGCTTCTGCTTCAGCCCTGCTGGCAACCAGCCTGGAACAGCCAATACGCTGCCAGCTCCCTCCTGATCTTATCCCTCAGGTGTTGCTGTCTCCTCATACTCACAACTTATCTTCTTTTATTGCCTGTTGAGATGCGCTTGGGGTACCAAGAGCTGCATTTCACCGTGTCTCTTCTTGCAGCTTTTCCTACAGTGGAGCTGTTCTGTGCGGCGTCGGAAAGGATGGGCATGGCAAAACGGTGAGAACTGGAGTTTGGGTTTAGAGGTTTCCCTGCCCTGTGAGTGAGCAAGTGCCAGGATTCTGTAGTTATATTGCAGTCAAATGTCTGCTCTGGGCTTTCCTAGATGTGTTCTTCACTGCAGTCAGAGAGAGTTCCCTTTCTCATTACCTCCTTCAAAATCACTTACCTTCTGCTTGGTGCTTGTGAGCATTCACACACATGGTCCTCAGCAGTGAGCAGACAAATCCTTTCGGAAGCAGCCTGAGGGATCAGCTCAGTTTGAGCTCTGAGGCTGTTTCTCTCCCTGGTGTGGTCCCAGCTAGGAGCCCAGGTGGGGTGAAGAAGGCAGCTGTGTGATTCTGCCTGTACCCATTGCCTCCACAGCATTCCAGCCCACTGGGCTGAGGGTGACATGTTTGTGTGGCATTTTGAGCTGGAAGGTTTGCAAGCATGTAGGGGAGGAGTGGGAATTGAAATGGGAGATTCAGCACCAGCCGGAGTCCCAAACCCTTGGAGTTTTTTATAGCATTTAAGGCAAGGTGTGAGGTTTAACCTTTCAGTCCTGAGCCTCACAGGCATCACTGCTGGGAGGGATGCTGGGCACTGAAGCTGCCATACACCGTCGTAGGTGGGGGATGATGCAGAGTCCACGCGTAGCAATCAAAAATGAAATTGTTTCATGGGACTGGGGGTTTGCTTTATCAGTGGGACCGTTCTCATCCACTGAGCCCTTACTAACCACTACCAGCAACTGGCTGTGCTGTTGCTCACTAGGTACTGCCTGCAGGAAAACCAAACACTGCTCCCTTATTTTGTCCCAGGACATGGCAGTGGTCCCTGAGCTGAGTGGGAGCAGGCAAGCTGAAACTGGGGAGGAGGGACCCATAGGGTAAAACCAGGATGGGAGAACGGGGGGGCCCTTAGGGGGAGCTGGCCAGGACCACCTCTCCCAGGGTGATGCTTCAGCCCACCCCAGCCTCTGAGGTGGATTTAACACTATTCTGAATGCCGAGCATCAAATCACCTAGAGTTCTTCCCCCATCTCCCTCTTTCCTTGGGGAAAAGTAAACTCTTGCCCCTCATGATGGGCACTGTGAACAGGGGACCCCACATCAGAGCGAAGTCCTGTGACAGCCAGCGCGAGTTGCGCTACCTCCAGCTCTCGCAGACCAGCTCAGCCCTGGTAGAGATCTCGTATCTCAGCAGCCAGAATTCCCAATCTTCTGGATTTTCTTTCCAAGTCTGATCCCTGTTGCCAGGCAGGCCTGGGATTCAGAACCTGTAATTATCGATGCTAGAGAAGCAGATTCCCATGAAGCTTTACAAAGCTGTTGGACTGTCCTGAACCCTCAGTGTGAGAGTTTTCTCTTTCCTCTGCTTCAACTCTGTTATCAGTACTTTGTGCCCAGCTCTGGGGACATTCCCATGTGTGCAGCTGGTCAGCTGCATGATGAAAAGCTCTTTTGCTGCCAAGGTTTTCACGTTTGAGCCGCTCTGCCAGTAGAGAATCACAGGATCCCAGACTGCTTTTGGTTGGAAGGAACTTTAAGATCATACAGTTCCAACCCCCTGCCATGGGCAGGGACACCTTCCACGAGAGCAGGTTTGCTCCAAGCCCCTGTGTCCAACCTGGCCTTGAACACTGCCAGGGATGGGGCAGCCACAGCTTCTCTGGGCACCCTGTGCCAGCGCCTCAGCACCTGCACAGAATCTATACCTTCCTTATATCTAACCTGAATTTCCTCTGTTTTAGTTTGAACCCATCACCCCTTGTCCTGTCAGTCCCTGATGAAGAGTGCCTCTCCGGCATTTTTTCTTCCTTCAGATGGTGGTGGTGTGGAACACCACTCAGGTGACAAAGGGTGGAGAGGTGGCTGTGCTGGCCAAAGCACACACAGATGTGGACATCCAGGCCTTGAAGATTACTTCTTTTGATGATACCAGGTAGGGTGCAAAGGAAATAAATCAAAAGCATTGGTTCTGACACATCCTGGGGGGTAGAATCATGGTGCTGTGTTCCTGTTAGTCCTCACTGGTAACTGGTGGCCCTTGGGGCATTGGCCTCTCATTGGGAGAGTCTTGCCCTGGTGCTCATGCAGTCTTTCCCGGGACAGGATGGTGTCGTGTGGCTGGGACAACATCCGGCTGTGGCGAGTGCGGAGTGGAGTGCTGCGCTCCTGTCCTGTCGACCTGGGCGAGTACCGTTCCCTGGAGTTCACTGGCCTGGCCTTCCAAGAGGGACACGCGGCCGAGCGGGAGCATGAGGACCACACGTTGTAAGGGGCTGAGGGAATCACTGGGGTTGCCAGCCAAAAGGGATGCTTTGGCATTCTCTGCATGAGCACAGGGTTTTCCCTCTAGAATCAGGTGCCTCCTGGAGCTGGGAGAGCTTCTTTGCTGTTCAGCACGTTTTGCTTCCCAAGAGAGATTTGACTGCTTGAGAACAGCCCAAGAAACGTGATTTTCCTCTTGCCATTCTCCTCATTGGGGACTGTAGCAACAGGACAAGGGAATGAGGTCAAAATTAAACAGAGGAGACTGAGTTGAGCTCTTAGGCAGAAGTTCTTCCCTGTGAGGGTGCTGAGGCGCTGGCACAGGGTGCCCAGAGAAGCTGTGTCTGCCCCATCCCTGGCAGTGTTCAAGGCCAGGTTGGCTGGGGCTTGGAGCAACCTGGTCTAGTGGAAGGTGTCTGTGCCCATGGCAGGGGATTGGGACTGGGTGAGCTTTAAGGTCCCTTCCAACCCAAACTATTCCATGATTCTGTGGTTCTATACTGGTGTTTTGCCATATTTAATGAATTTCTCCCCCACCTGAGGCTTGTGTTTTGCTTTCTGTTGGCAGTGTGGTGCATAGCCTCTTGCATATAGGCAGATACGTAGCTTTTTTCCCCCTTGTTTTATTTTAATCATCAAAGCCAGGCCTTTGTTGCTAACACATACTGTTCCACAAGCAGAGCTGTCAGCTCAGCTGGCCCTGTCTTCCCTGTGGCTGTGTCCTATGGCAGAGAGGTTCCTTTCTGAGGTCTGTGCTGAGCTTTTAGCTCTTTTGTTAATTAACCTTTCAAAAGGACAGGAAATAGAGTGGGAAGCTCTTGGTTGTAGACTTGCCCTTGGACCTAGTTGACCAATTGTATTGCCATGAACCAGAACTGCTTTCTATCGGGCAGTTGAATGGCTAAACCAGGCTGGGTATTTACTAAACTACGCTGACACAGCCCCTCTTAACCCTGGCTAAGCGGAGCTTAAGAGCCAGAGCAGAGATCTTTCTCCTCTACAGCTTTGTCTGCAGCAAGAGTGGCCACATCTTGGAGGTGGACTACCAGAGCATGAGCGTGAGGAGTGCGCGGCGGCTGCTGCCTGCGCCGTTCCAGGACTGCCAGCGGCTGGACAAGGCAGGTAGGAGCATCTGCAGGGAGGAGGGACCAGCCAGGAGCACCCCACCATCATCTGGGGGCAGAAATGAACTCACCGCCCTGGTAAAATACACCAGCGGTTTACCTACTGCTAAGGGTTATTTTGGATCGATTAGAGCGTTGGTAGCTATTTGCTTCTTAAGTACCTCAAATAATCCTCCTTAATACAGCAAAGTATCATTTTAAGAGAGAGTTTTAGCATCTAAAATGCTGATTGCACTTTCAGAGAAACACTACTTTTAGAAACATGAAAAAAGTCTTAATTTGCTGATGGGAGTCTTAATGTAGAGATTGAAAAAGAGCTAAGCAGCCCACTAAAAAAAGACAAATCTGGGGATGTTTCTCACTCGTCAGCCTGTGCAGAGTGTTTGGGAAGTCTTTGTTGCTGCGTACGAAGCTTTGCAGCTTTCAGCTCTTCCACTGATTTTTAACAGCAGGAAGAATTCACTTTCAAGTGTTACTGCTCTTATATCTCAAAATCTAGTGCCCAGTTTGCTTTGGCAAATTGAGCTGATTAATGCAAGGCAAGCCCCTTTGAGATGTGTGTAACTGTGGTTCTCATTTCATGGGTGAGACAGCCCCCAAGAGGAGATAAAACGATGTCCTTGGGTGTCCTCCTGGTACCAGTGCTGGCTTTCGCCAGTGGTTTAACCAGTGAACTTTACACCTGAATCAAACTCACAGTTTTAGAATCACAGAATCCCAGACTGGTTTGGGTTGAAAGGGACCTTAAAGCTCATCCAGTTCCAACCCCCTGCCACGGGCAGGGACACCTTCCACTAGACCAGGTTGCTCCAAGCCTCTGTGTCCAGCCTAGCCTTGAACACTGCCAGGGATGGGGCAGCCACAGCTTCTCTGGGCACCCTGTGCCAGCGCCTCAGCACTCTCGCAGGGAAGAACTTCTGCCTAAGAGCTCATCTCAATCTCCCCTCTGTCAGGTTAAAGCCATTCCCTTGTCCTGTCCCTACAGGCCCTTGTCCATATCCTCTCTCCAGGTTTCCTGCAGCCCCTTCAGGAGCTGGGAGCTGCTCTAAGGTCTCCCCTTCAGGAGCCTTCTCTTCTCCAGGCTGCCCCAGCCCAGCTCTCTCAGCCTGGCTCCAGAGCAGAGCTGCTCCAGCCCTTGCAGCATCTCCACGGCCTCCTCTGGACTCGCTCCAACAGCTCCATGTCCCTCTTGTGCTGTTGCCCCAGAGCCGGATCAGGACTGCAGAGGGGGTATCCCCAGAGCGCAGCAGAGGGGAGAATCCCCTCCCTTGACTGCTGCTCACGCTCAGGGTGCAGCCCAGCACATGGTGGGGGTTCTGGGCTCAAGCACATGCTGCTGATGGAAAAGAGGAGTGCTGGAAAGGGAAAGGGACTGAACATGGTGTGAGACCTGAGAGGGGCTGTTGAGACTCTTCAGCCTATGTTGTGAGTCACTGTGGGATCCCTGGGTGCTGCTGCTTCTGAGGGTTCTGCCGCTGGTGCAGGTGGACTGTTGGACTGTTCTGGGATGGAGCAGCCCTCAGTCTGAGTTTTCTTGTTCCAACTGTACAAGGTGCTGTTGGTTTTTTGGGTTTTCAGGTGCTGGGATTGCTATAAACAGCATTAGCATCTCCTCACACTTCTGTGCCACGGGTTCAGAAGATGGCTACCTGCGGCTGTGGCCACTGGACTTCTCGGCTGTTGTCGCAGAGACAGGTGAGTAGAGCTGGGAGCTTCTAAGCTCCACATCTCTTTCAGCCTGCTGCTGTGAAGTCAGAGCTCCACTGCCATGTCTCCTAAAGCTATTCTTAGGAGCTCAGTCTCTCCCCTAAAGCAATTCTCAGGCATCTTTTGTGCCTGCTCTCAGTAGAGGTGACTGGCTTGGAAATCTTCTACTTCAACAAGCTTTATTGATGTTCATTTCTGTAACGTATAGGAGAAAGGCAGGATCTCCCGGGTGAGCACAGGCACTCTGTCTTGATCTCTGCACACCCGTACCTACGGCTCATCTGTCCATGGAAAATTAGGGGAGAAATCAAGCAGTTCTTCACAATTCTTGAAGCAATCACCATAACAGCAGAACCTGGGGGCTTCTAGAGAGGGCACAGATGAATTTATCACTAAACTCAAACCTCCAAGCATCCAGTCTTCAGGTGTTGGGATGCTCATTACTGAATGTGAACCTGGTTTGGTAGCTGTGTTCCAGCTGCTCCTGCTCCTTTTCCAGGGGGGTTGCTGACTCCTGGGTCTCTCCCCAGAGCAAGAGGCTCCGGTGAGCTGTGTGTGCATCAGCCCAGATGGCCGCAGAATCTTGTGCACGACGGCTGCTGGGTATCTGGGCTACCTGGATCTCCAGTCCTGGGACTCCAACACCCTCATGCGCTCTCATGAGGCCTCTGTTCTGGCGTTCTCCATGGAGGGGGTTCAGAAGCGGATGGCAACGGTGTCTCAGGACAGCACCATCCGGGTTTGGGACCTTGTTTCCATGCAGCAGGTGGGTCAGATGAGACTTGGAAGATGTCTTGTATGTATTAATAGTCTCCCTGGTCTATGTTTGGTCCAGTTACCAAAGTTCCACAGTTCAAGAGCCCTTAAATGTCCTCCCTGGAGCATAGGGGGCATGGGCAAGAAATATTCTGAAAGAATGGAATTCTGAGAAGTTTAGCTTAATGCATAGTTTGGCCTTAGCTCCTGAAGGTTTTGTTAAACAACAGTATTTCCATTTCCTCCATCTTTTGAATCCCAGACAGGTTTGGGTCGGAAGGCACCTTAAAGCTCATCCACTTCCAACCCCTGCCATGGGCAGGGACACCTTTCACTAGACCAGGTTGCTCCAAGCTCCATCCAACCTGGCCTTGAACACTGCCAGGGATGGGACAGACACAGCTTCTCTGGGCACCCTGTGCTAGCGCCTCAGCACCCTCACAGGGAACAACTTCTGCCTAAGAGCTCATCTCAATCTCCCCTCTGTCAGGTTAAAGCCATTCCCCCTTGTCCTGTCCCTACAGGCCCTTGTCCAAAGCCCAGATTTCATGTAGAATACTGCTTTTTAACAAGGCATAATAACCTAGGGTTTTATCTAAATGCCCACAATTCCAAGACTTTACTGGGCTTCGGATCCATCCAGGCAGGACCAGATTTCTGTTGTAAGACATGCTTAGGGTGGAGGTCTGAGGCTGTTTAGTTGAGCTTTATCCAGCTTCATGCCTGTCATGTGTCTCTTCCCCACAGCTGTACGACTTCACAGCTGCAGAGGGAATGCCATGTGCTGTGGCCTTTCACCCTACCCAGCAGATGGTGGCCTGTGGCTTTGACAACGGAATGGTGTGGACCTTCAGCCTGGCCACCTCCAGTCTCCTGGTGGAGCACAAGTAAGGGCTGTCCTGGCCAGAGCCACAGTGATAATCATGGAGGTGGGAAAGGTGCTTTTCTTGGGCTTGACAATGCTCATGTCCCAGCTGAGTGGTGTTCAGGCAGAGGTGACCTTCTCTGGGTGAGAGAAGTCCAACCTGGGAAGGCTCTGAGGGCTTTCTTTGTGACTTCCGAGTGGACAGTTGGCCCGCAGTAGGACAAGCTTGTCCTCGAGGGCAGCTGAACAGGGAGCCCTTGCAAGCCGCAACATAGGAAGCAGAGGATGCTCCAGAGGGAGAGGGAGCACATCCCATGGACAGCTGGAGTGCTGCTGAGCTTGCTGCTCAGTTTTCCATAAAGTTTGAGTGTTGATTGCCCTGGGCTGCTGCAGGCATGAGCGTGGTGGGGTCCTGCCCCTGATTGCTTTGTTCTCCTGGGTTCTTCACCATGCCGCACTCAACATTACTCCTGTTTTCTGGCGGTTGGTTGGTTGGTTCTTTCACCTCCCCTGTTTTATGTTTTCCACCTCCTTTCAGACAGCACCACGCTGTTATCACTGGGCTGACCTTCTCTCCAGATGGCAATTTCATGTTCAGCTCCTGTTTGCAGGGAAGTCTGGCTCTTTACAGCTGCATGGCACAGAAAAGCCACGTCTTGCGAGTCCTGGGTAAGACTCTGGGGCTGTGGGTTTCTTTTCTCCCTTTATGAGCACCAAAACCAAACCTGACTCGGAGAGCTTTTCTGATGAATCTTCTGCGCTGTGACATTTGTGTCAATGTGTGAGCAAACCCTTGTGACTGCCAACCCTTCCCTACCCCTCCTGATTCAAACACTCGCCACTTGTTTGGCATTACGATTTTGTGAACAAGCTGGAATCACAGAGACTTATTCATGCCCAAGCCCTGAATCATTCCATCCTGTGGATGTGCAGTTTGGTTAAACTGGATCATTTCCCTAATCCTGCCTCCAGCTGTGCCAATGATCAGAGAAGGTGGAGAGCTCCAGGCAGGGGAAGCAGTACAGGTTCAAGGAAGTTTGGAAATGTTAATGTCACGTTTAATGCACCCTTTTGAAATGAGCTGTGGCAGCAGGAGAAGCTTGGGCGGGGAAAGGGAGTTCTGTTATTATACAAAGAGGAGGATCCTGCCCCAGGAAAAGTGTTCTTGAACTGGGTGAGAAGGAATAGGGGCTTGGAGAGATAAATCACTCAAGTTTGGCATCAGTGCTGCAGCTGGACCTTCGTGTGTTGACTCTGCTCTAAACCCCTGTTTGCTGCCTGGCCATCTTCCAGGGGCAGAACAGTGGAGTTTTGGCAGTGGAATAAATACCAAGGATTGCTGTGATTTCAGCGAGTTTTAGGCCTTTGGGTCTTCCTGCCCGCTAGGCTGACATCAGCACAGAGGAGTTTGACACTGACTTCATTTCACACAGGGCTCAGACGCCCAGGCTGCAGCTAAGACCTCGCATTCACAGCTCCTTGTAACGTTGAAAAAGAAACACTAAATTCTATTTTACTCACTTGACTTCGTTCTGCTCTCCTTGAAAACACCACACGTTCAATCAGGCAACAAGCCATGACTCTAGACCTTGGCTTTGAGGTCTGCAACTTTGAGCGTTGCAGATAAAATGTGTGGTATCTTCTGCAACAGAGGTTGCTTCCTTCTGAGGCCATAATGTTAACCCAGGGCTGATTGAGGGGCAGGAGAAGCTGCAGGGCCAGCAGCACCATCACAGGGTGAGCTGGCTTGCAGCGTGGGCTTTGCTTCTCTCTTCACTCTCTGGCTGTGGTCCTCAGGCAATGTGGTGGCCCGGGATGCTGGGAGCAGTCCGGATGCGCTGGTCGTCAGTGGGGACAGCCATCTCCTCGCCTTCGTGGGGCCCTCCAAGTACGTTGTGACTGTGATGGAGGCCTGCTCACTGGACGAGGTACCCAGCGGGCTCCCCTTGTCCTGGGAGAGGGTGGGAGGGCAGCATGGGCTGCAGAGTGCCATGGGCAGGAAAGGCAATTCCCATGGGCTGCATCAGATGAGATGGATCAAGGTTCTTTGGGCACCAGCATGTTGGAGAGGGCCCTTCCTGCACAGCAGACACTTCCTCAGGGTGCTTACAGTGAGGTTGGTTTTCCATTCTGTGAGATAGAAACAACAAAGTCAACCTGCTCCGTGGCAGGGGGTTGGAACTAAATGGTCTTTAAGGTCCCTTCCAACCCAAATCATTCTATGGTTCTAGGAAGGTTTCTTCTCCAGCTTCAATCCCCTCTGGAAAGATAATTTGGAGAAGTGTTATGTAGACTGTCAGCTCCAACTTGTCTTTGTGAGCTGCTCTCTTGCCTGCACCCTGTAGCCCCTCATTAGGGGGGAAGGGAAGGATCTGGGGGGGTTCCATAGACTCGTGCTGGGAGAGCCACGAAAGCAATCCTGAGGCTTCTGCAGTATTTGCTCCAGTATTTGTTCAGTAACTCCTTGTTTGACAGCTACTGAGGGTGGACATCGGCATCCTCGGTTTGAACAGCACAGCCTTGGACTCGGCAGTGGGAGTCTGCTTTGCTCCTGTGTCTCGAGGCGAGCTCCTGGTGGCCACTTCGTCCAATAAAGTCCTTGTGCTTGATGCAAAAACGGGACGACTGGTGCGAGAGGTAGGACACTGAAATTCAGGCACTGAGGTCTCGTGTCACAGAAGGGTTGGGAATGTCATGTCACTGTAGGAGGGGAAATGAGAGAGGAGCTCATCCTGGAGTTCACAGGCTTCAAACAAACATGGGAGTTGGCAAGCCTGTAGCTATCCTGGTGCGGTCACGCTCAGGGTGAGCCTGAGCTTGTCGTTTTCAGTGTTGTTACATTCCCATCTTCTTGCTGAAGCATAAGTAAGGACATGAGCTAGCTCAGTTAATGCTGCTGGTGCTGTTTCTTGTCCTCAGGTGTCTCCTGTGCACAAGCTGTCCTGTTCTTCCTTGGCACTGAGCAAGGACGGGAGATACCTGCTCACTGCTGGTGACAAAGTCATCAAGGTGTGGGACTATCAGATGCACTCCAATATCAACTTCCAGGTACTGCCTGCAAAGGGAGGGAAGGGGGTTGCTGTGGCATTTCTGAACCCCTGGAGAAGAGAGCAGCCAATGCCCTCTGTGGGACTTGGCCCAGTGTCCCTACTTGCGCAGCTGTAGCAGCTCTGCTCTGGAGCCAGGCTGAGAGAGCTGGGCTGGGGCAGACTGGAGAAGAGAAGGCTCCTGAAGGGGAGACCTTAGAGCAGCTCCCAGCTCCTGAAGGGGCTACAAGAAACCTGGAGAGGGGCTTTGGACAAGGGCCTGTAGGGACAGGACAAAGGGGAATGGCTTTAACCTGCCAGAGGGGAGATTGAGATGAGCTTTTAGGCAGAAGTTCTTCCCTGTGAGGGTGCTGAGGCGCTGGCACAGGGTGCCCAGAGAAGCTGTGGCTGCCCCATCCCTGGCAGTGTTCAAGGCCAGGTTAGATGGAGCTTGGAGCAACCTGGTCTAGTGGAAGGTGTCCCTGCCCGTGGCAGGGGGTTGGAACTGAATGAGCTTTAAAGTCCCTTCCCACCCAAACCAGTCTGGGATTCTATGAAATGCAGCCCTACTCCTATTTGTGATAACACTCGGCACCAAGCACAGGCTGGGCTGCCAAAACACCTAGCTTAGTGAGACCCTCTGTGAAGGAGATGTAGGTGTGGCCTCTGTGCTAGGGACAGAGCTGCCCAGAGAAGAAAATGTCTTGCCCAGTGTTCCAATAGCTATTGAGAGCTAGTTTTAGATCTTGGGGGTTTTCAGCTCCTGCTTGCTTCTCCAGATGAGTGTGAGGATGGTCAATCCTAGGTTCAACCCTAGGTCTGAGCACTGCAGGTGTACTGCTGGCCTCTGAGAGGGTCTGCTGAGGGGTGTAGACACTGGCTGTGAGGGCAGGGAGTGAAGTAACCACCACGCTGATAGGACAGGCATAGGCTGAAGTTCAGTGTGTGTTCTCTCCCAGGTGTACATCGGGCACTCAGAGCCAGTGCGCCAGGTTGCCTTCACCCCAGACCAGCGGCATGTCATCAGTGTTGGAGATGCCATCTTCCTATGGGATTTACTAGCTCTGCCTGAGGAGAGGTCACCACCTGCTGGGTAAGTGCTCGGTGTTGGGCAGAGCCTTCCTCTTCTCCCCTTACTCCCCTGCCCCACCCTCGCTTGGTGTAATGCCACTCTCCTGCCTTTTCCAGGCTTTGTTTCTCTGAGCCTGTTCCACTGCTGGGACCGGGTGAGTTTGCCTCCTCCCATGAATTGACACTGGCAGCTCTTCCACCACTGCTCGTGATGGCAGAGGCTAGGGGTTGGGGTTCTTTGGTTCCTTCCCTTAGGGATTTACATAGCAGCAGGGTGGGGAGGGGGGTAACCAGTTAGTTAGGCCCAGAGGATGGTCTCTAACTAGCACCTCTCAGTAGGAGTCTGCCAGGGAGGGGATGTTCTAAGCAGAGCTGCTCTGGGTTTTCTGTTAGGTCTTTCAGCTTTTGCCTTCTGTCTTTCCCTGCCTCAATCTCTTCTGTCTTTTTTCCTGCCCTCATTGTTCCCCTCCCTCTTTCCATCCCTCTCTTTAGTGACATGTTTTAGTGGCCGTCTTGGCAGTCTTGGGGTAAAGGTTGGACTTGATCTTAAAGGTCTTTTCCAACATAGTTGATTCTATGATTCTTCTTTGAAGGGAAGAGGAACAATGGCTTCTCTCATGTAGGAGGAAGCTGGAGAAACGAGCTTGGAGGTATCATCATTGATCAACACAAGAGGATGAGGGAATCAGGGATGAAGGAAATAGTACACACCCTTTTATTTTCACAGAAGGCAGCTCTGAGAAGCTGAAGGATGCCTCTGAGACGCCTCGGCAGGCAGTGCCTCTTCCACTGCTGTCATCACCACCGTGTCTGGATATCAGCTCTGTCCACCAAGCAGGATGTCAAAGTAAGAAGAGCTGCTTGCAGGAAAGGGGAAAACCAATCTTGTTTTAGAAAAAACTCCTTGTGTAGGAGCAGTATCCTTGGAGCCATCCCTGCCTCAATCCCCTTCCTGCAGACTGACAGACCAGGCTGTGTTTTCCTTTCCCTAAGCTGGATAAAGCCAGCCATAGGTGTTGGGCTTCAGCACTGCTTTATCTTCTGCTTGCCTCCATGCACTAAGCTGCTGGCACAGCTTCTCTGAGGGCTACAGTAAATACCTTGTTGGACATACCCAGTAGAAAATGTCTGCTTTGCCCTCCACCTGAACAGATGGACTGTTACACATAGGAGGAAGATGACACTGGCAGAAATCAAAGGGTCGGTCACACATGAAGCAGTCCTGAAGGACACGGTGGCTCTCTCCTCCCACCAGGTATCTTCTCAGAGTCAGACAAAGAGGAGGAAGCAGATCTGCCAGGCAGCAGCAGGATGGTGGTGAATGGAGACAAAGATGCGTCGGTCCTTGTGGTGGGGCCAGTGAGGAATGAGGAGTTCATTGTGGTGAGGCCCAAAGAGAGGCAGGAGAGCTCGAGGTCTCCTGGAATATCTGCAAGTGGTAAGTCAGGGGTATTGCCATCTTGTACAGAGCATGACCCCTTTGGGACACAGTACGCACAGGCAGCTTGGCCTACCCCTGAAAAATAAAGGGCATTATTATGATACAGATAGACCCGGACACATGCTCAGTTATGGGGTGAAGGGCAGCAACTCTGGGACCCTCCCTTTGCGTGTGATTTACCAAGGGGAGTCGGTATTGAGAGAGGCTCACACTAGTCCCCAAGACTTCTTGTTTATTCTGGCTCTTTCCCTGCTATTGCTTCTAGGCACACCAGAAGCACCTGTTCAGCTTGGAGCCAATACCATCTCTAAGTGGCATGTTCTGTTAAAGCTCCCCATGTCTCTATTAATAGATGTACAGCCTCAAAGCTGCAGCAGTTGGTGGAGAGCTGCCAAAGCAAGCAGAAGCTGTTGGAAAGCTTCAACACAAAACTGTGCCTCTGCTGCTTCTGTCAAGGATGTCTTTCTAGCTGAGAGCCTTATGCTTTCACAGCGATGCCCAGGGGACACAGCATGGATGCCCAGAGGCTGGTTGCGGTGTGGTGTGGCTGAGCAGGGTGATGGGTGGCGATGGAGGTTCCTCATTCACTCCTGGAAAGCTGGTGCTTTTCCTACAGCCAGTTATGTAGGAGCACATCCAATGCTGCAGTCTTATTTTTGCCTTGTGCGTGTGTATGCACACACACAGAATCCCAGACTGGTTCAGGTTGGAGGGACCTTAAAGCTCATCCAGTTCCAACCCCCTGCCATAGGTGGGGACACCTTCCATTACACCAGGCTGCTCCAAGCCCCATTCAACCTGGCCTTGAAGACTGCTGGGGATGGGGTAGCCACATTTTTTCTGGGCACCCTGTGCCAGCGCCTCAGCACCCTCACAGGGAAGAACTTCTGCCTAAGAGCTCATCTCAATCTCCCCTCTGGCAGGTTAAAGCCATTCCCTTGTCCTGTCCCTACAGGCCCTTGTCCATATCCTCTCTCCAGGTTTCCTGCAGCCCCTTCAGGAGCTGGGAGCTGCTCTAAGGTCTCCCCTTCAGGAGCCTTCTCTTCTCCAGGCTGCCCCAGCCCAGCTCTCATCCTGGCTCCAGAGCAGAGCTGCTCCAGCCCTTGCAGCATCTCCATGGCCTCCTCTGGACTCGCTCCAACAGCTCCATGTCCCTCTTGCGCTGTTGCCCCAGAGCCGGATCAGGGCTGCAGGGGGGGTCTCTCTCCAGAGCGCAGCAGAGGGGAGAATCCCCTTCCTCAACTGCTGCTCATGCTCTGGGGATGCAGCCCAGCACACGGGGGTGTTCTGGGCTCAAGCTCTCAGTGAAGCCAGGTCATAGGAAGCTGCTCATTAACCAACACCCCCAAGTCTTTCTCCTCAGGGCTGCTGCATCCAGTCTCCCCCAGCCTGTGTTTGTGTTTGGGTACACACACAGCATGTGAGCAGCTCACAAGCCACAGCCCAGGTGCTGCTCCCAAACAGTTCTTGAAAGCAGCATCCCAGAGGTAACAACCGTTTCCTTCTCTGTGTGGCAGAACCCAGAAAGGAGGCCACAGGCCCCAAGCCCCAGTGCTCCGTGCGCCCAGATTCCTACCGGCATTTCACTCCTCAATTCAAGGCATCAGTGCTCCCCAAGGTGAGAATTGTACCTGGGCAGGTGGTGAATGCTCATTTTGGGGCTGGGATAGGTGCATTTTCCAAACAAGTTCTGTTTCATTCTGTTTGAAAGCAGTTTGTGAAATGTACTCCTGGGCCTGATGCTCTATTACAAACTCCTCACGTTAGTTACCTTTTCTCCTCTACATGTGGCTTTTTCCATATTAGTGGAAAGTGAGTTGTGATCAACTCTTTTTCCGTTCAGCAAATCTGCATACATTTTTATTCCAAACAAATGCAAATGGCATGTGCTATTGAAAGGGAAAGACGAATGAGCAGTGGAGTGATTCATCTCACACCCGTGTTTGCGAGCAGATGCGTTGGCAGAGCAGGCTGGGGAGGCAACCATTGAGTGTGGGGAGGATGGACAAAGCCCAGCTCTGGCTCCATGAACAGAGCAATAATAAACCAGCGACTCAACCTTTTCCTAAGCTCTCAGCTGTTCACTGTGCTCCTCTGTCCCTCTACTCAGCAGCATTCCCCTCCCCACTGTCTACATCCCCAAGTGAGCAAAACCCACCACACTCTTTCCCAGCAGGATTAGCAGCTGCTGATCAGTTGCTGCCAGCCTGGTTTGTGCCTCATGTCAAAGCATCTGTGCCTGGTTTTGCTGGTGTAGTCTCCCTTTTGTATGTGTAAGTGTGCTTTGGTACTCATCTGTTGATGTGTTGAACCTGAGTGCTGTGAGTGTTGGCATGAATTTGGGTGTTGTGTGCAGGATGACGTGTGTGTGTGTGTGTGTGCTTGCACTCAGGCTTTTTCTCATGTGGGTGTTGAATGCACCTGCCTGGGCCATTCCTCTAGAGCTTATTTTAAACCAATGTCTATTTTTCTTGCAGAGTTTCTTACCTCCTCCAGCTGGCAGTGAGGTCTTGAAGCTGAAAGCAGTGATTGGCTACAATGGGAATGGCAGAGGGAATATGGTGTGGAACCCGGACACAGGTACACCAGGAAGGCTCTGGAGGGGCGGGAGATGTATGTACTGAGCCAGGTTATGATCTTCTAGCTTTTGGGTTGGGATCTTTGCTTTAACACAGGGGTTCTTTGCATTGGTAAAATGCAGTAACAGGATTGGAACTGAATGATCTTTAAGGTCCCTTCCAACTCAAACCAGTCTGTGAAACACTGGCACAGGTTGCCCAGAGAGGTGGTGGATGCACAGTCCCTGAGGTGTTCAGGGTCAGGCTGGATGTGGTTCTGGGCAATCTGATCTAGTTGAAGATGTCCCTGCTCATTGCAGGGGGGTTGGACTAGGTGACCTTTGAAAGTCCCTTCCAACCCAAACTGTTCTAAGATTCTATGATTCTGATTCTGCTTTGTTAGGCCTGGAGAAGGGGAGACCTTATTGCAGCCTTTTAATACCTTGAGGGAGCCCACAAGAAATCTGGAGAGGTCCTTTTTACAAGGACATGTAGTGGCAGGACAATGGGGAATGGATTCAAGTTAAACAAGGGTATACTTAGACTTTATCTTAGGCAGAAGTCTTTCCCTGTGAGGGTGCTGAGGCGCTGGCACAGGGTGCCCAGAGAAGCTGTGGCTGCCCCATCCCTGGCAGTGTTCAAGGCCAGGTTGGACAGGGCTTGGAGCAGCCTGGTCTAGTGGAAGATGTCCCTGCCCATGGCAGGGGGTTGGAACTGGGTGAGCTTTAAGGTCCCTTCCAGCCCAAACCAATCTGGGATTCTTTGCTACTGGCAAATGTCAACTGGAACAGGCAGGTCAGGCTTCAGCTGTTGAGTGGATAGAGCAGAAAGGAAAGCTTTCACCGATACCATCTTTCCTCCTTCCTGTAGGCTGGAGGGATGCCCAGCGGCTTTGCTCAGGTTAGGGAAAGGGAGATTTTACTCCACTCCCAACCTGATGGGCAGGATGCTGACATGAAGTGTAGGAGAATCAGCTTTTAACTCTTACCAAAACCCAGAATTTAACTGAATTGTGAGGTAGGTGGGTGCTGTATGTGAAGCCTTTACGTGGAAACATCCCATTTCCTCCTTCTCCACAAGGCTTCTTTGCCTACACCTGTGGCTGCATCATCGTGGTGGAAGACCTGCACTCGGGATCACAGAATCATTGGCTTGGCCACGCAGAGGAGATCTCCACACTCGCTGTCAGCCATGATGCCCAGGTAGGAGAAACTTCTGCTGCCCCAGGCTGGGTTTTGTCCATGTCACTTTGGGATAATGGAATGTTACAGGCTAAAAGCCTGTTTGTCTGTTCCTCCTTCTGTGCGGAGACCTGGGCTTATGGAAATGCAATAAGTGTTTTCATAGAATCATAGAATCAACCAGGTGGGAAAAGACCTTGAAGATCATCATGTCCAGCCATTCCCCAGCACTGCCAAGGCCACCACTAAACCATGTCACTTCATTTACATGGTTTTTGAACACTTCCAGGGATGATGATTCCACCACTTTCCTGGGAAGCCTGTTCCAGTATTGGAGCCTCATCCATTGCACTGGCTCAGTGTGACATTAAAGGCTGCTCCTTCCCACCTGGTGATGGTCCATTCCCTCCTGCCATCAGCTGATGGTTGTTCTCACAGGATTTTCCGTGTGCCAAACATCACTTTAATTTGAGACTAATCGTTTCTAAGACTAACGAAGTATCTCTAATTACTTACCAAGGTCCCGGTGACAACATATTGTTCTGTTAGGTTCTTGCCTCTGCCTCAGGAAAGAGGAATGGAGACTCTCATTGTCAGATCTGCATCTGGAACATCCCAGATGGGCTTTGCACAGCAAGTCTCTTCCACCATGAGACCCAAGTGCAAGCCATGGCATTCTCTCAGGATGATCGATTCCTTGTCACCCTCGGTGAGTACACCCATAACATGGGGTGTGGGGCACCCTACAGCAGACATCTCATGGGAAGGTGATGCTATAACTGTGCAAGACCATGACACACGTACCAGGCTTGTGGCTATGAAGCTATTTCTTGGTAGCCTTGGGGCAATGGATGATGTAGCATGTAATACTGGAGGTGATCTTGGATCTTTGTGGGAGTGACCACCTGCAAAGGCACTTTTTCCAGCTAAGTGTGGTCCAGGACACTGTCACCAGTGTTTCAAGAGGAAGCATGCATCCTGTGCGTGCATATGGAGCTTCCTCAGCTCCCCTTCAGTCCTTCCTCATTGCCCCAGCTAGCTTGTTTTTCTTCAAGTTACAGCTTTCTTCTGGCTCACAAGTGCTTGTTAAACCTGTATAAATAGTTTCCAGTTACTATATATAGTGTCCAGAGGGAAAAGCCTTCTTCTGGACTTACTGCTGCTTAGGTGGCATTGCATAGAAGTAGCCAGGCTTCAAACTGTGAGCCTCCTGCCAGGCAGCAGTGCCAGCACAAGATGGACACTCAAGCTGTCTGTTTAGTTTAGGCAGGGGACATTTAAAAGACAAATATGCAATTAGTAAGCTCTTGTTTTGCATGAGAGAGGACCTGTGGAGCAGGCAACAGGCTCACTCTGGGCTGGTGAGTCTGCCCTTGGAACAAAGCAGCCTTTGCTGGAGAGAAAGGGCTTTGTGCTTTCCATGGAGCAGCATGGGAGAGCAGCCTTGTCCTCCAGCTCCCATCTGGGCTGCAGAGGAGAGAAAAGCTGGGAGTCTCCACTAAGCTTGTGGAGCTTGAGCAAGGCAGCAAGAGAGCACTGTGCTCTGGAGCCATCTGGGGGCTGGGGATGTTTGCTATCACCAAGGCTGGTGCCTTCTGCCACCTAGATACAGTGGCTTCCATTCAGGTCAGCTTCCATCTCAGCTGTGACCTCAGCAGAGATGACATCCCTTTCTGATTTCCAGACTTTTGTTAGCCCTGACTGCACAGTACCACTGAAAGGCTTGTGTGGAGCACACATGAGGTGTGCAGTAGCTCATGAGGATGCAGAAACAGCAGGAAACCTGCTCTGTCTGTGAAATCCTTACTGAGTGCTGGCTGCAGACCCTCTGCTGGGCCAGATTTGCTACAACCTCCACTGTGAAGTGTGATAGTTGTATCTGTCCTCAACTTGGATAAGGACCCATCACATTGTGCAGCTTTTGCTGAGTGCTCAAGGAGCTGTGTCCACTCCTGGGACAGTGTTTGCAGCAGTCATCTCTGAACAACAGGACAAGGGAGTGACACAGCTGATGCAGGAGCACAGTGCACATGCTGTGAGCAGCCTGAGGCTGCAGAATTTCCTCCTACTCTCTTTCATGTTCTACCTAGGGGACTACAGCGATCAAACCATTGCTCTGTGGAATACCTACACTTATGAACTCATGTGGTCAACTTGTATCTCAGAGCCAGTCCATGATGTGGCTTTTAGTCCTTTTTCTCACAGAGAACTGGCCTGTGTAGGGAAGGGAGCTGTGATGTTCTGGCTGCTGGAGCAGCAGGGAGCTGACGTCCATCTCAAGGTAAACCTCAGTTTTACCTTCTTTTATAATTCCTGATCACAGAATCATAAAATAGTTTGAGTTGGAAGGGAACTTAAGATCATCTAGTTCCAAGCCCCCTGTCATGGTTGGAACTAGACCAGGTTGCTCCAAGCCCCGTCCAGCCTGGCCTTGAACACTGCCAGGGATGGAGCGTTTACTACCTCTGACTTCTTTCCCAAGCCCCTCATGAGTGTGATGGAGGCTCTACCCCCAGAGTCTGTGAGAACTGATGATTTCTCTTAAGGAGATGATGTCGGCTAGTCATGAGTGGCTTTCAGTTATATTTGAGTTATATAATACACGAATTTAGGAGAGGAGGAGGGTTATTTTACCTGATGTAGGTAAGCACCATATTCTCTCTGATGTTGTATGTGCTCCTGCAGGTTCATCGTGCCCCTGCCCCGGATGTGCTGGGGCCAGTGGAGCTGACCTCTCTCTGTTACGGTGCCGATGCTCTTCTTTATAGTGGGACCAACTCGGGCCAGATCTGTGTGTGGGACACTGAGACTAATTGCTGCTTCATGACATGGGAGGCCGACGAGGGTGAGATCGGTGGGTGCAGGTGGCCTGGGCATCTCTTGGGGCTGTAACAAGGAAAGAAGCATGGAGCTTGCAGTCCCCTAATTTCAGCTGTGCTTGGAAAATGAGTTTGCTGTGTCAGATGCAGGATGCATGGGGTGGCGATGGCTCTGTGGCCTGGGTTTCCTCAGGGTCCTGGGTTTCCTGGGGGGTTCACCTCTAGTCTGTAAAACCAGTGTCCTGCCTGAATGAATCGGTGGCCTGGCTCTGAGGAGCACATGGTGGGTGATGGCTGGGAGCAGTGGATATTCACAGGTGCCCTTTGTCCTCCCCATGGTCTCCCAGGTGTGCTGGTGTGTCAGCACAACAGGCTGCTGAGCGGCAGCAACACGAAACGCATCCGCCTGTGGGCAGTGGCCGCTGTGCAGGAGCTGAGGCTGAAAGGTCCCGATGCCAGGTAGGAGGTGGTGGCCCTTGTGCCTGTCTCACCATGCTCTCAAGATGCTCTTCCCCTCATCCAGCAGCTCCCTGCGCCTGTCTGAGAGGTGGCTTTTCATGGACAGACTTCAGCTCTGCCTGCAACCACGCTACTCCTGTTGCTCTTCATCCTTAGCTTTTCCTGTCCATGCTGTGACTACTGATGCTTTCTCTCTGGATCTTTTTACTGAACTTTTGCCACAGGTAGCTGAACTCTCTTAATACTGGAAATGGGTGGAGTTTGGCATGCCTGAAGTTTGTGTCAGTGATTTGTAGCAATCCCTGGTGAAATAGGAACTGGGGAAGATACGCTGCCTCTCTTTCTTCTCTCGCACTGCTGCATCCCCTATTATTTTTTTTCTTTCCTTTCCTTTTTTTTTCCTGCCCTCTCTCCCTGCCCTCTCTCCCTGCCCTCTCTCCCTGCCCTCTCTCCCTGCCCTCTCTCCCTGCCCTCTCTCCCTGCCCTCTCTCCCTGCCCTCTCTCCCTGCCCTCTCTCCCTGCCCTCTCTCCCTGCCCTCTCTCCCTGCCCTCTCTCCCTGCCCTCTCTCCCTGCCCTCTCTCCCTGCCCTCTCTCCCTGCCCTCTCTCCCTGCCCTCTCTCCCTGCCCTCTCTCCCTGCCCTCTCTCCCTGCCCTCTCTCCCTGCCCTCTCTCCCTGCCCTCTCTCCCTCCCCTCTCTCCCTCCCCTCTCTCCCTCCCCTCTCTCCCTCCCCTCTCTCCCTCCCCTCTCTCCCTCCCCTCTCTCCCTCCCCTCTCTCCCTCCCCTCTCTCCCTCCCCTCTTCTTTTATCTTTCCTATAAAAGATGGTTGTAGTGCAAATGCAAGAGTAGTCACTGTTAATGTAGAGGAGCCCCTCACTGAACCATTTGCCTGCAAACACATGACTGGGCTCACTGGAAAGTTGTATTTAAAGGAGGCAGAGTGGCCATTCCAACATTTGAGCCCATCCTTCTCACATCCTCATTTTCTCCAGCTCTGACTTGGTCCTGCTAGAACATGAGATCCCCCTCGACGGGACAATAGTCAGTGCAGCCTTTGATGACTCTCTGGAAATGGGAATTGTGGGCACCACGGCAGGAACCCTATGGTATATCAACTGGACAGAGAGCACGAGCATCCGACTGATCAGCGGCCACAAGAACAAGGTTAGAGGTGGTTTGCCCCACAGAGCACCAAGTGCTGTGTGTGCTGTCCGTGTCCTGGGAAGCACGTGTGGGCTGCAGCAGCACTCCCTGGTCTAGCCATTGGAGAGGTCAGGGAGCTGCAGGGCTGATGGGAATTGTGCACACTGAGGAGTCCAACCTGAAGAAGTCTGAGCTCATCCACTCATCCTCAGCGTTCAACAGCCTCAGGCTGGGAGCAGCTGTGGGCCTTTCTGCTGGAGCACAAGGATGCAGTTTGCAATCACAAAGGCTTCATTATTGAGTACTGCAGTTTCTGTTTGCCAGCTGGACATCCATAGTGAATAACATTTGCTTTGCCAAAACCAAAAAATAATCCAAACCCAGGTGAAGAATGACTGTTTGGACTTTTGCTGTCACTTTGCGGTATCGTTATGCTCTATAAAAAAGGGTTCAGATAGTAGAAGGGAAGGTATTTTATGCAGACCTATGCTGCACAGTGCCTGGTCCCACCTTTGGGGTTAGGTTTAGTAATTTATATTACAAGCTTAGCTATCAGCCCAGAATTTAAGTGCAAAACCAAATCACCCACCTCTCTTTGCCTTTGGGGCTTCTTGGCTGATGCTTCCCATGGGAGAGGTCCTGGGGAGGGGGGATGAGAGGGGGAGAGGAGCATCTGTAGAACCCTGTTCTCCATCTTGTTTCTTGCTGCAGGTGACTGAGGTGTGCTTCAGTCCTGATGAGACTCACTGCACAACGTGCGGGGAGGATGGCAGCGTGAGGATCTGGTCTCTGGGCAGCATGGAGCTGGTGGTACAGTTCCAAGTGCTCAACCAGGTAACTGTGGTACATCAATCTCTTCCTCCTGGCAGAGGACACAGGAGGAGGGAATCCTTGCTTGGGGTTACAAGTACTGTTAAGTCCTCACAGAGGAGATAAAGCTGGGGAAATACCTGTAGGTGGAGCTTGTAGTGCACTGGACTGCACGATCCTGCTGTCCTCACTGTGTCATCAGGTCTCTGCCCTGGTTCCTTTGCAGAGCTGCCAGTGCCTGGCCTGGAAGCCTCATCCTGTTGTTGCATGGGGAGCTGAGAACCAGCACGTAGTGGCAGGGTACAGTGATGGCACCATCCGTGTGTTCAGCATTTCCAGGACAGAGATGGAGCTCAAAATGCAACCCCATGCCGTTGCACTAACCGCGATTGCATACTCCACAGACGGTGAGGCTGCCTCTTGCACAAGTGTGGAACATGGCTTGGTTGTGCCTGAGTTACCCTGACCTTCAAGTGCTCTGCACACCATCAACCTGCCCAAAAACCTGGGGCCAGGGAGATCCAGGGGATTTGTATCAGTGAGTTTTGGTAGCTCTGCCAGCTGAGCATGTGGTAAATGAGACACGGGAGGTATACTGGCAATGGTGTAGCAAAGAGATTTGGGTACAACAAATGCGCCTTTGTCCTCTTCCTTATGATCTACAGTGGCTCTTCTTCAGTGTCTAAGAACCGTCTCTGAGACATCTCATCATACCCAGCCCTGACTCAGTTGTTCCCAGCCTTTCACAGTGTTTTGGGACACTGGTATCCATGATCTCAGACCTTGCTCCTATGAGCTTTTTCTTCTCCTACAAGAAGTGTCACGCTCTTTTTCTCTCTCTGCCCACAGGAGAAATGATCTTATCGGGCGGCAAGGACGGACTCGTGGCCGTCAGCAGCCCTCGGACTGGAATGACCATCCACGTCCTGGCTGACCACAAAGGCTCCCCCATCACTGCTCTGCAGTGCACCATGAAGCAGGTGAGACCTCACCTTTGCCCTGGCCCTGTGCAGCAGCAAGTCCTAGTGGGTCACTGCACAGCCATGTCAGTCAGTGAGTCTGCTTCTTTGTCCCTTGCTTTTCCTCTTCAGGCCACCAACCCCTCCAACAGCTTCTGTTCAGTTTTTCTGTCTCTGTACTGCTCCTCTTTGGAGCTGGGAAGAATTGGCTGTGCAGCAGTGTGATGGTTTTAGCATCTCCTTTGTCCTCCTCTTCATGGGGAGTCTTCTTCCTTTGTGCAGTGGAAATGACAACAATTTTGCCTAAGTTCTTAGGCTTTAAAATCATCCACACTGCAAGGCTGGGCTCCCTGGGAAGTCTAGACTTGGGAGATCCTCCTCAGTTTTAGGAAAGGACGTTGTTAGGGGACACACAGTATCAGCAAGGACTCCCCTATGACATGAGCAGGTCCAGAGGGCATCCCAGGGAAGAGATCCATGTTGTTCAGGCCGGGCACTCTGCCTCCTCCAGCAGCCTCTTCTGCTGGGGCTTTCAGCCCGGAGCATGCTGCTGGTTCCTACACCACAGCCTCATTCTCCTGTTGTATTCCAGGGGACTTTAAGCACTGCCCAAATGGAAGTGAATTCACCCCCTGCGGCATAAGGCCTATGTTCCCACCAGCTCCTGCCCCACACTCACTCTGGTGGCAGCTTCTGGACTAAACTTAAAGCTTAAACTCACAGCACTGTGCTCATCTTCCGCAGTACCAGGACTTTGGGGTGGAAGGAGGTGAGCTCTGGCTGGCCACCAGCTTGGACCGGCGGGTCAGCATCTGGGCCTCCGACTGGCTGAAAGATAAATGTGAGCTCCTTGACTGGCTCAGCTTCCCTGCTCCTGCCAGCCCCAAGGTGAGTGCGCCACTGCCAGCCTCTGCCTGCTCATGGCACCAGTTTGGTGGCGCAGGTCTCAGCACCAGCGAGCTGGAGAAGGAGTGCCTCAAGGCTCTGAGCAGGATGGGGCCAAAGAGGGAGGGTGAACTTCATTAGTCATAGAATGATAGAGTGGTTTGGGTTGGAAGGGACCTTAAAGCTCATCCAGTTCCAAACCCCTGCCATGGGCAGGGACACCTTCCACTAGACCAGGTTGCTGCAAGCCCCATCCAACCTGGCCTTGAACACTGCCAGGGATGGGGCAGCCACAGCTTCTCTGGGCAACCTGTGCCAGCGCCTCAGCACCCTCACAGGGAAGGGCTTCTTCCTTATCATTTTAGTCACCTTCGTTAGTTCTGCTGTATCTTGGCGATGCACTTTCTTGTCTATTGAAGAGCAGTGGGAATTGGAGCAGTGCCTGACTTCTGAGAAGCACTGACTTTGTAAGCATGAGGAGTCAAAAACTGCATGTGCAAAGAGCTAACACCCCTGTGCTGAGCAGAACAGAGCACAGGCAGCAGTGAGCACAGCACCCAGGAGAGACACCTCATTAGGAGCATGCTGCTGACTTTGACACTCCCAAAGAGCATGAATACTCAGAGCCAGGAGCCCAGGGACTGATTCATAAACCAAGTACCCAGCCTTGTCTGTCTGTGATGCTTTGCAGAACCCTTTGGCTTCAACCCAGGTGTGAGATTTGGGCAGCAGAACACTTGCTAGAAAGAGAGGAGGGTGTGTATCAGATGTGGAGATGATCCCTTGTTCCCAAAACACTGGTTTTCCTCTCCATGAAAGAAGCTCACTACAGATCTCCCCACGGTGAACAGGGAAAGGGCTGATCTTGCATCTGCTACTAAAGATCTATCTTATGGGCCCTATTTTCTTGTGTTAAACTGATCCATTACCCAATCCCACCTTCAAACCCATGTGGTAATATTATTGGTAATAATACCTTGATGGAAATTCAGCCCTCCTGTGTCCCACTCCTACAACAGTAAACAATTTGCTTTAGGTTTTTGTGGCAGTGTGTGGTTGCTCCTTGCTTTACCATGAGCATGTCTGAGATGGCAATGCACAAGGGAGGAAACAGCCTCCAGCATACTGATTTCATACGGCTCAGACACCACAGCCCCAGGACCGGTGTCCTCATGCTCTCCTTTTGACCCCCACTATGTTGGGTCAGGCTAGAGAAGCTGGCCTCAGTTCTGTTCCCTTTGGTTTCCCTCACCAGGGTCTGGACACCCTTCCACCCAGCCTAGCCGCATTCTGCCCATGGGAACACGGTACCCTGGTCTACGTCGGCTTTGGGAGGCAGAAGGAAGCCTTGTTTTACAGTCTGCACAAGAAACAGGTACTTGTGCCCTGCCGGGGCAGTTCGGGTACTCAGCCGCTGCGAGGCCATGGCTGCATGGAATGGAGTGCAGTGATGGGGAGAGGCAGCACTGCCCTGTGTGTAAAGCCATGCCTCAAGGTGTGAGGTGGGCCCAGGCAAGCGGCTGCTCAGGACAACAGCTTTTCATCTCAGACCCTCCAGGGGCCCTGGTCTGGGCAGGCTGCCAGCCCCACTGCTGCCTTTCCATCCCAGTGGAGGGGAAGGCATTTGCTTTCAGGAGCACCAAAACTCTAAATCTTTGAGTCAAGTCTCCTCTGGAAAGTCAATGCCTTTGGCAGGTTTCCGAGCCCTGAGAGGTGCTGTGCATCTGTCAGCCTCCCCTCTGAGAGGAGCCCTTTGCCCTCCTAACAACCATCACTGCAGCAGCTCTGGGCACCCGTCTTCTTTCTGAGGTGCTGTTTCTTTTGCTGGAGCGTAGGTAGTCATGAAGATCCCCTTGCCATACTTTGCCACGTCGCTCAGCCTGTCTCCTGCAGCACGCTTCATGGCTGTTGGCTTTGGGGGTGAGTACCGGAGGGTGCTGTGGGCTCTGCTGCTCAGGCTACCTTTTGGGGGAGGGATGTCCCCTTCTTCCTGTAAGTGGGGGGAAACCAAGTGTCCTCTTCCCTTTAAACAAGCAGCCCCTATCCTCAGAGCTGGGAGCTGTGGTCCTGGGCAGGGTATGCACTGAGCAAGGAGAAAGCTCTGGGCGACTCATAGGTCAGAAATGAGATGCATGAGCTCAGTCCTGTTTGTCAACGAGAAGGGTTTGTCACTTGAATGATGACTTGGGGTTAGGAGCTGTCTTTATCTCTGGCTGTGTGAGCTACAGCCCAGGAGGCAGAAGGGACTTACCCACAGCCAATTTGGGACAGTTGGCACCCTGCTGCTCTGAAGGGCACCTTGCCCCTATAGCTGTTTGTACCTGCCTGAGGAGGCAGCACATGTCCATCCCGCGCTGAGCTCCATCCCTGCCCCAGAGCTGTGGGGCACCTGCTGAGCCCGGGGCCGGCTGCTTCAGGGGGCTGTGAGCTAGCAGAGCTGCACCAGTGTGTGCTGCCATACCTATCACTGCCCTCGGACAGCCTGACCCACAGCAGGGAGCTGTGCTGACAGGCTCTCTCCCTATTACCAGCCAGTAGTTGCCTACTCGCCTCAGCAGGAACCTGCCCCTGCCTCTCACCTGGGTGCCTGTCAGCTTAGCCCGGGGGCGATGGAACGTTGCTCCTCCTCTGGGCTAACCTCTGCTCTTCCCACAGCCCGACTGCTGCGGCTGCTGCGCTGCCCCGGTGAGGCGCAGGACTATGGCGGCCACGACGACACCGTCCACAGCTGCTGCTTCTCCCCCTCGGGCCGCCGCCTCCTCACGGCCTCGCACAGCGCCGTCCTGCTCTGGGAGCTCACGGGCGGCTGAGCCGCACCCCCCGGGCCCGCGGCGCTCCTCTAGGAGCACTCAGAGCCATGGCGTCCCGCGGGCCAGGACCCGGCTCCCCCGTCCCGGCACCAGGCCCTGGGACAGGCCCCGGCTTAGGCCCCAACTAGGCCCCGACGCCAGCGTTCCCCCGGCTGGGTCCGGGCGCGGTGCGGAGTGCGTTTGAGGGCTCCATCCGCCGTTCCACCGTTCGTTCCTGTTTAATAAAGACACCGAGAGCCAACGGGCTTGGGGTGCTGTGCGCTGTGCCCCGCCCGCCCGCCGGGGGGCGCCGCTCCCCGTCCCGCGCCGCTCTGCGCCGCAGCTCGCTGGCGCGGCCGGAAGAGGGGGGTTGTGGCGGGGAGGGGGCGGCCCCGGTAGCGGCGGCGGCGCCGCCATGAAGCGGGACGTGCGGATCCTGCTGCTGGGGGACGGTGAGGCCGGGACCGGCTGTCCGGGGGAGCGGGGCGCTGCCTGCACCGTCTGGCGGCTGCGGGGCCCTCCCTCCCTGCGGCTGCCTCCAAGCGGGCCGGGCTGCAGCGTCCTCCGCCCGGGGCCTCCGGTTGGGAGAGGGCGTCCCGCGGCCGGGCTGGTGCCAGTGTGCTGCCTTTTGTCTCTTAGCCCAGGTGGGGAAGACATCCCTGATCATGGCCCTTGTGGGAGAGGAGTTCCCGGAAGAGGTGAGCGGCAGCGGCGGGACACTGTGTCCCGGGTGGCGGCCGTGGGGCTGAGGAGGGTGAGCGCGGGGCTCCCACCGGAGCGGTGCCGTCTCCGGTCTGTGCTCTAATCCCTGCCCTGCGGAGGCGTGTAGGGACCTGGCAGGCCTCGCTCCCTGCTACTGGGGTCTATGTGGCGCAGTGGACCATTGGGCACAGCCTTGCCTCACAGAGTGGAGCCATTTGCTCCCCAGCTCTGGCCTTTCCGTGGTGGCACCAGCACAAAGGCTTTAGAAGTGGCAGCACCATGTTCTCTGTCCTTCTGTGCCCATCTGGGGACAGGCTTAGTGCTTTGAGCTGGGCCACCTGCTAGGAGCAGCACCCAGCCAGCCCCATGGAGCCTCCGCATGAGCAGCTTGCTGTCCCATCATGGGTTGGGTAGGAAAATGGGATTGTTCTGGCCAGGCCTGTTTGCCCTGTGCTGTCAGTTGGCCTCCCCTACTGCCCACGAGCAGATGGGGCCCTCTGCAACATTCCTGCTGGGAAAACATCAGCTCTGGGGGCTCAGGGGAGGACTGGCCCTGAGCACCTTCCTGCGCTCTCATGGCAGAGCCTGGGCAATCAGCTTAGAGCTTCTCCCAGCTGCCAGGAGATCTGTCTGGAGAGCTGGGGGAGTGCTGAGGGCTTATCTCTGGAGCAGCACCGTGAGCAGCAGCACTGGAGAGGCCGCTTTCCCAGCTTCCTGCAGCGAGCTGGGGTGGCAGCTGCAGCCCAGGAGCCATCCGAGGTGTGGAGCTCTTCACACCCCAGCAGCGAGGGAGCTGCGGAGCCGCCACGCTGAGCTCTGAAGTCCCTTGTTGCCCGTCTGCTTGGCTGCATTGGGCTGGAGTAGAGGCTGTTGGCTTTGCAGGTACCACCTCGTGCGGAGGAGATCACAATCCCGGCTGATGTCACCCCAGAGAAGGTCCCCACACACATAGTGGACTACTCTGGTACGGCCCTTGTTCCCTCCCTTCTCCACTCCTTGCCTGGCCAAGGGGAGCAGGAAGGGGCCCAGTCGATGGTGGGCTCTTCTCCTTTCAGAGTCTGAACAGACAGAGGATGAGCTGCAGGAGGAGATCTCTAAGGTGAGCAGGGCTGGATGGGGGTGTTGAAGGACTCTTCACTCTCCCTCTTAGCCAACCAGAGACACACAGATTAATGCTATGGGTTTATTTAATCCTTCATTGTAATCTGGTGTGTGTGGCTTGTCCCTGCCCTCTGGGGATTCTCCAGGAGAGCAGCAGGGGGCAGCCCACCAGGAGGTAGAAGAGGCTGCTAAGCAGAGGACATGCTCTCAGCCTTAGGATGTCCCCCTGGACTCAGAAGAGGGGGGAAGTAGTTGCTGAGCTTGGGTGAGCCTCCTCTGCTCCCTTCATTAGGTCCCTGTGGCTGCCTGATGAAGCAGTGGCCCAGAGGAGTTGGTTTGGGAGCTGGAGCCCTGGGGAGCACTGTTCAGGGAGGAATGAGGGCTCCCATGTGTTTGAGAGCAGCCATGGAGCAATAATCCCCTTGGCTGGCTGGGGGGGCCCAGAAGCTGTTCTTTCCTGCCCTGGGATTAATCCTGGCTCTGCAGAGGGGAGGACCTCTTGATTATGGATGATAAACCTGCCTCTCTTCTGCGTGTCTCACATGCACAGAGCTATTTAATATTTCCACCTCGGTGTCTGAATGGCCAAGAAGGTGAGCACAGGGGTCTTGTTTCCTCCACACTGACAGCAAGAGTATACAGAGGCTTAAAACGGCTCTGGGAAATGCTGCCTAAACCCTTGGGTGTCCTCAGGATTAGCGCTGAACTCTCTCCTGAAAGGGCCAGTGATCCCTCCTGTCTGCTTCAAACACAGCGCTGGGGTCACAACGCTGCATGCATGGGGTCACGAGGGGAGGAAAGCAGTGGCCCCTGGCCCAGCTTAGCTGCTGAGGGGTGGGAGCGGGGACCTGGGGCTCAGGCCTGGAGGTGGATGTGCTCAGGGGGCTCCTGGAGCAGAACAGCTGGTCTGTGCTCCAAGCACCCCTTGTACAGCTTGTGTTGATGGCGGGTGAGTGTTGCTGTGTGTATGTGCTGGGTTTCAGTGCCAGGCCTGTGCCGTGGGCTCAGGCAGCCTCACTGCTGCAATGACCCTCGCTCACCACCCTCTACCACTTCTCTTGTAGGCCAATGTGGTCTGCGTGGTGTACGATGTCACCAAGGAGGCCACAATTGAGAAGGTAAAGGGGGTCCCACCAGAGCCCCGAGCAGCAGTACAAGAGGGGAAGGGGTGCCCAGTGCTGGGTCCTTGCACCCTGCCCTGGCTTTTTGCTGTGGGTGGGTGTTGGTGCCCCCCAGCCCTGTGGAGGGAGTTTGGAGTTTGAGGTTCGAGATGCCTGCAAGCAGCCTAAGTGTGCTCCCACGTTGGCTGTTGTCCTCATGTGCTGTGGGACAAGGCTTGTTAGAACCTTCTGCTAGCATCCAGCATCCCTGGGGCTGTTGTGCCTGCTGGTGCAGGGGAATGCAGGGAGCAGATGGCTGCAGGGATGTGCTGGGGCTGCACTGACAGGCTTTTCCCTGTGCTCACCTTCCAGATTCGCACAAAATGGATCCCCATGGTGAACGGGGGAGCTGAAAAGGGCTCCAGGTAACGTGTCTGATGTAGTCTGTGTGTGAAGATTTGGGGGTTACGGAGGCTGTGGGAGGTTACTGAGGCTGTGGGGTGCCCACCACCCTCACCTCCTCCTGTGGTTACCGAGACCAGACCAGCTCTGTGGCTTGTGACATGACCACTTGTAGCTGAAGTACACAGGGACTTTTCTCCTTCATGGATCTAGCCGAGGGATCCAGGAGAGGGTTCCTTCCCCTCCTCAATCTCTTCTAAGCCAGGCAGGGAGAGGAGCCTGCAAAGGGAGACACAGAAGCCTCAGTGTGTGTGTGGATTGCTTGGGCAGAAAGCTGCTGTGCTGGATTAAAGGCTTCTGAGCATATTGTTGCTGGGTGAAAGCATAAGCAGGATCAGACAGCCTGTTCTCCAGGTGGACGCTCCCAGCTGCTCTGGACCTTGCTGAGGAGGGGGGGATGCTCCCAGCCTGCTGCCTGTGAGCACGTGTGGCTGGGGCAGTGCTGGCTTCACTCGCACTCTCTGACATTCCATCTCTTCCCCAGGATCCCCATTATTTTAGTGGGAAACAAGTCTGACCTGCAGATGGGGAGCTCAATGGATGTCATCCTGCCCATCATGAACCAGTTCTCAGAGATTGAGACCTGCGTGGAGGTGAGGGAACTCCAGAGCCTCCCTGAGGGGTAGCAGCACTTGTCTGGTGTGAGTCAGGGAGCCTTTGTGCTTGTGGAGATAATGTTGGGGCCCCCAATACAGGAGGGGCATGGAGCTGTTGGAGCGAGTCCAGAGGAGGCCATGGAGATGCTGCGAGGGCTGGAGCAGCTCTGCTCTGGAGCCAGGCTGAGAGAGCTGGGCTGGGGCAGCCTGGAGAAGAGAAGGCTCCTGAAGGGGAGGCCTCAGAGCAGCTCCAGTGCCTAAAGGGGCTACAGGAAGCCTGGAGAGGGGCTTTGGACAAGGGCCTGTAGGGACAGGACAAGGGGAATGGCTTTAACCTGACAGAGGGGAGGCTGAGATGAGCTCTTAGGCAGAAGTTCTTCCCTGTGAGGGTGCTGAGGCGCTGGCACAGGGTGCCCAGAGAAGCTGTGGCTGCCCCATCCCTGGCAGTGTTCAAGGCCAGGTTGGACACAGGGGTTGGAGCAACCTGGTCTAGTGGAAGGTGTCCCTGCCCATGGCAGGGGGTTGGAAGTGGATGAGCTTTAAGGTCCCTTCCCACCCAAACCAGTCTGGGATTCTATGATCTGCCCTGCTAACCCTGCCCTTCGGAAGTCCCTGTCTGGATCTTGAGGGCCTGTGCTTTTGGCATTCTGGCCTTTGTCTGTTGCAGGGAGTGGCTGTCAGTGTCTGCCCGCTCTGGCTCGTGCTGTAACTGATGTTGGAGCTATACGCACCTCTGGGCTGTGGAACAGGCTGAGCAAAGCCACAGCATGAGCAGGAGGTTTCCTTCTTGTGAGCAGACATTGCTCTGTGCTTTGGTGCACAATCTGTTTGGTTCAGTCAGCTCGTGTCCTCCTCCCTCTGCTCTATGTCACCAGCCCATCACCTACCCTCACTCACAGGGCTTTCTCTTCCTTTGAATCCCCAGTGCTCTGCCAAGAACCTCAAGAACATTTCTGAGCTCTTCTACTATGCCCAGAAAGCTGTGCTGCACCCCACGGCCCCCCTCTATGACCCAGAGGAGAAGCAGGTGAGAAGCTCTGCTCAAAGCCCCTTGGAGCATCTCCTTCCTATCACAGTGCCCTGTTCTGGGGCTGTGCTTTTGCTCCTAGAGAGTTTGGGCTAACACAGCTAAACCAAGGGGAAAGCTCTCATCTCCTGTGCTCAGCACAGCCAGCTGAGCATGGCCAGGCCAGAGGGAGACCAGGAGTATGTTGGTGTAGAAGCCATCATGCTCCAGGCCATGTGTTAACCATGGTGGGAAGGGTCCAGGAGGAGACTTCCCCTGGAGCTGCTGTACTGGCATAGCTGAACCGTGCTCCCAGCCAGCACAGGAAGGGAGCCCCTCTGCACACGGGGTTTCAGGAGGCAGGGCTGGGCTAATGGTGTTGCCTTGTTATTGTCACCATGGTTGGTCCCTTGCAGCTGAAACCTGCGTGTGCGCGAGCACTGACCCGGATTTTCAACCTCTCGGACCAGGATAACAACCAGATCCTTAGTGATGATGAACTCAACTACTTCCAGGTAGGGCTGGCTGCAGAGCTGAGATGATCCCCAACCACTCATGGAAAGCCCTAGTGTCCCCTTTCCATCCAGCACCAGGCAGAAAGGCTGCCCCTCTCTTGACACGGCTGACCTGTTTGCATCCAGTACTTCTGCTGTTAGGCAGCTATAGCTAAAGCGCCCTGAGGTGCATCTTGGAGCACATGGGGATCCACAGGTCTTCCATCTTCACTAAGCTTGGGCTGAGTTTGCTCTGCAGTGGGAAGAGCAGGAGGCTCTGGAGCTGTTGAGAGTCATGTGTTACTGGGATGCTGAAGAGCAGGGGTTTGGTGAAGGTCCAAGGCAGGAATCTCTGGGCTGGGTGGATTTTCTCTCCTAGAAACACCCATCCCCTTGCCAGGGGAGAGGGATGCTGGCAAGGCAGAGGCCTGTACTGTCTGAGTGCTTTGCTGATGATGACCTTATTTCTCTTGGGAGGCAGAAATCCTGTTTTGGAAACCCACTGGCTCCCCAGGCCCTGGAGGACGTGAAGATGGTTGTGTGGAAGAACACCACAGACGGGGTGCAGGACAATGGCCTGACCTTGAACGGTAACAGCACAGGGGCTCTGTGCCCCATCCCAGCAAGAGATGGGGGACCCCCTCCTTCGCACATTGTGCGGAGCTCTGACGGTCTGAGCCTCCCGGCTCTCATTCCATGCCTAGTTAGTCCCTCTCGTCAAAGCAAGCCAGAGCCTGCTCTGGCTACTAGAGCTCTCTGTCCAACAGCCTGTTTTCCCAGGGAAAGCATGGTCCCCTGAAGCTGAGCCCCCACTGTGTCTGAGCCACCTGATCTCTCCTGCAGGCTTCCTCTTTCTCAACACACTCTTCATCCAGAGGGGCCGGCACGAGACCACGTGGACCATCCTCCGCCGCTTTGGGTACGACGATGAGCTGGAGCTGACAGATGACTACCTGCATCCACAGTGCGTATCCTGCCTGGGGTGGGGTGGCCGGGGTCTGCCACCCCCGTGGTGCAAAGCTTGAGCTCCCCAGCTACTTTGCTGGCTCCTGCCCGCACCCGAGGCTCTGCTGTGTTCCTCAGCTGAGGCTGAATCCGCACCCGTAGCTCATGGTCAGGGTCATGCTCCTCCATCTTCCCCTGTGGGCAGGAGCTGACCAACGTTGGGTTGGCAGTAAATATAATGGGCCTTGGAGCTGCTGGCTGTGCTGCTGGCTGTGATGTAGGCAGGCCAGGGAGGTGGGGAACGAAGGCTGACTTCACATCAGTAAGGGGTTTTTGAAGGCTGCTCCATCGCTGCCTGAGCTGAGGCAGAACGGCTCTGTCAGGAGCAGTGAGCTGTCAGCATGGCCCTCCCGGCTGATTCTGCAGCTGCTTCCTCTTCTCTGCTCCCTGCCACTCTGGAGGTGGTGATCCAGCAGTAATAAAAGGGTTTGGCTTGTGAGCTGCCTCATCCTCTCCCCAGACAGCAGGCTGTGTACGAGGCAACAGGGTGAGTGCTGGTGGAAAACACCCCTGGGGCAGTGTTGTGCCCTGCTGAAGCCTTGGGCGTGAGGCTCCATCATCTCCCTGGCTGCTTGGGAAGTGCTGAGGAAAGGCCACTGTGCACCCTTGAGGGCTTCTCCCCAAAACAAAGAGGGCTGTGGCAACGAACAGCCAGGCCTGGAGACAGCTACTGGTCTTGAGCAAGGAGGGAGTGGGGAGCTCTGGCTTGGCTGCAGACTTGCTCACACTCTGCCCTGGGTTCAGAGCTCACAGTGGGTCACTTGGGTCTCCTCCACCAGGTTCCGGCTGCCCCCTGGCTGCTCCACAGAGCTCAACCACTTGGGCTACCAGTTCCTGCAGCGTCTGTTTGAGAAGCACGACAAGGTGGGCAGAGTGTGCTGGAGCTTCCTGGAAGAGGATGCTTTCCTGGGCCTGCACGTAGCTGCTCTCCTGGGCCTGCATGTAGCTGCTGTCCTCTGCTCCAGGGAGCAGATGTATCCCCAGCGAGGGGCTTCCCTCTGCCACAGTGCTCCCTTCAAAGCTGCTTGCCCAGGCTTTGGGAGCAGGAAGTGGTCACAGCAAGTCTGATGGCATGTCAAGGGGTTGTGGTTGTGACCCTTGACCAAAGGACAGCTAGTAAAGTTTGGCCCTTCAGGGGCTGGGTCCAAGTTAACAAACTGGTGTAGCTCTTGTCGTGCCTGGCTGCAGCATGAAAGGAGGCAGGGAAGCAGGCAGAGCTGCTGGCCTGCAGCCACAGACCAAGAACGAGCATTCACACAGCTGCCAGCCCTATTGAGGGGGTGCCAGGCTGGAGAGGGAGAGAAAGCAACTGATCTGTGCCATACTGTGGTTCTTTGGAGAGAGGGAGAAGGGGATGTGCTGGATCTGCCATGCACCTGCACACACTAGTTACTCAAATGTTGATGTGCACTGGGGTATAGCAGCCCTGTGGCCACAGGGAATTGCAGCTCTGAGCTGATGTGCATCCAAGTGTGCCCAGTGCTGCAGATCCTGTGCTGGTGGCCATACAGACCTTGGGTGCTACCCTGTAGTGTTCAGGACTAGGCTGGACCAGTGCAAGCTGCTGTGGGGTAGCTGGCCCTGGGGAAGCCAGGAACAGCAGCTCAGGGCTGTGGGATTTATTTCTGCTATTGGAAGCACGCCTGTGTTGTTACACAGCAGTGAGCAAGGTGGCTTGTGTCCTGGGGATGCTCTCTGGACCCTGTCAGTGCTTGGTGTAGTTGCAGAGAGCTGCTGGCACTGCACAGGCCATGTCCTCAGCTGCTGACTCTGTCTCTGCAGGACCAGGATGGAGCCCTCTCACCCACAGAGCTGCAGAACTTCTTCAGTGTCTTCCCCTGCATGCCCTGGGGTCCTGAGCTCTACAACACGGTATGCACTACTGATAAAGGCCTGCTTTCCCTGCATGGATTCCTCTGCCAGTGGACGTAAGCTCAGTCCCTCTCCCTGTCTGTACTCACATCTCTTAGCCCTTGCTAATCCTGTTGGCTTCCTGGTGTGCTCCGTCTCTGCAGGCTCATGGCTTACCTGGATGTGCGGCACTGCCTGGCGTGCCTGGGCTACCTGGGCTACCCCATCCTCTCGGAGCAGGACTCCCAGACACAGGCCCTCACGGGTACAGCCATGCCCTCCCCTCCTGTCACAGCCCAGGTCCCTCCTCTCACTCACCCACCCTTTCTCCTGCCAGTGACCCGGGAGAAGAGGATTGACCTGGAGAAAGGCCAGACCCAGAGAAACGTCTTCCTCTGCAAGGTGCTGGGAGCCCGGGGCGCAGGCAAGTCTGCCTTCCTGCAGGCCTTCCTCGGCAGGAGCCTGGTGGTGAGTGCTGCTCCCCTCTTGAGAGGGGAGGCCCGGTGGAGAGCCCTGAGGCCCTTGAGCTGGCCAAATCTGCGCATGGCCAGATCCCAGCAAAGGGCTTCACACCCTGCTCCATGCTGGTTCCTGTGGCTCTTGAATCCTTAACTTTGGCAGTGGGCCCATCCCCTCTGCTTGTCCTGAGGGGCTGGAGGGGCTATGCCTTTCCCAGGCAGCTGCACCTCCTGGGCCTGAGCAAGGTGATGCTGGCTTGCCCTGCATTACAAACAGCCCTGTGTCTCATGCCAGGCACTGGCTGGCCTTCCAGTGGCTGTTACACCACGGAGACCTGGGGCAGTGTGAAATGTTCTCCCTCCCTCAAGCTTTTGCTGCCGGCCCTCTGAGATGGTGTTTTCATGGCAGGCCCAGAGGGAGAACCCAGGAGAGCCATCCCTCTATGCCATCAACACAGTGCAGGTCAACGGCCAGGAGAAGTACCTTATAGTAAGTTGAGGAGAGGAGGGAAGGGCTGCTGTGCCTGTCTGGCGGCAGGGCTGGCACAGTACCTGGTGCTGGCGTTGGAAGTGGCCCATCCTGGTGACACGGTGCTGTGCCACATGGCCTTTCCCTCCCGCTCCAGCTGTATGAGGTGGGCACCGACACGACGTTCCTGAAGCCGTCAGACACAGCCTGCGACGTCGCCTGCTTCATCTATGATCTGAGCGAGCCCAGGTCCTTCAGCTACTGTGCCAGTATTTATAAGGTAGGTGCACGGGCCTCGGGGGCTTTCAGCCTCTGTGTAGCAGCCCTGCATCTCCCAGGCTTGGTGGCTTACCCCTCGCTGGGACTTCTCCCTGTCTCTGCAGCAACACTACATAGACAGCCAGATACCCTGTGTCTTCGTGGCCTCCAAGACAGACCTGCCAGAAGCGAGTCACCAGCCTGGCCTCTCTCCCGCTGAGTTCTGCTACAAGCACTGTCTCCCACCACCCTTCCTCTTCTCCTGCCACAGCCAGGGGCCACCCAGTACTGCTGTGTACACCAAGCTGGCCACCGCCGCCACCTTCCCGTTAGTATCCTTCCCATGGAGGGGGCTCTTGAGGGGGAGCAGAGCATGAGGGGCCGGGAGGGGCTGTGTCCAAACCCTGCCTCTGCCAGGACGCCTTGGGTTTAGTTTCTCTGTAAGCTTGTGGTGTCATCTGCTCATACAAGTAGTCAAAACCAAAAGGGCACTTTATTCCCTGCTTGGAGTGGGTGGCAGCTCTCTTCTGCCTTGTGTGTGTCTCTGGCAGATTTATTAGATAGATCCTGCCATGGGAGGTTTTCTTTCTGAAGCCTGAGATGAAGCTGCTGAAGGGGAGCAGCCAGCCTGGTTTGCCAAGGCCCACAGAGGGGGGGTGGCAGCTATTTTCTCCTGATGAGATGGATCTGACTGAAAAAAGAGGTCAGCAAAGCGAGACCTCTGTTCACACAGCCTCCCTTTGGGAAAGAGCAGCACCTGAAAGGGGCTGGATAACGGGGCAGGACACAGCCAGGGACATTTGAGAAGGAGTCTCTGTGTGGCATCACCCTGCTCGAGGAGCAGAGGAGGGGGCTGAGGGTCAGCTCAACACCGTGGGTAGAGCCCTCCCAGGGAGTGTGTGGGTGCCTTGGGAGCCAGGCTGGGATTACCAGTGAGTGGTTTTCCCTCCAGCTGCTTTTCAATAAACAACTTTATTTTTAGAGCTGACACTTCTTTTTATTTTTTTCCCCCCTCTGCAGTATTAAAATTTAAATATTCTTAATATATCTTAGGGTATGTGGTATAAATAAATAACAGCGTAATGGAGGGCCGGGGATTGGCTCTTCCCCCTCGATTTAGTGGGGAATGAATAATGGATATCTCTTTCCTCCTCGGAGAGGAGCATGTTGATGCTGGACAACACATGCTTAGGAGGGGAATGTGTACACTGGGCATGATGGAGCCTCTTCCCTCCCTGCCCTTCGCTTGGTCTCTGCCTGCATCCGCTCCTGGGTCTGCGTGCACTTGGAGTTGGGAAAGCAGCTTGACCTAGAAAAGCAGCTCCTGCCTCATATCTGTTATTAGGGGTTGCTGTGCTATTTCCAGGCTGGATAGAGCCACATCTGTCCCACCAGAGGCTTGATGATGATGCTGGGTTCTCCAGTGTGCAGAGGAAGGGGAGGCTCTCGGTGCTCTCTGCCTCTGTCCCCAGCCTGGAGCTGCTCTGTGGTCACTGTTGTGTCTGTCCGTCCCCCCCCCCGGACACCCCAACCTCACTGCATGGGGTGGAAGCACTCTGGGCGGTCGGGGAGCTTGCTGTTGGGCAGTTGCTGTGCACCTTTCTCACCGGCGTCTCCTCTCTTTCCTTGCAGTCACTTGAACGCCGTGGAGCTGGGAGCCGTGTCCTTCTGGCTGCGGGTGGCGCTGGGGGCCGCGGTGACAGCGCTGGTGGGGTTCACACTGTACCGGGTGCTGGGCAAGAACAAATGAGAGGCCCCTGCAGCCTGTCCTGCTGTGACACCAGCCTCCCCCTCCCCAGCACTGTCCCATGGGGCCCTGCCTCAAGCTGGTCCCTGGTAGGAAACGCTCCTTTTCGCCCAGCCTGGATTGCCGGACCAGTGAAACCAGAGCTCAGAGCACCAGCAGGATTGATCCCCCACCACCGGCCACCCTGCCCCTGCTGTCCTCACGGCCCCTGCCCAGCTGTGGTGCTGGGGCCTGGCAGCTCTGCCGGGGCTCTGCCTCGCCAATACTGGGGCATCAGCCTCATCTTTTATCCTGTTAATATTTTTTAATGTTTTTAAGCTCAAACGTCCATGTTTCAGTGTCTGTGGGGCCGGGCACATCCCTTCCCCGGGGTGCTGGGCTGGTGCTCCTTCTGGGGAGCAGCACCCCCAGAGCACCTCCAGCAGCAGCACAGCTGTCCATTGGGCTCATGGCTTCAGCCCCTGGGGTCACATCTCTGTCCCCTGTGCCTCTGCCAGCCCTGGGAAACACAGACCCCTGTGTTTTGGGGTTGGGATGCTGTGGCTGCAGGCTTCACTGCAAGGGGAGGGAGTGAGCTCCAGGACCTGTCCCAGGCTCCTTCTGTCTCTTGTTCCAGCACAAAACCGCTCTGAGCCCTGCAGAGTGCCAGGCTGCCGGCCCCTCGGCCCTCCGTGAGGGCTTGGCACATCACAGGACTCATCCTGCTGGGCCCAGCCTGGGCCTCTGGCCGCTGCAGCTGTCCCCAAGCACGAGGCTCTGGGTGTTGCACCTCCTGCTACAACTGGAAGCTGTTTTCTCCCGTCCTCTGTCCTCACCAGTGTTAATGTAACTTCAGCTCATTGCAGATCTGGGGCCAGGGTCCAACAGCGTCTCCCTCTCCATGTCCCAAAGAGTGAGGCCAGCCTAAGCCAGCCCCTGTGCTCTCCTCACAGCATCCCTGGGCTTCCAGCCTCCTCCAGGGAGCCTGGGTCAGCTCCTGCCTGCATGACCCCAGCTCCTGGGCTGTGGGCACACTCGGGTCAGGGTTTGTTGCCAGCAGCTGCTGGGACAGCACCAAGGTCACTGCTGGAGCTGCTTTTTGCTGTGTTTTGTCTATTGAAACTCCTTATCCGGGCCTGGAGGCAGCGAGGCAGGTGTCTTCGTCCCACTGCTGCCCATCCCAGCGCTGTCTGGACGGGGAGTCCATTCCTGGGCTGGAGCTGCTCTGCCATCGGGCTCTGATTGCTGGCCTGGGGTTCCCATATCTCTTCTCCATGTGTGGCTGCTGGCCAGGCCCGTGTCCCGTGCTCTCACGCTGCTCCCAGCACCGGTCTGTCTCTGGCCCAGCCTCACTTTTAGGTTTGTTCTCTACACCAGAATAAATTTTTACACACCTTCCCCTGCACAGCGTGTCCTGCGTGGCCTGGGGAGCAGGATGGAACCGGGGCGGGAGCGCGGACACCCCGAGGGATGGGCTTCAGGCAGGGATTTAGGGCAGGCTGAAGCCTGGCTCTGTGGGAGACAAGGCCATGTGTGTGTGTCCCAGGGGTGGGGGGCATCCAGGAGTGCTGGGGCAAAGATGGGGAGCGGCATTGCCGTGTAGGACAGAGGAGGCGATGCCAAGGTGGATGGGACATGTGGTGCTCCCTGGTGAGTCCAAACCAGGCCAGGCCTCACTGGAGCAGCAGGCCCATGGTGAGTATTAATAGTGCTGGTGTGCCGGGTCTGCGTGCATGGTCCCTGAGGGAGGAGCCTGGGGATTGACCCACTGCCTAGCATTCCTGCCCGCCCTGCCTGTGCAGGGCAGCCCCGTGGCAGGCAGGGCTATGAGGTACTGAGCTCCCCGCTTGCTGTGGGGAGGAGCTGTGGCCCATGGGTGGTACCCATACTGGGATGCTGGTACCCATACTGGAATGGTGGTACCCATACTGGGATGATGGTACCCATACTGGGATGCTGGTACCCATATTGGAATGGTGGTACCCATGCTGGAATACTGGTACCTGTACTGGGATGCAGGTGCCAGGCGCCATACCAGGGCACATATTCTTGTAGCAGGGTGCAGGTGCTGTACTTGGGCGCAGAAGCGTTTACCAAGATACAGGTACTATACTGGGGTGTGGGTACCCATTCTGAGATGCAGGTATTGTACCAGAATGTGGGACTGTACTGGGATGTAATACCAGTGCTGGGAAGCAAATACATACACTGGGATGTGATAACCGTACTGGGATGTGGATACTACACTGGAATGTGAATACTGTACCGGGATGCAGGCACCGTACCGGGATGCGGGTCCCATGCTGGGATGCGAGTGCTGTACTGAGGTGTGGGGACCATTACCGGGATGTGGGTACCCTGCCGGGATGCAGGCACCGGCTGCCAGCGCTGGGTACCCTCCTTCCCTCCCCGCTCCTTTCCGGGAGGGCCGCGGGGCGGGTCCCGGTTCCCGGCGGCGCGGGGGAACCGTTGTTGGGGGGGGGGGGGGCGCTGCGCCGCGCGCTGCGGTGGGGGCGGCTCCGCTCGGTTCCGCTCCCGCCCCCGCCGCCGCCGCCGCCGCCGCCCCGCTGCCACCGGCGGCTCCCGGCGCCGCCGCTGCCGCCCGCTCCCGGGCCCGCCGCAACGCGGGGCTGGCGGGGAGAGCCGCCCCCCCCGGAGCCCCCGCCGCCCGCGCCGCTCCCCTGCCCGGTTCGCCGGCCCCGGGCGCGGGGGAGCGGCGGAGCCCGACGCCCGCCGGGTGCATGGACAGGAGCTCCCTGCTGCAGCTCATCCAGGAGCAGGTGAGCGCGGGGGGGCTCCGGCAGCCGCTCACGGGGGGAGCACCGGGCGCCGCTCGCGGGTTGGGGGCGCCGGGCTCCGCTCGCGGTGGGAGGATGCTCGCCCGCGCCAGGCAGCGCTGACCGAGGCTCCGGCAGGCACCGGGCAGCGCTGCCCTCCCAGGGCGGCTCCCGCTCCCGCCGAGCATCCCCTGCTGCCCCCGGCCCTGCCCCGGGGGACCCGACCCCTCTCCCCCTGTTCTGCCGCTGAGACCGCGCAACTCAGCTCACTTGTGGCCTCCCCCTCGCCCCGGCGCTGCCCCGGGCTGGGTCCCGCCGGGCTCTCCCTCAAGGACGAGAGGCGTTGGGTCCCCACCACCCAACCCCGCCGTGTGCCGAGCCCCGGCGCTGGGCGCGGGATCGGGCCCGGGGCTGTCGTGGAGCTGTGCCCCGCCTCGGCTGGGCTGGGGGGGCCGCATCCAGCCCCGTGACCTGATTGCAGGATCAGGCCGTGGAGCGTTGACGCCGCGCTGGGCTCTGCTGGGATGGGGGGGATCAGCTCCCCCAGCGCTGGCACCCGGCGCCCCGAGCGTTCTCTCTTGCGCTTGGCCATCTCCTCCCTCCCTCCCTGCCGGCCATGGGCCGAACCGGCGGCTGTGCCCTGGGGATGGGGAGGGAATTCGTTGGGGGTACCTGGGGTAATATTAACGGCCCCCCTCGCCCCCAACTGGCTCTGTGACCTTGGCATTGTTCCCCAGCTCAGGAGCTGGGGTGCATCCCCCCTGACACCCCAGCTTCGGCATGAGGGCTCCGGGTGCCTCTGAGCCTTTCAGGGATGGGCAGCATCTTCCCAGGAGAGAATGGGAATTGGGAGAGCTGGGAAGGGCTGGGGGGGCTGCAGGGGGGCTGCAGGGAGGCAGTGGGGGGGATGCATCCCAAAAGCAGAGAGGGGTTCCTGGCTGCTGCTTGGGCTTGGAGGACCATCGAGCTCAGTGCGTACCAGTGCACTGGGACAGCATGTGCCTGGTCCCGTTGTGGCACATGCACGTGGCTCCTGTGGGGTGGCATGGGGGGACATGGGGGATGGGTAGCACTGGGGAGCTCCTGCACCCCAATGCCTCGGGGTGCTCTGAGGATGTAAGTGCTGCTTTTACCCCACATCCTGCACCCCACAGACTGCACTCTGCATCCCACCTTCCACCCTGCATCCCACCCTGCACCCTGCATCCCACCCCGCATTCCACACCGACCTCAGCAAAGCTTCAGGTAGCCAGACTAGCCTTGGGAAAGAGGCTTTGGCTGTTCCCTGCCTGGGAGGGATTGTCGGCACACCGGGATGGGAGTACGGTCCTGCCCATCCCATGCGGATGAGTTTCCTCGCCTGCATTTCATTCCCTGCAGGAGAAAGAACCAAATCCAACTCTCATTTCAGGGTGATGCTGCGGGGAGCAGGGTCCCGGCCACCCTCAGCCATAGGTGCCCTCTCTCCATCTCCATCCTCCTTGTGCCACCCCACAAGTGGGACCACTCTGGGTGCTCAGTGGTGCTGGGTATCAAAGGCGCATGGTGCCTGGAGGGCTCAGGGTGCCCCTGCACAGGGTGCCTGGTGTGTTGTGTGCAGGAGGAGCAGGAGGATGAGGAGGAGGCTGGTGCCAGGGCTGCGCGTGTGTTTAGCTTCGTGGCTTCCTGGCTGTCAGGCTGCTGGCGGCAAGAAATAACTGAGTGGGAGAGTATTGGCTGTGCCACGGGGAGATGGGGATGGCGACGGGGACACTGGCAGGGCACGGGGCACCCACGGGGCACCCGCACCATGCAGGGTGCAGGCTGGGTGCAGGTTGTAGCCACCTGCAAAGAGGCAGGGGCTGGTGGTGTTGTGAAGCAGCATATGAGACCTCCAGGCTTGAGACCAGGGTGAGAGGCACCGGGTGGTCTCCCTGGGCAATGAGGGAACTGCAACCTGGTGATGCCTCGTGCCATGCCCCACAGCTCGACCCCGAAAACACTGGCTTCATCGGGGTGGAGACCTTCGCCAGCCTTGTGCACAGCCATGAGCTGCCCCTGGACCCTGCCAAGCTGGACATGCTGGTGGCCCTGGCGCAGGGCAACGACGAGGGGCAGGTCTGCTATCAGGAGCTGGTAGACCTGGTCAGTGCTGGGGGGGCACTGGGATGGTTTGGGCACCGGGCACCTCCGTGTGGCCCTGGGGATGGGGGGGTGGCGGGTGCCGGTGTTCCCCAGAGGGCTCCGCTGGCATGATGCAGTGATGGGGGGGGCTTGCCTGGGCTGGGCTGTGGGCGCAGGGTGGCGATGGGCAGGGGGTGGCCTGTCCCCGCAGATGAGCAGCAAGCGCTCGAGCAGCTTCAAGCGCGCCATTGCCAACGGGCAGCGCGCGCTGCCCCGCGACGTGCTGCTGGACGAGACCGGCCTTGGCTTCTACAAGCGCTTCGTGCGCTACGTGGCCTACGAGATCCTGCCCTGCGAGATGGACCGGCGCTGGTACTTCTACCAGCACCGCGCCTGCCCGCCCCCCGTCTTCATGGCAGCCGTCACCCTCACACAGGTACACCGGCCCTTGGGTGTGCAGGATGGGTGACCCTGGTTGTGAGGTGCCAGTACCCATGGGGGGATCAGATCTGGCATGGAAGGTGTGGATGACCCCAATTATGATGTCTTAGTGGCCATGAGGGATCAGATCTGGAGGAGAGGAGACGGGTGATCCCGGTTGTGATGTCCTGATGGTCATGGGGGATCAGACCAAGGGTGGAAGGGATGGGGGACCCCAGCTGTGATGTGTCAGTGCCCATGGGGGGCTCAGATCTGTCATGGAAGGGATGGGTGATGCCAGTTGTTATGTCCTGGGTGACTAGGTAGGGCTCAGACCCAGGACAGAGGCCATGGGTGACTCCAGGACGGAGAAACAATGAGGGTGATGGTCTCAGCGGTATGTCTGATGGTGGCTGCGGGCTTTGGTGCAGATCATCGTGTTCCTCTGCTACGGGGCCCGGCTGAACAAGTGGGTGCTGCAGACCTACCACCCCGAGTACATGAAGAGCCCCCTGGTCTACCACCCAGGGCACCGCGCGCGTGCCTGGCGCTTCCTCACCTACATGTTCATGCACGTGGGGTAGGTCCCTGCTTCCGGGGGGGGGCACGACAATGGGGCTGGGGGGTACACCCATGGGCTGAGGTGTCCCCTCCCATACTGCCTGTGCAGGCTGGAGCAACTGGGGTTCAACGCGCTCCTGCAGCTGATGATCGGGGTGCCCCTGGAGATGGTGCACGGCATCCTGCGCATCAGCTTCCTCTATCTGGCTGGGGTCCTGGCAGGTGGGTGTGTGTGGTACTCGGGGGGGGGGGGGAAGGGGACGGACAGGACTGTCCCCGTCGGTCCCCATCACCAGCCCTTGGGGGGATACCCCCTGATGGGGATCCGGGGCTTGGCTCCTGACTGCTGGGTACCAGCAGCATCGCGTGCCCCAGGGAGGCATCGCAGCCCATGATTGATTAATGTGGACATAATTAATGGTGTGGGGGAGGCCCTGCTCTGAGCCCTGCTGTGCCCACAGGCTCCCTCACCGTCTCCATCACGGACATGCGGGCGCCGCTGGTTGGGGGCTCAGGGGGGGTCTACGCGCTCTGCTCAGCACATCTTGCCAACGTCGTCATGGTCAGGCAGTGGGGGGCACTGAGCGGTGGGAGGGCGTTGGGGTGGGGTGACCTGGGGGGGGGGGTGCCATGGGGTGGGTGGCATTGGGTATCATTGCAGGGTGGGCAACATGGTTGGGTGGATGATGCCTTGGAGTGGCATCACAGGGTGGGCACCATCATGTGGGTGTCATCTTGGGATGAGTGTGGCTGAGAGAAGAGGTGACATTGGGGGGGATCCATGGGGCCAGGGCACAACTCTGTTGGGGCACACTGTCCCATAGTCCGCCTCCATCCATCCATCCATCCATCCATCCATCCATCCATCCATCCATCCATCCATCCATCCATCCACAGAACTGGGCTGGGATGCGCTGCCCCTACAAGCTGCTGCGGATGGTGCTGGCGCTGGTGTGCAGTGAGTACCAGGGCCAGGGTGGGCAATGTGGGGTGAGGGGATATAGTGTTGGGTGGGTTGGGCAGTGTGGGTCGGAGGGTGCAGAGTGGGGCAGGGGATGCAGTGTGGGGCGGGCAGTGTGGGTCGGAGGGTGCAGAGTGGGGCACGGGGTGCAGTGTGGGTTGGGCAGTGCGAGTCGGAGAGCACAGAGTGGGGCAGGGGGTGCAGAGTGTGGGTCGGAGGGTGCAGAGTGGGGCACGGGGTGCAGTGTGGGTTGGGCAGTGTGTGTCGGAGGGTGCAGTGCGGGTCAGAGGGTGCAGTGCGGGTCAGAGGGTGCAGTGCGTGTCGGAGGGTGCAGTGCGGGTTGGAGGGTGCAGCGCGGGTTGGAGGGTGCAGTGCGGGTCAGAGGGTGCAGTGCGTGTCGGAGGGTGCAGTGCGGGTTGGAGGGTGCAGTGCGGGTCGGAGGGTGCAGTGCGGGGCAGGCAGCGCGGGTCGGGGCGCGCTGACCTCCGCCCGCAGTGAGCTCCGAGGTGGGCCGAGCCGTGTGGCTCCGGTTCTCGCCGCCGCTGCCCGCCGCGGGGCCGCAGCCCAGCTTCATGGCGCACTTGGCCGGGGCCATCGTGGGCATCAGCATGGGGCTGACGATCCTGCGCAGCTACGAGGAGAGCCTGCGGGAGCAGTGCGGCTGGTGGGTGCTGCTGCTCTCCTACGGCACCTTCCTCCTCTTCGCCGTCTTCTGGAACATCTTTGCCTACGACCTGCTGGGGGCACAGATCCCCCCCCCGCCATAACACCCCCCCCCCCAACCTCTGTATGTTGCTCCCCGAAAGCCTGCCGGAGGATGAAGAGGGGGGGTCACACGCGTGACATGGGGACAGGCCACCCCCCTGCCCGCCTGCTCCCTCGGTGCTAGCGAGCGCGATGCCCCCCCCACCGCGGGCTGTGTTCACCCCATAACATACCCCATGGACCCCCCTCGTCGGCTGTGCCCCCCCTCACCCCAACGATGCTCCAGCCCTGCCCCGATCGCCCCTTCCCGAGTGCCCGCAGGGCTCTGATATGCCCCCAGGGATGGAGCTGAGCAGTGGGGACACCCCGCTTGCTCCTGTACCCCCTTTCGGGGGGGGGGGTGCACTTGCCCCCCAGGACCTGCACTTTCACACCAAGGACTGGTGCCAAAATAGGAGCCATTTATTTTTCTACGCCAAAATAACTATAAATAAGAGAAAAAAGAGAATAATGGCGGGGGGGCGGGGGCGCAGCCGGAGGCGAATAGGCTGAGACCGGCACAACTCGTTTCAGCAGTGCTCCCTCCCCCCCCCCCCCCCCGCTTTGCTGCCACCGCCCTCCCCGTGGCAGGGGCTCGTCCCGGGATGGGGTCTCGGGGGGCGGGGGGCCCTCTCCGACCTCCCCCTCCCTTCCAATTCCCAATTCCCCCTTTCCCGACCTTTTTGGAGTATAAATAAATATTTTGCACACTGCCGGGTGCGTATGTGAAGGAGGAGGGGGGAGGGCCGAGGGTGCGCCCACATCCCTGGTGGATTCAGTGCGGGAATTGGAGCTGGAGGACCCGGGAAGCGGCGGGGGAGACGGGAAGCTGCAGCCATGGCTGAGCACTGACACCCCCCACCACAAGCACCCAGCCCCAACACCCCCCCATTCTCCCGCACCCCCCCCTTCTGCTCCACACAGCCTTTGTAAGCCCCCCTCGCTTCCCTTCACCCTCCCCATCCGGCCCCGCACCCCATAGCCCCCATTCACCCCCCAGAGCCCCATAACCGGGCGCAGCACCCCCCACCTCCTCCCGTTGGCCCCGCCCCTTCCTCCTATTGACCACGCCCCCTCCGCCTCTCCCGCCCCGCCCCTCGCCTGCGGGCCCGCCCCCCCGCAGAGGCCCCGCCCCCCCCGCAGAGGCCCCGCCCCCCCCGCAGAGGCCCCGCCCCCGGAAGCGGCGCGGCTGCTGTCGCAGTGCGCGGTGGAGCTCTCGCAGCCGCCGGCCCCATCGGGCCGGGCCGGGCCGGGCCGGGCCGGGCGGTGCCATGAAGGGGAAGGAGGAGCGGGAGGGCGGCGCGGCGGGGCCCGGGGCGGCGGGGCCGGGCGCGGGGGGCGCGGGGGGGGGCGGCGGCGGCGGCGGCGGCAGCCCCGAGAAGAGCCACAGCGCGCAGGAGCACAAGGAGCAGGGGAACCGGCTCTTCGGCGGGCGCAAGTACCCCGAGGCCGCCGCCTGCTATGGCCGCGCCATCGTGAGTATCTGCGGCACCCCCCCCCGGGACGGGCCCCCTCCGCCGCCAGGACACCTCCGAGCCTGGCCTGGGTACACCCGGGACGGGACCTGCCCCGGCGTGGATCCCCCCGGGCCTTGATCCCCCACCCGGCCCTACCCCATCCTTCCCCTTGGCATGAACTGCTCCCCCCCCCAAGCCCTGGCTCCGGTCCCCTCCATGGGCCTTGGTACCCTGGGCTCGTCCCGCTGCCATGCTCTGAACTGGACCCTCCCGTGTCCTCCCCCCCCCCATCAGGCTGCCCCCCGGGGTGCTCCCAGCTCGGGCATGGGGCCAGAGGGGTGTCCCCACACGGGGCTGCCTCATGGGGACTGGCCCCAAGTTGTCCTACATCCATCTCAGCAGCTCCCCCCAGGGTACAAGATGGTCACCACAGTGACAGCGTTGCGCAGCCGGCTGATGGAGTCACCCTGCTGTCACCCTGTTGTCACCACGTCTCACCCATGCCAGCGGTTGCCATCTCTGGCCATGACACAAGTGTCCCTTTGCAGAACCGAAACCCCTTGGTAGCTGTGTACTACACAAACCGAGCCCTCTGCTACCTGAAGATGCAGCAGCACGACAAGGCGCTGGCGGACTGCAAGCGAGCCCTGGAGCTCGATGGCCAGTCGGTGAAGGCTCACTTCTTCCTGGGCCAGTGCCAGATGGAGATGGAAAACTATGACGAGGCCATCGCCAACCTGCAGCGAGGTGAGCGGGAATGCTGCCGGCGCGCCCACCCTGCCCTGCGCCGGGAGGCGGCCAAGCCTGGCAAGGGGGAAGCCAGGCGCTGGCCCTGAGGTGCTCGTTCTGCCCCCAGCCTACAACCTCGCTAAGGAGCAGCGGCTGAATTTCGGGGATGACATCCCCAGCGCGCTGCGCATCGCCAAGAAGAAGCGTTGGAACAGCATCGAGGAGAAGCGGATCAACCAGGAGAATGAGCTGCATTCCTACCTGACCAAGCTGATTATGGCAGAGAAGGAGAGGTAACGTGCCACGGGGCAGCGCCCAGAAAGGCTTTTTAGTGCCACAAAGCACATTGTGTGTGGTGCCTCCTCCTTCCTGCAGGCACCCAGAGCCCTGCCGCTGGGGCAGCAGGAGGGAAAGGGAATGGTGGTGTCCTTCCATCCTCTCCTGATGTCCCTGCTCTGTCCTAGGGAGCTGGCTGAGTGCAGGAAGACTCAGCAGGAAGAAAATGCCGACGAGAGCCGGAGCCGTGTTCAGCTGGCCAGCATTGAGGCCAAACATGTGAGTGTGGTGATGGGGCTGCTTGTGGAGGCTGAGGTAAACTGGGGGGACAGCCTGGAGGAGAGGCTGCATGGAGACCTCAGAGCAGCCTTCCACTATCTGAAGAGGGCCTATAAGGATGCTGGAGAGGGACTGTAGCGACAGGACAGGGGGTGTTGCGTTCAAACTAAAACAGGGGAAGTTCAGGTTAGATCTTGGGCAGAAGTTCTTCCCTGTGAGGGTGCTGAGGCGCTGGCACAGGGTGCCCAGAGAAGCTGTGGCTGCCCCATCCCTGGCAGTGTTCAAGGCCAGGTTGGACACAGGGGCTTGGAGCACCCTGGTCTAGGGGAAGGTGTCCCTGCCCATGGCAGGGGGTTGGAACTGGATGAGCTTTCAGGTCCCTTCCGGCCCAACCCATTCCGTAATTCTATGACATCCTTGCCTCATCCTCATGCTGTGGTCAAGGAAACTGCAGGGCTATGCAGGCCAAAGTCAGGAGACCCCGGGGCAGAGCATGGCCTCTCAGCCTTTACTGTGTGGTCTGAGCTGCTGGTGCAGGGCTTTTGCATCCCCGTGTGATGCTGCTCCTGCTCTGTCACCTCAGGTCCCAGCCCTGCCTGTTTGTGCTCCCTCAGCTGCTGCTCCTGTTGTTGTCCCAGGGCTCTCAGCCACATGTGTGTCTGGGTGCCAGCCTGGCGCCGGGCACTAATCCTGGGATAAAAATAGCCCCTCATGGAAGGTTATTTTTAAGCTGGATCACTCCTGCCCTGCGGTTCAGCCAGGCTGGGGCTGTGAAGGGGACCTGCCACAGCACCCATGGGTGGGAGGCCTTGGGGCTGTCCTCCGAGGACCCCCATACACCGGGGTCCCCTTCTCCTCAAGGCCTTCTCTTTCAGGACAAATACCTGGCAGACATGGACGAGCTCTTCTCTCAGGTGGATGAGAAGAGGAAGGTGAGCGTGCCTGGGCCTGCGCTCCTGCCTGGAGCTGCACGCCATAAACCTGCTTCAGTCCATGCTCCCACCTCTGCCACGTTCCCTGCTCCTCACTCTGATTCAGCACAACCTCCCAGCCCTCTCTTTGATGCTGATCTCCCCCAGCCCCTCCTGACCCAGCTCTGCTCCTCCCCAGAAGCGAGACATCCCCGACTACCTGTGCGGGAAGATCAGTTTTGAGCTGATGCGGGAGCCCTGCATCACACCCAGCGGCATCACCTACGACAGGAAGGACATTGAGGAGCATCTCCAGGTACTGCTGGGCTGGGGGCACTGGGGGCTCCCCAAGTCCTGTCTTGCCCGGGCATGAAGGCAGCTGCCTGCCCAACCAAGAGCTCAGAAGCTTCCTTGGGCTTGGTCACGGGTGCCTGCCCAGGCAGCTCCTTGGGGAGGTGTTGGGACACACAGGAAAGCAGCGGGCACTGCCCAAAGCGGAGGTGGCTGTTGGCAGGGCCTTGGCCCTGCTCTGGATGGCACCGTGGGAGGGGACTGTGACTCTGTCCCCTTCCTTCCTCCCCCGGCACGCTGTGCCGGATGCCGCGGGGCTGAGCACGTGGAGTAACCGGTTCACAGAGAGGTGTCCTCCCCTGCAGCGCGTGGGGCACTTCGATCCGGTGACGCGGAGTCCCCTGACCCAGGACCAGTTGATCCCCAATCTCGCCATGAAGGAGGTGATCGACGCCTTCATCTCGGAGAACGGCTGGGTGGAGGATTACTGAGGGACCATGGTCCTGCGGCTGGCACCAGGCCTTAACTTGCTCTCTGGCTCTTCCCCCTCCGCTCTGGGTACCCAGAGGCCCGGCAGTGGCTGGGTGAGGGCACATTGTCACCGCCTCCCCTCGCTGAGGAGCCGCAGCGGCTGGGTGGGCATGAAGGCTCCCCAGGCTCCCCGCTCCACCAGCTTTTGTTGACCATGGAGAAGGCTGGCTCATCACAGTGGCCTGGAAGGTCTCACCGTCATCTTCATTGCCCAGAGAGCAGCGTCCCCCTCGGCTCCGGCAGCTGACAATCCCCAAAGATCCCATCCTGCTCCAGGGAGGTGCTGTGAGGAGCTTGCTGGGGTGAGCGCCTGCTGCTGGTTTGGCCCCCTTCCCTCCCCATGTACATAGCTGTTTCCTTCTCCTGCCTGGCCAGGGTTGAGTCCTGCTCTTCCCTGGAAACAGCCACTTGTGAGGGTGGCAAGGGAATCACCTTGGCTCTTCCTGGGAAACAACAGCCCCCTCGGGCTGGATGCGTCCCGCTGGGACCGTGGTTCCCTGCAAACCACCACCCGACTTAAAAAGTTCTTCTTCCTTTTACTGAAATCCCTTTAACAAACAACAGAATAACCACCAGACCTGCATCCGACCGAGCCTCCGGGTGTTCGGGTGGCTGCCGGGCTTCTGAGCACCTCCGGAAGTGGCAACTTCAGAAATATATATATGAAAATAAACTTAACTTCAGCAATAAATGTGGAAAATCCAAAGCTGGAGTGGTTCATGGCAGAAGGCCAGGGAGAGCCTGGCTTGGGAACCAGGGTCTGTCCCCAGGGGCTTAGGCCACTCCAGCGGCGGTGGGGATGGAGCAACACACGAAGCACAGTGGCAGAACGTCTTTAATCCAAAGGCGAGGGAAAAGACCATTAAAAACCAGAACTTGAGGTGCTTGGTCCCAACACCTGGCAGCTGCAGGAGTGGGAGGACAGGGATGTACCCCTGTGTTCCCACCCTTACCCCAGGAAGGTGGAGATGAAGACACTGGTGTCCAGGTTGAGTGTGGCGTGCCACCAGCGGTCAGGGAAGTACAGGACCTGCGGGGAGGGAGCAGGGGGGCCCATGGGTGTCCCCCCCAAGGGGAGCACAGAGTGGGGGTGCTGTGGGGCCGACTGAGACTCACCTCCCCGGGGCGGAGAGTGCATTCCAGTGGCCGCTCAGCTGGTGGCAGCGTGGGGTACGTGTGGTGGAGCCAGGCCAGTGTTGTCTCGTTGGGGTGGAAGTGGGGTGTTTTCTCGGGTGGGTACAGAAACCAGCGCTGGAAGATACCGGGACACACATCCCCCATCCCCTGTTTCCCCTCCAGCCCCTCGGGCTCAGCCCTTCCCCATGTTGGGGGATGCCTGTTGGGGGTCTTCCCTTTCTCCCCCCCCCCCCTAAATATACCCCCACCAAAGCTCACCTTCCTGCCAAAAATCACCTCAGAAAAGCCAGGGCCATGCCAGTGGAAGGGAACACCAGAACCTGAGCCTGTGGCAGCAGTGGGGAGGTTGGGTGCTGGGGAGAAGCCCCCACCCTGGGGCTGCCCACACCCATCGTCCCGGCAATCCTGATCCCACCTGCGATCCCAAAGCTGTAGGCGAGGCTGGTCCCCGGGATGCGGAAGGGGGGGGGCACGTACTGCTGGAAGAGGGGGCCCCACTCTGTGAGGTTGTTGTCCCCGAAGAAGTAGAGGGTGTCTGGGGGAGGGGCAGAGGGGGAGGATGAGCCCGGCGAGGCGCTGGGTACCGGTGGTGCGCAGTGGGACGATGCTACCCACCGCTGCCCAGCCTGCCCGGGTCCTGCGGCTCCAGCAGCTGCTCCACGTAGTCAGTGAAGGGCACATCCACTGCGGGCAGGGGCGGGGGTCAGGCCGGCGCCCCCGGACAGGCTCTGCCCGCCGGGTCCCGGAACCCCGCTGCTCACCCTTGCGGTAGGAGTAGGTGTTGGCCGTGCTGAGCCGCACCGGGGAGGACCCGAAGGCCGCCAGCAGCTTCTCCCGGGTGCACAGGGCTCGGAAGGCCTGGGGAGGGGATGGGGGGATGATACTGCCGCCGCCGCTCCCGGGGCACCGGGGTGTGCGCGTCCCCAAGTCGTGCTCGGACCCCCCCGGTCCCTGCCCCGGCACTGACCGAGTTGTCCGTGAGGCCCTGGAGGATGACCGGCCGGGAGAAGGCAAACCTGGGGAGACAGAGCAGCGACGCGTGGTCCCGCACGGGCGAGCACACCGGGACCTGCCCCCCCTCCTTCTCCCCCGGCACCCCCGCGTGGGACCCCCTCTCGGTTTAGCGGCCTGCCCGTACCGCTGCAGGAAGAGGGGGTAGGTGAGGGAGGCGTCTGCCCGCTCCACGGTGCACCGCTGCTCCTCCGGCACTGTGCCCGCCAGCCTGCAACGGGAGGCTCCGCTCGCCACCGGGCTCGGTACCGGCACCGGCACCGGCACGGCCCAGCTCCCCGCCCGCGCTCACCAGCCGCCGCCCGGCGGGTCGGGGCATGCCGCGGGCCGGGCCCAGACCAGCGGCAGCAGCAGCGGCAGCAGCCGCCGCGCCGCCATCACCGACCGGCACCGGGGACACCGGAGGACTACGCTACCCGGCAGGCACCGCCGGGCGCGCAGCTACGGGACCCGGCAGGGACCATGGCTCAAAGGGGCAACGGGGAACGTGAGCGCCGCAGGCTGCCGAGTAGCCGGGACCGGAACCGAGCCCCAGGCTCAGCCGCTCGGGCCCCGCTGCGGGCAGGATACACCGAGAGAAGAGGCAGGGCTCAGTTCAGCTGGTGCTTTGTTTTAAGTCAGTACAAAAGTGCCGCGCAGGAGCTGGGGCGCGCACAGGGCCCCTATTTACACGCAATAAATAGCAGAGGGAGGCAGGGGGCGGGCAGCTGTGCCTGCCTGCCTGCACACAACCTGCCCGCAGCCTCCCCGGCCGGGCAGTGCTGCTCAGGTGTACTCGCAGAGGTGGCCGCAGCCGGCAGGGCAGTGGGAGCTGGTCTCCAGCCACTTCATGATGTGCTGGAGGTGTCCGCCGTGGCTGCAGCCCTGGCACCACACGAAGAGCCCCTTCACGACGTGGTGGCAGACGGCACACATGCTGGCACACTGACGGCATCTGCATGGGCAGAGCGGGGAGTGTGGGCGGGGCAGCCCAGGGGAGGCCAACGCGGGGGAGCAGGAGGCACCTACCCCATCCTCCTGCCCCCCCTGGGCCTCCCTTTGGAGGTCCCCACCTCCCTGCCCTCACCGATCGCAGATCCAGCCCCTGTTGCTCATGGGCCGCTTGCAGTTGCTGCAGTTGACGTGCAGGGTAGTGGATGCCTGGTTGAGGCAGTTGATGGCACGGCATGTGCTCAGCTTGATCACCTCGTTGGAGATGTTCCAGAGCTGGAAGCGCTGCAGCAGGTCGATGTAGGACGTGTACCAGTGCTCCTGGGGATGGTTGCAGACAGCCAAGCCTTGACAACCTCCCAAAACCTCCTGAGGACTCAAGCCTTGCATCCCAAAGGGCTCTCTGGGGACGGGAAGAGGCATCCTTCCCAAAATCAACAGGCCCCTGCAGACAGCCCCTTGGGTCCCTGCTGGAGTCCTGAAGCTGCCCACCCAAGGTTAGAGCCAGCCTGGAGGAGAAGGGAGGTGCCCAGAGGCCAGGCAGGAGCCCAGCCCATTGGGATATACCACCCCTGGGTCCCACTGCAGTGTCATCTCACAATCACACCGATTTCCCTGGAAGGGAAGGCTCAGTTCTGACACAGCCAGGAAGGGGACTCCCAGGATCTACCTGTGTCTGCTCATCGATCTCCCTGCGGATGCGATCCCCCAGCACAATGAGAACGGACACGGCCGTCTGCACATCCCCCTGCTCGGCGTAGAAGAGGAGTGTGTCCCGCACGATGGGGTTGAAGAAGTCTGAGGGCAGGCGGTTCTCATACAGCGAGTGGGAAATGGAGATGAGGGAGAAGGACTCCACAGGGGTCAGCGACACCGTCTCGGCCTCGTTGCCACTGACATGAGGGGAGTCAGCCTTGTCCTGCAGGTGGTCCAAGGCCGACGGGTTGTCCACGATCTCATGGCGCAGGGGGAAGGCTTCCTGGGGAAGGCTGTATTCCTGCTCTTCAGCTGCAAGGAGTTTCAGGAATGAGAAGGGAAGCCAGTTCCCTGCCTGGTCCAGGGAACACTTCCCAGCACCTCCTGTGCACTCACCGTGTGGGTTCTCATGATCCATCATATACAGGTCATCCTCATCCGCCTCCACATCTCCCAGCAGGTAGTCTGCAGGGACATCGCTGCCCTCTGTCTCCTCGTTGTCTGTGTGTTGAGGGAAGAGAGAAATCAGCTCATTCCCCCCTTGGACACATGGCTGGATCACAGAATCACTGAATGGTTTGTGTTGGAAGGGACCTTAAAACTCATCCAGTTCCAACCCCACTTCCACGGATGGGGCAGCCACAGCTTCTCTGGGCACCCTGTGCCAGCACCTCAGCACCCTCACAGGGAAGAACTTCTGCCTAAGAGCTCATCTCAATCTCCCCTCTGTCAGGTTAAAGCCACTTCCCCTTGTCCTGTCCCTATAAGGCCTTGTCAAAAGCATTCTCCCTCGTGTCCTGCCCCATGCGCAGGGCTGTGCCCGAGCTCCACAACGTGGTTGTGTTCCTGGCTCAGCAGCCACCACCACAGGGATCACAGGGGCAAATTATCTGTCTGCAGCACTCTGGGCTCACATGCTGCAGGTGGGGGCTGCAGCAGGTCCAAGCCCCACGATGTGCAGGGTAAATTCACTGGTTTATTGTGTATCTACAGCTAAGGAGGGAAGAGCTGTAGGACCTGGACTGCCCCTGCCCCATGAACATTACCCTCATTGTTCATCAGGGTGGAGGAGGAATCCATGAGGATGTTTTCCGTGCGGCTTTCTCCTTTGCTACGGTCCAGTCTTGACTCGCTGCCCAGCCCAGAGGGGATATCCTTCAGGTTAAAGCTGGGAAAGAAGCCAAATTTCAGTCACAGAAGTTTACAGCTTCTGCTTTAGCCAGCAAACAGCCTGGAGAGAGGTCTCCAGTTGCAAGTTGAATGGTGAAACCCAAGATGGGGCAATTTCCCCAAGAGCACAGGAGTCAGCTGCCCCACTTGGCATCTTCCTGAAGGTTTGTGAGCTCAGCACAGGTTCTTAACTCCCTCTGTTAACATTTACCTTCACCTCAGAGGCAGGTTCAGGAACTGCCTTGCTACAAGATGCTTTGCTGTTTGCAAAGCACCACTGCTCCCTACCTTCACAGACATGGAGAAGGAATCATGGAATGGCTTGGGCTGAAGAGACCTGAAAGCTAATCCAGTTCCAATCCCCTGCCATGGGCAGGGACACCTTCCGCTAGACAAAATTGCTCCAAGCCCCGTCCAACCTGGCCTTGGACACTGCCAGGGATGGATGGGGCAGCCACAGCTTCTCTGGGCACCCTGTGACAGCGCCTCAGCACCCTCACAGGGAAGAATTTCTGCCTAAGAGCTCATCTCAGCCTCCCCTCTGTCAGGTTAAAGCCATTCCCTTGTCCTGTCCCTACAGGCCCTTGTCCAAAGCCCCTCTCCAGGTTTCCTGTACCCCCTTTAGACCCTGGAAGCTGCTCGAAAGTCTCCCCTTAAGGAGCCTTCTCCAGGCTGCCCCAGCCCAGCTCTCTCATCCTGGCTCCAGAGCAGAGCTGCTCCAGCCCTTGCAGCATCTCTGCAGCCTCTTCTGGACTCACTCAGTCATGGAAGGGAATGGGGTTGAAGGACAGCTGAGCTCTTCAGCTTGCTGCCTGCAGTGTTGAAGTCAGGGACAGATAGGAACCTGCTGGATGCAGGGCTGGGCCAAGGAGAGCATTTCCTTTGATGTTACTTGAGGATTTGCTACTCACCCTGGGAACCCGGCCCTGCAAGGTCTGACAGCTAACATGGAATCCTTACCCCTCACTTTCATGCTGTCAAGAAGAAAAACAAGTCTTCCTGCTTCATCAGCCCACAGTGGGGCTCTCCATGCCAGAGAGCAGCTCACAGAGCTGTCCTCTCCCTTTGAAAGGCAGAAGACAACATCTCCATGACAGCAGTGAGACAGTTTCTCCATCCCCAGCCCTGACATGGTCACTAATGAAGTAACCACAAAGCTGGTTTCAGCCCCACACCCCACCACAGCTCCAAGTTTTGTTTAAGGAGGACAGGGAGCAGAGCACAAGGCTGCAGGGCTGAGGCCTGGGCTGGCCATCACTTCTCACTCCCACATGGAGAATGGGCTGCATTCAAATGATGCCAACCTGCAAACCAACATGACCTGAGGCTGGGGAGAGTGTCCCTGCTGCCATCAAGGGGCTGGCTGCAGCTCCAGTCCCTCTCTTACCTGTTCATGAGTGGGAGGGTGGTGCTGCCTTTCCCCATGCTGTGGTTGAGGTTGGTGGATGACACAGTGCTGAGGCTGGAGTAGATAATGCGCAGCATTGTCCACGTTTGAGCCACCTGCATAAGAGAGCTGCATTTAGACCCTGACAAGTTACAAACCCTGTGTAGCCACATACCTGATGGCAAACTCCCACCATCAGCCCATCTAAAGCTGGACAGGCTCTTGGGGGGCTCAATACACTGAACCCCCCAATAATCAACGCTTGTTGCAGGCGACGGGTTTGGTGCCGGGCGGAGGTCACAGAGCTGCCACCCACATCGGGTTGAGCACCCTTCAACCTCAGCACCAGCCCTGGTCTCAATGGAGAGCCTGCAGCCCTGGCCTCACCTGGTTGCGGTCCAAGCCCTTGGCCACCTTGGCATTGTGGTCGCAGAGCTCTGGCAGGGGCCGGCCGGCCAGCGCATACTGCTTGGCCGTGTGCACAAACCAGTCCATGCTGCCGCTCTCCACGTCTGTCTCGAAGACGCTGAGGGCGCTGGAGGAGGAGATGTACTCAAACTGCTCCGTGGGGTCCAGCTTGCGCTTGAAAAAGATGGGGTGCCGCCGGTCGCCAATGTAGGGCTTGCGGTTGGAGTCAGAGGAGATGAGGCTCTCCTTGGCAGCAAAGGCCAGGTCCCCGTAGAGGCTGTAGCATAGCCCCTCAGGGTTGGCCCTGTCAATGGGCTGGCTGGCATCCTTGAATATGTGCTGGTAGAGGGTGCTGTCCTTAGAGCCCGACAGGAGGAAGTAGGGGTCGTGGAGGTGACGCCACACGATGCCCGTGGTGACGTCCTTGTGCTCCTCGAACATGGCGGAGGGGATGAAGGGCCGCCGCACGTCCCAGACATAGATGTTGTGGTCCACCATCATGGAGCACGTGGCGATGTGGTGTTTGCACTCCGGGCGCCACTTCACCCGCGCCACTGAGGCGATGGTCTGCACGCAGTAGATCTCCTTCGCCCGCGTGGTGTTCATGTCCCACACTTTCACCATTTTATCCCGGCCGCCTGTTGCTAGCCAGCCCCTGAAGAAGGATGGAGGAAAGATGGTTAGATGCCAGCTTGGGCCAGTATCTGTGCTTGCTCATCTCTTCTTTCCCACAGTGGCACAGGAATGCTCACAACACAGATATGCTAAGGGAGTGGTCCTCTCATGTGTTGCCCTAACACCTTCACTCTCCCACAACCAGGTCAGGCAACACCTCTCCTTCCTGGCCCCATTTAAGGCCCTGCATCTTTGAGCCATGCTCATTTGAAGGGCTTCCAGCCAGAGCAGTTCTCCCTACCCCTGGTTTCCACTTGCCAGGGCCAGCATATAGGGAAAAGGCCCAGTATGAACAGCCTTCAGGGCCTCTCTAAGCTCATGAGGAGTCACAGTACTGCCTGACAGGAATCAAGGAGGGACCCACATACCAACACAGCTATTTCCACACACTTCCTCCAACTGCCTCCAGGCAAAGGCAGGAGGGAAACATGATCAGGCACAAGCAAGGCCTGATCAAACACAAGGAAGCCGTGTCCCAGAGCAGCCATGCAGTGCTCTCCCCAAACCCAGCACCCAAGCAAGAGCCTGCCCTGGCATGGGGGCAAACCAGCAGCTTGCTATTCCCAACCATTCTGAGGCCCATCCAGGGCTTCAGAAGTGCCCAATTTGTCCAAAAAAAAAAAAGCCAAACCACCGCAACACCGCTCCCAAATCCTCAAAGCAATCCTTGCTCCCATCATCCAGCAACAGCCCAGCCCCTGACACAAGGGGCCAGGGTATCAAGAGACCCTGCTTTTTCCCCCAGCCCCACTTTTAGGGCCTGCCTCGCCTGTGCTGAAGCTGGGGAGCTGGCAGAGCCCAGCCCCACACAGACCTGTCCTCTGGATGCCAGTCGCAGCAGAAGACAGGTCCATTGTGGGCTGTGAACATCCTCTCGTAGCGGTCGGGCCGGCGGATGTCCCACAGCTGCACGTTCCCATTCTCAAAAGTGGCAGCAAAGGTGAAGTAGTCCCGGATGCTGAACTGCACGTCCCGCACGCTCTCCGACTGGCCTAAGCGGGGACAGAGGGTGAGGTGTGGCGGGACAAGCTTCAGCAAGGTGAAAAAGTCACCAGAAGAGCCATGGGGGTTCCCAGCCCAGGGAGGAGAGGAAGCAGGGAGTGACGTGGCCACCTTCAACCTCCCTGCAGAGCCAACCCATTGAGCAGCCAAAACTGCCAGAATCCCAGACTGGTTTGGGTTGAAGGGATCTGAAAGCTCCTCCAGTTCCAACCCCTGCCATGGGCAGGGACACCTTCCACTAGACCAGGTTGCTCCAAGCCCCATCCAACCTGGCCTTGAACACTGCCAGGGATGGGGCAGCCACAGCTTCTCTGGGCACCCTGTGCCAGCGCCTCAGCACCCTTACAGGGAAGAGCTTCTGCCTAAGAGCTCATCTCAGTCTTCCCTCTGGCAGGTTAAAGCCATTCCCCCTTGTCATGTCCCTACAGGCCCTTGTCCAAAGCCCCTCTCCAGCTTTCTTGTAGCCCCTGCAGGCACTGGAAGGCTGAAAATACCCCACCAAAAAGCTCCTCCCTGCCTGCTCCAGACATCCACCCCTGAGCAAAGCCTCCCCTGGGCACAGGGAAAGGGCAAAGCCACAACTTCTGCCTCTCAACAGAGTAAGGGGGCAAATAACAGCCCATGTTCCTACCAGAGAAGGTGCTGACAGAGTCCTTCTTGCGCAGGTCGAAGCACTTCATATAGCCATCCTGGGAGCCGCTGAGGAGCATGTAGACCTCGGTGGGGTGGAAGCAGACCTTGTTGACGGTGCGCTTGTGCTCGGTGAAGAGCTGGTCCTGCTTGTTGCGGGACGGCTTGCCCAGGTTCCAGGTGACCACCACGCCATTGGTGGCAGCGGTGGCCAGCAGGTTCTCGTCCATCTGGTGCCACACCACGTCAGCGCAGCTGAAGTTCAGGGAGGGTTTGCGGCCGACGCGGAGGTTCAGCTTCTCCACAAACTGCTCCTCCTCGATGGAGTAGATCTTGAAGATGTTGCGGCCAGCCACCACCACCTGGGCGGCATCGCGGCACACGCTGATGGCATTGGCAGGGGCGTCCAGGTGACAGAACATGGTCCGTCCTGTCAGGGCATTGCCCCCCAGTGCCGTGGTGACCCTGGCCATCTTCTCCATGGCTGTCCTTGGGGCACACTCCCCTCTCCAGGAGCTGGCTCGGAGGCTCGTGTCCTCGCTGGCTGCATTCACGCTCGCACGGCTGCCCTGCTCCACCTCAGCCAGAGCTGGGAAGGGACAGGCTCGGCTCCCGCACCTCCTGGCAGGACCAGGCAGCTCCAACCACAGCTTTCTGTAGCCACATCAACAGCAGGTATGAGACTAAAGCCCGGCTGAGACCTGTGGGGACAGAGATACGGCCCCACACTGGGCTTCTCCTGCTGCCTTCTGTGACTCCCTCCCAGAGAGTTCTTGAAACCCTTCCTGTGCTCCTTGGTTCCTCCTTACTTCAAGGGCTGTTGGTGACACTACAGGATGGCGACTGCAGTGTGGCGGGCTGAAGGTGAGCGGAGTCTCCAGCAGGAGCTTGGGTGAGATGAGCCCGCAGCCATCTCCATGAGGCGTTCCTTGAGCCCCAAACCCCTGCGGGAGGCAGAGGGGCTCACCCTGCTTCCTACCAGAGCAGGCCAGCAGCTCCCCTTGGGCACCGGAGCGAGCTCTGGGATGCTCAAAGGCCACCGCAAACCAACCTCCGGAGCCAGGCCGAGCCCCTGCCCTGGTACTGCACCTTCCCCCCCAGTTCCCCAGAGCCCACACTCCCCCTCCCCAGGGCCCGCTCCTGACCCACAGCCACCTCAGAGCCACCTCAGGGCCACCTCAGGATCCCCTCCAGTGCGCTGGGAGGCTCCTCAGACCACCCCCCCCTTCAAGGGCTCCTCAGCACCCCCCCCTCGCCAAGGGCTCCTCAGCACCCCCCCCCCGCCAAGGGCTCCTCAGGCCCTGCTCAGAGCCCTCAGAGCTCCCCGGTGCCATACCCGGCGCTCGGCCCCAGCAGACGCCACCGCCGCCACGGAAGCGAGCTCCGGCCACGCCCCCTTCCGCCGGGGAGGCGCGCGCGCCCCGTCCCAAGCCCCGCCCCTAATTCGGACCCTTCCCCCCCGCGCGGGATGGGGGGTGCGGGGGGAAATGGGGGTGCTGAGGGGTGTGGGGGTGTCAGGGGGACATATGGGGAGAACGGGGGTGTCAGGAGGGTATGGGGTGCGTTGGGATGAGAGTGCAGTGGGGGAATGGGGGTGCTGAGGGGATATGGGATGAATTGAGTGTGGGGGTGCAGGGGGAAAATGGGGGTGTCGGGGGGATACGGAGTGCATTGGGGTGGGGGAACACGGAGGGGAATGAAGGTGTCAGGGGAATATGGGGTACATTGGGGATGCAGGGATACACTGGGGGGATATGGACTTGCACTGAGGTGTGGGGCTGCTTGGGGTGTTTGGAGGTGCTCTGGGGTATGGAGGTACACTAGGGTTTAGGGGTACATAGGAGGCTAATATACAGGGAGTTACAGGGCTGCACTGACTGGTGGGTGTGCAGGAATTGAGGGTGCAAGGGGGAGTGGGGGGGTATGTGGGTGCACTGCCGTGGGGGGCTGCAGAGGGGGGTATGGGAACACCCCAGCCCCAGCACTGTGCTTGTTCTGGGGATCTGGGACCGTGGGGGTGCGCAGGGCTGACGACACCCCCCAATTGCTGCTGCTGTCCCCTGCAGGGGTGGGGGGACCCTCCGTGTGCCACAGCCGCGTCCCCATCCCCTCACACCCATGACCCACGGGCACTGGTGGGTTTTGGGGTTGCAGGCTGCTCCCAGCCCCACAGCCCCGGCGGCTCCAGATGCACCTCAAACCCTGTTCCAAGGCCACGAGGATCCTTGCACCATTTTGGGGCCAGAAAGGGCCATTTTGGACAAAGGAGGGGGCAGAGGCGGTGATTGGTGCAGCAGTTCCTTCCCGGCCGGTACAAAGGCAAAACAAACCGAAAGCGTGTCCGTGCCCGTGCCCGTGCCCGTGTCCATGTCCTTGCAGGCAGCCGGTGTGGCAGCGGGGACGGCCACCGAGCCCCGTCCCGCACCAGGTCCCCGTGGTCACCCCAGCCCCATGCTCGTGCTCAGCTCCTCCTCTGTCCCTCGCTTGCCGCCGGCGTTGGGTGATGGCGTTCCAGCTGGTGGTGGTGGCAGCGTGTCCCAAGTGCCGCCTCCCACCTCCGCTCCGTGTTGCCGGTGTCCCCGTGGTGGCTCAGAGCTGGCCCCGGTCCCTTGGATGCGCCATCCCAGCCGGATGGGTCACTTGTCAGCGTCGATGTCACCCCACCAACCCCACATAAACCAGGGTGCAGCGGTGTCCCCAAGGCAAGGGGGGGACCAGGAGAACCCGGAGGCAGGATCTGGCCACGTTGAAGCCATAGGGAAGAGCCAAGTGGAGGCTGCCACTTGTCACCATCCCCCCGGGTACCCCAGAGCCTGCTGTAGCACAAGACTGAAGCAAGCGAGCATGCGAGGGCAGCGGGCGGGCGCAGAGAAACATCCTATTCACCAGGAGAAAGCGCTGGGCACCCCAAGTGCAGGACTGGGGGCTCAGGGGGGACACGCAGCACGAGGGGGATGTGGCTCAGTGACCTGCTCTGGGAATGCGAGGGGACCCATCCAGCCTCCACCACCACCCATGGGTGCCAAAAATAAGCATCCTCCTCTTGCCCATCCCTGGGAGCACCCTTTGGTCCCCAAGAGCATCCTTGGCAGCAGGGCCATGCACCCATTTGGCGCTGGGTCAGAGGGAGAGCAGGATGCAGCCAGGGGGGGGTCACACCACTGTTGCCTTCCCACTTTGGGTTTCCGTGATGTCCATTCGTCTGTCCAGAAGGGATTGGCAGGACACTGGGTGGAGGATGGGTGATGTCGGCAGTGTGGGGGTAATTTACAGGGTGCCCGGGGGGGCTCTGGCAAGGGGTGATGCTGTCCCCATGTCCCCCCGGAGCCCCGCGTCCCTCGGGGTGTCAATGCGGGGGATGTCTGGGGTCGGTTGTATTCGACAGTGTCTTTTGCATCCCCAAACAGACGGAAAGAAAAGGGGGTGGGTGATGTCAGATGGGGCGGCAGCGGGAGCGGGGCGGCCGGGGCCAGCACTACTCGATCACCATGCAGCACGGGAGGTGCTGGGAGAAGTACTTGAAGAGCTCCGGGGTGGCACCGGGGCAGTTGGTGAGCTCCAGCTCCTCCAGCTCCTGCAGCTGCACCAGCCCCGACAGCCCCGTGGTGGTCAGCAAGGGGCAGCCTGCAAGGGGACAACGTGCACTGTCACCCCCAAAACACCAGCACCCGAATAAACCAGAACCCCAAGAACCTGGTTGTGAACCCATCCCCAGGGAGGATGCCCAGGAGGATGTTTGCTGTCCCCCAAGCTATCCCAAGGCTGTCCCTGTCCCCACACCCACTGTCTCCCCAGCCCCACGGGGTCCTGGCCGCCCCATTCCCAGGACAGCACAGGAAAGAATCTCACCAGCCAGAGAGAGGAGGCGCAGGCTGCCCATGCTCAGAAGATGCTTCAGGCCAAAATCCTGCACCTGGAAAAGAAAACAGACTGGGAACGGGGGGGGAACAAATGGTGGGGACAAAGGGGCTGTGGCCACCGTGGGGGTGGCCACCATGGGGGCTCAGCAGTGCTGAGGCAGGATGCTGGGTGCTGCGGCAGGGAGCCTGAGCAGGGTGCAGGATGTTGGGGGAGGGGGTAAGGAGCTGAGTGCTGGGGCTGAGTCCTGCTGAGCTCACAGGGGAACCCCACTTCCCAGCACCGAGTCATGGGGTCCCCAGCTGGTGCAGGGTGCCCACCCTGAACTCACGGCCTGTTTTCAGGCCACTGCCAGCCACTCTGCCCTCCCCGCCATGCCAGCCAGGACTGGCACAGCTGTGTCCCCCACCTACCTGGCAGCACCAGCGCAGGTAGAGGCTCCGTAGGGACGACATGGTGGACAGGTAGCTGAGGCCGGTGTCAGTGATCCGCACGCACCTGGTGGGGCACAGGGCTGGTCAGGAACAGGGCACCCATGGGTGTCCCCCAACCATGGCCTCCACGCTGCACCCATTGCTTCCAGCATGGCACAGCACAGCACGGCTGTGAATGCTTCACAGCATGACATGGCACAGCATGGCTTGGCATGGCACAGCTCAGCATGACGCAGCATGGCTTGGCTTGACAGAGCACAGCATGGCAAAGGTTGGCACGGCACAGTACAGGTCAGCACAGCCCCATACCTGTCGAGCACCAGCTCCTCCAGCTTGTGCAGGTCGCAGGCGATGTACTCCAGGGCCATGTCAGTGATACGAGGGCACCAAGAGAGGTCGAGGCTGCGTAGCTTCCGCAGGTTCTCAGCCACCAGTTCCACGCCGTCATCGGTCACCTTGGAGCAGCCCGAGAGGCTGAGGACGCTCAGGTTGGGCAGGCTGTGGACCATGTTGACCACGCCGTGGTTGGTGATCTCCCAGCAGGAGTTGAGGCGCAGGGTGTGGGTGGTGTAGCCTTGCTTGGCGGTGAAGTAGGCGAGCGCCGTGTCCGTGACGTGGTAGGCTTGCAGGTTGAGCTCGGTGAGGTTGGGCAGGAGCTGCGAGATGGCGGCGATGGCGTCGTCGGCCACGTTGATGCAGTCGCTGACGCTCAGCGCCGTGATGCGGGCATTGAGGCTGGACCACAGCCCGGCCTCCGTGAAGTCATTGCAGCCCGACAGCTCCAGCCGCACCACACCTTGCATCTGCTCCAGCATCACCTGCAAGGGGCAGAGCGTCAGGGCACGCTGGGCACTGCTGTCACCCTGCACAGCCCTGCCTCCCTTTGAGCCTTCCCACTGCCACCAGCCTTGACTGGGTCCAGCCTTTGCCATGGGACTGCCCTGGTGCCGGAGCAGTGTCCTGCTCTACGACACGGGGGGTTGGACTAAATGACCTTTGAAGGTCCCTACCAACCCAAACTATTCTGATTCTATGCCGGCATTGGTGGGGAACGGGAGGGGACAGGCAGGGATCCCCGGCCACTGCCCCTGCTCTGTACATGGTGCTGTAGACAGGGGCAGGATTAATTCCACTCCCAGCATGGGCAATGCTTGGGTAGAACGTGGCCACGGAGCAGCTGGTGCTGTGTTAGGCCATGGTGCAGGGCAGGGGACCTCTGTGGGGACGTTGCTTGACTGTGCAGGACCATGAGTTGCCCCATCTCCACCTGACCCACAGCCCCTTGCCCCCATGCCCCCCGCACAGCCAGCCAGCAGGGATGTCCCTGCCCCCAGCATCCAGCTCATCGCCCACTGCCACATCCATCACCCAGTGTCATGGCCACCTCATCTGGCTTTGCTTTCCCAGCAGCATGTGCAGGAAGCATCAGTGGGCATCAGGGATGAACTGTCCCTGGAAGCATTCTCACCCCGTGCCTGCGACCACAGCACAGGCTGCAGCCCGCCCCACTGCCCTGACCACATGCAGGGACTCCCAGTGCTGCCTGCCTGCAGTACTGCTGTGGATGGGATGGCCATGACACCTTCCTGCTCCATGCCTGTGGCTGGTGAAAGCTTTGTCCACGCATGTGTCCCCAGGGCCACTGGAAGGACCCACCATTGCCACACCTCAGCCTCCCTGGTCACCACACCGGGGTCACCTACCTCCAACCCTGCATCCGTGATGGTCGACCTCTTAAGGCTCATGGACTTGACCCCCTTCTTGGAGAGGGGGTAGTTGTCAATGAACTCACAAATGTCCAGGTCAGAGACACCCACGAGGCAGAAGCCGTCGAAGCCGCGGACAGCGAAGCCCTGCAGGCTGACAAACTCCTTCTCGCCACCAGGCAGGACATTGTAGAGCTCTTTGGTGTGCAGGACGGGCGTCAAGCCTACCCAGAACTTGGGCTGGTAGAGCACCCGCCGCCATGCCTTGCACACCTGAGCCAGCACGCACTTCTCGCACGCTGAAAAGTACCAGAACAAGCGGTTGAGGATCTTCTCGTCCACCGCCAGCTGCCTCTCCGAGGGCGAGCCGGGCAGCCGCTCCGGAGAGGGCTGCTCCGAGCCTTCGCTCGTGTTCAGTCCCACCAAGGAAGCGCCAGGAGGGGAGGAGACACCGGCCAGAGTGGCCAAGGAGAGAGGGGAGGCCAGGCTGGGGATGGGCAGGTCGCTGCGGTGCGCTAAGGCTGGGCTGAGGATGGCAGGCACGGAGGAAGGCTGGCACAGGCGGTTTTTGACAGCAGGGGTGCCTTTGGTGATGCTGGCGGAGCCGAGGCCGTTGGGTTGTGTGGGGATCTTCACCAGTCCATTTCGGGGCAAACATGGGGGCTTGGTCTCGCCGTTTCTCGGGTTCGACATCTTCTACAGGTCTCTCTGCAACACAGGGATGAGGGCTGAGAGGCTGCTCGTCTGCCAGGGAGAGCAGCCAGGAAGAATGAACAGGGCTGGGAGACATCATGGCACCAACAGGGAGGGAGACATTGGAGGTCCCTGTGCAAGGTGGCACAGGGGACCAGACAGTGCAGGGCTGCTGGGCACCAAGTGGGGTCCTCCAGGAAGCAGCATGGCCCTGGTGTCCCCCATAATGGGGTTGGATGGGGATTTATCCTCAGACATTCTCATCCCTCTCAGAGCCTGGGATCCAGCAACCAATGGCACATAGAGCAGGATCATAGAATCACGGAAGAGTTTGGGTTGAAGGAACCTTAAAACTCATCCATTTCCAACCCCTGCCACAGGCAGGGACACCTTCCACTAGAGCAGGCTGCTCCAAGCCCCTGTGTCCAACCTGGCCTTGAACACTGCCAGGGATGGATGGGGCAGCCACAGCTTCTCTGGGCACCCTGTGCCAGCGCCTCAGCACCCTCACAGGGAAGAGCTTCTGCCTGAGAGCTCATCTCAGTCTCCCGTCTGTCAGATTAAAGCCATTCCCCCTTGTCCTGTCCCTACAGGCCCTTGTCCAAAGCTCCTCTCCAGGCTTCCTGTAGCCCCTTTAGGCACTGGAGCTGCTCTCAGGTCTCCCCTTCAGGAGCCTTCTCTTCTCCAGGCTGCCCCAGCCCAGCTCTCTCAGCCTGGCTCCAGAGCAGAGCTGCTCCAGCCCTCGCAGCATCTCTGCGGAGAGCAGAGCAGGCAGTGGTGGTGGCAGAGCTGCCCATGCTCACTGTGCCAGCCAGGCACTGGGCAGTGAGCCCATGCCTGCCATAGTCCTGCTGAGCTCCGTGGCAGTCAGGTGGCTCCAGCAAACCAGGCCAAAAACTATAGCAGTGCCAGTGCCTGGCTTCCAGCGTCCCCTGCACCCACCATCCATTATTCAACACATTGCCCTCTATGAATACAGAGGTGAATAATTGATGGGGGCTTACCCACCCCACTCCACCCACCCCCCCTCCCAGCCCCAGCTGGTGCCTAGGGAAGAGCTGAAGCCCAGCAATAGTGGCTTCCAGCCCAGGGACCAGGAGACAGAAACATGGTTCCCAAGTCCCGAGGGATGGCTGGAACATCATCCGGATGTGTCTAATGTGACCTGAGGACTTCCTCCATTGCCAGCTTCCCCCAGACCAAGCTAAAAGTGAGAGTATAATTTTAACCACTTGATTTGGGATGGAGATGGCCAGGCCCTGCATGGAGGGGCACTGAGAGAGGAGTGTTCCAGACAGTGATGCTCATAGACCAGGTCTATGAGCACCCTGGATGCTCCATTCAGTTTTGGGGGGCTGGCTCCTAAGTGGGGTGCAGTCTAGATCCCTGCTGTCCCCAGCCCATCGCTTCCAACCTCACAGCACCCTCACAGCCCTCCTGGGTCAGCTGGGGCAGGGACCAGGCACCCAAAAGGCACTGTGGAACTGCTGGCACAGCCAGAAAACCCCATGGGATGCGTGGGACATGGCATCTCCTGGGGATATCAGGACAGGACTGTGGGGCAGGGCTGGCGGGAGCTGCTGAAGCCTCTCCTTTGGTGTGAGTGGCAGACAGCCACTGCCTGGTGGCCTCTGGGGATGAGCCCGGCCCTGTGCAGACAGTCTGGCGCCGCTCCCCACTCGGCTGCAGCCTCTGCTGCCTCTGCTCATTCTGCCCAACAGAAGAGCTGGGCCTCTGATGCTTGGACATGTGCTAAATACTCTTGAAAGCAGAAGAGGAGGGGAAAAAAAGGAAGAAACCTAAATCCAGCAGATCAGTGATTGGCGGCAATTAAGGAAGCAAACAGAACATGCACCAGGGTGTCTAACACAGCCACACAGCACAAATCCAAACAGATAATTACCAGGCGGCACGGGAAGGCTGTTGCTCCAGCATGGAGCCCACAACCAGAGCCGTCCAGCATGCTGGTTGTCCCCAGGGGAGAGGGCAGGTGGTGGCACAGGGGCAGCCCGGAGCCCTGGGAGCCCAGGGGGACATTCATGGGAGGAGACAGATGCTGACAAGTCGCCGGTATGAAATGCAGCCAGTGGGAGGTGTTGGCAATGGCTCCAATCAGCTCAGACCTCGGGTGGTCCCTGAGGCCGGGCTCAGGGGGAGCTGAGTGGATTCAGCAGCTTTCCCAGTCCTGCCTTGGAAAGCTGAGCCAGGTCCCCCTGCCCCAGGCGCTGGGGCTGCCTGTCTGACTCACAGAAACCCTCAACTGTGAGTGAGCTGGGAAGTCACTTCAAATAGAAAGACAGACAGGGATTCAGGGCTCCTGGGCACAGGCGGGCTCAATCAGAAGTGGCGGGAGCCTAGGAAAGGCTGTACATGGCCAAGGAAACAGGCAGGCAAGGTTCTGGGGATTCCTACTATCCCAAAAGGATAGGACTGTGCTGGGGGGGAGGACCCCAGCCTGGAGAAGGTGGTCTGAGAGAAGGCGGAGAGCAGCTCTGGTAGTCACTCTCTCCTCTGTCTCTGACACCATGGAGCAGTGCTGGGATCTGCCCTCTACTGCTGCAAGAAAGCCCTTGCTGCAGCCCCAGGTTCCTGCACCCTGGGGCTGAGGCCACATCACTCCAACATACAAAGTGTAAGTACCACATCCCATGGAGATCAGAGCTGCTCTATGCTGGGATGCCTAGCACACATTCTGCCCTGGCCCAGGAACTCCGTCCAACCCACTGAGACAGCAGAGGGAGAGGGAAGTTCAAAACTGTCTGCCTTAGAGATGTCAGTACAGAGCCCATCTGATGTTCAGGCATTTCCATGAGCACCTCCATATGCTTTTTGGTCACCCCAAAGCTGCAGGAGAGCAGAGATTTGGCCTTTCTTCCTCACGCCATAACTCACTGTTTGCAGGTTGCATGACTGAGCCGGCCACAACATGATCAGGATAGGTCAGCACTTGGTACAACCATCTTTACTCTGGGATCCCACAGGAAGGACCCAGCTTTGCAAGTCCCCCCAAGATGCCCTTCGCAGCTCTCCCAGGCCACAGCTCATGGGGGAAGCAGCTGCCAGCAGTGGTGTGCCAGCTCCCAATCCACAGTGGGAGGAACCCTGACAAAAGCAAAGGGCAAAGTCTTTTAGTCTTCCGAATTCACTCCAGGGTGCACATTTCACAGAAAACGTCATTGCCACAGAAGTCACTCCATTCATAAGGGTTTTGTCATCCACAATGAGCAATGGTGCAGTGGTGGGGGGCGGATTTGACGCAGGAAGAGAGAAGAAAGAAGAGGGTCGAAGAGCCTGTCACTACAAACGTTACACAGACAATGAAGATGCTGGGAAGAATAGGATGAAAGCTGCTGGGAAGACAGTGCTTGTCCACGCTGTTGGTGAGTTTACCATCTCCGTGTAGCATTGAAGAGGAACGAAGGCCTCAAGAGAGAGGCAGGATAATCACTCACCCTGTTCGTGCCACCCCTGTGCGGGTGTTCGCTGGGAGACCCTGGGCTGTGGCAGGTGGGACCGGCTGGTCAGAGAACGTGAAGCGTTCTGCCCTGCTGGCCGGGAAGAGCGGTTCAGCACCACTGACAGCGGCCGGGCCGAGTTCAGCACCGCGGGCAGCGGCCGCTTTCAGTACCGTGGACAGCTGCACTGTGCCCCGGGGCCGCGTCGCCCTGCGAGGGCGCCTCGCAAATGTGTCCGTGCGGGACCTCTCCTCCCCAGCGGCCCCCTGCGAGGATCCGCCATTCCCCCCCAGGTCCCTGTGAGGACCCACCATTGCCCTGCAGGTCCCTGTGAGATCCTCGATGTGGCCCCAGCAGGTCCCTGCAGTCCTCTTACTGTGAAGGCTTGTTATTGCCCTGCCAGCATCCAAACCTGCTGCAAGATTCTGTCTAGAGCCACTGCTTCGGTGACAGAGCTGTTCGGCAGCAAGCAGCCATCACTCACGGCTTCCTGCACACACACACGCACACACACACACACACATATATATTCACACACACACAATCACCCCGCCAGAGCCCAGTAGCTGGCAGATGCACCTGATGTGAGCCCTGGTATTCAGCTGCACACATACATGCACACATCCACACACAAACAGAGAGAAGCGCATGCACGCACGCATACACAGAGGGTTGCATCAGCTGAATTCATTAGCCCATCTATTTTTACTAATGCAGCAAATCAAGTTGATCTACAGGCAGAGAAAACACACCCGAGATGTGGTGTTGTGGCAAGGCTTTTGTCCAGCACTCCTGCGGGGAACAGCTTCCCAGGACTCCCTCAGCTCTACGCAACATCCCAACCAGCAGAATGCCAGGCAGGGTCTTGCTTTGGAAGGCTGAACCTGCAGGCCAAAGTGCATGGCAGAAATAAAGACATCTCGCTACAAAGACTGCCTTCCCCAGCAGCGCTAAGTGGGGTGAAAGCTGCCTCCTGCTCTTATCCACCAAGTCAGACCACTGCCCATGCTGTGAGTAGTGGGTGTATGCCCACTGGCCTCCAAGGCCAGGTCGCCTCAGGGGGTCTGGATCACTTCAGAAATGTGAAGGAACTACAGAAGGCCCTGAGGAGCCACTGGTTCCCCTGGAGATGGAGGAGCAGTGGCTGTGTTTGGGAAGAGAGACGCTGTACTTGTGTGTGCAGAGGTGGATCTGCAATCCAGGGCTCAGCTCTCACACAAGTCAGCTGGGAGGGAGGCTCAGAGCACAGCTCCAAACTCGGTGCTTCCTATTCCCCCACTGCACAAGCCAGGAATTCGTGGTGGGGAAAGACCTTGCTGCTCTGTATGGCCCTGGAGACCTGTCGTTTGTGTGATGGGAGCCAGGAAACTCCTTCCTGAGATTACCCTGAGAACTCCTTGGGAGTCTGGAGGGCTGAGAGCAGCTTTCCTGCTACCTTCTTGGCTCCCAATAACACCACAGAGGGTATCTCACCTTGCAGTGGACAAAGAGGCTAGGAAAACAACTGATTTGAGTCCCATTCCAGTTGGATGCTGCTGTCAGTGGCAGGCTGGCTGGTGAATCCATTGCAGAGTCTCAGGCAGCTCATGGCCAGGCAGTAGAGCTGTCATGACCAGGCATCCCCAGCACTGCTCTGCCCCAGGTCACACAGCTTTCTTAACCTGGAGCCAGGTTCTATGGGGCAGCCCTCTGCCCAGGGAGGTGGGCAGATGCTGGCTGAGGTGCCCAGCCAAGCTCTGCTCTGGTTCCACCACATTCTACTTGGCTGAGAGAACAGCTCATGTCCAGGAGCATCAGGAGACGCAGCTCCTGCACCCAAGCCCTCAGCATGGGAAGCTGTAGGGAGGAGGCAGAGCTCCAGCCCCCCCCCGGCCTGGCCAGGCAAAACTTCCTTGCTCTGGCTGCCACAAGCCCTTCCTGCAACAGCATTTATCTTCTCTGCTAAGATCCAAATCTCCCAAGACATCAAGCCCTGACCTCCCTCCTTATCCCAGGCAGCTCCACATCCCCTCAGGAAGAACCCCTTGCCCAAGCAGAGCACAGGATGCACAGAGAAGGGCAGAGGTGGCCCTCAGCCTCCTCTGGAGGTCCCGGCTCTCAGCACTATGGCAGGCTGCTTGTGCTTCAACCAAGCTTTGCCTGGTTCCCCACCAACTGAGGACAGGGGAAGAGGGAACAGCTCCTCTTGTGTCAGCTCCTGCCCAGCCTGGCCTTCCCTGACTACAAACCCAGCCAGAGCTCAACAGACAGCACCGAGTGTGTCACAGACCTTTTCTTTGTCTCTCTTGGGACCAGAAAAGGGGTGAACGAAAATGCAAGATCCCCCAAGGCAAACAGAGACCATGGCCCATGGCTGCCACTGAGCCCCCTCTCCCCAGGACACAAATGTCCCCTCGGGCACTGCTGGGACTGGAGTTTCTTCTTCAACCCCCTTAATCCCTCCAGAGAAGGAACCAGCTGTGCAAGCAGCAATGCCCTCTGCCCTGGGGCTCAGGGGTCTGGCCAGGAGCCAGGGTTGGGGCAAGGTGGGCAAGCAGCTTTCCAGCATGGAGCCAGCAGTACCAGGCTCATGGGATGCTGGGGCATCCAGAGCTCCTTGCTGCAGGCTGCTGCGAGTGCTAAATGCCAACACAGGCTCCAAAAAGCTGCACCCTGGAAGCAAAAGCAAGAGCCTGATCCTGCTCCCCCAGCCAGGAGCTGGACACAGGTCACACTTCCAACAGGGAGAAAGCCTGGAGAAAGGGCTTCTGATGTCCTGAGCCCTCAACACTGATGGCTGTGGAGCACCCAGAGCAAGTGTGGATGGTCTCCGGGGTGGGTGGGCAGAGGTTGGCTGCGGGTGGGATGCTGCTGAGGGAGCCCTGCGCACCCGCGTGCTCTATCTTTCTCGCGCCTACACCATCGACACCCACTCACATCCAGAATCCCCTCTTCCCTTCTCCAGGCACTGTTCCATGTGCACAGGCTGCAGTGGGGAGCAACAGGCCATGGCTTGGAGATGGCTTGGGAAACTGAGGTATGGGAATGGTGCCGTGGTTTTGCCATGGAGCTGCCAGAGTCTGAGCCAGGCACAGCTCAGATCTGCAAAGCATGAAGGCAGGATCCAGCCCCCCAACTCAAAGTGATCCCGCTCCAGCCACCCTTCTCCTGGCTGGAGCGTGGCCACATCCCCATGGGATGTTCAACATGGAGGTGACCCCACCAGAGGGGACAAGGGGATCTTTTCCCTCCATCTGCCATCTCCCATGTGCCACATGATCCAGGAGAGGGTCCCTCCATCCCCAGGAGCAGGATCTGGGGAGGCAGGAGGTTCCCAGCGCTGGGGATGCTCATCCTGCTGCTCCCAATGCACAGGGAGCTGCTGGCACAGGGAAAGGAGCAGGCCCGGCGGATGGCGAAGGATCGATGTGGGGGAAGCCAGCTCGGGGAAAAATAGATATCTAGCTCATTAAAAATGGATGCTCAAACGAGTCCTCCCCACTCCAAAGCCACCTCCCTCCCTCTTCCTGGTAGCCGGAGTGAAATCAGCAACCAGCTTTCAGAGGAGGGGAGATGCCAGCATGGCACAGCGCTTGCTCTGTGCCTGCTGCTCCCATCCTGCTGTGTGCCAAGACCCTCTGAGTACTGGGGAGGGGACCCAATAGCCCCTGTACCCCGGGCGGAGGGTGGTTATGGAGCAGGACCTCTTCCCAGGGCATTCCTGCTGCAGGGATTACCACACTCCACCTTTTACTGCCTGGGCACTGCCACGTCCCACCAGCACTGGTGGATGCCCACGAGCCAGAGGTGCCTGAGCCCAGCTCTCCATGGCACCCATGGAGACCATGGGAATCTTTTCCTTGTTGCTGCCACAACCCCGTGCCTCAGTTTCCCCCATCTATGCCTGGTCCAGCTCTTCCATGGGGCTCAGCCTGCCTGGCCCCCAGACCCAGCTGGCTTTACTCACAGACCCCTCCATTTGCGCTCATCCCCTCCCCTGCCCAAACAACCGGCCTGGACCCCTTGCCCCCGTCCTGGCTGCTGAGGTGTCTCCAGCCCCACACTGGACTCTGTGGGACCCTACTGTGGGGCTCAGCCCCCTTGGCCCCATCCCAGCAAGGACCTCTCCCTTCCTCTATCCCATGGGCCTGGGGACAGGGGTGGCTGCCCCTGTTGTCGTTCCCCCCCTCCCCCCTGGCCTGTGTCACCCTGCACCCAAGAAAAGCCCCACCAAGGTGCTGGGGGGCAGCTCTGAGAGTGCCAGTGGTCCCATGGTGCCACCAAGGAGGACAAGGGGCAGTTTGGAGTCTGAAGGGGGTGCAGCAGCAACCGCACACCCGGATGACACTGTCCCCACACCGATGTCCCCCCCACCCCAAAACATCCCGCGGTACCCACCCTGCCCCCCCCCCCCCCCCCCCGCTGCCCAGCCGGTGATGCCCGGCCATACCCGGGGGGAGGCACCATATGAACCCCCCAACCCCCAGCATGCCCCCTGTCCCCAAACCAGGGCGCTGGGAGGGGGTGATGCAGCATCACTGAAGGGGGGGGTCACACCGACCACCATCCCCGGTTGAGCTACCGTTAACCGGAGGGAGCTGGGGGGGGGGGGGGGGGCGCTACCGGACCGGGAGACCCGGGGCCGGGCCAGCTCCGCCGCCGTTATATAACGAAGCTCCATGATGCGGGATGCGGCGGCGGGGGGTGGATGCGGTGCCGGTGTCGGTGTCGGTGCCGGTTTCAGCAGCACCGGCACCGGCTTTGTGTTGTGAAGCGTTTTCCCGGGCGGCTCTTACCTCCAGCGCCGTCTCCCGCAGCTCATGCCATGCCTTGTGCCCGTCCTCTCTCGGTAGCAGGATAAAAAAAAACCACCGGGAAGAAAACCGGGAAAAATTCTCCCCCTCCAAATCCCCGCTGGAAAAGGGGCCGGATCCTGCCCGGCCCCCGCCCCAGCCCCGCTGAACAACAGGAAAAATAAGCGGGGAGGGGGGTGGGAGTGGGATGGGGCCGGATCCGGGGAGGATGGAGAAGGGGGGTCCCTCCTGCCCGCCAGCCCGGGGAGCCGGAGCTGCACACGCACACGCGCGGTTCACACACACACACGCGTGTCAGCAGCGGAGGCTGTTAAAGAGACACAGTCGTCGGGAGCGGTAATGGATCGAGGTGGGATGGCACCGACACCGGGAGCGGCGAGGTGAACGGTGAGGCCACCGGTGAGAGATGCGGGGGGGTGCGGGCAGGGCTGGGCTGGCAGCGGGGTGTGCAGGCAGCGGGAGAGGGTGGGGGGGAATGCAGGGGTGGGATGATGGGGGGATGGAGAGATGGAGGCTGGGATGGAGGGATGGGAGGATGAAGGGAAGAATGGATAGATGGGAGAGGAATAAGGGATAAGGGATGGAGGAAATGAAGGGATGAAGGGAAGAAGGTCTGCTGGAAGGGTGGATGGAGCAATAGAGGGATGGAAGGATGGAGGAGGGATGGAGGGATGAATGGAGGGATGAGGGGTGGAAGGAGAGATGGAGGTCCGGTGGAGGGCTGAATGGAGGGGTGGCTGGCAGGCTGGATGGACAGACGGATGCTTGCTCTGGCTCTCTCCCCAGCAGGGCGCTGGCAGCCAGAGATCCTGGTGCAGACCTCTCGCCCGGGCAGCCGACTCTGGCCCTGCTTGACAGCGCTCAGAGCACAGCGGGGATGGTGGCTGCAGCTCCAGCACCCCGGGGTGCTGCGGACACCCAGGGAATGGGGGGGCTTCAGCTGACCAGGCCATGGCTGGCAGCAGGACCCGCAGCTGGGGGATGCCCCATTGCTGCCCCCCCATTTCCCACCCCCGCAGTTCAGCACCCGCCCAGCACCCCCACACCAGGGCCCAGCTTCACCACTGCTCCCCAGACTGCAGGGGACAGGTTAGCTGCCACATTTAGCCCCTTCCCCTGCCCCTGGGGAGGCTGATGGAGCTGCCTGGATCCGGCGCCTGGCTCCTGCCTCCATTATTTATAAGGCAGATCGGATTTCGCACTGGCAGCCGGGAGGGAGCCTGGGGGAGGAGACTGGGCACATACGCACGCACTCACACTCACACTCACTCACACTCTGCCCAGTGGGTGACCAATGCAGATAAAGGTGCCCTCCAGTGACTGTGGGGACATGCGGGTCAGTGTCCTCATCCTGGTGATGCATCTTCTCCCCATTGCCTAAGGAACTGGAGGTCCGTCACCTTGTGAGCCCTTGTCCCCATCAAGTGGGGTGTCCCAGAGCAAGAGCAGCGGGTGGTGGTCCAGCTCCCTGAGCGATCCCAGTGATCCCAGGCACAGGGAGACAGCTGGGTCCTGGAGGGTCCTTGTTGTCCTCTTGGTCCTGTCACAGCTCCATTGTCACTAACTCCCGCCAGCTCCAGGCACAAGGTGGGACATGTCGGGGTGGCCCCATGTCCTGGGCACATTTTCATACCAAGAAGGTTCACAGCTGCTGGTGGCGCCCCTGGGATGGGGGATTCTTCATGCACATGTTCCAAGTGGAGGGACACAGCTGGGTGGGGGTACCCATATCATGGGGTGCCTATTGGGGTGTCCCCGCTCACCCTCCAGCCACTGGCAACTCTGTACTGTGGCAGACCTGGACCCTTGAGCCTCCCTGGTCCATGGGGTTTGTCCCCCCCGGGTACCAGCAGGGTGGTGGCCAATATCCCCACACTCAGGCTGGATCAGCAGCCAAGAGCCAAGAGCCACCACTGCTCCACAACTCATCTTTATGTAGACTGCCAGCACCCCATTGGCCATCCAGCAGCCCCACCACCCTGGGGGTGCTGACAGGTCTCACCCCACACTCCCATCAGAGCCCACGACCACAGGACCCTGGGCCGAGCATCACCGGTCCGTCAGCCGGCCCAGGGGTACGGAAGCTGGACCGCAGTGCGCCGGGGAGGGGGCTGTCGCCGCGGCAACCGCCGTCGCCTAGCGCCGGCTGTCTCCCGGTAACCCGTCGCCTAGCAATGGGGGATTTCACAGCTCGGGATGAAGAGTTGAAAGTTATTTTTAGCCCGGGCTGTGAATCAATAGGCAGCTCCATTCGCCGCCCCGCAGGATGCACGCGCGAGGCCTTGCTGTGGTGCTGGCAGGGGGGCTGCCATGGGGACCGCAGGGCCTGGCCAGCCTGGGGTCACCACCCTGGCACAGCCCCTCGAGGGACACCCAGGGCTCAGCCTCTCTGCCCCCCAGCCCCCACAGTGCCCTACATAGGGTTCAGTGCCCCTGGACCTTCCCCACCAAGGATCTGACACCCCCCAGGCCCTATGCAGGGGAGGGTTGGTGAGGGCAGGGTACCAACCGGACCATTGCTTTGCTGTTAGGACCTGCATTTCGCTGTGGGGGTCCTCTTTCAGCTGTGAGCACCCACATTGCAGCTGCTGGGAGCCTCATCCTGCCATGGGGACCTGCTCCCACTGCTGTGGTCCCCCACTAGCCTACAAGGGATGTGGACAACCCTTGTTATGGGGACACTCTCCTTGCCATGGGAATCCTCTTTATGCTGTGGGGACCCTTGGCTTGACATGTGGACTCCTCCTGCCCATTGCACCCTTGCCGTGCCACGGGGACTCCCATCTTGCCGTGGGGACTCCTTCCTTGCCATGGATATCACCTTTTTGCTGTGGGGACCCTTGCCCTGACATATGGATCCCCTCTTTGCCTTGGGGACTACTGCCTTGCCATGGGGACCCCATCCTTGCCGTGTCACAGGGACCCTAACTCCATGTTTCCCCTCCTGACAGCCTCCCCGAGCTTCTCCAGGGCTCACGCCTGTCTTCAGGGACACCAGCCTCGGGGTCTGGATACTCAGGGTTAGTGGGGGGGATGGAGCCTGCTCAGCACCCAGGTTCCATGGGGAAGGTCTGGGGGTATCCCTGATTGCCCCCATGCTAGGCTGGGCGTTGAGGTGAGGCTCCTCAGCTATTTTTGAACGATGAAGTGGGCGCCTGGCACAGCTGCTTCTCCTTTGGGTGCTCAGCTGAGCTCCCACGCAGCTGTGGGAGGCCAGGCAGCGGGATGCAGAGGATGGGGAACCCCAAAAAGGGGGCTCCGAGCCTCTGAGCAGCTCCTCCTGAGTCCCCTTTTTGCCTTTCCAGGAGAGTTTTTGCCTCTGGGCCCTGCCCTTGCTGTCACCCACCCACAGCACAGGAGCACCCAGGGCTCCTTGGTCCCCACTGGTCAGAGACACTCCATCCTGGAGTACACGTTTAATGCTGGGGTCCCAGCACAAGGCAGAGCTGAAGCTGCCAGAGTGGGTCCAGAGGAGACCATGGGAATGGCTGGGGCTGGAAGGTCCCTCCTAGGGGAGAAAGGTAGGGCAGGTGAGCTTGGAGAAGCCATTCTGGAGCCTGTCAGTGTATGAGAGGCTGGTAGGGATGATAGAGAGGGGAGAAGGGTGACAGCTTTAGGCTGGAAGAGGATAGATTTAGGTTGGATATAAAGCAGGAACATGGAGTAGGGGGGAACTGCCTCCTTGTCTGAGGGGAGATGTCCGTGCCCTGGGCTGGGCTTGCACCAGGGGATCCGTGAAAGTCCTATTAGTTGAGTCCATCTCCTGCCCCGCGGCGGGACGTGGGTCCCGCCACAGACACCCCATCACCCTGAGACCCCGGGGTGTTCAGCACGAAGGGGTCCCCTCCAGGGGCGGCGGGAGGAGCAGCCGCAATGCCCGCGGTCACAAGAGGGCACTGCGGGATCGAGCGTCCCGGGCACCGGACAGGGGAGGGACCGGTGACCGGAGCGGCCCGGGACCCGCCGCCGGGTCCCCTGCACCCTGCTCGGGCAGGTCCCGGGGGGCAGCCGGTCCACGGCCCCGCAGCCCCCCGTCCGGCGGAGGGGACAAGGGGATACGGCCGGCGGGGACGCTGGGCGGCAGCTCCTGCGAAGCCCGGAGATGCTCTGCCCCACGGGATGGGGCTTAGCCCGGTCCCAGCTCAGCCCCAGCTCCAGTGGCTGCTCCGAGGGTGTTCCGGCACCCCGCAAGGCAGTGCACGAGGCCAGGGGTGGCCCGGGGTGGACGCGCCAGGGGTGCCCACGGTGGCTTTGTCCAGCTGGGGCCGAGGTTCCTCCCCAAACACCGCGTTAAGGTGGATCGGGGTTTCCCCACCCCCCCTCCCGGGCTGGGGGAGGGGTTTCAGGGGTGCAAAATCACCCCGGGGGGCTGCAGTGGGGCTGGGGCACACTCACCGCCGCGTGCCCCTATGGACATTGGGGTTCAGCCTGCGAATGGCCGCGCCCCACCTCCCCGCGTCCTCGGGTGTCCCAAGGGAACCCCTCCCGAGGGACCCCATGGGACGGTGGGAGTCAGTCTGAGTGAGGTCCCTGCCTGGGGACACCAGCGCCTGGTGCCAACTCGCTGCGGTGCCACCTCGCCCCCGGGCACCAGGCGGGGGCTGTTTATGGCAGCCCTGTATCCCATGCCAAGCCCGGAGCACACCAGGCCCTGCTTCCCCAGGAACCGGCCCCGGGCCACATCGCCCCGTGCCGGGGTCCCTGTAACCCGCAGTCGGGACCTCGCTCCCCGACACCGGACCCCCAGCACCCCGAACCGCCCCCCCGCCCCGCTCCACCTTAACCCGCAGCCCCTCCGGCCCCTCATTTTCCACGGATTCCAGGAGCCTGACTTGCTTCAGCATCGCGCCATGGCGGGAGGGCCGCGAATCCCCCTCTCCCGCCCGGCCCCCTCCCCTCCCCTTCCCCCCCTTCCCCTCATTCTTTCCACCCTCCAAATTTACAATCTCTCATTTCCATTCCGCTCCACCCTCTCGCCAGCACTTTGTTCCCGGCCTGTATCATCCCATCCCAATTGTTCCCTGGTTATTTCAAACGTTTTGGCGGGCTGTCACTGGATGGACACTTAATTAATTGTGGGGCTGGCACAATAGCGGTCGGGGGGGGGAGTGTAAAATCCCAAGGGAGGTTGGGGGGGGTTGGAAGTGGGGGTTCGGGTGTGCGGAACGCCCCATGACAGACCCACACCATGTGTCTCCATGGCCCCGGATAAGGGTGTCCCCGTGGGGAGGGGTGTGCTGCTGCTACTGGGGGTGTGTATGGATGCTGGGGTGTGTGTAAGTCTTGGGGCGCACAGCTCTAGTGGCACACAAACCAGGGGGGCTGGATTTTGGGGTGTGTAGCCTGTGATGTGCGAAGTCAGGGTTTGTACAGGTTTGGGGTGTACACAGCCTGAGGTGTACACAATTGGGGTGTGCGTAGTTGGGGTGTGCATAGCCCGGACTTCCTGTTGCCTGGGGTGGGCATAACTTGGGGAGTGCATGGCCTGAGGTGTTCATGGCATGGGGTGTGCACAACTTGGGGTGTGCATAACTTGGGGTGTGCATGGCCTGGGGTGTATCTAGCCTGAGGTGTGTGTAGCCTGGGCCATGCATCGATTGGGGTGCTTATGGCCTGGGCTGTACATAGCTTGGGGGGCACGTAACTGAGGGTGTGCACAGTTGGTGTGTCGATAGTTGGGCTGCACACAGCCTGGGGTGTCTGTAGCCTGGGGTGTGCACGACCTGGGGTGTGCACAGCTGGGCTGGAGCACCACGCAGCCCCAGCCCTGCGCCGAGGCTCAGCCGCCGCCTCCCCTTCCCCCCGCCGGTGCGTCCCCGGTGCCGGGAGCCGCGGGGAGGTCCGGGGATGCGGGTGCGGGCGCTGCCGGTGCCCCAGGCGGCGGGTGCGGGGGGAGATGCGGGGGGGTGTGGGGTCTCCGGCCCCGCCCCGCCGCCGCCATTGGCCGAAAGTTTGGGGCGCGGCGCGGGGTGTCGGCCCCGCTCCCCGCTCCCTGCCCGCGGCCGGTGCGGGCAGCGCGGGCAGGGCCGGGCCGCCCCAGGGCCGCCGCGGCCGCGGCCATGTGGGCGCTGCGAGCGCTGTGCCTGGCCGGGCTGGGCGCGGCGCTCGGCGGCGCCTCGGCGGATCCGTGCAGCTGGAGGGGCAGGTAGGGACCGGCACCGGCACCGGCGGCACACGCGGGTCCCCGGCTCAGCATCCCCCCTCCAAACCCCGCTGCCCCGCTCGCAGCTCGCCCCCCACCCGGGAGCATCCCCCTGTGCAGCCTCCTTGCGGGGCTGCGTCGCAGGGGGATGCCAGGGTCTGTGCTTGCCTCAGTTTCCCCATCCCAGGGATGTACGGGGGCCGGGCCCGCCTCACCGGGAACCTTTCCCGCAGCCCCTTCCCCCGTAACTCGGGGCCCCGCGGCCCCTGGGGCCCCTGGGCAGGGCTCGGAGCGCCGCTGGCCGCGGTGGGGAAGGAGCCGAGCTCCGGAACAAAGGGCCGGGGCTGCCGCAAGCCCCACGCGAGGCCGTGGGGGGCAAGGGTGTGACAGAAGACCAGGCAGCAGCGTGGCCGGGACAAAGCAGCCCCACGGCAGTCTCCGCTCCCCCGGGCAGGGCTTTCCCGCGTGTCCCCTCCCCTAAATATTCAACAGGCAAGACGCGGCTTCGGGCACCGATTCCACGCAAGCCCGAATCCCACGGGGGGTGGGAACCTGCCAGCTCCCACAGGGGATCCCCCAAAGTTGGGGGGTGAGAGGAACAGGTGGCCCCAAGGCTATGGGTCCTGTGGCTCCGGAATCTGGGGAGTCCACTCTGGGTGCAAGGGGGGCTGTGTGCCGCTGCGCCCCCCCCCCCCCCGGCACCTACCCAAGGGGTCGGTGGGGCCGAGCACCCCCAAATGACGCACTTGCAGCCGGTAGCATCGAGGGTTTGGTGCTATTCCTCCCTGTGTTCATCCTGCACAGCTCCATGGAGTGCTGGGGGGAATAAGGGCCGGGGGTCTCTCCGTCACCTGGGGGGACACGGGCTGGAGGTCCCCATCACCCGGCATGCCCCGGTGACGAGGATGCTGTGCCTCGCAGCGGGCTGTCGCAGGAAGCGGGCAGCGTGGAGCAGCTCTCCCTGCCCTGCGCCGAGGGCTCTCTGGAATGGCTGTACCCCACGGGGGCCCTTCGCCTGCGCCTGGCCCCCCGCCTGCCCCCCGCCACCGCCGCCGCCACGGGCGGGAGCCCCCAGCACGTTACCGCCTGCGTCAAACCCGCGGGCACGTTCCGTGGGGCTCAGCTGTACCTGGAGCGGGACGGGGCGCTGGAGCTGCTGCTGCCCGAGGCGCCGCGGCCCCGCGTGCGCTGCTTCAGCTGGGCCCCCCAGGAGAAGGTGGCCCTGTTCCTGCAGGCCACCCCGCACCGCGACATCAGCCGCCGCATCGCCGCCTTCCGCTACGAGCTGCGGGGGGACTGGCTGGCCCGCCCCGCGCTGCCCGCCGCCAGCCTCACCGGGGAGGGTGAGTGTCCCGCACCCCGGCTCGGCCTGCCCCGGCTGCCCTTGCCGGGGGTCCCCCGGTGCGAGCGGAGGGGACGGTCACCGGGGGCGGGTGGTGACGGGCTGTGCTTGGCCGCTGCAGGGGCTTGCCGGCCGTGCAACGACACCGAGATCCTGATGGCCATTTGCACTAGTGACTTTGGTGAGTGCAGCCCCCGCCCGGGGGCTGGGAGCCCACAGGAAGGGAGGAAACTCAAACGGGGGGCCAAAGTCACCCCAGGCGGCCCTGGCCTGCCCTGCCTGGGCATCAGGACAGATGCTGCTGCCAGATGGGGATGCGAAGAGGGATGGGGATGAGGACAGGGATGGGAACAGGTATAGAGATGGAGATGGGAATGGGGACAGAGAAGTCTATGACGACTGGGACAAGGACGGGGACAAGGATGGGAATGGATGTCAATGGCAATGATGGGAATGAGGATGGGAATGGGGATGGCAATGGTGGAAATGAGGATAGGGATGGGCATGGGGATGGAGATGGGAATGGGGACAGAGAAGTCTATGACAATTGGGACAAGGATGGGGACAAGGATGGGAATGGATGTTGATGGAAATGGTGGGAATGAGGATAGGGATGGGCATGGGGATGAAGATGGGAATGGAGACAGGGAAGGCTATGCAGACTGGGACAAGGATGGGGGTGGATAGCAATGGGAATGGTAGGAATGAAGATGGCAACAGGTATGGAGATGGAGATGGAGACAGGGATAGGGATGGGAAAAGCTACAGCGATCATGACAAGGATGGGGACAGGGATGGGAGTAAGGTCAGGGCTATGCTGACACCCTTCCCTCTTCCCCTCGCAGTGATCCGCGGCAGCATCCGGAGTGTTTCCAATGATGTGGAGCTGCAGGAATCCATCATCGGGGTGAGCGCCGCCCGCATCCACCGCCAGAAGTTCCCCCTGTTCCAGGCGGGGGGCTGGCCAGCGGGCAGCATCCACACCCCGCTGCGCTGCGGCGTCAGGCCGGGCCCCGGCACCTTCCTCTTCACGGGGTGGCTGCACTTCGGTGAGGCCTGGCTGAGCTGTGCGCCGCGGTACCGGGACTTCCAGCGCATCTACCAGGGGGCACAACGTGCACGCCAGAACCCCTGCGAGTTCCCCATGGACTGAGCGGCTCGGGGTGGGGGAGGACAGCTCGGCCCCGCAGGTGCTGGGAGTCCTGCAGGCAGTGACAGCATCCCTGGGTTTGGATGGTGCCTGGAGAGAGGAGCAGTGATTTGGTCCTCACCGTGCAGCCGGGCTCCAGCAGCACCCACCAACGGGCTGGGGGGTCCCGGGAAAATCCTGCTGGAAGGGAAGGGGTTTTTCCAGGGACCTGCCCTGGTGAGGGGTGCCGTGGTGTGGGGCAGGGGGTTAGGGGCTCCCAGGGAACCGGGGTGCTGCAGGCTCAGGGGATGCTGTGGGTGCAGCATGATGGGGGTGGCTGTTGTCCCCCCGGGAGGGCACGGTGATGGGTGGCCATGGCAGTGGGTGCCACAGTGGGGTATGGAAGGGCCAGGAGGTGATTTGCAATGTCAGGGGTGGAAGTGGGAGCAGGATGGCAGCGAGCCTTGCCCTGACCCTGCCTGCAGTGGAGGGCATGGGCAGGGGCCATGGGGTGGATTATGAGGAAGAGGAGCGAGGCTGAAGGAAGCGAGGGGATGGCGAGGGGGGAGGAAGGCTGGTGCAGGACCAAAGCACCGATGCAGGAAGGTGCCATGGGAGCGCGGAGAGGTTGGGACAGGCCGGGACGTGCTGCCCATCCTGCCACCGTGGCTTCGCGGCAGCTGCTGGGTCATCCCGGTGGGTCACAGCCTGCCGGCCAGGGGGAGTGTTTTGACCGGGGGGGGGGGGGGGGGGGGGGCATTGTATGTGCACTACAGTGATAACGATACCAAATGTGTGACCCTTTTGATAAACTAAGCTGTCTTTGTAGAGCACGTGTGTCAGACTCCTTGGTTTGTAGGCAGCTGAGCAGCATGGCCTGTGCCTCCCCATGTGTCAGCTCTAGCCACTGACCCTGCCCTGGAAGCAGCCCTACTCTTTATGTATCTCCCTACATAAAGTGATATATTGCTGGTTCTAAGTGCTGCATCCCTGGGATGGGTCATTTTGAGGTTCCTCTCCCTGGATATTGGAGGTGGCACCATGCTGGGGGGGTAAGCAACCACTGTCAGGGCTCATTCTCATGAGTCACTGGCCGCAAGGCCTCATTGTGCTGGGCTGCACCATGCTGGTGTCCCAGCCCTACCGCTGCCCCCCTCCATGGGGTCCTGTGGGCTGTGTGTGGTGGTGGAGAGGGGGACAGGACCCCAGCGGGGATGGGGCACAGGAACCCTGGCCAGGACCTTTCCTCCACAGCAGTGATGCCCACAGGAGCTCAGTGCTGGAAAAGCTCAGCCCCTGAGCACCCAGAGCAGAGCTGCTCCAGCCCCTGCAGCATCTCCATGGCCTCCTCTGGACTCGCTCCAACAGCTCCACGTCCCTCTTGTGCTGCTACCCCAGAGCTGGATCAGGACTGCAGGGGGGGTCTCCGCAGAGCGCAGCGGAGGGGGAAAATCCCCTCCCTTGACTGCTGCTCATGCTCTGGGGGTGCAGCCCAGCACATGGGGGGGTTCTGGGCTCAAGCACTCACTGAAGCTGGGTCATGGGGAGCTGCTCATTGACCAACACCCCCAAGTCCTTCTCCTCAGTGCTGCTCCATCCAGTCTCCCCCAGCCTGTGTTTGTGCTGAGGTTCGCCAATACCCATGTGCAGGACCTTGCACTTGGCCTGGTTGGTCTTCATTTGATGCCCTTGGTGTCTACAAAGCACTTTTGCTTGCCAAGAAACCATTTCCAATGAGTGCTGTGGGCTTTGGAGTTCAAATATATACATGTAAATGTGTGTGTGTATAAAATGATCTGTTCGTGATATGATCCTGCCTGTGAGGTGGTGGTGGGTTCGATGCACAACACATGTTTTCCCCAGAGAAGAATGTGATGCTTATTTTATGCTCTCCTGCCAAAGGGCTGGTGCTTATTTTGGGGCCAGGCTGGGCCCAAGGGCAGAATCCATCCCTGGCGAGACTGATGCTCCATGCCAGGCTCTTGAGGATGCCAGAATCCCCCTGGATTTCTGCAACAGGCAGGAACTGAGCAAGCAGTGGGAAAGAGGAAGGAGTGGGAAACCCAGTGGAGGAGGAGAGAAAATGGGGATGGAAAAGCAATAAATGCGGTGCAAAGGGAATTGTGCTGCCCACGGCATCCTCCACACACATCGAGGGTAAATCACGGCTGCTCCGACCCTGGCGCAATCCTGTGCATTCCTCCCTGCTGAAGAACGGGATATAATGTGCTGAGCATCCGGCAGCATCTGCCCAGCACCAGAACCTCCTGTTTTGCTTCAAATCTGTTTATTTGGCCAGAGCAGCTTGTTCTGCTCCTGCGGAAAGGGCTGTGCTGTGCCTCGCTCACCACTGCGGGGGGTTCAGGCTGTTTTTGGTGCCCTCTGCCCTGGGTCACGTTGGGTTGGCTGCTCTCACTTCCCTCAGCTGGGCCCCAGCCAGGGCACAAGCACTTCCTATGGGACCATCCCACAGGGAATCCAGGCAGCCAGTGCCTCAGTTTCCTTACCGTAGGATGAGGATAGCAGCCCTTCCCTACTGCTCAGGGCTGCCGTGGCAGCATCCTGCATCCCGCAACCCCATCATCCCCATCTCCCCAGGGCTGGTTATCCCAGCAATTCCCTGAAAGCAGAGTCCAGCCCTGGCCAAGCCAAATTCCTGTCTAGCCTCTTGGCCACGAAGGGTAAAACCACAATGAGCCAAGCTCCATTCTGGTTAATATTTCCTTGGCAGGATGCAAAATGTGGTGCAGTGAGGCGGAAGCACTGGGGACCATGTTGTGACAGGGCTGCTTTGGGAGGACCAGACAGGAGCTGGGGGGCTCTGGGTAGCAGCCAGGGCCCAGCTGGGCTTGGTGAGAGCAGTGACGATGGCCAAAGGGCTGTGGGGAGCATAGGGAAGGATCCCCTTGGGGTGTTCACCTGGACAAGGGTGGATGCAGCATCCCCAGGGATGGACCTGGCAGACCCGCTCCAAACCCACCCCCTGCTATGGGGCGTTTGGGGACACCATGGAGGGCAGCACCCCCAAACCACATCCCTAAATGGCAATGCGCCCAGGGAGGTGCCCGGGGGTCCTTACCCCATGGGATCAGCTGCATTGTGGGATGCAGGTGCTGGGCATGGGGACACACATAGAGCCCTTCGGTCACGCTGCCGAGGGCTGTCCGCACTGGGATGGCAAGGCACAGAGGGGTGGCACTGCCGAGGTGTCCCCGTCGCTGTTCCCAGCTCTGTCGCACAAAGGCAGCGCCGTTTCCCGCCATCCCCCCCACCCCCCAAGCCCTTCCTCCCCCTCTCCTGCCCCTTCACCCTCCTCCTCCCCGGCTGTTGCCGATGAAAGCCCAAACCAGTGAATCGCGGGGCACAAAGGGGAGGCCCCCCTGCGGCCCCCGCAGCCACCCCGGGATGACCAGTCCTGCCCTGCCTGTGCTGCCCATCCAGCCCATGCTGTTCATCCTGCCTGCCCTGCCTGTGCTGCCTGCTTTGCCCACAGCACCCAGGAGCCGGCATGGGGCAGGAGGATGCTCGTGGGACCCGAGGGGGCTGCACAGGGTCAGGATGATATCCTTGGGGTTCACAGATCCTCTATAGGGGTGGGTAATGTCCCTGGGACCAGGGAATGCACTATAGCATCAGGTTCATGCCCTGGGGCCGGGCGACGGCCCATAGGGTCAGGATGATGCACTTGGGGCTTGGGAGTGCCTCATAAGGTTGGATGATGCTCCTGGGACCAGAGATGCATCACAGCATCAGGATGATGCCCTTGGGGTTCAGGGATATCCCATTGAGTCAGGATGATTCCCTGGAGCCAGGGGAAGTCCCATAGGATCAGAATGATGCCCTTGGGGCTTGGGGGTGCCCCACAGGGTCATAATGATGCCCTTGTGGTTCAGCGATAACCCAAGGGTCAGGATGGTGCTCTCGGTCCAGGGGAAAGCATAGCAGCAGATAGGATGAGGCAGTGTGGGTGTCCTCATTGGGCAGCAGAGAAGGGTCCTGAGGGCAGGACCCTCAGCAACAAGAGAAGCGTGAGCCTGGTGGCCCCAATAACACTGACACCCCCCAGTCCTTCCACCTCTTGGGGAAGCGTGCCCCAAAGCCTACCATAAAGGGCTGCTCCAAGCACCCCGTTTGGCTGGGTCAAAGCCAAGCCAGCAGCATCCCTCTGGCTGGAAGGGATGCTGGGGGCCCCCGAAGCCCCTCACCCCGGCTCTCCTGGTCCCATACGCCTGCGCCTGGTGGGTCCGGCTGCCAGCAGCTGTTGGGAAGCAGCTTTCCCAGCGCATAGTGACAAATTCCTGGTGGTTGGGGCTTCTTTGCAGCCGCCGCGGCCCCGCCGGGGAGGGGGGGCCCTGGAAAGAGGCGGATTAAAAGCTCTTTGGCTCCAGTGGCGCATCCCAATGGTCCCCTCGCACAGTTCCCTGATACGCTGCGGACACTGCGGGCTGGGACAGAAGCGGGATGCTCCCACCCCTCACCATGTCCCAGGGGCCCAGCAGGGAGAGCTCAGCCCTGCCTGGGAATTGCTTCCTTAATTAATTTGCTTTGCAGCATCACGGCGGGGCCTTGGGCTGCACCAGGGAGCAGCTCGTCCACACAGACCATCCTCCTCCTCCTCCTCTGCAGCCCCTGCCCCCTCTCCTCCCAGATCCTATTTCCCGGATTTTCTGCTCACTCGCAGACTTAACCGGCCCCACCAGAAAATCAGAGCAATCCCTATGGCCCCTGATTTGGCTGCAGCCACATCGGTGTATGGAGGGGAATACCCCTGGGCAATATCTCAGGGCTCTACGGATGGTGTTTTCTCCCCAGTCGAGCCGCATCACTGCTCCTGGGCTGTGTTTAATGGGGTCTGGTTGTTATTAAGCACCCTGAGCTGCATGGTGTGACATGAGGGTAGAGCACACATCTGCATATGCGTGCATCTTCATTCCAAGGAGTGGAATATTTGGCTCCTGCAAACAAAGGTGAGACCAGAGCGGAAACATGTGCTTGCCTTTGGCAGCTCAACCCTTGGCCACTGCCTGTGTTGGTTCATTGGCAAAGGGGGTCTCCAGGGAGGCTGGTGCCTTCCACAGGGCTGGGGAGGTGGGAATCCTGCCCCACAGTCATAGAATCCCAGACTGGTTTTGGTCGGAAGGAACCTTAAAGCTCATCCAGTCCAACCCCTGCCATGGGCAGGGACACCTTCCACTAGAGCAGGCTGCTCCAAGCCCCTGTGTCCAACCTGGCCTTGAACACTGCCAGGGATGGGGCAGCCACAGCTTCTCTGGGCACCCTGTGCCAGCGCCTCAGCACCCTCACAGGGAAGAACTTCTGCCTAAGAGCTCATCTCAGTCACCCCTCTGTGAGGTTAAAGCCATTCCCCCTTGGCCTGTCCCTACAGGCCCCTGTAAAAGCGCCCCCAGTCCTACCCCCCTCCACCCCAAAGCTGAGGCTGCCCACAAGTGCTTGGTGATGGATGTCCCAAAGCCCTGGAAGAGGCTGGTCACCCTGTGGGGTGCCACCGGCCCTGGCACAGACCCCTGGGGCCATCCCCATCTCCCAGGGGACACCCCCATACGCTGCTGGAGGGGACCCCCGGGAAGCCCTGACCCAGAGGCCCGAGGAAGTCCCGGGAAGAAGGTGACAGCAGAGCCGTGCAGGCCTGGAGCTGCTGCCCTTTGTGTGCCGCTGCTCTCCTGAGCCCTCATTGTTCCCACGTTGGGGTTGGGTTGGAGGGGGGTTAATTGCGGGTGGGCAGGAGCTGTGTGCCCAGCCCCCCCGCCCCCTGCATCCCACAGCCTGGAATTTTCCCACAGTCCGGCTCCCTCGCAGCAGGAAACCCACCGCCTGTGGCACACACAGCCGCGAACAACAATGCGCACAACTGCTCACAGCTGTGAATGACTGCACGGCCACGTACGACTACACAGAAGTGCGCACAACCACACACAGCTGTTCACAACCGCACACACCGCCGTGCACAGCTGCCCCAATCTGCTCACCGCCACGCACAACTGTGACTTGCTACGCACAACCAACAGCAACAGCGCACCACCATCGTACAACCGCACACAGGCGCGCTCATAGGCACAACCGCGCGCTAACACGGACGGCGCTGCGCAGCGGCACGCGAGCACGCACAGCAGCGCTCTGCCACAACCAACCGTGCACAACCGCACACGCTCACGCACGGCCGTCCGTGGCCGTGCACTGTTGCTCGCAGCCCCGCACGGCCCTGCACGGCCGCAACAGGCGGGCGCCGCTCCTCCCGCTCCGCACACAAAGACCCGCGGGTGCGGAGCAGTGCCATACTCCGGCCCCCTCCCGGTGCGGGCAGCCCCGGCCTGGCCCCGGCGGAGGGCGGGAGCTGCGGGGCCGCCCCTTCCGCCCGCCATGGAGCCGGGCGAGCCGGGGGAGCCCGGGGAGGCGGCGTGGCTCGGGCCGGGCGGGGGGCCATTGGGCGGGCGGTCGTTGCTGGAGCTGGCCGTGGCCACCGGGGTGGCTGCTTGGGCTACCTGGGCCGTGCTGCTGATGCCCGGCTTCCGCCGGGTGCCCCTGCGGCTGCAGGTACCGCCGATGGCCCCTCTCCCCAGCCCCGTGTCGCCCCCCCCCCGGTGTCCCCGGCGCTGACTCCCCTCTCCCCAGGTGCCCTACCAGCCCTCCGGCCCGCAGCAAGCGGCCAACGCGCTGGCGCTGCTGCGGGGACGCTCCGGGAAGACGGTGGATCTGGGATCAGGAGATGGACGGCTCGTAAGGGCGGGCAGGGGGGTGCGGGGAGGACGGGGATGGGGCTGTGCTCAGCAGGAAGGTGGATGGGAGACCCCCCCCGAGTGGTTGCTGCCCTGCACCCGGCTGGGCTTCTGATGGCCTTTCTGGGTGGCCCTAGATGGTCCTAAACAACTCCTAGACAGTCCTAGCTGGCGCTAGGTGGTCCTAGACAGGTCCTAGATGCTCCTTGACAAGCTCCAGGTGGTCCTGGTGGTCTTAGACAAGCTCTAGGTGGCTGTAGACAGTCCTAGGGAGTCCTAAACAAGCTCCAGGTGGTCCTAGGTGGCCCTAGACAAGCCCTAAGTGGCCCTAGACAGCTCTAGACAGTCCTAGGTGGTCATAAACAGCCTTGGACTCTTCTAAGTGGTCCTAGAGGATCCTAGACAGCCTAGGTGGTCCTTGATGGCAACAGAAGACGCCACATGCAGTGAGCAGGGTGGGAAGGTGCTCTAGGAAGAAGGTGTCAAGGACTGAGGCCATCCTGCCTGTGAGGACAGAGCTAGTAGAGCTGGGGCACAGACCCTGCCCCCAAACTGTGCCCTAAACTCAACCCTGACATTCATTTTAGTTGCAGCTCTCTGTCTCTCCTCAGGTGCTAGAGGCTTATAAGCAAGGTCTGAGACCAGCTGTTGGCTACGAGCTCAATCCCTGGCTCCTGTGCCTCTCCCACTACCGGGCCTGGAAGGCTGGTTACCACGGGAAGGTTTCCTTCCTGAAGAAAGACCTGTGGAAGGTAACAGCGTCCCAAGGTGTGGCTGTGCTCAGGTCAGCGCTGGGGCTTGGCCTGCAGCCCCAGCCAGGGTTTGCTGGTGGTTGCTTCCTCCTTCCCCAACTCACGCTGCTCCCAAGAGGTGGAAAAACATCCTCCTTCCCAGGGGAACACCAGCCTGGGCAGCCCATGGCTGGCTGCTGGTTCCGCGGGCAGCAGTGCTCCTTCTCAGAGCAGCTTTGATGAGAGGTGCTGCTGACACATGGTGGCCTTCAGAGATGTGCTCCTAAAGGTGCCTGCAGCCTGACCAGAGAAACCCAGCAGGGAAAGTGGATCTGGGATGATGCTGGAGGCAGGCACTTGCGAGAGGTGCTGCTCCCAGGCACAGCAGCACATCCTCATCCCACACGTGGGGCATTTCTGCTTCCTCCGAGGTTCAGAAGATCATTCAGAAGGCAGTGAGACACTCAGTTTCGTCCTTCTCCCCCTCTGCTTGTTGCTTCTTTCATTCCCCTTTTCCATTTCTTTGAAGGTGAACCTTTCTGATTGCCACAATGTGATCGTGTTCCTGGCCCCCAGTGTGGTAAGTCATTCCCTCCCTCACACCCCAACTTGTTCAGAGCGAACTCCAAGGAGGGTTTTCTTAGGAGAGATAATCTGGGACAGTGGCAAAGACTCTTTAAAAGATCAGGCTCTATGAGTGGTTTGGTGCTCAGCGCCATCCACATTTATAGAATCATAAAATCATTTAGGTTGGAAAAGACCTTTAAGATCAAATCCCACCATTACCCCAGCATTGCCAAAGCCACCACTAAACCGTGTCCCTAAGTGCCACGTCTACACATCTTTTAAATACCTCCAAGGACAGTGACTCCAGCAGTGCCCTGGGCAGCCTGTTCCAATGCCTGACCACCCTCTGGGGAAGGAATTGTTCTAATATCCAGTCTAAACCTCCCCTGGTGCAGCTTGAGGCCATCTCCTCTTGTCCTGTCTCTTGTTATTTGCATGCACAGGGCTGGCACCAGCCCTATGTTTTGAAAGGGTCGTTGGTTGATGGAGCCTGCGTGGGCCCCACCAGCCCTCCTGAGAAGCTGTCCTGTGGTCGCTGGTGGCACTGCCACCACATGGCTGTCTGTCTCTCCCCAGAAACCTCCCCTAGCCACCAAGCTCCTTGCAGAACTCCCTGACGAAGCCCGGGTGGTGGCTGGACGCTTCCCCTTCCCCTCTTGGACCCCCACCAGCACCCTTGGGCAGGGGCTGGAGCAAGTCTGGGCATATGACATGAAGGAGGTGCGGCGAGCGGCGCAAAGCAGTGCAGAGGGAAGCCGGGTCTGAGACCAGGCTCCTTAAGCCTGGCATTAAGCATTGGAGCCCTTCTGGTCCTCGGGCTCAGCTCAGGGCTACCTGGCCAGGCTTTTTCCCAGAGACTTGCAGAGCGGCAGTCTCTGTTTTCCAATGAATGGGCAGTTTGGGGGAAGCAAGGGAGGGGAAAATCAGACCTAGAAGTCCTGGTATTATGGCCAGATTTAAGGGCTAAGCCTTGCAGTGCCTCTTTCTGTACGTTTGCTACCTTATTTCTAGTTAGTTTTCAAAATAAACGTTTGGTTGATTCTTCCCTTGAGAGTTTTGCTTTGCCTTTGAGCTGCAGGGTGCTCCTGGAGCACCAGGAGCTGAGCTCCTGGCCTCAGGCTTTCCTCTGCTGACCCTTTGGAGGCAGCTTAGGAGGGAGTTTGTCCAGCTCCCCTCCCGCTGAGGGATCAGTTTGGTCCTGCTCGCCATGTATAACATTCTGTTTTCCAGGAAAATGGAATGTAATGAAACAGGAAGAAAATGGCTTTCTCACCATGAAAGAGCAGCTCACCCCTTTCTCTAGCCTCTTAGACCAAAGTTTGGCTGGAACCAGCCCTGGCCTCATCTCTTTGAGAGGGGAGTGAAGGCAGGAGCAGAGTTAGCCCTCGGACTCCAGTCTAGGTCTGACCCAGGGGAAATGTTATCGCAGGAAAGGGAACCTGGAGCCCCTCAGTAAAAAGCTGCCTGGGAACCTGACCCTGTGTCCCAGGCGTGATGTGCTCAGGGAACAGCAGAATTCCTGCCGCTGAGGGGTCAGGACAGACGCGCAGTTGTCTTGTCTCATGTTAGTGCTGTGAATTTGAGACCCGGAACACCCACGTGGTTGCCCTCTCTGTGCCTCCCAGCTCTCAGCAAGTGAAAGATGCGTGCCCTGGCCAGTCCACAAAGCAGAAAGTTTCCTTTGGAATGCTGCTCTTTCTGCTCCTAAGAGCCGTGATGGAGAGCTATGGTTCATGTCTGACAGTCCTGGCTCTGCGCAGCGAGTGAGTATCAGCTGCCCCAGCGCTGAGCACACGCAGCTTCCTCAGCTGGAGGATCTCCTGCTTGTACCTGCAGTGGGGAAGTAGCACCATGGTTGCCTGTGGATTCACTGTCCTGAGTGATTTGTTTATAGGGATGCTGCACCTTGTGTTTGCTGAGGACACAGTGTCAGTTGATGCAGAGCAGCCAGCCCAGGCATTGAGCCTGCTGGGAGCTGAGTCCTGGCAGATGCAAACCCAGCCTTTTCCCAGGGAAGAGGCATTTGCCAGGTAACAGACCTGTGAGTCTGACCTGAGTTCACAGCAGGCACTGAGTCTGGGAAGTTAGAGCAGGCACAGCTGGACCATTGCTCCAACAGATGTGCTCTGCTTTTCCTCACCCTTCCTTGCCCAAGCAGCTGTTCTCTCTGCTTTGGGGCACGATGAGCCTCAAAGCGAGAGAGGACTGTACATTAGGGGCTGCTGGAAGATTGCAGCTAAGAGAGGGATTGCTTCTCTTAGCTTCCAGCTAAGATTCCTCCAAAGGATGAGTGAACACCCAGGTAAAGCCAGATGCTGCCCCACTGCCCTATAGAAGAAGGACTGGTGGCAGCTGCAGCACAGCTGGATGTACTGTGAGACATCAGCCCTGCTGGCAGTGCTGTGGGAAAGCAGTGGCTGTTTTCCTGGAGCACAAAGAAACTCGGAGCACAAAGCAGAGAACGTGTGAAGGGGGATCCTACCATCTCACCTTGCAAGATGCTTGTCTATGTATTCCTGCAGCTCTGACACCTGCTCTTCTGCCACAGTGGCCCGAGTCAGCAGCTGGCTCCTCTCCTGCTCCAAATCCTTCTGGATGGGCAAAAACCACAGAGAAAACTCTGTGAGATGGAAGTGACCGCTTCCCCATCACTTGGCTCCAACATCACTTATCATTAGGCTACAGAAGTAACCCCAAACTGATGTGCTCAGGGAAGGGAGCCTGGTGATGACAGTGCAGCTTTCTGCAGGCATCATCAGCTGGGCTCCCTTGCCTCAGCAGAGCACAGGCTTGGGTGCCAGGGCCACCACACCACTGCCAACTGTGATTTCCTACTCCAGAAGCTTCACAACTGGTGCAGTGGTCACTGGATTTGGCACACAGACACGGCTTTCACACCTCTGCACCAGTAGTTCATTGCAAAGGGAAGAGACCTTCCCTTTTAGATGGAACCCCAGTTGTGTCTCTGGGCAGTAGGTGACCACCTCACTGAAGGTAACCATACTGTCCCTGTGTCACCAGGAGGACCTGAGGTGTTTGTCTGAGCTCACTCCCAAGGTGCACAGCAGAGCCAGGAGCAGGACCTGCTCTGTGTGCAGTTCTCTGCCTCTCAGCCACAGCATCTCCATTCTTTTGGCCACAAAGATACACCCAAATTGGGTGTTCATCTTTACCTGACCAGACAATGATGAAGCACTTCCTTAGGCTGCTGTGGGCCACATGGGAGGGGTCTGGGAGCACATCTATAGTCTTGTCTACCACAGAAAAACAAACCTCTGCTTGGTTTCCAAAGCCCTTTTCCCCAAGTGTGGCAGGGACTCCAGCACCAAGTCTTCTTCCCGCTGCTGCTGTCATTGCCAGACAGCAATCCCCACCTCAGACAAGCCTGCTCACATCACCTCAGTTTTCTCCCCATGCTGGCTAGCCCATTCACAAGTGCGGCACAAGTATCCCTGTGCCTGGGGGAACCATACTGGCAAGCTGATTCAGATTCAGCCGAGACTTGAACCAGGTTGAACACAGACCCAGTTTGTTGTACAGATGCCTTAATGCTTGTGCTAGAAACACGGGAGGGACCAATATGGTCTAAGCAATGAGCAAACATAAAGGCTGCTCTCCTAGTAGCAGGGACAGTACAGCCTTGAGAGCATCACTTGGGCTGAGGCCAAAGCCACAGCAAGGCTCTATGGAAAGCTCCCCTGCTCCAGGCGGGAGCAGTGTGTTGGCCCCAGGAGCTGGCTGGGGCAGCCCAACTTTGACGTGTGGGTTAGGGATAAGCTTTGTTCCAGGCCTTTACCTGGGTGGTGTGTGTGAACTCCTGGAGCTGCTTCGTGATCTCTGCCCAGCCCTCCTCATCCAGTGGCCTAGGAGGGAAAAGCAGAACTTAACCATGTCCAGACATTCAGATCCAGCCCAACCGTAGGTGACACAGCTCTGTTGAGGGACTGGACACAACTCATGCCCATCCAACCATAAACGCCAGTGCTCTGAAGCCTTTTTTCTCCTGATGCCCCAAATTTCAGGGCATGCAGCATTGTCCCTGTGCCTGGGCACAAGAGTCACAGCCCTTTTGCCAATCTGGGATGCCTCACTGCGATGGCTGGGTTTGTTCCAAGCGCACATCAACACTCATACATCAAAGCACTCCATGCAGAAAGAGTCCTTATCCTGACACTGAATTTGATGGAAACAGTGATCAATGCCAAATGCTGCCACTTTTCATGTTTCGGAGCACAAACCCGCTTGTTCTGGTCACCGAGCATGATAGGTGCTGAGCTGTCTGTGCAGCCCAGCGTGGGAAAGTTCTTCCTCTTCTGTCCCTGTCTGAATAAGCAAGATACAGGTCACATCTGATGCTGGAGGAATTTGGGTTGTATGAAGGAAGGAATGCATTGTGCTCCAAAGCTGCGACTGCCCGAGTTCCCTCTGGTGGCTGTAGCTTCCCAGTCCAGGCACACAGGAAATCGTGGCCGAGATTCCATGGGAGCAGAAGCAAAGGGAACAATAAACAGTGAAGCCACGCAGCTGATTGATTGAGATGAGAAGTAGCAGGAATTACAGCTGAAGTGCTGCAGTAGCACCAGCTAAAGGAACAAGGTAACAGCATGGATAAACCCATTGGCACACAGAAAACAAATATATCAGGTGGTCAAGTCTCTTGGCAGCTAAAAAGTGGCAACTCAAGAACTAGATATATCATTAAAATTAAGGTTCTGGGCTTTCTGCGTCTTACTCCTGTGGTGAGTCTGCCAAAATTAATGCATCTATTCAAGGGCAGATGCATTCATATCTATATGTTCAGCTTGGAGAAGAGAAGGCTCCTGAAGGGGAGACCTTAGAGCAGCTCCAGTGCCTAAAGGGACTACAAGAAAGCTGGAGAGGGGCTTTGGGCAAGGGCCTGTAGGGACAGGACAAGGGGGAATGGCTTTAACCTGACAGAGGGGAGACTGAGATGAGCTCTTAGGTAGAAGCTCTTCCCTGTGAGGGTGCTGAGGCGCTGGCACAGGGTGCCCAGAGAAGCTGTGGCTGCCCCATCCCTGGCAGCATTCAAGGCCAGGTTGGACACAGGGGCTTGGAGCAGCCTGCTCTAGTGGAAGGTGTCCCTGCCCATGGCGGGGGGTTGGAACTGGAGGAGCTTTAAGGTCCCTTCAACTGAAACCAAACTGGGATTCTATGATGCTGTAAGGACTACCACTACTTTTCAATGTGGAAAACACGGCAGAGCCTGGGTAAGGCTCAAGCTCTTCTCTGATTGACTCCAGCTCAGGCACTGACTAATCAGCGCTGGCATCCAGTTAGTGAAACACCTGACATGTTTTCTAGGCTACCAAACTTTTAAAAGGCTGAAAAATCCTGGCTCAGATTTCTTCATCATTTTCTTCCACCTTTACACAGATACAGTTGATTGATAGAGTTTCAGGTGAATAACAGAGCAGGGGGATGAAACCCATCAAAAAGGAGCAAATAAAGGGCACGTCATGATGCCAGGGCATTATCAGTACAGAGTCACTGGAGGGATGCAGCCTAGCTTCTGCATTGGAAAGGAGAAGAAGCAAGACCAGTCCAAACTGGTGGTGTTTCACTTGCCTTCCCCAGGTTGTGTTCCACCAAGCACTGGGGCGTATGTTTAACTTCAGCTTCTGAAGAGATCAGTGGGACTATAACCATGATGAACTCAAACGAGCTTAGGAGCTTTCTTGGCCCAAGGCCCAAATGACCAGCCTCATTTCACCGCAGGGAGCACTGCACTGAGGTGACAGCTGGCTTTTCTCCTCAGATGAGCCCCTGTCAGCTCGCTTTTTCCCTATTTACTGCCATCTCCAAGTAAAGCAGTAAAGACTTCTCAATCCACACAGCAAGGAGAAGCCTGAATTAGAAATATCCCAAGAAACAAACCGCACTTACTGCTCAGGAGCCAGCGGAAAGGCTGAGGTTTCTTTCAGGCTTTTCTGAAGGCAAAGGAAGAAGAACACTCCCATAAGCTTTAAACCATTGCAATCTCACCACAGACCCCACCACTTCGAGTGACACATCGTATCCTCACGCTCCAACAGCCACCAGTGCCCTGGCCAGGAATGATGTGCAGTGGATTCTTAAGGTTTAGGTCTCACATCCTCTGAACTGTTAAATAAATGCATTTTGTGCCATTCGAGAGAGATGTCTCTGCCCAGGCAGGCCCAGTGGGAGGACATGGAGGTGACTGGTGGGTTTCTGACTGGGGTCTCCTGATTAGTTAGCAGAGGCATTCAAGAACAGAAAGCCCCATCCCTCCCTCCCTTCCCCACCTCTTCTTCTAGCAGGGAGTGAGTCTGCTGGCCTGGCAGCTCTCCCATAATGTCAGCTCTCCTCAGCCCTCCCAGAGCTCAGCAACCCCCATCTATGGGGTTGCCCAGCCAATAGCTACAGCTCACCCCTACGCAGCAGGGTTGAAGCAATGAGGGGACTGCTTGGACATCCCATCTTTTCCCAAAATGAGAAAGAGAGCATGCACTGTCCCTTTCTGTGCCGCAGGCACAGCAAACCCTCAGAGAACGCCTAAAGGAAGGGGTTGAATCTGGCGTGTGAGACTCTTCCCCCCCACCCTGCAGAAAGCCAGCAGCGCAGCCAGCACCGTCTGCAGCTCATGTAGCTGCATTTCCAGTTTAGCTTTGTCCTCCCGCAGCCGGTTTAGCTCCCGCGTGGTGTTTGTCAGCAGCTCTGGGTCTGTGATCGAAAAGTGGAGCTCGGCAGGGCCACAGTCAGCAGCGGTGCTGCCTAAGGACCGGATCTGCTCTCGCTGGAGCCTGGAACATACCAGAGGGGTTAGTGCCTGGTAGCTTTGGTTAGGTCACAGCACTGTTTCTGCTGATGATGGAGGTACCATTTGCTTGGGAGCTGCTGGCTTCTGGCCACCAAGAGCCAGTTCCCCTGCAAAGGATAGGCAGGAGAGCTCAGCAGTATGCATAATATTCCTGGGAGTGTTTCTGAGGGGAGCTTGTCCTAGAGCTATTTGTGGCTTTTATGCCACAAGAATTTCTGCTGCTTCCCACAGCCCAAGCTGCTGAGAGCTGTGGAGCAGAGCTGAGAGCGCTGCAGGAGCAGGCTGGGAGGCAGGAGTTATTTGTGGTACCTCTGCCTTTCCACACCATCCAACGTAGAATCGCTTTCTCACCCTAAATTTGACACAGGAGAAACATATGTGCAAAGCAGCTCCAAGGTGTCCAGAGCACCCTGAGGGGCAGCTGGAAACACCTTGCTCCTGGCTCGTCAAGAGCAGGGAGACCAACATGTATTCCAGACGCCCTGCTCCACCTGCAAGCCCTGTTTGCCTCCATCCCCACCATGGGTCTGGATGCTTCAGGGCACTTCCGCTTGGGCCTTTGCAACAAGCAGGAGAGACAGAGGAAATGCAGACCCTGGGGCTTAGCCCTACCTGTAAGCAATGAGCAGGTTCTCATGCTTCTTGACCAAGTCCTTCATGCGTTTCTTGTAGCCACGTGCCGCTCTGGCTAGCTGCTCCTCCCGAGCCCTGTAGGAAGCCCTGATATCCTTCAGCATGCTGTCCACAAAGCGTTTCATGGGAGCATGAGCAGCTGGGGCTTTGCTAGGCCCCGTGATGTTGCTGGATTTGCTGTCCATAAAGTCCTTTGAACATACAGAGAAAGACATCTAGGTGATTGAGACATTCCCTAAGGCATGTAACCCATTTCCGACAGAGAAGCTCCAGGCATTTATACGCTCACAGCACAGAGGATAAGGTATATCTTCCATTTTCAAAGAGCAGGAAAGACTAATTAACTTCCATCATGGCCCTCCAAGACAGAGAAGTCATCTGTGCTGTACCAGATGTACATCTGTACTGTACTGTATCCCTGCCTAGGGAAACATAAGTTGGTGTTGGGAGTTATCATTTCTAGTCCATTCTCTTTCCCACTCTCTCTGCTAGCCAGGACATGGTTCAACATTGCCCTGTTGGGAATTAAACTATTCTTAACAGTAAAGATTCCTTTGCTGAGTGTCGTGATCCATCACCACTCTGTGTTCTTTGGTACCAGCCTTCTCCCAGCACAAAAGCTCTCCCAAAACCTGCTTACAGCTAACTAGGGGGATGGATAGAGGGTGGCTGGAATCTCCTCCCCCAGGCCAAGACAAAGGAACAGAGCCCCCTTCCAACTGCAAGCACTGGCTTCCCAAGCCCCACAGCCAGCAAGGAGGGGAAACAGCCTGCAAGAAGAGGGCAGCCATCACAGAAAGGCATTCCCTGCAAGGAGAGCTCCTGGGGCTGGGAGTACCCACCGCCACATCCTTGATGTACTGTGCCAGCCGGGAGCGATATTCCTCATTCAGCTCCTTCAGACGGAGCTGCAGCTGAGAGTTCTCTGCCTCCACCTCTTGGAGCTGGCTCTGGGAGCTGAGCAGCACCTAGGCACAGCAAACATGCTCACTCCTGTCCTCCTCCTCTGGCCACACAAGGGGCACTAAGAAGCCCCATTAGAGATGGGTGACTTCACTGCCAAATATCCAGCTGCATTAGAGCCGGGAAGGACCTGGATTTTCACAAGATCCCACTGGAAATGTTCATTATCTCTATTCCCCTGCTACCTGCTGTCATTTACAATCCCCCTCTGCCTTGTGATTACACCAACTCTTACTAAACAGCAGCGAACAAAATTCCTCCCACCACCTGTGGCAAGCAGCACCTTCCACCAGCACAGCACACCTGCAGAAGGAAACACGCATGAGCAGCAGGTGGAGAGAGGGGATTCTCCCCCTCTGCTGTGCTCTGGGGAGACCCCCCCTACAGTCCTGATCCAGCTCTGGGACAACACAAGAGGGACATAGAGCTGTTGAAGCAAGTCCAGAGGAGGCCATGGAGATGCTGCGAGGGCTGGAGCAGCTCTGCTCTGGAGTCAGGATGAGGGAGCTGGGCTGGGGCAGCCTGGGGAAGAGAAGGCTCCTGAAGGGGAGACCTTAGAGCAGCTCCAGTGCCTAAAGGGGCTACAGGGAACCTGGAGAGGGGCTATGCACAAGGGCCTGTAGGGACAGGACAAGGGGGAATGGCTTTAACCTGACAGAGGGGAGATTGAGATGAGCTCTTAGGCAGAAGCTCTTCCCTGTGAGGGTGCTGAGGTGCTGGCACAGGGTGCCCAGAGAAGCTGTGGCTGCCCCATCCCTGGCAGCGTTCAAGGCCAGGTTGGACACAGGGGCTTGGAGCAACCTGGTCTAGTGGAAGGTGTCCCTGACTGTGGCAGGGAGTTGGATCTGTATGAGCTTTAAGGTTCCTTCCAACCCAAACCAGTCCATGATTCTATGATTGTATGAAGCAGTGCAGGGAGGAGCACCTTGGTAAGACAAACTCCCCAGAGAGGGAAATGTGTTGGAATACTTCAATACAAGACATCCACCCCCTGCTAGCTCCAGGAGAAGCTCATAGTGCCCAGGAGGAGCTGATGAGCAGATGCAGTCCTGGAGCCATGGTGCCAGGGACTGCGGAGAATCCTTCCCTTACCACTGACTGCTCCGCCAGCTTGCTCTGAGTGTCCCCAGTCGCGCACTTTGCCTCCTGCAGCTCCTTCCCCATTGCCATCCTGGACACACAGGAAGAAGCTGTGTTTGTTTTAAGCCCCCAAAGTTCTCTGTAGGTCCAACAGAGCCAGTTTTGAGCAGGAAGTCACTACAGGATGACAGAAATCTCTCTGCAGCAGATGCCAGCCTCCAGACGTGTGCCAGCCAGCGGCCACAGAGCTCTCACAGCCAAGGTGACTGTCCTCCCCAGTCAGAGGGTCTAGTTCTCTAGTGTCCCTGCTGGGGCAGCCTTTCCTGGGACACCAACCCCATCCCAGCCTGTCAATGGAAGAACAGCCGTGGGGGCAAAGGCTGAGGCTGGGTTCATCTCTGGGCTGTCACAGATGTGCTGTGTGCATCACAGAAGGTGGATATTCAAAGTTGCCTAGGCCACTTGAGTACTTAAACACAGCCCACTTCTAAGCAGGCAGTTAACCCCTAAAGAGCCTTGTAAACATCAGTTTTGCTTCCAGGCCTCACTTCTCCCAAGAATGAATCACCGTTTCCCACCCTGTACCCCACCAAAGGCAGGCTGTCTCCTCTCCTGTTCCCAAGGATCAAATTCAGTTGCAAGAAGCTCCATAAATGCCCAGCCAAACAGAAGGATGTGCCCTCAGACACTCACACTCTCTCTTCCATCTTCTGTTGCTGCAAATCATAGGTTTTCTTCAGTTTTTCAAGCTCCAATTTTATGTGATCCTGGTTTCCAAGCAACTGAGGGACAAACGAAGAGGAAGATGAGACAGAGGGCTGAGCTAAGAGAGGGATCCATGAGGGGAGGGAGAAGTGAGGAGAGGCTCCAGCTGAGCAGTGACATACTGAGGAAAGGCCAGGTTTCCCTGGGAGTGACCAGCTCTGTAGGACACCAGAGGCTGTGTGTGATCTGGAGACAGGGCACATCTGTTTCTCTCCCAGAGGAAATTCTCACATCGAGAGTCAGATTCCCAGCAGGAGCTGGTGGCAGAGCCCAAGCTGGTTTTGCATGGGCTGCAGATGGGATGGAGGCAGGGAGCATTTCTGTGCTGTCAGCTTTGGGTGCTTTATCACCCCCATCTTTCTCAAGTATTGGCAAGAAGAAAAGAAGTAGGTGTCCTCTGCACTTGTTGGCTTCTAAACCTCTGCCTCTGTTTAGCCAGGGGCACTGAGAGAACCACAACTGCCCTCTCTCAGCTTCTGCCTGCATAAGATTATTCTAATCTCACTTTTCAACCACACTGCTTAAAAAATAATAATTTATAATCCATCAAGGCATCATTGAACAAAATTCAAGTTAACACCAGGAGGTGCCAGCCACAGTTGGAATAAATTCCCCGTCTTCTTCCCCAAGGGTCTGGCACCAGACCCCCACACACTCACGTTTCTCTCCGGTTTTTGTTGCTCATGTTCAGAGGCAGCAACATCTTCTGGCTGGTTTTAGTAAGAGACCAAAGAAGGTGCCTGTTAGACCCTTGTTCTCCAAGGAACTGGTGGCGGGGCAGAGAGGTCTGTCCTTACCTTCACCTTCTGAGTGGAGAGGTGATGCACCATTGTCCTCCCTCTTCCCAGCTCAGCAAAGGATTCACCAGTCATGGCAGGGGAGCGGTTGGCATTGGCACTGGCCAGGTTAAGCAGCTCTCGGCTGAGCTCTTCATTCTTCATGACCTGCCAGCTCAAACAAGAAGGAAAGAGCTTCTGAAATGCTGCCTCTCCAGCTCTGCACAGTGTCTGGTCAGCACATACCTGCTGCTCTTGGTGTGTGCACAAGGCAGGCACTCACATCCCCTCCTGTAAGCAAGCTTTATTCTTAGTTATCTCTTATATGTCCAAAGATACCAATGATTTTCTAATCCTCATGGAAATGCAGGTGCCATCATAGATTAATAGAATCATGGAATGGCTTGGGTTGGAAACAACCTTCAGATCATCCGGTTCCAACCCCCTGCCATGTGCAGGTACACCTTCCACTAGATCAGGTCCCCCCAAGCCCCATCCAACCTGGCCTTGAACACTGCCAGGGATGGGGCAGCCACAGTTTCTCTGGGCACCCTGTGACAGCACCTCAGCACCCTCACAGGGAAGAACTTCTGCCTTATATCTAACCTGAACTTCCCGTATTTCAGTTTAAACCCATTCCCCTTGTCTTATTGCTAAAGTCCCTGATGAAGACTCGCTCTCCAGCACACATTGACGGGCATTAGGATTATTCACATGGAACCATTCTCCCTCTGGCCATCTCATCCTGGCATTGAAATCCACAGCACAGTGCCAGCCCAGCCCAGCTCTGCCACCCCCCTCCATCCTGACTTCCATCCTCTTTCCTCACTCTACCCCTGCACCCTCCACACAGCTCTCCAGTGCTTCAGCCACACCTTTCTCCACATAAGGGCTTTGAAGAGTGCTGGACTCCTTGTGTAAGAGAAGGGCCAAATCTCCACCCATCCATCCATCCATCCATCCATCCATCCGTCCGTCCGTCCGTCCGTCCGCCCGTCCATCCATCCATCCACCCAGGCTGACGCCACCCAGCTAATTCCAATTTTGTTTGAATGCATCCCTCCAGCAGCAGCCAGCCCACAGCACCATGTAGGCAGTGAGATTCAAAGTGCTGCTGGTGTAAAGTGACATATTTCTAAAAGATAAAGAGGATCTGAATGAGAAAGGCTCTGTTACAGGTGATCTGGAAGGAACACTGGGGGAATTCGTGTCTCACGGGAGGGTTTCTATGTAGATAACAAAGCTTTGATGGGGTTTATACTGGGGACAAGCTTGAGTAATTGTTACCATGGCAGTGAATCGGGAGGATGGGAGGCAGAGGTCATCTGAGTCATCCGTGGAGAGAATAGCTTATCAAAAGATAGCACAGGGTGGGCTGAGGGGGAGAGAGGAGAAAGGAGGCTGACAAAGAGGTGAGATATACAGCTGTGAAAACTGACAGCTACGCAGAGACAGGCTGCTTGTTCTCCAACCGAAAATGATCCAGCTGCAGCTGCCTGCCCTGACAATTCAATCAGAGGGGTCACACAGGCGCAGAAGTGCCAGCCTGGAGGAAGAAAGAGGCAGTCCCAGGTTCGGAATGGGCATCGCTGCCTTCTCTGTGCTCCCAAGCCTGGCCTGGCTCCAGGGAAAACCCCGTCATGGAACCAGTTCGCAGCCAGTTGGGTTCCCTCCACAGCCTCACTTTGTACCGCCGCAGACGGCGTGAGCCTGCGGAACAAAGGAGAAGGAGGAAACAGAGAGTCAAGGGAAGGTCAAAGGCTTGAAAAGGAAGAATTTACAACGAGTTAGAAAACAGGCACAAAGTGCCTGGCTGGCATCTCCTGGAAGGCACTTCCTCAGGGACAGGCAAGGCCAGCTCCCTGCTCCTTCACTCGGGACGATGTGTGAATCGAGCCATACAATGAGCACTGAGGACAATCCAGAGGCTCTCACTGCTCCTGTACAAGGGACCATGAATGAGCTCGCCGAGCTGCTGCTGCGCCAAGCAGCCATGACAACATATTGGCAAGGTCACAAGTAGCACTTGTAATTGGGAATGTGTAAAAGGTTCATTGTCTCCCCCGAAGAGCGCTGGGGAAGGGGAGGGGGCAGAACCACAGGCTGCTTTTCCCATTTCCTTTGGGAAAATCCGCACTGGGAAAATAATGAGCAAGAGGCCCATGCTGTGACAAGTCCCAGCCTGCCAAGTTGGAGCCTCCTTCGCTTCAGGCAGGGATAGCTGGTAGTCAGAGCCAAGAAACTAGGGGAAAACCCTCAGTCTACCAATTACAATCAAGGGTTCACCTTTGGCTTCTGGACCCTGCTCCAGCACCTCTTCAGGACGACTGAACCCAGGTGCTTTCACTCTCTTAAACATTCCAGGATCTGTGTGAAGCCCATGTGTCATTACTGCTAACCTGCTAAACCCATCCTTGAGAGACATCAGCCACTTCAAAATCCCATTTTTGACAACCACATTGCACCCCCTTGGGGACAAGAAAGAGCTGAGACTGCTGAAGGCTGAGCTGTTCCCTGGTGAGCCCGGCAGTACCGTGTCCCAGCAGCATGCTGCCTTGCTGGCAGTCAGCTGCACGCGTGTTGCCTCGTGCTCTGGAAGGACTAGGGGGCAGGTTCACACCCCTGCAAGAGCTGAGCTTGCCTCCTCCCAAGACATCTCCATTTCTCAGCTTATGGGAGACAAGTGATAGCTTCACGAGTCACTAACTCGCTTATTTGCAACGGGTTGATGATGATCTCATATCCTCAGAGCTCCCTGGAGCAAAGCTCCCCATAAAACCAGACCAGACACTGCCAAAACCAGCATGTCTGGGCCCAGCCCCACATCTTCCCATCACAGCTCTGCACAGGACCAGCATGGGAAACCAGGTCATTTGGCTGAAGCAGCTAAACTATCTGCTGGGGGAGGGAGGCAGGAGGGTGTCAGTCATTCAATCCAATTCAAAAAGGAGAGAGCAGGAGGGGGAGAGGGAGGGGAGAGAGGAGCAGCTATTCTTGCCAGAGAATTACACAAATCTGAGTCCAAATAACTTCATTAATAATTACTAAACTAACAGTCATCAGGAAAGTTACTATATTTTAAGGAGCAATCAGAAAACTTGCTTATATTCAGTGTTTTTCTAAACTTGCTGACCCCCAAAACCTCCAGGCCCCTTCCCGCGGCTGTCTGAAATGAGAGTGACTACAAGCAGTTCACGTGCAGCCTGCTCAAGCCATGCAGAAGGAAAGGGAAACAAAGCGTGCTGGCAGTCAGGAGGGACCTGCAACGTGCACCCAGCCCAGCCCCGCAGTGACCCCCTCGGTACTGCTGGTGACGGGCCCTGGGATGGAGTGAAGAAAGGAGGACTCTGACAGCGGGGTGCCTGCAGGAGCACAAGGTTGGTGCGGGCTCAGCACTGTCCCTGCCGAGCAGAGCGGGTTCTGCAAGGCCCTGCGAGAAGGTGAGCACCTTCCATGAGCCTGAAAACAAACCCATGACCAAGCTCGGCTGGCTCACAGCTGACAAACCATTCTGGACCCAAGCTGCGATACACAACCCAAAGCCGAGCTGTGTGTAGGTCAGGTGAACTGGAGAGCACTAGAGTGAACAGTGTCTCACCTCCTGGTCCAGCTCTTTGCCTAGGGCTAGGTAATTGCTTTTCAGAATGATGTACTCATCCGCCAGCTCCTTCCGGCTGGTCTCCAGAGCACACAGGCTTTCCTGCAAGGCATCTCGCTCCCCACTGACCTTCTCACTGCGGAGCTCCAGCTCCAGCACACGGGTCTCCAGGGCCAGGACCTGCAGAGGGGATGCAGCAGAGTTAGGCTGTGGCAGAGATTAGCAGCAGTCACAGGGTATTTATTTTGCCAAACAGGTTCTGGATGCACTGTGACTTAAAGAGAGATGAGTTTCATGTGAGTTTCTGGGCATTGAGGAGGAAGCCCTTGCTCTAGCTAAAGCTAGGAGAATATGCCAAGCAACATACAGATGGATGTGCAACAAACTGCAGTTCTGAATAAAGGTGTTGGCAGAGCTGAAACCAGCTACTTCAAACGTTGGGATACCATGTTCTTCAGTTCAAAGTTCTCCGTCTCGTACTGCTCCTTCATTTTGTTTGTCTCAATCTGGAGATCAATGAGGCCTTTGGAAATCTAGGAGAGAGAAAGTACACTATAAAGGCCATGGATCCTGAGGCCAACACACTCTTCCAGCAGGGAATTTGAGCACAACACACCCTACCCCTAGAAAGAGGCATTTCCCACCAGGTTTTCCACCACAGATCTACTGGTCTCATGTGGCTTCATGGCTCAGCTCTCTCCAGCTCCCCAGGTATTTGTTTTACCTTCAGCTTTTCCTCTTCACTGAAGCCCATTCTGTCTGATAGATCTGGTTTGGAGCCAGCCACCTTCCCCATCCTCTCCGGCAGGTCTCCGAGCCGTCCCAGCCTCTCATCCCTATCCTGCAGCTGCACCTAGAGACACACAATGGCTCCCACAGCTGGTGTCAGTCAGCAGAGCCCTCTGCTCCCACTGCAACGCTGCTGGAAGGGCACATCGCATCCAGCTTTTAGGAGCCCGAACAGACTGCAGATGGGATTTTCAGCTGCCTTTTTCCTCCTGCAATTCAGATTTCTTTTGCAGAGCGCTGGTTCCATGAGCTTGGAAGAGGCTGAATCAGACTTAGATTTTCATTAGCAAGATGCTGCACACACTATGTCAGAGTACTTACATTCTCCTTCTCTGCAACAATTCCAAAATCCATGTGCTTGGAGGCCGAGGTCAACTTGCACGGCAGCGACTGAAGAGCAAAGGCAGGATCTAAGGATCTCTATGGCACCAAATTTCCCCTCGAGGTCCGGCACAAGCCATGTTGCTATCAACTTTGGTTACCAGAGGGTGCGGTGTCCACCTGGGGTTTAAGGTGGAGCCAGTCATTGCAGTCACTCCAGGAGGGGGGTGTGTGTGCCTTTCCTGGAGGCAAAGAAATGATGCTTGTCAAGAGGCTTCTGTATTCATAAGACATCAAACGGCTGAGACTGAAACAAGAGGCTTAGCAGATATCTTCAGTGAAGCAATATTGCTAGCTAGGAGGTACCACTCTGTTTGTATTAAGGACCATTCCCAAAAGCTGGCTGTAGGGAGGGCCTTCATCTCTATTGCAGGCATCTTTAGAGAACTTAAGATCTGATTAACTCATTAATTAAACCATTCATCCAACCACCCAGTAGCATCTATCATCAACTTGTTTCCAAGCAATACTCTCTCGATCTCTGCCATCCTGGTATCTCCTGTGCCAGTGAGCCATCCAAAGGGTGCCAGGATGTTCCAGAGTTGCCAACTCCTCACTTCAGGCTCATTATTGCTGCTATTTCTGAAGAGCGGGTGAGTTTAGGTAAGAATCTGTCACAGAAGGAAAACTTTTGATTCTGAAGAACTCCTTAGTACCTGTCAAAGCTAAGAGGAGGGAAGAGGGAGAGAAGCTCTGTGCTGAGCAGGGTTTAGCAGCTCCTCACCAGCAGTGCCTGGTTCAGGCTGTTGGAGATCCTGTAGCCTCTTGACATGGATTGCATGGACCATGCAGGTGAGACCCAGGGGCTGAGTTCTTTTGGGGCTCAGGGGAAGGAAAAGCTAATGAAACATGCCATTGTCTTATACTTCTGCAAAAGAACTCAATAGACCTGAAGTGATTGTCTTAAGGTAATGAAAGTGCTGATGGGAGCTCACATTCTCTTCACACCCACTGCTGAGCAGAAAGCCGTATTCACACACCGCCCACAGTGCCGAGGGGCTCACAGGTCTCCTACGGGTGCTACAGCACGTGAAGGAGCTGAGCTGCAGCCCTGCTCCCAGGCTGCACGCTGGCTCCTCCAGCCCCTGGCCCACGTGGACCCCCCCAAGGAAAGGAGCTCCCAGCACACACTGCCCAGGGAGGGAGCAGCATGGCTCATGCCACTGCCACAGACAGCCCTGCCCCAAGCACTCTGGAGGCCCAGCTCAGGAGAGTAAACAGCCTGGCTCATGGTGCCAGCAAAGCTGGGGGTGCCCCGGGCTGCAGCAGTGCCTCTTTCATAGAATCCCAGAATCCCAGACCGGTTTGGGTTGGAAGGGACCTTAAGGCTCCTCCGGTTCCAACCCCTTGCCACGGGCAAGGACACCTTCCCCTAGACCAGGTTGCTCCAAGCCCCATCCAACCTGGCCTTGAGCACTGCCAGGGATGGGGCAGCCACAGCTTCCCTGGGCACCCTGTGCCAGCGCCTCAGCACCCTCACAGGGAAGAACTTCTGCCTAAGAGCTCATCTCAGCCTCCCCTCTGTCAGGTTAAAGCCGTTCCCCCTTGTCCTGTCCCTGCAGGCCCTTGTCCAAAGCCCCTCTCCAGGTTTCCTGCAGCCCCTTTAGGCACTGGAGCTGCTCTCAGGTCTCCCCTTCAGGAGCCTTCTCTTCTCCAGGCTGCCCCAGCCCAGCTCTCTCAGCCTGGCTCCAGAGCAGAGCTGCTCCAGCCCTCGCAGCATCTCTGTGGCCTCCTCTGGGCTCTCCATGTGCAGGACCTTGCACTTGGCCTTGTTGAACTCCGTGAGGTTCGCACGGTCCCACCTCTCCAGCCTGTCCAGGTCCCTCTGGATCCCATCCCTTCCCTCCACCACATTGACTGCAGCACACAGCTCCGTGTCATCAGCAAACATGCTGAGGGTGCACTCAATCCTGCACAGTTTCAGCTCACAGACACACATATATATAAAAGATGCATATTAACAATATAATAGTATAATGTATATAATTAAAATACACATATAGAGTGTTACTCATGCTCCTGCAGTGCCTGGGAGGCTTTTGTTGCCTGTGCCATCCCAGCACCAGGAATGACAGCGACCACTTTTCCCGAGGTTTGGAAATACAAAGCAGATTTTGTCCCTGCGGATGTCCCTAACAGCAAAACGAATGAGGAACGAAGCCTTAGGGGGTGACTGCAGCCCCCAATCCCCACCCCCGCTCCACCTGCTCCCAGCGCCACCGAAGGGAATCTGCACCCGCTCCGGACCCGCAGACAGCCCCTGGGCAGCGAGGGGCGCGCCCAGTGCTGCGGAACAGCCCCGGTGTGCCCCGTCCCGCCCGGGCTGCCGGGAGCTGCCGCTGCCGCTGCCGCTGCCGCCGCCGCCGCCGCCACGGCCCCGGTACAGGCCCCGGTACAGGCCCCGCCGCGTCCCGTCTCCAGGGAAACGGGCACTTCCGGGTGAGGGCGGCGGAGCGGCAGTGCCCCCTGTCGGCGGGAGGACTGGACTGTCGGCTCCAGCCCAGCCTCGAGCCAGAGCCCCCTGCCCCGTGTTCCTGCCTTATATCCAACCTAAATACACTCTTCCAGCCGAAAGCTGACACCTTTCTCCTGTCTGCACAGGTGAAAAGCCGCCCTCCAGCATCCCTACCAGCCTCTCACATGCTGACGGGCTCCAGAAGGTCTTTTCCAGGCTCACCCACCCCTTCTCTTGCAAGTGTCCTTGGAGGAGAGTCCTTCCAGGCCCTGGCTGCTCCCATGGTCCCCTCTGCACCCGCTCTGGCAGGTCCAGCTCTGCCTCATGCTGGGAGCTGATGCTGGATCTGTGCTCCAGGATGGGGTCTCAGTAGACTCAATGGGGAGATCCACCTCCCTTGTCCTGCTGGGCACGCTGCCTGCGATGCAGCCCAGGAGATGAGGGGTTTGCCGGGCTCCAAGTGCCCATTGATGGCTCATGTCCCATTTATCACACCCTGGCACCTCCAGGTGCTTCCCCGCAGGCTCCCACCATGGGGCAGCTCCTGCCATCGCCATCAGCCTTGGAGCAGTCTCTGTGGGACTTGGGGAACCCACCAGCAGGAAGGTACGGAGAGCTTATATGGGGTATGGAAAATCATAGAATCATGGAATGCTTTGGGTTGAAAGGGACCTGAAAGCTCACCAACTTCCAACCCCTGCCACAGGCAGGGACACCTTCCACTAGACCAGGTTGCTCCAAGCCCCATCCAACCTGGCCTTGAACACTGCCAGGGATGGGGCAGCCACAGCTTCTCTGGGCACCCTGTGCCAGCGCCTCAGCACCCTCACAGGGAAGAGCTTCTGCCTAAGAGCTCATCTCAGTCTCTCCTCTGTGAAGTTAAAGCCATTCCCTTGTCCTGTCCCTACAGGCCCTTGTCCAAAGCCCCTCTCCAGGTTTCTTGTTGGCCCCCTATTACCCTTCCTACCCCCCAGCACACTGGCACTGTCATGGAGAGGAGTTAGGCCAGGTAGCTGCTTCCCATCCCTCTGTTTGCCCCCATATCCAGCTTCATTCTGTATGACAGCCACCTCTGAGACAGGCTTTCCTGCCGCTCTCTGTTCCATGAGACAAACCCTGCTCCCAGTGACAGCTCTTTTTCCCCAGACCCCAGGGTTTGGGACATTTCCCATGTGTGGCCCCCCTGAGTCACAGCTCTGGGCTGTTCTCGCCTTCCCCAGTCCAACCAGCCCAGCCAGGCAGGAGCTCGTGACGCAGTTTCATGTGTACACACGGGTCACTGCGGTAATGGCAATGGTAATTACCACGGTGGTAATTACCATCTCCAAGAGCCAGCAGCACATCCGCCACCTTGCCCACTCCCCACAGGAGCTGTGGCAGCCATGGCACAAGTCTCCACTCAGGAAATACCAACAGGGATCTCTGCTAGAAGATGCCCAAACCTTTTGCCGCCATTACCGGGTCTCTATCTCCAGAAATGTGGGACCTTTTCAGTGTGGGACCAGGAAACCAGGCAGAGCCCATCTCCAACTGGATCTTCTCCAAGAGGCAGCTTGGTCCCTGCAGGTGTCCCCAGGAGAGTAGCACAAGCTCTGGGATGCTGTTGTCACCCATTCTGGCTCTTTTGAGCCGTAGCATCGTGGCTCGGGATGAGCAGCAGCGCCAGTTGCCCTGGCAACACAAGATGCTCTCTGGACTGGGACAATATTTGGCAAGATTTGCTGAAAGTACTTCCTGGTGACTCCACCTGTGTCACATCCCTGCTCCCCACCGGGCTCAAGCCGGGTCAGTGCTGTCCCTGCTGGTACTCAGAGCTGCCTCAGGGACACACACCCTGTCAGGATGGGCTGGGAAGCTCCAGGGGTCCCACAGCAGACCTGGCAGGGCCACCAGCACCCATCCCTCTGTGGCGGCTGCTGACACAAGAGGGAGCTGGGGACAGCCAATGGAGTCTACACACGATGGGATGCGAAAGGAGCTCCTGGGGAGGGACTTGCAGGCCCAGGAGGGTAAATGACTCCTTAGAGTTTAACTAGGTTTAAAAGCTATTTTGTTTATGATTTTGCTGCTTTTCCTAATACCATTACAGCCTTCTCCATGGCAACCAGGTGGGACAGCTCAGACTTTGGTCCCGGACGGGGAGATTAGCTGCTGGAGCTGAAACCATGGGGGATCGGCTGGGGAGGTCCACGCTGGCCGGAGCCACCAGGACACCAGTGGTGAGGTCCCAGACTGAGGTCCCCACGGTGGCTGTGGTGCTGCTGCAGAGGCACAAGGTCCCAGCATGCAGGATGGGCTCCGGGTGATGCTGGAGAGGCCAGCTGGGGTGTCAGAGCATCCCCTGCCACAGAGGTGGGACACATCCGGAGGAGGTGCCCTCAAAAAGGTTTAAAGGTGGAGATAGGTCTAGCCCCTCCTCCCTGCACCCCAACCACGTTGGGAAGGGTTTATTATTGACCCTCTTTATTTTTCCTTTGAGCTCTTTTGGTGTTTTTCCGGGAGAGGGCTGTTGGAGGCAGGGATGAACCTGCACCCAGCAGCAGGAAGGGCTAGTTTAAACTTCCCAAAGAGGTTGTGTAGGTTTTGGCTGGCTGGCCTGTGCTGGTTCAGCTCTTTTCAGCTTCCAGATTGATTACACCTTGTGTCAATATGTGCTTAGTGCTTATTAGTTGGTGCGCGTATCTCCATCTCTCATTTCACCCTTCTGATCTATAATTTCCCAGAAGAGAGGATTAAAATAGAAGAGGGGGGAGAGCAGTGCTCGGGGCCTAAAAAGAAAGGGAGAAACCAGTGCTTGTGGGAAAATTGGCTGGCAAGGCTGGAGCCTGGCTGTTGCTCTCCAGCACCTCTTCCCATGGGCATGGCACTGCTTTGGCTGCTGAGACGGTTGCTTAAAACCACCTGAGCTCGGTGGTGAAGAGCTGGGATGTGCTCTGCAGAGCTGAGGCGGTGCCAGGCTCCCACGGGGATGAGTGAGGTAGGAGCACAGTGGGGGTGCCCATGGCATGGGGCTGGTGGTGGAGAGCATCCCTGCTCCATCTCCATCTCACCACCGGCACGGGAGCAACCCAGGCTGGGAAGAGCAGCTCTGGTGGGAGACACCCAGTCCTGAAGAGATGCATGTGAGCGGTGCCAGCCCCATCCTGGCGCATCTTCAAGGAAGAACGGTGCTACCGGGACTATGGGAAGCGTCAGCCCCAGCAGCAGCAGGGCTCCTCTCGCTGGGGCAGAAGTGGCTTTTTATCTAGTTCTTTTTTGTTTTCTTTCCTGGAAACTGGTAAAAGATTCTGCAGAAACCATGTTGGACCCTGGTGGGGAAACGACCTGGGACACAGAGCGAGGTCACCAGCCTCCCTGGGCTGGTTTGATGAGCTGCCAGGCAGCGAGTGCGATCTGCCAGCCCCAGAGCATCACCCACCATCACCCCCACACACAGGGGCGGAGGAGCCGAGGGACCCTCATGGCCATCACCTCGCGGGGGGACCCGGCTCTGCTCTCTGCTTCCCCTTCAGCACAAAAGCACCGAGCCAAGCGGTGCGGGGAGCTCCCATCACCATCTTCCCACACAGGACAAGATCCACCCGGAGAAGGGGGCTGCAGGCTCAGCCCTAACGCTTCTAATGCCACATGGAGAAGAGCTTTTCCCCTTTCCCAACTCATTTCCCATCTGCATCACTGTAATGCTTCAGGTGTTTCAGCCCATCTACCGATGAGATTAACCCACACCTCTACTCCCCTGTGCAATACAGGTGCCCCAAGCCCCATAGTGTGTGTTTCAGGTGCTGATGCAGCATGAAGAGTCACTGCCAGGGCTCACCCCGGGCACCCCCAGCTGAGCAGGGTCAGTGCTGCTGTTAGGGATCCTCAGGAGTGCAGCAAATGGTCAATCTCTATCAATCCCTCCCTGCTCACATCCCCATCGTAGCCCGTCCTCCTGAGCATTTCCTTCCACCTCCCTGTCCCATGAGGGGGTCTGAGCCCTGCCATAGAACCAGTTACAGACCAGTGAGGAGGAGCAAGGGGCCCATCCCGGTGACACCAGCCCCTGCCATGGCCCGTCCCAGCAGCAGTGGGGTTAAGCCCGGCCGGGCGGGCGGCTGGACAGGCGTCAAGGTGGTTGCTCCATCCATCCCTGCGCAGTCCCAGGGGCCGGAGCGCCGAGAGGGAGCTCTGCTCTGCCCGGCACCATGAGCGCAGGCAAAGGTAAGGCAGGGAACCTGCCTGCTCACCCAGCCGGGGGCACGGGGTTTGGGGGGGGAGACCCTAGAACCCTACCAGGGCTTCCCATCCAAGTCACCCTACACTCTTCTCCCTGCTCCACTGCTAATAAGAAAGCTGGGGAGTCCCCATGCTGCCTGGGTGCATGCAGAGCCCAGAGCTGGATGGGGGCTGCAGGGATGGGCAGGAAGCATCAACACCCCCCTGCTCTGAGAAAGAGCAAGTCATTGGTGGGCAAGCATAAGGAAGGAGGAGACTGAGGACCTGTTCCCCTGAGAGGAAGAAGCTGCTTCTGCAACATAGACATGAATGTATATGGGGGTCTATGCACCAAGGGATCTGAGCTGCAGCAGGAGTCGGGGGGTGAACCGGTGCCCTCTCCCAGTGGTGAAGCCAGCTCCCTAACCCTTGTGCAGCTGCTCGGTATGTGCAATGGGTTGGGACTGACTCCCCCATGGCCCTGGCAACACAGGCACCCAGTGGGGGGGGTCCCATGGGGGTCCCTGTGAGCACCCAGGGCCTCGCACTGATGCATCCCCTTTCCTCTGCACCCCGCAGCGGGCATCGCCCTCTTGCTCCCCTTGGCCCTGCTGCTGGCCACGGCCTCCCAGGCCCCGGAGGGGGACGCCCCGAAGGAGCAGGGGGACGCGGACCCCCCCCGCTGCCCCAGCCCTTGTGCCTGCAGCTTGGATGACTACACCGAGGAGCTCAACGTCTTCTGCAGCGCCCGCAACCTGACGCACCTGCCCGAGGATGTGCCCCCCAACGCCAAGGCCCTGTGGCTGGACGGCAACAACTTCACCCTGCTGCCGGCCGCTGCCTTCAGGAACCTCTCGTCCCTGGACTTCCTGGACCTGCAGAGCAGCCAGCTGGCCGCCGTGGAGCAGCACGCCTTCCACGGGCTGCGGGGCCTCTACCACCTCCACCTCGAGCGCAACCGCCTCAAGCACTTGGCTCCCCACACCTTCCTGCACACCCAGAACCTCGTGTCCCTCAGCCTCAACAACAACCACTTCAGCAAGGTGGAGGAAGGGCTGTTCGCTGGGCTCTCCAACCTCTGGTATCTGAACCTGGGCTGGAACTCGCTCGTGGTCCTGCCTGACAAGGTCTTCCATGACTTGCCCAACTTGAGGGAGCTGATTCTGGCCGGGAACAAGCTCCCCTACCTCCAGCACCAGCTCTTCTGCAGCCTTACAGAGCTGAAAGAGCTGGACCTGAGTGGGAATGCACTCAAGGGCATCAAGATCAACATCTTTGTCAAGCTGCAGAAGCTACAGAAGCTGTATCTGAATCACAACCAGATCAACGCCATCGCACCTCGCGCCTTCATGGGCATGAAGTCCCTCCGGTGGCTGGACCTGTCCCACAACCGGCTCGTCTCGCTGTTTGAGGACACGTTCCTGGGCCTCCTCAGCTTGCATGTCCTACGCTTGTCCACCAACTCCATCACCAGCCTGAGGCCCAGGACCTTCAAAGACCTCCAGTTCCTGGAGGAGCTGCAGCTGGGGCACAACAGGATCCGGAGCCTGGCAGAAAGGACCTTTGATGGGTTGGGCCAGCTGGAGGTCCTCAGCCTCAACAACAACCAGCTGCAGGACATTAAGGCTGGGGCCTTCCTGGGGCTATACAACGTGGCAGTGATGCACTTGTCTGCCAACTGCATTAAGGTGCTCCCTGACTATGTGTTCAAGGGGGTGACGAAGCTGCACAGCCTCCACCTGGAGCACAGCTGCCTGGGCAGGATCCGGGTGCACACCTTCTCCAGCCTCACCAGCCTGCGGCGCCTCTTCCTGCAGCACAACACCATTGCTGTCATCGAGGACCAAAGCTTCAGCGAGCTGCATGAGCTCCTGGAGCTCGACCTCAAGCACAACGGGCTGAGCAGCCTCTCACCCCAGCTCTTTGTGGGTCTGAGCAACCTGGAGTACCTCTTTCTCTCCTCCAACCAGCTCCTGGAGATCTCCCAGGACACCTTCACCCCGCTCCAGAGACTCTTCTGGCTTGACCTCTCCCATAACCAGCTGGAGACACTGGACAACTCCATCATCTCCCCCCTGGCCAACCTGCGGTACCTCAGCTTGAGGAATAACTCACTGGAGACCTTCTCAGTGGGCTTCCTGTGCAGCCCCTTTACCCTGGAGCAGCTGTGGCTGGGGGGCAACAACTGGCACTGCAACTGCTCCTTGAAGGGCTTGCGGGACTTCTCCTTGCAGCACCCGGTGGTGGTCCCACGCTTCGTGCAGTCTGTGGCCGAGGGGGATGATGCCCACGTCCCTGTTTACACCTACAACAACCTCACCTGCCTCCACCCCCCAGCCGTGGCAGGCCTGGACCTCCGCGACACCTCCGAGGACAGCTTTGCTCACTGCTGAGCTGTGCTGGCCCCAGGGATGGACCCTCAACCTGCCACCTCCCCGGCCCTGGCCCAGGCTCCAGGGGCAGCAGCAGCAGCTCTGGCTTTGTGGTCACCCCAGCACAGGCCACCTTTGCCACCACCTCACCTTGGTGCTGCGCGGGCGATGCTGCTCGGGCACTCGCTCCCCAGGCTTCAAACTGAAATGGTTCAGGCCTTTATTATTTAAACAGGAGCCCCCGGGTCAGGAAGGTTGCTCCCAATGGGAGCATCCCCCATCCCAGAGGCTTGGGGGGATGGGGGAAAAGCTGCACCCGCAGCCTGGAGCCCTCCCCACAGCGAGGAGCAGTGCTGCTGGGGCTGGGACTCTGCAGTGGGACAACGGAAAGCATCTTCCTGCCATGAGGAGCTGAGAAATCCTCAAAGCCTCCTGGTGAGGAGGGAGCAGACCTGCTTTACTCATTCCTTGCACTAGCAGGTGTAGGCAGGCTGCAGAAAGCCACACACGTCACCTGGTAAACCGTAGCAGACAAATAAACCTTTGGAGCTATTGCAACCCATCTTGTAAGTATGTTCTTTCCAAAGCACATGCTGCACCCGGGGCCGGGTTTCTTATCGGAGCCCCTCAGGGCTTGCAGCTGCAGGGTGAGTTGCTCAGGGCCCGCAGGCTGCTGGAGGAGCTTGCAGGAGGGCAGCTGCAAACCCTGGGTAGGTGACACATGCCCAGGGCGGGAGGAGAGCTGCCCGGCCAACCCACAGGAGCCAGCAGCCCAGTCAGTCTCTGCTCTCGGTGCTCCAAATCCCAGATAACTGACCTTTGGCCATGCAGCAGCACACGGGGAAACCGGGTCAGGTGAGTTCCTGCTGTGGGCACAGCAGGAGCAGGGACAGATGCTCCTCCTGCTCGCTTCCAAGTGATGCTGCCAGCTACAACCCAGTTTGGTCAGTGGAAATCCTAGATTCTGCCCATCTCCCTGAAATAGCACTGTGAAGGTAAGTCTCAAGCATGGACACAGGCTTGGAGACCAGGAGGGGGGGAGATAAGAGGCAAGGACACCAGCTTTGTCTGCTTCCCCAGCTCAACTCAAGCCTGCGAGAGAAGGCAGGTCCCACAGGAGCCATGGAAAGAGATCAAGGGAGTAAAAGACAGAGCAACAAAGCAGGAACCATGTGGGGACCAGAGGAGCCTCACGCATGGCAGAGATGTGGAGAACAGCCATGGCAATACGTTCCCCAGGCCAGCTTCCAGCAAGACAAGGGACCAGCTGGATCTCGAAGCTGGGATGAAAGGGGGAGATTTAACTGAACCCCAGCAAGGAAAGTGCAGAGCAGGAAAGACCTGGATGTACATGCGGTGCTTGTAACTCCAAGACGCAGAGCTACAACGAGCCATAAGCCATGGAAAAAAGTCAGAGACTTGGATTTTAAGAAAAGTATCTACTGCTTAGAACATTTACAAATATTCCTGAGTGATGATAACCCCCAGCAACCCAAAAAGGCCTCATTTCCAGCAGGGACTTAACACTCAGGAGGGTGGCAGATCTCCTACAGACCGTTTCTCATGTAAGGCATGTACTGTTGTTCCCACCTGCCCATCCGGAACCAGCGAGCTGAGACTTCACAGCAGGGTGGCCTGGCTCAAGAGCACATGGGAGCATCCAGCCACTGAACCAAGCACCACACAATCCATCATGCAAGAAAAGCAATAGAAGGCAGCAGCACATGAAGCCATGACCCAGATGATTGGTGCTGGTTGGGTTCAGTGAGTGAAGAACAAATTGATGGTCTTTTTAGCTGTGCAAAGGCCAGAAGCACCACAGCATACAGAACACTGGGGACACAAACTAGAGCTCCCCAAGCCCCTGCACAAGGGCAGGATGCTGAGGAAGGCACCAGGAACAACTGTACAATCTGAGCAGAGCATCACGTCGAGAAGGCAGGAAGCAGGCGGCTGCCCATGCAGGGGCTCTTTGGATCCAGAGGGATGGACCTGACCTTCCCTTTTTGGATCACTGCGAGCAGCATCAATGCTGTGCTCCCTCCCTCACCTCTCACTGAGACAGTTCATAGCTAAACAGCTTCCACAGCCCCTGTCCCACCACCATGGGCTGCTGGTGGTGCTGCCAGGGGCTCAGCCAGCAAGTCCAGCCCCACATTGTCCTCAGGGGTTCTGCTGTGACGTACCATCCAAGATCTGCTGGGCAATACGAGCCAAGGCAGGGAAGGCAGGGCTCTTGGGAAAGTCTTGGATGAAGTCTCTGCCTTCTTCCAAGCTCTGGCTGAGTTGGGGGTCCAGAGGAACACAGCCTGTGGGATAAGAGAATGGGGAGAATGACTGCTTGTTCACTGTAAGGCAAAAGCCTGAAGTCAGGATTAAAGAATACCCTGGTGGAGCCAACTCCAGGAGAAGTGGTTGGGAAGAGCACTACCCTCACCAAGCAATCCAGGAGCAGCTTCCTCTGCATGCAAGACCCACCACACCACAGTGCTTCATAAGAGACATTCTCCCCCCACCCCAGTCCAGAGCCCTCAGCCCCATTTATCAGGGAGGCTCCAGGGCGTTTCAGGACAGCTCTTGTGCAGCTCCAGGCTTGCTTACTCCATCAGAGCAGGCTGCCCACCATCAATTCCTCTGCCCCAGCAGGGCCAAGTGCCCACTCAGAGCAGTTTGGATGGCAAAAGCAGCAAAGCAAGAACCACCCCTCACCTCTGAGAGGGTGCCATGGCTCCAGGGACAGAGCGCAGCCGGCCCACCCCTCCAATGCTGTATCTCTGCTCCCACAGCACCACAAAGACCCCACTTCTGACCACAGAGTGCTCTGCTCAAGAGGCCACTCACCCAGGAAGGGGACCCCAGCGTGCTTGGCCAGCTCCTCACCTCCTCCTTTGGAAAAGATGTTTGTGCACTCCTGAAGGACGAAGAGCAGAGTAGTGAATCAAGAACCCCAGAGCTCTGTGCAGGTGCTGTCTGCGCATGAGGAGAACCAGCTCCCCTCTGCATTCCAGCCTCAGGGCACTTTTCCATTGGGAAAGTGGAGCCAGTGGCTTCTTCCAAAGTTGACGTGCAGCGGCTCCTCATCTCTCTACATCACCCTCATGGCATTTGCACATTTTCCAACCCAGGCACTACATCTTACACCACCACATCACAACTGAGGCGTCGCAATAGCCCCGAGGGCATGACAAACTCACCGAGCAGTGTGGGCACACGAAGCCGCTCATGTTCTCCACGAGGCCAAGAACTCTTAAGCCTGTCTTCTTGCAGAATGTTAGCTCCCGCCTCACATCTCCCACAGACACAGCCTGCAGGGGAGAGCAGCAGGGGTTAGGGGTGCCTGTCTTCCCAGGCTGATCATGGGTCTGCAGCAAGCACACATCAAGAGGCAAGTGCAGAACAAGCAGCAATACACAGGCTGGTGCCAGCACCCACCTCGGGTGCTTATTTTCCTCCTCCAACCACCCCTGGAGGCAGAAGCCTGCCCAGGAGCGCCTGTTCAGGCCAAGGCTGCCCTACCTGGGGTGTTGTGACCAGGATTGCTCCAAGCAACTTGTGAGGCCGTAGGGCCTCCACTGCGGAGATGTGCTCATCAGACGTGCCCGGTGGCGTGTCCACAATGAGGAAGTCCAGGTCCCCCCAGGCCACGTCAGCCACAAATTGTTTGATCAAAGCTATGGAAATAAAAGAGGCAGGAAAAGAAACCCAACAGGTCTTAGTGGGTGCTGTGGGAGCTGTGGACCCAGCAGAACAGGGACTGGGAGACACTCAGGGTGACAAGGGCCCAGGGAGGGATTACAGAGCTATCTGACAGCACAACACATGCCGCACTCTCCCCATCTAAGCAGTCTGAACCTATTCCTGCAGAACAGGAGCCTTGCTCCTCCAGGGTGCCCCCAGCAGGATCCAGCCCCACTTCCAGGAAGGCGGACACTTCCTAGCACTAGGAAGTGGCCAGCACCAGCAAAACCCAACTGTACCGTTCTTCTTGGGTCCTCTCCACACCACAGCATCATCTGGCTTCTCCAGCAGGAAGCCAATGGACATGAGTGAGATGCTCTTGTCCTGGTCCACATAGACTGGTACCCAGCCGCTGTCACACTGGTGCACATCGCTGTCCTGCACCCGGAACATGCGGGGTATGCTGGGGCCACACAGGTCCACATCCATGATCCCCACCTGCAGCAGGAGAGGATGCAGAGCCCTTCAGCCTGGTGGCTGCTCCCATCCATGCTCCTTCCTGGGCCAGAGGAAGGCAGCATCTGGATTTCAGCTGCTCACAGCACTTCAGTTCAGCAGCTCAGCAGCTGGATTTGAAACACAAAGAACTTCTTTAGAGTCTGACTACCCTCCTTGTCCCCTTCCCTCAGAGGAGCACCTCCCAGGTATTTCCAGGCGCTCTGGAGAGCTCTTTATGCCAGACACCTATCAGGACCCAATCGCTGCATGGAGCCTTTAAAACAAATCCTCAGGGAATTCTGCCTGCCTCATGCTCATACACAATCCCCTTTTATCCCCACCTTAAATCTGCCCTTCGGCTCCCCCTCTTTACTTCGCAAAAGGAGTGTGTGTTACACCACAGAGCAGCAAAATCATTTCTCAGCACCAAAAAACAGTAAGTTTGGGGTGATTTTAGCCTCATGGATGAGAGGGGAATGAACCTATGTTGGATCAAATGAACACAGAGAAACACAGAGAAGAGGATTCACTTGAAATGCTGTCACAAACAGCGTTTTCACAAGCAGCCCACACAAGACACACAAAGGATGAGCAAACACAGCCCAGGCAGAGGTTGGGAAGGGTCAGACAGAGCTCAGTGCCCCACAGCCGCTCACTCACCCTCCTCCCGGAATGCTGCAGTGCCAGAGCCAGCTGGGTGGAGATGGTGCTCTTCCCAACGCCACCCTTCCCGGAGAGCACCAGCAGGATGTGCCGCACCCCGGACAAGTTGGTTCTCTCTGGGAGGAAGAATAAGGAGGCATCAGTTTCTTCTGATGCGAGACAGGAGAGCCAGTGGGGTCACCGTGGAAACACGGTCCCCGCTGAGAGTGGCAGTAGCTGTCACTATCCCAACAAGTCTGGTTTAAGCTTAAGGACAGGGAATGAAGAGGTGGACGTGCCGCAGACCTTTCTCCATCGGGGAAGGGACAACACGAGCAGGGGCAGAGGCTTTGGCCCCGTGACCAAAGCGGCTTTGGGGCAGTGCAGCAATAAACACCCACAGGTCACGCTGCGCCAGCGCCGGGCCGAACCCTCCCGGGTCTGCGGTGAGGTCAGGCCCTTGGCGTTTCCTTCCACCACACCGCCCAGGCGGCCTCCCCGCAGCCACGGGCTCTTCTCCAGCCCCCCTGCAGCGCTAGGCTGCACCGGCAGCGCTGCTCGGGCCCATCAGTGGGGAACGCTCCGTGCCGGCTGCCCCAGCCGGGGCTCACGGGGGCCAGCGGGTCGGGCCGGGAGCCCACCCGGGTCCGCGTTCCCGGGCACCTCGTCACCGCCGGACACTGACTCACCGAGCCAAGACCTCACCCGCTCCGCGCCGCCCCGGCCTCATACCGGCACCGGCGGCATGGAGCCTGCACGCACCATGGCGGACCTCATCCGCACCTCCACAGACGGTAACAGGGAAGCGGGGAAAGAAGGGGAGGCGGAGGGGAGACGGAGCCCCGCAGCGAGGCGTTCCCGGGACTCCCCCCGCTGATACCAGCGACCTCTCGGTGCTGCCCCCAGCGGGGGCCTGGCCCGGGGCTCCGGCAAGGCCCAGAGACACTCCCCCCGGTAAGCGGGCCCCGCCGCTTCGAGGCCGCGGCCCAGACCGAGCACCGCGGGGCTCCCCTCACCAGGAGCCGAGGCCCATCACCGCGGCCCGGTGACTCCGGAACAGCACCAGAGGCCGGGCCCGGCCACCTCTGGGACGAGTGGGACGAGTGGGACGAGTGGGACGAGTGGGACGAGTGGGACGAGTGGGACGAGTGGGACGAGTGGGACGAGTGGGACGAGTGGGACGAGTGGGACGAGTGGGACGAGTGGGGCATGTAGGCCGTCCCCCCCGGGTCCCCCCCGGGTCCCCCCCGGGTCCCGGTCCGGCGCCCCACGGCCCCGCCGCCACTCACCCCCGGCTGCCTCCTCCATGCTGCTCCCCGGGGTCACCCCCTTCCGGCTTCCGCCCGGTTAAAGCCCCGCCCCTCACGCTGGCTGGCACAGACGCCAATCACAAGCCGCTCCCTCACGGAGAGCCCGCCTCTCACGCCTCCGCAGCCAATCAAACCTTCTGCCCCCCCTCCGCCAGCCAATGGGCTTAGCGCCTTCGCTCTGTGACGTACGCTCGCCCTCCGCAGGGGTCACCCAATGGCGCTGCTCGCTGAGGATTGGCGCCAGGCGCAGCTAATGGCGCTGAGCTGCGCTCAGACACCGCCCCCTCCGTGCGCCTTCAGCTGTGAGTGACGGAGCTCTCAGCCAATAGCGAGGGGGAACGGCGCAGGCTCAGCCAATGGGCGCTTGAGGGGCGGTGTCAAGAGAGGATTGTTTATGTCCCGGGTGGGGAATGTAGGTGGGAGCGCGGCGGCGGGGCCGGGCCAGGCTTGGGGTAAAGCGGAGCGGAGCGGAGCGGGACGGGACGGGACGGGACGGGACGGGACCGGACCGGACCGGACCGGACCGGACCGGACCGGACCGGGACGCGGGTGAGAACCGCGGCCTGGCCTGCGCGGTGCGGCCCGGCCCAAGCGCGGCGGCCTGGCCTGGTGCGGCCCGGCCCAGCTAGGGCCCTCGGTCCCAGAGCCGCGGGCTGCCGCTTGTGCCGCCGGTTCTGCCCACGCCCGCGGTGTGTTCCGCTCGGGGAGCAGCGGCCGGGGCGGCGGGTGCCGTGCTGGTCACGGCCTGCGGGAGGGCCCCAGTAGCCCTCGGTGCCAGAGAGCGGCCCGGGACAGCCACCGCGCTGGGCCAGCGCTACCCGGGTGAGCCGCCCGGAGGCCTCAGGCAGGTGCCGGGGAGCGGAGCTGCTGCGGCGGGCGGAAGTGCAGTGTTCAGAGCCGAGCGGGGCGGCTCTGCCGCGGTGTTAAGTGCTTTCCCGGCAGAGCTGTGCTCGGCAGATGTGGGATCCACCTGATCCTGGGCAGGGGGGGTACCCGGAGCACTAAAGAGCATCCGTGGGCACCGGCACGACCTGTCGCTGCTCGGCCTGCCCTGCTTTTCCAAGAGCTGCCATCCCGTCTGGGAATGAGGTGCAGGAGGAGTGGGAACGGTGCCGTTTGGCATGCACCGGCCTGGGCTGGCCCACCACGTGCGTGCAAGGTTCACATGCTGTCAGGGCAGCACCGGAGCCGGTGTGGGTGCACAGTGTGGTTCTCTGTGGAAGGGAGCAGCCCTAGAGGCTGAGCAGAGGGAGCTGGTGCAAAGGGTGAAGGGGGGTTACAGCCCTGTGGGTGCCTCTTGCTGAGGAGCTGTTATTTGCGTCACCCCTGGTGCAGTGCTCCTGTAGGGTGGCTGGGAGCTGCTGTGGTCTGTCAGGCTGTACCCAGGGAAGGAGCCTGTGAAAACCTCAGCAACCCCCGCTGGAGCTGGGAGACAGAGAGGTGCTTCACTTCTGTCTGGTGCCCTTGAGGCATCCAGGACAGGTCCATGTAATGGCTGGTTTTCCTTCAGCAAGAGAGCATGCGGTGTCTCCCCCACCCCAACCACTGAGAGCAAAGTCTTCTGTCCGTGGGCAATTGCTCAGAGGTGAACAAACAGCCTTCCCCACAGCAAGACACACGCAGCTTGGCCACACGGGGGACATGGTGGTGGCCAAGCAGCACCCAGAGCCCAGGAGGGTGATAGGCGCTGGGGAGGCCAGATCTTGGTGGCTGATGATCCTGGTGGAGCGAGGCCAGCAGTGAGATGCTGGAGAGGGAGCTGCTGCTGCTGCCAGGTCTTGAAAGCGTTTCTGGGGTTAGTTCAATACGTGGGCTCAGGGAGAAGTTGTCCCTGTGGGAATGTGGTGTGGGAGCAATTATGTTGCATCGGTTTGCTGACGGGGACTGTGCAGACCCATTTTTGTGCTGACCCGTTCCTGGTGCTGTATGGGGACCTGGGAGGGGTTGCTTCAGAGGGCAGAACCCGGTGAGTGGTGAGTGGAAGCAGGCCACAAGTGCTGTGTGTAAACTCCTGTCCCTTGTCCCACAGCTTACCTGTCCGGGAACAGCATGGCGCGGCGCCCGCGGAGCTCCAGGGCCTGGCACTTGGTGCTGAGTGGGGTGCGGCGTGAGGCGGACACTCGGGCACTCGCCCTGGCCAGTGGCGCGCGGGGCTGGGGCTACGACTCTGATGGGCAGGTAGGCTGCTGTGACACGGAGTGCTGCGGTGACATGGGGGAGAGGTTTCTCTTGCCTGTAGAATCATAGAATCAGTCAGGTTGGAAAAGACCTTTGAGATCATCAAGTCCAACCGTTCCCCAGCACTGCCAAGGCCACCACTAAACCATGTCACTGAGGGCCTCGTCTACACGGTTTGCGAGCACTTCCAGGGACAGTGACTCCACCACTGCCCTGGGCAGCCTGTTCCAATGCCTGACCACCCTCTGGGGAAGGAATTGTTCCTAATACCCAGTCTCATCATCCCCTGGTGCAGCTTAGGGCTGTTTCCTCTTGTCCTCTCGTTTGTTCTTTGGGAGCAGAGACCAGTCACCTCCGGGCTTCATCCTCCTTTCAGGCAATTGTAGAGAGTGATAAGGTCCCCCCTGAGCCTCCTCTTCTCCAGACTAAGCCTCACCAGGTCCCTCAGCTGTTCCCTGTCAGATTGTGCTCCAGGCCCTTTGGCAAGGTCCATGTAACTGAGGAGCCGGTACTTCAGCAGCAACTGGCCCAAATCAGAACAGACTTAATGAAATCAGAACACAATAAATAATGAGCCTCCTCCAAGCTCCAGCGTGGGCTGTGGGGCTCCCAGCACATCTTCCCTAGGCAAGGAATGCTAAACTGCTCCCCAGCCATGTGCCACAGCTCCCAGCTGAGCCAGGGATGTGATCGATACTAAACTAAAGGCTTTTTTAGGCATATAAAGTGTGTGTGAATTATATAAAGTACATACAATAGATTTTAAATATTCTTTGTTATGTAGTGACCTAAATATGCGTTAAACTGGATCAGGTCTGAGCTCTGGCTCGCTGTAGGGCAGTGCTGACATCTGGTCTTTGTGCAGTGGTGGAGGGAGTGAGGCTGCTTCACTCTGTGATGTTACAGCCTCTCATATCCTCAAAGTGAAATTCTTGCTCTGTAACATGCACATCACTTTGGAACCTGGCCCTGGAAGATGGGAACCCAGCGGGGAGAAGTGGTCAGTAAAACAGAGTGAGGAGTGACTTGGGTTCGCCTTCACTGCCCTTTACTCCTCTCCCCAGTTCCTGAGTGTGGGAGTTCAGGTCCCTGTGCAACAGTTGGGGACACAAGGAACTGCTTCTGGAGCTTCAAAGCTAGGCTCAAGCCTTGCGAGGCCCCTGCCAGAGCTCAGGCCAAACCCAGGCACTGTGCTCCCACAAAATGAGTTTTCTCTGCAGCCAGAGCAGCTTTGTGCAGAAATGCAGTAATGGGAACGGCTGAATTGCTCCATAGCAGTGGTTGGGAAGTGCCAGTGAAAGATGGAAGTCAAGCTTCTTAGTATGCAGGCGAGAGAAGGAGGGGTGGGCACTACCCAAGTCATTTCAAGTCCCAGTGTCTTAAACAGCCACAGGAACATGAGTTTAAAGGTGGGCTTTAAATACTGCCTGCAAAGTCTGCCAGGGTGTGAATAATGAGCAGGTACACCTGACCAGTGTGTAAACCCAGAGTAACTCACTGCAGCCTGTCATAAGAGACTCCATGAGGTGACACCAAGCCTCTCATAGTGGGAGTGAGATGGGGCATTGAGTGTTACAGCATCCAGTGAAGGTACACCTTGGTCTCATAGAATCAGTTAGGTTGGAAAAGACCTTTAAGATCATCAAGTCCTGGGGTGGGGGAAGAAGAAATCAAGTTTTTGTGTTCATGCTTGAAAGCCAACAAAAGCCTTTTGATCCTTCTGTGGGTTCCCTGTGGGTCTGTCTGCAGTGCTGGCACGAGGAGCTGCCACCCTGCTGCTGAGCCGCTTCCCCTTTGTTCTGCCCTCTCCCCTGCCTGCCCTCCTTGCCCTTTTCCTCCTCATGTTGTTTGCCTCTCTCTCCTCTCTCTCAGCTTCCAGGCTCTCCAGAGCAGCAGTTTCAGCTATGTGCTCTGCTGTTGTGACACCTCAGCCGGGGTTTCCAGCTGGCTGTAACCTGCCCAGTGAAAACCATAGCTGTGTGATTAGACATGGCCTGTCCCACTGTGTCCAGGCTGTGCTAGCTCCTCAACCCTGGAAGGCACAAAGAACATACTCCCATTGTAGAGTGCCCGCTGCTGAGAGGTCTCTGTGGCTCAGACACGTATGAACCAGGTCCCAGAGTAGGGTAATTTGCCTGGCACAGCCCCTCATGTCCCTGCATGGTGAGCCTGGCCAGGGCATGATGCAGCCCTCTACCAGCCCAGCTCCATGAGCCTGAGCTCCTTCAGTAGTAACCAAGGAAGCAGTAAACTGGGCAAGTTCAGGTTAGATCTTAGGCAGAAGTTCTTCCCTGTGAGGGTGCTGAGGCGCTGGCACAGGGTGCCCAGAGAAGCTGTGGCTGCCCCGTCCCTGGCAGTGTTCAAGGCCAGGTTGGACACAGGGGCTTGGAGCAATCTGGTCTAGTGAAAGGTGTCCCTGCCCATGGCAGGGGGTTGGAGCTGTATGAGCTTAAGGTCCTTTTCAACCCAAACCATTCCATGATTCTATGGCTGTTCCTGTGTTCTCTCCGGCAGCACAGCGACTCTGATTCGGAGCCAGAGTTTTCCTCCCTCTCACCTTCCATCCCAAGTGCCATCCCTGTTACTGGAGAGTCCTACTGCAACTGTGAGAACCAGAGCGAAGCTCCCTACTGCTCCAGCCTGCATGGCCTCCACCGCGTCAAGGACTGCCAGTGTGGCGAGGAGGACGAGTGTAAGGGAGGGGTTCCCAGTCACTCCACCATAGTCCTTTGGTTCTGAGGATCCAGCATGGATCCCTTGGCTTCTATGGGGGCCCTTAATTCTGCCCCAGCTCCTTTGTTTACACCTCAAGGCCACACAGGCTGCAGAGAAATTACAATCATGTGCCTTGGTGGTGTTTCAGGGACTAAGTGCTGAGCTTGTTAATGCCTCTGTTCACCTCTGGGGACCTGCTTGCAACTCTGGCTTAGGCCACTGGTGAAACAGGCTCTCATGGTTATAACCCTCTTTGCTGGGTCCTGGCAGGGTGCTCAGAGCAGAGGGGAAAGGTAGGGAAATGGTATGCTTGGACTGGCTGAGAAAGCCTGTGGTGTGGTGGAGCTGCCATTTGAGCTTACAAGGAGGGTAAGAAGGAAGGAAAGAGGCTCCATCTGGGTCTGTGGAGCCTCGTGTTGGCCAAAATGGGAAGAGGTGAATGCCGACAGCTTCAGATTCAGAGCACTGAACCCTTCCCAGTGGGACAGCACAGACTAGTTCAGCCCCCCAAGGAACCATGTGCACATCGTAGGATTTGCCCTCTTAAATGGTAAAAACCTAAATAAATAACCCCCACGACAGTTCTTCAGCTCAAACACCCACGTGTGCTTTGGCTTGGGGATCACTCCCTGAGAGCCTTTGTCAACCGTGTACCCTCTCTGGTTCCTGAACAGATTTTGACTGGGTGTGGGATGACCTGAACAAGTCAACAGCCACGCAGCTGACATGTGACAACCGCAAGGTGAACTTCCACATGGAGTACAGCTGTGGCACCGCTGCCATCCGCGGCAACAAGGAGCTGGCTGAGGGGCAGCACTTCTGGGAGATCAAGATGACCTCCCCTGTCTATGGCACAGACATGGTACGTGCAGCAGAGTTGCTTATGGGCGCATAGAAGTGTCCAGTATTCCTTGAACAGGGATTGGGAAAATGAAGTACTGAAGTAGAAGATCAGGTTTGAGACTAAGGAACCTGAAGATGCACAAGTCATAGAATCATAGATTCACAGTCTGGTTTGGATTGGAAAGGACCTTAAGATCATTCAGTTCCAGCCCCTGCCATGGGCAGCGATGTCTCACACTAGACCATGTCGCTCAAGGCTCTGTCGAACCTGGCCTTGAACACTGCCAGGGATGGGGCTTTTATCACTTCAGGTCCATGGAACATGAATAGTATCTGAAGGTCCTGAGGAAATTGGCAGATAAAGTGGCCAAGCCACTATCCAGAGTATTTGAGAGGTTGTGGCAGTCCAATGAGGTTCCCACTGAATGAAAAAGGGGAAACACAACCCCCATTACTAAAAAGGGAAAAAAAGGAAGACCCAGGTAACTACAGGCTAGTCAGTCTCACCTCAGTGCGTAGCAAGATCATGGGGCACATCCTCCTGGAAACTGTGCTAAGGCACATGAACAATAAGGGGGTGACTGGTGACAGCCAGCATGGCTTCACTAAGAACAAATCATGCCTGACAAATTTGGTGGCCTGTGATGGGGCTGCGGCCCCATGGTGGGTAAGGGACTAGCAGCTAGATGGACTTGTGCAAAGTATTTGACTGTCCTGCACAGCAACCTTATCCCTAACCTGGAGAGACGTGGATCTGACAGATGGACCACTCACTGTATAAGGAATTGGCTTGGTGGTCACACTCAAAGAGTTGTGGTCAATGGCTCAGTGTAGGGGTGGAGACCAGTGATTGGTGTTCCTCAATTCAAAAGGCCAAGTGCATGGTCCTGCACTTGGATCGAAGCAATCCCCCGCACAAACACAGGCTGCGGGAGACTGGATGGAGCAGCCCTGAGGAGAAGGACTTGGGGGTGTTGGTCAATGAGCAGCTTCCTATGACCTGGCATCACTGAGAGCTTGAGCCCAGAACACCCCCATGTGCTGGGCTGCATCCCCAGAGCGTGAGCAGCAGTTGAGGGAGGGGATTCTCCCCCTCTGCTGCACTCTGGGGATACCCCCATGCAGTCGTGATCCAGCTCTGGGGCAGCAGCACAAGAGGGACATGGAGCTGTTGGGGAGAGTCCAGAGGAGGCCACAGAGATGCTGCGAGGGCTGGAGCAGCTCTGGAGCCAGGCTGAAAGAGCTGGGCTGGGGCAGCCTGGAGAAGAGAAGGCTCCTGTAGGGGAGACCTGAGAGCAGCTCCAGTGCCTAAAGGGGCTACAAGAAACCTGGAGAGGGGCTTTGGGCCTGTAGGGACAGGACAAGGGGGAATGGCTTTAGCCTGCCAGAGGGGAGACTGAGATGAGCTCTTAGGCAGAAGTTCTTCCCTGTGAGGGTGCTGAGGCGCTGGCACAGGGTGCCCAGAGAAGCTGTGGCTGCCCCATCCCTGGCAGTGTTCAAGGCCAGGTTGGACACAGGGGCTTGGAGCACCCTGGTCTAGTGGAAGGTGTCCCTGCCCATGGCAGAGGATTGAAAGTGGATGAGCTTTAAGTTCTGTTTCAGCCCAAACCAGTCTGGGGTTCCTTGAACAGGACAGCAAGCTTCTCTAGCAGTTCAGCTGGGCTTCCTCGTTTAGGAGAAGAAATTGGAGCTGGGAGCCTCTAACTCATGAAACCTCTGTCTTGGCTTCACCGAAACCTCCGGGTGACTTGGGCTGTGCCAAGAGAAGCTGGGGAGAGCTGGAGGCAGGGAGTCTTTAAAAGCAATAACATACAACTAAGACACTAAGCTTGTGTCCTCTTCCTGGCCTTGCCTCCCAGATGGTGGGAATTGGGACATCGGATGTGAACCTGGACAAGTACCGCCACACGTTCTGCAGCCTGCTGGGCAAGGATGAGGACAGCTGGGGACTGTCCTACACAGGTGACACGGGCAGGGTGGTGGAGGGGCAGCATCAGGAACAAGCATTTTCTTAGGGGGTAGAAAAACACTCTGAAGGGGATGGAGGCCACCAGACCTGTGAGGCCCTTTGCTAATGACAGTCAGGGCGGGTGCCACTGGTGAGGGTTTCATGCTGCTGCCTGCACGCTGGTGTTGCAAAACCTCCACTTACCCCTTCTTGTCACTGCACTCTGGGGTCGGAGGGGAGGGATCAGGCAACAGAGGGGTTTTATAGGCACTGGGTGAGGCTGGAGCAGTGGGAGCTTGCAGTGCGGGAGTTGGGGTGAATTTGCAGAGCACGGTCTGTCCGCTGAATGCCTTTGTGTGTTTGTTTGAAGGACTGCTGCACCACAAAGGAGACAAAACAAACTTCTCATCGAGGTTTGGGCAAGGCTCCATCATCGGGGTGCATTTGGACACATGGCACGGCACACTGACCTTCTTCAAGAACCGCAAGTGCATAGGTAGGAGTGAGGGCAGATGCTGGCAGGGGACATGTGGCTCAGCTCAGAGTCAGGCTGCAGGAGGAAACACCAGCAAATCAGGAGCAAAGCCTGGAGCAAGTGGGAGGAAGGCTACAATTGCTGTTTTATGGATTGGCTTTTCCAAGAGCTGTTTTCCAAGCGTTTCAAACAGCTCTGTAGTTAATAGGTTCAGGGGAGCTGGGAGGAGTGAGGTCACCTGCTGAAAACTAACGTGAAACCTGCCCTTGCTGTCCCCTGGCAGGGGTTGCAGCCACGAAGCTGCAGAACAAGAAGTTTTACCCCATGGTGTGCTCAACAGCAGCCAAGAGCAGCATGAAGGTGATCCGGTCCTGCGCCAGCTGCACGTCCCTGCAGTACCTCTGCTGCTACCGCCTGCGCCAGCTCCTGCCCAACTACGTGGACACGCTGGAGGTGCTGCCTCTGCCACCAGGACTCAAGCAGGTGCTACACAACAAACTGGGGTGGGTCTTGAGCATGAACTATAGTACGTCGAAGCCTTCCTCTGCCTCCTCCTCGGGAAGTGACTCGGACAGCTCCTGTGGCTCAGATGCAGAGGCCTGCCGAAGGAAGAGGTGCCGGAGGACATAATGGCTCTGCAGAGGAACTGCTGTGAGGGACTCAGTGGGGTTTTGTTCTGCTGTCTGTGAGGGCTGCCCAGGCCCGATGCGCCTCTTTCTTTACAGGGACATCCATTTCTACTCGGTTGCAAAGGTTTCTCTGTTGGAAATCACGTGCATTGAAAGATCCATCAGGTGCATTGAAAAGCCTTGTTTGATTCAGAGAGGTCTCAGCTCTATGAACCAGGTAAACCGCAGCCGAATATCTGTGCTTCATCTCCTGACTTGCTGTCAAAGCCATCGCCTCTTCCTGAAGGATCCCTCTTCTCGCCATTGGCAGAGACAATTAAGGTGGTTTCCTGGTTTCAAGGTGCACCAGACTCTTGTCAGATAACAGACTTGACTCATCAAAAGACAAAGACCAGTCCATGTCCTCCTAACTGTTTTGTGTTGGTTTGGCGTCTGCCATGAACTTGTTACGCTGTGGGGCCCAATGGAGCAGCAGCGTGTGGGGACCTGGACTCCTGGGGCTGCATCTGCATCGCTGCTCTGCAGGAGTAGTTACATGAGTTGAGCTGTGGGTGAGCTCGCTGGAGCCCCTGATGACTTTGATTGCTTTGCATGTAAGCTCCTGCTGCTTCTCCTTTATCAGAGACTGTATTAAAATGTAATAATAAAAGTAGAATCTGTCTTTGGTTCCTCTTGTGGCCGTTGAAGGCAGGAATCTGAAGGCACTGGTCAAATATAGACACTGGGACAGCTAAGAGGCTGGTGGGGGTGTTGTAAGTGCCACACTTGTGTGTCCCATCTAGAGGAGGTAAAGGCAGAGAGGAGATTCCCGTGCCTCTGCCCTGGGAAGAGTTCTTGTGCTTCCTGCTGAGCCTCCTGGCGGGCTGGGATGGATCTTCAGCCCAGCCAGAAAAGCGCCTGTGGCTGTACACCAGAGGAGAAGGAGGCTGCAGGATTTTTGTCTTCACCTGGTTCTACCAGGACAACCCCCCCCAAATCAATTCACAGAGCAGGATCGGTGCAACATCTGCACACAGAACAGCTCTCATCGAGGCTTCCTGTGAGGGGAAGTGCTGGCTTCGAGCCTGGGTGAGCCGCTGATGGAGCGGCGGCCTGGTTCTGTTGCCTGCCTGCTCTTTGCAGCTGAGCCACCCTCAGTTCTAGACAGGGAAGAGGAGAGGAAAGTACTTGAACTGTTCCTCGCAGAGGACACAAACTGCTCAGGAAGAGCAGGGTGAAGGTGTTTCAGCAGTTCTCACTGCCAGGCTTGTGTCACGCTGCTGGGACAGGCAGCTTCGGGAGCCATCACAGAAATGATCCGATCATGCCCACGTTTGGCATCTCCACTTCCTCCTGCTTGCACCCCTCAAAGTCTCAATCGCGCTACTGTGAGAGCGGATGGGCAGGATGCTTAGAGGTAAAATAAGGAACTAATAAATGTATTTATGAAGTAATTATGATGCTATAAATGGCTTTTAACCTGTCCTCTCCACAGGATTCCTCCCAGCCCTGTCACTGAGAGCACAGAGCTCCAGCTGCTGCCTTTTGCCACAGGCTGGGAAAGGCTCCAGTAGAGCTTTTGCTCCATGTACATTTATTCCCCAGCGAGCCCCATGACTCCATGCTTTTCCTTCCCACACCCCAGATCTTTAAGCAAAGGTGGCTCTCGCTTCTCTGGTGATAGACTTTGAACGAGAACCTTAATGAGTAGGACATAAAAGGTCAGGACTTGCTGCAGGAAATACACGGCTCATTGAACACCTCAGTGAAAGGCAGACCCCAGACGCTGCAGCCTTCCCTGAGCAGCAAGCAGTGGGCAAGTATTTCCCCCAACTCAATTGTCTTTCCTTTCCTGGAAAACTCCAGAACTCTGGAGTGAAAAGATTTTCCTCAGGCTGTCATTTCCCCTCTGCTCCCAGTGCTGAATCACCACTGCATTCACCACAAGAACAGAGGATTTTCATCAGCAGAGACTGACAGTCATCTCAGGACACATCCAGTCTGGGCCTGACACTGATGGCATTGAGGACAGGCTGGCAGGCATGGATCCATGTTCCTGTAACTTCCACTGAGGCTCCTGAAAGCTCTGGGCTTGGGATGTGACCGTCTCCAGCAACACAGCTCACTTGCATGGGTGTGTTGGTATTGCCTTCATCAGCACAGGGACCACAACTCCCTTGCACGGGTGTGTTGGTATTGCCTTCATCAGCACAGGGACCTGCTGCCTGAATTCCTGACACATGTGGAGGAGCAACACTTTGATTTTACCCTGCAGCTGCAGCACCACCGGGGCCGGGAGGAAAAGAGACAGAGGTGAGGTACGTAGCACAGCAACCACTGGGACACAGGCAGGCCCGGGTGGAACAGACCCTGAACCTGCTGTCACCCCTCAGCCAGCAGCACCGGTGTCAGCCCTCCCACCAAAGGCACCCAGTGAAGCAGCAAGGGAAGCCCATGGGTAGGACACATCCCTGCAGGGTGAAGCTGGGCTTGGCTCCCTGCATTAGTTCTGTTTACACAGAGCTGTGGTAAATCCTGCTCATCATGACCCCCTTCGGGGCATACTGAGCCAGGGCACGAATTTAGTTCAAGGGATATCAAGCAAGGGTTTAGATGGTATTTGACCTAGTTTAGGGCTGCTGAGGCATCACAAGGAGCATTGCTGCTCTGCCATGGGGCACAGGCTCCGCAAGGCAAAGACCAGAGCAAGGACCAGCAGCTCCTTTCACAGTGATGGGGGCAGTTTCTGGTGGGGCTGGGGAGAGGAGGCTGGACCCATTCTGAAGCAGGGTCTTAAGAAGAAAAGGCTCCAAACTGTGCCTCAAAGCCTGCAGTCCCTCTTCAATCCCGCTGCTGGCTAGGGTGAAGGACGATGGAAGCGGATGTAACCCGGTCCAATCCAGCCACCACCTCTCCTGGCAAGGCACTCCTCACACACAGGAGCCCACCAGTGGAGCCTTCTCCATACAGCTCAACCCCAAGGAACATAAATCTTCAAGGACTGTAAGTTTTATCTCCAGTATCTCACACACAGGCTCAATGTATTCACACCTCAGCACTGCTGTCTGATAAAGAGGAAGAGACCAGACTTTACCCACCCGCATCTGCCACCTCCCAGATGAGCTTTAAGGTCCCTTCCAACCCAAACCATTCTATGATCTTATAACTGGGAACTGCTCAGCACAGCAGCACAGGCTGCCTAGACAGGTATAAACATTAAGTTATAAAATGCTGAAGGACTGCACACAAATCTCTCTGCCTCATAATGTGAGTGTCCCCAGGGCTGCGCACTCTCAACATTTCTTTCAAGCAAATCTGTTACGGACTCTCTGAGAATGGAAAAGCTAAATGCGAGAAGAGGCAAATCTGGCCTGTCCAGTCCCCCCTGTCCCGGGGTTAAAGGCAGGAGCCTGCCTCTATCCCTAAAGACCTGCACTTGGATACCGCTTCCCCACAAGTTCTCTCAAATCACAACCCTCTGTCACATAGCTTTGTCTCAGAGTGCAGCGACGGCAGTTGTGAGTGAATCCTCCCTCCCCTCTGGTGTTCACTTGGCAAAGTGGCTCTGCTGTAGAGCACTTTGTGCGGGTCTGGCTCCGAGATCCATATTGCCAGGTTTAGGAGAAGAGGCACTTAAAATCTGGCTCTACCACCACCACCTCTGCCACCTCTTCAGTCTTCACCACGGGACCATCCTAAAGAAGATGAAATCATTTTTAGCAGCAGCTGGGGTGAAAAGCGGGCAGCAAGTCTCCACCTGTGCAGGGCCCATGAGAGGCACCAGCACTCACAAGGCTCTGTCAACACTACAGTGGTGACAGACCATGGCTGAACTGAAAGGGAAGAATCCTCCCTGAGCCAGCAAGTCACTGAAGGTGCAAAAATAACCTGGTGAGGAAGCAGGGACAACAGCAGGTGATGCTAACTAAGACAGGACACAAAATGCCTTTGCACTGCACACACTTAGATGACCATGTTATCTCCACCTGCATTATCTGTAGTCTATTATATGACCATAATATCTGCAATGTTTTATCCAGCAACAGCAAACACGGCAATTTTCAGCCTGAGTGGGGGTGAACATGAGAACAGCCTCCACTGCCATGCGGGAAACAAGCTCAAATGGGAGCTGTAATTGGTACCAGAAGGTTCCTGCCCTTTCAGGTTCCTCCTGAGGGGGTCCCAGAAGCAATCAGCGGCCTTTCCAAATGAGAGGCCTGGCAGCAAATTCACCTGGCAGCTTCCAGATGTGCAGTGGTGGCTGCATGTTGTGCCACACACAGCATTCTGGCTGGAAACGCTGCTCAGGACCCCAGTGAAACCCCTGTATGAACATCTTGTGCTGGGCTCATTCCTGCTTACTGCCCATTCCCATGCTCTGGAATTCTGTAAGCAGTAAACAGGAATGTTTACCCAGGTACACATCTGCTGAAAGCCATGAGGTGTAGAGGTTTAGAAGACACTGGTTTAGGAATAACCTGTGTGAGAATCAGAGCCCGCTCCATTGCCCAAGCTAGCTGGTCAGGTTTCTGAGGCTCCAGTGTCCAGCCCACAGAACTAAGTCCAAGCTTTCTTCGCCCAGCACCTCAGTTGCAAGCTCACATGCACAGAGAAGATGAGAAGGACTCACTGGAGTGAACTGTGTTTGGCATGTTTCTCCTCCAGGTTATGCTGCAGGGAATTGCCTGAGGCTCAAAAGAATATTTACAGACCAACGAATTTCAAACCTTCATCCATGAGCCAGGATCCTTGAGGAGACCTGTGGAGAAGGACAGAACAAAAGAGGCATTTCATCAGCACTAAGAGACACCAACACTAGAGTGAAACAAGGAATTCTGCAAGAGTCGGGAGTGTGGTTGCCTACAGCACATGCACATGGAATCATAGAATAGTTAGGGCTGGAAAGGACCTTAAGATCATCTAGATCCAACCCCCCTGCCATGGGCAGGGATACCTCACGCTAAACCATGCTGGCTGGACTGCTGACTCAGTCTGTGAGCATCTCTGCAGGCACCTACAAAACTGTCCTTCTTTCCTTCAGCCAAGTACCTGTGATAGCAATGGCCCATTTGCCACAGTGACTGTGAAAACCTTCTCATGCAGTCTAGGTTGCCAAAGGCAAACTTGCAAAGCCAGTTCTTCTGGTCACCAAGAACAAAGTCTCTACATTTGCAGAAACTTAATCTCTGTGCGTGTGAAAGAAGACTGAACTTAGCCAACAGGCTGAACAATTCGTGGCCAGGAAGCAGGTTCTGAGAACATGCTGCTTGCCCACCTTAAGAACATCAACACCTTCTGTTACGAGGGAGCTTTGCCAGCAGGATCGCCCAGTCCAAGGGATGGACCTCGGGGTGCAGGCAGGGTACGGGGCTGTGTGCCACTGTGTGCCTGAGCATGAAGGGGGAGGAGAGAAAAGCTGGTGAAGTCAGGTGAGGAGCAGAGAGGAGGGTTGGGAAGGCAGGAGCAGGATTGAGACCTAGGAGGAGATGAGCTACAACTGAACTGATCAGCACTGGGACAGAGGGGAACCCAGTGAAACCCAGGGACAGAGAGAGACTCTGAGGATGCGGTAGGTGCTGATACAGCCATAGCGGACATCACGCACCATGTTCTCGGGCTGTGTGCTAGGTTACAGCAGCAGCCTGCCTCACCAGGCCACCCTACTCGAAGGGATCTCTCACCTGGAGAAAGGTCCCACTTGTGGAACCTCCACCATGTCCCGAGCACCAGCTGTACCCACCACTTCACAGCAAATCCCACGGCAGAGCGGGTGACAGCATTTATCCTACGAAGACTTTTCTGCTGGCAGAATAGTCAGCACAACTGTGTTGGAGCAAACACGGACAATCTCCCTCAGGCAAAGTCATGCTACAGACCCCCAGAATATGACCTCTAATTATTTTATTGGTGCAAGCAGGGTAATAATTTGCTCAAAACCATGTCAGATAAAGCAGCTGGGCCCCTGTTGTACAACGAACTGAAAGTACCTGCCCAAGACCTGCACAGAGGAGAGCGAGCGGACCAGAAGACTCTGAACATTTAAGGATACAAACCGTGTACCCTTAAAAAACATGTTTAGTTAAACAAATCTTGCTGCTAGCGGTTAGCAGTGAAGTGAATGAGTGGCGTAAGGATAATGTAATTAGCGATATTGGCACATGACAGGTGCTAATGAACAGGGCAATTCAAGACACAATGAGCAGAGCACCCCAGTGAGCACTTGAGCCCAGAGTCCCCCGCCGTGTGCTGGGCTGCGTCCCCAGAGCGTAAGCAGCAGGAGAGGGAGGGGATTCTCACCCCCTGCTACGCTCTGGGGTGCCCCCCCCCTGCAGTCCTGATCCAGCCCTGGGGCAACACAAGAGGGACGCGGAGCTGTTGGAGCGAGTCCAGTTCACCCTCCGGAGATGCCAGCGCCAGAGCCGCAGCAGCTGGTACTCGGCGGTGCTCGGGAGCAGTACGGGCAGCGCAGCAGGTACCTGCCACAACCAAACCACAGCTCTCCTGCGGCCGCGACAGAAGTCCCGGAGCCAGACGAGTCCTACAAACCGGCCGGGGGCTGTGCGGACCCGGGGGCGCGCCCGCCCGCACAGGCACAGCCGGGCGCCCCCGCTCCGGCCGCAGGACCCGCCGCTCCTCTAGCGCCTCCCCGGGGTCCCTCTCCGCGGGGCTCCGGCACTACGGGGCCGAAACAGCTCCGCGGCCGCAGCACGACCGCTCCGCCGATCCCGGGGCGGCACAAGGGGCGCTGTGAGCCCGGCGCGGCCCCCTTAAGAGCGGCGCCGCCATGATTTGCCTGGTGTTGGGCCTCTTCGCCGGCCTCTTCCACAGCGGTGCGGGACGGGACCGGACCGAGGGCCCGCGCTGGGCGCCTTCCCCGCTGTGACGCCTCGCCTTGTCTTTGCAGGCTGCGGTGGGATCAACGAGCGCACGTTTGTGGCCATCAAACCGGATGGGGTGCAGCGGCACTTGGTCGGGGAGATCATCCGGCGGTTCGAGAGGAAGGGGCTGCAGCTGGTGGGGATGAAGCTGCTGCAGGTGGGCGGCCGGGAGCGCAGGACCAGCCCCGTTGCGCTCCGCCGGGGTCTCTGCCCGCTCCCGGCCTGCTGGGGACATTCGGGCACCGGCTCCTCGCGGGTCAGCGGGATTTTGGCACCCAGGGGCGTAAATCGCTCCTGGAGAGGTGGGTGCTGGAGGGGGACTCTTCATAAGGGGCTGTAGCAATAGGACAAGGGGTGATGGGTTCAAATTTAAACAGGAGAGGTTCAGGTTAGATATAAGGAAGATATAAGGGCCTGTAGGGCTAGGACAAGGAGGAATGGCTTTATCCTAACAAAGGGGAGACTGAGATGAGCTCTTAGGCAGAAGTTCTTCCCTGTGAGGGTGCTGAGGCGCTGGCACAGGGTGCCCAGAGAAGCTGTGGCTGCCCCATCCCTGGCAGTATTCAAGGCCAGGTTGGACACAGGGGCTTGGAGCAACCTGATCTAGTGGAAGGTGTCCCTGCCTGTGGGAGGGTTTGGAACTGGATGAGCTTTAAAGCTCCCTTCTAACCAAAACTACTCTTTGATTTGATGACTCTGTGCTAGCCATAGGGTGAAAGCTTGTCCCTTGGGGTGCCTATGCCCCAGGGCTCTCATGCATGGCTGCTGTAAGCTGCTCCTCTGACCAAGAAACTTCTTCCCTCTGTATGTCAGGCTTCGACAAAGTGAAGTTTTGCTCCTGGAAGAAAAGCGAAGTGTTTTGCTCCTGGAAGAGCGTATCTTTGCAGGAGCTTAAGTTCAACAGGCATTGACCAGCTTTTGCATGTCTTAGGTGTAACCTTGCCCAAGTCCCTACCTGCTCTGGCAGACTCAGCTTTGTGCTCTTTGTGCTCAGGCCTCAGAGGAGCTGCTGAAGAAGCACTACATAGCCCACCGTGACCGACCCTTCTACAGCCGGCTGGTGAAGTACATGAGCTCTGGGCCCATGGTAGCCATGGTGAGTGCTGGCCAGGTTCTCCATAACCAAGGAACAGAAAGTAAGTGCAGTGTGTAAGCAGCACTGGTGTGTAGTATAATGGAAACAAGGTGACCTGTCTCTTCAGGAGGCCTCTCGAAGCTGCACTGCAGGGATGTTTTCTGTAGTAAATTTGGCCTGCGTGAACTTTGTGAAGTCCAACCAGGCCACGTGCAAGGTCCTGCTCCTGGGCTGGGGCAATCCCCAGCACAAACACAGGCTGCGGGAGACTGGATGGAGCAGCCCTGAGGAGAAGGACTTGGGGGTGTTGGTCAATGAGCAGCTTCCTATGACCCAGCTTCAGTGAGTGCTTGAGCCCAGAACACCCCCATGTGCTGGGCTGCATCCCCAGAGCGTGAGCAGCAGTTGAGGGAGGGGATTGTCCCCCTCTGCTGCACTATGGGGAGACCCCCCTGCAGTCGTGATCCAGCTTTTTTGCAACAGCACAAGAGGGACATGGAGCTGTTGGGGAGAGTCCAGAGGAGGCCACAGAGATGCTGCGAGGGCTGGAGCAGCTCTGCTCTGGAGCCAGGCTGAGAGAGCTGGGCTGGGGCAGCCTGGAGAAGAGAAGGCTCCTGAAGGGGAGACCTTAGAGCAGCTCCAGTGCCTGAAGGGGCTACAAGAAAGCTGGAGAGGGTCTTTGGGCCTGTAGGGACAGGCCAAGGGGGAATGGCTTTAACCTGCTAGAGGGGAGACTGAGATGAGCTCTTAGGCAGAAGTTCTTCCCTGTGAGGGTGCTGAGGCGCTGGCACAGGGTGCCCAGAGAAGCTGTGGCTGCTCCATCCCTGGCAGTGTTCAAGGCCAGGTTGGACACAGGGGCTTGGAGCACCCTGCTCTAGTGGAAGGTGCCCTGCCTGTGGCAGGGGGTTGGGACTGTATGAGCTTTAAGTTCTGTTTCAGCCCAAACCAGTCTGGGATTCTGTGGTAAATTAAATCCACAGAAAATTCTGATGATTTTCCAAAAATCAATGTTTGAAGACTTTACAGGGACCCTTTTCTGTCTCTCAGCCAGGTGGATCAGATGGGAAACATAGAGGAGTGATGGTATGACCTGCTGGGGGAGTTGTTGAAGCTGATTCTTGTTTTGGTGTCACGTAGGTCTGGCAGGGCCTGGATGTGGTCAAGACTGTTCGCACAATGATTGGGGAGACTAACCCAGCTGATTCCAGGCCTGGCACCATCCGAGGAGACTTCTGCCTTGAAGTCAGCAAGTGAGAGCTTTGCCTTTTTGGTCCCTCAGTATTCCAGGGCATCCTCTCCAGGCCTTCCTGAGCTACACGAGTCTGCATCTGCAGAGCAGACCTGCTCCCCTCTGTGCTCAGAGCAGAGCGGTCTCCCTCTGACAGTGTGCAGAGCAGCCCTGGCAGGATGAACTGAGCTCTGCTTCCTGGGGCTTGCTTTCCAGAGCCTGGGTTTGTGCCTCTCCTGCCTCCTCAGGCCTTCTCTTTGGAAAGCAGGTGGGATACTTTTCCTCAGTATCTGAGGTTGTAACAAAAGCCAGGCTGGAGCTCTACATCTGCTGGGGTTCTTCAAGGGTGAAGATCCACAAGTGGTGACCTGGGGTGGCTGCAGCCTGGCTTCTGGTAGACAGAGCTTGTATCAAATCCTCCTGGCCTAGGTGTCCATTCTGTGGTGTCTGATACCACAGGGTACCTGCTTCAACAGGGGGAAACCTGGAATGGGGGAAATCTGAAGGCAATGCTTGAATTCCTGACATAAACCCAAAGCAGCCTCCAAATCAACAGCTGTGGGCAGCTCCTCCTTTAGCAAACAAATGGCTCCTGATCACGGGAAGACACATCCATGGCCTAAGCCACATTCAGCATAATTGTAGCCAGCCCCTGAGCTGAAAGAAGGGCTCTGCAGTGAGAAGGAATGTTGTAGGATGTAACTGGATCAATCAGTTTAATCAAATCGCTCAAGGTGAAATTGCTCTATAAACCGCAGCTTCCTTCTCTCACCTTTCTCTCCTTAGTGCTGGCTTATCCCTTTTGTCTTCTCACCAGGAACGTGATCCATGGCAGTGACTCTATTGAGAGCGCCACGCAGGAGATCTCTCTGTGGTTCCGGCCAGAGGAGCTGACCTGCTGGCAAGACACAGCTGAGCACTGGATCTATGAGTGAGAAGTGCATGCCAAGGAGTTGAGTCTTCCTGACTGGGCATGGAGCATTCCCATCCACGTCATCTCAGCTGCTTGGGCTGGTTGTGGATCCTGCTGTGGGAATTGTTGTGCTGTGTATGGCTGGAAGGGTCCTGGGAGCTGGTCTCTGGATGAAAGCTCTGGTTTAGCTCCCTGCAAGAGTAGTTGCGTCGTCTTTTCTCTCCTCTCTCTGCTATAGTATGTAGTTGGTATTGTGGCTGTTTGCTGCAGCATCTTAAATCCCAAATAACTCGAGGTGATTCACTGAAGTGAAAAGTGCATTCTCATTCTGGTGCATTCTCTGATCTGCCTGGTGCAGAGCACATGCTCCTGCTGGGAGAGGTGCTCTGGTCACTACAAGGTGATGTGTTTGGTGTAATTTTATCTGAAGTTCTATAAGGCTTTTCACCCAAGGCTTTTAAAGAATTGGGCTGCTGTGGGGTAAGGGGGCAGTGCTCCCTGGGGTAAGAACTCGTTCCAGGGCAAGGATTAAAGGACAGGACAAAACGCTTGGTCTCCCTTGGTGGGAGCTCTCTGTGCCAGGGTTGGCACGAGTTCACCTGGCTTCAGCTGGAATTAGTGAGTCTGTGGAAGGAAGAATCACCAGATGCTGTTAAACACACAGTTTCTCTCTCTGTGGGTGCTGGAGCAGCTCCTTCTGGTCCCCTCTGGTTCCTGGTGGGCCCCACTGCTGACTGTATGGCCCTGGTCTTGTGTCGTCCCTCCATGGCACCCACCACACACTAGTGAAGCAGCAGCGCTGTGCACAGCACTTGGGGAGTGACAGGGAAGTGGGGAAGGGCTTGTACAGCTGGGTCTCAGGAAGGACCAGCACTGTTCAGTCCTCTCCTGTGTGCAGTGCGGGCTGCGCAGCACTGAGCACTGGGGATTGTGAGGTCTCTGATGATGGAGTTTTCCTGTGGAAGGGTTTCTGGAAACCCCATTTGTAATCGGTTGGAGAATACCTTGACCCTGCTGTAAGTCTCCTGGAACACCTCACTGCTTCCGTCTGCATCCCAGCTCCGGCACAGCCCTGCATGCGATGTGGCATCCTGCGATGGAACAGGGCAGGCTCGCCCACGTGAGGGGACGCGTGTTCTGCCTGTGCCCTACAAGCCCATCTCCGTGTCTCTCCATCTCCAGCTCTCTATCTGCTGAACGAGCACAGCTCTGGGGGCAGAGTGAGCTCAACCCAGCTCCGGGCTGGCCGCGAAGGTGGTGGCGCTGAGGGCGGCGGTGCCAGCACTCACTCGGGAGCCGGCGCTGACGGGACTGAGGGCTCCCCTCAGCTGCCCGTGGGCCTTCTGCAGGCAGCAGCTCCCGGCGCACCCCCCCCCGCCCCGCTGCCCGCACCTGCCCGGGGTCCGCCGCGCGAGGGGGGCTCCTGCCCGCGGATTGGCCCGCGCTCGTCACGTGGGGCGTCGCCGGCAGCGATCGGCCTCAGCGCGAGGGCAGTGCTGCCGGCGCTGGCGGGAACGTGACCCCGCCCCCCGGTGCCCTCAGCCCCCTCGGTACTGGCGCCTTTCCTTCCCCCCTCTCCTTTCCCCTTCCCTTTCGGGCCGGGGGGCAGTAGGGGATGTAGGATCATAGTCGGATGATCCGAGTAGTAGGATCCCTTCCGGGGATGTCTGGAAGAGCTGCGGCCGGAGCGAGGCCTGGGGCCGCGTCGCCGGTGGGGTCCGGCGGTTCCTCCCGCAGCCGTTCGGAAAGGAGCGGCTCGGGGCGCAGCCGGAGCCCCGGAGCGGGCAGCGCGGCGGGAGCGCCTGAGTCAGCGCTGACTTTACTGCTTTCAGCGAGCGCATCACCCGGCGCTTCCCGAGGGAACTTCAGCTTTACCAGGCTTTTCCCACCCCGACGTGCTCCGTTATCCGCAGCCGGCCCGTGACATTGTCCCGGTGCTGCCGTGGCCAAGCCTCGCAGCCTAGAGTCCACCACCCTGCACACCGCACCGAGCAGCAGCTTCAGGCCGAGAGGGAGAGACGGCGGGGACCAGCCGCGGGGCTCCCGCCGCGCCGGGGCAACCGTGCACATCAGTGCGCCGCTCCTCCAGCCCCATGACCGGCGGTACCCCGAGTTCTGCTACCCGGATCTGGTGGAGAGCTGTCGACAGGAAGGAAAAGTCGGTCCTTGGGGAGACAAGGTGAGTGTGCTGGTTGCTGCTGGAGTGTGTTTCGAAGCCGGGAGATGCATCACTGAGGTTTTCTTAGGTTTTCTTCCTCTCTTTTTGTTGTCTCCCTTTCTATTACAAATATTTAAACGTTAATACCATATTTTATATCAATTATTAACTGTTCTTATCTCAGGAGAGGCAGGCAGTGAGCAAGTGGCTGCCTGGTACTTAGCTGCCAGTTGGGCTTAAACCATGACAGCATCCACAGGAGGGATGCTTCCCCAGGACATGGCTGTGTCTTTTTGGGGACCCTGCTCTGCTGCATGTGAATTCCGCCTTAGTGCTTGGCATCTCCTCCCAGGTGGCCGACGTGGTGCTGTGAGGAGCTGCCTGACAAGGCATTTCTCAGGGTACAACAACATAAAAACATCTGTAGCCACTTTAACTGTATTATGGGTGTTCTTCTCTGGAAGGAAAAGTTGACTGTACTCTGCTCATTTCTGCTGTTGTTCTTAAGAACTGTTTAGCAGTCGATTGATGGTTCCTGCTGCTTGGTTTTGTATTGTCTGTTGAGAGTAAGGAGAAGCAGAGACAGGTACAGAATAGTCTGAGAGAGCACCCACAGCCTAGAGTCACTCCCAGAACACTGTACAGATTGATGTGTCGGAGGTTCCACCTGGATGCTCTGGTTGTGATGGGTTTAATGCATGGGGCTGTGGTGGCAGTGTGACGGGATTGGTTCTCATGCTTTTGTCTCTCATTTCTACAGAAGAAAGACCTGGCTGATCCCTTTAACATCAAAGAAAAGGAAAGGCAAGAAGTAGAGAATCTGGTGAGGAAGTCTGTGGAAAAAAACGTATGTTTTTGTTCTTTTTCTTATGTTACTCGTGAGAATGGGCAGTGCTGGTCAGATCTCAGCCAGTTAATTCTGGTCTGGTTCTGCTGTTGATCAGAGCACAAAAGAACATGTTCCTTTTCCTGTGCTGGAGCTAGTGTAGTGTCCTGTACTGGGGCTCTCCCATGGGAATTGGAAAACGGGCTGAACACTGTCAATCTGTTCTTGTTTAGGGTGGCAAGAGACGCAGGAAGGACCGGATTCAGGACTTGATTGACATGGGGTATGGATATGATGAATCCGACTCCTTCATCGATAACTCTGAAGCGGTGAGGCTGGGAGCATCGGGAGGGTGGTTAAAGGTGCTGCTGGGTCTGAGTTGGCCCCTGGGGGAAACCTGTGCAGGATGTGAGCCAGGAGCATGGCAGGGCTGGGAACAGGAGGTCCCATGGGAACGAGAGATGCTGGAGGCAGCTCCCAGGAGGAGAACACTGGTTACCAGGTGTGTGCACAGCCTGTCTGTTCTTGGAAAGCACAAATCCCACTCTCTTCCCCGAGCAGCTCAGCCTCAGAATGAAGTAACAAAGTTGAATAGCACCAACAGAGTGCTCGCTCTCATTTCCAGTACCAGTTTGTTCCAGCTTCTCTTGATAAAAAGTATCAAGAATACAGGAATACTGAAATTTCACCAAGTGTCGGAATCTTAAGATGCCTACGTTAAAGAGAAGTGTCCCCAGGTCAGCAAAGCAGCTTGCTCAGTTGGTTCTGTTAGAGCTCTCAGGGTTTGCTGCACAAATGGCTTGTTGACATTCAAGTAGAGAGACTTGGATTGGTCTGGACATCATCCCTGATAGAATAATGAACACTTGAAATCGTGATCTGTTCTCATATTGGATAGTAAAAGGATGGATATCTGGTGTGGATGGGGCTTGGTTCCCAGAGTAGAGGTGACAGCAGCCCCCATCACCCTGAAAGTCACTTGGCATTATCATAGAACCATTAGGATTGGAAGGGACCTCTGGAGATCATCCAGTCCAACCCCCTGCCAAGGCAGGGCCACGAGGAGCAGGTTACACAGGAATGTCTCCAGAGAGGGAGAACACCACAGACGAACCTGGGCAGCCTGTTCCAGTGCCCTGCCACCCTCAATGGAAAGAAGTTCTTCCTCATGTCGAGGTGAAACTTGTGTTTTAGTTTATGGCCATTGCTCCTTGTCCTGTCGCTGGGCACCAATGAAAAGAGTCTGGCATCATCCTCCTGGCATCTGCCTTTGAGGTACTGATCTGCATTGATGAGATCCTCTCTCAGTCTGCTCTTCTCTAGATTAACCAGGCCCAGCTCCTGCAATCTCTCCTTGTAAGAGGGATGCTCCAGACCCCTGATCATCCCTGCGGCCCTGATGATACAGATGCCAAAATGTCTTGTGAGGGTTCTTCTCTTGCATCTGCTGGAGAAAGCACTGATTGTGTGATGCTGAAGCAAGGTGGCTAAAAGGGGAAACAACATGAACCTTTGGCATCCTTTCCCCTTTCCCAGTGGGATCATCTCTTGTGGAAAAGGTAGGTGTGCTGAGCAGCGTTGAAGACCACAGTCCTAGCACACACAGTGACCATGTGTGGGGTTTGGGTTCGTGTATCCAGTGGGGAAGGAGCTGGTCTCCAATTCTTGGGCTCTGGGGGTGCAGGGAGCATTGTAGGAGACACTTTAGTCATGATTTGGTTTTAACCCTCTCTAGAAGTGGACATGGAAGAGAGGGGAACAAATGAAGAAGAAAGGTGATTCTTGCAACAACGTAAAGAAATTGAAGAAGTCCAAGTTTCCCAAAGCTGGGTAAGGAGGGGAGGGAGTACTTGCTGCTGGACACTCTGCTTCAGGGTCACAGCGCCATTTGTCACACTGCAGTGGTACTTGTTGCAGTGCAGGTGGCCTGAGTGTGAGCAGTGGAATGACTAGCTCCTAATGCCCCATTGTTCCACAGTGGGTGACAAGAGGCAGCTGGATCAGGGAGGGAGCAGAGCTCCGCAGCAATGGTGTGTGAGCACAAGGGCCACCACTGGAGCAGTGGTGGTGTGTCCTGGAGCTCTGCTGAGGCGCTGATGGTTGGCACAGGGATTGGAGAGCCTGAGGAGCAGGAGATGGAATTTGCTTTCCTGGTTTCAGTCAGCAGAAAGCTTCTAGTTGCTGTCTCGCTCATTTTCTTGCCTCAGTTCTTCTGCACTACTTGCATTTTCCAACCTTCCTTGCTGCAATAATGCACGTAGCTAAATAAGAATATGGGTTGGTGGTGATGGTTCAAGCTCCATCACCTGTCTTGCAGCGAGAAGGTACTTGTACAACAAGGTGGGTCTTGTGCTGTGGGAGCCCTGTCCCTGCTGTGAGTGATTGCACTGGTAATGAACCTGTGGCATCACCAATGCATGAGTCTTTCTGCTTCCCCTCACTTTCAAATTGCACAGCTGAGAAGGGCTTTCCCTTTGGATCCTCAGGGTAGGGGCCATGGATAGAGAGATGATTGCTCTGTGGAGGGAAGCTACACTCTAGACCTTAAAAAGACAGCCACGGCTCAAATCAATCATGAAGTTGAGTTGAGAGTCACAGAAGTGTGTGACCAGTAATGTCTGTCCTCAAGGCACAGTTTCCAGTACATGGGAACAGTTTTCTCTGCTCCAGCAGAATCTGCTTTAGTGAAATTTCGTTTAACATCCCCCAACTTGTTATTGTTCCACGGGCAATGGATACGAAGTCTGAGAGGAGTGTGCGTCCAGACAAAGGCATCCAGAGAGCAGACAGGATTCCAGAAAAAGAACCAAAACCTTAACTTTGAAGTTGGGAAGTGAACACCTGATGCTACTAAAGAGAGGCCTAACTGAATGAAGATGCTTTGTGTCATTTAGGGAATCTGGTACCAGGCGAAGTGTTGGGAATTCAGGCTGATCTTTAGCTCTCAGTATGACCTTAGAATCATAGGACAATAGAAAATCTGGAGTTGGAAAGGCCCTGTAAGGAGCATCAAGTCCAAGTCCCTGCTCCTTGCAGGACAACCGACAACTAAACCCTGTGTCTAAGAGCATCATGCAGATGCTGCTTGACCTCTGCCAGGCTTGGTGCCTTGAGAACTTCTCTGGGTAGCCTGTTCCAGTGAGCAACCACCCCTTGGTGAAAAACCTTTTCCTAATACCCAGCCTGCACCCTCGGTCTTCTCTGAGGGAAACAAGCAGAGGGACCTTAAGAGCACCTTAAGAGATAGTAGAATGTTTTTCCTGGTGTAACTGGTCAAGGGGCTGAGCCTTCCCAGGAGATTAGTGCCTGCAGCTGAAGTGAGCTAGAATGAAGGTCTCTCTGCCCCTTCATCTTGTATTCAGTTCCCTTTCCTCCTCCCTACTTTCTTTACAGCTTTGTGGCATTAAATGCCAGGAAGGAGGAGAAGAAGAAACATCATACTGAAGCTCCTGGTAAACAGGGAGATGTTTGAGAAGTTTTAGAAGAATGTTTGGAAGAAAAAGATGAAGAGCAGAAAGTGTCAATTTTATTGTGCATCACTTGGGTTTATTGATGCTTTCCCCCTTTTGGTTTTATAGTCTCTCCCCTTGTTATTTCCCTTATCATCATTATGTATATATCATCATTATATCATTAGTAGTAGTATTCTATTGTACTTTAGTTACTAAACTATTCTTAACCCATGGGGTTTATACTCTTCCATTCTCCTCCCCATCCCACCAGGGGTAAGTGAGCAGCTGCTAGTGCTGAGCCTGGGTTAATTGCCTGGGTTTAACCACCACAAACCCCTTGTTGGCACCACCGTGGGGCTGAAGGGTTGAGCTAATGCCAGGTCTGAGCAGATGCATCCAACCAAATCCATTAAAACGGCCATTGTAATGGGTTCACAGTCTCTGCTTGGTGTCAGTTGATTTGCTCTTGGAGTTGCTGCTCTGAGTCCCAGAGTTGTGTTAGGTCCCACCTTACTCACAGTGTGTGTTCCTGCAGTGACATTTCTCCTCGATGGGGCCTGGGCTGAAGTTCTTCTACTGTTTACTGATGGCTTGTGATATGATAGAATTGCTGGTGTGACACTATGGGCTGTGTACTCAGCATTGCGTCACCTGTGTGCTTTGGGCTTGGGGGACCAACCTCTGGAGAAGACATTCCACCCCTTCCTCTCCCCACCAGGCTATTTACAGCAGCATCCAAGAATTGTAAAGACTATCTTTTCTGTACCTTTGAAACAACCTACTCCTTTTGCTGGGAACCAGCACGTTGCTGCACATGGCTCAGGTCTTGTTTGAGGTTAAACTTCTCTGAGAACAGCACCAGGAGATGTTCCCGAGCTGGCCAGTTGTGAGTGCAGGTGTGTGGAGAGTGTGAGCAAGGACCTGGCCAGAGGCACCTTCAGAGCTTTGGAACTTCACCCCTGGGCAAGTGCAGAATCCAGAACAACCAGTAAAACATTGGGAAAAGTCTGTATTGTCCTGGGAATTCCAGAGAGGCCAAGCCACAGCAACGGGCTGGGCTAAGCCCTGCCACCGACCTGCTCAGCACCAGCCAGTGCCCTCGAGGGGGAGAGGTCTGGATGTGATGGCAAAGCACAGACACTGCAGCTACTCCAACCCCAGCTACAAGCACTACAGCTACTCCAACCCCAGCTACAAGCACTACAGCTACTCCAACCAGTGTGTACCTCAATGGGATTTGATTTGGGGTGAGAGCGGGCAGTGAGTTGAGCTGTGTAATGCTGTAGAACATTGGGTATTGTCAGGTATTACAGCAGCTACACACCCCTCACTGCACTGGACGCCTCGTGGCACCATCTGCGCTGCTCTAGATTTGGGGATCTGAACCTGACTACTTTTGGATCCCCACATTCAAGAAGAACAGACTTTGATAGAACTGGACAAGCACAGCAGGGATAGGATCAGGATGAACTTCAGCATTCAACAACGCAACACCACACACCATTATCCTCCCTGCCTGAGAGACTGGTCTGGCAGATGGAGCCCCAGGGGACTGAGATCTCCCTGTGTATGTATCTGTACCTCTGTCAAAAGACAGGAAAGGTGCTGGTGGCAAGTGTGAGGGCTTGCATGATGTGACTGGGATGGAATAAGGGGTGGATTCTCTCCTGCTTGGGCTGGAATAGTTGATTTTCTTCCTGGCCACTGGCCCACTGCTATGCTTTGCTTTAGGCTGACACTAAAGCTGATCCAGCTCCTTATCAGCTGCTGCAGCAGCACTGCAGCATCAGCTTCAGCTGGTCACTGGCTTTCAGCTGACAGGTGACCTGAATGGGAAAGAATTCATGGAAAACACCACCAGGTAACTGTGGATGCATTTGGAACTGTCCAATATAACATTGCTCTGGCATTAGCTGCATCCAAGCTCAACTGCGGCTACCATCATAAGAGAGGGTGATGAGGGCACCTCAGCCACTGAAATTCCGAAGTGATCTGGGACAATGCAGCTGAATTGGAAAGAGAATTCCAGTGCTGGTGGCACCAAGGGAATTTGACTTATAACCCACGGCCAGGAAAATCACAGCTTGTGTCCTGACAGTCCGTGATGCTTCAGTATATACCACAGACCCAACCATTCCTCTAGGATTAAACCAAACTCTATTCATGAGAGCAGAAAGTGTGAGCCCAACAAGATGGGAGATAAAAGGCAAACTGTTGATGTTGGTGTGTTCTCAGCGTTAGTCTCAGACTAAAGCCAAAGCACTGCATCAGCAACTAGAGAGAGAATGAACTCTGTCCTAGCTGAAACCAGGCTAGGGAACACCAGGGCTTTATTTGTAACGGTAATGCCATTAAGGCCCAAGACATTTGTCTTGACACTGACCAAAATGTTCGTCATTTTGCAATGACGAGATCCCTGACACTGAACTTTTACATATTGGAACTGGGATTCCATGTTTATGGATGGCACTGATGTAGAAATACCCAAGCACTCACATACCTGGAGATTGGACTTTACTAAAATCACGGGATGGGAATTTAATTTTCCAAGTACTGTTCCATCTTTCCAACTGCTCCAATCTCATCCTACACTCCATCAGGATTCTGGTAACCCATTGGAATGAACCTCACATTGGTGAAGAACCTCTTGCAATGTGATGACCTGAATTAGCTGCTGAAGCAAGTTCAAACTAATGGACACAAGACTCTCGTTACAGTGTACCATCATGCAGAAAGTACATACCATGTCCTAGAAAGAGTGAAGGACAGAGAACATCAGTGGTGGGACACCCTGTTCAGATGGTCACCAACAGCAACTGGGACTTCAAATCCAATGTTACATCTTATCTTAATTCCACTACTTTCTGGTACAGTGGGGTTGCTGCTAAAGGTTTTGCTGTACATTAGAACATGGAGATGAGCTGGACAAGTGACATTACTGCAAAAACCTCCTTACGTGTTTAATGTTGCTTAATCTCCTCTAACAAAATCTTAACGATTGAATAAACCGACCAAAAATGTCCCTCAAATTGTAACTGGAATCCAGCACTGCTCTACCATGGCACTAAGGCAAGAGGCCACCACGGCACCATGCCGTGAGAAAGATGGAGTGACTTTAGTCATGGGAAGGGCTGTGGTGGTGCATACCTCCCTCTCCTCTCCCGGACACATCTGCTTCCCCAGGGATTCCTGCTGGGCCCCAGCTGGATGCTGGGTGCTCCCTGGCCCTGTCAGGAACTCTAATTGCCTGACACAGGAAGGGCTACATAGCTATCAGGAAGGTTGGATACTCCCTTAGCTATCAGGAGTTCTTTTAGGATGGTCAGTCATTCCCTGACAAAGAACGGAGGCCAGGAGGAAAATTTACTGACTAAAGCCAACCCTCTTAAAGCATGTAAATAGTGGTGCCAAGAGACACCCTTTGAGCTCTCCTGGACCCAGTGATCTCTCTCGGAGTGGGATACCTCTGAGACCCCCCAAGCTGTCCAAGTTCAGGAAATAGGGTGATCATTTGCTTGGGGTGTTCCTGCTGCTCACTGACACTCAGCCTTTGCCTGTGAGGAGTGCTGAAAGGGCTGGTGTATTATCAGTACTGTACGATACACTGCACCCAAGAGAAGTGTGTGTATATAGTCTAGTCTAGGTATGTGTATATACGTCTACATACCTCTATATCCATCTCCATCTGAGTGTGTTGTGTTAGCTGAGATAGTAAGTGCATGTACATGAGCTTCAACAGCCAAGTGTTGTTAGAAACCCTGTGCTTCATCTGAACAATACAAACTGCTGCTCAAAGACATTTCCAATCCTTCAGACATGAGCTGTTCTCCGGGCCTGAGGCCAGGACTACATCCAGCCACACCGAGGCTGCGTCAGGATAGAAGCGGGTCTAGCCTGAACCTCGTGACTTCACGGGAGGTCTCCCTCAGCCCTGTGTATTTTCAGTTTCTGTACACATTACTTCAGTTCACTTCCGTATAAATCACTGCCAATTCTGACACAGTCTCTTCTGTGTGCAACGGAGCGGGCTATGCCATTGGGTTCTGCTGAATCGCGCATGTACAGGTACCTATCAGAATTACTTCCGTTGCTATCTCTGATGGCGGTTCCTCCAGTGACCCCGCGCACTCAGTTCTGTGGCACCGCCGCAGCACCCGCAGCGCCTCCGCGCCCTCCGCACCCGCTCCAACGCCTCCACGTCCCTCTCGCGCCGCTGCCCCAACGTCACCAGGAGCACTCTGTGGCGCCGGCGGCGCGGATTGGCCCGCCCTCCTCACGTGGCCCGGGCCGGCCGTCAGGACGCCGTTCCTCCGAGGCGTGACTCCGGCGCCGGCCGCGATTGGGCGCCGGGCGCGCGGCTTCAGCGCCGGGGCAGCGTCTCCCGCGCGTGACGTGGGAGCGGGGCTCGGAGTCGGCCCCGGGAGCCCGGCGGCGGCAGCAGCGGTGAGTGCGGCCTGGCCCGCCCCGGCCCTCGCCCCGCCCGGCCGGCGACTGCCCTCGGCGCCGGGCCCCGCGGCCCGCTCCCCCTCAGAACGCCGGCCTCTGTCTCCCCTCAGGGCCAGGGCCCGGGTGCCTCTGCAGCTCCGCGGCCCGCTCCCCCTCAGCTCTGGCTCCGCGCGACGCCCCGCGGGTGCGGGGCCGGGGTCGTGTTCACGGGGCCGGGGTCGTGTTCACGGGGCCAGGGGGTATCCCCTACTGGGCCCGGCGGTTCGTCCCGCAGCCGTTCGGAACGGAGCGCTGGGGCGGGCAGGAGCAGTCCCGTGGGGGCTGCCCCGGGGCCGGCGCTGACTCTTTCTCTCTATCGACTGCAGCAAGCGGGGCCTCTGTTGTTTGCCAAGAAAACTTGAGAATTAAATGGCTCGTTCCACTTCTGATGTCCTCCGTTACCCGTAACCAGCCAGTGACATCCGAACGCGTGCGGCTGTGGCAGAGCTCCTCTGGTGCAATGGGAACTATGCCATGAGGAGCGGTCAGAGTTGGCCGTAGCCATGACAGAGCCCCACAGGGTTTCGTTCACCACTCTCCATGGTCCACTGAGCAGCACCTTCCTGAAGAGGTCTCGGAAGGACGATGCGGAGCAGCCCCAGGATGCAGAGCCGGCTGCCACTGCTGTTCGGATCACACTCACCCTCTTTGAGCCAGACCACAAACGTTGTCCTGAATTTTTCTACCCGGATCTTCTGAAGAGCTGTCGAGGGAAAGTAAAAGGTGGTTCTTCGGGAGACAAGGTGAGCGTCCTTGTGGCCTGTGGGGACCTGTCTTGTACCTGAAGATCATAGAATCATGGAATGGTTTGGGTTGGAAAAGACCTTAAAATCATTTAGTTCCAACCCCCTGCACGGGCAGGGACACCTGCCACTAGACCAGGTTGCTCCAAGCCCCATCCAACCTGGCCTTGAGCACTGCCAGGGATGGGGCAGCCGCAGCTTTTCTGGGCAACCTGCGCCAGTGCCTCACCACCATCACACAGAAGAATGTTTTCGTTATACCTAACCTGAACTTCCCCTGTTTCAGTTTCAACCCCTCATCCTATCACTGTAAGGTCTGAAAGGCTTGTTCAGCATTGTTGTTGGAGTGTGTGTTGGAGCTGGAAGGTGCTGGAGGTGGAAGGTGGAGGGTCAGGCATCCTGCAGGCAGAACTGGCACGCAAGGCAAGGTCTCTGTTGTCAGGCCACACCATCTCATGCCTTTGCCTTGGCTGGAATTTCATGTTCCAAAGGGGATGTTTTGCTAACAGAGTGTGGGACATAATGCTCCTTTTGTTTGTAATAACTTTACAGTGATTTTTGGTACCTGGCTTGCTGGCAGCCATGGCAAAAAGGAGAGATGCTTCCACAGTATTTGGTTGTGCCTTTTGGGGACCCTACTCTACTGCATGTGTGGGTGTTTTCTGTGAAGTGAAAGTTGTTTGGGCTCTACTTGGGATTGCAAGTTCTTTTCTGAACTGTTTAGCAGTAAATTCATGGTTCATGCTGCTTAGTTTTGTTTTTTCTTTTGAGAGCTGGGAGAAGCAGAGGTGGGCGCAGGACAGGCTGAGAGAGCACCCACAGAATTGAGACACTCCCAGAGTCACAGACAGGTCTGGGCTGGAAGTGACCTTAAAGCTCATCCAGTTCCACCCCCCTGCCCTGGGCAGGGACATCTTCCACTAGACCAGGTTGCTCCAACCCCCTCCAACCTGGCCTTGAACACTGCCAGGGATGGGGCAGCCACAGCTTCTCTGGGCACCCTGTGCCAGCGCCTCAGCACCCTCACAGGGAAGAGCTTCTGCCTAAAAACTCATCTCAATCTCCCCTCTGTCAGGTTAAAGCCATTCCCCTTGTCCTGTCCCTACAGGCCCTTGTACAAAGCCCCTCTCCAGGTTTCTTGTAGCCCCTTTAGGCACTGGGAGCTGCTCTAAGGTCTCCCTGGAGCCTTCTCCAGGCTGCCCCAGCCCAGCTCTCTCAGCCTGGCTCCAGAGCAGAGCTGCTCCAGCCCTTGCAGCATCTCCATGGCCTCCTCTGGACTCGCTCCAACAGCTCCACGTCCCTCTTGTGTTGTTGCCCCAGAGCTGGATCATTACTGCGGGGAGGGGGGGGGGAGAGTCTCCCCAGAGCACAGCAGAGGGGGAGAATCTGCTCCCTCTCCTGCTGCTCACGCTCTGGGGATGCAGCCCAGCACACGGGAGTGTCCTGGGCCCAAGCGCTCACTGAAGCCAGGTCATGGGCAGCTGCTCATTGACCAACACCCCCAAGTCCTTCTCCTCAGAGGAGGAGGACTCCTCCATCCAGTGTCCCCCACCATGGGGGAGATCTGTTTGTGCTGGGGATTGCCTCGATCCAAGTGCAGGACCTTGCACTTGTCCTTTTGAACTCCATGAGGTTCGCATGATGCCACCCCTCCAGCCAGTTCACATCCCTCTGGATCCCTTGCTTTTCCTCCAGTGTGTTGATTGCAGTACACAGCTCTTGCTGATGGTGTATGCTCTTGCTTCCGCTGTCTGTGTGGTTAGTGAAATACTAAAAAGTACTCTACTATATGCTGTACTGAAGGTTGGTGTGTCTAGGCCTCACCTGGTTGTGATGGATTTACTGCATGGGGTTGTGGTGGCAGCAGGACAGGTTGATTCTGATGCTTTTGTCTCTTTTCTTTCTCTAGAAGAAAGATCTGGCTGATCCCTTTAATGATGACGAAAAGGAAAGGCATAAAGTAGAGGCTCTGGCGAGGAAGTTTGAAGAAAAATATGTATGTTTTTGTTCTTTATCTTCTGTTATCCCTTAGAATGGGCACTGCTGTTCACCTTTCAGCCTGTAGTATTCATTCTGTGCCCACTGGCTCTCACCTCCCTGTTTTCTGGCAGTCCTGTTCTCGCCTGGAAGCTGCTGTTTTCTTGTTCTTTTTCTGTCTCAGGCCTGTGGTCCCCAAAAATGGTTCTGCTACGTTCTTCAATCAGATGAGTCTGATGAAATTGAATAACCTTCTCACTTGTAATGACAAATAACTTACTGTTATTTATAAAATTTACTCTTCTTGGGCAAAAATTAATTTCTAGGCCTGGCGGCTTTGGCATGATGCAGTCTGTCAAGTCTCTTAAGGTCAGTATGTGGTGAGTCTCCTGCCCTCAGGACAGCACTGGCTGCATAGCTCGAGAGAAGCAGATCTGCCTTGCCTGTTTCCTCTTTTCTTCCCCTCCCTTTGATTCTGTAGGTGGCAATAAAACTACGTTCTGCTTTACAACTGGCACTTTGGATAGTGAGTTGTATTGTCTTGTGATACAAATCAGACCTATGGGTCAGTCTCATGTGCTTGATGTGTGTAGTTTGATGCGTGTAGTACCATGTTTATATGGACTATGTAGCAGTTCTGGAAGAGCACTCCATCCCTGCACTGGCAGAAGTGTGGAAGGAGTGCAGATGCAGTTCAACCTAAAGTCTGTGGGCACAACATCAGTCTGTTGGGCAGCCCACTCTTTTGTTTCATTTGGCTGCACTGGTTTCATTCTGTATGACAAAGCCTAAACGTGGATTTACCATATCTTGAGTTTACAGCATGGTGGGGGTTACTGCTGGTCTGGTTCTGATGCTGCTTGGAGCACAAAAGAACGTGTTCCTTTTCCTGTGCTGGGGCTAGTGTCAGTGTCCTTTGCTGGGGCTCTCCCATGGGAACTGGAAAACGGGCTGAACACTGTCAATCTGTTCTTGTGTAGGGTGGCAAGAGACGCAGGAAGGACCGGATTCAGGACTTGATTGACATGGGGTATGGATATGATGAATCCGACTCCTTCATCGATAACTCTGAAGCGGTGAGGCTGGGAGCATCGGGAGGGTGGTTAAAGGTGCTGCTGGGTCTGAGCTGGCCCCTGGGGGAAACCTGTGCAGGATGTGAGCCAGGAGCATGGCAGGGCTGGGAACAGGAGGTCCTGGGGGAGCAGGAGATGCCAAGGGAAGGGGAGATGCTGGAGGCAGCTCCCAGGAGGAGAGCGCTGGTTACCAGGTGTGTGCACAGCCTGTCTGTTCTTGGGGGAGCACAAATCCTGCCATTCATTCTGTAGCTCAGCTGCTTACAGTGGTAATGGATTGTTCTGGTTTATCTCCAGTATGATGAACTTGTTCCAGCTTCGCTTACTACGAAGTATGGAGGGTTTTACATCAACTCAGGAACGTTGCAGTTTCGCCAAGCATCTGAGTCTGAAGATGACTATGTTAAAGAAAAGAAGAAGAAGTGTCCTAAGGTCAGCAAGGCACCTTTCTCAGATGTTTCCTCTGTTAATGCTCAGAGGGTTTCATAGAATGCCAGACTGGTTTGAGTCGATGGAACCATAAAGCTCACCCAGTTCCAACCCCCTGATATGGGCAGGGACATCTTCCACTAGACCAGGTTGCTCCAAGCCCTGTCCAACCTGGCCTCGAATTTTTGCTGTATTTCATTGTGAATGGTGTGTGGACCTTCAAAGTAGGGCAAGATTTGTGAATTGGTGTGGACAGAATAGGGATGAGCACTTGAAATCTTTTTCTGTCCCTATATTTGACAGTAAAATGAGGGATGTCTGGATGAGACGCTGGTGGTGTTGTCTGATTCTGAGAGTAGAGGTGACAGCAGCCCCCTGTCATAGTAACCATGTGTGGGGTTTGGGTTCATGTATCCAGTGGGGAAGGAGCTGGTCTTCAATTCTTGGGCTCTGGGGGTGCAGGGAGCACTGTAGGAGACACTTTAGTCATGATTTGGTTTTAACCCTCTCTAGAAGCGGAAGTTGAAAGACGGAGGTGAAAAAATGAAGAAGAAAAAGAAAGATGATTCTTACGACAAGGAAAAGAAATCGAAGAAGTCCAAGTTTCCCAAAGCTGGGTAAGGAGGGGAGGGAGTGCTTGCCGCTGGACACTCTGCTTCAGGGTCACAGTGCCATTTGTCACACTGCAGTGGTACCTGTTGCAGTGCAGGTGGCCTGAGCATGAGCAGTGGAACTACCAGCCCCTAATGCCCATTGTTCCACAGTGGGTGACAAGAGGCAGCTGGATCAGGGAGGGAGCAGAGCTCCGCAGCAATGGTGTGTGAGCACAAGGGCCACCACTGGAGCAGTGGTGGTGTGTCCTGGAGCTCTGCTGAGGCACTGATGGTTGGCACAGGGATTGGAGAGCCTGAGGAGCAGGATAGTGACGAGAGGGACAAAGCTAGGGGAGGAGAGGCAGGCAGGAAGGGCAGGAGCTCAGAGCTGTACAAGGGTCAGGCTAGTGGGGAGGAAGAGGTTAGAAGGCTTTGGGTGACCATTGCAGAAAGGTAAGTTGTGTGTTGCTGCTCTCACTGGCAATTGTTCGTGCTGCTGCCCGAAGCAGTTCTTGGATGAGTGATCACCCTTCTGTATTTTTTTGTCTCTTTCTGGCTATCAACCTGAATGGCTATTTGTCTTGCTGAGTTCTTGTCGTGGTTTAAGCCCCTCACCCACGCAGTTTTCTCACTCCCTCACTTGTCTCTCTTTCTTCCCCCTGTCTCGGAGGGATGGGGAGGAGAATCAAAAGAATGCACCTTCCACAGGTTGAGATAAGAACAGTTTAGTAACTAAGGTATAACACAAACCACTACTGCTACCACCAGTAATAATACAAGAGAAATACAAGGAAAGAGAATACAACTGCTCACCAAGCCCGACCCAGCCAGTGCACCCCCAGCAGCGAACCCCCCAATGCACCACCACATGCTTCCGGGTCTCTGCTCTCCGTTTTCACATCCTGGACATGACGTGCTGTGGTATGGAATACCTCTTTGGTCAGTTTGGGTCAGGTGTCCTGTCTCTGCTTCCTCCCGGCTTCCCCTCCTCCATGGCATAGCATGAGACTCGGAAAGTCCTTGGCCAGACCAGAACATTCCCAAGCAGTAACTGAAAACACTGGTGTTATCAGTGCTGTTCCCAGGCCCAACATCAAAAACACAGTGCTGCACCAGCTACCAAGAAGGAGAAAAATGACTGCTGCTGCTGAACCCAGGACAGTTCTTTGGTTCTGTTGCTTTGCTCTGCATGGCCTCTCTGTTTCAATGTCTGTATCTGTTGTTTTTGTCTGTTTTCCTACATTTTCCTCCTATCTTTTTCCTTCTTTCTTAATTATTTTTCGGAATTTCCTTTTCTCTGCATGGATATTCTTTCTGGCAGCACCAAACCACACATCTGACATGGTACTGTCAGTGCATGGTTCCTTCATAGTTAGCTGGGAAAAGTAATTTGCTCTTCTGGTTTTAACAGGCAAAATGCATCAAGCTGTTGTCATACTAACTCACTCCTGTGTCAGTTCCAATCCACTAGTGCATTTCCCAATATTCCATGCTGGAATAATGCACGTAGCTAATAAGAGCATTGCTTGGTTGTGATGGTTGTAGCTCTGTCACCTCTCTGCAGTGAGGAAGAGCAGCCTTCTCTGAGCTTAACAAGCAGAGGGACCTTAAGATCACCTTAAGAGGCAGTAGAATGCTCTTCCTGGTGCAACTGGTTGTTGCATTAAGAGAATAACAAGTGGTTGTTGAGAAAAGATAATTCTTTGGCAGAAAGTAACCTCCCCTTGCCTTCCAGCTGGTCCTCAGATATTAGAGGGGCTGGGTGTGGCGAGGCTCAGATTCTGAGTGATGCCCAATTTACCACTTTCAGTCCAGTCGTGTTCGATATATTGAACTATCATGATTCCGGGTTCACTAATAGTGCACTGCACCTTCAGCCTCATCATGCTCAGGAACTAACACGGCCACACGTAAAGGATTTGGTCACATTCAGTGAGAAACCTATTACGATTAGCTACTTCAACAGTACAGTTTATTGAAGCAACAGATAGAGGTTCTTGTGGATTGCCGGTGATAAATACACTGTCTGCAGAAAGCACGTGCTAATAATAGGCTTGTGAATTGTACAAACATGCGACAAAGTTGTGGATAACACAGCCTGGCTTCAAAATGTAGAAGTAGAAAGTGACTCTATATAGAGATTCCCAGTTTTCCTGTGAAGCACTTGGTACAGTGCAGGTCTTACCTGAAGGCATCCCTATGTGGGGGCGAAGAAAGGTCCAGCCTGTCAACCAGTCCCAGGAATCAAGGGTAATCTGCTGATGGAATCTTCCTTGACTTGTCCACAATGATGTCTTCCCTGGTATTCCCCCTTCCTTGGGCCATTTTTATACTGTTTTTCCCCTTCAGGGTGGAGCTTGAGTGACTCTAGTCATGCATACCTTTCTTATTATTGGTGTAAAATTCTCTCGCTTCTCTTTTTAAAGATATATACCAAAAAGAATTCAAAGGGCATGCTCGAGGAGGGGTGGCCTCACCTTGGAGGCGGGTAGCATTGGAGATGGATGTGTTTTTTTGTATTAAAATGTATTAAAATGAAGCAAAGTTTGCACAAAGGACAACATTTGGTTGATGACAGGCTGTTGGCTCAGGGTAGCAAGTGTGCAGCTTACCCATCCTTATCAGTTTTTTTGTACCACCTAGTTCCCATCTCTGCTTGTGTTACGACAGGGCTTGGCCTCAGAATCTCCACTCAGCCCCATCCTTCTGCAATGTTGCCACAGGAACCACTGTGGAGTGAATTCCTTACGTACCAGGTGCAGTCACACCTTACCCTGAAAGTCCGTTTAATTTTATACCTTTCCGTTATGTGTCAACAATGCTACATTTTCAAATATAAGTTTAATTTCTAAATCATGCTCAGTAATTATTCCACACTGGTCAAGGTGCTGAGCCTTCCCAGGAGATTGATGCCTATGGCTGAAGTGAACTGGAATGAAGGTCTTCTCTCTGCTCCTTCATCTTGTATTCAGTTCCCTTTCCTCCTCCCTACTCTGTTTACAGCTTTACAGCATTAAATGCCAGTAAGGAGAAGAAGAAAAAGAAATACTCTGGAGCTCTTAGTGTCAAGGAGATGCTGAAGAGGTTTCAGAAGGAGAAGGATGCTCAGAAGAAAAAAGATGAAGAGCAGAAAGCAGCAACTCCTTCACCAGCAGAACCCCCAGCCCCAAGGGAGGCGGAGGCGATGGCCGACCCTTTGCTCTCACTCTTCGGCCACGCCAGTGACAATGACCTGCTTCAGGCAGCGACTGCCATGGACTCCTTAACTGACCTTGACCTGGAGCGGCTCCTTAGTGAGTCCCCAGAAGGGAGCCCCTGTCCTGATGTGGAAGATGGGAGCAATCCTGCAGGGATGGGCTTGGAGCAGGATTTCAAGCAACCGCCCTCGCTCCCAGATGGCCTCCCAGCCCCTTTGGAGAAACGCATCAAAGAACTGGCTCAGGTAGGGCAAGTCGCTGCGGGGCACTGGGGTTGTGGGATTACCAGAGAGGGGACAGCTCTGCTGGGTTTGGGTAGCTGCTCCCATAGTGGAATGGGGAAGCATTCTCCAGTGGTATTGTTCTGCAGTGCTGTGTGGGGTCACACATTTATGTCACCCAGGTTTCTTTATGGCCAAGTTGCTTTCTTGAGCACCCACGTCAGGGAGTGTCAGATTCCTTGGCATTGTTACCTACTGAGTGTAACACTCAATATCCCACCTGGCAGCAAGGCTTCTTTACCTCTTCTGTCAAAGTGTGGACCTGATGCCAGAGGTGATTTCCAAAGTCAATTGGAAATAAATTAACTTAAAATGCAAACTGAGGCTAAAGGACTAATTCCAGTGTAATGGTTTTAATGTGCTGTTGACAGTCAGGATGTAGTGTATGAAGTGGTGTGGGGTGTTCTGTGTGTGAAATGAGTGGGTGCAGCTGGAAAGCATTACCTGTTCTGCAGCGTGAGAAGGCATGAGAAGCCCTGTAGATGGGGCTTGAGGATTTGTTAGAAGCATTTCCCATGTCGTGTGCAGGCAGATGCCTTCCTGAAACACAAGTTTTAGAGCTGCGTCACTGGCATTTTGGGTTCTTTACCCATCTCTAACATCTCAGTGTTGGGGTATTGTTTAGGGAGTGGAATATATTAATTTCTAGAAGGGTGCCACATAGCTTCTCCTGCAGCTGGACTCCTGTGGGACTCTCCCATCTTCTCCAGAATGTTGTGATGCTTTGGGAAGTGCAGTTCTGGAGGAGCTGGGAAGTACCTGGTGCTGGTCAGGGATCCCTCTCCTGGCCCGTCAAAGAAGCGTGCTTTCAGATCTGCTGTGGGGCTTCTCTGCTGTGAGGGCTGTCCTCATCAGCCTGTCAAACACTGAGATGGTTTGTTCCTGCTACTAGTGGTGTTTTGGAGCATTGATTTGTAAGTTGTAAATGGTGCTCTCAGGCCTGTGCAGTGGTTTGTGTTCTGCCTCCCAGGGTACATGCATTTACAACACCTGCTAGTTGAGCAGCTCTTAATAACTCCTGTTACTAAAGATAAGCTTCTGTTAGAGGTCTGTGTTCTGCTGAGAAATGTGAAGCATACATAGTGATGAGCTATGGAAGAGAAGGAGGAATTGAGAAAGTATTGCCACAGCTGATAAAAAGAATGGTCTGTTCATGGGTTTCTGTTTGCTATTCAAGCTGTTAACAGAAAACCCTGAAACAGCTGTTCCTGAACTGAGTTAAAGGAGTATGTTATGGAGGCTCTCATGATATCAAGTTGATTGTTATGTTGCTGCAAGATAGGTTAATAGCACACTACCCACAGATTTTCCTGCTGCTGTGCCTCTTGTTGCTGAACTGTGTATGTTAAGGAAAGAAACTGTGGTGGAGAAACCAACTGAAGCTCTGGGTCAGTTAGGAATCTGGGACATAAGCTCTGTTGCACGTGGGAAGGAAGAGGTGCCAGTCCTCTGTCTGAGGGAAAGGTCTCTTCATCCCAGCAGGTGGGAGCATCTCCTGAGTTAAATGGAGCCTCCAGGCATTTCCTCTTCTACTTGAATTGGTTTGACTTTAACCCTCTCCTTCTGGTTTGAGGGTTCTCTTTAGCACTGAGTCTTCTCCTTTGATATCACAGCTGTGTGTGACTGGCTGCTGACGGAGAGGAATGTGCCCCTTCTGGGCATAAATCAATCACTTCCTAGCCCAACCTTGGAGTCTTAAATCAGGGGTTTCAGAATCAGGCCCTGTTCTTCTCTCCTGGTCTCCTTTCCCATGCAAGGAATCACTAACTTGATGTGGTGCCGTGTGCTCAATCCCAGTTTTGTTTAGAGCCCCACTCAGAAGAGTCTGAAAACTCTTGGCAGTTTTCTGTTATCTTGTTTGGCTCTTGGAATTATTCCCCCAGACACGTTTTCCATGGGTGTGATGTTTGGGCAGCACTGTGTGTGCTGCAGTCATAGCTCAGGAAGCTTCCTGAACAGGATTTATTCATTATTTTCTTTTTAGTTTCCATGGTGTTGATTGGGAATAACACATCCCCTAGGGCTGCTATTCTTTCTGTTGGTTTCTTGGCTTAGTGTCCAGATTGAGCTGGAAGGCCTGGGGATAAGTATCCCTGACCTTCATTCAACATGACTAGGGTGATCTTTCCTGTTCAGGGAGAAGCTCTATGCTCACATTAATCAATCTAACAGCTCTAACGTGGAGTTATAACCATCCCCTCAAACTGCCCCTTCTCTCTGTGGGAAGCATGCCAAACAAGCCAGTTGTACCCAACCCATCTCCTTTGCCCCATTCAATGGAGAAATCTTTACTCCAGTGTAGTGACTTGAATGCATCTGGACGGCAGAATCCAGAGTGCGAGGGTCTTTGGGCAGGATGTGGTTTTATCAGTTCAGATGGCAGGGTTGGACTTGAACTGAGGATGCAAAAAGGAAGGGACACAACCTCTCTTCTGCCTGTTGGTGGGGGCAGCTTTTAGCCCATCTGCAGCAGGTAGCTGGAGAGTTTGGTCAATAAAACTGTGCTCCAAAGTGGTCTAAAAACCACTGGATTATCATAGAACATGAGGTTGGAAGGGATTTCAAGGATCATCTGGCCCAGCCTTTCTAGGCAAAGCATGACCCAGAGTGGATGTCCCAGCACCCTGTCCATCTGAATCTTAAATATGTCCAAGTGTTGAGGAGACATCGCTTCCCTGGGGAGTTTATTCCAGAGGCTGGTTGTTCTCACTGGGAAAAATTTCCCTCCTGTATCCAGTCAGAATCTCCCCTAGAGTAACTTGTGCCCATCACCCCTCCTCTTCTCATGTGACTCCTTGTAGAAAGGGGGTCTCTGTCTTCTTTGTAGCCACCCTTTAAATACTGACACATGGCCGTAAGGTCTCCCCTGAGCTTTCTTGACTCAGTGGTGAGCAAGTCCAGCACTCTCAGCCTTTCCACACATGCTTCCCAGTCCTTGGATCATCTTTGTGACCCTTCTCTGCATCCTCTCCAGCCTATCCGCATCTTTTTGTATATAGCAGGGGCCAAGACTGAGCACAGTATACCACGTGTAGCCTGACAAGCACTGAGCAGAGTGGGACAATATTTTTGTCTCTGCGGGTGATGCCCTTGCTGCTTGCTTGTACGTGTCTGTATATGGGAACTGATGGTGCCTTGTGTTATTTCCTAATGTCCAGGCTGCCAGAGCTGCCGAGGGAGAAGGCAGACAGAGATTCTTCACTCAGGACATCAACAACATCATATTGGAGTAAGTGCTGCTGGGGGAGAAGAATGGGAAAGGAGGATACTAGGCAGAGCATTTTTGGTAAATTCAGGAGCAGGTTTAGCAGGAGTTGTGGGGTTTCTCCACACAGACCATGCCTAGAGTAACATGAAAGTCTCCTGGAAGTGACTTTCAGGTGAAGCACGATGTATGTCTGAGGTAGGAGAATGTTGGAGGGGTCTCAAGATCATGCTTGATATCCATGTACTTAAATTTGGTCATTTGACCTGTGTTTATAACTTGATAGAAGAACAGTAAATCTCTCCTTGTCAGAAATATCAGGCATGTTCTTTGCTCTTGAAGTTGTATGGAATATATTTATATATAAGCTAATATGTATACATATATAATATATATATTTTTATGACTGGGCTACAGCTGCTCTATTCAACTGGCTTTCTGTCCAAACTGGAGGAGCTCCATCACTGCTCTGTGTTATCGAGTCCCCCAGTTACAGAATGTCAGTGTTGCTTCACGTAGTTGAGTTGTTGATAATGGTTTCATTCTTCTTCAAGTGCCTGGAGAAGGCTACTGAATGCACCCAGCTTTGTGATCATCACAGATTAATAACACTTACACAGAGGCTTTAATTTCATTAAGGTTTATCAAGCACTTGAAGGGAATTGGTGAAGGGAAGTTTGGGAGTGTTTCCCTCCTGTTTCAATTGGTGATTGCTACCTTTTAGCATTCCAGTGCTGACTGTACAAATAGTCATCAGTTGTCAAACTGAAAACTTTAAGCACGTTCAGAAAATATTTATATTTGTATGACTTTGCTGTAGAATCAGTTACAGATTTTTACACTTAGTGCCACTGAGAGGTGGCTTAAAGAGCTGCTCTCCTAAGATATATAACTGTGTAGGTGGATTTAGCGCACACTGGCACCTCTGATCTTCTCACTGGGAAGTAAGTTCAAGCCCAAGGGATAAAGTTTGAATCTATATTCTCCTGAGTTAGACTGCTGTAGATTCTAACATCAGCAGTGTGTACCTCTCATTTCTCATTGCCTGATGCCCCTGCACTTGAGTTGCCAGGAAGAGCTGCAGAGTGCATGAGAGGGTTGACATCTTTTTGTTCCTTTTCAAGATTCTCTGAAACCAGATTAAAATCCATAGCCTGGGACAAGGCTTTAAGGCTGTTGTTTGAAAACCTGAAGAACTATCATGCATGTGGCTTGTACGTTGTTCCTCTCTCCCTGCCTCTGGCTCTTCAGGTTGCGTCGAGGTTGCATTTATATTGTGCAGAGAACCCCTGCCAGGTCCCTGCTCAACGTTGTTTTTTGTCTTGTTCCTCAGCATCGAGCTGCAGACCCGGGAGCTGAACAGCCAGATCCGATCAGGGGTTTATGCCCACCTGGCTGCTTTCTTCCCCTGCAGCAAGGACACTCTGGTCAAGCGTGCCCGTAAGCTTTATCTCTATGAGCAGGTGAGTGGCTTTGGCAGCACAGTCCCATCTCGTGTGCAGGTTACCCCTGATCTGTGGAGCACAGCTGTTGTCTACCTTCTGTGGTGGGGTGGTACCCTCCAGCCAGCACTGTTCAGGCCCTGCATCTGGTGATGTGGATCTGGGACTGGGCAGGTCTTGACCTACCAGGTTTGGGTGTCCTGGCTGGAAGATGTTGTGTGGAACATCAGTCTGTTTGGTGATTGCTCTAGGGTGGTCGGTTGAAGGAACCTCTGCAGAAGCTAAAGGAAGCCATTGGAAGGGCCATGCCAGAGCAGATGGCCAAGTACCAGGAGGAATGCCAAGCCCATACTCAGGCCAAGTTTGCCAAGTAAGCCCCTTGTTTGCATGTTGTACTTCCACAGCTCTGCTCAGCAGGCTCCCTGTCACCTGGAGGCTTGCTCTCATGAAGTTTAAAACCTGCTTTTATTCTGTAGTCAAAAATTGCTGATAGGCATTAGTTGGCCTCATCAAGCTGTGTGTGTCTTTGTGCTACCCATGGCAATGCCAACTGCGGCAGCACTGATGGGACCAGAATCTGGCTGGTGTTTCACTTCTGCAGGGTGTGCCTTTAGAATCATGGAAGTCTGAGAACAGGAAGGCTGGGTTAGTCCCATGGTCTTTATTTCACAATATTGGGACATTTCTTAACCTTGAGCACTTGGCTCAGCTTGCAACCAAAGCAAGATATTAGGACCCTCTTTCCATGTGTGTGTTACCATTGACTACTGAGACCTGAACAGTGTTGTTCAGAGATACTTAACCTTCTCCTAGAACCTCCAGGACAATGACTTCCACATTGTCTTCATTTTAGGATGCTGGAAGATGAAAAGGACAAAGAGCAGCGAGACCGAGTTTGTTCTGATGATGAAGAGGATGAAGAAAAGGGAGGGAAGCGCCCTGCGGGACCACGAAAAAAGTTTCAATGGAATGATGAAATCAGGTTTGCATAATTTAGATACTAGGTGGACCTGTGACATGTCTTACTCTGTGCAGTTGGAAGTGGAGTATTTTGGTACCTGTATCTTGTCTTCAGAGCCCTGCTGATCATCTGTAGTAAGTCAGCTTGGAGATTTGTGGCAGACTGTGCTCTTTATGGAAGCCACTGATTAAATCTCACCCTTATATAAACTGCTAATCTTCGGCACAGGCCAACTCTGAGAGAAGTGCAGAGGCCCAAAGAGAGAGGGACAGATCTTTGGGAAAAGAAGGAATTCAGCTGAATTGCTGAAATCCTACAGACTAAACTCTGACCAAGACCAGATTCTGGTTCTGAAAGCAGTTACAGCTCCTGGGGATTGCTGCCCCTGGAGCCCAGGGCTCTGACAAGAGAGTGCTGGGAGAAGGGAAGAGTGACAAAAGATAATGAGACTCAATTTTGCTGTCCTTTTTGTCTGCTTCTATAACCAATTGGGGTGCCGATCTGTAGACGGCTGATGCACTTAGAGCAAAACAAGCTTTGCTTCCTGCCTTCTCACTGCCTCTCAGTACAGAGGTCAGCAGAGAGGTTCAGTTCTGTGGTTGTTAGTGCCACAATTACAGGTGTCACTGGTTTAGTACCTCTGCTGGTTCAGGAGGTTAAAATGGGAAAGGGTAACATGTCTTTTCTGCCCTGGCACATGGATGTGTGCATGCACGGAGCAGGGAATGTGCTTTTCCCTTTGTCTTTCTTGTGGAGGCAGCATAGGGTCTGTTTTACTGCCTCAAGGTGTTGTGCAGAGCCAGGTGTACCTAGGTGTTGTTTTCCAGCCCTGGATAAGCAAAATGACCTCCAACTGGAGGCACTTAATCCACATAACTGTATTTGAAATCTTCCTGTTCTTCAGGGAGCTGCTTTGCCACTTGGTGAAGATTAAGTTGGATGGTTATGACCTTGACAAGAATAAGGCTCAGTCTCTAGAGGATTATGTGAAGACCTTCCTAGATGGAGAGGTGAAGCCCCTTTGGCCAAAAGGCTGGATGCAGGCCAGGTGAGCAAGAATCAAGTGGTACCCTAGGGATTCCTTGTCCTGAGGGATCTTAGAAGTTCCTGCCCCTGCTCAGAGAATGGCTAGCTTCAAAGTTAGATCAGAGTGTTCAGGGCCTTGTCCTCTGGAGTTCTGGGGATCTCCACAAGTGGAGATTACCATAGCATCTCTGGGCTGCTGTTCAGTACTAAATCATTCTTCATGAAATCTTTTCTTGCTTCCACTCAGAATTCCCCTTGCTGTACTGAACTGAATATTCCCTCTTTTTACTTTGGACGCTCTTGAGAAAGGTCTGGCTCCATCTTCTTCATGGCTCCCTGCGCTCCACACTCTTTAGGTAGTGGAAGACTGCCTTTAGATCCCTCCTTGGTCTTCATGTTTTCCAGGCTAAGCAAACCAGTTCCCTCAACCTCTCCTTGTCTGTCATGTGTCCCTGTTCCTCAGCCATCACAGTGGCTGTCTCCAGTTTGTCAGCATGTCTCTTGTATTGTGGGGACCCTGAAACTGGATGTTGCGTCCAGATGTGACCTCACAAGTGCTAAACAGAGGGGAATAAGTGCTTGAACTGCGGGCCGTGCTCTTGCCTAATACCTGCAAGTATACAGTTTGCTTTCAGCAGTACACCCTTGCAGCAGTGGTTCATGTTCAACTTGTCCACCAGGACCCTCAGGTCCTTCGCTGCACCCCCAGATCCTTTTGTGCAGGGCTGTTACAGAGCCAGTTGGTCTCCAGCCCATGTTGCTGCCTGGGTTTATTCTGTCTCACCTACAGGACTTTGCCTTTGGCTTTGTTGAACTTCACAAGGTCTGTGTTGTCCCTTTCTCCAGCCTGTCAGGGTCCCTGTGAACAGCAGCCCGGCCCTGCAACATATTCTCCTCTCTCTCTCTGTTTTCACAAACTTACTGAGGGTGCAGCCATGTTGTAGTCTGGGTTGTAAGTGACCGTGTTGAGTTGTCTCAGCCCCTATATTGACCTCTGATGGATGCCACTGGTGGTGACAAGTTACAAGGTAGAACTGAGGCTGAGGTGAGGCTGACTGGCCTCTGGTTGCTTGGCTCTGTATTGCAAAGGGTCACTTTATAATCTGTCTCACAAAGGATACATTTTTCAGACTCTTTGGGAAGTCTTTCCTAGGGTATTCCCAAAAGAAAGCAAAGCAGAAAGTTTTATGGGCTTATGGACTTGCACTGGACACATCAGAGAGTCAGTAGAGTAAGTAGGATTTTAGTGGTTTTCTTTACCCTACCTGGTGTCTTTGCTGCTGTTTCCTGCTCTTTCATACCCTCCAATATCCATGCCATTGAGCTGGCAGTTGCAGAGGGTCGTTCTGGGACTGTCATCAGTGCGTGGCCTGCTTTGGTTTGCTCCATAGTTCTAAAGAAGAAACAACTGTACAGTCTTACTGCTGGAACCTCCATCTTTCTGCATTTAAAGAGCTGGGCAGCCTTGTCATCTTCTCTCTGCTAAATTTGCTTTTTGGGTTTCATGGGGGCTAAAGGAAGAAGTAGGTACCAGTTCTTAAGAGCAGTAAGTAGCATGTTACAGACGTGTTTGGAAAAGTCCATGGCCATTAATTGCAGGTGCACGTGAAGTACATAATGTGCATGGTTGTAGTGTGGTGTTACAGTGTACGGGAGCTGAATGAGGGCACTAGGAAGTGGGTAGAGATTCCTACTTAGTTAATGAAGATGTTACTGGCTTGAGGATCTGAGCTTGCCAAGTTTGAAAGACTCTTTTCTTTGAATGAAAGAAAATTAAAGTCTTTCACCCTTAGTTTGTAGGTGAAGTATTTAGGCATAGAACTGCTCACCTCAGTGTTGGTGTAGAAAGGCCTTCCAGTGAAGTTAACTACAGGATGACTGAATAAAACCAGTTTTCCTGGTGGTTTTCCAGTGGCCCAAGGATGATGTTTTTTCTTGCAGGGGCTTGATGGAGTTGGACTTGGTGATCTTTAGGGGCCTCTTCCAGCTTGAGATATTCTGTGATTTGTGGTTTAAAGACAAGGTAGACTGACAGCCGCGTGGAAGGGTAGAGGAGGGATTGGCAACACTAGGAGAACTGTGAACAGCTTTATGGACAAGTCAGCTTGAGTCACTGTCGTAACATCATAGAAGCTCATCTTTACGAGGAACCTGAAGATGAGCAGAGTAGCAACTTTGCATATGAGTTCAGAGAGGCTCTGCCATGCTTTTTCAGCTAGCACAAAAAGGTGATTAACAGAATAAAAGGCTAAAATAACCTTGCTTTTTGAAAGGGAAAGGATGGCTAAAGGCTTTGTCAAGCTATTAGCAGCAGATGGGAAGTGTATTCCACATGCCAGTATTGAAGGTTTATTTATAAGCCTCTCACCCTTACAGCTGAGTTACAGGTGGTTTAGGTGAAATAGTGTTTGAGATCCTGGTTTACTTGGCCTGAGGGATAAAGGGGTTTGGCTGAAGCTCTGTTTGTTGATGGTAATCAGTCAGTTGTTGGAGATGGTAGTGCTTATTGGAGAAGTCACCTTGGCTGTTTGCTGGGTATGTAAAGGCAGCAGAGATGCAGCATGTGGACACTTCTCATCCGTGTTATTTGAGGCAGGGGAAGGTAACCTTTCTCCCTGGAAGTTGGTGAAGAGCTCTTGTATGATCTGCCAGCTCTTGGGTGATGCATGGGAGTAATAATGCCCAGCTTGAATGACTGTGCTGACTTTCCATTTGGCTGTCAACTTTTTAAGCTGGCTGAGCTTCTTCCTTAGTTATTGACCAGCAACTGCCTTAATGGCCTTTCCAGCGCCTACAAGCATAGCTCCAGAGAGGGAGCTGTGTGGGGGACTTCAGGAGGATCTTCCTTGAAAAGGAATGAATACCTGTTTGCTCTCTGGGATTATAATTTCACCAAGTCCCCTGCTGTACTGTGCAGCTCTGTCTCCAGTGATCCCAGCTGCTCTACTGGGTCTTGCTGGATGTCACTTCTCATTGCTCTCTTCCCTTCTTAGGACACTGTTTAAGGAGAGCAGGCGTGTACATGGACACCTCACATCAGTCCTGTGAGTATCGTGTAGCAATCCTTTGGAGTGATAACTGGTGAACTCCATTCCCTGGGGCTTGGGTGGATCACACAAGAGCACCAGAGCTTGCTTGGCTCCCATCAGATAGTTTGGCGCTGCTTCATTTGGGGAGGTCTAGAAAGGGTAGTTGTTTGTGTGTGACATCTCCCAACAACAGCCTTCCTGAAGTGCTTTAGCCTTAGAGTAAGCTCAAAGAGAAGAATGTTGAAGCCAGATTGCCTCCTGGCCTAGTTCAATAGACTGGAGTCTGTGCTAGTCCCTGTGAGGCAGATGAAGGTAAAGTGGAGTGTGGTGCAAGCAGTGTGATTATTGCTGCCTGTTCAGTCTCTCTGATTCTGGATTCCCTCTTTCTTGTTGCCTGGTTGAAGGAGGGGAGCAATGAGCTCAAAGTAGTGAAGATGGGTGCAACGGGCTTATGGGTGGCAAACCAACAGTGCCCTCAGAGTCCAGCTGGGCAAGCGCTTTAATGCCAAAGGGTCTCATGGATCTTGCTATAATAAGTAATGAGAGACTGAGGCTGATGTCTGTTGGACAGACGGTCCTGTTCGTGGCACTGGGTAAGTGAGGGGAAGTGTGAAGAGCAGTAGGAAATAGAGTCATCTTTCCCTCAGCCATACCATTACAGCAGTTCAGGGATGCTTTGTACCAGAGATTGCATCTGACCAGACCAAATGTTCTATTTTCTGTGTATTTGGCAGATGCTTTTTCATCCTTGACTTCTTCCAGGAGCCTTAAAGAAATGTGTACCTTTGCTCCAAACCAGTCTCTGTATCATTTTCTCTATGGGTATTGCTGTAGTTAGGCCAGCAGTGGGTTCCTGAAGTAGCTCCGAGCCCTGGAGCTGGTGCAGGATGTGTCTGTTGAGCGCACTGCTCTGCTGCTGTTTCAAGACTCTGCTCTGCTCCTTGATTCATTCCCCTGTGTGGGAGTCGGGGCTTCCCAGAGCAGCAACCAAATGTGATGTGGTTTTGAATCCTAGCAACCTGAGATGCTGCCTCTGTTCCCTTGGTTCTTTGCAAAAGCCTCAGTGGATCATACCTAACAGGGCCGAAGTGTAATCCCTCCCTAGGATGCTTCCCTGTGGGCATTCAGTGAAACTGTGTTTCTTTTGTCTCCCTCAAATCAGGTCGAAGAAGAAAGTTATAGCTTCTACTAAAGTGAAAGTGAAGGTGAGTTCTTTGTTTTCTGGTTCTCATGGTTGACATATATCAAGAGTCAAGTGACTGCTATCTTAAATCCTATATTTGAGCTTTGTATTTATACATTGGATACAAGGAATTTGTACTGTGAAATAACTCTAGTCAGTATTGGCCTTGAAAGAACAACTAGAAGAGCAGCTAAAATTGATGGCAGCAGCAGCTGGGAGGGAGGCGGGTGAGCATGGAACATGCTTATCCTGCCTTTTATCCCCAGACCCGGATCCCTTCCCTTTCCAGCAGGAAACCCTGCCTCTGTACTGACTCTGCCTTCTCTTGTGACTTCTGTTCCAGGAATCTTCCTGCAAAGCAGATAAAAAGATGTCAGTTTCTGTTCCTTTGATGCACTCAAGCAGCACCTTAGCTCTGTCTTCAGAGCCCCAGGGAGGAGCTTTGGGCATCAGTGCCCAAACCAGAGAACTTTTGTCCCTTGGGACAGCCCAGGCAGCCAGCAGCACTGGCACTCCTGCTACCTTCATGGATGACTCCTTGGATGAGGACTTAATTCATAATCCCACTTCCTCGCTTGAAGCAGTCTCTAAGGAACTGGCTGTGCTGAACAGCAGAGCAGGAGGCAGTCCTGACTTTACTCTTCCTGGAGCTCCAAAAGCTCCACCAGAGAAGATCCCATCCTCAGAGGAGAAGAGGACATTTCCAAAGTCCAACCCTTCCCCTACATCATCCTCTGGTTCCCTTCAGTCTCCTCTAAACTTCCTGGCTGAGCAGGCCCTGGCATTGGGCCAGCCTTCTCAAGACAAAAAGACAGAGAACTCTAATTACAAAGAGCTCTCCTGCCAAGCCTCCCCCAGCAAAATCCTTCCTGATGCACACCAGGCTAAACAGAAACACCACAGCCTGGTCCGGCCAGGCCACGGCCCTCAGACCTCTACGCCAGTGCCGGCTTCTCAGGTGAAGGTCTTTCACTCAGGCAGCCAGCTACAGAAAACGTTCACCTCCCCAGCTCCGTTTGTCAAACTGCAGAATCCCAAGTCCTCCTCCCCACTGCCCCAGCGCTCCCTCCTCCAGCAGGTCAAGTCATCAACCAAAGCTCAGAGCTTCCATTCCTCGGCATCACCAGGCAGCACCCAGAACTCCAGCAGCTCCCACAAGAGCCCGGGCTCATCATCATCATCTCTCAGCTACACAGGAAAGCACTCAAGTGGCTCTAGCTCGTCAGGACAATCTTACAAATCGCCCTTTGCTTCTGGTTCTCTCTCCAAGCACGGAGCTTCTTCTAGCAGCTCTTCATCTGGAGCTTCTGCGAACCAGGGCTGCTCCTCTGGGAGCTTGCTGCCCAGCGTGCAGACACCCTCCTCGGGCCAGGCATCCAGCCGCCCGTCCTCAAGCTCTTCGGTGAAGAAGACACCTGTTTCACAGAAGCTGACTCTGGTGGCACCTCCGGGAGGTTCAAACGGAGATTCTAGTGGGGGCACTCAGGGGGTGGCCAAGTTGCTGACCTCCTCCCTCAAGCCAGCTGTCGTTAGCAGCACCGCATCTTCTACCTCTGTGCCGGTAAGCAGGGCTGTGCTGGGCCAGCCTCGAGCCAGGGGAGTGCATAGCGTTCTGTCAGGCACCTCCTCCTGTGTTCAGACCTGCTGGAAAGCATTGACTTCAGAAGAATTTCCTGAAATTCCTGACTGACTGTCTGGATGTTGGCTGCTTAGGCTGGGAAGTCCTGGCCTTTGCCAGGGGCTTGCATGCCACAATTCCAGCTTCCATTTTCAGCTTTACTAAGCAAAATACCTTCCAGACTGCAGTTTTTGCATAGGCTGTGGAATGTTCTTGCCCTGCCTTTGAGACTTCCAGGAGCAGTAGAATTCCCATTTTGGTCAGGAGAAGTGCAGTAGGGCAAGTCACCACTAGAGCTAGAAATCGTTGCATAAACTAAAATGGTAGTGATTGGTTTGCTGTGAATTGGGTCTGCGAGCTTGACCTTTCTTAAATTATTGCAAGTAATTGTAGTAGTATTACCACTTTTTTCATGACTGACCTATAGAATAAATAGTTTCTGATTCTGGGCTATAAACTCAAATCCCTGCCCAGCTTTGGTGGTTCTCTCTGTCCCTTTCCTGTTGCTCCCCATTACTTCTGTAAGCTACTGAAGTGGTGTTTGGAATTGAGCTCAGTGGTACACACTGGAATGCAGGATCGGACAGTTCATGGGGTTATAATGTCTCCTGAAGGACTCCTGGGTTACCTCTACAGACTCATGTTTTTCAGCCATTGGATTTAATGGTATAAGTGCCTTAATTTTCACCTATAGCAAAAAAGGAATCAAAGAATCGAGCATGTTGGAAAAGACCTTTAAGATCCTCAAGTCCATCCGTTCCCCAGCACTGCCAAGGCCACCACTAACCCATGTCGCTGAGGTCCTCGTCCACACAGTTTGTGAACACTTCCAGGGACGATGACTCCACCACTGCCCTGAGCAGCCTTTTCCAATGCCTCACCACCCTTTGGGGAAGGAATTGTTCCTAATATCCAGTGTAAACCTCCTCTGGTGCAGCTTGAGGCTGTTCCTAATGCTGTCATATTAATTTGTTGTTGGCTGTTCATACCTGTCTTTGGTAGCACACAGAGCTGAGCAATTAAATGCATGTATTTAAATGGGCCTGAAACCCATATGCTGCTAAGCCCATGTACTTTGATTGTTACTGAGGTAGAGAGCTGAAAAACACTCCCCTGTGGTGTCCCCAAGCTTCTGGGGTGCAGGAGTCCGCCAAACCTTGGTGCCCTGAGTTATCAGCAGTGATCTGCTGCTGAAATGGAGTAGGAAGCATCCTCCCTGGAACTCAAGGCTTTTCCTCTGCCTAATGGAGACACTGTTCCAGGGTAAGGAAGCAGGAGTTTAATCCAGTACAGTCCCATTCAGAAGAGCATAGATAGCATGTGTGATGTGTCCTAGGCATCTCCAGGGTTGGCAGCTCTTGGGGTCTGGCTGGGGAGGTGCTTCTTGCAAGGAGGAATTCTTGAGCACTCCATGTTTTGCAGCTCTTTAAGTATGGATGATGCTATACCTTGGCTTTCCCACTCCTGACTGACCTTTTTTGTTGGTTTTCAGAAAGGAACTAGTGGAGCCGTGCTGCTAACAAGTTCTTCCTCCTTAAGTGTGCTGGCTCCATCCTACAAGTCCAGCAATCCAAAGCTGCCAGCTGCCCTGAGCTCCACGCCATTAGGTATTATCTCTCCTATTCATTCCTTCCCTCTTCATGTCATCTCCTTCAGTTCAGACTCCTCCCCAAAAGCAGGAGTATCAAAAGATGCAATAGTTACGGGACCTGCTCCAGGAACTTTCCACCATGGCCTTGGCCACAGTGAGTGTTCTGGTCATGTGTGTGTTACTTGTGCCTGTGCTGTCAAATAACACCACCACTATTGCTCTGCTGCATTAACCCATTGCAGACCAACTCATCTCTCTTGCTGTTGCTTCATGCATTTTTATTTCCAGTAGTTGCATTTGGAGACCCTCTGCCATGTCCCGGTAGCTAACCCAGAAATCCCAGTAGCTGGAAGCTGAGCTATAGGCAGTTCCTTTGCTCGTTTCTGTCTTCAATGCGTATTTGTTCCTGTTTTCCCCTGTCCTTTCTTTGTTTTTCTCTCTAGGTCTTCTAGCTGGCTTGCACTCCAGCCCCCACCATGCCGCGCCACTCCCACACTCTGCCCTGTCCACTCATTTACCACAGAGCTTGCCAGGTAACTTGTCAGTCTGTCGCGGTGTCTCCTGCCTCCTGAGCTGTCCTCTGTCTCAGCAGATGGTTCCTCTAGGAGTGAAAGCAAAGTGGTTGTCAGGCCAATGTGGCTGTTGCTAAAGCCGACGGCCATCCTGAGATTCTGTTTCGTTAGCCAGGGCAAACTTGGGCATTTCTGGAATGAGGAGCCCTGGGTGCTTACAGCAAGCATTGGTTCCTGGAGGTACTCAGCTTTGCTGCTTGTGTCGTGGTGAAGAATTATCCAGCCAGGATTAAAGCTGTGAAGTTTATGCATAGTCTGCCAGGGACTGCTCAGGAATGACTGTTTGGGTTTTATAGAGTTTTGTTACTGGTGACCTACATAAAATATGTCAGAGCAGAATGCCCCATGTCTGTGCACTGAGCTAATTGTCTGCATCTCCTTTGCACCAGGTTTGTGGTGTAGATGGAGTTTGCTTTACTTGGTGTGGACAATGGGATGATTTTGCAGTTAAGCCCGAGTGTGATGCCTGCAGAATCAATGCATAAACCAAGAGTTACCTGAAGAACACCTTTTCTGCTTGTAAGTGGAGTCCTGCCTGGTGGCTGTGCTCATGTGTACATAAGCAGCACAATGGAGGAAGGAGGGAAGTAAGGGGGATCCATGCAGCACTTGGAAAATTGAAATGCAGGACCAGGAGATTTGGTTTGTTTGCTTCAGGGAGTTGCTTTCCCTGTTGGTAATCACTGTTTCTGCTTTCTTGATCAAGTGTTCTTCAGCACTTCAGTGCAGTTCAGTGCTGTCTTGGTGCCTGCTCCTGTTGGATTGTCTCCCTGGGAAATATGGGCCTGCTTTAGGAGTGGGTGTGCTACTGCTGCCTTAGATGTGCTGGGGTTCAGGTGGCCTTCTGTGGCCAGCATGGGCTAAAATGCCCTTGACTGTGGAGCTGCTGTTTGCTGAAGAAAGAAGCAAGTGCTGTGCACTGGGGAGATGGAAAGGATTTGTTGCCTTTGCTTCCTTGGCCGAAGTTGGTCTCAGGCGGGTTGTTACGCTGCTCCAGTGTGGTAGAGCAGAAGCAGCAGCTACTAGCAGCAGTCACTGGTGCGACAGCCCCTTCCTGATGGTCAATTCAGCTACTGGAGAGGGAGATAGTTGATTTCAGTTTGAACATGGCTTGTGAAATGTATTCTGTGTCACTGAGGAGTTTTTTGTCCCATTACCTGAGGGAGTTCAGAGTGGTTACTTCACTGTTGCTTACAGGGCTTCTAACAAAAGAACTTGATGGCCTCCTGCTCTTTAGCAGGATGTAGTGCCAGAAGCTGTGAGTAGACAAAGGGTGACTAGAATAAGTGAAGAAAACAGATAATTGAAACAGCTGCATCAGGGACCTTCTCACTGTGTTCTCTGATAAAGACTAGAGATCAAGCCTCATGCTGTCATCTCTGGGAACATTACCAGTCATGGTGTTCTGCAGAAGGGTTGCAGTCAATAGTGAAGCAAGCACCATAATCTCAAAATGTATTAACTTATATTGTGGCATAAACTGTGCCTGGCTGCCTCAGCAGGTGGCCAGAACCACATTGCTCTGTCTGAAAGCTGTGAGGACTCCGGTGTGTTGGGAGGTTGCTACAAATGCAATACAAATGCTGTTGTATCTCATGAAAATGCTTATATGAGCATTCATCACACAGCACCCGAGCAAGGAGCAGTCAGTGCTTGCTTGTGTGTCTCTGCTGCTGGGGGAGGTGCTTGTGTGCTGGTGCTGCGGTGATGGTTCTGGCTGCTCACTTCAGAAATGTGATGTGCTGGGGCTGAGCTCTTGCATGGAATGGACTGTCCTTGTCCTGGAGAAGAAGCTGTTGTCACACTGCTCAGTGCTGCTGCTGCTTAACTGTGCATCTCGGTACACCCATTTGTTCATCATTGATGGTACTTTAATTGCGCCTGGAAAACTTCTGCTTCCTTAAACTTCCTTCTTCTCTCTTCAGTGCATTTTCTCTTTCCCCTCCACTTCTGTTCCTTTATGGTACTTCAGTAATTACTTTCCTGTTTCCTGTTCCTGTTTCAGTGGGCACCTAAAGCCTTCACTACAGCAGCAAAGGTGTACTAGTGGTGTTATTTCAAACCACTTTCAGATGCAGGGCAGCCAGTATCACATATTTCTAGTTTCCTGAATGGGGAGACATGGTAGGGTGGCTATTAGAGAAGGGCATAGGGTAGCTATCAACCAGCAATCTGAATCTATGCTGTGGTGCCTTTGCTGGGAGGCCACAGGAGACCCTCGGTGCTTCCCAAGTCCCTAACTCAGGTGCAGAGCCAGGGCTGCTCCCAGCTGTGAGATGTCTCCAAGCACATCCTCTTACCCCAGTTCCTTGGAGCTGGTAGGCAGAGGGAGGTCTTTCTGTGCAGAGGGATCTGGCTGCCCCAGCTGCACGCAGCTCTGTGGAGCTGATGCTCAATCCCTTTCCCACTTGGTTTTCTTTTCTTTCAGATGCTTCTCAGCTTCACGGCAAAGGGTCCAATGCTCAGCAGCGCAAGTTGTGACGTCTGCAAGGAGCATAGGATACAGCACGCATAGGATAAAGCCAAGAGGAACAGGTCATGGACTTTGAATACCGGCTGTGTCTTTGGGTTTTTTCCCTCCTTTCTTTTTTCCTTCATGACAACTGGAGACTGAACCACAGTGAAGAGCTCGTTGGTGTGTTGGCTCAGAGGCGCTCAGAGCTAAGCGCCACACAAGGGCCACCTTGCGCCATGCCCTAATGAGAGATGCATTTTGTAGCACTGTTTTATTGCTGCTGCCCTTCACGCATTCCCTGGCACTGGCAGGAGCTGGAACTCGCAGGGAGACACGGGTGGCTCAGCTTCTTGCAGGGGATTCTCACCCACCTCTGTCTGTACCTGCCAAGTACCTCCAAGTCCAGTTACCTCCTTGGTCTCCCAGTGGAGGGTATGGAAGGTGCTTTTTTCTTCTGCTTTCGATTTACTTGGATAATTCTAGCACTGCCAGTGCTTTCTGAAGACATTTAAGGAACTGTTCAATTGTACTATAAAACACTGCTACAGTTCAATGGAGAACTTAACATTTCCTGTGTGGTGAGTATAACGAACCACCTGATGTTCCCCTCTGGAGGAGAAGGAAGACTCTTTAGAGAGACATTTTTAGATGCAGTCATTGACTCTGAGAATTCTACATCTTCTGGGTTTTGGATTTTTTTCCCTCCAAAGGGATGCTTTTTTCCTGCTCAGTTTTATCCTCATAACCATCGAACGCATTGGATTGATTGGGACACTTCTCAGCATGTCACATGTATAGGAAGACATAATTCCAGTGCCTTTTATGGTGGAGCAAGAATGGACTAGCGACACACATTTCAGCCCTATTTTGTGTGCTCCTTAACCCTTTTTTAATCATTCTGTATTTAAAATGTATTCTGTTTATTTAATAGAGCTTTTTATGGTTGCACATCAAAAAAGAAAAAGAACAAAAAGCTGCACTGTCTGGACTTCAGTGGTGTCCTGGTGCCTGTGAACACAGCACCAAACCCAGCAAGAGCACCAGTTTGTCGCTGAGGACGTGCAGGCGGGTTCCAGACCCTCCCTTAAAGCCATTCTTTCCTAGGGTCGCCGGTTAGGATCTCTTTGGTGGGCAGAGGGAATGATCTATATTAACCAAGGTCACTACTAGTCAAGTGAATTCCAGAGAATAATACTGCTTTCCTTAATGACTTCTGCACTAGGATCATGTGCTTGTTGCAGCTGCAGGAATGGGACCTTCTAGAATTGGGGGGTATATTGTCTTGTGAATTTGTAACTTTCAGACCTAAATGCTTCTCCTGAGCACCCTTTCAGTCAGTGCACTAAGGGCAGGCTGTGGATCCAGCGGAGCAATGTGGGGTGTGATTTTCTGCTCTCCTCCCAGTTTGCCTTTGCTCAACCTCCCCACCCCCCCAGCCACATCTGAATCTTGCAGTAGTAGTACTGATCCACACTGATTTCACTGGTAGTTCAAGCAAAAGGTTGCAGCCTTCCTTTGGGAGCTTTGGGAAGGATGCTGACATGGAGTGTACCAGCAAATCTGTACTTTAGTTTTCCCTGGTTTTGACTGTTTTCAGTTTGAGCTGATAGATAATTTCCCAAGATCAGTGCATTGTTTGTATTTAAATAGAATAAGCAGCTCAGATTTAAAATTTGTTTACAGAAAATACCTAGGTTGTAGCAAAAGAGCCAAAGACAGAACTAGATATTAAAACTAAGCACAGCAGTTATTGATGGACTCTGAGCAGTGGATGTTGCATGGTTCTCGTTGAAAGCCTGCTCCTGCTTCCCCTGGTAGCTGACATAGCGCTTGGATGCCTGCAGGATAGGGACCCTCAGCAAGTGACTTGAGGTACTGGTTCTGCTCCCTCTCTTTGCTTTCACTTGACTGCTTCTGCTGGGAAGCACCATGTGCGTGGCCAGAGCAGAATGCCCTCCTTCTAGGAATTTAGCGAAGCCTCTTGCCTCAGGGAAATGTTTCTTTGGTGGAATTTCTGTGGGATATTTTTTCTTTACATGCTATAATGAATGAGTGAATGGGATGGAGCAGAGTCATGGCAAGGCAGAACTGTGCAGAGGCCCAGCAGTGGATGGGAGCCAGGATTCTGGCATCTCTGCCTTGAGAGGCAACTTGCAATGCTCCTGTCGCATGTGCTTCAGACAGCTCCTTTTGGGTGTAAGAGCTGCAGGTTACTATGGTATTTTTTAGTGTGTTGGGACTGTCTTGCTGAAGATGGTGGGGGTGGTATGCAAACTGTTCATCTTGTACAGAACAACTGAATAAATTGTTTCAAAGTTTCCAAAATGCTTTTTTTCCCATCTCCTTACCTCTAGTTTCATGATTTTGTTTTCAAGCATTTCAGCTTATGATCGTCTCTTGATCATCTGTTTCTTGATTAATGAATTATTCACTGTTTTAACTAAAGTATTTTATGTAGTAGGTAAACTACAGCTCTGTTTCTAGCCATGGTGGTGGTAGATTTACATATTCTCATACAATGTGCTCCTGCTGGTGCTTGAAGTTGACATCTGCTGGAAAGGACATCTGTGAGGTTCAGCCCCTGCAGCAACAGTGTGATCCTGGCGAGACACTTTGATTCACAAAGGTAAAATAATGGTGTTAATCCCCAGAGCCTGGTGGATGTGCAGTAAATGCTTACAGTTGCTTTTGGTGACAGCAGAGTTTCAGAGAATCAGAGTGGTTTGGGTTGGAAGGGACCTTAAAGCTCATCCAGTTCCAACCCTCTGCCACGGGCAGGGACACCTCCCACTAGACCAGGTTGCTCCAAGCCCCGTCCAGCCTGGCCTTGAACATTGCCAGGGATGGGGCAGGCACAGCTTCTCTGGGCAACCTCTGCCAGCACCTCAGCACCCTCACAGGGAAGAGCTTCTGCCTAAGAGCTCATCTCAATCTCCCCTCTGTCAGGTTAAAGCCATTCCCCTTTGTCCCATCACAGTCCAATCCTTCTCTGTTTACTGAGGTTTGGGTATTAGCTGAAATACGGGGGAAAAGAATGTGCTCTAGATGTGGAAGCTCCTCATACCAACCCTGTGTGATTCCCTGTTTTCCTGCAGCTACAGGTCCCATTCCTTAGGGCACTTCATTCTCATCTAATACTAATTAGTGCCAGCTTTAATGCTGCTCCAGCAATTCCCCTCTTGGCAAAAAGTCAACAGCTAAAATGAACAGTCTTGGCTTTTAACTTTCTGAAGTGCCATCTTCTTGTAAAGCCAAAGATGAAGAGACTGTGCAACCGAGAAAGAAAACCCAACTTCTGATTGGAATCACTGCCTTTTTATTTTGTACTATAAATAGAATTCCCCTCTATTTCCCATTCCCTTACACGAGTAAATGAAACATGTAGATGCGTGTAACTCCAGCCAGTAAAATACCAGCACAAATGGCTTTGAACCATGAGGTGAGCGAACTGTTCTGAAGGCACTCTGCGTTTGGGTACAGCTGCTTGTTCTACACGACCCTCTCGTGTTGGGCAGTACTGCCACCTCTTCACATACTTTTTGTTGACCTCTCTGGTCTGTGAATGCTCCTCCTGGATCTACAGCTGACGCCGTCAAAGTACATCTGCTTCACTGTTCCCCAGCAGCATAGGCATGTAGGTGAACAAGATGATGGTGTTAGGTGTTAGGTGTTGGTGTGGTGACACTGAACCGAGATGTGTAGCACACCTTTGTTTTTACACAGCTGGTGTTCTCGGAAGGTGATCCCATCGTTCATAGTGAGTTGTGCATGATGGAACTGTCTGGCATACCATCATGCAGCTGATGGAACCAGCTCCTGCTGGTCACCTCAGAGTCGTCTTGACTTTCTGTCTCTAATGACTGCTATGTACAGCTTTTTATGTGACTATGCTGAGGAAACTGCAGGTTCTACCGAGCCTTTGGACTTCAGGTACTTCACTGTCCTGAGGCTTTTTTCTTGGGTTTTGTTAGGTTGAGTGAGTAGGTAGGGATGAAGAGGGGTAGAAGGTTTTGCTGTTGTCCTGACAAATGTGTTCTCTACTGCTGGTGGTGCTTTCCTGCAGTGTATGACAGCAAGCAGTGTGGCTTCGTAGCATGGCTGGGGCAGAGGCTCTAGCATTTTGGAAGATGCAAAGGAGGGCAAGGATTTGCAGTGATATGGTAGGAAACAACTGGTGCAGCTCCGATCAGCTGCTCTTCAGGAAAGTTTCTAAAGTGGAGAGAGCGCTGTGCAGTTACTTCCCGACACCAAGACTGCCAACTCCTGGATCGACATCTCCTTGTTGAGGTAACTGTTGTACTGAGCCGTGGTTAGCCTCCCACTCTTCAGGGCATCCTCAATTGAGAACTCTCTACCAGACTTCCTGTCAAGGATCACAGACGATTCCCCATTGGGACCCTTTATTGAGATCTCCTCCCAGTCACATTCCTGGCTCTTCAGTTTGACAAACAGGCTCCACTCAATGAGGCCAAACACATGAGCTTCCTCTGGAGACATTTCTTTTCCTGTATCAGGGTCAATGACCACAATGGAACGCCTCAGGTGGTTCTCTCTTTGTTCCCTCTTGATAGCCACTGTCTTGAGGCGATTTTGGAGTTGCTCAATCTCTGCATCTTTTTCTCTGGACAACTGCTTCAGATCATCTAACTCTCTTTCCAAAGCTTGGAATCTGGAGTCCAGGCTTATTCCACTGTCCACATGGGTCATGTTTCTCAAATCCTGAGCTTCTGTTGCTGTGAGTTCAATCTCTGACTGCAGTCTCCTGGTTTCCATCAGCAGGTTCTGTTTCTCAAGGTGTAGTTTGTGGTTCTCCTCCCTTAGCAAGTCTAGCTCCTTTGATGACTTGGAGTTGTTGAATTCCACCTCGGACAGCCTGGTTTCGAGGCGATTAATGTCTGCATCTAGCTCCCTCTTACGCCTACTTTCTTCCTCCAGATTGCTCTTCAGCTTTTGAATCTCATACTCAGTGTCTCCTTTGTCCACTTGGACACTCTCTGAAAAGACCACTTTCTCTTTGACCTCCATCTTCTCCAAAGAAAGGAGTTTCTTTCTCAGCGCTTCTAGTTCAGTTTGCAGGACTTGTCTCCGGTGCTTCTCTTCCTCTAGCTCCAGCTTGAGGAGGGAGTGCTCCTTCTCTTGCTGGGGATCTTGCTGAAGGATCACTTTTTGTTTCACAGTTACTCGTTCTGTTGTCTCCCTTTCCTGTTCTTCCAACTCATTCAGCCTAATTCTCAGCCTCTGCACCTCCAGCTCGGCCTCTCTGCGTGCCTGTCTCTCCTTCTCCAGTTCTTCGAGCTGACGCTCCAGCTCCGACCGCCTCCTCTGCAGCTTGCGGAGCTCCTCACGGAGGCCGTCAATCTGCTTCAGCTCACTCTCAATGCTCTGAGAGAAGGAGTTGACTTCGGCTTTCAAGGCAGGATCTTGCTCGTATTTCACTACTTCCTGCTGGACCACTTTCTCCTTCACTTGGGAGAGCTCTTCCTCCTTCTGTCTTACTTTCTCTTCTTGAAGAAGGCGCTCCCTCTCCAGGTCAATGTGTTTCATCTGTTCATCTGCTAATTGCACTCTCAGGGACTCGACCTCCTCTCTAGTCTTGGGGTCTTCCCGGAACTGCAGAATTTCTTGAACAACTTCTTTCATATGCACTTGAGGTTTGGTGTCTTTCAAAGCTTGTATCTCTTGTTTCAGCTGGTAGATTTCAAGGTCAGCTCTTTCAATTGCTCCTGTCCTCTCAATGATTTCCTCCCGGAGTCGCTGTAGTTCCTTTTCAGTTTCTGGATCATTCTTATACTTAATGACCTCCTTAATGACTTCTTTGACTTCTACCAGTGGCCCTCTGTTCCTCAGAGCAGCCAGCTCGTTCTGACAGCTCTTCAGCTGTTCGTCACCACCTCGGTATTTCCTCTCCTGTTCTATCAGCTCCAACCGAAGATTGGCAACTTCATTTTCAGCCTTGGGATCAGGGCGCACAATCTCACGCACTTTCTCCTGGACGACCACCTTGGAGTTCTCTTCCTCCAGCAGCTGGATCTTCCTGAGCAGCTCAGCCTTCTCCCTCTCATTGGAACGACCCTTGGACTTCTCATCTTCATATTGGCGACGGAGCTCATTCACCTCTCTCTCGATGGCCAAGTCTTTTTCTACCTTCAGCACTTCCTTGACGGTAATTTTGCCCTCGGCGATGGCCCGTTCCTTCTCAAGACGTTTGAGCTTGTCCTGGAGGAAGCTGAGCTCTTCCTCGTGCTTCTGCCGAAGGGCGCTCTCCCTCTGCTTGTTCTCTTGCAACATCCGGAATTCCATCTCCAGCTGGGGATCGTTCTGCAGCTTCAGCACCTCCTTCTCTGTTACCTTCTCCTGCTCTTTGTTCTTCTCGCTGGACAGCACAGCAATTTGTTGGCGTAAGAGGATGACTTCATTCTCTCTGGTTCCTTCCTGCCTCCTGAGCTCTTCCAATTCTTCTTTGAGCTTCAGGATTTCATCAGCTTGAGCCTTGTCTTGTTCAATACGCAGTACCTCTTTCACTATATACTCCTGCCCTCCCTCCCTCTTCTCGTGCTCCAGAACACGCAGCCTGATTTTAAGAGCCTCCAGCTCGTCCTGGAGGACCTGGTTCTTGCGCTGCTCTTCAGCTAGGTTTTGCTGCAGTTTGTGGAAGCTCTCCTCCAGCTGAGGGTCAGGCACTTTCTTCAGCAGTTCTTTCTTAACGACAGTTTCTTGGGGCTTCTGGTTTTGCAGGTGGACAATGTTGCTCTGAATGGCTTTGATCTCTGCTTCTAGCTGCTGCCGACGCTGCGTCTCATCTTCAAGTTCCTTTTTCAGCTTCCAGACTTCTTCCACAGGCCTTAGGGATTTTTTGCTCTGGACAAAATCTTCTGTCACTTGAACCTCTGGCTGCTGTTGTTGAGAAAAGAATGTGTAGTCAACAACTACCAAACAATCATATTTTTGGTGCTCGTTTTCAGTGCTTCCTGAGACAATATGACAGTGGGATGTTGAGCTTGCTTTATGGCGGTTGCCTGCTGCCAATGCTGAGCAGGGGATATATGCAAACAGGCTGCCCTTGAACAGATCTGTGGATTCCCGGCATGAGAACTGCTTTTGCAATGCCCATTGATGTCAGAACAAAGCTTTTAGCCACGAGGGACACTAATGCTGGCCTGGTTTGGCAGAAGTGTTAAAAGTGATGCAGAGCTTCCTAGGGTGAGTGGGAGATGGGGCTGGGAAACACAGAGTGGTTGTCTGTCTGATGTGTCTGCTGATTAATGACTGGGGGCTATGAAACACTGCATTTGTTTCCAGACACAAAGGCACACGTGTATTATTTCCATGCCTCCTTTCAGTATCACTGTGCTTCTGGTGATCACTTACCTGCCGCAGGAGGCTCTGAGCAAACTCCAGGTTCTGCAGCCTCTGTTTGTTCACAGCATTCACTTCGGTGAACTTGGCTGCCAGAACAGCTTCCTGTGGATCAAAAATGCATTGAAAAGAGGTGGTGGAACTAGGGGAGCTTTACCTCATAGAAACAACAGGCCCTAAAGAATAACCCTGGGCACTCTGCTAAAAACCTTCTACCTGCTTTGGGGGAGCTTTAGGGGAGGAAGAGTGACTCTCAGCCGCACACACACTTGTAATGTATGTTTCCTACTCAAGATACGCAAAAATATGCAGCTGAGGAAGAACGAGGTAGACATTTCCTTCAATAGGCAGGATGAGTTTGAGGCAGACATTGAACAGATCCTGCATAAAGAAGTAGCTTGTGGCCTGCTCTCACTGTGTTTCTGTCTAGCACATGATCTTTGGTGGTGAAATCTCACTGAAATTTTGGAGGGATAAAAACTTTCAGGGTTTGGCTTTTCTTCCCCTTTTCCCCCTTTCAGGAAGTGCTCCATCCAGTGTCTTCCCTTTCTTATCTGCCAGCCCAGCCTAGAAATGGATGGGTTAAGAATGATGAAAAATCCCTTCTTCTGCCTCTCTGCCCTCCCCTACAGTCCCTTCATGATTAAAGTCACTGACAGTAACTAGAACTGCCTGCAAAATCCCCACTAGTTCCATAAGCTGTCATCTGCTTTAGCTCTCTGTGGGCAACCCCTTCTTTACCTCCTCTTTCACTTTCGCAGCTGGAGACTGGAGTCTGGGCTTCTTGCTCATATACCCATTGCGGCCGTTCTCCAGGTCCAGGATGGACCGTAGCTTCTCAGCCTCCAATTCATAGTCCTGAAGGAAGAAATTCCCAGGCAGAAAGTGAGATTACCAGGTCCCCATCATGCACAGATCCCTCCTAAACCCTGGCTTTAATGACTTCTTCCCTTGACCTGTGTTTTAGGTGAGTTGCTGAGGTTGATGGGACCCAGAGCACTGGAGGCAGAACCTCCCAGCAGTTCGGGTCAGGTACTACCAATTGACCGCAACAGTGCAGCTGCAGCATGTGCTGACTTTGGAGTTACCTCTTACTAATGCTGGGTTTGGAGTGGAAATAATCCTCTGCCAGCCAATAAGTGTGAGCCAGTTGCCATGCTAATGGCCACATGATGTCAATGTTAGAGTAGGTACAACCTGTGTTGACTGAGCAAGAGCACTAGGCTTGCTTTATGGAGCTCCTTGCAGGATGTAGGTGATTCTCCCCCCTCTGCTCTGGTGAGACCCCACCTGCAGTCCTGTTCCAGCTCTGTGGCTCTCAGTACAAGAAAGATCTGGACCTGTTAGAGTGGGTCTGGAGGAAGCTATAAAAATGATCAGAGGGATAAGCACCTCTTAGGAGGACAGGCTGAGAGAGCTGAAGTTGTTGAGTCTGGAGAAAAGAAGGCTCCAGGGAGACCTTATTGTGGCTCTTCAGTACCTGGAGGAGCTTAGAAGAAAGCTGAGGACAGACTTTTTGGCAGGGCTTTAGCAATAGGACAAGGGATGATGGTTCTAAACTAAAATAGTGGAGATTCAGACTAGATATAAGGAAGAAATTTCTTACAATGAGGGTGCTGAGGCGCTGGCACAGGTTGCTGTTGCTGCCCCATCCCTGGCAGTGCTCAAGGCCAGGTTGGACGGGGCTTGCAACAACGTGGTCTAGTCGCAATGGGGTTGGACTAGATGACCTTTAAAGGACCCTTTCCACACAAACTATTCAGTGCTTCTATGTTAGTTCTCCCAGCAGCAGACTCGCAGTCCTTACCTTCACCGCCTGCTGGTACTGCTGAGCTGTGGCAGAGACCTTCTGCACCTCCTGTTCCTTGCTTGCAATGTCACTGAGGAGCGCCTGGCATGCACAGAGACACACATCAGAGGGAACACAAAATCCAAACACATTGCTCAGCCTTTTTGAGGGTTGCCATTTTAAAATCACAACCCTGAGAATGACAACCTTCTCAAGCTGCCCTATGTGTAAGCAAGGCACAGGTAGGACAGTGGGACCTTATAGCATAAAAACATGAAAATCAAGTAACTATAGTTTTCTATTTGACGTTCAGGAGCTATCTCAGTCCTATTCGTTATCTTTTAGTGTTGCTCCTCCTCTCCCTGTGGAGCTCCCAGAGTGCTCTCAGACAGAATTACCGCTTGGTTCTTCAGCTTGATCTCCACTTGCTGGATGTTGTCAGTCTCCTGCGGCTCATAGTTGGGGATGTTGCACAGGAACTGGTTGACTTTGTCATAGTTGCTACGGTAGTTGGAATAGGCGCTTTCTGCTTTCTGCAGGGTCTGCATTCTGCAGGAAAATTGGCTCAGCTTCAGCACTGTCACATCTCCTTTGTCTCCTCCAAGCACCTCCTTACCCATCCCCACTTCCCCTGCTCCCTAAAGACAGATTTGAGACAGAGTTGCTCCCTTGCCAAAATCCCCATCTCTGTTGCAAAAGTGTTTAATCCTACAGGCTGCCCAGATTGACCCAGCACGACAGAAACCTCTTTTCCACCTTAGGCCTCCCTGGAATCCCTTCTGCAATTCCTCATTCCCCTGATAGTGTTATGCCTCTTCTGGATTAACAGAAACCCAGATTGGTTTAGGTTAAGGACCTTAAAGCTCATCCAGTTCCAACCCCTGCCACGGGCAGGGACACCTTCCACTAGACCAGGTTGCTCCAAGCCCCTGTGTCCAACCTGGCCTTGAACACTGCCAGGGATGGGGCAGCCACAGCTTCTCTGGGCACCCTGTGCCAGCGCCTCAGCACCCTCACAGGGAAGAACTTCTACCTGATGTCTAATCTAAATCTACACTCTTTCAGTTCAAAACCATCCCCCCTTGTCCTATCACTACATGCCCAGTGGCATTCCACATTCAGTGTAGTTCCAACTCTGTTGGAAATATCCTGGCTATCCAGGTTGGTCCAGTTCTGGCTAGATTCTGTCCCAGAGTCTTACCTGTGATCGATCTGCTTGCTGAGGTTGTTGAAGCGCTGGTTGAGTTTGTAGAGCTCAGCTTCCTGACGTTCAATGTCAGGGCAGTGCTCCTGGAACTTGCTGGCCAGCGTGTTGGAACACGTCTTTGTCCTTAGCAAGTTCTGCTCTGCTTCGTTGAGCAGGAACCTTTTGGACTGGAGCTCGGTGCTCATGGCCTGTGGAAAAAGCAGGAGAGAGGGATTTTCCAGGGCTGCACACGGGCCAGACTTCTGTCACTGGTCCCCAGCAACTTGAGCAACTGCACTGGAGCTGCAGAGGATGCTGAGGAAAGCTGAGCTGCAGTAGTGCTCTGAGCTGCGGAGAAGCAAGTTAGAGGCCTGCACTGTAAGCAGAGCCAACTGACAAACCAGATGGGGTGAAAAGCTAGCTTTTGCTCCCTTCCCCACCTGTCAACCTTTAAAAGCAAGCATACTAGGTGCAAAATATATCTGGTCCTCCTTATGCAAACCTTAAACCCTATTCCTGCCAGTGCAACAACTCCAGAAGGAGCTGTGGAAGTTTTGCATGCTGCTCTGAACCTGGGGACTTGATGGAAAAGCTGAAGAAGGTCAGAAAGCTCTAGCCTAACCAGTTCTTGGCCCTTCAACAGCAGAAGGATTGCCCATTTTGGCTGGTAGCTTTTCCTAGTGGTAAGTGTTCTTGGAGTCTTGCTAGGCCCAGTGTTTCAAGCATCAGGCCACTGTGTAGCTTTTCCCAGGCTATTTTATCCTTCACTTCTCCATTAGTCCTTTTGCCAGTTGAATACTTGTGATCTGACATCTGATTTCTGGTTTGGGACTGGAAATGGCTTGTGTTTAAGTGAGATTACTGCAGTTAACATGAGGTCACACTTCCAGCTGGGGTGAGACATCCCTTTACCAACTGATTCGAGCCTGTGACGTGAGCAGCAATTGCGCCAGCTCTTGGAAGGTGGTTTTGTATGTGGAGCATGTCAGTAGGCCAGGAAAACACTCACCAGCAGCTCTTCTTTCTTACGGTCTACCACCCGCAGGTCCTCCGGTACTGTATCATCTGTGACCAGCTGGTTCTCGTAGGTAGACAACAGATCTCGGCCTTGTTGGAGGCTCCTCTCAAGGTGCGTGGCCACCTCAACTCTGCGTGGACACAAGAGGAAAGGTGTTTATGCACACCTGCACCTACCTCCGGCAGGATCCTACATTATCCCAGGCTCAAGCCCTGATTTAAGCTATGACTTACTTCTCTTGGGCAGCGCTGAGCAGCTGGACCACGCGGTCGTACTTCTTGTTGGTGTTCTCCACCTTGTTCTTTACCAAGGTGGCGCTGCCGGTGTTGGGCACAGATTCAATGAAGACCTCACACTCCTGGATCTTCCTCGTTTTCTCAGGTTCAATGCGACGGACCTCATTGGTGATGTTCTGCAGTAGGAATAAAGCCACTACGGCAACTGAACTAGGGCCTTGTGCCTACAAAGCAGCTGACCCTTGGCTGTCCAGTGCGGGAAGAGAGGTCAGGGCTGAGGGCTGTAACCCTGTAGGGCTGAAAAAATACTATTTGGGCTATTTTCTGTTGATTTTTTTTCCCTTGACCTCTGGGCAGTCTAGCTAGCCCTTAGCAAAGAAAGTGGCTGGGGAGTGGTTCCCAGCAGCTCCAGCCCTGTTAGAAACCTGCTGGACTCCTGTAGATCACTGGGCTCTGCAACCTGACGGATGAATTCTGACCTAAACATCAGTGCGCTGCAGGCAGTTGGAGCAATTTGCTTTCAGTTGTGGTAGCACTTGGATTTTTACACAGCCCTTGGCAGGTGACGTAACCAGGACCTGAACTTCCTCCTAAACCACGGGAGGTTTGTGGCATGGAATCTGGCTTAATTACGGTTCTGAAGGAGAGGAAAGGATCGGGATGCTACCAGCACTGGAGCCTAGCAGAGCAGGTACACAGGGAGAAACCGTGCCCTGAACCGTAGGTGTTTTTCTGCTCCTTTCTGAGCTGGTGATGGTGGTGGCAAAGTTTAACAGCTGCTTGCTGAGACAAGGGAACAGGGCATGGGACAGGGCGTATGGGCAGGACCAAAACTCGAGGGCTTCCCTCTGTTCCTCACAGCCTGCCCTCTGCAGCCATCACCTCCTTCCCATTCAACCTTTCTGTGACTGAGCTGAGCCAGGACCAGGGCAAAGGTTTATGGCTTGTGAGGCTGCTCAAAGGACTGCCCCCCATCCGCTGGAAGAGGCAGCAGCTGTAAGCATCACTCCATCCTTGTGTGTTCCTGGCTCAGGGAGCACTTGCAGCACCCAGCATAGTGAGGACCACCCTGCAGACCTCCTGGGAGGAGCATGGTCCATGTACAGAACTCTCCATGTGCTGCCACAGCCCCATACCTTGAGGTCCTTGGAGCGCTCGGTGCTGTCCTGCACAGCCCGACTCTGCTCCAGCGGTGGACGGAGGTTTGCTGTTATGGCTTTCTCCTGCTTGTCCAGGTCGCTGTTCACCTTCTCCAGCCCTGCCAGAAGCTGGCGCCCCTGAACCGATGCAGCATCTGGACAATGGGGGGGACCAGGCTCAAGACGGTTGGAAGCTGGGGCTAGGCTCAATCCCACTGGTGAGTGCAAAACCCACAGCCTCCTCCTCTCCCTGAGCCCTGCCCGCTGCAACTGCAGCCTGGCTGCTCTGCCCCTACCCCCAGCCCAACATGCTTGTTCCCAGGACCGTTGGGAGATGGAAAGCTCTCAGTGACATCCCCCTAAGATGGACCACCACCTAAGCTCAAGGCTACAGCAGCCACCTTGTGCCTGGGAAGGGGAAAGCCCCAGGCTGCCCTTCCAGAGCCTCACCTCCAATGCTGTCTGCCTTCAGCCCCTCGTAGCGCTGCTGGAGGATGTTCCTGCAGTTGATTGTTTTCTCCTTCACCCTCACATAGTGATTGGCAATTCTGCATAACAGGACAGCACAGACATGAGGTCAGGCAGGCCCTTGTTCCCTCTATCGCCCTGGTGCTCATCTCAGTGCTGCTCCAGGAAGGAGATGCAGCTCTAGAGGGGCTTATGGGACCTGGCCCCTCTCAAGGCAGCCTTGAAGCAAGGTGGTGAAAGGCTCCTTCACCCTGTGGTGGTGAAGGGGTAGAGCAGTGTGGTCACTGGAGGGTTGAGAGCAGGGGACAGGCAGCAAAGGCAGCCACTTGCCTGCTGAAGGAGACATGGGTAGCTCCCCCTGCCATAATGCCCCTCAAAGGAGGGGGGACGTGGATGTCTCTGAGCTGACCCCAGTTTGCCAGGTGGGATCTTGTGGGCAAGAAGGAGGGTGCAGGAATTCCTCCAGGAGGAGGAACCTGCCTAGGCTGCAGGAATCGAGGCAGGAGCCCCCCATCAGCACTGCTAGATGCATCGTGCAGCACTGGTGGCATGGCCTGGGCTGGTGAAAGCAAGGGCAAAGGCTGTGGGGCATGGCAAGGCTGGGGGGCACGTACTGGTCTGCCAGCGCTATTGCTTCTGCATCAGGCGGGGGGATCATGAAGCAGACCCCTGGGGCGCTGATCTTGTCTCCTGAGCCGTCTGCCACTTCCCAAATGTCTCCGCTGTTCTTCTGCAGGGTGTAGTGGGCTCCTCGGCTTATCTGGCCCTGGGGAACAGGAACCAGTCACAGCAGCAGGTCAGGACACACCACCCACCCTGCTCCATGCCGCCAGCCCCGGGGAGCTGCACTGCAGGGAGGCAGGACCGGCATAAACCCTGATCCCTTTGCTTGGCACCCTCTTGCATCTCCAAGTGTCTGCTGCTTGCCAAAGCCCCATGTGCCTGCTCCTCCCTCCCCAGAGCCTCCAGGTATTAAGCCATGCCTCCTCTTGCAACAGCCACAACAAGCAGATTCCCAGTAGGGCAGAGACGAGAAGGCGTTCCTAAGGCTGTGCTGTGGCTTTCCTTTTTGGAGAGGGAGCCAGTTGAGTCAGCTGGAGCTGCTCGCTCCATGCCAGGCCCCTGCCACTCCTGGGGTGGCTGCTGGCTTTGCTGGCCCATCCCTTTGGTCAGCTACTCAGGACTGATCCCATGATGGTGGGGATGAGGGGATGCCTGCTGGGGCTGTGCCAGTGATAGTGGGGAGCTCCTTTGATCAGGAACATGCCTGGACATCTTCATCCCAGCGCAGGGAGTGTGGGAACGTGACAGCCGAGCTGTCACCACCTCCTGAAGGGTGTGTGATGGGCATGCAGTCCAGAGGCTGTGTTCCCCCCAGATCCCTCCTGCACTGCCCCTCCTGAGCTGCAGAACCTGCTTTCCCACCGGGGCAAGCACAACCTCCCCCCTTATCTGCACTGCAGGAGACATTGTTGCTTGGGCACTGGCGAAGCCTCTTCCATCCCCAGTGCCCCCCAAGGAGCTGTTCCCTCACAGCACCCCTGCACTGCTCCTGGGATGAGGGGATGTTACCTGCTCGCCTTCATACTCGCAGAGAGCCTCCACAGGGACGGGCTGGAGGGGCATCTCGCGGCGGTACCGCAGGGGCAGGATGTGCTGGCTGCGCTCCTGCAGCGACTTCACCACCTCCTCGTACTTGTCCAAGGCCTTCTCCTGGTCCTAGCACAGGGCAGTGACCAAAACCAGCAGGGAAATGTGGGAAGATTGAGCTTCTGTGCTTTCCCAGCTGGGAGGAAGGTGTACCAGTGTACAGCTGGGACAGAGACTGTGGCTTCTCCTTTGCCTATGTTAGTGAAAATGGCTCCTGGGTCCCGCTCTGCAGCCATTGTTTCTACACCTGCACTCCTGTGCTCTCCTGCCTGCTTTTGCAGCCATGCTGACGACTGAGATTATGCCCATGAGTTCCCATGTCTTAGCACTAACCCCCAGGCAATGCCAGGCATGCCTGGTTCTTGATCCATATTGGTGTGGCTGCATGTTGATGGGTAGCCCCCTTTCCAGCTATTAGCTCTAATTAGAGCCCCATGGAAAGGCTCTCATCAGCTGCTCTGTCCCTAGCTGTGCAAGTGGGTATCCTGTAGTGTGGAGTGGGCTGGAACAGGCAGGAGGAGAGGGACAGCTCTGGGGCACAGCTATCAGCTGTCCCGGGACACGTGCATCAGCTGGGCCTGCTGCAGCACGCTGGGGCTGGGGCTGGGGCTGGGCCAGTGGCTGGGCTCAGCACAGCCCTTCCCGAGTGGGTGATCTCTCTCAGCACCAGGCTCTCGCAGCACAGCACGTTCCACACCTCCTCTGGCAGCAGATCTAAATCTGCTCCTGCCCTGAGTGAGCAGTAACTGAGAGAGAACAAATAAAAACCGGCCCAGTGAGTAATTAGGTTGCTATGGGAGAGGCAATCTCTTAGCTGGAGGGGAAGGAAGAGTTGTGTGAAGGCCAGGCAAAAGGAGGCAGCGGTGTGGTCCTGCTGCTTGCCATGGTGGAAGCTGGGCTAGATGCCTGTGCTGGCAGGGATGTCCCTCCCTCAGTGCCTAAGGGCCACCAGCTCCTGCTGCTGTGGACCTGCCTGCTCCAATACTCACATCCAGCTCCCGGAGGAGAGACTCCAGCTGGTATCTGTCCTTGAACTCCGGGCTGAATTTTTGGTCCAGGTCCGTATCCACCTTCTTCAAGAGCTCCTGGGCATCCTTGGTGTCCTTCTGAAACTGCAGAAAGGCCAAGCCTCTTGTGAGAGAAGGTCCTGCTGGAATGCGGAGCAGACCCACCCCAGCACCCTTGTCCTCTCACTGCCTAAAGCAGGGACAGCCACGGGGAGCTACGACAGGCGTGTGGACACTCAGAAGTACATGGAGAAAGGCAAGGAATTGCCATTTCCCGTGCTCAGGACAACAGAACTGTCAAGACAACCAAGGGCAGCTTATCCTGTGGTCTTCTGCAGTGCTGTTAAATCCCACCTTTCCCCGCCCTCACTTGTGTTTCGGTTGGACAGCATCACCACGGTGTGTGATGCCTCAGCTGAGGAGGCAGAGCCAAGCCCTTCAACACACAAACCACCCCCTGGGGCAGTTGTTCTGTCAGATCCCCACAAAAGGCACTGCCTGGGCTGGGCACCGCAGTTTAGCTTTGGCAACAGACTCATCACGTCAACACACCCAGGCTGTGGGAGAGGAATCCAGCCCGACCTGCTCCCTGCAGAGCCTCCCTGGCTGGCGGATGCCATTTATCCACAGACATCTGTCTGCCAAGCTCAGCCGGGTGCTGAGCCCCAGCACAGGGCTCCTGGGGCACAGCTCTGCTCTCTGCGGGTGTCATTTCCCCATGTGGACCTGTTCCACCGCCGAGTGGAGCATACAAAGTCTTGTTTTGGGGTGAGGTACCCCTGTGAGATACCTCTGCTGTACTGCAGACGAGGATGTCCTGCAGACACCGGGCTGTGGCTCCTGAACTTCAGCATTGAGAGGATGCTTCCTGCAGCTCATGCTTTGGCCAAGCAATTACTGGCTTTTGAGCTGCTATAACACAAGCCATAGCTGCTCAGCGTGGTCTTCCTAGCCTTAAACCCCCATAGACTAACCAGAGCACTCAATCCCTTCTACTCTGTTTCCAGAGCAGTAGGAAACTGTTCCCATTCTCCACTCAACGCCTACTCTCTGGGCTGCTCAGAGCAAGCACCAGTTTTGCTGGGATCGGGTACCTTGTGAAAGTCCTCCATGAACTTCAGGTGGCTCTCCTCACAGATCAGCAGGTTGAGGTACTCCTTCCAGTCGGCGTGCACTGCCTCAATGTGAGCCTGCGGCACAGGGGTGGGAGCTGGATGTCAGCAGGACGCCCTACAGTACCCCGAGCTGCCACCAGAAAGTACCAGTTTCCATCTTGAGCAAACAACACCCTGGCTGCCTCTGAAGCCACCCAGATGCTGCCAAGTCAAAGCTAGGATGGGAATAGCAGAGAGCTAGACTAAAGCTGGCACGCTGTGATGGGTGGGGCTGGGTGGCAAATCCTGTTGCCTTATGTCCATCTTCCCATCAAAGGTGGAACTTGCCACCATAATTTCTCCTTTGTAGGCAGGCACAAAGTAATTACCACAGGAATGAAGAAGATGAGAAGAACTCCTTAGGTTTATATCAGCTCCTCTGATGGTGTTTACACACTTAGAGGTGAAGGAGACTGTTTTCCTCCTTGGCATCCCAGGAAGTCAAGACAAGAGTCACATTGGCACCAGGTCCCACACTGGAGAAGGGCTGAGTGAGTCCCCTGAGCTCTAGGGTGGATGGGAAACTGGAACCCATTCCTGATGCTCACCTCGATGGCGTTCTTCCCGGGGTGATTCTGGGCAAGCAGTTGATCTCCATCCGCGTGCAGCTTATTGATGGCTTCCTCCTTCTCCTCCAGCCTCCGGTGGATGAAGTTCTAGATGGAGAGAGGTGAGATAAAACCAATCCCCACACAAAGAGAGGCAACCCTGGCTGCATCCTGTGGTTGAGCTACTCTGAAAGGGCCTGAACAACTCCACAGGACAGGCAGTGTGATGTTCCCCCACTGCAGCTTTCGCTTTTCCTTCCCTTGCAGATGTTGCTAAAGATGTGACTCTTGCCAAGTGAATGCTGAGATAAGAGAATGAGAAAATGAGAATGAGGAAGCCGCTGAGCTTCCTTCTTGTGTTATCTTTGGCAGGAGGTAAGAATTAACCTTACTATTCATACACTATCACCTACACATCTCAAAATGTTTCACAGAATGGCTTGGGTTTAAGGGAACTTAAAGCTCATCCAGTGCCAACCCCCTGCCATGGGCAGTGACACCTTCCACTAGAGCAGGTTGCTCCAAGCCCCGTCCAGCCTCCTTCATGATGGAATAGGGGAAACTGAGGCACGGGATGTGTCCAGCCCCCAGCCTGCTCCCCAGCTCCATGCCAGCACCCAGCCTTCACGGGGTGCGGTGAGCGCACACACACCTCATACTGGCGGCGCCGGCTGGGGTAGTCCAGGTTGTGGTCGCTCCAGTCGTAATGGGTCCTGTCCTTTGCCTGCTGATCCAGCCAGTACAGCTTGTTGGTGCAGCGCTGCATGTAGTCCTGCAGGGAGTTCAGATCCTGCTGCCGCTGCTGGGAGCTGGCCTGGGAAGGGTTAAAGTGGAGAGCTCAGCCCAAAGCTCCTCTCTGGCCGGGCCACTGAAAAGGGACCCCTGCCAAAGGGGGTCCCCTGCCTTCAGAACTCCAGAGATCTCTTACCAGCAGCTTCTGGTACTTGTCTTGGAAGTCACACATGTATTCCTGGTAAGGGAGGAGGAGCAAGGCAAGAGTTAGGAGCATGTCTCTGGAGAGTGGTGGCCTGGCAGGGGCTTGCTGATGGAGGGGGATGTGGGGTTTATGGAATGTGCTTCATTGTACAGCTAGAGTTGGTGTGTGATGCTGAGCTCTGAGGTGTGGATCCGGGCACCCACCCAACCTGGGTATAGCCTGGGTGGTGGGATGCCCTTATCTTCAGGAGCAGCTTGGGGCAGAGGCAATAGAGAGAGGGCAGGAGGCAGGAGAACTGACCTTGCTGCCTTCCTTGGCGATGTGCGGGCCAATGGCCATGACCTCATTGTGGAAGATGTTGTGCTCTTCTACTTGGCTGTTGACCAGTGGCAGGTCGGTCCCGAAGCCCTTGCTGCTTAATGCATCCTGCAGTGCACAGGAGCTGGGGTTAGTGATGAGGGAAAGGGATGGGGTGGCTGAGACCTAGGAAACACCTCTTAGAGGTGGCTGTAGAGCTGGACTTGGATGGGCTCCAGTGCTGGCAGCGTGTGGATGCTCAGGAGCATGTGGGTGAAACTGGGGGGCTGCCATGGGAAAGCCATTTTGGGGTTTTCTAATTCTTTTCTGGATGGAAGAGTGTAGGGAGTGGGATAAAATAAAAAATAAGGGCCTTGTCCTCTGCACCCTCTCCTGCCACCCAGCACCCCAGCTCCTTCCCATGCTGATTGCTGCTCCCAGCATAAAGATGCCAAGAAGGTTCCCAAGAGCCTGTTTCTCCATAGGGAGACGCATGAGGCCCTGCCCAGCTGGTACTACTAGCCAGGCAGTGGCACTGATGGTCCCTTTGGTACCTGTTTCTCCTCAATCACTGTTGTCCAGTTGACCTGGGGCTCAATATGCTGCAGGGGGAAGCTGTAGATCTGGCTGTGTTTCACGCGCAAGTTTGCCACTCGTTCCTTCAGCTGCCGGATGCTGCAGGAAGGGAAAGATGAGGGTGGGATGCAGGATGTGGGTATGGACCGGCATTAGCATTGGGAACTGTAGGTGATCCTCTCCCAGGCCCTCACGGAGGGGGGGGATTGTCCTTAGGGGCCCTCGGAGAGTGCAGTGCTACAGGCAGCTGCATTGTGCAATGGGCTGGGGAGGGAAAGGGCAGAGGTTCCCGTGCAGCCATCCTGTGGTTCCTGTGCAGCCCAGGGCTGCTCAGCACATTCACCCACTCGGGGCAGGCTGGAGCAGGGGACAGCATGGTCTGCCTGCACCATGGGCAGATGCCACCCCTCCACGCTCTGTTTAGAGCTGCCATCAGCAGGCATGCAGCTGTTCTCACTCTACACATGCCCAAGGATGGCTGAGGGTTATGCACCTTCATGTGAACTGGGACATAAAGAAGCCTACGGTGACCTGCCAGCTGCAGGCAGGAGCTGAGCAGAGCCCCTGGAGAAGCATCTTTCCCCCTGCAAGGCTCTGGGGTACTCACTCTTCTGTGATCATGTCACCCTGGGGGTGCTTCATGTGCCGGGCGATGGCTGCGTCCCCATCCAGCACGTAGAGCAGCTTGTCAGACTCAGTGAGCCTCTGCGCGGTCAGGTCCTTGTACTGTGCTACCTGGCATGCCTTGATCTTGTGCAAGTCCTGCCCAGGAGAGAGCAGGAGGCAAGGTCACCAGCAGAAAACAAACCGTATCCAAGAGGCCATCCCACCACACTGCCCCTGGGCACCAAGGATGGGCAGGAGCTTTGCTGTATCCCATTCTCCCAGTGATGTATTCTGCTTTCCCTTCCCTGTGTTAGCCTTGAGGCAGGGCTGTGGCTGGAGGGCTGCATCGCCTTGGGCTGCATTGTACCCTCTCGAAGAGGAGGATGGTTCAAGCCCACTCTCCTCCATCCTAGCTGCCTGCCTGCTGGGATGCACATCCAGGGATGCACATCCCCGCTCTGCCCAGTCCTGGGTAGGGAAGAATTCTGGGGCCCTGGTGCCTGTTACACCCTGCCATGAGCTGAGGGAACCCATGCACCTCTCACCACAGCCTGGAGACCCACCACAGGGCAGGGCAGCCACACGCACGTGTGCTGGAGGAGAGGAGATGGCAGCAAAGCGGGAGGGCTGCAGCAGGAGGGACGGGGCTGCTCGGAGGAGCCCGTGTGCTTACATTCTGCATCCGGGAGTCAGTCTCCACAATGTTTTTCTCCACCTGGTCAGCATTTTTCTGCAGGCGCTCGATGAGCTCAGTCAGCTCCTTGCTGGAGATGCTGGGGACAAAGATGGGGACTCGTCACCCCACAAACACGACCACAGCCCCAGGCTGCTGCCGGGGGCTGCCCTCAGGCTGCTGTGACCCTGGGGGTGGCCAGGAGCCAGTGGAGCCTGCCAGGCCCTGCAGCTGCCTGTGACTCACTGCAGCATTCCCAATGCTTTCCAAAATACTCTGCTCTGCCAGGGGCGGGGTGGTGCGTGGGGACACAGTGCATCCCACACGGGGAAATGGGAGCGATGCCCTAGGCGAGCCTGAGCCTCCCCTCACTTCGGAGCACGGAGGAGAACAGTTTGCAGGGGACAGGGAGAGAGGACCTAGACCCCATGCACACAGTCTGAGGCTGTTGCCCATGCCCAGGACAGTCCCTGCCTTGGAGCCCTTGCTGTGCCCCTCCATGCCATGGGCAGAGCCTCCTTGCTATTCACAACTTATACCAAATAAAGGGATGGGACAGCACATGCTGTATCCATCTTTCCCTGCTTTCTCTCGTGCAAGGCCCCAGATTTTGCCCCCAGGCTGATGCTGGTCCAAGCCTCCCTGTTTACAGGCTCAGCTCAAAATATCCTCAGCCCCACTGCAGAGCCAGAACAATCCGTGACACAGCTCCTGCGTTGCTGGGTTCTTTCAAACATTCCTCCTCAGGCTGTCACTGGCTGCAAGGGGAGGTCGCAATCCCGCTGCAATCCCGCTGCAGCTGCGCAGGCAGGGAGCAGGGCAAGGTCCTCAGCAGTCCCTGCAGTGGGAGGGTTGGTGGTGAGCCTGGGGCTCGTGTCCCAGCTGAGCCGCTTTGCCATGCAGGCTTAAGCCAAGGGCTGGCTCACTGCGATCCCAACCGCTATGGAGTGGAGATAATGAGCCTTAATGGCCGTGTTATGTGGTGCTAGAATTAATCTTTTGATGGCACTTGGAAGTGTTAACAGCTGTTACAGCTGCTGGTAGGGGAGTTGTGTGTCTCCTGGGCAGGCTGGGGGAGAGCAGAGGTGCCTGGTGGAGCACCAGCATCCCAACCCTGCTCATCATGGCACAGAAGGCTCCTGCATGGACATCCTCGTTCAGCAGCTGGGTCAGCCCAGCTCCGAGGGGTCCTGCAGCACGGAGGTCCCTCACAGGGCAGGGGTTGAGCCTTTCCAGGACAGCACCAGCCACGTCCTCCTGTCTTTCCACAGCGTGGCTGGCCAATGCTGAGAGTGGACGTGGCTCATCGACCGAGGCAGTCCTGGTGCTTTGCAGTGGCTTCCTTGGACATGTTCCAGTGCTCAGCTGTAAAAGCAGTACATGGCCTTGTCTATGCTGTGCACCTCAGGGACTGCATGCAGCCTCCAGTGGGGACATCTCACCTTAATGCCTTTCCAGTGCAGGCACTGCGGGGCAAAGCTCGGCCAGCCTGATCTGATCTGGCACTGGTCTGAGCTGCAGGACACACTCCTGCTTGCCATTCGTGCTATCACTTGCAGTGCAGCAGAACAAAACCCCAGCTCTGGGCTTGTTCCTCCCACCCTCAAACCCTGCCCCAGGCTGCAGGAGCCTCGTAGCATCCTACAGCACCACAGAATTTCCACTTTCCCAGGAAGTTTTGGCATGGGAAGGATTTACGCTGATTCTCCTCTTTTTAGAGAAGCTGCATCGTGAGGAGAGTGCTCATCAGGGCTGGTAGTTTGTGTCCATCACTGCTGCTGCTGCTGGCACCTCCTGATGAGCAGAGGGATGCTGCGGTTATGGGCCCCCTTGCATCAGCAGAAATGATCCAAGTTGGTGTTTCCAAGCAGAGGAGCAAACGAAGGGGTGGTTGTGAGTTGTGTGATGGTTGCGGTAATGGCAAGAATGAATCTCATTTTCTGTTCCAGAATCACAGATGGAGGGTGCAGGGGTGGCTGGATCCTGCTGCAATGGTAGAAGCAGCTCCTCAAAATCCCCTTTGGGGTTTCTTCTAATCTGCGTCATCACATGTAAACCAGGGAAGACATCAGATGAAACCAGTGGAGAGAAAGTGGTTTGAAGCCGGGTGACTAAGATGTGCTGCACGTGTTGGTGTGTCTTCAGATGATGGCTGCTCTGAGCTGGCATCTCCTGCATCCTGAGAGAGCTTCCAACTGCTATGGAGCCTTCCTTATGTCACACCAAAAAGTGAAGACCACCTGAGCTTTGAGTATGGGAGAGGCTGATTATCCAGGTGGGAGCTTGGGATGCTTCACTGCGATAGCCAGGAGCTGAACCGGCACTGAGTGGGGCTGGGGGCAGGCTGGCAGGGCTTGCTGGTTCATCAGCATGTTCCCTATCTTGGTCCTGGTGTTTCCTAGCAAGCCCAAGTGAATCTTCAGGGCTTCAGTGGATCTACAGCATGTATGGAAAAACCATCCCCAAAAGCACAGGAATCCAGGCGCTTTTCTAGTTCTGGTTTTGATTGAAGCTTCCCAATTGTATTGAGAAAATAAAACGAAGCCAGGAATCGCTGGGGATCCGTGGCCATGCTGCATTTCAGCCACGGCTTCCTGAGCTGCTGCTGCTGAGCTGGTCTAGCAGAGCTGAGCCTGGAGCCTCTGCCTGGCCTTTGGGCTCACTTTGCATCAGCAAAACTGACCTTGGGAGCCGGGACCCAGGGAGTGCCCTCATCCTCTTACCAGGTACTAGCTTGGCCAGGCCAGTGTGTGATGGGGGTGACGTGGCAGGGCGAGGATGACCCCTTGTGCCCTTCTTTCCCCAGGTCTGAGCCACAAGCTCTAATCGCCCCCATTAACCACCCTGCTGCCGAGCCGGCGCTGCCTGCGCCCTGCCTGTTCCCAAGCTGACGGTGCTGCCCCAGGCCGCCCCTCCCACCTTCCCACCCACCCAGTGCTGGGGAACCCAACGTTGGGGCAGAGCCACCCTCCAGCCCCATCCCAGTGGTTCCCGGGGGGTGAAAGCCCCTTCTCCAGCACTGCAGGGAGCAGGAGCACGCGCTGGGGCTGGGGGAGGAGGAAGGGCAAAGGATGGGGTTTCGCTGTGTCAGAGGATGGTTTGCCTGGTAATCCAGAGACTGCTGCTTCAATGTGCAGCGTCTGAGTGACCAAGGAAGAGAAAAGACAGAGCTTGCTTGGAGCAAGCAAGGACATGCTCGGCTGTAATGTGGGCACGGCTCTGCTGCTCAGCCCCACTCCCCTGACGCACACGAAAGAGCTGCTTGCTCTCTCCACTTCTATGGTTTACACAAGAGGTATACACCAGCTGAGGTTTTGGTACAGGGAAGCCCAATATAAAGCTCCCGTGGGAGCTGGATTTCAAACACCCACTGCAGCAGCAGGGGAGCTGCTCCTCCACACCCTAACCTGCGCTGAACGCGGTGCAGGACCATGAGCAGGGAGCCTATGCGTGCTCTGCTCACCTCACTGCTGCCTGAAACAGAGAAACATTGAGCGTGCGGAAATAAACACAGGAAAAAGAGAGCCAGGAAGGGTAATAATGGAGATCTTATTCTCTTTCATAATGTCTCTCATTTCTTATCACACTTACTATTTCCGTGCCACTTAGCCAAGCAACCTGGACATTACTGATATGAGGACATCAGCCCTATTAATAAACTGCCTGTCCCCTCTACAGTAGGGTCTGTGTTAATGCCCCAGGATGATGAGCATGATCCTTGCATCTGCCTGGATGTCAAGCAGGGTGCCAGAGGGACTGGCTGGGAAAGCTGAAGCCTGGCTGAAATCACCATGCCAGGGGATGGAGGATGTCAACTTCCCTGTGCCCTTCATCTGCTGAGAGGAGGAAGATGCAGGAGAAACACAAGGTGATGGGTGAAGTGGTGAGGAAGCTTTGGTGGGACCAGGAAAGGGGTGTGGGTGGGATTTGCAGGAGATGGCTCATTTGGGAAGCTGCTGGGAAGAGCCGCGGGTGGCTCTGGGCTGTGGAGCGGAGCTGCTGGCAGGGTAAGGCAAAGGGCAGTCAGAGCCTGAAACCAGGCAGGAGGGGACGGCCGGAGCATGGAGCCCAGCGAGGAGGGTGGGATTTGGCTGTGGCCCAGCTGGGAAGAGCAGGAGCAAAGGCGCCCGGGGCACAGCCCTTGTGAGGCGGGGGGGGGAACGCAGAGCTCTTCTGCTAACAGATAAGCTTTTGTTTGAAGGATGAATAAATAATAAAACCGGCCTGGAAAACCTGGCTTTGCCATTGCTGGAGAGCTCCAACCTTTTCTGATGAGGGAGGAAGAACTGATGTCACTTCTGAAAAGCTGCACGGGGCAGAAGGGTTATTTCTCTCCAGCGCTGCCTTGAGCAGCCACAGCATCATCTGTCCCACGATTATTCCCATGAGGACTGGGAGAGTTTCTCCCAGCTGCTGCTCCGTGGCAAATATCGCTTCATCCATGCACCACATCTGACCTCAGGTGATGCGCTGTTTCGGGGGGGGGTTGGGTTTTTTCTTCAGGTTTTGTTTGTGTGTTTGGTTTTTCGGTTGTTTGGGGTTTTTTTAAGAGAGTTTCTTATCAAACACAACAATTATTGTGATATGGAAAGTGCTGCTAAAACCTGGCCTTTTTTCTTTATTCCTGCCTTCCTCCCTCTTCCCATTAGGTTCCACCCTCACTCGTAAGAGCACGTTTTGGAGCAAGCTTCCCCACAGCTGACATCTCTGGGCTCTCCTTGGCTTTGCCCTTCTGGCAGGTGGTGGGAAATGCCTTGGACTGCTGGGTTTCCTCTTCTTTCCCCAAACAAGGAGGCAATTTCACTAACCCCCCCAGTGAGGATATTCAAATAGATACTCCCGGAGTTTTGACAGCTTCAGCTGTCCCTGGGAAGGCTCCTGCTGGGATCTTGTCCTATGGGTCAGATATTTGATGGGAGGGTTAACAGGAGGGGCTCTGTGCTGGATCTACCCCTGCTCTCCTGCTGGGAAACCTCCCCATGCCCAGAGCTTCTCCACAGTGGGAATGCTCAGCCAGGGACAAACGCTGGCTGACGATGGGGTCTGGGCATGGATCCTGGTCCTGCTTCCTGCATCCCACTCCTGGGATGCAGTGACTGCTGCTCTAAATTCCATTTCTATTTAATTTCCATCGATCCAGATTTCATAAAGCCCATACCCATGTGAGCACTGCTGCTGGAGACTGGACTTAAACTGCACAAATCCTTCGGAAGGCCACGGCACAGAACCATCAACACCCTTAAAGCTCACTGAGCCACAGCTCCCACTGCATGATACTCCCTTGTGCAGCTGTGATACTGGAGTGAAACTGCAGCAGAGGACAAGGGCTGGGCTTTGGCTTCAGTAATTCAGGTTTGGGAGAGATTAAAATCTGGCTCAAAACTCTGGAGCAGTGTGCCATCAAGCATCAAGTAAGGGCGTAGCTGGACAGCATGGTTGTTGTGCTTAGTCCAGCTTGTTTAAATTGTATTTATCTTCCCTTGTAGCAATGGTGATTGTAATGTGCATGGAAATTAAAGCAGAAATAGGCCAAGGCGATGATGGTGAGGTTTGCTCTGGCATAAATACAGAGCAGGTCCCCTGACTCACGGGCTGTCTGATTCCTAGTGCTGACTCCAGCCCTACCATACAGCCTTGAGACATGATGCCAGCCCTGCAGGCAGAGCTCCTGCCCCATCTCCTGCCCCCCTCCTCCATGGGCACTGGGTTTCCTGACACTGTTAAGGGTCTCCAGAGCCCTCCGTGGTGGATGTTCCCATCAAGGATGAACGTATTTCCTGGTGGCAAGAGGGTGAGTTCCAAGGCTGTGAGCTCAAGGCTGAGCTGTGTTTTATACCTCCTCTCTCTTAGGCTGGACTGCCTAAGAAAAAGCCAACCTCTTGTTTTCTAAGCATGGCAAAGCTCTTCGTGAAGGTAATGGGGAAGAAGGGTGAGGGTTTCCCCCCATACTACGTCCCTATTCAAAGCTTCTGCCTTTCTGAGGGACACATATATGATCTGCTAACAGCACAGCAGTCACGGCCAGTCCCACAAGAATCTCCAGGATACTACTGGGATGGGGTGAGCAAGAGCATAAAGTAACCAAGTCCCCGAGACAAAAGGAATGTCATCATCGTCATCCACATTCCCCAGACAAAGTAGGGAGATGCCCACACGTCTCTGATGTGCCCAGGGTCAGGTGGAGGTGGCTACTGAGCCTGGAGACCACAGGCCCCAGCCAGAGACTCGGACCCTGGTCCTGCTAAGGAGTGCATCAGAAAACCAAATCCCAGGGAGTGGTTCAGGAGCATCACCTGCACTGGGGATAAAAAACTGCTGGTGCTGTGAGTGGTGCTGGGAGGTGGATGGTTGGGGATGTGGTCCAGGGTGTTCAGCAGAGGGCTTTGCCAGGGTTTTCCTCTGGTGCGTGGACGGTGTGCTCCAAGGCTCAGCTGGTGCTGCTGAGGATGGCCGAGCAATGGCAGGCCACAGGACCGGGCACCAAGTCGTCTTCAAACCCTTGCAGGACTTCATGCTGCTCCTGTTCTTTTCCCACTGTAGCTGTATTAGAGCTGCAAAGCAGTCTGGCTTCCCTCCTTACCAACACCGGCGGGGGGCTGACTGGCTTTGAGCCGCAGAGGTGGTTGCATGGAAGCACACAGGCTTCCAGAGGTTTGGATGGGAGGCTGAATTCAGGGCTGGGGAAGGGTGGCTGGCTGCATCCAGAGGGACAAAGAGTGTTTCCATGAGCAGATTGCAGTGCCTGTCTTGAGCTGCACAGACTTACAGAATCCTGACTCTCCAGAGCTGCTCATTGAGATACCACCAGCACAGGAAGGGCTTGTTCCCAGGCTGGAGGGGCCACCAAGACTCACAGGGGCTCCTCATCCGGCTGAGACCTGCTGTAGGACGGTGCTTCCTGGGCAACCCCTCACTGAATCAGCTGAGCTCGCAGCTCCGGCTCCTCAGGGCTTGCAGGAAACATTCCAGCGCTCCGGCACACTTGCCAAACCGGAGCTTGGTTGTTGCCCTGTCACCACTGCGCTGCCAGGGCTTGTCACCGGCAGCACCTTGCACTGAGCCCCGGTCTGAGGTGCAGCCCCCGCAGCCTCACCGCAGCGCGGGGTGAGCCCGGGCCGTACCCGGTGTCGCAATCTCCATCCCTGTTCCCAGCGGGGTGCTCGGTGGGTTGGTTTTAGGAGTGTTGCTCTGTTTTCCTGGCAGCAAAACCAGGCGGGAGCCCGGCAGCGCCTGGAGCAGGGGCTGGGACAGGAGCTCCTTGCTGCTGCTGCTGCTTCGCAATCCTCCTCCAGCAAGTTGTGTAACCGGTCCAAGCACCGGCTTCCCCATCTTGATGGTGGGGCTGTTTCCACACGGTGGGAGTGTTCCCTGGATTCACAGGTGTTTGTAAACTCCAACACAGGAATTAACAAATTGGGGCTAATGAGCAGAGCCCTCCCCGAGGTGTGTGCGGACAGCCGGGTGCAGAGAGGGAGGGTGGCCCGAGGCCTCAGCCCTGCGCTGCCACCTCAGCCACCACCAGCCAGAACAACGCAGATTTCAGCCTGGCCTGAAGCCTTCAGAGGTGCTTTGGCACCGGCCAGAGCTGCTGGGCTCTCGGGCAGGGTGCACAGGGAAGGACACCTGCCGAAGCCCCATCCATGCTGTGAGCATGGGGCACCCAGTGCTGGCAAGGCTCAGGGTGAAGCAGCAGGGACCCCAGCCCCAGGGTGGGGATCACAGGGTGGGTCTGTCTCCTCCTGCTTACCACATCCTCACATTGCTCAGCATCCTGAGCTGCCAACCCAGGTGTGGTGTTTCTTGTTTTCAAGCCTTCCACTAACACCTCCAAAGACTAGAAATGCAACTGGGTATTTCATAGCATCACAGACAGGTCTGGGTTGGAAGGGACCTTAAAGCTCATCCAGTTCCAATCCCCTGCCATGGGCAGGGACACCTTCCACTAGACCAGGGTGCTCCAAGCCCCTGTGTCCAACCTGGCCTTGAACACTGCCTGGGATGGGGCAGCCACAGCTTCTCTGGGCACCCTGTGCCAGCGCCTCAGCACCCTCACAGGGAAGAGCTTCTGCCTAAGAGCTCATCTCAGCCTCCCCTCTGTCAGGTTAAAGCCATTCCCCCTTGTCCTGTCCCTACAGGCCCTTGTCCAAAGCCCCTCTCCAGGTTTCTTGTAGCCCCTTTAGGCGCTGGGAGCTGCTCTAAGGTCTCCCTAGAGCCTTCTCCAGGCTGAACAGCCCAAGCTCTCCAATTTACACCATCCTTCGACCACGGGAAAACTGGGCCCACCAGGGAGGTGTATGCTGAGCCTCAGAGGGCTCGGGGCCACCCCATCTCCTCCTGCCAGCCCTCCCCAGAGCAGGAGCTGGCAGCGGAGGGTGCCCCAGGCTCTGGGAGCAGCAGCCTGGGCGTCCCTGCTGAGCCAGCCCGGCTGGGGGGAGCTGGAGCCCCAGGGCTGGAGCTGGAGCCCCAGCCCGAGCAGAGGAGCTCAGCGAGTACCGCAGCCTGAGAGCGCACAGCGCGGGCAGCACCCTCCTCCCTCGGGGAACAGCCCTCCAGCGGACCACCGCACGGCACCGCACCCGCGGGCAGCGAGCACGGGGGGGCTCCCCGCACATCACTCCCTTCTGGGTCCTCAAAGGCACCTCAGCCCCTCCGCCAGCTCCCCAGTTTCCTCCCAGAAGGAGATTTCTGGCTGCTCTGCGTCCACCGGCCAAGGCAAGTACCTCTAGAGAGGAGGACGAACAAGCCATGGGCTCGAACGGGCGCCAGCCATCCCGCTCTGCACGCTCCAGAGCCGCTGCAGCTCTTCTGGGGAGCACGGGACACGGTTCTGAACTGACGCAAATATCCACCTCTTTGGAAAAACGTGCCCTGTGCCACCCGCTCGGTGCCGGCAGGGGCTGGGTCTGCCCAGTCTGCTGCCTCCTCCTGTGCAATGCACAATGGGGCAGAGCCTGCTGGGGGGAGAGGGAGGGCGCGATTTTTTAATGTCTTTTCCCTTTTAACAGCGACTTTCCATAGAATGAATCATAATCAAAGAACGGTTTCGGCTGAAGGGACCTTAAAGCTCATCCAGTTCCAGCCCCCTGCCATGGGCAGGGACACCTCCCACCAGACCAGGTTGCTCCAAGCCCCGTCCAACCTGGTCGGCTCAACACGCTGCTCTCTTTTCTACGGCCAGCACAACAGAAGCGCGTCCCCACCCCATCAGACAGGGCTGAGGGGAGGGCGATCGGCACCACTGTTGGTCCTGCCGGAACAAGTGGCTAAGGACAGCCGGGCTTGCCTCCCCTGAGATCCGACCCAGCACACCCCTGGGAAGCGAAGGAACCTGCTCCCCGGAGCTGCCGCTACTGCGAGGCGAGGGCACCGGGGAAAAACCCTCCCTGTGCCCGCTCGCGAGCCGAGAGGCGCGGACCCGGCTCGGGGAGGAGCCGACACTGCGGCGGGTGCCCGGGCTCCGTGAGGGGATGCTGCGGGGTGGGAGCCGCTGCATCGCGGCGCTGCTCGTCCCGGCCCTGGGGGGGCAGCGGTCACTCACCTCTTCTTCTGCACGGAGGGGCTGTATTTGCCTTTGTTGCGTTTCCTGAAGAGCGAGTGCATCGCGTCCCCGGCACGGCGCCCGCCGCGCTCCGCCTGCTCTGCCCCGCCGCCGCCCGCAGCCTCTGCGCCGCCACCGGGACCGGGCGGGCCGCGCCGGGAGGCGGCCACGGGGTGCTCCGCCCCCTGCCCGCAGCGCCTCCCCCGGTGCAGCCCCGCGCTCCTGGACTCGGCCCTGCCCGAGAGGGGCTCCGACAGGACTGGACCCCCGCGACACGTGCAGGGTTAACAGTGGCATCCCCCCGGAGTCAGGGGTGCATATATACACACCGTGTATACATAGTCAGGTGTATATATGTGTGTATATCTATATATACCTATACACTCCCAGCCCCGACGGACAGGGGATAACAGGCTCAGAGCACAGGCATGGAGAGGTTGGATGTTCCCACTACCAGCCTCCCCCGCACGGTTTACTTTGCTCCAGCACCTCCCGGGGGTTTTCTGTCTTTGGGAACAACCACGGCTCCTTCCAGGAGCATCCCCTTCCCTGGAGGCTGCAGCCAGGGCTAGGGGAGGTCCCCTCAAAATGCGGGACCCCTCCTGCCTGGGGGCTCAGTCATACAGGCAGCAAGAAGGCAAAGAGATGCCCCCCCAAGTCCCCCCTCCCCTGGCTTGCTGCAGCCTAAGAGGTTTTTGCCCACACACCCAGAAACACACAGCAGTCAGCAATTAGGACCAGCTCTGGCCTTTTTATCCCGGGATTTTGTGCCCATGTGGGATTAAAGGCCTGATTGTAGCTTCCCCACAAGTCCCAAATCCTCCGCTGATTTTCATTCTGTGGGTAAGGCAGTGCATGCTGTGACCTATTGATCCCGATCCCCTGCGTGTATCAGATTGTTTCTGCCTGAGAGCACAGAGCCCTTCGACCAGGAGGCATTCCTGCATGGATCCAGCTGCGCCTGCCTTGGGTTGCTGGGAGCTGTGGGTCCTGGCAGCGACAGTGAAGGCCGGTGCGTGTCTGTGGGTGAGTTTCCTCTATCCCGGTTCAGTAAGGGTTGCCTTCCCGGCTGCTTTTGGGGGGTGAGAGGTGGCTTCCTTGCAGGGGCTGAGTGCTCTGGCACATAGTGGGGAGGCTCTGTGGTACTGGGGTGGTCTGAGGTGCTCCCTGGCTTTGCCAGCTGCTTCTCAGTGGTGAGCTAGGCATCGGAAGCCAGCTTGCTGTGAGGCTGAAACCCGCAGAGGAGCCTTGGACCCGCTTGGAGCCAGGCTGTGCCTCTACTTTGGCTTTTCATGGCCTCATCCAGCCGAGCACCTTCAGGTCTTCGATGAGCAGAGGCAGATTTAACACACTCACCCCTGACCTGGGGCTGCTGGCCTGGACCCGTACGGGCTGGGGCCGTTTCTGGGCTTCACCAGTTACCAGCCATGATGAATCTGGTTTAACTAGAACTGAGGTTACTGCTTTGTCTTCAGGGTGCCGAGCTTCAATTTTTGCTTCCAAATAGATTCCCTTTGTAAAATAAGAACTCTTCATCCGATCCCTGCGGGACCAGTTAATCCTGGGAGACTGGCACACTCCCTGCCACGGCCACACACCCGTGCCGAGCTCCTGCCCAGGTGGGGCCCAGACCTGGTTTTCCTTATCTTTTGCGGGAGTGAGGATTTTCCCAGTGCTGCAGTGTGCCGGGAGGCTGTGAGCATGGCTGCAGCGGCACCCACATCCCCCATCCATCCTCCCACCCTGGGCAGCATGCACTGGCTCCGATCCCGGAATGAGGCGAGGGTGAAACCCAACCTACCTGCTTTTATTTTACTACATGAAGTTCTGAGCATCTTTATTTACTCAAGAAACACTCTCTGGTTCTCATGTGTTCTGTTCCCCCCAATATCTATTGACAACGCATTCCCAGGTGCTCAGGGGACTGGTTGCTCCTCTGCCACCTTCCCCCCATGCGCTTTATGCATCCCAGAGCCCCCTCATTAAACTCTTTGCAAGGTGAGCTGCGTTTGGGATGAAATGTCTTTGCCCATGGGGAGTGAGGGGGTTTGCATTGCATCTTCTCTTGCACCAGCTCACTCCTAATCTCCCCACATCTCTGGCATAGCTCATTTTTGTGTGTGAATGCCCTTGAGAGCTGCAGAATTGCAGCTGCTGGGTGAAACACGGGGTGGAGAGAAACTCTGCTGTAGTGGAAAACTATGTCTTATGTAAACTGCACAGCCTTTGTGCTGGCTTGGGATCAGAAGTGCCATACAAAGCTGTGTTGCACAGTGTGCTCTGGGGGGGGCCTCAGGCCTGTAGTTTGCGGGTGCTGCTGGCTCATGTCCAAGCTCCGGTGTCTGCCCAAAGCACCGTGTGCCACATGTTGAGCTTTCCCCCCCAAGCTGGGATCTACTGGAGCCTCAGAAGGGGTTTTTTTGCACCATTTATTCAGCAAATGAACCTTTCTGTGGCTTTACTGATGCAGCAGGTCCCCTCTGTGCCCACCCTGCTCCTGCTGCCCCCATGCTGGTTCCTGGACCTGGTGCCGCCGAATCCTCAGAAGCCTCTTGAGAGAAGTAGGGGCATCCTGCCAGCTAGGAGCCCATGCTGCAGAGAGGGCTTTGGCTCCGTAGTGCTCAGGGTATGGGAGCTCATAGGAGGGTGCTGAGCCCCGGGGTGATGCTCTGTGGTGCGCTGGGAAGCCACCTGCAGGGCTGGAGCCCACCCAGCCACACTCCCTGACTCCCTTTCGAGCTCCTAAAGCCCTCATCAAGCTCCTTCCACAGGGGTGAGCCCCTCGACAGGCAGTGATGTGGCAGTATTGACTTAACCTGAGTAAGGAGCTCTCGAGCGGGAGTGGACCATGTTTTTATGCAACCAGATTGCATTTTCCTGGCAAGCCCTTCTCCAGCGTGGATCCCACACCCTGCCAAGTGCACCCTGCTCCACCCTGAACCGGCCCCATCGCCACTGGCCACCCATCTGCTGGGTCCGGCTGACACCTCCACCATGGACTTGGCCATCCCTCTGCATCCCACTGTCCCAAGCCCATCCGGACTTGGGAAGCCATCAGGGCTTGCTGGGCCAAGCCAGCATTGTGGCAGCGGTGTTCCCCTCCCTGCACACCCCGGAAGGCACTGTGTCCCCAGCATGTCCTGCGGTGCTGAGCGGCTTTGGGGATCCGTTGCAGCAGATGAGCCGGTCACAGGGGATACTCAGCCCCAGGGGCTTTTCAGCAGGGTTTCCCAGTGAAGAATTTAAGGATTTAGCTCTGGATGGGGTGGTAGGGTCATTGAGAAGAGTTAGAAATGCCTCCCAGAAGCCAAGACACGTGATGGAACACAACAGTGGGGCCAAAACCTCATTTATTTCTGGGTGGGACTTCATGGCAGCCCTTGGAGGGGCCAACACAAGCCCTTGCTCCTGCAGCCGGGGTTGCCAGTGTCAGGCTGGGAAGGGAGCTCCTGCCTGCAGCCGGTGCAGTGCAGGAAAGCAGGGCACCGAACACCTCTGTGCTGCTGCTGCTTCCTCCTCAGCAGCTCCCACATGCACAGGAATGCAGCCGTGCTCGTTCCTAACTGGTCCTGTGCAGGGCGAAACCTCCCTCAGCTCCGTTTAAGGCTGGGTTTGCTCTGAATGCAGCAGCCGGCCTGGCTGCCCCAGCCCCATCCCGCAGCCTCTGCGAGCCCCCCCCCCCCCCCCCGCCCAGCTTTCAATGGGTCTTCTGGGGTGCTCAAACGATGAAACTTCATCCATCTGTGAGAAATAAACAGAATAAACAAGTGTGTCACTCCCAAGCGGAGCTGAAGGGCAGGAGTGCTCCTGCCCCAGCAAGGAAGTGCCTTTTGCTGCTGCACTTGCTGGTTTGAGCCCAAGTGCCAATAAGGGAGTTAAATATTGAACAAACACTAAGCGAAAGCCAGTGCTAGCAGCCAAGCAAAACAAACGCCGAGTGAGGCCAGCGCTCTGACTCATTTGGCATGAAAACACAGCATGGAATAGATTAAATTTGGCTTTTCCTCATCCTCCTGGTACAGAACAGAGCAGAGGGGCCGTGAGAGAGGCACTGAGCACGTTTACCAGCACTGGGGGCATCAAGGGTTTCAAAGATCGCAACGCGATTTTAAGGTCTGAGGTGGCGGCAGGTCCTTATTCTTCTGTCTCGGGAGATGGATGGGGTGTCCCCAGGGTGGACACGGAGGTTCCCCTCTGCTTCCTGTGTGGCATGGTGAGCCCCATGCAGCCCCTAACCACTGCAGTGGTCCTGATGCCCACAGCAGAGTCACCCACAGATGAGGTCCTGGCCAGGATGTCCCAGGCAAGGTCCACCCTGGCAAAAGCCATTAGGATGGAGAAAAAGGTCAGGGCTCCAAGGCAGGCTTTGGACCATGCTGCAAAAGCTGGGAATTTCTGGGGTATAACATTTGCATCTGTGTAAGTATGCCGATGGAGCGCGCCCAGCAGCTGCCGCCAATGGGTAAGGGAGTTAATGCTCTGCTTCCACAAGCGCGGACAGAAGCACTTGGAGGAAAGGACAAGGCAGAGCCTCGCTCCCAGCACATCTCCATGATCCACCCCACAATCCTGGCTCGAGGGATGCTCTGATCCCCCATGGCTGTGGGCAAGGGGGGGACACATCCACGGGATGTCCCTGTGGGCTCCTGTCCGCTGTGAGGAGGGAGGTGGAAGTGATGCCTCAAGGCACTGTGTGCCTTGGCAGAGCTGGACCACTGGCACCAGGGCAGGACCAGGGTGGCCTCAGTGTCCCCAAGGCCGTTGGGTGCTGTCACCTCCCAGCACCCAGTGCCCAAAGGCACTGACACCACCTTTGACAATCCTGACCAGTGAGACTGGGAGCGGCTGGGCCAGCACCCAGCGGTTTCGGCAAGCCCGGCTGCCCGTCCTCTCCCGACGGCATAGCCTGCCCTGGGGCTCCCACCCGGCACCGCCCGCAAGGGGTTGCGACAGCGCTTGGGAGCGGGGGGCTGTCCCCGCACCAGCATGTGCCCCAATGGGTGCCCCATGGATGGGCTCCCAGCCAGGGATGCGTGTCAGAGGCATGGGGCAGGGTGTAAAGCAGAGCTGCGCCCCTAAAGGTGCGCAGGGATGAAGCCCCGCTGGTGGCGGCTGTGCCGGGCGGAGGGAGGGCTGTGCCTCCTCAGGGGACCTGTCACCGGGCTGGGAGGCGACACAGTCACTCGGAAAGGATGCAGAGCGGGATCGGCCTTAATTCACCCCCTTCACTGGTGCGTGGTGCCTGTGGGCTGTCACCCGGGGCGCGGGCGCATCCTCCCCACACCCCTGTCCTGGGTTTGTCCTGGCCTCCTCCCTCTTCTTCATCAGAGCATGGGCTGGGGCAGCAGCACTGGCCCCAAGGACTGAGGTTCCCTTGTCTCCCATGGGTGCCCTGGCTGGAGATGCCACCGGCCACCACCGAGTCCCCAGAGACCCACCGTGCTCACTGCCTGCAGGACAGCTTGGCTCAGATAGGCAGCAGTGACCAGACAGACAGACTGCCACCATCTGTGGCATTTACCCCTGTTAGTCCCAGGTTACCTGGAGCTGGGGGAAGCACTGAGCACAGGACCTGGGCCCTCGTGGGGCTGATAGCTTTCCTGAGACACGCAGATCCCTGGGACTCACAGACATCCAGGTTCTGGCTGCAGGATGGTGCCTGATGGGGAGAGGGAGACATAAAACACTGCATGTGGCAGGTTGATGCTTGTTTGTGTCCTTTCCATCGCTCTGAATTGGAGACCTGCCTGCCCATGCTGCTGTCTGTCCATCCCACCCACAGCTGGGCACAGGGAAGCAGGATGTGACCTCCCTGCTCCAGGATAAGGTACACAGATGAGCCCCCACCTTCAAACAGTTTCCATCTACTCAGCAGTGCTCACTCCCAGGGCTTTGTGAACAGTCTAAAGGATCATTTGGATGCTGGGGTATGGCCGGACCACCTCAAACAGGGAGTGAGGAAAAACCCGTGTGAGAATTGTGCCCCAAACGATATCAGGAACTGGAAATGCTGAAGCCTGCTGGCAGTGCCCAGGAGGAGTACGATGCTGCAGCCCGGGCTTACTGCGGGTCAGCAACACCTGCAATGGGGTTTAGATAGTTTATGGAGGCAGGTTAACCACCCTGAATGGCTGTATACCCACCGTTAGCCACCACTGAAAGTGCAGGGCGAGGGGGGACCTCGCTGGCAGGGGGGCAAAGGGGTCACCCTGCTAAAATCAACACTTACATTATTGAACCATGCGGCTGCACGCTGGTGATGGGTGCCACGGGCGTCCCTCAGCCCAGGCACTCACTGCGCCGTGTCCCAGGCTGTTGGATCCATGGGCTGGGGTGATCCGCACTGCAGCATTCCCAGGCACCAGCACAGCCACCCCGAGCCTGGCTGGTGCCTCACAACTGAAGACGCTGGCGTTTAGCTGGGGGGAGCCGAGAGAGGGGCGATCACATGCTCGCCCGCCTGGGATTAGATGTAGTCGGCTGCAGCAGGGAGCCGTGCTGGGAGAGGTGCCGGGAGCCTTGCAGGGAGCTGTGCCAGCCACGGGCACCCTGAGCCCATGGCCCTGGGCAGCAGGACCCAGCCACAGCAGCCCTAAAGGCCCAGTGGGGAGGGTGGCCCCAGATGATGTCCTGCCGCCAACCTCCTGGCCATGACCTGGAGCACTTTGATGGGCTTTCTCTCATCTACTGGTAAGCAGGGCAAGATGCGGCTGTGCCGGGAATGGGCATCACCCAGTGTCTTGGACACCAGCTTAGGGAGCGGCATTAAGAAGGATGCGTTCTGTAACCCTGTGGCTTTTTGTGGGGGTTAATTCATTTTGAGAGGGTCTCGTGGGGGTCTTGGAGCACTCACGTCCAAGCTCCGCTGGGAGGGCAGTGCACGGGTGAGGCTGGTTTCAACAGGGAGCGGGGAAGAGGATTCATTTTGCAGGCAGCAGCTGGGGAAGTGCCTAGTCCGGGGTGCTCTAGCTTCCCTTGCAGGACTTTCCCCTCTGACAACACCAGCCTCTCCAAAGGGACTGTGTCCACCCAGTGGCTGGGGATGGATGTGTGTGGAATGGGGACCCCCATGCAGGATGTGGATGCAGGAAAGGCAGAGGGGACGGGAGGTGAAGGTGGGTGCTGGGCAGCTGCAGATGTCTATGTAGGGCAGAGAGAGCCAGCGGGAGTGCAGCTGCACCGGGGACAGGGTTCAGAGCGTGCAGCTTTAGCCGATTAACTGGGGGTCAGTGGGCCGGATCCAGAGCTGGCGGGGGCCCGGCGGACTCTCAGGGCCACCCTGCGGTTTGGCAGAGGCTTTCTCAGGCTGGTTGAGCCTGGGCATCCCCGCTGGGGATCGAGACAGGGGATCCTGCAGCCGCCGCGGACCATGGACGCTGCTGGGGCACAGTCTGCCTCCTGCTGAAGTAGGTCATTGGAGCGTGGGCTCTGGGGGCTGTGGGGTGGCAGCACCCCATGGGGGTGCAGGTGGGCTGGTGAGGGCAGTGCCCCGGGGCGACAGCTATCTTCACCCCAGAGCTTGGTTTGGGGTGCTGCGCCCATGCTTCACTGCTGCTTTTGTGTGCAGAAAGGGCAGAATCTTGCCGGTCAGAAGGAGGTAGTGCAGCGCAGGAGTGACCTTGTGGGGTGAGTTTTGGGGAGCACTGCTGGGCTGGTACCGCTGATGGATGCTGATGTTGTGGGGCTGTGGTGTGTGTATGGGGCAGTCAGAGCTACACAGGATCCTGCCCACATCCACAGGGCTGCTGAGCCCCTCATCCCTGCAAGGCAAAAATGCTCTGACTCCTTTTCCTTCCTTGGCACTCTGCTCATGTGCCAGGGTTTGCAGTCAAAACCTGCCCCAGCTTTGTCCTCTGGATTGCGCTTTGTGTGGACAAAGAGTCCTGGTCAAGGGGTGGCTGACTGTGTGCCCGGGGACTGTTCCTGCGTGTGATGGGTGCCAGATGTCCTGCCAGTGTCTGGCAGCTCCTCTGGAACGCGGTGGAGGGTGGCGAGCAGATGGTGGGGAGATAACACCTCCTGGTGCTCCCGCAGCATGACCCTGCTCTGCCGCTGAGTAAACGATTCATTTTGGAGTTTGAAATAGGACTTTAACAAAACACTGTGGGCTGCTGGTGGGACCTCGCCTGTGCCATCACCAGGGCTTGGGATGGGGTTGCTGTGGCTGGACCAGCGCCTCATCCATCCCGTGGTGCTGGTTTCTCTCGCTGGTGATGCTGGTGTGACCCAACGGGGCTTTGCTTCTCTGGGCGCAGCTGCTGGAGGCTGTTTGTAGGTTTTGCAAAGGTGGCTTTTGTGCAAGAGCTTTGCCAGACCCAAGTGGCAAATAAACCATCCCCAGAGGTGCCCACTGATGCTGGGCAGGTCCTGTGGCTGGACCACACTGTGCGTGCCCCAGGCGGGTAAGAAGCTGGCAGTGGGGCCGCACTGGGCATGGCCAGAGGGCAGGACTCTGCATTGCTATTGCTGCTGTGTTTATGGCTTCTGCAGGGCCTGGGTTTGAGCAGGGGATGTTCCAGCTCAAGGACAGGGCAAAGTTCTTCCCAAGCCTCTGCTGCGCTCCTGGCTCAGTGGCTCATTCTGGAATCTTTCCTCAAAACACACCATTTTTCCATCTTTCTGTACCCAGCTGTTTCCCTCCCTTTTCCTCCCCATTCCCTTTCTTGTGGATTCCCTTGGGTGAGTTTCCTGCCGTTGTTCTCATGTTTTCCCCGGTTAATCTGGTGACCAGAGCAGCAAAGCCGGGTCCACAGCCCCCACCAGCGACTGTCCCCTGTTAATAAGTTTATGACCAGTCCAATCCCACAGCCCAGGGGATTTAGACAGGCAGCGAGGTTTATAATCCCCTTAACCCTTCACAGGAGCTCACACCCAAACCAGGGCCACAGCATGAGCCCCAAGCAGAGCAGCAGATCACCTACCTCAGCGGAGGGTGAGGAGGAGGGAGGAAGGCTTTGCCATGTGTGAGATGTCACCATGCCTTGGTCCCCTGGGATCCCTCCAGAGGAAGGGGATGAAGGAGCACCAAGGTCTGCATGGCCATGGGGAGGAGGAAGGAGGTGCCTGTAGCACCTGCCAGCCCAGCAGCTCTGCTCATGGGGATGAGGTTTCACCATGAGCACTGCCACTGGGAAGAGGCAGGACCCCAGCCTTAGGGGAGTGGTGGACTCCCCAGAATTGGTAAGGTTTATCTGGACAGGGTCATGCTTTGCCTAGGAAGGTTGGGCCTGTTGATCCTTGGGATCCTTTCCAACCTCATGTGCTATGATGCTATGGTGGGTTTTCCCTCTTCTGTTCAGACTTGTCTGTGACCATCCCTGATCATATGAGCTCATCTGAAGCAACTCCACGGGTAACATTAATGACGCTGATGTGGACTGCACCACGGCTGTGGACAGCAGGCAGCTCATTCCCAGCTCCACAGCAGCAGATTGATGTTGTTTGAGTTATTACCAACGCTTTGCAGCTGATCCCGTAAGCAGTACTGTTGCTTTTTCTGTTTTCTAATCAGATGTAAATGCCTCTTCAGCCTACGCTGATTTCAGTTTGTCACGAAACAAATGTTGGACCATTCTTGAGCAAGTACCTGGTGCTGCCCAGGCAGCACTTTCCTCTCACCTCCTGGTGGTGGGATGCAGGCAGAGACCACAACGCAGTGTCCCACCGAGGGCTGCTCCCTCCTGCCTCACAACTTACTGCTGCTTCCTGGAGCCGACACACTCAGACAGACCTCACTGCAGTGCAGGATGTCTTCCCACTTCTAATTCCCACCCACTCAGACCTGCTCAGCCCCTATTCCTCTGCTAAGCCATGAGCAGAGGCTCCCTGCAGGCTCTGGGATGCTGCTGTCAGCACAATGTGCTCATCCCCAGGTCTGTCATCCTTGTGTTGCTGCTTTGCTGAGCTCACGGTCCTGCCTGGAGCCACCAGCAATCTGGAGTGATCTATGATTCTATAAACCACCTGATTCAGTCAAGGGATGCTGGTGGGACCTGGCCAGGCTGGGCATCCACACAGGGAAGAGCCATACTCAGTCTCCGCTTCTCTCCTCATGCTCACCAACGTGCCTGTCCTTGTGGTTGGGTTTTCTCTCTTTCTGTAGCTACTTTTCACTGTAAACCTCACAATTCCCCATCCTGAAGCCAGTACCACTGCAGTGAGTACCTGCCTGTGAGGAGCCAGCCCTGATTTGTGGGGATGATCACTTCTGGTTCCTACAGCTGCAAGTGTGATTCCGTGGCCACTGTTCACCAACTTTGGTGCTCATGCTGGTCTTTCCCAAGAAGCAAGGAAGGAAGTAGACAAGGCAGACCAAGGGAGAAATGTAGAAGAGCCTTTTAACCACAGACAGGCTGAATGCTGCTTTCCCAGAGTTTCCTTTGACCAACATGTAGAGGAGAGGTGGATATAATAGGTTAGATCTTAGGCAGAAGCTCTTCCCTGTGAGGGTGCTGAGGCGCTGGCACAGGGTGCCCAGAGAAGCTGTGGCTGCCCCATCCCTGGCAGTGTTCAAGGCCAGGTTGGACACAGGGGCTTGGAGCAACCTGGTCTAGTGGAAGGTGTCCCTGCCCGTGGCAGGGGGTTGGACCTGGATGAGCTTTAAGGTCCCTTCCAACCCAAACCGTTCTACAATTCATGATTTTATGATAATAACATAGCAGAGATTTGCATCTGCTTGTGATTTCCTGTTCAATAGAAAGGAAAATCTCACCAATTTTGTTGCATCCCTACCTAAACGACTACTTTGTATTTCTGATCCTAATGGTGCTTTCTAAAGCAAGAAGGTGGGAATCTCCTGCCCTGGGTGCTGAAGGGAAGAAAGCCTCAAGGCAGCTGTCCCTCAGCTGGAGGTAGAGGGAGATTTGTCATTGTATGTAGAAGAAAAGCCAAATTTAAAATGCGCTGCCGGAGAAGCAAAAGAGCACATACTTCCCATGGAGTCTGCAGACCTTCACAAAGAGCTTGGAAACTAGCATCATGTAAGTGGAGCTGGTCACTTCAAAGACTGGAAGCCAGAGATGCTGTGTGTCCCTGAGCAAGCAGCCCTGCTCTCTCACAGCACTGTATGAAGGGCCTCTCCAACTGAGGAAGTGGTGGAGTTGTCTTCCTGGCTGTCCCACCAGGAAAGTTGCATCTTCTTTGATACGCTGGAGACATTCCTCTCGTTCTAGTTTCAGGCACTTCTCCGCCAGCTGAAGGAGTTCCACACGCTGTGGCTTGGGCTGCACATGCCTTCCAGATCTCTGCCATCAGACAGTGATGAAGGTTAAGATGCATGAAAATATTTGTTCCTGGGTTTCAGCCTCAATGTTGGGGCTGGAATAATTGAGGAGATTGACGGCTCTATGTCTTTGTTTGTGTGGCCTTCATGCGACCTGCAGAAGACTCTGGCTGAGCAGACAGGCTGCAAGAACCCACAGTTTTAACTGAAGGTGTGTGTCACGAGACAAGCCTTGAGCAATGCCTCCCCATGCAGTTTTGCATTTTCTGCTGATCATCTCTCTGCCCTCATGTTGACCGTTGATGCTCCAAATGACGTTAAACCCATGAGCTCTACATCTTGTGGGCCAGCTGTTCCCAGAGCTCTTTGCTTGTAGTCTCTGTAGGAAGGGTAGGGGGAGACTTGAATGAGGAATTAAAGTAACTGTACTTGGTTATGCTTCTTTCAGGCATTCTCTTCCCCTCTTTTCTCTCTGAACCCCAAATATAGAACTTCCAGCCTAGTTGATTCTAAGACTCAATATTGCCACCATCTTCTCCACCTGCTTGCTCTTGGTGGTGGTCAGTTTTATGGTGTTGGAGACGTCAGGATGCCCTGGAGGAGGCAGTGGGGTGGTATGTAGGGCACGGGCACACTCTGTAATCCACTCCCTTTCTCTGCCTCTCCCCAGTGCTCCCAGTTTCTCTCTCCCCACTTGCCCTTCCTCATCTCTTAGGAAAATGTGGGGTTTATTTTGCTGGTGGCATTTTTTTACCTTATGGTCTTGCTCTGAGACTTACTTTGATTCCCCCAATAGCTTCGCCCGCCCTCGCTTATACATGCTAGTGTCAAATAAAGCTGGAGTTTCTCTCAACCGTTTAGATTAACAATTCTTTCTCAAGGAAAGAAAAAACTTTGTACATAGAATGTTGGGGTTTTTTTTTTCAATGAGTTTAATGAGTTTTCAAACTCATTTTGTAGCAGATGTCTAAGAAGTGAGCATCCAAGTTGAGCATGTGTTTGTGTGCTGTCAAGCCCTGTTGTGGTAGTTTGTACTTCTCATGCTCCTTCCATTCACCCATTTATTTCAAAATGCAAAGTCCTGTCAGTGGTGTCCCCTGGTAAGGAAAGCCTGGGTTTTCCAGCTGGATTTACTCAAAGTTGCTCAGCTAGGTCACAGCTCAGGAAAGAGCCTGACCATACAGTGTATCTATCCCCTTTGCCATGTTGAAGGTTTGCCTTCAACAGGGGTTTTACAGAGCAGGACTGGAACCCTTGGGCAGGTTCTATGTGGCCTGTAAATCCTTCATGAATGTGGAAGTTCTCAGTTTAAAACGCTGAAAACTTCAGAAACTAGTCTGCGGCAGCTTTCTTCTAACAAGACAGATAGATGTGGATCAGCAGGAGCAACATTAACATCTGATGCTTTTGCCAGGGTCAAACTGTGCTTTTGAGTGATAGATCTGAGAGTCTGGAGATAAATCTGGAAGTTGAGTTCTGCTCCTCTGCCCCAATGGCCTCTTTCATTCAACTTTCATTTACTTCAAAGGATAGGACTATCACGGTCTTATAAACTGATCATGACAGGACAAGGGGGAATGGCTGTAACCTGACAGAAGAGAGATTGAGATGAGCTCTTAGGCAGAAGTTCTTCCCTGTGAGGGTGCTGAGGCGCTGGCACAGGGTGCCCAGAGAAGCTGTGGCTGCCCCATCCCTGGCAGTGTTCAAGGCCAGGTTGGATGGGGTTTGGAGCGACCTGGTCTAGTGGCAGATGTCCCTGCCCATGGCAGGGGGTTGGAACTGGATGAGCTTTAAGGTCCCTTCCAACACAAGATATTCTATGATTCTATATGATATGAAAGAGTTAAGGCCAAGAGCTTACTATGACCTTGACTGTCCCCCAGAACTTGTAGGGATGCCAGACCTGTGTCCTCCCACTGCCTGCAGTTGCTGGGAATTTGTTTCCATTTCACACCATGCCCACCAAGACCACAGCCCTGCTGCTGCCAGACCCTGAGGGGGCTTGTTCTAGGTGTATGCCTGCTCACTGGACAACCTTGGATAATCTGGTTTCATCCCTCCGTCCTCACATCCCACAAAACAGGGCTCATGGGCTCATGCTGCTTCTCTTGCTGGGTGACATGCATCAAGACAGGGTGGAAGAGCTGTTTAAATGCAAATCATACTTCTAACCTCCCAACAGGCAGTGGAACAGCTGAACTTGCTTTCTATTAAGAAGGAAATGCTGTGGGCTGGAAAAGAAGCTAAAAGAAAAGAAAAAAAACAACAAAACCACCCTAAACCCATAAATGCTACAGTCTGTTATTACTTCCAAAGCTTTGTGACAGATTTTAAGCCTTCAGGGATGGTGAGCACACATGACCTGCACTGAACACTGCCCTTCATCCCTGGAGGGGCTGTTCCCAAAGATGCACAATAGGATTCATCCAAATAATTATCCTGTTGTCTTAATGATGGGCATGACAGTGCTGCTGGGGGCTGGCAGAGCTCCCACCCCGCTGCTTTGGGAAGGCGCTTGCGATGGGCCGTGTTGGCTTTGGCTTGCGTAAGCTTTAATCTAAAGTTGGAGATGTTTTTAGCTGATCTGTGTTAATGTTGGGTGGAATTAACATGCATACGGGGAGACCACGTGACCCCCTCTGGCCTTCCCCCCCTTCCTGTTTTTTTGTTGTTGGTTTTTGGGGTTTTTTTGTCATCGCTTGAACGGATTCCTGCCAAATCGGAGTGGCTGGCGCCGGGCAGAGCTGGGCTGCTGCTGCCAGCAAGATGCCCGCCGTCTCTGTCCTTTACAAGGGAGTCATCATCATCAGCAGGTAATCTCCCTGCAGCTGGGGCAAGGACTGGAGAGGGGGCACGGTGCAGTGCTGGGGTTGTGGTGGCCACCTCTAGCCAAGGGTCGTCTGCTGTGCCTTCTCCAGGACCAGGCTGCAGTGGCAGAGGACTCTTGCGCGCAGCAGAAAGAGGCAGGGATCTCATCACTAGCTCCTGTTGCTGGGTTTCTTGCGCCTCTAGATTAGCAAAGCTCGCTTCTTCTCTGCTATTCGGGCATTGCACAGGGATAAAAGTTGATCGTATCAAGTAGGCATCTGCTTTACCAAACCCTCCATCCTTATGTCGCGTTTCAGCCCCGTCCGAGCTATTTCTGTGCGTTCATGGTGGAGTTTTCTCAGTGATTTACTCAAAATACTCTGAAAACCCGGGTAAATTGAATCAGTCTGGGCCCAGGGCTGCTCTGGCTTCCTGGGACACCTTCTAGTTCCAAGGCACCAGATGCAGCCAGCTGTTCGTCCAGCCTTTTGAATATGTGAAGCATTGCAAGAATATCAAGGGTGGGCATTTTTAATGATGTGAAAAAGCTTCCAGTCCAAATCTTCGAGGGGTGTTACTGGCTTTGCAGAACAGCTGGATGCTTTGAGACGTAGTTTGGAAAGAGAACTTCTGAGATTTATTCCTCTTCTGCATCTGCCGGACTTAGAGGAGCCTGTTTGTGCCCCACAGCATAGTCCCTCCTTACCTGTGTCCAGGTTTGGGATCCGATATTGATTCAGAAACTCCTTTTCTCTTGCAAATTAAATCCTGGGAAGTGGAGTGGTTTTGGAGTTACTCATCCCTGGTTTCCTGCCTGGCTCTGGGTTTTTCACATCAAGGTCCACTTATACTCATGGGGTGCCCACCATGGGCCACCCAAAGAGAAACGCCGGTGGTCTGGGTTTGGAGTCTGGTGTCACCTTCCAGAGGAATGTTTAGGGGGAGGCTTGGGTGTCTGATGCTTTTCCATCCACTTTGGTGCACAGCGAGAGGCTCCCACCTCAACCTGGCAAGGCAGGGACCTGAAGCAGCTCAGCAGATCTGGCATCCCCGTTTTCCAACCCCCCTGCCAGAAGGATGGAGACTGCCCACAGATCATGCCTCGCCGTCTTCATTATAGGCTGTCTGTATTTGTGAGACTGGTTTATTCCTGGAACATTGGTCTGAGCTCTGATCTCGTTTCCTGAGAGCTGGACAGCTGTTCAGCCCCCTTAATCTGGGGTAATGAATCACAGACAGGTCCATCAGATTTGCTGGGTGGGGAAGATGATGATGTCCAGCCCTGCACATATTCTCTCATTTATCTGTAGAAACTTCAGGGGTGGGTGGGAAAAGGTTGATTTTTGCCAGTGTGGGCTTCATATGCAGCACCGTGGCTCTGAACCTGTGTGTCTACATCGTTCCATGGGCAACGTCTGGGGGGGTGGGAAGGCTGTGCTTGTGCTTGTGTTGGTTGGTCACCTGGGCGTCTGTTTGTTTTGGCCTGTGAAAGAAAGATCCTTCTCTTCTCTCTCCCAGGACCCTCATGGGACCATACGGGATGGACCGAATCGTGCACTGCTTTGATTTCCATGACTGTGCAAACGGGCTGGGTGAGTTCTAGAGAGGCGTCAGGGTGGGCTGGGGCAGCTTGAGCATCCCTCCATCCCCAGCACCTCCCGTGGTGATGTGCCTCCCTGTGTGAAATCTGATCTCTCACAGGAATACTGGTCCTTGTGCCTGCCTCTGCCAAGCATCTGCTCGCACCTTTTGCAGCTGGGAGGTTAAAATAAGGTCAAAATCCTGACTAATTCCCTGCGGATAGTGAGCAGCTGCAGCGCTGAGAGCTGTGCAGGAGCCCAGGGCCAGAGCCCCTCCCCTGAGCAGGATGGGGGGAGGCTTGTCAGAATGCTCTGAATTTATTACATTAAAATTTACAATTAAACTAATAATAAAAGGTAAATACAAAGCCAAGCCCTTCCCAGCTGCCTGCTCCTGCCCTGCTGCAGGCCCTGCTGCAAAGCCACCCTAATGGGTGACGCAGAGCACTGCCGCTCTCCTTGGGCACAGGGCTGTGTGAGCTGGTTTGGGAAAGCTTGGCCCACGGGTTAGGGTATGAGCACTGAACAAGTCAGATGCCCTTCCATGGAGCTCTGAACATCAAAGCATGGGAGAGAAAGGAAAGGAGAAGGTAATATCCGTAAGAATGTGAGAAAGAGTCACAGGTTCATGAAACTCAGCCCAAAAGGAGCCAGCATAACCTCTCATCTGACCTCGGTGGATCCAGCAGCACAAATGCCGCTGCTCTTCCATGGACTTGATAAAAACCTGTGATCCTGCATTAGGATTTGTGGGGGTCCACCTCATAGCCTCTTCCATAAGTTTTAATCGTGAGAGCATGGAAAAGCATGTGCCCTGGAAAGCACTTGTGGGCCTCTTGGTGGGGTCCCTGGGTGACCATTGAGGGCCCCTCCTGGGAAGTCAAACTCACCAAAGAAACAAGTTCAGGTTTCCTGAGACCTGTGATTAATTACAAACTCATTACTGGCTGTTTCCAGCTCCTGGGTAATGGGGATTTCTGCACGGAGCAGATTTGCTGACTCTTCCCCTGTCTTCTGTTTATGAGGTTCGTGGGAGCTCAGCAAAATATCTTTTAATCTCCAGAGGTTGATTTGGTCGAGTTGATGGGGTTTTAGCTTTTGGGTTACATTAGCTTGTTAAAGGAGGAGACCCAGAAGAGCCTGGCTGGGCTGGCACTGACTTCTGGAAGAAGCACACAGATGTTGCAGCCCACTGTGAGCCACTTTGCTGGGTCCAAATACTCTTCCTTTCCCCTAGCCTATGTGTGAGGGTCTTTGCAGGGTCTTGCAGACCCACTACAGGATCTTGTGATGTGCTGCAGGAAGGTATGGTGTAGGAGTTTTCTAATGCCACCATCAGCTTTCTTCATCCTCTCGAAACACCCAAGATAAATGAGTGTCCTCCAGAAATCATCCCTCTCTGCTGAGGACCAGGTGGCGCTTGCAGGAGCCCTATGTCTACCGTAGGTGTAGGTGCTCAGAAAATGGCTTTTTTTGGGGAAAAAAGTACCTCCATGAGTTTATGTTCGGATGTGGGTGTTATTCCAGCAGTCTCTTTAGAACAGCTCAGTGCCAGCTTGGCAGGTCAGCGTTTGGCCCCGGGTCTGTTGCTCTGTGGCTTTAGGTGGCAACCCACATGTGAACCTCAGCAGAAGTTCAAAGGGGTTACCTGGGCAGCTCCTAAAACCTGAACTTTGAATTAAAGAATAACCATCAAAGGGAAGTGCTGATTAAGAAGCATTTCTCAGAAACACTGAGATCCCATTATCTTGACCTTCATCTTCTTAGGACAGGGCAGCGAGTGATTCACCTCCAATCTGTCCCTTCCTCCAGACAGAAAAAGCTGGCCGGGGCAGCAAGATCAACAGGGGGATTAAAGGAAATGTAATTGAACATTGCTGGCTTAGGTCTGTGCCGGCAGTCGGGAGCACGGCACAGCAGTCGGTGGGATCAGGATGCGCCGGAGATGATTACAGTTGGGCCAAACAACTGGCTTAGCCAGGACACCCCTTGACCTGTGGTACAGGGAGCCAGGAGCAGGTGAAATTACAGCCTGAGAAGTTGAGAACTGCGACAATGGCATTAGTGGGAGTGGGATTAGATGCACCGGAGAAGCTTGAGAGTCTTGAAGGAGTTCATAGGATCACTAAGAACACAAAGAAAATGCCATCGGAGGCACTCTAGCCTGTATTCCCACCTGGAGTTTCCCCCTAAGCATTTGTTCTGCAAAACAGAAAATACTGAGGATGTGGGCATCAGCACTAGGACCTTTGCCAGAAAGGAAAGATTAAATAGAGAGATCCAAAATAGGCTAGATTATCTGGCCCTAAGTATGACTTAATAAGCATTATACCAGGACTATGATAATTAAAGAGCTGTTATTTACCTAAACTGCGTCCCAAATAGAAATTTAATTAAAGTATAAAATACTTCAATCAAATACTTTTTATAAAGTTCGTGAAATGCAAAGACTCCCAGGAATTCTGCCACCATAATCTTGGACAGTTCCAGTTTGTTGCAAGCAGTCCAGGGCTCTCCCATGTCTTGATCTGAGCCCTGGCAGGGGTAAGCCCTTCTTTCTCCATCTTTTCCTCCTCTTCCTCCTTCCTGCCAAGGTGAGGATTCCCCAGTGCATTCCTTTGGGGTAGAGCTGCCATCCACAGTGCCTCCATGGCTGGGAGGATGGTGTGGGCAAGGCCTGGCAGCACCCGGATGGTTTTGGTTTGGGTTAAGAGTCAGGGTGTTTTTCCTCCCCCCATCAAAGTTGGAGTGTGTCTGGGAGCAATACTGTGAGTAATCACTGATTTTAATAACAAGATCGGATTTTCTCCTGACATCGTTGGGGATAAAGGAGGATTTGCAGATACTTCAGCTATATTAAGGCATTATTACAATTGATTTGTGGACACAAAAGGGAAATGAGTCATTATTGAGTTGATACCTCAGCAGAGCAGCCTGTCACAAGCAGGTCCCATTGCGCTGCCGGGTGATGCTGCAGCTGCGCCTCTTCTGAGATGCAGATTTTCACATCATTTGTCTAACGTGTTTTACCATTCCTAATTAATTCATGTTTCTGTGTGATGAAAGATGTAGGATGACTTCCTGACCTTGGCTTAAGCTGAACTTCCAGTGTCCTCCCTGTCCAGGAGAACTGACAAGGCTTTGCTTCTGCAGGAACCCCCATGCCAGGGTTTTCCCCAAACCATCCCAAGTGTGAGACTGCTCCCCAGGGTCTCCCTCCCAGCAAAGCCCATTGGCAGCCACCACAGCCTGGTTGGAAGCCGGGGAGGTTTCCAGCTAAGCTTCTTCAGTGATGAGAAGGTTTTACTTTCTCTTACCATCTCTTCCCTGCGTTGGTCCCATTCCTTGGTGAGGCTCGGACCACTTGGAGATACCTCTTTTGGGCAGTATTTCCAATTTTGATGAATTTCTTTTAAAATCATAGAATCATAGATTGGTTTGGGTTGGAAGAATCTTTAAAACTCACCCAGTTCCAACCGCCCGCCATGGGCAGTGATACCTTCCACTAGACCAGGTTGCTCCAAGCCCTGTCCAACCTGGGCTTAAACACTGGCAGGGATGGGGCAGCTGCAGCTTCTTGGGTTCAATCTGTCCCAAACTGCAATGGAGAACAACACTGGTGCCTGTTCCTGAGGAATTCTTCTGTGTGTTCCCAGTGCTGTCAGTAAAATGGCTCCTCACAGGGACTTGGGTATTAATACATGAAGTTAATACACGAAGACTAGGGAACAAACTCCAGCACTCAGACGGCTGGGGTTTTGGTTTTGGGAGAAGTGGTGATTGGTACATACAGGAATGAAATGAAGGATTGTAATGATCTGGTTTTAATCACAGTTTTAATGGAAATGTGACTTGAAAGACAGGATACTTTCCTAGACGTAGCTGAAAACTGTGTGGGTCCTCAGAGCAGGAGAAGGAGAGCTAGGGATGGAGATAGCACCATAGTTCTCAGAAATCCTGATCCAGGGTTCACTCTGATTCCTTCCTGCTTGTTTTGGAAAGGGTCTTGTGTTCTAGGGAAGAAGCTGCGCTCTGCTCCCCTGGAGGATTGTGTTCCTTGCATGGGGTTACTTTGTGCACCTCAGGACCTCACCAAGGCTTGGAGCAGCTCATCACCGCAGGCAGCAGCAGAGGACGAAGCTGCTTGGCGCTGGCAGTGCCTGTCTCTGCGGTGCTGCCTGTCCTCAGCGTGCCCTCCTGCCCAGAGCAGCCAAATGCCTTACCAGCGGCTCACAGGAGAGATTTGTTAATTAAAGCCAGGCTTTTTAATCCTTCTGTCCACGGCCTGGATCTTCGAAGCAGGACTTAATGAGCCCTGGACAAACAAGTCTCTTGGGCCTTTTCCTGCCAGCCAGCTTACGCATGGCAGCAGAGACAGGTCCCATGGCTGGAGAGGTGGCTGCGTGGACCATGAGTCCTTTGCCAAGGTGCTGTGGTGCACCCGAACCACTCTTGGGTTTCAGAGCCAGGATGAAGGTGCATCTTACACCCTGGCTCCTGCCACCGGGCTGCTCCTCCAGGGCCCAGACACTGATAAGAGGTGGCTGCTCCTGATGTTCAGCTCTGCTGCTGATGGCAGCTTCCAAGGCTGTGGTGGAGATGCTGCTGGGCCCTGTCAGGAGGGTGAACTTGCAGTGGGGGTGTTCTCACAGCTGTACTGAAGCTGGGGCGTGTCCAGCCATTGCGCCTCAAAGGAGATCTCCCAGGGAGAACACTCCAGTAACGCTCCTTCCTGAACACACCACAGCAGAATAGGATCCTTTCCCATCAGGGATGAACTCAGAGCTGTTGTAGTGAGTCCAGAGGAGGCCATGGAAATGCTGCGGGGGCTGGAGCAGCTCTGCTCTGGAGCCAGGCTGAGAGAGCTGGGCTGGGGCAGCCTGGGGAAGAGAAGGCTCCTGAAGGGGAGACCTCAGAGCAGCTCCAGTGCCTGAAGGGGCTACAAGAAACCTGGAGAGGGGCTTTGGACAAGGGCCTGTAGGGACAGGACAAGGGGGAATGGCTTTAACCTGACAGAGGGGAGATTGAGATGAGCTCTTAGGCAGAAGTTCTTCCCTGTGAGGGTGCTGAGGCGCTGGCACAGGGTGCCCAGAGAAGCTGTGTCTGCCCCATCCCTGGCAGTGTTCAAGGCCAGGTTGGACACAGGGGCTTGGAGCACCCTGGTCTAGTGGAAGGTGTCCCTGCCTGTGGCAGGGGTTGGAACTGAGTGAGCTTTAGGGTTCCTTCAACCCAAACTATGACTCTGTGGGTTTTGTGTGTGGGAGGGTGGTCGCTCCTTCCCTCCTTACCTACACCTTTCTCAGAAGCTTTGTCTCCACAGCTGTTGCTCCAAGCAGGTGCTATCAGATGCCTTCACCCTCTGTGCTGTGTCAGCAGCTGCATCCTCTTGCTTCTGCTGCTGCTGCTTGCGTAGAGCAGGGGGTACAGGGGGCTTTCCACAAGCGGTTTTTAAAGGGGTGTCAGGCAGTGCTGGGTTGCCTGGGAGCTGGGACAGCATGTGAGATGTCCTGTGGAAACGGCAGTTCTTCTGCCTCCGTGTCATGGCACTTCTTTTCCTCCAGGTATTAAAGTGATCGGTGGCATCAAGGAAGTCACTGGAGACGAATATGGAGTTTATGTCAAGAGGATCCTTCCAGGGGGTGTTGCTTATGCGGACGGTGAGTTAAATCTGGTGCTGAGTCCTGCGAAGTCTGAGAAAAGCCCAAATGCAGTGTATTTATTTTATACATTGTCTTATTAAACATTTCCGGTGCTTCCTCCAGATTTTCTAGCAGTGGAGGCATTTGTTTAGCGTGGCAGTCACTGTAACATCCACCAGCAGCCTTGCCTTGGCTTCTCAGAGTATGCACGATTGCTTCATGTCTTTAAAGCAAGATCCACCTCTGCCACACGTATCTCTGCTTTGCTGCCAATCCCTTCCCACATGCCACTCACTGCTTGTAGCTCCAAAAGGATTTGAGATCCTTCTGCAAATTCAGCTCTGCTCTGGGGCACTGATTCCATTCTGAGTAGCTTCAGATGAGCAGGTATTGGGCTGGGCTCTGCAGAGTTCACCTTTTGTAACGGAAGCCAAAAAGATGTTCTGGTTTGGGTTGGTTTTTTTTTCCCCAAATGTTACAACATCATTTTTCCACCTAATAAAGAACATTAAATGGAGAAGAGGTGGAGATGCCACTCGTGGTTTTCTACCTGGCCTCAAACCGCACGAAGTAAAAGCTTTATTGCGTTTTTTTGGGTACTGACTTTCGTAACTTCCCCCAGCTGAGGAAGTGCTGCAACACCGGCATGAGCTGGTCAGGGAAGGTGCAGAAACCTCATCTCTGGACATCCTGAAAGACAGGTTGGATGAGCATCTCAGGCACAACCTATGCAGATTTCATCCTGTCTCTGGGCAAAGGGAGGAACTGCCCAACCCCTCCCAGTCCCTTCAAGCTGTATTTTCTGCAGTTTCTACCCATTACTTTCTTTTCTAGGGCGCCTGCAGCCAGGAGACCAGATCCTGGAGGTCAATGGAGAGTCCCTAATTGGGGTTACAAGTGAGAGGTACCATATCCGGATGGAAATTGTGCATTCCTGTTGCTTTTGTATAATTCTGGGAAGTGGCTCAGTCTGCAGGTGGAGGACACGAGAACGCTGTTTTGTCTGCACTGATGCAGCCTGTGCTATTCCCAAGGGCCAACTTGGAAATTGTCAGACAAAAAGATTCTACATAAAAATAGATCAGTGAACTCAAGCTGTGCTTGTGAGATATTCTGGCATCCCCCAGAATACAGCTCCTGGCACCCCCACTCCATCTGCTGCAGCTTCCCAGCAAGTCCCACAGCTCCCAGTACAGGAGATTAGTCAGTGCCTAAGCAAGAGCACTGCTCTGGGCAGGGATTCCTTCCGGAGCTGCAATCCAGCCCCTCAGCTCCCTGGCAAGGAAACACCCGATCTAGAGGAGTCCTGTACTTCGGGGGCACCTCTTCCATTAATCATGGCATTAGCCCGCTGGCTGCCTTCCACCCCTGCAGGATGGATGCTTGGGAAGCAGCATGAGGAGCTTCTCCTGCTCTCAAACCCCCAGAGCGGCTGGGTTTGGTGAAGAAGGTCCCTGAGGACATCTCTGCAGTGTGTGTCCCCAGCACACTGCCCTGACTCCGATGGGGACACATGTATTTTGAACCAGAGAGCACCATCCCTGAGATGGAAACTTCCCGAGGAAGAAGGCGTGATGGGAGTTATTTGCCCACCACCATCTGCATCTTCTGAGTCTCCTTTGTTATTGGGAACTCCTCATTTATTGCAGAAGTGGGAAAATCAGGCTACAACTTGGCTTCCCTGTACAAGGCAGGGAACGGGGATGTTCCACAAGCATCCATATGAAAAAGGTCACTTGTTTGGCGGTGGGCTGGTGCCCCGGCCACGGGTCTCTGCCCAGTTTGCCATGAGCTTTGGTAGGCAGCCGGGTGAGTGGTGGAGCACTGCTGCGAGCTGGCATTAACATGTGGCGATCCTTGTCTTGCAGGGCTGTGGACATCCTGAGGACAGCATCGGCCACCAGCCACATGCGCCTTCTTATAGCCCGTGATGATGATGCCAGGTAAGAGGTGTTACCTGCACTGCGACTGGGGATCACTGCACTTGCGGGCACCAGGGCTGGGCTGCCTTTGAGCTAACCAGGCTGAAAGCCCATTGTGAAGACAGAGGTGGCCAAGGGTCTTTGATAACTGCATTGGTGGGATGCACTGGAGCTGTAATGGGGAGGAAGCAAAGCTGGTGGCTCCCAGCTGCAGACTTGGCTCCAGCCCAGACTCTGCCAGGTCTGTTAGGCATCCCAGCATTTAGGAGGTTTCTGCAGGAGGACCAGTGCAGCTCCAGCCTTGGCTGAAGTGGGATATGGGCTCCTTCAGCTCCCTGTGGCCTACCATATCCTGCACAGACCTTTGGATGAGTATGTACAGGGGCAGCAGGATCTTCTCTTTCCTTTTGAGTTAGACACATTGAGTTAAGGTCTTCCTTCCTCAGAGGACTCCTCTTTCTCAGAGAGGACAAGCAGTTTCTCCCTTAAAACTCTCCCCTTCTGCTCCCTGGAAAACCTTACTTTCTCTAGAGAGGCTTGAAGGGTTCGAAAAGAGAAGGAAAAAACTGTTTTGTCTTGGCTGGATTTAAGCTGTGTTGAACAATGAGACAGGGCAGGGTTGTGGAAACCAAAGTATGGGATTAGTGGGGTCTTTGCCTGCATCCCCTGGGAGATCTGGCATGATCTGCTGGGGCATCCTCTCCCTTGCACAGAAGCACATATCTGGACACTGGCATGATCTGCTGGGGCATCCTCTCCCTTGCATAGAAGCACATATCTGGACACTTGAGGTGCACCAGGAACCACCAAAATGAGAGTGGGTCTGGGCAGAGCGGTCATGGGATGCTGGCACTGCGGCTTTGCACCGCATGTAGGTGGCTGGAGATTACAGAGGAGTTTGCTCAATGTTCCCACATACCGTTAGCATCAGAGGTGATAGTTTCATTCCTTATCCATCAGCAGCTGTGGAGCGTTACCTCCTTGGCAGGGCAGTGAGAGCACAGTAATGACAGGGATGAGACTCATTTTGACACAGTAATACACTGGTGGAAGAATTATTTGCTATTAATGACACTATTACCTGCGCTCTTCCAGTGAAAATAGCACCTCAAATGGTTATATTAAGTGCAAGTGGTTCAGCAGCTGCTGAGGAAGTACTGGGTGAAGTGAGCAGGTCACACAGCCAGACTTCTCGGGAGGAAGGATGCACAGGATGCACTGCTGCACCCCTGTGGTCCCTGCACTTGCCTTTGGGGGGAAGCAGCAGTGGGTATAACACACTGTCCCCTCTGCGTGGCTGTTTCCAGGAGTGGTCCCCAGCAGGAGGAATGGGTTGCTGCAGCTAAGCACCTCCCTGCACTCAGCAATGGCGGGACTTGCTTAGGGAAACACTTAATTTCTCAGCAAGAGCCCCCAGAGCAGGTTTTTCTGCCTTCACCCAAGCTTTCAGGTATCTCAATGTGCCTCCTGTATCTTAAATTACAGCAGATATTTCTTAAAGCCCTTGGCTTTGTCAGCAGCTCTAGCTCCTTGCTGCATCTGCTGGCAGTCCCAACTGCCCTGTGAAGAAGCAGCTCCAAAATCCACTGAGGGACACTCAAAGGGCAAGAAAACAATTGATTTGGCCTCCATTTGCTGTTGGTTATCTGTTAAATCTGCAACAGGTTAGCCAGCAGGAGAGTGGGGAATAATCACCTTAGTTAGTTAGTTATTTTGTTTAAAGATTTGCAGGTTTCACTTACATAATCATCTTGCAAACTGTTTAATACACATAGTTCCAGGGTTAAGAGCTGCAGAAATGGGGAAAGGATTTTTCTGCTTTCTACTTTCTTTTCCCCTTAGTTTTGTCTTTATTGACGCCCTACTATCTTTTAAGTCTGCCCTTGAGAGGAGACAGCTCTTTGGGTTGGGACTGTCTTCGCAGGGGCTGTCATCTCTGGAGGTGGTACCCACAGAGATGCTGCACCATGAACCCCCATGAGCGGAGGGCAGCCTTGCACCTTCCCACTGCCCAGCAGTGTGGCTCGTGAGGCCTGAAAGCTGAAGGAAGACGCAGGGAGGAGTGCAACTCAGTGTATTCACAGATACATGCATGCAGGTTGTCTTCATAAACTCAGCACACAAGGCACGCTGTAGGAGGAAACACAATAGCTCTGGGTTTGGAAGACAGTCCAACCCGCATGCCAGTTTTCTCAATGACTCAGCTGAGCAGCATTTTGTTGTGGTTGCCCTTGGGTGAATTTGACTCAGAAACACTATTATTTGTCCCTGGAGTTAATTATAGGCCCAAATTACCTGTGCTTTTAATGGAACTCAGTCCTGGCACGTATAAGATGCATGTTTTCAGCCTGTCGCATCAGCCATGCTGCAGAGAGCGGCTGTAATGCTAGGGCTTAAAGCAGAAAATTCAGATTTTGAGCTGGACACACTGCATTTGGAGAATGGTTGGATGTGATTTTTGTCTGTGCTCATCTTTAGCTAATGAGGATAATTCTATTGCATACACGTAATTATTGTTTATTCATTCTCAGCCTGAAAATTGCAATAGTTCCTTGTTCCGGTGCATTGCACAGATATCATCCCGGTCTTTCAGGTTTATCACTCTGAGAAAGCCACTTTGCAATGCACCTCGTAGTACTTGCATGATAAAATGCTAAATACGTTGCATCTCCACATGACATGCACTATCATTCGGAGGAAACAGGTTGTTGCATTAACAGGGATTGCTCAACAAAGAGGAAGGAAGAGAAAAGCAGTCTGCTTTCCTCCAGTATCCAGGAATCAGCAGAGAGGCTGTTGTTGGAGTTCACAGAATCATAGAATGGTTTGTGTTGGAAGGGACCTGAAAGCTCATCCAGTTCCAACCCCCTGCCATGGGCAGAGACACCTTCCGCTAGACCAGGTTGCTTCAAGGCTCATCCAACTCAATGTGAATGCCAGGTTATCCCATTTTTCCTGTGAGCCCTGCATGTGAGAGTGGCAGCACAGCCCATGGGCTGTTCATCTGGTGCTAAACTGGATAGAAGCTGGGCCAGCTCCAGTGAGCCTGGGGTATACCACAGTCATTGGCTGCTCTCTGGGGAAAGCCATGTATCTTTCTACCCAGAAGCTGGGGCACACCGGTGCGTGTCACTGCCTCCATAGCATAAATGGAAAAGTAAAGCCCAGCAGCAGTGTGATGTGCTGCCCCGTGCAGCCAGGACTTGGGCTCTGTGCCAGAGCTGCCGCTCCAGAGCATCTTCCCAAGTGGACAACGGTGGAAATGCCGCAGCTGCTGTGTAGGAAAGCTTGCTTTTGTGTTGCTTCGGGTTCATGGCTCCCACTGCCCTGCAGGCTTTGGTTTTTTTGAGACAAGCTATTAATTTATCTGGTGTCACAGGCTCCTCTTTCTCCCCCAGCTGTGGTGCAGAGCTGAGGTTTCCACACAGCCTTTGATATAGGATTCACCCTTTTTGCTCCCCAAGAACAAAAGGGCAGGACAAAAAGGTATTATGAGATAAACCAGCAATGTTCTGTAGGAAGATTGATCCCTCATTGCTTAATCTGTAGCAAAGTCGTCCTACAGCTGGTTGCTGCTGGCAAACCCCATTATCCCACTCCATGCCACGGACATGAGCTCTGTCACAGGGATCCTCTAGACCTCAAATGAAAAAGAGCTGGAGAAGCAGTTCTTAAAATGAGCTTTCCACCTAATGCAACCCCATGGTTGGATTTTTCTGAAATAAAGCTGGGCATTTTAGCCCTGCAGGCATCTGACAATTTAGAAAGTTTTATTAAGGGTCAGATTTTAAATATTAAAGACATCTTCTGGGGTTTAAAGGTACAAAGCAAGACCTGTTGGCATTCCTTCAGTGTACTTCATTCAGCAGCAGCATTGGGGCATCATCTGCCTGCTCACAAATTCCTTCAAATACAGCACAAAATTAGTTCTTGGGAGATTGACACCAGAAAGTGTGCTGCTTGCTGCTGGGAGAAGCGTGTACTTCAGGATAGTCATGTGTTTATGTCCCTGCTGGAACTGGGGCTGCCAGTATTGACCAACAAAGAGGAGCTGGGCAGAGGTACATGACGCAGCATTTAGTCACCTCGGCCCTGCAGCGAATGGCTGGGCTGGACCTGGGCTTGACAGCAACCCTGGCTGAGAGCGAGTAGTTCAGGCTCTGAGCAAATAATGATAAATAGTCCTTTGTGGATAGACTTAACTACATGAAATAAACAACAACAAAGAATGCTCAGGTCATACCTGCCCTTGCTTATAACAGAGGTTGACGGTGGATCGGTGATTGGAGCTGCATTGTTTAGTAAGATTTAAAGAGCTGCCTGACTAGTTGCATTTGCATTGACTAAGAGTTTTTCAGCCATTGTTTCAAGTTCATAACCTGTTCTGTGCTCTGATGAATTATTATCTGAGGAAAACTTAACAATAGATGACCACAGAAACATCCAGCCCAGAACAAAAATCTGGCTGCTCGTGGCTTGGTAACTACTGGAAATAATACGTTCGTTTCCAGCGTGTTAGACCTGCCATTGCAATAGGTCAGGGAGGAGCAAGGCCATCCCTGTATGTGTTACCAGTGAAATGGGAGTGCGAATCACCCGCAGGAATACAAAGGCTTTACTGGAAAGTTGGAAACACTCTGCTGAGCTAAGACCTATCCAAGGCTTAGTCCAGGGAATCACAGACCAGCAAACCACTGTCCTGCTGCTATAGGATCTAAGTAAGTAGCATGCCAACTTTCTCAGTGCTTTTACACATACTTCAGTGTCTAATGCCATGAAACTCCCTGTTAAAACAGGTTTGTGGAAGGGGGGGTTTCTGAACAAAGCAGTTGTCAGTCTTTAAGTCCATGGGTTTAGTTGATAAATAGAACAGTGTTGATGCAAAGCACTGGGATTCACCAAGGCATTCCACCGAGTATTGTGTGACACTTGGATTTGAAATTAGCATTAAATGGAATAAATAAGGCATAGATTTGATGGCAATATTAGATAAGGCAGGCACTGGTCTTTGAAGTTTGTTTAATGAGCTGGTCGTTAATGGGAAGATGGAAATTACTGAGAGCACTTCCAGCAGGAACCTAAGGAGCTGATGATTCATTCATCATTTAATATTGTTGACTCTAATCTAGCCAATAATATATAACTTCTGTCCCGGTAAAGTACGCAGATGACACAACGTCTGCTTGTGTGTAACAGCAGTCTCCGCACTGAGGAAACTTTGCTGTGGCTTGCTTGCTACAGATTTATGTCTTGAGTTTGTCTGACTGTCAAGTCTGAGAGCTATTCACTCATAACCAGGTTTTTCCTGTGGCTATAGCATCAAGAAGGCACATTCCCATGGGGATTCCCTCATGCCTTCAAAGCAGACATCTAATGTGGCTACAGAAACAACACTTTCAGGGTCCCTCCCCATTGCTCGGCTGCTTGTGTAATGACACATGTAAGAAATGAGTCATCCTGGAGGCTCTTCTCTCTGCCAAAAGGCTGGATCAGTCAGGTAGTCCTGGGTTATGAAGGGAGAGGACCACACAGCTGCAGAGGGGGAGCATACTCCTGGGAGTGAAGAGCCACCATGGCAGAGATGGGCACAGCAGGCTGATGCTTGAGCATGGCACCCCCTTTCCATGCCTCCTCATCCCAAAGGATGTGAGAGGCTCACAGCAGCTCAAAGGGTTACAGAAATGATGCAGGAGGTGGTAAACATGGTTTATGGGGGTTCTTAATGGGCTTTAAAAACTCAGCATGTTACATTTGACAAAAGATCATGAAGCAGTTCACTGCTGTGCACAGGTAGTTGCAGCTCATCAGGGACTCAGCATGCTTGAGCAGCTATATGGTGGTCAAACTCAACCTGGAAGCAAAGCATTAATGAAGGCACTTGGGCACTGAGCCATCCTTCCAGAGATGGTGTGCATGAGGTTGCTTTGCAGGGACGTAATTCAGGAAGCAGGGGTGGCTTACCTCAAGACAAAGGGATCATGCTAACTGTGGGCTGCCATTCTTCCCTGTTCTTGAATTCCCTGACAAGCCCTTCTGATCTTGATACCTGTACATTTAGCATGTGCCTGCTGGTTCAGCATCTTCAGCCATGAGCTGCTGGGAATAAAAAGAAGTCTGTGCTGCCGCAGCATGCTTTATGCATGCAGGTCTTTGTTAAGGAATTGCACTCCAAGAGTTTAGCCTAAGATGCTCAGGAAGGACATCGCCACGGATGGATTCAGAGTAGTGGGCTGCTTCTATTGCATGTGCTCCAGAAGCCATCTTCCACCTTTGCCACAGCAAGAGCTAGAAGGACCTGCTTTCTGTCTAGGAAAGGAGAATTAAAACCAGAGTAATCTACGCTTAACTTTTTAGGAGTCAGCAACAGGCCAAGCATTTTTTGTTCATGTTTGCATCGTTACAGCTCCTTCTGTCAGTCTGAGATTTGTGTGGTCTGTTACCAAAACTTTGGAGCCTTACACTTGGGGGTGAAACTATTCCAGCTGATTATTGGGAGGCTCCATGTGGTGGGGTGCAGGGCTGGGTGCAAGGCAGGGCTCCTGTGTTCATCAGGCTTCCCTCAGGAAGAACAGACCCCAGCACCATTGCTTGTCCATATGTCCCTTCCCAGCTCCTCTTGCCCAAGTCTTCCCTGAACACTTCTCAGAGCAGGGAAGGAGCACCCCAAATCTCCAGCCCATCGTGGGAACATGCACTGCCATGGGATTGATTATTGACCTCAAGCCTTGCACAACCTCCTGAAACCCTTACACATGAGGAAGCTCTGTCTGCTCCCCACTGCTGGCAGGCACTAGCCCTACAAACATAGTAGTAAGCTGCTGCCATCAGAGGCATCATTGTGGTATAATCAGGTGGGGAATAGTTCTGAGCAGCTGCTGACTATGCCCTGGTTTTGTTTGCAGGAGAGAGTTCTCTGAGCTGCTGGAGAAGTTCGGCTCCCAGAGCAACACGGGCTCAGCACGGAGCTCACCGATCCTGCACGGCGGCAGTGAGTAGCTCAGGATGCCTTTGGGGGAAACCAAAAGCCCCTCTTGCTGCTGACACAGTTCTCCTTTGCCCAGTGTTATTTTGCGGGAACAATGATTGGATTTATGTAGGTGTTTGGGTGGAGGTTTGAGGAAGAGGAGTCCTGCAACTGCTTGCCAGATCCCCACACTCTGCTTAATTGATGTGCTGGGCAGGTTAACCCATCAGCACCCGCCTCTGCAGGTGCAGCTTTCTGCTATGGATTTCAACGCATTTCAGCAATCATTCATTCAATGATTATTATGTTTTCATTTGCAAAAGGGAAACATTCAATGAGATAAACGAGGTCAACCCAAGCAAGATGCCAGGGCACCAAATCACGTGTGCATAGGGAAAGAAGCCATCCCTCTGGCTTAGCATCCTTCCCTATGCAGAGGTACGTAGGGCTGGCTGTGTTCCCTGCACTGATTCTGACTTTGCTGCTCAGGTCGGTACCTGGAAAGTACATCCTCGGGCTCCTCCTCGCGCTCCCAGAGCCCGCTGCTGCTGAGCCCTGCCAATTCCCATGGCCCCTTCATCGGAAACCCGGCGCATCCCCTGAACACACAGTATGTATGGATCACATGGGGCCAGCCCCGCAAACCTGTCCCTTGGTCAGTCATGAAGATCATAGAATCATAAGAATGGATGGGACCTTAAAGCTCATCCAGTTCCAACCCCTGCCACAGGCAGGGACACCTTCCGCTAGAGCAGGTTGCTCCAAGCCCCTGTGTCCAACCTGGCCTTGAACACTGCCAGGGATGGGGCAGACACAGCTTCTCTGGGCACCCTATGCCAGCGCCTCAGCACCCTCACAGGGAAGAACTTCTGCCTAAGAGCTCATCTCAGTCTCCCCTCTGTCAGGTTAAAGCCATTCCCTTGTCCTGTCCCTACAGGCCCTTGTCCAAAGCCCCTCTCCAGGCTTCTTTTAGCCCCTTTAGGCACTGGAGCTGCTCTAAGGTGTCCCCAGAGTTGACACTGTCTTAGAGGTAGATCAAGTAAATAATTCCAGTGCTTGAAGAGCTGCTTTGTCCATCCTTATGCCTCTATACAGCCATATCACCACAATGGTGAGGAGACTACAGCATCTTCCAGAAGTCCTTGTTGCTGGGGCATCTTGACTGCTCCTGGGAAGCCTGGGCCCAAGAGCTGAAAACTTCCCTACTGAGACAGTCAATACACCTGCAACATGATTAACCATGCAACCGCTTCCCTTCCTCTCCTCTGACACCCCGGGGGAAGCTGTAGCTTACAGCCCACTGAGGGGACCCTGCACAGCACCTTTATTGACCATGTCATGAGCAGAGTATTTCTCAGCGCAAAGTTTCCTGTGTTTGAGTGTCTCTGTAAGGCCAGTGGTGACTTCAGAAGGTGTTTCAGGAGATCATTTTCTGTTGCTCTGCTTCCAGCATGTTGGCATCATGCAACAAAAGCACAAGCGCTGCCCTCTTGATGCAAATGCTCCCGACACCCTCTGCTTTGGTGTCAACAGTGGCTGCCTACAGTCACTGCATCCTTTTGTCTGCAAAGCATCTCCTGGAGCATGTGTTTTCATGTGGTCATCTGTCCCTTTCATATTTCGCAGGGTCAGAGGTTGGGACAGTCAGAGCTTGTTTGTCTGTGAGTCTCACTTCCGGGTGCTTGGGGTTGCCCTCTTCAAGAGGGACAGCTCGAAGGCTGTTAACAGTTGTGGAATTGGGACCAGTTGTCCCCAGCATTCGTAGCTTCCCATCTTTTGCCAGCATAAACAACCCAAGCTGCTGGTAAAGAGAATCAGCCCTCACTGCAGAACCAGTAAATCCTCTTGCTAAATACCAGCTTATTAGGGATTTGCAGAGGACAAATATTTGGCACCAGAGGTTTAAGCTGCTTGCGTGAAGTGAGAGACCCTTACACAGGAGAGACCATCTCATCTACATGGCAGCTGGTTTGGACAAATGACACACGCTTGCTCTGCTGTTAACCCACTCCTGGCTGTGATATAGGCTGGAGGACCTGGTGGCCTCCGCGCTCAGCTGCTGTTCTGCTTGTCTCCATGGCACTGCTGGTCCTCCATGGTATTCTCCTGGGAGAAGCAGCAAGAGTAATTTCAAATCCCAGACCACAGACTGCCGCTGAGCCAGGTCAGCCACAGAGATGTCGTTTTGGCCACGGGTCTTTTCATGCATGTGGCTGCCATCCCTTCTACTCACCACAGGTTGTTCCCCGGCTGTGGCCTCTCGTCATGGTGTCATCTGAAGTTCCATCACCCCATGGAGCAACGGGACTTAGACATGACTCAGTCTTGCCCAAGATAGTGTCTGATATTTTGATTTTAAAGAAGGGGTTTAGAGCTAAATTTTGTGGTACTGTTTTCCTAAAATATTTCTTAGAGCAATGTTTTTTCATAAGACTAAGCTGCATGTTGCATGAATACAGTCTCCTTCCCCATCAAAGCCTCTGCCAGGGGCCCACTGCCAGCCTGGGGGTGCTCTGTCACTAGAGTGTCTGACCACTGGGAATGGCATTGCCATGAGCACGGGGCAGTGACACACCGCTGTCACTGGGAGGCATGGGATGCCCATCAGTAGCTATTGTTGTGTCTCAAGCTATCAGATAACACAGAAAGGACCAGAAACTGCAGCCTGTTTGCTGAGCGCCTGCTATGGAAATAAACTGAGAAAGAGGAAAGCCAGCTGCCCCCACCCCATGAGGAGGAAAAGGCTTGCTGGTCCCACCAAATCCTTCCCCAAAACCTCCCTGCTGCAATGCACCCATGCATGTCTGGTCCGTGAAATCTCTGCTCCCACAAACACTCGCTGCAATCCCTAAACCTCCCTCCTGGCAGGGAGCTGCCTACTGTGGCCTGCTCTTGGTGGCTGGTTGGGTCCTGTCTAGCAGGCAGCTCTCAGAGGGTAGGATTCAACATTAAGGCTCCATCTGCAGCACATCTTTGACTGGGCAAGGCATCCACACCACTGCCAACAAAGTCAATCACAGGTGGTGCGTATTTGCTACAAAGATGCTTAGGGGCTCATTTCTTAAGGCACCTTGTGAGATTTTGAGTCCAAACCTCAGGTAAGACATAGCTGTGTATCCTGAGCTTCAATTTAACCTTTGCTAAGGGCTGGGTAATAGCTGGCCAATCTGTAAATTGGCGTCTGGTGATTTAGCTGTATTTGGACAATAACCACGTTGATCCTTTGTGTCCTTTTGCCTATAAAAAACAGACTGCCAAATATATTCCTGTTAAAACTTTAGTTTCTTCTCTCTTTATTTGCTAAATACAAACAAGTATTTCCCAGCATTTGGGATAATGCGAGCCAGTCATCTTCATAAAGCTGCACAATGTCTGCTGAGAAATGGGAGTCCTCACCTCCTCTTTCCATGGTTGGTTGGAAGAAATGATGCAGAGGTAGGAAAAGTTGGGAGAAGCCAGAAGGCTCATGCACAGAAAGAATCTCAGGCAGGTTGTTCAGTGACATTGGAAAATAAACCAGATCACCTGGAATCACCTGCTAACGTCTCTCCCTTACAGCTACTCCACTGAATCAGGAATCCAGAGCATTTCTATAGCAAACTCCTCGGGCTTAGGGCTGACAATCAGTGGTGGATCCAACAGGCCTGACGGCCCCATGATTTATGTTCAAGAGCTTCTGCCAGATGGTGACTGTTACAAGGTAAGGCAGCGTGGAGACCATTGGTGACTGTGCAAACAGGGGCCTCTCCTAGAGGCTGTAGATGCTCTGAAGCAGCTTTTCCAAGAACAGATGAATAATGTGTTGCATGGACTAATGATGATATGTGTTGCAGGAGAAGGCTTTGGGCAGAGACATTCCTTCCCAATCCTGTGACTTTCTCCTCTTTGTTTAGGATGGTCGTCTCCGACCTGGTGACCAACTGATCGCTATCAATAAGGATTCTTTGGTGGGCAGCACATATGAAGAAGCCAGAAAAACAATTGCAAAAGCCAAATTAAGGTGAGCATACTTCCTGTCATCATCATGTAGCTGTTGAGTCTTGGGCAGAAACTCTTCGATTTATACCAATGTTTGGCTTTAAGAAGCATGAGGCTTGGTAGCCTTAATTGATGCTTCAACCTTTCACAAGGGCCGCTAGGGACAGGACAAGGGGGAATGGCTTTAACCTGACAGAGGGGAGATTGAGATGAGCTCTTAGGCAGAAGCTCTTCCCTGTGAGGGTGCTGAGGCGCTGGCACAGGGTGCCCAGAGAAGCTGTGGCTGCCCCATCCCTGGCAGTGTTCAAGGCCAGGTTGGACACAGGGTCTTGGAGCAACCTGGTCTAGTGGAAGGTGTCCCTGCCCATGGCAGGGGGTTGGACCTGGATGAGCTTTAAGGTCCTTTTCAACCCAAACCATTCTGGGATTCCATGGTCCTGATAGGTGGTCATATGAGGAAATCTTGAGTGCACGGATCATCCTGAAGGGTATTCCAGACCTTCCCAATGTTCTCATCCTCATGAATATTCCCCATCACTGCCCAGCAGAGTTCTGCAGCAGAGCTGAAGTTCAAACAAGCAACACACAGAGTGAAGATCCAGCTACACTGGTGCAGGCTATACTCTTGGAGAAAGAACCACAGGCATGGAAGTTCTGCAAACTTGTGCTTTGTATTTTCTTGTTCTTAAAATGTTCTGTACTTGTTGTTTGTTTAAGACATGAGGGAAGCACAGAAGTGGCCTTTATTCCTGGAAGGGGACGGTTACATCCTGGACTGTCAGTTCATAACAACATCCCACTGCCACCTCCAAAGGCTGTGGGAAACGGTCTGAGTTCCTGCAGGCTGAAGGTCCATGTCAGGTCCCCAGAGGTAGGTTGATGCTCATCTTTAAGACTTATCTTACAGACATCAGTCTCTGATCTTTCTTTGATCAGAAAACTCTTCTTCAGGGCCTCCGTGGCAGTCCTTCTGGATGGTGGGAAGTCTGTAATGCTGATGTATGTAGCCCTGGTTTACAGCCAGGTATTTTAAATCTGAAATATTGTTTCTTCTGTCTTGGATTTGAGACATCTGTGGAGGTAATGAGAGGAGTTTCATCTCCAGAGCCTGCGTTCAGACCTGCTTCAGAAGTCTCAGGTTTTAAAAACACAAACCCTTTCTGTGGATATGAACCTGCATCTCATTCCACACCAGTCATAGAGCTGGAAGGGATCTCGGAGTCGGTTTGATCTAGTCTCCTACGCAAAGGCAGGAGCAACTTCCTACCCAAAGGCAGGAAACACTCTTTATTCTCCTCTGATGAGGATGAACCTGCAGCATTCCTAAGCAGCCCAGTTCTGTTCTTCACTAGTCTAATGATAAACCAGGCTAATTCTTCCCATGAAGCCTCGCTCTGTATTTGTGTTTGCAGAGCCAAGTACTGGAGCTGTGTGTGGTGAGACAGGGTTTAACCACACAACCCTCACAATAATTTAGGTCTGTGGCTGGATTCTGTGCATTTGTCACCCCTCTCCTGGACTGGTGCTATTCCAGGTGTCTCTCCTGCCCTCTTTCACATAAACTTCCCTTAGAAAAGGCCATCAGTGTGTTCCCTCCATACAGGCATCATTCATAAACCATCTTTCTTTCCAGACCCTATGGAGGCACAGACTGGCAGGAATGCCATATGCATGCTGCCTTTGGGTGTAACAGGCTGGAGACATGCTCATGAAAGTCAGCCTTAGCCCACATATGCATAGCTGGGTGATGCAGTTAGATCCTTCACTGGCAGAAGGTTGCGCTTGTGTAAAGTCATGCATCCATACGAAATTACACTGCCGGCTGGAATTCAACTGCTCCTTTCCTCCTTTTGCTGCTGAAAGACGGAACTTTTAATGAGGTCTGGGCTTCCACCCTAGGGAAAGTGTGCTCAGGCACCCGTGCTATCTGCCTGTATGTCCTCAGCGCTCATCCTGTACTCCTCTCAGTGTCTAAGACCCCAGCTGTGGAAGCTCTGTCTCAGCAGTGCTCAGCGTACCCTCTGACTATTTTCCCAGCCATGACCTGGCACTCAAGAAAGGCTCTGCACCGGGCTCGGCTTCCTGCCATGCTCACTGTGATAACTCTGTGTTTTGGGGCAAATGATAAACTGGCTGTGGTCAGACTCAGGACCTCACTGGTAGGCTGGATGCAGAGCGTTAGGGAGAACCTCTATGGAAAAACCATACAAGGTTAAATGCACCCTCAGTTCTCTGTCACAGTTCCAGTTTAGCCCATCTGCACAAGAGATGTATGTGAGGCCTTTGCTCTTTATGGGGCAGATGGATTCCTCTCTAACACATATCTATCTTCTGCTTTTTATTTGTCCCAGCAGATTCTGCTTAGCGACTGTTCATGCTGCTTTCTCTTGTTTTTCTAGAACAGACATGAAAATAATCTCCCTATGCCTTCTTTGTCACCAGATATTTGCCCACCAGAGCTTACTGTGTCAGGTAAGAGCCCTGCTAAACTGTTTGCTTTGTGTAGGTGACAAGCACAGCCTCGGTCCCTCAGCTTTGAGGAGGATGGAATTAATTCTGATCAGTGTTTATTCTGCTGCAGTGGAATCTAAAGGGGTGATAAAGCCCCTCAGCTGGCTGGCAGAGAGGGAAGGCAGCAGCTTGGCTTTCTTAACGGGTAGTAATTACGTTAATGTTTGTCCATAGTAGCAAAATTCTTTACTAAGGCCTGAGAGCCTCAGGTATTCGTAGGAAACAACTTCTCCCATTCCCAGCCTGTGGTTCAGTTGCAGCAGTGTCTTTGCTCACGTGCAAAGATCATGTCAGACCTGTATGCAGCAGGTCTCCTTGCAGGCAACATTCCCTTCCGCTGGGAATGGTGGTCCTTTGGGACACAGTTTAAAACTATCAACTAACGAGAGTTGTGCTGTACGCAGCGGCCCTGGGCATTCTGCAGTCTATGATGGCAACAAGAGGGGGTGAACTCAAATCGTCCTGTAGCTTCACAGGTCTCATAGAAAACAGAGGAAACCTCAATAACCGCTGTGGTCCACTGTCAAGGGAGATGACCTCCAGTAAGATACTCCATATTCCTATAATATGAAGGTTACTCCTGCCACAAGGAAAAGATGGGCTTTCCCTAATGAATCCCTAGCAAGTACTACCAGCATTCTCATACTGCAAATTTTCCACCCCTTCCTTCCCCGTGCATTGCCAAGGCACTGGCCCTGCTTGCCAATCCCTGTGCCGTGTTGTAATTCCCATCTGGAAGGCTGAGAGCAAGATTGCAAGGTAAATTGTGTTAAGACTATGCATGGGATTAGTGGGAGAGACAGGGAGCAGACAGTGCTGGCTTGGGTGTGCATCAGTGCCCTGCTCTCAGGGATGCCTGTCTCAACTTGGGCAAGATCAGCAGGCTTCATGCTTCCATGCTGCTCACTGCAAAGACCCTAGGACCGCCCTTGGTCTGTCCTCCCTGTCCCGAGCATCCTGCAGCCTTGATTTCAAGTAGGCTCTTAGGTGGCCATCACTGACAGCCAGAGGTCACAGTGATGGGGAGTAAACCCTGGGTCATGTACAGTATCCAACAAATAGCAATGACCTAATCGCTTCCTGACTTAGCCAGGGGATTTTATTACACACAGGTTTTTCATGTGAGACGCTGAGGAGGCTTTATGTCAGTGTTGTCATCCATGAAACCAGACAACTGGCTTTGAAAGAGCAGCAGCCAGGCTCGAAGCTTGGGCCAGTGACTGCCGCTCTCTCTGTGCCTGATGGCTGCCCTAGATATCTCCATATCCAGAGCTGGCAGGAAAGCCACATGGAACTAATCCTGATTAGCCATGCGTCGAAGGGTAACGGCTCTGCCCTTGAACCTGGAGAGTAAAGTGTTGGTGGCCGCTCTAGCAAGCCCATTTATTACCTCTTGCTGCTTCCCAGCTGCTGGTGTTAGCAGGGCAGATGAATACCCGGATTACGAGGATTACACTTGTGCAGCACCTCCCCTGCCTCTTGCTGCCTTCTCCTTATGCCTGGTCCCTGCCCTGATGGGCAGGAGTTCAGGAGAAGCAGTGTTCATTGGCAATCCAGGGCTTCCCATGATGTTAACCAAATCCCAGGCAGGGGAAAAAGAAATTGCTCCCTCAGCACATCCCGTGCCACTGGCACGAGAAGGAATTTTGTCACCAAGCAGGGCTGACAGCTAGAGTGTGAGCAGGGCAGGTGGGCAGTAGGGCTGCACCTTCCTGGCGTCTGGGAGCTCTGGAGCAGGTAATGCCTTCTGCAGCCCTTTTCCCAGCGAATGTCACGGTTCCTTATAGACAATGGTTAATCATAATGGGAAAGGTGGGGTCCTCCTCAGGAAGGGAGGAGCACAAGTGGCAAGGCATGGCAGCAGGGCTTGTGCTCTGGACCATTCCAGCAGTGAAGGCAGTGCTGGTAATGATGATGTCAGGGCAGGTTTTCACCAGCAAAGCAGGTGCCTTTTCTGCCTCTTTCTCCCTCTGTGTCTGCCTCATAAAGCATGTGGCTCCTTTTACCCAAAACCACTTTCCTGCCCAACTGAGGGTGCAAGGCTTTCTGCAGTCTTGGGGAAGGAAAAAGTCTTGCACCAGTGATTTTCTACCTTGCTTTAAATCTATTGACTCCCTTTTCCATGGATGTTGTGAAAGCCAGGGCTGCATTTTCCAATCTTTTATCTTCCAGTACCTAAAGGGGCTGCAAGAAAGCTGGAGAGGGGCTTTGGACAAGGGTCTGTAGGGACAGGACAAGGGGGAATGGCTTTAACCTGACAGAGGGGAGATTGAGATGAGCTCTTAGGCAGAAGCTCTTCCCTGTGAGGGTGCTGAGGCGCTGGCACAGGGTGCCCAGAGAAGCTGTGGCTGCCCCATCCCTGGCAGTGTTCAAGGCCAGGTTGAACGGGGCTTGGAGCAACCTGGTCTAGTGGAAGGTGTCCCTGCCTGTGGCAGGGGGTTGGAACTGGATGAGCTTTAAGGTCCCTTCCAACACAAACCTGTCTGGGATTCTATGATTTTATACAATATTCCGTTTCATTTCTGTTTAATCAATCAAAGAAGGCAAAACCAGGTAGGTTGTTGGTGGTTGTTTTATCTCTTTTCACAGATCATCGTAACTCCAGACTCCACAAACATTTGTGATTGGACATTTTCAAAGTGCTATTTTTGCACTTGCATGGATGGAATGTCCCATTTCAAACCCTGCAGAAGTCCAGTTTCAGCAAGGGTTTGCCCCAGTATCCAATGTTTTCAACAGTGCCCTAGCTCAGTCTTCCAGGACTGGATTTAGTAAATCCTGGTCTTTGATTTTTTGGCTTTCTGCACACACTTTATATTTCATGCAGCACAGAGTTCTCAGCTGTGCTTTGCAGATACCTCTTTCCTCTACCCAACCACTCCTTCATGAACTATGTATTTGCTTTTTCAGCACCTGCTTCAGCACCTAATCACAAAGGAGGTTCAGGCACCAAAACAAAAGTAGCACTGGATCCTCATATCCGGCTCAAGGATGGGAAACTGGAGCTGGTAAGTGGAATGGGCCTCTCTTCCCAAAGTGAGATCTCCTCTCAACTCTCTCCCAAGGTATGCTATGCAGAAGATAATCTACTGGTGTGATACCTCCTTGCTTCCAGCTGCCAACACAACAAGCTTAACGTGAACGGCCTCTTTGTATTGGTATTGTGTGAAAGAACTGACCGAGACCTTTCAGCTTTGATTCTTGGACCAATGTCACACTCGGGCATGTGACGACCAGGCCAGGGGGTCACTGCCTTGCTTATTTTTTTGAGAGATTACAAAAGGCAAACCTGAATGGCTGTGGCTGAAGAGCCCCAGCCCGCCTGTTTGCACCGAGTAAAGCTATAGCACTTGATCAGTGCTCGCACCTACACGCACAAACTACCCACCAAACTGCCTGCTCCAGCCTAATTCCCATTCATCTCTCCGAGATACCAACCGGGCTGTGTTGGGAACAGCAATAGTGATGTGGGGTGCAGAGCCACTGTCCAGCCTCTGAAGGTAAAAATGGAGGAGTGGGTGTATTAAAGCATCCCAGCTGTGTCTGAAGGGGACTTTAAGCACACTTTGTTTCCTCTTGGCGATTTCCAAAAATTCCAGGGAGCTCCGGAAGTCTCCTCCGGGCAGTTGCACCTCCCTTAGATGTAATGCATTTTACCCAGGGCCATAGGTGTAGGCAGCTTCCCTCCAAGCTTGCTGCTCTTGCTGCTGAGATGACCTCGGCAGCCCAGTGTGGGTAAGGGAAGGCTGAAATACGAGATATCTCACCGAGGATCCAACCAGAACCACTGCTCCTTTCATCATTGTATAGAAAATCCATTCCATGGGCACCATCAGAGCGCAGGGAGTGGAGCTGCCCATTGCTCACCGAGACTCCAGTGAAGGGCAGAGTATCCCTGGGGATGATCCATGCCCCCACTCTGGTCTTGGGGTGCATTTTTCTCCCTCCGGCTACTGCTGGAATTTGAAGGGCCCTTGCGCAGGGCCCGGTGCCTGCGGGGAGGAACCGATGCCACGAGCATCTGCTGCCACCCGACGGCAGGCGGAGCGCTCGCCTTTCCGCTGCTTTCGGGAGGGCAGCTCACAGCCGGGAGCTTCTCTTCTAAACCCGCATTAATTCCCTCAAAGCGGAATTTAGGACGGCGTTTTCGCAGCGACCTCTGCTCGTCACGGGTATAAACGCAGCTCCTCTCTGGTGGGAGGAGCGGGGACTCTCGGCTTCCCCTTTTAAAAGCCAGTGTTATGAGTGGGCAGTGTTACGAGGGCTCAAGACACGCACAGCGAAGAACCGGCACAACCTGAGATGGCTTTGGGGTGGCCCAAGCCAGGTGTCAACATCAGCACCCCAAATCCCGGCAGCCTGCAGCACCACCTCGCACTGGGGTGGTAGGCAGGGGGGCAGGAGGTGGCGCTCCAATGGGCAGCACATGAACAGGGACAAATCCCATGGGCTTGCTGGTGACAGGAACACACACAAGGATTCACCTCCAGCCCCTTCCCATGGGACCATGATGGGCCATATGTGTGCAGGAACTGCATGTGCAGCCTGGGACAGGCAAGCGTTTAACTCTGGCTCTTTCCCAGAGTCTGCTGAGCTTGACTTTGTCTTTTTAAAGCTTTTACTTGCTGCTGCCAGCAAAGTGGGGTTTGCACAGGTTTATCTGCTTCTGTGTGTTGCCCTGGGGTTGTACAGATAATATCAGTAAAAGACAGAGCATCAGGCATAATGAGAGAGCAAAGGATGCAGTGGAGAAGCAAAGTGTTTGAATGTCTCCCGTTGCCACGGGAAATACTCTGTGAATATCTTTTCTATTCTCTGTCCCAAACACAGTTCCTGGGCAGTAAGAGAAAGAGCAGAGGCTGAGCTCTTGGCAGCTGAGCCTTGTTACAGCTCTACCAGCTTTTGATAAAGCTCCTGACAGTCTGTTATAGCTGCAAATTTGATTGCAGCCTGTATAAAATGTTCTTGGAGGGATGTGAATGTATGCCTGTCTTTCAGGAACAGACATTTCTGTACACGTGTAGGAAGAGAGATGCTGGAAATCTAGCCCAAGCTTATCCTTTGGGAGATGCTGCCTGGAGAGCCACTTCCAGCAGAAACCCAGAACCAAGCGTGTTCCCAGCACTTCCTTCAAAGAGTTGCTTTTCCAGTACTTTTCTTTTTAAAGGCTCCTTGTTTCTGCTCAAGGTGCTGCAGTATCTTGGTCTGGATGTGACCGAGGAGAAGAAGAGGCAGTTACGTCAAAGCTTGACCACAGACTCGCAGGGGACAGTGGCCTATGGAGGTGAGCAAACAGCTGTATGTGTGATGGGCTTTTCATTTTTGTATAGCTTTTCTGGCTGCTAGGACAGGACAGAAGTATCTGCTGAAGGGCGGCAGGTACGAGCCCTGCCTGTGTATTGATGTAGCCTCAAAACAGCTAAGAAAAGTCACTAATACAAAAGAAAGCATTTGGCAGAAGCATATGTAAAATCAGAATGAAAGAAAGCTGGGGTGAGAGCTCACTTTCCCTTAAATCCCAGCTTTCCTGGTGAGAGCTGGCCAGAGGACATGCAGAAGATGAAAGCCTGCTCTGGTTTCTGTGACTTGTTGGAGCTGATCGGGCCCACAGGGTCTGCTCCCTAGAAGTTTTTCCACAAAACGTTGAAGCCATCAGCATTGTCCCCACCAGGCAGAGCATCTTGGCTGGAGGTTGTGCTGAGTGAGCCATGGCACCTGGAATCACGCACCTCTCCAAAGAGCTAAGGGCTTTGTAGTTGATGGCAATAGAAATAAGGACGATCAGGGGTGTTCGGCAAATGCGCTGGCAGTAAAGATGCTGCTCATGCGGAAAGGCTCCAGCCCCTGGGGCAGCCCAAGGGGTGAGGACTGGAGGGGCTGGGACCAGGTCCACCATGCAGCCCCTTATACCTCCCTCCCTGTCAGGAAGCAAAATTAACCTGGATTTTCAGACTTGACAATGTGACACCTTCTCTAAGTGCTGAAGACACTGAGTTGGGGTTTTTTGTTTGTTTAAATAAGCAGCATGAGAAATGCCAGCAGGCAGGAGGGTGCCTTTTGTCTGACAAATGTGGTTTGGGCTTAAAATCTTAGAACCCCGAGGACCACAATGTGAAAATTCTGCTGTGAAAATATCTGGAGTTTGGGGGCTTTAAAAGATTAAGTCTTTTTCAATTGGGTAAGAAACAAGAGTCTGGTAAAGAATGTCAACAACTTAAGCTTGATGGGATGGCCCAAGAACCCACAAGTGTTAGAGAAGACTTTGGCAGTCAGTGGATATCCCCACAATCGGTGGCATTTTCTCCTACCATACTTATAGCACTTTTCTTTTTTAGCCTGGTAAAAAATGGTTCTTTCTCGCAGATCTTCTCCAAGCACTCAGAGATCTGATGCAGGAGGAGCTGGACGTGGCTGGTCTGGATTCCAACTCCATGCTCTTCACGCAGCATGAAGTGGCCAGTTTGCTGGATACGTCAGCTTTTCATGCTCCGGTCAGTCCAGTGCTCTTCTACATTGAATCTGTGAATCTTCCCTGTGAATTCCATGAAATTCTGAGATGGGAAAAGCTAAATTATGATTTTCTCATAGATGTAGATCTATAAAGAGAAAGTAGAAGGGTGCATTAATCCTTTTGATTATAAGAGAAGCTATAGAAGACCTCAAACTTCTCATTTTTAATAAGGAAATGATGACGTCTTTGGGATGACATGAAGGAAGCAGCCTGGCAGAGATGCAGAAGGAAAATTAGCTATACTCAGTCCATTCCAGCTAATTTCACCTGGGTCACAAAATGAAAGCTCACTGTAGCACAGCTATTCCAGCTGTGCCAGGGATCAGAGAGTGAAATCCCGGGGGGTGAAAAAAATCCCACACAGTTGAATTCTTTAATGTGCCTTTTGATCTGTTGCATAAAACTGCTGACTCCTTTTCAAAGTGATTCTGATTCATCCTTATTCTGGGTAAGGAAAGCAATATGCCTGCCATAAAGCCCCATGCCTTTGGTAAAGCATAAGCAGCATGTAATGTCTGTTCCTCTGCCTTGTAGACCTTTGACTCTCTCAGCTGTAATGGCAATGAGGAGCTGGAGCAGCTGCAGCTGGAAATGATGGATCTGCGGCAAGAAGTCCGAAGGCTAAAGGTGGGGCCTCTCCTCTCAGCAGATTTCTTGGCTGTTGCCTTCTGCTGTAGCTCGCTGTAGTTTATGTGAGGCTAATGGTGTAGCTTGACCCTCTTCAGAAGTCATCAGCTCACATTCTGTGCATTCCTCATTACAAAGGAGACTCACCCTCAGCTCTCCTTAACTGCCTCTTTCTCGCTCTCAACCTCAAATGAAAACTGATTTGTTCCTGTCACTTGGAACAAAACTGATTTGCACTGAAAGTATGCAGTCACTTTTTTTTAGCATTGAGTAAATGTGTTTAAAACTACACAAAGATCTCACAAATAGCTCAAGTCCTTGAGTAACAGAAGCACGTCCTCTAATCCTGACCCAGCTGCAGGTCCCTGGCATGGACGTTAAGCGCCATGGCTGTGTCCAGGTGGATCTCTGCAGGCATGTCACAGCCCAAAAAGCACTGCGTTGAGGAGAGTGCACATGACTGCTTCTGTAAAATATTAGTATAGGGGCTACAAGACCAGGGCATCTTTTGGGAAAGTCCTATTGCTTGTTGCTTCTAATGCAGTGAAAATATTTTCTGTAGTCTCTCCTGAAAGAGATGGAGAACAGCAAGAAGCTGATGGAAGATGAGCTTCAGAGGCTGAACCAGGTTAGCGAAGAGGTTGATGGGGGCCTTAGGGTGGTTTTGGTGGTTGGCAGCATGTGGTGCATTCACAATGACTTCTCACTGCTTCCAGAAAGCACTGGGGTTCCTCTCTGAGAACCGGACGCTGCACAGCAAGCTGCAGATGGCAGAGGTCGTGCAGAGACAGGCTCACAGTGCAGAGCAGGACTATGAGGAAGTGATCCACTTGCTGGAAGCTGAAATTGCAGAACTGAAGATGCAGTTGGCAGGGAAGAAAGCAAAACACGTCTCTGAAATAGAGGTAATGCAACCCCTCAGCCTGGGAAAAACCCCACAACCCTCCTGGATCCTTCTTGCATAGGTTCTCCTCCTATTTATAAAGGAGAAAAGGAACATAGCACATACATAATTTGTTGCGTATGACCACAAGGCCAACATGGTCTCTAGCTCTGTGTTACAATCTGTATCATTTCCACTGTCCGTTCCAAAAGAATAGTGCTTTTCTGTTTGTAACAAATGACATAAATCGGTGTTTCCAAAAGCCAAGGCTGAAGTGTCATCACCACCTTTCTCTTCTCCCTCCTGGTCACAGGAGGACATCCTGGAGCTGAAAAGACAATTGTCCCTGGCTGATGGCCAGTTACGAAAATCAGAAGTCTCACGGAAGCGCCTGGAGATCTGCAATAGGAAACTGCTCCTGTTTGTGCAGGTGAAGCACTGAACCGGTGCTGGTGGCATCACTGTGGCCTCTTACCTTAAGGGTGGTTTTGCAAGTCCAAATAGCTTCCTTCTCCATAAGCAAAAGAGAGTCATTTATTTTGTCTATCTCATCCTAAAAAGGCACTGTCTGTTGGTTAGGAGAATTTAGGAAATTAACTCGTATATTTTCATGTACCCAAGAGCTATGTACACACCATGGTGCAGGTTTTGCCTGGTGGCTCTGCTATCCCCAGCTCACCCCATCCCACCATGATGCTCCAGCTGAGGCTGTTGAAATCATGTCCTTTAACCTTCTCTTTGTATAACTGATGGTTGCTTCTCTACACAACAAATGTGAACTTGCAAAGTGGGTTTGTTCTTCCAGCGCTTCTTTCCCTCCAGATTTCCTACAAAATCTCACACGTAATTGCTTTAGTCTTCTAATCGACTCTTCTTCCACTTCACTACCTGTATTGGGAATACAAGCTTGTGTAATTAGTAAGCTGGCCAGCATGGGAAGCACTAGTATTCAGTATATTTGCTACAGCTACTAGTAGGCTATCCCAAGAACTTTTGAAATCAATAGGAAACAGTGGAGCAAAAGGAAGTGTAGATGCCATGTCCTGTGCTTCAGAGAAGGAAGAATTAAGATGCCTCTAGACTGCAGCACTATGTGCTGGTGCCCATGTGGGTTGGGGCTGGACTTTGGAAATGGATTTGACTTGGCCCCAGGGTCAAGCATCAACCACTGGAGCAAGATGTCTTCCTTTTCTATACATCCCTCAGCAGTGTTTTAGAGCTCACCAAGCGTGCATGGTAATGACAGCTCACACGTGCAGGTACAGTCCAGAACCCAGGGATTGCTGCTAATGATGCTGAAGGCTCACTGAAACACAGCCTGCAAAATTGTTCTTTGGAAGAGTATTTTTATATTGCATTTCATATATTTCAGTGTTGGAATTAAAATACGTAATTCAGATGTCTGTATATTTGCATAGGCTGTGAATGCTGCTTGAGTTGCAAAAGGCCTTGAGATATTCGCTTCAAGGGCAATGAATAAGCAGAAGCTGATTACTTTCATATTAAATCTGATCACCAGGAAAAGCCCATGGGGTTTGTTCTCAAGAATTATTCATTCCTACAAGTTTGAAACCCTTTTTTCTCTTTCTTTTTTTCTGTTGCATGGCAGAACGTTCACAAGGTCCTGAGCGCAGCCCGTCATTTACCAGACAAGAAAAGGTAGGAGATGGCTTCTGGGAATCATGAACAGCAAAGTGAAATGTCCTTTTCTGACCTTTCTCAGGGGAAGGTGATTCACACGTAACCTACCCAGAGTTTCTAAACATACCGTCACTTTGGAAGTGAAACCCTGGCAGAAAGATGATCTGGAGGCTGCTGCTGGATTGGCACTTGGTGGGGGCTGGCCTCTCTTCAGGCTTTTTTGGGGAGTGAATAGATGAAACACTCCTCTGGTTAACTTGTCCTTGTCAGCAGAGGCCCTAAGCAGGTTCCCTTAAAAAAGCTGAATTTTAACCCATCTGTTTTTCCTAATATAAGCCAGGTTTTGGCTTCAGGACTGTGTTATATTTATTGGCAGTTACAGTAACTGACAGAATGCAGACAAACGGCCAGCATGACTCTCAACTGCAGGCATGGTTGCAGAAAAGAAGTTCAGATAGGTACAACCCGAACCTATCTCCTATCACTTGGAACAAAATGCATTACAACTCTTGGGTGTGTTGTTATCTGGGTAAACCATTGGAAGGTCACTGCCCATGGATAATGACCCGAGCCTTTAAAAAAAAAAGTCAGTTTGAAGACTGATGGGAAACCATTTTTAAGTTTCCAAGATGGTTACTTCTAATACAGCAAAGGAAAAATGGTTTTGAGACACTCTAAAAAATACTTTGATACCCATCTGTACCACAATGATGTTCAGATGTAAGTATGTAAAAAAGAGAGTCTCCTGTGCTATTGAGTGATCAAGGTGCAACCTCCCCTGAATACATCGAGTTTACATAAAATATCCTTCATGGGAGGCTGGCCAGGATGTTCAATGACCAATCTATGATAGATGTATTGATGGCACTTTCCGTATTTATAAGAATCAACAGTGAAACAGAAGAGGATAAAACAGACGCAGTCTCAGATACATCTCTTCCATCTTCAGATCTTGTTGACCTTTTGCTATCAGAAGCTAAAGAACTGCTAGCACCAATCCTCTCCAGCAAGGACGGTAAGCACTGAATTAACTGGAAAAACCTGAATCCAAACAAGTCTCCAGGATATTTCTTTGGGTTATTTACAGTTTCCACCACTTTCTATATCCACATTTTTTTGCCATACCACTTAAGCCTCCTATACATGTACCAGATGCTCCCCTCCTGAGATATAATTGCCCTCCCTGTACCGATGTGACTCATCTTTAAACCCAAAATACAGACTCACAGCCTAAGGAGACAAAGGGTGTGATCCGTGTCCAGGGCCAGAGGAAAGGCATTTATCCAGGGGAAAAACTGAACAGGCAGGAGGATGGTTTCACTGAACAACAGAAATGCTGTTTGAAAGGAACTGCTGGAGATCAGAAGTCAAATCTTCTGCTCCATGTAGGACCATCACACTAGATCAGGTCTGTGGCAGGTTTATCTAGCTGTGATTTCAGCTCTGGTGCTGGAGATCCACAGTCATTCTGGATAATGCATTCCCCACTCTGCATTTTGGTCTTGTGAAGATTTTCCCAGCATCTATTCTGAAGTCCCCTGGGTGCAGTAAGTGGCCATTGCCCCAGTTATATTGTCTCCCACTACCAAGGAGAGCTTGGCTCCCACATCCTTATAACTGCCCTTGGGTAGGAGTGAGATTGTCTCTCAGCCTCCTCTTTGCCAGGCTAAACAAGCCCAGCCCTCAGCCCCCGCCAGCCTCTCCTTGCACATTATGAGCCCTGGGGCCCCCTTTTCTGGACCACATCCAGTTTCTCAAGAGCTTTGTACAAGGGATCCAAAACCTCTGTTACACCATCCAGGTATGACTACAGCAATGCTGAGCAGATGAGAACAGTAATCTCCCTGCTTCTTTGGTGTAGTCAGCCTTGATTCCCCTCCTTTTATATGTCTGTGAATGGGAGAAAGTCAGAGAAGAGGCATCTAGCTCCAAGGGAGCCAGAATTAACTTTCCCAGGCCGGGTCTCTGAGCTCAGTCCATGAGCTATAAAGATTTTTTGGCAGCAGTTATTTGACCCCGCTTGCCTCCTTCCATGCAAAACAAGAGTTTCTGTTCTCTTCCATGTCATGACCAGGTGAGCACGCAACCCCAAACAGGTGCCCAGTCTTTACTCTTTGATGCTATTCACCAACTGAACATGGCCATGGGCCAGCGTTGTCTTTGTTTCAAGGCAAAAACAAAAGGAAAAAAATTGTAGGCTTTAAGAACCACCTCTGATAAATGAGTGTGTCAGCATTTTCTGAGTTCCTGCATCATTTAAATGTGCATTATCATCATGCAGCAGTCCTGCTTGCATTGGGCATGTTTTCTAACCCTACACTTACACTTGGCTGTGTGCTTCCATCTGCAGCTTCGCCATGTGACAGGGACCAGTGCCTGCCTGCTGAAGGAATCCCAAATTACAAGGAGTAGGTGTCTGTAATACACATACTAAAAATTCCTGTTTGTTTGGTCGGGCTATTTTAATCAACTTTTTTGCTTGACAACTTTTAAGAAGATAACCAGGTAGAGGCCTCCAGATGGCTATGTCACAGAAATACATCCCTTCTTAGACAGTGAGAGACCTCCGGCCCTGCACAGTAAAGTACAGTGTGAATTCCTGGATCACTTTTGTTTTCTAAACTGTTCTTTTTCCTTCAGGCCAGATTGGAATTTAGAGGCCTATGGCTTGTCTAGTTGGCATTTTTATAGACCACTGTGTGCTCTGAGTAAGGGAAAAAGCATCACTCAATGTGTTAATCTTTTATATTGGGGCATCAGGATGCTGAGAAGTCCCAGTCAAGGACAGCAGGGCAACATGGCTTTGTTTAGACCTTCAGTGTCTTAAGAATTTCCCTAAAACCTCTTAAATGGCTTATATTTAACAAACGCGTGTCCTAAAGAATCTGTTGAAAAGGCATTTTGAGACCTAAATGTCTACATCCACTGCCCTAGCTGATCGCCTTAACTCAACCTGAACATCTGCCAACACAGCTTTTAGTTAGGCACAGTAGACATTTGCAAACCATGGTTATGAAAAGCGTCTTCAGACAAACAGATGTCCAGTACAATCCAATTAGCCATGCAAGACCCATGGATGACTCCTCTTTCCTAAATAACCAGTGTTGTCTTCGTGTTATCTTCTGTGTCCTTCTCCCCAAACTATGTAAGACATTTCATTCCTCATTTACAGCCACCTTCATCAGAAGACCACGTGGCCCCCTCCTGCAAGCCAGCCCAAGAGTGACCAGCCACAGCCACCAAGTCCAACCAGCGAACTGCCTCAGAAGCCCACCTAAACCTCCTGTGGCTTACTCATGCTCCAGACCACCACTGTCCATAGCACAGCTACTGCTGTGCTGGGAGATGGGAAGGACATATCACAGGTGCTTCAGCTTCCAGGCAAACCAGACTGAGAAATGAGCTTTTGAACACAAAGAGTAACTCTTCCTAACTACCCAAGACTTTTTCAACAACCTCCCCTGCGCGTCTACCTCTGAGTTACCATACAAGGCTATTAGCTCATGGTTTTGCAGCTTTATAGGAAAAATAAGAGGCTACAAAGGCCTGGATATCACTGGCAGCCTTTTAGAGCTTGTATTCTGGGCAGTAAAAGAGGCATGAACGTACTCAAGGGACTCAGGGGTCTCCAGCGGATACCTTTTGGCATTTCATAAGAAAAACCAAAGCATATTTAGCAACTGTAATCAAAGCAGCAGCATCTGTAGCTTCCTAGCTGTCTTGGGATAGGTACTTCTCTTTTTATTCTATTTGTATAGCTTATCCCAGCCGCAATGCTTGAAATGCAAAGCACCAGCTCAGCTAGTTGTTGGACAAAGAGTGCAGAGATAACCAGCTGTTTGCTACCAGTGAGGACATCTTGCTGAACACTAAGCACTACCCGGAACACAGAGCAAATAGGGAACATAGCTCAGTAAAGGCCCCGCAGCGTCACTTGGAAATTAGATACACATGATGCAAGATTGTATTGCAAGATAGCAGTGAATGGGGTAGAGCGCCGAGATGAACAGAAGCTCTGGAAAATAAAATGGAAACTAAACCCATAAGGCAGTCACTTTCTGGGTTGTGATTGCAGTTGCTAGTTCAGCGTCTCTGCAACAACGACCTTGCCCAAGTCCATTTTTTCCTCCCTCTTATTTTGGCAGCTCTTATCAAGATGCATGTAGAAGCTGCAGGAAAATGCGGTGCATCCTGGCTTCTACACAGGATTGTTACGATACTTCAAAGCTCCTTTGTGGGGGTTCAAATCATGTGGATCCTTCATAGCCTAAAATAAAGGCTTGAGAAAAATCATGACCCTCACCAGTATTTACTGTACTCAAAGGTATCACTGCACTGCTAAAACCATAACTGTGGGGTGGAGCTTCACAGACACATAAATAACCAGGCTGAAATATTGGTTAAACTCAATTTCATAGCACAGGGTAAATGAAATTTTTTGAATGCATGCCTCAGAATATAAATGAAAGGACTTCTTTTAAAAGGAAACATAATTTTTTGGACCACTCACAAAAAATACTCCCAGGAAGGTGTTTGCAACAAATATTAATCTTGGGATACCCTATGCCTAATAGCTTGTTCCCAGGTGCTTCTGTCTTGATGGAATGATAGCAAATACTGGTGTTACTTTGGGGTTTAGCCCTATGGCTTTGTTCTCATCTCATGTGTTACGCAGACAGGGCAGAGCTGCAGGAAGACAGGTAAGAGACGCACAGAGCAAAATCCAGTTTCACCAGTTTGGTCTACCCTATCTCTGGAAAAATACCTCCAGTTCCCCTGGGGTTAGATGGCAGATCCCAATCTGCTCTTAGCAGGGTGTCTTCAAAAGCGTTTGGCCGGAGGTTGCATCCTACGGAGATGTCTCCAGCCACTGCTAGCCACACTTGCCAGAGACCTGTGCAAACAAGATGCTGGGAAGCAGTAGTTCTTCAGCTGCACTGTGTCATTACATATACCCAAGGGCACTTGAGAAACCTAGGAGAAAAGAGACAAACAGAATTGTTTAGGACAAACTTTAATCTTGTGGAAGTCATAGAGTCATAGAATCCCAGGATGGAAGGCACCTTGAGGATCATCTGGCCCAACGTTTCTAGGCAAAGCATGACCTAGACTAGATGTTCCAGCAGCCTGTCCAGCCCAATCTTAACAGTGTCCAGCACTGGAGAGCTTACTGCAGTGCCTGGTTGCTCTCGCTGTGAAAAATTTTCCTCGTGTCCAGCCAGAATCTCCCCAGGAGCAACTTGTCATCATCACCCCTTATCTTCACATGACTCCTTGTAAAAGGGAGTCTCTGTCTTCTTTTTAGCCACCCTTTCTGTCAACAGGAGCTTTGCCACCAACTCTGGGAATCATGGAATTTTCTGAGAACACATGTATTGAATTCCGTGCCCCTGCATGCTGGAAGGGCACAGCCCAGGCCTGACCCAGCAGGGATCAGTTACATGGTCTGAAGAAAATGCTTGATGATGCTTCCATAGACAAGTGATTTGTATTTCACTGTCCTAAGAAAGATTTTGTATGAAAGTATCACAGTGGGTGAGGCCATGAGCCAAGCCTGACAAAGCTCAAACCTTGTGATGTTTTGTGATGCTAAGGCAAGGCAGAGGATGGAACCAACGAGATGCTGACCCAGTGCTGTTGTATTTTGTGTATCCTGAGCTGCCTGCTAGCAAAAGAGCTGTGAAGGTATTAACTTTTTGAAACACCCAGACAGCTCTGTGCTCTCAGCTTACTCCAACCTCTTTGAAAAAGAAATCCTCCAGGCTCCTGTCAGCCACTAGAGATCCTTGCACTGAGTAAGGATCACGCACTGTGAGCTTTTCAAAGCAGTCATATTCCTTAGTTGGTTTTCATTATTTTCTTCGCATTTATTACACTCCTTTGCCTTTGCATTGAAGCACAGAAACCTTTCTGTTCGCTATTAATAGCATTGTTACTAACTGCCACCTTCAGAGTAACGCTGAAAGCTAAGATATGACAAGAGATGTGCTCCTGGAGGTGATGTTGATTTCAGTGACCCAGAATAATAAACCTGTGTCATGATTTATTCCCAGGCAAGTAGAAGTAGGCAGAGCTCAGCAAGTCATGGAGCAACGACTCCTCACAGAACTACCGAGAGGCAAAAAGGGAAATGCATAAAGGAACAAACAGCACAGAAAGAGAAGTCAGAGTCTGTCATTCAAACAGCACTGATTTTATTTAGACAGGGTCTGCCCAGCATTCTTGCAGAAAGTTGGATTCTGTCTACCTTTGCAAGACGACAGCCTGCTTCTAAGATTGTGGAGATGTGCTGCTGTTACAATGTGCTGTATCTAAGAGGGTCCCAGTATGACTGGGAAATGAGGAAGAGACTCTGAGGAGACCTTAGAACAGCCTTCCAATACCTAAAAGGGCTGAAAGAAACTTGGAGAGGGGCTTTGGACAAGGGCCTGTAGGGACAGGACAAGGGGGAGTGGCTTTAACCTGACAGAGGGGAGGTTGAGATGAGCTCTTAGGCAGAAGTTCTTCCCTGTGAGGGTGCTGAGGCGCTGCCAATCCCTGGCAGTGTTCAAGGCCAGGCTGGACGGGGCTTGGAGCAACCTGGTCTCGTGGAAGGTGTTCCTGCCTGTGGCAGGGGGTTGGAACTGGATGAGCTTTAAGGTCCCTTCAACCCAACCATTCTATGATTCTAGGAGTATCTCTGCTAAAAATGAGTCCTGCATGGTATCAGACCTTCCTGAGGGAGTAAGATGGAAAATAGCAAGTATTTTATAAGCCACCAGAGAATATGCAAACAGCCCCCTTAAATGGACATACCAGACCATGTTCAACACATTTCATGCGTCCAAACTCATAAAGTTCTATTGAAAGTGTGGTCAGGTGTTGACCTGGAAGCTTTGGGGGTTAAATATCACTGACATGATGGGCTTATTTTGTACTTTTCTTATTCAAAGCAGAACTTCAGTTCTTAACAGTTGGTGGGTCAGAGGCTGGGAGACCTCTTTCTCTCACAGAATAAACCAAACCAAGATATGGACATCTAAGCACTTAAACAGCTGCAGAGAAGGGGAAGTTGGGCAGGTAGCCACCTCGGCATTATCTTAAAAGGTGAATGTAGCAGCGAGCCATTAGCACGGTGTTTATCTGCAGTCTGGTGGGTAAAGTAACTGAATCTGCTGTAAATGTGCCAGACTAGAGCTCATTAGCTCTCCGGTTTCACCTCCACTCCTGATCTCTGCCATCTCACTGCGTGACCTTGGGCAGCATGTTTCATCTGCTCTGAACCAGAAGGAAATGGAACTGAAGGGTCAGTTTCTCTGAGTCACACTGGGAAGGCAAAGCTCGAGGGGATACAGGGCACAGCATTCTGGCTCAAAAGGATCTGGCGGATGCTGTGGGCTGAGGTACTGCTGATCTGCACGCTCAGTGAAGAAAGCCTTGGTATTTTAACTTCTGCTTGCTCTTGAAACAACAGATCCAACTTTTGCTTAGCTTTTGTCAAACAGAGCTAGGTTAAGTGCAAAAGAATTTTCCATGTTCAGTTCTGGGCCCCTCACTACAAGAGAGAAACTGAGGTGCTAGAGCATGTCCAGAAAGGGCAACGGAGCTGGTGAAGGGTCTGGAGCACAAGTGTGATGAGGAACGGCTGAGGGACTTGGGGGGGGGGGGGTTAGCCTGGAGAAGGCTCAGGGGGGACCTTATCCCTCTCTACAACTACCTGAAAGGAGGATGCAGTGAGGTGGGGTTGGTCTCTTCTCCCAAATAACAAGTGACAGAACAAGAGGAAATGTCCTCAAGCTGCCAGGGAAGGTTTAGATTGGATATGTGGAACAATTCCTTCCCCAAAGGGTTGTCAGCCATTGGAGCAGGCTGCCCAGGGCAGTGGTGGAGTCACCAACCCTGGAAGTGTTCACAAACCGTGTAGACAAGGCTCTCAGCGACATGGTTTAGTGGTGGCTGTGCTGGGGAACAGTTGAACTTGATGATCTTAAAGGTCGTTTCCAACCTGGTTGATCGTACGATTCTATAAATTCTATGATTCTATGCAGTGGCAGAGGTGAAAGCCAGCCCTGAGCACTGCTGCGGAGCAGACCAGCATGTCTGTTGCAGCCCTGAAGGCTGTAGATCCTCCTCTTTCTCTCAGCTCCACTCAGTGACACGGGCTGGACCAAAGCCCAGTTCTAGAGAGTGGAAATACACTTCCACATGGCTTTAGATACAGCTCTAAAAAGCAGGTGAACTTTGCTGTTGAATTTTTAAAGACACTCTTCAATGTTTAAACAATGCCGGTTTTCTAACGGTTGTTGAACACCTGTGTAAGAGGGCTGGAAAGAATCTTAGTGAGACGACGCAGAAAGGGCTGGGCTGGCTCCATGATGCTGGTTTCTGCTGCACCATGATCTTCTTCCTGCATGGGGCTGAGTCTATCCCAGCACCTCGAAGACAGACCACAGAATTTTCTGGCTTCACTGAGTACACAACTGCCACGAACCTCCCCGGCAGCTTCTTCAGAGGTCAGCTACTTTTGTAGTAAGGTAAATAGGAATAACAATACCAGGAACAATCCAAACAATATTTTTTCTGTACCAGCTCACTTGAATTTCTGTTGTGTTTTTCAAACTTATGCCCATGGTTGAGGACTAAAAGTTGAGAGGAAGAGATAGTTTGCAGAGAAAAGCCCTTGGTAATGGGGGAAGTGGAGGATGAACGGTATCTATCTCCAGACCAGGAGTCCTTCTGGTAGATGTTCTCCTTTCTAACTGCAGAGACTGGCAGGGGCTCCTGGGATGAGCTGCTAGGGGGTGAGAACTTCTTTCTGAGCAGCTCCCGTGAGAAATACTGAGGGTTGAATGCCAGCCCTTGAAGCAAGCACCACTCCTAGGTGGTGAAAGAATAGCAAGAGGCTTCACGGCCCTGGGAATGCAATGGAGTACTGGCTCTGTGTCAGGACAAAAGGCAGCCTAGACACTGGAAAACACCAAGGTAACCTTTTAGTGGCAGTAATCATAGAATCATAGAACAGTTTGGACCTTAAAAGCTCATCCAGTTCCAACCCTCTGCCACGGGCAGGGACACCTCCCACTAGACCAGATTGCTCCAAGCCCCATCCAACCTGGCCTTGAACACTGCCAGGGATGGGGCAGCCACAGCTTCTCTGGGCACCCTGTGCCAGCGCCTCAGCACCCTCACAGGGAAGAGCTTCTGCCTAAGAGCTCATCTCAGTCTCCCCTCTGTCAGGTTAAAGCCATTCCCCTTTGTCCTGTCCCTACAGGCCCTTGTCCAAAGCCCCTCTCCAAGTTTCTTGTAGCCCTTTTAGGTACTCGAAGCTGCTCTAAAGAGAAAGCAGGAATTCTAGTCATGGCTGCCCAGCAGAGGAGAGGATGGAATGTTACTCACCAAACTCTCAACCAGTTTTTACAACTAGAACAAAAGGAAAACTACTGCAATTAGGCCATAAAGTAGTAATGGGCTAGTGTAAGTTTTGTAGCAAGTGAATGGAAATAGTTTTTTACTTTTTTCTTCTGTTTCCTCTGAGGAAACTTAATAGTGATGGAAGAATAGGAGACAAATACCATTTCTCTGAAAAAAAAATCCCAACCCAAGTTGCATTTTGAATGGGAAAAGGCAGCATTTATTTATAAAGAACGCAGATGCTGCAGGCCTGGGTAACTGTTATTTACAGAGCAGTGTTAGGCTGGGCTCCTTGGTAGGAGAGAGCAGAGCAGAACACTTCAGGAAACACTGCTGATCAGAAATAGGACTGCAGCTTCCTGCAATGCCTGCCCAGATAAGGGGATGCTCTACAGCTGGAAGTGATAAGGAGGCAGGAAAAGAAAAAGCCGTGGTGAATGGGAATGTGATGTTTTTCAATAACATCGCACAAAGCAGCAGCTGCTCCATAGGAAGATATTGAAAGGAGGCTTTGAAGGTGCAAAACATTCCCAGGCTGAGCCTCCAAATCCCTCTCCTCCACCACTTCTTGGAGCCACATGGTCCTCTTGCTCCAGGACCAGGCACCTGCTCGGCAGCTGTATCTTCCACCCCAAAGCAGCTGCAGGTTGGGCATCTCTTCCTCCAGCAGAGCCATGTCCTCAGGGCCCCTTACCAGATGGTGACAACTATCTCCTACAGCCTCGTGGTTTGACAAGCAGGGTCCACTCACAGCACGCACTCCAAAGCACGGGGCAAGTACAATCCCTTGGAGGTACATGAAACAACATACAGATTTTCAAAGATACAGTGGGAGAAAAAAAGGAGGAGAGGTGAGAGTGCACCTCAGTGTCCTCCTCAACGCCACTGAGCTGGATCGTTGCCTTTTACCTTGCAAGGAGAATCCAGTTATGGGAACATTTAACAGAAACACAGAATCCCAGTCTGGTTTTGGTTGAAGGGACCTTAAAGCTCATCCAGTTCCAACCCCCTGCTGTGGGCAGGAACACCTTCCACTAGACCAGGTTGCTCCAAGACCCTGTGTCCAACCTGGCCTTGAACACTGCCAGGGATGGGGCAGCCACAGCTTCTCTGGGCACCCCTCAGCACCCTCACAGGGAAGAACTTCTGCCTAAGAGCTCATCTCAGTCTCCCCTCTGTCAGGATAAAGCCATTCCCCCTTGTCCTGTCCCTACAGGCCCTTGTCCAAAGCCCCTCTCCAGGTTTCTTGCAGCCCCTTTAGGCACTGGGAGCTGCTCTAAGGTCTCCCCTTAAGGCACCTTCTCTTCTCCAGGCTGAACCAGCCCAGCAGAAAGTGCGACTTTTCAGCTGTGTAACAAACCAAACCTCGGGGCAACGCAGCGACAGTTTTAAGGACGGGGTGAGCTGACACCTCCACTCATGAACTCCTGACAGCACTGCGATGCGCAGGGCCGGGCCCAGTCTGGGAGCTGCAGCTCTGCCCGCTCTCCCCCAGACCCAAGGCGGGTTCCTGCTCCTCAAGGGCCGGTGCCAGGCTGGGAAGCTCCTGAGGCACAACCCCCGCCCGCCCCGGCCCCACACCGGCCGCACTCAGCTGACCCCGCCGACGCCTCAGCGCCGCACCGCGACATGGCGGCGGGCGCGCACGTGGCGGGGGCCGGGCCCGACCCCCTCCCTCACCCCCCGCAGCACAATGGACAGCGCTCTGCGGCGCAGCGCGGGGCGGGCCCGGGGGCGGGCCCGGGGGTGAGGCGGGGCCGGGGCGCGCGGCGGTTGAAGCGGCGCTTGGAGCCGGCGGGAGCGGCGCAGCGCGGGCGGGGACCGCGACCGGCACCGGAGGCGCCGCGGTCGGGATGGGCCCGGTTGGGCTCCGGCGCGCCCGCGGTGAGGGGGGGGCCCTCCTCATCTCCGGGGGTCTCTCGGGGTTGCGCTGTGAGGGAGGGCTGAGGGCTGCCGCTGTACCTCACGGTGTGGCGGAGCCGGGGGACGCGGGGCGGGTGCCGGTGCCGGTGTTAAGGTGTCGGGGGCTGTGTCCGTGTGGCTGTGGGTAGCTGAGCGGGACGTTCCAGCCCCAATCCTGTGGGGATTGGGGAGGGAGCGGGTGACCGAGGGTCGCTCCGGGTTTATTTAACACCAGAAGCGGGTTTCGAGTTCGCTGGTTCGTGTTGGCGCGGGGAGGGAGCAGCGAGCGGGACCCGCCCTGCAGCCGTGCCGGGCTCGGGAGCGGCGCCTCCGGCCCCCGCCCGCCCTCCGTGCCCCTGCGAGTCCAAAAAGCCACCCAGAACCGGCCCTGGGGTGTTTGTGAGCTCAAAGGCTGGCGCTGGTGAACTGCTGCCAAAGGTACTGACGGATTTGGGTCAGCTCCCCTATAAAACCCCGCTGGCTGGAGGGCAGGGTTAAGCCATGTGCTGTACCTGGGTCACTTGGTTTAACTCTCCAAGTAGTGGATTTGGCTTGCAGGTGGCAGGATGGGGTTGTGGTGGTGGCACCACTGGGCTGATGGGGTTCATGTGTGTAAGGAAACTTCACTGAGGAGGAGCTGAGATGGTTTTGTGCGAGGGCTTTGCTGCACTAAATGACCTCACTGGAGCTGCTCTTGGTTTACATATTAAGCTGAAGTGCGGCTCTGTTCCTGCATTGAATCTGAGTATTGACCATAGCACTGATGGATAAAGTGGCATAGTAGGAGTTCCGATGGAGTAGAGGGTGCAGAACAAGGGGCTTTCCTTCAGGAATGCTTGTGTACTGCTGCAGGTTGACAAGTATAAGTAATTTTTTATGTGGCTGTGCATAAGAGGTCAGTTGGTGGTTCTTTGGTGAGAAAATTGACTTATGGAGGTGTGGAAGCATTAGTCATGAAGCTTAGTGTGATATATATAAGGCTTTGAGAGCAGAATGCTGTACGCTGTTCCTTTTTCCTCTTCCCCTCTCAGCCAAAGAGACTGTTCCTCATGGTGGTGTGAAGAATGTGTGAATGCTATTTGAATGTTTGTGTTCTTGGCCTTGGATTATAGTTTACAACAGAGCCCCAGGCATCTCTGCAAGGCATACAGAGTGGTGGCCAGGCCCTGTGCTGGCCTGCAGCCCTCTGTGCTGCTTCACCCTGGGACCACAGCAGTTTTTCAGGGGTAAGATGAAGTTCTGCTGGAGAAAAATGGCTGCTTCTAAAAGATAGTAAAGGCTTATGGTGGCACTATTCTGCTTTGAGGCTTCCTTATGTCAAGCTGTGAAAGGCTTGTTCTCAAGTTCTTATGTGAAAGAGTTCTAATGAATATTCTACAGCTTGGTACCTTCTTATCATGGAATGGTTTGGGTTGGAAGGGACCTTAAAGCTCATCCCGTTCCAACCCCCTGCCAGGGGCAGGGGCACCTTCCACTAGACCAGGTTGCCTTGAACACTGCCAGGGATGGGAAGATGTTGTTGTTAAATGTGTAAAGCATCAGCTACTCTGCCAACATCTATGGAGCAAAAGGCATCTCAGCAGAGGAAGTATAACGCACCTTTCTCTTCATCTTGCCTTACAAGCCCTGCAGAGTCTCCCTTTTTCTAACTGGCTGCTGCAGCTGCCTTTCACATGCTGCAGTAGTAGTTGAGGAAGTCTGGAATTCTGCTATTTTCAGCAGTTCTTTGTCAACCACAACTTGAGGAAACTGCTCAGTACTCTTTCAGCTGAAAAGAAGCCACCACAGGTGGGAGAAGGTAATAAAGTCACTTGCTGCCCATTTTCACCATTCAACAGGCAGCCCTAATGTGGAAATAGCTGAGTGAGTTTGTATTAGCCCAGATGAGAAGCAGGGGTTTGGGGCTTTATGAATATTTGATATATAAACTCAATTTCTGATTTCCAACTGTCTGCATGTTCTGTGTTTCATCAAATAAACCCCTCCTACAAATAGCAGAATAAAAGTTAAGCATATGGAAAACCCCTTAGGTACATAGTTGATGATTCTAAATTAAATGGAAACAGTTGATATCCCTGCCTCTCTTCCCTTTGCTGTGTGTATAATAATGTGTGTCCCTTATGGGAGCCTTTGCATTCTCCAAGCTCAGCTGATCTGTAGCGGTAACTTTATGTGCTGTGTGTTTGTCACTTCTGGTTAAGAATTTCCCTTTTCTCTGAAATGCTCCCCAAGTTACTGCAGGGAAATGCATGTGCCATCAGGGCTTTGTATCCTTCCATATCGTGACCCCTTCCCTGCCCTCCTCCCCTGGTACAGTGCCAGCTGGTGTAGCTCAAGCTTATAATTGACTCTCTGCCTTGTAGGGTTTGGTTCTTTGGTTCATGTGTGACTTGCTGCATGGGCTGTGGTGAAGGGGACCCACAAGCTTTGCAGGGAGCTGCAGCCTGTTGGGTCTCCATGCTCCTGGCACTGCTGTCAGCATGTTGTGGGTGGCTTTGTGCAATGTGGTAGCTGCTGCTGCTCCTCTCTGTGTTCGGATGTGCAATAGGTGCATTGGTAGCTCCAGCTTCTGAATTGTTACCAACTGTGCTGGGCTTGGCTTGCTGAAATGATGCCCTTCCCTGGTGCTACCCTGTATATGGCTACTGGTCTGCCTCTGGCTGTGGGTTGGGGTTTCCAAGTGATCAGGCTGTAGTTTAGTGAGTCACCGCTCTTCAGCTGAGCTGTGGCTCTTAATGTGCTTTTAGCCTAATGCATATGCAAAGTAAGCAGGTAGCCTGGGCCACTGAGGAGGCTGGAGTGGTATGATGGGTGTTGATAGAATCATAGAATAGTTAGGGTTGGAGAGGACCTTTAGATCATCTAGTTCCAACCCCCCTGCCATGGCCAGGGACACCTCCCACTAAACCATGCCACCCTGGTTCTGTCCATGGCTCTGTCCAACCTGGCCTTGAACACCACCAGCGATGGAGCATTCACAGCTTCCCTGGGCAACCCATTCCAGTGCCTCACCACCCTTACAGTAAAGAATTTCTTCCTCATATCCAATCTAAACTTCCTCTGTTTAAGTTTGAACCCGTTGCCCTTTGTCCTATCACCACAGTCCCTCATGAAGAGTCCCTCCCCAGCATCCCTATAGGCCCCCTTCAGATACTGGAAGGCTGCTATGAGGTCTCCATGCAGCTTTCTCTTCTGCAGGCTGAACAGCCCCAACTTTCTCATCCTATCTTGGAGCAGGCTTATTCTGTAGTTGTGTAGTTTCTTTCTGGTTTTCTTTAGAAGGTGGTCAAAATTATATGTTTATAACTTGAGTGGAATACATGAGAACTTTAAAAACATGTCTGTCTTTTTGGTGCTAAAGCTTTATGAGGATGTGTGTCTTCAGCTAATATGGCCCAGCTGCCTGATGGTAACAGCTGAAGATCTTGTCATTATTACAGAATCTCAGACTGATTTGGGTTGGAAGGGACCTTAAAGCTCATCCAGTTACAACCTCCTGCCACAGGAAGGGACACCTTCCACCAAACCAGGTTGCTCCAAGCCTCATCCAACCTGGCCTTGAGCACTGCCAGGGATGGGGCATCCAGTTCTAACTATTGGTGCTAATCACCATCTGTATCTATGAACAGCTTTCACTGCCTTTCTGATTGTTTTTTTCTCTTTTCCCCAGGAATTCTAGCTGGAGTCCCCTTTGCTTTGAGAAGCAGAATGACTGTCTCGTGGCTCTGTTCTGAGGAAAGGGCGTAGAAAGTCTGTCACTGCTCTTTGCCTAAGGTATGCAAGGTTTCTAGGGCAGGAGCGAGTTATCAGCTGTCTGTCTTCCACAGCTTCCCATGGACATAATAGTCACTGATGTTTCTTCTCAAGGTTCTCTCTGCTAGAGGAGTACAGAGGAATAAACCTGTGACCGTCAGTTTTGCAGTTGCTGGGGATCAACGGAGCTATTCAAGCATAAGGCTGTTGTACTATAGCTTGTGCCATCCAGTTCTGTTGGTGATGACTGTTTGTGGGCTGTAGGTGATTTCTAGACTGGTCTGTCCTGAGACCTCCTCCTGTGGAGGTCCCTGACCCTTCCTACAGAGGTGCAGGAATTCCTGGTTTAGCAGGTGAGGTCAGAACAGGGAGCAAGTTACAGCTAAAAATGGTTGAGGCTTTTCTTGCTATATTTGCACTTCCTCAGAAAGTTCCTGCACAGCCAAGGCATGGCTCTTGCATCATCATGTTACAGCATCGCGTTACAAGGTGCCCCGTGCCTCTTGGCTCCGGTATCTGGTAAATGATAGCAGCCTGGACTTCCTGGGTGTTTGCTCGCCCCTGTCTGCTCACTTCAGTGGGAGCTGGATGCTCTGCTGATGCATTCTGCCGCATTTCTGTGTGGACTGGATTTTAGCACCAGTAAAACTGCTAGAGATCCAGCAAGTCCTGAACATTGCTGCTTAGGTAACGCGATCCTCTGCAGAGTAATTGCCCTATTGCAGGACCCTTCTTCTACAGACACCCCCTGTTCCCAGGTACTCCTACTTTTTGAAGTCTCTTTGCCCTCTCCCTGGCTTAGATTTTAGTGTATAATGGCATTTTGCAGCAGTCTTTCTGAGGGATAGTCTATTGCTGTTTGCCTTTTAATTCATGTTTCTCCTCCATTTTTGGGCTTAAAATATCAAGGATAAGTTGACTTAATGCTCTGACTGTTGAGTTCACTGCATCATGTTGCCGAGGGCTGTATCTGCTTAGCAGTAGAATTTGAGTGGGGTGGAATCAGCGTCATGTCTCAAACAAGCCATCCAGTCTTTTGTGTTTCTGATGTTCATAGATGGTATTAATAGAAGCAATATAATGGAACCTAAAGGAATCACAGAAAGCAGCCTAATAACAGCCTTTAAATGGTCTGTGTACTTCCTTGAGATGCTGGTTATTGATGCATATTTGAGGGTTAAAGCTCCAGCAAGAGAGTCTGAGGGAGGAATCCTGATGAGCAAAGTGAGAGGAGGCTTGGAGAAATGAAATGCTGAGAACTGAATTGTTTCCATTGCATGCAGTTATTGCCTTGGTTCAGCTGGAAGCAGTGGGCATCCAGTCAGTGGGATGTGCTTGCTAGCTTAGCATCAGGCATGTTCTTTAGGCATGCTACTTCCTTTTCTTTTAGTGGGTTAAAACAACTGAATGCTACTTTGTGCACCACAGCATTTAAAACACCAAGATATAGGAAGCTCTGGAAGCTTTCAACAAGGGGGATTTTCCATAGTGATTGCAAATTAAATACAGAAAAGTGAGGTAGGGAGAAGAATTGCCATTTCAGCCTTGCAGGGCTCCTAAGAGAGGCTCTTTCTCCAGTGTACAATTGGCTTTACATCTGTTTTGTGCTTTAATTATTGTGAGTTTTGTTGGAGCTCCAAGTTGAATTGCTGCTTTCCAACACCATTGCAGTAAAAGGATGCTACCGTGTGCTGGATTGGGACTGCAGAGACTTGCCTTTTGTTCTGTCTCTGCCACTGACTTGCTAAGCAAGACACTACCTAAAATATGCCTCCTCCTCTCTATCTGTGAGAAAGAGTTAAGGCTTCTAGTAAGTTGTGTTTGAGAGAATTTTGGGGATATATTGTAGTGGTTGATGTGAGGGTTCTAAAATTTTCCAACTTCTTTTTATTGCAGGTGTGTAGTAAAAATGGTGCAGAAATACCAGTCCCCAGTTCGAGTCTACAAATATCCATTTGAGCTCGTCATGGCAGTGAGTAACACTCAGCACTTTTACTTCTCCAGCTGCTAAGGGCTGTGACCTCAGGCCAGTGGGGGGGGGGGGAGGGACTGCAACTTTGGCTAAGGTGTCTTTGTGGCAACCTTATTGGGTACGCTGCAGGATCAGAGGTTCAGCTCTCATTATCTTTTTTTCCTTCTATTTTCCATGAAAAATGAGAATCAACATCTCAGAACTGTAAGAGAGACATTAGGGGGAAAGGGGGGGAGAAGCCCTCCCAAAACAACTAACCCAAGCCTGCTATAATTACTCTTTCACAAGGAAGGGAACAGTTGTGACGTTCAGGTGGGCAGTGTCAGTTTGTGTCCAGACACTGTCTTATCACCAGATGCCATTCAGTTTAGAATCTCTCTAGATATGATCCAAATCGGTATTGTAGGATGTGTGTATCTAGAACTTAATTCTAAATTGCACTGAGCTTTTTGGTTGAAAGCTAGAAATCTTTGGAAAAAATTTTTTCTGTTCACTCTGTGATTGAAATGTTGGGAGAGATCTCTCCAAATTGTGATTTCTACAAGAGGCTGTAATTGAAGTTCTGCTGGTGATGCAGAAAGCTAATGTGACCATGGCAGAGTTTAAAGACATTTCTGGTATTCTGCACTTTGCTGCTGCTCCTCAAGGTGTGAGTCAAATACCATTCTGAAAGGCTCACTGCTTGCATTTCAAGGGCAGCACTAGCATTTGGGCATTTACCTGTCTGCTTGCAGACTCTTGCAAGGCTTTGTTTTGTAATCTGTTGGGCATTTCAGTTTACTGGAGGCAGACTTGGTACGTGCCGCTTTGCTGCTTTCTCCATCTTCTCTCCTGCTGAATAAGGACACCAGTTTTCTTTAGTTTATTAGGAATCAAGTGTAAAGGTGGCAAGCTATAGCCATTTCAGGTAGCTGACATTCCCATAAATGGCAGAGCCTGACATAACACACTGCATTCCTCTTGATGATTTTGCCTCTTCTAGATTGAAGTGCCAAAAGATCTCTTTTACCCCAAATGGCCTCCTTCTGTTTCAATAGTTAAAACTGGGGGAGAGGTTCTTTTGGTCTTAAGTGTGACTAATGGACCCCAAAGGTTCCTCATCTCAGAGTGGTTGCCATTCATATGGTGCTCTCTGGTCATCCAAATAAACGCTTTTTTTTGGCAGTTGGGCTCCCTCCCGAATCCTCCTCTGCTTATTTTTATTCTTACCCAGATTTGCCATGTCTGTTAACAGCTGAGCCAGTAACATGCTGTAAAAGCACCCCAGCCAGTCTGGGGCTGATGTTTGTGTTAGTGAAACTTTCCTGGCCATGTGCTTTCTGCTCTCAGTGCATCCTGAATTAGATTTAGAGCAGTATCTTCATAACAAGCCTTGGTGTAGTCTTTGCTCTGTGCATACCTTTCCACATTCTTGTTGTCTATATTAGCAGGATAAGCCTAACACCAGATGCCTGTCAACAGACTGGCTGCTAATATAGGAAGGCTGTCTCTAGACAAATCCTCTGTAAGCTTGTTAGCAGAAAGCCTAAAGGCAGCAGTTTGATGGGTTTTGTTTTCAAGTGGTTTAGTTTTATTTGCTTTCAGTTTTTCAACATAACAGGACTGGGTTTTCAGGATGGGGATTGTAAATGTTATCCTCTCATTGTTCAGCAAACTCAAATTCCCATTACCTTAGCAAACATATTAGTCCTCTTTCATATGAAGATCAAGTTACTTGTCCAGGGTCATCCAAAGGGCTGTGGTGGAGTAGGGAGCTGAATATAGACCCCTTTAGTCCCACTCTAATGTCCTGTGAAATCATGTGTTCGCAGCAGGATCTGCTTTCTTACCAAGACTGGCATTACAAAGCAGAGTTTGAATCTAGTGGCGGGCATGCAGACTGAGTTGGATGCAGCTTTGTTATTGTGTTTGTGTGCAAATGGCTCTTCCATGAGTGTGGAGGCAGTGCAGGCATCACAGAGCTGTCAGGTGCTTGCTGTCAGCTGCTGGAAGTTCTGCAGGGAGAGTGGGTGTGCAGTGAAGCTGTTTTGCTCTTCAGCACGTGGCATTGCTGTTAATCTGCCTCGACATAAATCTGACAGCAGCTTCCTCGGCACTGGCAACCTGCTGTTCAGCTGCTTTCATCTTTTTCCCCTCAAATGCTTTGTGTGAACCTTTTGGAGTGCTGAGGGCTCATACTGTGGTTGAGCAGGGGTCATATGAGCGGCCTCAAGACACCTTATTTTATGTGTCCTTGTGCACCCTGCAGCCTGATACACTTGAGCTTGATTCCTCATCTGTATATCAGGAAAGGTCATACTTCCTGTGGTCTGTTCAGGCTATGTCATGAGGGAAGTAGTGTTTGTTAGGAAAAATATTTTTTCCCCCCAGAACCTTGGATATTTGGACCCCACTATAGAAAATAGTGTGTGCTTCATTGAGATCGGAGGCCTGAGAAATAGGGGTTTTATAGCCAAATGAAGCAATGGCTTCACTGCTTCCTTGTTCAGACGCACATGGAAACACGTCTTTTGTTGAGCCTTGCCTTCAGTTTCAATTTATCTTCCTTGAGCTTGTACCGGGTGCATGTGTGTGCTGCTGCTCCTCTAGACAGCACAGGGCTGTGCTTAACAGATAAGCTCATGCCCTTGCTGTGAATACCTTTGTTACTGTGTATCTATGGGTAATTGTTTATGGATTTACGCTAACTAATGCTTGTGCAGATTGGGTTCTGACATTCACAGGCAGAAGGTTTGACATATCTTCCAAGGCCTTGGAAGGAGGATCGCATTCCCCCTTTTTGCTCTCGTTGCCAGTCCTGTGCATCTGGGAACTAAAAAGGAATCTGCTTACCAAGCCTCTTCTGGTCATTCAGGAGCTCTGAATTTTTTTCTTGTTAGAAGAACCCTCCCTTCTAAAAAGGCTTAAACAAAGGGTGATCTTTCCACATCTATTCTAATTTACAGTACTCACATTCACCTGCTTTGTTCCTAACCTGCACTCACTTTAAAGAATCAAAAATGTCATGCTCTTCAAATTATAACCAGTGCCTGACAGCTTTATCCCTTAAAAAGAACCTTGGTGTTTTGTTATCTTGTCATGTTTTTCCTTTCAATTTTACCTCTTCTATTTTGCATCCCCTTTTAAATGGGGCTGGCCCTTCAAATGGCTTGTCCATGCTTCTTTGGGCCTGATCTTGTCTTCAGTTTGATCAGTGGGTTTGAAATTGCAGATGTCTTCTGATTTTATTTTACACACAAGAAAATCCATAAATATAAACATACCCTTTGGTTTCTTTGTGTAGTAGTTGTACCTTTAAAGCTGAAAGGTTGTGTTTGGCTTTGGGGTATTTTTGGGGGGTGGTTGATTGTTTTGGGTTGTTTTTTTTTTTTGTGGTTTTGTTTTTTTTTTATTTATTTACTAAAATGTTATAATGGGGGGAAAATCCAGAAGGTAATTCTGCAATAGCTCATGAGTGGTGGCTTACTCTGTAACTTGTTGTGAGCCTTCTCTGTGTGGAGATGAGAATTTGATTTGGGTGAGCAAGTCCAAAATGCATAGCTATACAGGAAACAAAGCTGAGACTACGTATTTAACACTGTTTGCCAGTGAATTATTAGGTTTATTAGTGAATTTATTAGGTTTTGCTTTGAAACCATAGGGAGTTTTGTTCCCATTAATTTTAGTAGTGCATTCAACTCTTTACACTTGCAAATGACACCTGCCATTTTCACATGCTTTATAGTATACACTAAGTGTGCTTTGGATGGTTCCTAAAGCTACAGATCTGAAATAACACCCCCAGGGACTCTTCCATACTTGCTGTATAGTCTGAGTTGCTGCAATTGTGGTGTATATGAGAAGCTTCATGAGCACTTGTCAGTTATGTGGTCCTCTTGCCACATTGACAATGCGCCTCACATTCAGCTCTTATCGCTGCTAATAGCGATTGATAGTTTCCAGCTGCAAGCCAAGGGTCTTCCTGCACAGCCTGATGCTGAGGGAATGGTAAAGGATGCAGAGCCTGAAAAGAGGAATGCTCTGCTTGCAGGTTTTGCACCTTAAACCGAATCAAACCTTTATGACACTATTCTCTGAGATTATATATTTTCTATTAAATGAAAGCTCTGCAGAGCATGATACTAGTAGGTTAAAGGTTGGGTTTAGTTCAAAGCTAAAAAGCTACGTGTATATGTGAATATATATATGTAACTTGATGTTTATGCTTACTGCATACAGGATATCAGCTTTATGTTCGCAGCCTTTGAGAGATTTATTACTGTTACCTAAAAATGTCATGGCTTTGAAAAGATAGACCAAAGCTCTGGCATCTGATAGTTTGCAGCAGCAGCATCAGCTCTCACTGCACATACTGGTTGTAAGCCATGTTTCAAACCAAGCTGCTCTTGAGCCCTGCATGTGCATGATGCGAGTCAGTGCTGCTTTCTGCTTGACCTCATTTCTTGGTGCTGCCCATGGCATGTGTTGACACATATATGAGCAGTTCAGAGCCGTATCTTTTGAAAACAGACACATGGACAGCAGTGGTGTGTGCTTCTCACTGCACCAGTTGAGTGGTACACTTCAGTCTAGGGTGTTTCTGCTGTGTGCAACATCCTTTTGGGAAGGGGGGTGGTTGTTCAGTGGATGCATGTGTGGTACATGAATATTTCTTATCTCAAGCATTGCTCAGTCTATAATAGATCTGTTGGGTGGTAGCTTGTGATTCTTGCCTATGTCTGCAAGTGAAAGCTTGGCCATCTGAGATCCTTCCGAACAGCTCTGTGACTCTCTTCTTGTTTTAGTGGCTGTTCTTTGCATGTAGTTGATGTGAAGCGCTCTGTTTTTCAGGTAAGATAAAGTAGGAAATTGTGTATACATCTGTTTCTTCTTGGTATGGTTTGAGTAGAGGGGGCACTAACAAGCAGGGTGGCAAATTTAGTTCAGGCTCCAAATGTTGCAGGTTTACTTAAGAGTCAGAAATGGAGCAAACAGCAGAAAATATTCCTCTGTCACATTTGCTCTCTGATCTTGTAACACAGGGTTGTAGCCCATCAAAAGCAAACATCTGTGGTCCCTGTGTGAGATGCCTTTCTCATGCCTGACTCTGCTGAAGCAGTCTGGGTGACAGTAGCTGAATTTGGCAGGGGTCCTCGCTCTTGCCCCTGGATAATCCCCCAGCAGATCAGCCTTGGCTGCACTGGCTATTTGCACACTGGCAAAGCTGCTTTGCAGCCACTGAGGCTTTGCTTCTTTCCAGCAGTTGAGGTTCTGGCTCACAGTTACATGCACAAGTCAGACATCCTGTACAACTAAAATCAAAGTGCATCGCTTCTTGCACAATCATCCCAACATTCTTTTGTGCCGGTAGTGTTGGAGGCTTGTATATGCAGTCTGATTGAAAGCTGCTCTGTGCTATTTTAGCTGTCAGGTTTAGCTGCAGAAGAAACTCTGAACACTGAAGTTCAGGTCCTGACGGCTACAATTGCTTTCCATGCATCTTTTCAAAACTATTTGTGCCTTTTCAACATCCACATGCATTGTGTTAAAGATGTTAGATCTTCCAGTGGCTTCAGTTAATTACTTCTTCCTGTTGCATTTAGCACATAAAGTGTATAAAGAGACTGTTTAAATCCTGCTGTATTGTGCCTGCTCTCTAATGCTGTGGTATCTTAAAGAGTTCAGTGTTTCACTGACTGATCTGGTGATGCTTTTGCTGCAGAGCCTCTGAGCCCTCTTTTGCTGGGTAAGCACTACAGTGTGGCCCAAACAGCTTGCAGTATAAGTTGGTGACAGATAAAATGAGAGAGGGGTGTGTGATAAGAGAGAAAATGGTGTGTGAAAGCAGTACAACATGCAAGCAGACTGATGTCTAGCAAGGATCACATTAGTTCTGTGGGTTTGTTTAGAGTGACAGGTACAATGTGTGTGTTCACAGCTCATCCAGGTCTTAGGCTGCTGCTGTCTTGCTACGTAAGGTATGCAGATCCACTGTCTAGGTCAACTACAGTCTAGTATCTTACAGTGCCTACAGCACCGATGCCCCACAGAATACAGTTTTGGGGATTCCTCTATATTCAGATAGAATATCCCCATCTGGAACTCCAAGTTGTCATTATCTGGTATTATCCCAGGCTAGTTTTAAATAAAGTAGAATCTTAACTGAACTACTTCATGTTTGTTCATAGCCTCTACTTTCAAGTATGAGCACTGGAAGCAGAGGAGCACGTGCTGCAGGGAGAGCAGAGCAGTCTCTGGCAGCTGGAATCTCTCTGAAGCAGCAGTGATGGTGCAGCTGAGCAGAGGGCTCTGCAGAGGAGCCAAAGAAATTGGAGCGGAGCTCTAAATGCAGCATCTGCAGGAGTGCCAAAGAGGTTCCTGCAGTGGCCTGCTACCCACTGTCCTTGGATAGCTGCAGATAGCACAGGGTAGAGCTTTGCAGTGTGTAGCCTGTATGCCTAGAGCTCAAAAGCTCCACTGGAGCTGCTGGGATGTAGATAATGACATGCAGTTTTCAGATACTGTCTGAAATAGTATTTCTGGTGGGCAATACCCTGGAGGTTGAGAAAGAAGGAATGTGCAAGGGGGGAAATGTTTTAAAATAGTTACTCTTTGGTGTTCAATGAGTAATCTGAGCAGTAGTTAGGAAACGAATACTCCCCTACAAAACAGAATCTGCTGTGTCTGGCAGGATTGTTAAGTCTATAGCACTTGCCTCTTGACTGCAGGCAAATCATCTCCAAATGTGGATGGTCTGTCCGCAGGCATGGTTTGTGCCAGGTATCTCATAGAAGGCATCTTCCCTTGTGTCTCTTTCTGCCATATTTTGAAGGTAAGTTTGATGTGATTGTCAGAAGCTATTGGGTTAACATTCTATGCACTTACAGAGGATCTAATGTTGACTCAAGACTTGATGGTTTGAAACTGTGCTGTCAAGATACACTATAAATATCCCATCATCTTAATGCTGAGAAGCATTTGGCAACAGAAGTCTAAAAGTAATGATCTCTGTCAGCTGGAAAGATTCTTCACAACTGCACTTGTGCGTTGAGGCCCTGTGCCCTGCCACCACCTCCTCCTGGTATTAAGCAGGCAGAGAGTGAGTAATAGTCAAGCTGAGAAAAGAGCTGATGTTTCCTTTGAGATTATGGTGCAGGACACTTCCCCTCAAGCAAGTAGAAAATGTTTGAGTGTTGGTTTACCACAGCTGCTGGAAGTGGATGGAAGAGCTGCTGATTTGTTCCAAGTCCTGGAGAACGGCTGGCAACCTTGCACATCTGGCCTGCTTAGTGTGTCCTGTGGGGATCATCCAAGTCTCTTCAGCTTTACATTTCCACTGATAAGACTGCTGGGCAGCAATGGTTTAGAAGTTGATGGTGCTGGTACCATGTGTGGATTGGAGAGAAGATGTACAATAATTCAGAGTTTGTACAGGATAGTCCCTATTTAATCACCTTCTCCAGTTGCAACATGGAGGCTTATTTCTGTGCCTCAAATTTAACCTGATCAGTACGGTCTAGTGCAGGAATGGATGTGCTCTAAAGTAAGCTACAATTCAATGGCACTGATGCATAGCACAAGGAGACGACAAAGCCAGAGGTATCACCGTTAGCTTGTATTCCTGTAGTGACCAAAAGACCCTTCTCTCTTCTATTGAATGTGTAGGTGCAGAAGACACATAATAAGCTCTTGAGCAGGGATTAAAAGAAGTGAGAAAATCCAGAAGCATCACAAATTGCTACATCTCATGTAGCATGGATTTTTAAGCTGCTGAGCAGTGACCTGTCCAGGTTTGACCCTATGTTATGGCTAACTTACATTCTCACAGCAGCTTCTGGCAATGACAGACTGTCCTTCCAGCTAGGCATTACTTTGTAAGCTGGCCTTTTTGCCTTTGTGACTCGCTGGGCAGTGAGTGTGTGATGTGACGATTGCTGTGTTTTGCTCTTTAAGGTGTTAGTCAACCGAGATGTCTGCTCCCTTGCTTTCCTATTTTCGTGTATCTTGTGCTCTCCACCACAGGCTATGGCAGATGTGTCATAGAATCCCAGATTGGTTTGTGTTGGAAGGGACCTTAAAGCTCATCCAGTTCCAACCCCCTGCCATGGGCAGGGACACCTTCCACTAGACCAGGCTGCTCCAAGCTCTGTCCAACCTGGCCTTGAACACTGCCAGGGATGGGGCAGCCACAGCTTCTCTGGGTTCCTGGGCGAGGCTTCACCTCTGCAGTTCTTTGTAAAGGTCAGTGTGTTGTACTATTTGACATGACCTACTCCAGCACCAAGTGTCCTCTCTAGGAAGCAGAGGAGAATGCTATAGCAGAATAGCTGCAGTGGGATATTGGCTCCTCCTAGGCAGGAGGTCAGGCATGTTAGTAGTTTCCTGAGCAAGCTTTGTGCAGCTGCAGTGCATGTCCTGGTTTTGCTGTGTCACTCAGATGTGCCTTTATTGTAATAGACAGCTGCTGCTCCCTGAATTCTTTCTTTCACCAAAATCTGAAGCAATGAGGCAAATTATTGGCTGGAGTCCAGGGGGAGAGAACACTGGACAATATTTGTAGCCTGGGTACTGTGGTCCAGTGGACTTCACTGGCAAATCTTCCCCTTTCCAGCAAGAGTTGTGTATTTGTGTTTTGTTTGTTTATGTCCTGCTGAACCCAGGACAGTTTGTTTTTTCCTTGGGTCCCTGAGACTTTTTCTGCTATTCTGTAGATGCTCTGCACCTCCTTAAAATTAAGTTCCCTTTTCCCTAACTTCAGTACACTTCTGTATCCCAGCTATTCATTTGGACCCTCCCCTCTCCTGGTTGTTCCATGTGGTTTTTATTTTACGTTACTGTGGTTAGCAAGTAGCTGGCATCTGTTGTAGTGGTTACAAAGTCAAGGGGTTACTGTGTCTGATGAATACATATAATACATATAGTCTTGTTCTCTTTAGCACTGAGATTAATAGGAGGGACTGCAAGATGAAATGATGACTAACCTTCCTAGAAGGTCATAATCTGAAAATACATGAATCTGGAGAAGAGCATTTATGTATGATCAGGCTGCTCAAAAGCTAGTCCAAATGCTTCCGTTTCCTACTTAAGTGATGAGGGATGTTGTCTTGCTTCTAATCTTTTCTTCTCAAAGGGTTGGAGATCTGGCCATCTTTAGCTCAAAGCCTGTTATATATCCTTCTCATTTCCCATCCATCTGAACATTGGTGTATACTTTCTTCCTTTTATCCTGGCAAACTGTATGTGAGTGTAACATGACCTTGAAGAATCTTGTTAATACAGCTTAAAACAGTTTGATTGTGAGAGCTTGAAGTGTTTTAGCTTTTAGCACAAGGATGAAGTTTTATCCTTGTAATATATTCATACAGTATTGACCGTAGCAGTTCCTGTCTACATGAGATGCATAACAGTTTGGTTCCTTCATGTGTTCTACTCAATGCAATTTTTCCCCATAACTGAGCTTTTACACTCTGGAAGATCCTTCTTAAGTTCATCTTGGCATCATATAGTACATACTTTTTCCCTTTCCTGTGCTCTTGCTTGAGTCTGAAATAGCAGATCTCCATGATGCTCTCCTAAGGAATCACTTCAACTGTGAAAAACCCCAACCAACAAAGCCCTGAGGACACAATGGCCATGCAGCCACTTCAGAGCATCACTTGTCAAGTAGAAGATGAATGTTTTCCTGCCAGCTGCCATTCCAAAATAGCTTGATGTGTTTCTGCATGACTTCATGGATGGCAGCATTCAGCATGCAAGCTTTACTTTGCTAAAGGATCTGCGTGCTGACAGGAGAGCCCAGATCAGTTTGCCTATTTGCTGTGTATTGGTGAGAAGCTTAAAGAATCGTCTCTTAGGTGACTGGTATGGGGAGAGCCAGATCTGCTGCTCTGGGTGTTGGTAAGCAGCTGCAGGACTGAGGGGATAATGTTCTCTCTGGGATATTAATGTATGGAACTAGATCATCTACCAAAAGCTGCCTCTTCTTGGAGCACATCGGAACTACCCAGGACCCAGCAGACTGTGAGCTGGTGGAAGCTGACAGAAGCCTCAAGTTGTGCAGGAGGATTTGGGTTTTGAGGTGTTTCATGCAGTAATTCAGTGCTTGAAAGTCCTGTTGTTCTGGATTCCTGAGGCCTCTGTGTAATTGATTTCACTGTCATTTGCTAGGAAGGGATGTTGAAACCTGCGGAGGAGAAACAGGAGTAGCTTTTAGGAAAGATCCTGCCCTCTGGCTGTGTTCTCTGGCTTGTACAGGGAGCCGCAGTGGTACAGCTATTGTCAGTTTGCAGGAGACTGAACTGGAAGGGGGGCAGGAATGCACTTGCACTGTCAATATGTAACACCTCCATTCCGGTAAGGTGAAGGACTCTGCCTTGGCGAGGAAGGGGTTAGGCAGGTGAAGTAGGGGGATTCTAGAGGAGGCAGTTCTCCTGTTCTCTGGTTGTGAGGCTTTAGAATGTTGCTTGGTTTGGTCACTTGTAGAAGTTGTTAATGTTTGGCATCTGGCTGACCCTCAGGGCCATCTCACAGATCTGCTTTTTTTTTTCCCCCCTTTTTTTTGTGCTGGTTATAGCATATTTCACCTCCACTCCTCCCCCCCCATTAAGTGTTAAGAACACTGAAGTGTGGCTTCCTTCTGTTTTCAAAGACTCCTCTCACGAGTTGATTTTCTTCTGTCTCGGTGTTGGTACATGTTTGGCCAGCAGAGGTAAAGCCAGTCAGAGGCATCTCCTAGGAGACTGCAGGGACACCTTAGTCAAAGCACTCTTTACTGATTTAATCTTCAGCCATGTCACTGTTGATTATTGCTCAGTGTGACTAATTGCTTGTCAGCTTTGACTGAGATAGGACTTTAAAGCCTGTCCAGTTCCAACCCCCTCCCACGGGCAGGGACACCTCCCACTAGACCAGGTTGCTCCAAGCCCCATCCAACCTGGCCTTGAACACTGCCAGGGATGGGGCAGCCACAGCTTCTCTGGGCACCCTGTGCCAGCGCCTCAGCACCCTCACAGGGAAGAGCTTCTGCCTAAGAGCTCATCTCAGTCTCCCCTCTGTCAGGTTAAAACCGTTCCTCCTTTTTCTGTCCCTACAGGTCCTTGTCCAAAGCCCCTCTCCAGATGTTTTGTAGGCCCCCTTTAGGCATTGGAAGACTGCGCTCAGGTCTCCTCAGAGCCTTCTGTAGTTCCAGTTCTGGCGATGGCTTGGAAAAAACACCTCAAAACATTTATCTGTCTTTATGACTTCCCTCAATTTCTCTGTTGGAACAGAAATCTAGCGTCTTTGTGGAGGATGCTGGGTGCTCAGGATGGGGTGTTTGCACAGGTCGGTCCCTTCAGTGATAGAAGATCAGGCGTGTTAATAGCCCAGCTTTATTGTGACAGCAGTGTGGTGCTTCAGCTGTCCTTCATATGATCTCAGGCATCTTCAGCTGCTATATTTTTAGAGTAGCTGTGCAAAGAAGATTAGCAAAGGACTTGGAATCCCTTTCATACATTGGTATTTTCTTATATATGGAAATGTTCTACCTATTTAGGTGGTGGGTTCAGGCTGATCTTAGTTACATCACCAGGATTGTGCATAGACAGTTGCAGAGGTCAGTACCTCTGCAATGACTTTTCTTCATTTTCCAAATGTTCTTTAGTCTGAAATAGTGACTGCACTCTGTTTAGTAGTTGAACTGTCAGTAAAACCAAGACCAGGACGTTAGGAACCTGGTCTCTGGGTCAAGCTCATACTTAGTGGAGAAAGAAACAGCTGTGTGATGAGATCCAGTGGCTTTACCTTCAAGTGGGAGCCAGCGGTACCTGGATTCAGTGGTGTGTGGGGCTTCAGATTGGCTAATGTGCCCTTTCTGTGGTGAGGAGGCTCTTGCAGCTCAGTACCCCAGTGAAGCTGTTGAAGTGAGGCCTTGGAATGATATCTGTACTTTGATCGTTAGCAGAACAACTCTTGTTTCTCTGCAAACTCCCGCAAATGTCCCTGGCACAGCTGTACCCCTGAAAGCGCAGAGGGTGAGAAGCTGCGATCACCCTACTTGGCAGTTCCTTCTGCTCCATCTGCTTTGCAACTCTTAAATTTGTGGGAAATACGAGTACTTGAGGCAAGAAGTCCTTGGCCAGCCCTAATCCAAGCGAAATAGATAGTGTGGGCTCAGCCTGTGGCTCCTGCTTGGTGAAGGTGGAGCCCTGGCATGTACCGTGTGTGTTACCTGCTTCCCGGCAGTGCGAGCTGAGGTGGAGGAGGCTGTGCCTGCGTTCAGGCAGCATGGGGCATGGTGCTGTGAACTGGGGGTGAGGAGGGCCTGGTGCCGCTTGCAGGAACAGAGCTGTGGGATTTTATGGGTATTTGGGTGACCTTGTGATCTGCTGTCAAAAGTATGGTACTAGGATTGTCTGTTCTCAAGGTGACCTTCTGGCTCTAGAGGTGGTGTCTAACCTCTGCTAGCTATTGTTTCCCAAAGCCATGGGCTTATGTGGGGCAGCCTTCTTTTAGGGTAGGAGTTTCAGTTATACTTGTTGCAAGTGTGTTAAGGGCATGTGTAAGAAGTGGCATGGGGCAAACAGTTGAAAAATAGTTGCTAAATATTCTGGTATTCCAGTGGCCTACAAAGATACTCACAGCTTTTGCTGTCCACTGAGGCTCCAGTAATGAGGAATGATGGCCTGGAGAGGCTCTTGAGAAGCTTTTCTATTCTAGCACATACAAGCAAGGTAAGGGCTTTGACTTCCTGATAGCATTAGATGGTGGGTTGGAGTCTGGAGGATTGGGAAAGGACAGGTAGAGGCACAAATAGGAGGTATTAACTTTGCCTGAGAGGATTAATCTGCTGGCAACTGCAGAGATCTGAGAGCACATAGTGAGGGATGCGATCCCTCTGTTCTGTGACCCTTGAGGGAAGTGCAGTGTAACTAGGAGCGGATAGCTGCGAGCGTCCTTTGGCAATGCCTGATGGGCATCCATGAATTCCCATCATAACAAATTAAGCTGCTTAAAGAAATGTGTGTGCTTTTGTTGCACGGAGCCAGGTGTATTGGTGTTGGAAACTCTCACTTGCTGTGGGAAGTTCTGTATTTATCAAAACAGGTTTTGTTGTTCTTGTGACCAGGGCTGAGGGTCTCTCAGATATGGGGGAAGTTCTCCAAGAAATGTGGCAAAGCAAACAGAACATTACTCAGTGACTTGGAGAGGATGACTTCAAGACCCCTGCACCTTGTTTCTGGCTAACTCAACGCTGGTAGTCTGTTTGCTCTTTCCTTTTGATACTACTATAGCAACATGATAATCTGAAATAACTTCTATTCCATTCAGAGGTCTAGGAGCAGGACATAGGGAATGTGTCCTTAAGTGCCTGAGCTATTTTAAGAGCAGGCATTATTCCAGGGTACAGGAATGGGGCAACTAGCCTTCAAACTGCTGTGGTAATGGAGACTGCAGCCACCCTGAGCGTGCCCACAGCGCTGTGCATGTGCTGGCAATTGAGCTGATCTTTATCATTATCACATTAATGTTTTCTTTTGTGGTAGATAAAGATATAAATACTCACGAGAGCAATATGTGCTGTATAAAACAGTTGTCTCTTACAGAAGACAGGAAGATAGCAGCTGTTTGTAGAGATTGTGCTCAGCTCTGGACTGATAGCAAAAACGTCTTATGACCAAACCAGTGTAGCTCTTGGAGAACAATGGAAAGAGAGCACAGGTTCTCCTCCTGTTGTAGCTGTAGCTGAACCCTAGGCTGCTTGTACTATTGTTGCTTCAATTACATATTTACAACAGCATCACAAAATGCAAGGTGTTTTTCAGAAATGCAAGAAAACATTCCATCCTGCAAAGGTCCTGTAATGTAATGAGAGGTGGGAGAGGTTAGAGAGGAGTCATAGTAGGCACCATTTATGCAAGGGCCATGGAAAGCTGGATTTTTGCTAGAGCTGGTGAAGAAGCTTTGGGTAAAAGGCTTTTCAGAGGGTTTGGTTAATTAAAACAAGGAAGTCTTCAGAACCAGGACAGAATTATTTCAGAAATGGATAAAGTGAGTAGCCAGTAATTGGTGGCTTTACCCTTGATAGTCCTGGGCAGATGGAACCATTTCACACATCACGTTTTAAAGCACAGGAGTACTAAATATTTTGCAATAGCCTTCTTCATACAGGCAGTGTCTGACTTGAATGTTATTGTTTCTGGATCAAGCCTTTAGCTAGCAGAAATCAGCAGAGCTGTGCCTGCTTTTGCTAGCCAAAGATTAGGTTCCTGGTGTTTGAGTTACTTTGCTTCTACTTCTTGCGTGAAGTGTAAGTTATGTTAAGACATGCTTAGCTTTATGGCTGACATGAGCAGGTCCTGGCTCTGTTCACAACTATTTGGCTTTAACTTCAACCTCTGTGTTTGGTTTCCTTTTCCTCGGAGGTGAAGGGCCTCTGTTCTGTGTGGCTTTTACTGTAAGGGAATTAATTCATTTGGAAAGAGTTAAGTTGATCTATCCAGAAGCTGCAACTTGCTTTGTTTTCACTCCCAGGCATATGAGAAGCGCTTTCCTACATGTCCAGAGATCCCAGTCTTCCTGGGGAGTGAAATCCTTCATGAATCCAGGAGTGATGATGGAGCTATACATATCATTGAACGGAGCTGCAAACTGAATGTGGATGCTCCTAGGCTGCTGAAGAAGGCAAGTGGAACCCTGAGGTTTGTTGACTGGGTCGGATAGATAAAGGCTTCTAAAGTTACTCTTTCTCTCTTTTTTCCTCCTTTTGGTTCTTCATCCTTCTCAGATTGCAGGGGTAGAATATGTTTTTTTCATTCAGAAAAACACAGTCAACTGGAAAGAGCGAACTCTCCGCATTGAAGCCCACAACGAGACTTTTGCCAACCGTGTTGTCATCCTTGAGACATGTAACTACTCAGTAAGTGCTTCCAACCCTTCCTTCTCAGACAAATTGAAACAAAATCATGCACTCGTATACAGGGTAAGGTTGCTTGACTGAATTTGAGCACTGGACTGTAGTCTACTATGGTTAGACACTCCTGGACTGGGACGGCTGTTGGATCTTAGGATTTTCCAGTGCTCTTGTAGACCTTGAGAAACTTTCTTAGGTTGTCTGTGCTTCTCTGGAGTGCTAGGCCATACAGTGAGAGTAGAAAACACAGATAGTGTTCCCTGAGTTTGTTTTTGGTTGAAATTCAAGTTAGTAAAAGCATTTGGAGCTTGAGTGTGTATTTAGATTTAGATATTTAGGAGAAAATAATCAATATTTATTATGATGAAGGCCAGAGAGAAGTCTGGCAATTAATTTTGCCCACAAATAAGGCGCTAAAACTTGCACTTGCTATGATTTTCATGCTTGAAGTATTTGGAGGAAGGTCTAGAGCCCTGTTTGTGGCCTGGAGTGTCTCACTTTGTGGCTGTATCTTCAGCAGTAGTGTGCTTTTTCATTGTAACTATGCTATTAGGGCTCAGTCACCATTAAATAGCTTCATCTGTTTCTGGAAGCAATCAGATACTGCTCTTTGTTCTCTAAACAAAAGTCCAGATCCTGTTTCTTACCTGCCCCTTTGGCAGCTGGACAACAGCTCAACTTCTTGGGAGTAAGCAAACTGGAAGTAGCTGCTGTTTCAGGCAAGACAAAGAGTTGAAAAGCTGTTAATGGTTTTGGTGCTGGGGGGTTTCCTGAGGCAGAGATTACTTGCTGGCTAAAAGGGGCTTCTGGAAAAGCTGCAGTAGGTCAGGCTTCCATCACTGAGAGAGGTGCTGAGGGCTCCCAGGTCAGCTCTGGAGTTGCTCACATGTTGTTGCACTTGCTGATATCGCCTGTGTTGCCTCCTGCTCATGTCCTTGGGAAGGAAAGTCAGCAGCAGGGCTCAGAGGGAAGCACTCTTCCCGCAGCAGGGCGGGAGCTCGTGGGCTGCATCCTCACGGCACTTCCCAGCTCTATTTTTACCAGTTCCCTTTTCCCTGCCAGAGTGCACCGGAAACAGGTTTATTCTCATCTTTCCTTTTCTGCAGTGCTCTCTGAAGCAGCTTGGAGAAATAGGATCCTGCTCTTGCAGTTACTTAGTATGTTCCCCTGGGGGAATATGTGTCCTTTATAGAGCTCCTCTTTTTGTGTGGGGGCTGGAATTTCTTTCTGTCGTGTCAGTTTGTGAACAGCAGTACCTACAGAGAAGAGGCTGAGCCCTCTCAGAGAAGGGTTAAATTTGAAAGGAAAAGATTACTTAGGTTTTATATAGAGTAATTGAGAGGAACTGGCTAGAAAGGAAAGCTGTATATGGATACTGAAGAGGGAATCTTCATCAGGGACTGTAATGATAGGCCAAGGGGAAATGGGTTCAAACTAAACCAGGAAAAGTTCAGGTTAGATGTAAGACAGAAGTTCTTCCCTATGAGGGTGCTGAGGGGCTGGCACAGGGTGCCCAGAGAAGCTGTGGCCGCCCCATCCCTGGCAGTGTTCAAGGCCAGGTTGGATGGGGCTTGGAGCAACCTGGTCTGCTGGACAGTACCCCTGCCCATGGCAGGGGTTGGAACTTGATGAGCTTCAAGGTCCCTTCCAACCCAAACCAGTGTGGGATTCTATATTGAACTGACAGTGAGAAGTCCCTCTGCTCTGCCATGTCTTCTGTTCTGAGGGGAAGACCAACATATGTGGTTGAGTTTCCTATGCAAAGCTAGAAATAAAGTTTTGTGTTTCTCCTCTTGCAGATGTAGGGGTTTTCAATTGCATGTGCAATCTCTGTCTTTCTGTAAGGAGGCTTTGACATGATTTCAAGAGAGCAGTCACTGTTTTAGTGCAACTTTTGCTATGAGTATTACTGTTCAGGTCAGATGGAGCAGAGAGAGTTTTTAATCTTGTGCATGTGAAGAATGCTGGGGTTAACCACAAACATCAATATGTCCAGTTCATGATGCATTCCATTACTCTGGGGAAATTAACCTGTCTGTTAAATATGGGTCTGTTGGTGCCTCATAGGAAGCCTCTTCTGTGCCCTCGGTCTCTAGCTCAGGAGATTAAATAGCCAGTTGTACCAGGGGTCAGGGGCACTGGTATGTTGTGAGATGTCTGCTACCATCCAACCCTGTGTCTACCTTTGGGCTTAGGTTCACCCTGAGAATGAAGAGTGGACTTGCTTTGAACAATCTGCATCTCTTGACATCAAGTCATTTTTTGGCTTTGAAAGCACAGTGGAAAAGATTGCCATGAAGCAGTACACCTCAAACATCAAGCGGGTAAGATGGGCTTTCCTTTGTGCCATAAACCCCAGCAAACACCTGCTCTGTGTGCCTCTGAGATAGACCCAGTCTAATTTTATACCCTTGCTGATGTCTCTGAAATCTCTCAGTAAGAAAAAGCCAGCGTACAATGAACAGAAAACCAGCGTGCTTCCTGGAATTTGTCTGTGCAGAGGAGGGAGCAGGCTGTGCCAGAGGAGGATGGCAATGGATGCAGTGGGTGCCAGGCTCCTCGCACACTGAGGACAATGTTCTTCTGCAGGAAGATAAAGTTCTGATCAAAAATTAGCACCCTGTCTCTCAGCTTGGGAAGAGCTGCTTCCTTTTGGTGGCCTTTTTTTTTTCCTGGGCTGCATAGGAACAGGGCAGCTAATTGATGGCTTGGGAGCAGGAGAGGGGATACAAGTGTTACAGAGGTAGCTATATCCATAGAATTGGCCTTTGCTTGGCCAGTGTTGTAATTCCCCATTTGTATGGCGCTTTCATATTGAAAGTTTTCCAACAGGGTTGTGCAGATGGAAAGAGACAACTGTTTTCTTCTGTTTAACAGCATTAGTCATCTGTCCTGAGGAAAGCTCTCCTGCACCTTACTGGTTCTAGGGAGATGGGGTGGTGTTTTCCTAATGTGAGTTATCCCCTTCAGGGCAAGGAGGTGATTGAACACTATCTGAAGGAGCTGATCTCCCAAGGGATCACATTCATCCCCCGCTGGACACCTCCTCCTGTGTGTGGGCAGAAGGATGAGCAAACCCCTGCTGCTGGAGATGCTGCTGCTGCTGATGCAGCCCTTGACTCTGTGGCTCTTGGAAGTACCAAAGAGCAAACTGGCAGCTCCTGCCCTCTAGCAGAAGCTCTCAGCTCTGATGGTATGTGATGTCCAGATCTAAGTGCCTTGAATAGCACTGACTAATAAGTTTAGGTTTATTACTTTTGGCATGAGGATGTTCTTCTGGATTGTGGGTGGGGAGGGAGGAAAGTTTTATTTTCTTCAAGAAAAAAAACAAACAATGGCTTTTTTTTCCCCCAGAAAAACTGAAAAGCCAAGAAAAACTGTGCAGGGAGTAAGTTTAGTTGGAGCATAAGAAGGCAACTTGGTTTTGATCTAACATTGAGGTGTTTTATACCTTAAATTTGAGAAACTTAAAGGTATCTTGAGTATGCTATAACTAAATTATAATGAAATGTTTCGGCTGTTTCTAAATTCATGTTCTTGGGGATTTGTTTGGATTGTTTTTGCCCCTCTGTCAGGCCAAGACAAACTTGTGGAATGTTGCCTAATGCCTTTCTCACCCAAGATGCTTGAATTGGATTTTATCTTTCTAGATCTTTGTGTGTTGATCTGATGGTATCTTCTAGACTAAACAAAATTCTTCTCTGCAAGAAGAAATAGGAGGGACTTGTAATTGAGAGCTGTGGTATTAGAAAGAGGAGTTGTCCTTCCTCAGAAGGAAAGACAGCACTTATTTTGCTGAATATAACTAAGGGAAAAGCTTGGAATTTGGAACTATCAATGGTTCTGGTGTCACCAGACCTCTGGTAGGAGAATTGGAATCCATCTGGAAAAGGAATTAAAAACCTCAAAGAAGTAGACTGAGAAGTATTCATGTGCTTTGGGATCCAAGTTAATCTGAGAGAAGGACTCTTCATCAGGGACTGTAGCAATGGGACAAGGGATAATGGGTTCAAACTTAAACAGGGGAAGTTCAGGTTAGATAAAAGGAAGGAGTTCTTCCCTGTGGTGATGTGCTGAAACAGACTGCTCGGAGAACTGGTAAATGCTCCATCCCTGACAGTGTTCATGGTCAGGTTGGACAGGGCCTTGGGTGATGTGGTCTGGTGTGATGTGTCCCTTCCCATGGCAGGGGGTTTGAACTGGTTGATCTTAAGGTCCTTTCCAACCCAAACCATTCTATGACTCTAAGAGTGGCAGATCCCATCTAGCAGAAGAGGAGAGTAGCTCTTATTTATTTGCTTATATTCATGTTTAGGAAGCGATCAACTTCCCTGGGACTGCTCCCCAGTTTGCTGGCTTGGTGGATTCAGTGGGGGCATAGCACTTCTATGCTATAATTTCTCTATTATCAGTCAGTATCAGCATATCCTGTGAGTGTTCAGGCCTTATTCTGTAGTTAATGGTACTTGCTAAAAGTATTTCCTGCTTGATGAAGGGCTAGCTCAGAGGTGGGTCTCCCAGCCCTCCTTCTCATGTGCCTTCGTACCTCCAGCACAGCTGTTGGCCTGTGCTTTGCTCCCCTTTGGGTACCACCTTCTCCTTGCTGGCACCTCCACATCCAAGCTTCAGATGCCACATCTGCTTCTGTCTCTGAATGCTGGCAGTCTCACACCCCTTGTCCTTTGTCTCTGATCTAGAGGGAGCTTGAGCTGCTGGTTTGCACAGGGTTTCTCCTCGTGCCTTAAAACCTCCCTTGCTGTCAGAAATGGTAGCGTTATGGTAGTGTTGTCCCTTTCTGGTGCCCATAAGCAGAAAAATATTTCTATTTTCAGCCAGCTGGCTTTTAGCTTCTTGTCATGGGAATTTTGCATGGGATCTGTAGGGCACTAGGGGATTTAAGTGTCCAGGTGTTGGAGATGGGTGCCAGAGCTCATATTTCTTAAGTTCCTGCTGGAGCAGTTTGGGGTTGAATGAAATATTAGCATTCCAGAAGACAGGAGGAGTGATTCTTGCATGTTGTCAGTGTTGTCATGCCCTAATCACAGTGAGAATATACCTCACTTCCCTTAGGTGTGGAAAATGAGGGCTTCTGAGCTCTAGCAGTGTAAATCCTAAGTAACCTGCTGTGTAGAAATCTCCTTTCTGGCTATGCCAGGTCTCCTCTGAACTGGTCTCTTTTATTCCCTCCAGCTGACAAGCTGGATGCTGATTACATCGAGCGCTATCTGGGCCAGCTGACCCCGATGCAGGAGAGCTGCTTGATCCGCCTGCGCCAGTGGCTGCAAGAGACGCACAAAGGCAAGGTGGGTAGATGAGGCAGGGAGCATGCTGTGCAAGCCTCAACCCAAGGTTCTTGTACCTCATGTGCCTTCAACCCTCCAATAAAACCCAGGCTTATGGGCAATGCGTGCTGAGACTGAGCTGTGTTGGCAAGGTTGGGTGAAAGGCCGGGAGCGCCAAAAGCCTGTGTGACCTTGCAGTGGGATCTGGTGCTATGAGACCTGTGTTGCTTGGTTCAGTGCTCTGTGTGGGAAAGGTCCCCAAGCCCAGAGGTTTTACTGTGGGTTTAGAGTAGGTATTGGCTGGGGCTTGATTGCCCAGAAGTAGAGACAGTCATACCTTGTATGTTGTGTAAGCCTCTAAAATAGAGGAGCTGAGGGCAGTAGATGCGGGCAAGTACAGCTGGAGTTGGCCAGCTAGTAGAGAGAGAAATGCATTTCCCTAAAAACCAGCAGGATACTGTGGGCTCGATGTATCCCTACTCTGCTGAGATACAGCTCTGCTTCAGCAGCTGCTTGGGCTCCTCCTGGTTGGAGTGTCTAGATCAGGCCAAGAGGTAAGTGGTATGTGGATGAGAAAAGAAAAAATCTAGAGCAGTTTGAATGCCTCAAGGGTGATCTAGCTTGAGATTTCTTGCTGGAGAGAGATTGAGTGGGATGGAAGGACCAAGGATAGCAAAAGACAGTAACTGGGTGAGCTGAATAGATAAATAGTGGAATGTTGCTTACAAAGAGAGGAAACCAGGAGAAAGACTGTTGGAGCAAGTCACCCTCCTTGAAAACAGGGTACAGCTAGATAAGGGTTTCAATAGTATTAGCTTCCTGGCTTAGAAGGTCACTTCTCTGTCAGCCATACAGAATGAGTTAGGAGGTATTCTGCAGTCACAGGCTTTGGATTTGTCTTTTTCTTTGAATTGGCCTTTCCAAAAGAGGCTACTGCGCTGTCTATGTGCGTTGCTGTATCTTTTAGAGCTGAGAAGAGGGCATGTCTCATCTGAGTATAAGGGGAGGTGTAAGAGCTTAAACATGACTTATAAAAGCCTCGTTTCTTCTTGGAAAAACTGTCTATGTAGAAATAAAATGTAACAGATTTAGTGCTATAGTTCTGTTACTGAACTTGAAGTCCCCTTCTGTGAGAGTGTGTATGTGGGTTTTGTTGGTACCTAGGAATGTGGATGGAGAAACAGTTACCAGAAAACCACAGGCTGAAGAGAAGAGCAGAAGGTGTTGAGGTAATGTGTGAAAGTCTCCCACTAGCTGACAGGCTCCAGAGAATACCAACACTGTTGAATCTGTGAGCTGATAAATTGAGAACATCAAGCATCTGCCAAATCTATCCAAGGCCACTGGTCTAGAGTAGCATCAACAACAGGTTGTATAACTCAGACCATGTCCAAAAGTGTGCTGGCTGCTAGATGCAGGTAGAGAGTACAGGAATATATACACCCTCAGTAGAAAAAAGGATTGAAGGGCTGTCTGAACACCTACCTGCAAGCTCCTATCATGTCACTGGGATGCTCTGCCTCTGAGTAAACAGCTGGGGCTGGCCTCCCAACTAACCAGGTAACAGTGTGAGTGCACTGTGTGAATAGTCACCTGGTAATAACAGCCCCACTGATGAAATGGGCTCTGCTAGGTATTGGTTGTGATCTGTCTCCCATGATCAGCCTCATGTCAGATAGAAGGGGCTTGACAACAAGCAGACATAAAGCAAAGGGTGAGGATCAGTGCCCAGGCATAATTATGTAATGAAATATGGGATGCAAGGCTTTTCAAGTTGATAATGACCTGTCCAGTAAACTGGTGTGAACTTCTATGTGGTAGGAGATGTCTTGGCTATTGGGTAACCAGCTGAAAATGAGCCCTAGATGAGAGTAAGACAGTGAAACTTTATCCATGCATGGGATCTCCAAGGATCCTGGTTTCAGGTGAAAGAAGCACAATTTAAATGGTTGGGGATATTTTGAGGGGTAGGGGCAAGGAGTTAGGTGGATTTTGATTGCTTGTCAATATAACAGGAAATGAGGAACTTGCCCTACATGGGTTGAGTTTTCTCTGGAGATGCTGTTACCTTTCTGTGAGAATCTGCTCTCAATTTGAAGCAGGGCTGTCCATATTCCTATATCAAAAAACATTTGTAGATCTTCTATTTCTTGGAAAATCATAGAATCCCAGACTGGTTTGGGTTGGAAGAGACCTCAAAGCTCATCCAGTTCCAACCCCCGGCCATGGGCAGGGACACCTTCCACTAGACCAGGTTGCTCCTGGCCCCGTCCAACCTGGCCTTGAACACTGCCAGGGATGGGGCAGCCACAGCTTCTCTGGGGCAACCTGTGCCAGCACCTCAGCACCCTCATAGAGAAGGTGGTGATGTTCCTTTTTATTCTTATCTTTTTTTTCTTTATCCTATTTCACTATACAGTCCGTGTTCCCTCCAAAGAAGATGTCCTTTAGGACCAGATTTATCATTGCTTTAAAAACCTGAGTAGCTGAAGAAACAATCATCAGAGGGTGTTAAAATTGCAGATACTTACAGCTAGTAATCAATGGCTTTGCTTCATGCAGAAGAGTACGTGTAGTTTCACTGGTAAAGAGAAAACCAGGCTGAGATGAAAACTTCATATGGGAGTTACTGCTTTGTTTGGACAAAGATAAGAGACTACACTATGGAGTAAGTCCCTGGAGGTCCCTGCCTTTGTCTAAACAGAAGTGCCAAATTTGCTTCTTATCTGAGGCTATGGACTGTATAGGCTTGAAACATAGCAAAACCTAAGAGCCATTCCTTCTCCTGGGTCTTACAGGAGATATGGGGGCTGTTGTAGATGTTTGTGGTGTTTGCCTATTGTCTGGGGAGTAACAGCTTCCTCTGAGCAGCAGAAACACGAACATAAATCAGCTGATGAGAGTTCTGCTGCTTTTACCCTTGCTCTGATGCAGAAAACTGGTGTTCTTATGAATACCTTGGAGATCTTATTTGGGACAGCTGCCCTCTTCTTTCCATGAGAGATAAATGCAGTGTTTGCACCATTAGAGTATGCTGAACATTGTTAATCTCCTATCCCTTCAGGTGCTTCTGGGCTTTGCTTTAAGCTGCCTGAACCCTACCCCGTTCTTTAGGTGGAATCAATATCTCTTGCAGCTTCATACCAGATTGTGATTCTAGGGTTGCTCCCAGCCTGACACAGCTGATGGCTCTGCTTTCTATTCTTGCGAGCATGGGAGTGAACAAACAAAAGAGCTTTGACTCCCAAGCATGTACTTCTGTTTGTCCTGTGGCAGGGCTCAGATTGCTTATGTCATGCTCAGTCAGTACAGACACTCCAGAGGGGGCTATCCCTGCTTGCCAGAACTTGAATTTTTAATGGAAGTTTGATGTAACAGATGAGGCCAAACACTTCTGGGGGAGTTGGGGTGAGGAGAAAAACGCAGCATATGCAGCTAAAATCCATTTGGGTTTGCAGCTTCACAGGCTTTTAGTCACATTTAGCCCTGCTGTGGAATCTGTCAGGTTTATTGTTAGTTCCTGATGCTTAGTGGCAAATCTTCTTTGATTTTTATTTTCAGCTAAGAGGGAACATGTGAGATTGAGAAGGAGGTTGGAATAAGCCATTCTACAGACCTGATTTGGGAAAGCTTTTGTGCTGCTAGAATTACTGATAGAAGGTGTTGGGATGAGTGATAGAAAAGGGGGGTATGTTGTAGTTCTGGTCAATGTGTTTGTTTTATGAAGTCAGTATACAGGAGTTAGTATGATGTGATGTGATGGGGCAAGGAAGCTTGTGAAAGAACCCTAATGATGTCCTGTTGAGACAATACCAGGGAGGGATGGTCAGCAGCAAAGGAAAGCAGAAGGGGGATCTGCCTGAGAGCTGGAATTGGTGTAGGGGATAATCACTCAAAGTTTGTGATGTCATGATCTCCCTCCAAACAGTGCTTAAGCTCAGGTAACATGTTACCTATGGATGCTTTCCATCCTTTGATTTCACCTATGGGCAGCCAGCTTGCAGCTCTTGCTTTCGTACAGTATTTTGTTTGTCCTTTTGGGGTAGCTACCTGAGGGAAACGTCAGCAAGCTCAGTTTGCTGGGGCTTCTGGATCAATGAAAGGCTTCTCACAGGCTGTGAATCAGTCCCTTCTTTGTGCTCCTAGCACCATCTGCTGCATTCAGCTGGATTCGGTGAGGAGGGAGGCAGAAGGAATGTAAGTTTAGTATTTATCTTCATTTTAAGAGGCTAAAAAATGGTACGTGTTTCTCCATGGGCTCTGTGGAATAGTGGTACAAGTAATGTAGCAGTCTTAATCTTGGACTTTTTCTTCTCTCAGATCCCTAAAGATGAACATATCCTTCGGTTCCTGCGGGCACGGGACTTCAACATCGACAAGGCTCGAGAAATGCTCTGCCAGTCGCTGTCTTGGCGGAAGCAGTACCAGGTGGATTACATCCTCCAGTCCTGGAGGCCCCCAGCCCTCCTGGATGAATATTACACCGGAGGGTGGCATTACCAAGACAAAGGTGAGAGGCTGCCCTTTGCATTAGAGCATGGGTTGATTATAGGACCTTGTAAGTATTGACAATTTAAACATTAACAAAGCCACTCACATGTAAATAGCCACTCTGTTTTGCTGTAGCTTTATTTTCTCTGCACGGATGGGGCAGACTAGAGTGAGTCCAAAGCAGCATCAATTTGATAAGGTTGCCTTTGGATGTGATTTTTATCCTTTTAAAATATTTCATATATCAAAAAGAGTGTGACTAGCAGGTTAGTGGAGGTTATCTTGCCCCTCTTCTCTGCTCTTGTGAGGCCCTACTTGCAGCACTGTGTGCAGTTCTCATGCCTTCAACAGAAGAAGGACGTGGAGCTGTGGGAGCAAGTCTAGAGGAGGCCACAAGGATGATCAGGGGCTGCAGCACCTCTGAGCCTGGAGAAGAGAAGCTGTGTGGAGACCTCAAAGCAGCCTTCCAGTATCTGAAGGGGGCCTTGCAAGGATGCTGGAGAAGGGACTCTTAATTGGGGATTGTAGCAATAGGACAAGGGGTTTAAACTGAAACAGGGATGTTCAGGTTAGGTATAAGGGAGAAGCTCTTCCCTGTGCGGGTGTTGAGGCACTGGCACAGGGTGCCCAGAGAAGCTGTGGCTGCCCCATCCCTGGCAGCGTTCAAGGCCAGGCTGGACGATGCTTGGAGCAACCTGGTCTAGTGGGAGGCGCCCCTGCCTGTGGCAGGGGCTTGGAACTGTATGAGCTTTAAGGTCCTTTCCAACCCAAACCATTACATGATTCTGTGATTTCATGTGGCCTTTATAAACGGTGCTAGGGCAATAGCCTGGGACACTGGGGTACTTCCCTCTCTAATCCTTATTTTTCTCCTTCGTTTTTTTTTTTTTTTTTTTTTTTGGTTTTGAGATGGACGACCACTCTACATCCTTCGTCTTGGCCAGATGGACACAAAGGGTTTGGTGAAAGCTTTGGGAGAGGAATCATTGCTGCGACATGTGAGTTGTATTTTCCTTTCTCACCCAAAGTTCTCCCATCTCCCTTGGGGTGTTCAGAATGTTATAGAGCAGCAGCAATCCACCTGCCTGACACAATTCCTGTGTTGTGTGGCTGGCAACTCAGAGTTGGCTTAGTGATTTGGCATGGCACTGCTGCTACATCTTCCCGCAGAGATGGAAGCGAAGCTTTTGTGGTGGTACAAATTGTCCAGAAAGAGGCTTTCTGATAGCCTGCAGTTCACCGTAAGCTTTCCATGGCCCTCTTATGTAGCTCAGCTAATAATATTTGATCTTTAGATACTTCTACTTCATCTTAGATTTTCAGTGTCTGTACGCTGTATGATCAGCTCAACTTTTCAGTACAGCAGCCTTTTTTAATGTAACTTTCATTCTGTTTTGTACACTGCAAGTTCTCAAGCTTGTGTGCTTCTAGGTTCTGATTTTTGAAATAAGATCTGCTGCCTGTCCTCGTTTCTCACTCCTACTGAGGCTAACCCCACTGTACTGGCTTTCATTTCAGGTTCTGTCAATTAATGAGGAAGGACAAAAGAGGTGTGAGGAAAACACCAATATCTTTGGCCGCCCCATCACGTTAGTACTGTGAATTTTCTTGTATCCTTACAGAGTTTGAACTGCCGTGTTGAGGAAAAACCTTCTGTGTGAAGGTTTTAGATGACGTCCTTGGGATTAAGCTGCAGATAGACAGCAGTGGGTCCATGTTCTGGGCTGTTCCTGGGCTTTGGGTATTGTCCATAGTGGACTTAAATGCAGATAAATTCTACAGCTTCATATGAAAGAAAGTATTGTTCCTTCCTTACATCTTCTTATGCCCCATTTCAGATTAATTTAATCTAATATTGGTGATTTTAATCCAGATCCTTGAAATTATTTTTTATACAGGAAACTGCCGTTTCCACCTTCATTTAAAATATACTTTTTGAATTATTTTTAGGAGTAGGCCTGAATGCCTTCATCCTCTTCCACACTGACACCATATGTTCTTGCCTTTGGGCTTGGGTGTCTGTTTTACCTGAAAGCTCAGCCAGATTCGGGCTGTCTCTGCCTGAGTGAAGATCTGCTTTTCATTGCAATGCTGCTCTCCCTTGTTGGATTCACTAGATCCTGTACAGGCTGCAGTGCTACTGAAATAGTCTGTGGCTCATCAGCTGAGCAGCCACTGTGCAATGAAGTTCTGACAGGTCTCTTTCCGTGTGTTCTTTTAGATCCTGGACATGTCTGGTGGACTTGGAAGGATTGAATATGCGGCATCTCTGGCGGCCTGGAGTTAAGGCCCTGCTTCGGATAATTGAGGTTGTGGAGGACAACTACCCTGAGACTCTGGGGAGACTGTTGATAGTGCGAGCACCCAGGGTTTTTCCTGTGCTCTGGACTTTGGTGGGTGAAATCTGGACTGCAGGATCTTGTGCGTGTACAAATAGCTAAGTCATCCAGTCAGTGTGAGTTCTGCTTGTTTGAAAGGTTAGGAAGGGAAAAGCTTCCAAGGAACTTGTGGCTTAACTCCTGAAGAGGCCACAGCATCACTACAGAGCAAGCCGTAACATGCCTGTAGCTCATTTGGTTCCAGTGGTTGTCATCCACCAGGGCAGGACAGGATGTCAAAGATAAACTGCAACTCCTCAGGCAGCAGAGGTAGCCCAAAGTTGGTGAGGTTTTGTCTTAATGGGAGAAGACAAATGGGGTTTGTTTTTAATCTCATGCTAGAGGACATTGAAGAGTAATAAAAATGTGGTTCTGCCTGGTGCCTGATGGCTGTTCTGGCAATGTGAAAACATGTTTGTTAAATTTATTGTGAGGTTTAGATGTGATGTGGTGACTGCAAGCTTATTTTACATGAGGTAAAACCTGTTGTGAGATGATGATACCATACACTTGCCATTTGTTACCCTTTCTCTGGGGAAGTGGTCTGCTGGTCTGCATTCCTGCTGCAGAGGCCTTCCAGTCTAGAGCCTAAAGCATCCATGTAAGATGGTGTAAACATTGTCACTAAGTGAAGTTAGAGACAATGATGTCTTGTGTCCACTTTCTATTTCAGGTTAGTCCCTTCATCAATGAGAACACAAGACAGAAGTTCCTCATTTATAGTGGGAATAACTATCAGGGTCCAGGAGGGCTGGTTGATTACGTGGACAAAGATGTGATCCCAGACTTCCTGGGAGGAGACTGCATGGTGAGTTTTCCTTCCTATTGTGCAGGTGGAATCTGCAAGCATCCTCCATTCCCTCCTCCTCAATGCCCTGGCCTTCTTCCACTCTCTTCTGAAAGATGGCTAAACCTCTGTTGTGGTGGGGATACTTCTGCTCTGAGCACAGTGAAGTGAACTTGTGCACGCACTTCACCCTGAAGTGGTGGTGTTGCCTTGGAGAAAGGGGGTTTAAGGTTAGGTCTACATGGAGCTTGGATAAACTATTATAGTTCAAGTAACTAGTTTTACTGCGGAATCTTACACCAGCTGAGGGTGTCAGCCTCTGTCCTGACAGGCAGCAAGGGTCTGTGGTACAGGTGACTTGATACTTTGCCATTAGATTAGTTTAAACCCTCATATTTGTCTGCCTTTTCCAGTGTACTGTCCCAGAAGGTGGCCTTGTTCCCAAGTCACTTTATCAAACAGAAGATGAGTCAGAGAACTCAGATCACATCCGGTTATGGACAGAAACTATCTATCACTCTGCAAGCGTCCTCAAAGGAGCTCCACATGAGGTACAAACCAGAACTTCACAAGGCTACAGGGAGGGTGTGTTGCAGGTGTGTTCCTTCTATTAAAGGCTGACTAGAACAATGAAGTGCTCCCAAAGATGGTTCAGCAGCATGCCTTTCCTGGGAAGGCTAATGCCAGCTAACAGCCAGGAGTGTGGAAGTGAGGAGCAGTGTCTTTTATTTCTACTGTGGCTTCATCTTCTGTAAGATACAACCTCTTCCTCCTCCTCCTCCAGGGAAATAAAGCTCACTCAGTTTGCCTTCTTGATAGTACAGCTTCCATTCTCAGCGGTGTCGCTGGGACAGCAATAATGGTGATTTAAGAAGGTAAGTACTGGGAATGTCCTGATGGGGGTCATCAGAAAACAATGTCCAAAAGAGCAGTACTTGAGTGTCAAAGCAGTCCACCAGCTTCGCTGATGGTGAATAACTGACTTGGCCAGCTTGATTCCTTAAAAAGCAGCAGTGCCTTTTGGAGTGCTCTTTGCTGTCTGGAAGGCTTCGCTGCAGTTCTGCTGAGGTTTTCCTACAGCTAGTAAATTATTTACAGGAAACTTTGATACAGAGGAGAGATGGGGTAAAAACACCTGAGTAGATGTACCGTGACAGAAATCCGGTGATGGGAATGGGTTTGTATCCTCCTTAGGAATCCAGGCCAATGGCTTAACTGAAGGATGGTGGAGAAAAGCATGTTTGCACAGTGGCTGTCCCCTGAGAGCCTGACTTTCTACAATGGGCTTGTTTTGTTCCCTTCTTAGATAGTTGTGGAGATTCTGGAAGGGGAATCCGTCATCACATGGGACTTTGACATCCTGAAGGGAGATGTGGTGTTCAGCCTCTTCCACTCCAAACGAGCTCCTGAAGCAACTCACAAAGAAGCTACGTTACCAAGTACCTCTGCTGCTGGGGACAATATGCAGCTGATTGACAAGATGTGGGTCCTTGGGGTAGATTACAGCCATATGGAATCTCCACTGGTTTGCCGGGAAGGAGAGAGCATCCAGGTCAGATGTCTTTGGGTCCTGGCATAGATGGAAAGGAGAAGGAATTGATGGCAAGGCAAATCATGTCGTGCTTAGAAACAGTTGTTGTGGTCATTGTTCTCTGTATTCCCTGTGAAAGTGGCTGCTATTGCAGCCCTAATTTAGAGTGAGTGATTGGAAAGATACTCCATAATCCAGGATAAACTAATTGAAAATAACCCTTTGTCACTAGCCTTAGAGGTGTACCGTGATGTGTGCTCCCCAAAGTCGGCAGCTCCACTAGTTGCTTTTGGTTTTGCTAAATTCATCTATTTCTTAAGGCACGTGATGGTCACTTGAAGGCACTTTTTCCTCTCCCAGGGATCTCATGTCACTCGCTGGCCTGGCTTTTATATTCTCCAGTGGAAGATGCATGGCCCTCCCCCCTGTGCTGCCACCAGCCTCCCTCGAGTGGATGATGTTCTTGCCTCTCTGCAAGCTTCCAGTCACAAGTGCAAGCTTATATACTACTACGAGGTGCTTGCGTCCAAGGACTTCAGGTAGGAGATGTACTGGGGGTTTTTACTGTGTGACTTGCAAGAGAAGCCAAAGGCGAGAACTAGGTGTGAGTTAAACATTGATATGCACGCCCTGTGGAGGTCATTGGTTTCACTGATGATGAGTTAGATGGGAACAAACTTGGTGGCATTTTGCACAGAGAATCTCCTTTAGTGCTGTAGGTAATGAGAGACCTCTTGGCTGTACGTTCACAGTAGAATCTGTGCTTCAGTTCTTGCTGACAGCTACCTGAAGAAGGGGAGAGAGTTTAGACTGAGGAGTCTTTATCTTAGGACAATTATGAAGAGTTACTTTTGGGGTAACTTACCAAACACCAGCTGGGTTATTTCACTTATAGTTCATTTGGCACTTGAGAAAGCTCAGTGGTGAATAGGTGAATACAACAACCCAGGCAGGATTTGTCTGGCTTCTTCTGATGCTAAAAGTACTTCTCCAGTCACCCAGTAATTTAAATTCTTTGTAAGTACTTGACCTTTTGCTAGGAGATGGAGGAAGTAGAACGGATTTGCAGGTGGTGGCCTTGGGAATGTGACCTGGCTAGATCCTGTGGAGTTGGAGCAGCAGCAAATTCCTCACTCCAGCTATTCAAACCTGTTACTTGTCACTTGACCTGCATTAAGTATGATGGGAAGAGTAAGCAGTCACAGCTACAGTGAGCCCTGTCTGCTTGGCTGGAAAAAGCTGAAGCCCGTGGCTGGACACGCTGAAGTTGAGACTCTTATGCTTAGCAGGCTGGAGTTCCTGGGTTAGCAGTGACAGCTGCATCACTGAGCATTTGGAGTGCTCCTGAGCATTCCTTTCTGCTCAGGGGCAGTGAATGCTCCAGCTGCATCCTGCTCCCAGAATAACTGCAGGAGATGAGGTATAGTATGTGTAACATGGAAAATGGATGTCTCTGGCAAATTGAGTTGTTGTTATGACATGGAGATTCTTAGTTGAAAACGATGGGACAAAATATGAAATACCTTTGCAAGTGTTACAGAGTGGAAGTTGATCTGTCGGATGTGTAGGGTTCTTTGTTAGTAGCTGCCTTCCTAACAAATCTGTGATGTTCCTTCCCAGGGGATCCATGTCAAGTCTGGAATCTTGCAACAGTGGCTTTTCCCAGCTGAGTGGAGCCACCACGTCGTCCAGCCAGTCTCAGAGCAGCTCCCATCTTTCTAGATAGCAGGGCTGAGGCTGCAGCAGCAAGGAAGAGTCACCCAGGGCTTCCTGGCCCCTAGAGCGGCTCTGTGCACCAAACCAAAGAGCCTCCCGAGGCTGAGCCTGGAGGCAGTAGTTTGCTTAACCACAGGGAGCAGCCATTTGGACACAGAGAGGCTTCTGGGAGCTGCTGTGAGCATCAAACCTTAGCATTCATATGGCAGACTTAGACACTTTTATATCAGATGCCTACTTCTCCGTAGTCTCTTTCGCAAATGGGATGAATGTCAGTTTGCATGAATCTGTGTTACTCCACTTGAAAGGGCTCTTTCCAGTCAGTTCTTTTCCTACGTAGAGGAGACTGATGTTGCCTTATCTGTTTGCTCTGTAGGACTATTCATCTGTAGCAAAACGAATCTAGTTTCCTGGGTGCCCAGGGTGCCAGTTACACATCAGAGTGTGAAATGGGCACTTCAGGTGCAAGGACTTAAACTGGAAATTCCTTTATACAGAGAGGATGTTTCAAAACTCAGTTCCAGGGTCAAACCTAAAACCTCTTCTGATCTGACAGGATGCTACTAGGAAATGGGTTGGATTGCTTTTAACCCACTGAGATACAAGTCAAAATGGGTTTTGAGAAGGGAATCTGACTCCAGCAAGCAGCATCTCTCTGAAAGACTACTGTTGCTCTTTCCTCAGGTTTATAAGCAATAATGAGTAGATCTGACCTCTCATCAAAGTGGATGGGAGCTGAATCGTATTATCAAGGGCTAAGAAAAGCAATATTTTATTTCCTGAAGGCACAGAATTTTATGGCAGTATTACAGACCTTGCTTTATTAAAACACAAGTTAACTTGAAGAGAACCTTAAGAAAAGGCATGTATGTATTTAAACTCTTACTGGAAGGTATTTATTCAAATACTAGCTTATCTAAATTAATTTTTAACTTATTTGTAACTTCAGAAATTACTATTTATTAAATCCAGTCACCTTTTTTAATGGAATGAACTTTGTTGTAGAAAGGCGTAACTGATTGTCTTCAATCCCAAGAACTCTTTCTACTGAGTTTCTACTCTTTGGGATCACGGGATGCTCTCTGTTAAGGGCTGTATCATACCCAGCACTTGGGTAAGGGCTGTGTGTTGCTGTCTCCTGCAAGGGCAGGTGACACTCCAAGCCCTGAGGACTCTGGAGGGATGTTTCTTAGTATTGAGAAGTAAGGACGCAGTTAGGAGCTGGAAGAAGATTGTGCCTCTTTGACACACCAAAAAGGCCACCCTTGTCCCTCATTTCCACTGATTATTCTGGAGAATAGATGTGCAACAAAGGCATCAGTGATCCAGTTATCAGGTTGGGTCGGGAAGTTGTGTTCTTGTCTAGGTGGCAACAAAAAGAGAATAGGTGTCACATACTCCATTGCCCTTGGGCAGTGTCTGCAGCTGCCAGGACTTGTGATGTGGACAGATGTTTGCTTTTGGATCCAGCTGTGCTGTGTGAAGATCTCATCCCCACCATGGAGGTTACCTCTGACAGATCTGCTGCCTGCAGAAGGATCTGGAAGACTGTTGGATCCCGTGGGGGTTGGAGCTATCCCAGCCAAGCAGCTCATGTCACGTGTGGCCTAACCTGAAGGAGCTTCCAGTCCCCAGCTGGGGAGCAGCACAAACTGGGAGCACAGCTGGTGATGGAAGTGCAAACAGCCATCCATGCATCACCCACGGCATCTTCCTCAGCAAAGACTCTTCCCTCTCACCAAGCTTTTAAGGGTGATGGAATCCTTCTAATCCTTTTTTAATGACTGCTTTGGAAGTACGAGGCATTGCAGGAGAAGAAGGGACCCCTGATATCTGGAATAAGGGGACATAAAGAACTCACTGTGTTCATGTGAGCTGTTTGGGTGTTTTCAGGGTTGGAGGCAAGGCAATTGCTCTCCCACCTTGCATCTCACACTGTAGGAGTGGAACACGTAACTAATGCACGCCATGGGGAAATGCTTTCAGAGTTCTCCAGGTATTCCCATGGACTTCATTGTTTCTCTCAGATGAATGAAACTTCTGGCTCTGGCATTACAGCCTCATTGTCTGTACTATATCATACAGTCTGACAGAGGCAAGAACACTGCCTTTGCTGTGGAAAATCAAGAGTACTGGAACTAAAAGCACATATGTGTATCCCTCATGTCAAACCCTTTACCTGTAGCTAATTCTGATGCTAGAAATAGTTTCAAATGGACTCCCAAAGCACCAGGAGCAAACCCGGCCTCACCCTCCCTGTGCTGATGCAGGATTTCAGCTTCTTGCTTAGCTGGTCATGTTCCATGGTGGTGACATTTCAGTTTCTCGTGGCTTGCTCTGGTTAATTCTCTCTTCCATTGCACTGGATTGTTTTACTGTCAGACGTGGCCCATGCTGTTCTCCCACCAGTAGCTGGTTTGGGTATTTAGCTCCTGTCAGTGGGGCACCTGAAGCGAGGCAGGGCTCTGGAGGAGCCAGGAAGAGCCAAAGGGTTGGTTGCTACGAGCACTCCCTCCTCCTGCCTCCAGAGAAATCACAGCCTCCTTTTTATCCCCGTTCCTCAGCAGTATCACCCTTCGGTCCAAGAGATTCCGGCTCCTGTCTGTTCAGGAGGCAGCTTGTGCTGGCTTCTTTGTCAATTTTAAGCAAAACTGGCTACCAGTGTACTTGGTACGTTCTATTACTAGTACTTGGTACTATTGCTTTGAGTAATCCAATAGAGAGTGCTTTCTTCCTGAGTGTTAACAGGAGAAAGCTGGCAACAGCCTGGATGTTGTGGCAGTGCTCTGCTCTTTAAATGTGACTTTGTCAACTGCACAAAACAGAAGCAAAATTCTTTGAAATCACCTTCTCCCCCCACCAAATGACATCAGAAAACAAACCATGCTCTTTCCTTCATGGCAACCTCTTGTGAGTTGAGATGGGGACAAGTTCAGTGTCCCAGCAGCAGCTGCTTGGTGAGGTTCAGACTGTGTTCAGGTGACTAAATGGAGCTCCAGCTTATTACTGAGGAGCTTTCCCCTCTTTCCAGTATCCAGTATGCAAAACACAACATCTACCTCAAAGAGCTGTTGCCATGGCTCATGTGCAATGATGTGAGGCTGTAGTTACAGTGTTGTGCATCAGTTACAGTTAAGTAGGGCCATGGGTGAAACCTTTATTCTTGGCAATTCCTACAGGTTTTCCCCATCCTGGCATTTGCTGGATTCTGTTCCAGCAGAACAGGGAAAGGCAGTGTGGCACCAGAGGGCAGGCGCTGGAGAGGGCCACAAGGCTGGACTGCAGTACTGAGTTCTTATAGACTCCCAGACTGGTTTGGGTTGGAAGGGACCTTAAAGCTCATCCAGTTCCAACCCCTGCCATGGGCAGGGACACCTTCCACTAGACCAGGTTGCTCCAAGCCCCATCCACTCTGGCCTTGAACACTGCCAGGGATGGGGCAGCCACAGCTTCTCTGGGCACCCTGTGCCAGCGCCTCAGCACCCTCACAGGGAAGAACTTCTGCCTAAGAGCTCATCTCAGTCTCCCCTCTGGCAGGTTAAAGCCATTCCCCTTGTCCTGTCCCTACAGGCCCTTGTCCAAAGCCCCTCTCCAGGTTTCTTGCAGCCCCTTTAGGCACTGGAGCTGCTCTAAGGTCTCCCCTTCAGGAGCCTTCTCTTCTCCAGGCTGCCCCAGCCCAGCTCTCTCAGCCTGGCTGCAGAGCAGAGCTGCTCCAACCCTTGCAGCATCTCCGTGGCTGCCTGGTGAATCTTTGTGGCTGACCATTTTCCTATCTTTCACCTTTGAAAAGGGCTTTTTAAACTGCTGGAGACAGAAGTGACAGTCACTGAGGGCACCTCCTGGTGGGTTCTGGGTTTCTTGCACTTTCTGGGGGGGGGAAGAGTGATTCTGTCTGTCCAAAGGGGAGGAAAGCCTGTGTGACTGCAGCCGCTGCAGGTCTGCAGGTGTATTCGCTGCAGTCACAGGCACAGCCTTGTTCCCATCACTCTTGAGGGCTGGGTGGGTTTAGGTGTATATCTTCCCTTTCAGTAACGGGAAAGCAACTTGTACTAAGAATTTATAATCCCAATTTCATTAAAAGATTTTGAAAAGGACACCATCACATCATCCTAAACATGTAACACCGCAGCTTGGGCTTCCTGGGGGGAAGTGGTGAGCCAAAGTGGTAAACTTGCTCAATGGTTTGGGCTCAAGAACTAGAACTGGTGATTGCTTGCAACCTGTTTGTGATGATCCTTATACCCAATTATTTCCCTCTTGGAAGGGGAAACTGGAATCACATGCACCGGCTTTTACTGACATCAACATCCACTCCAAGCTATAAATTACACTTAGAAGCTAAATGGACCCTTATTATTTTAGCAGCACTTTCTCTCCTTGCAGTTGTCTTTATCTATTGCAATCCTGTGTTTTCTCAGCCAAAACCCTCCAAGTGCTTTTTAGGAGCCCACCAGCGCCACATAGGGAGCTTTGTACTGTGATCCGGGCCAGCACGTGGACGTGGTTACAGTGGCTGGAGGCTTGGGGAGGATCTGAACATTCCTGTATGTTGGAAATAAAAACCCTTTCTAAAGCCCATGGTTGAAGTGTTTGATGCAACTGTTGAAGCTGTGTGAAACCAGGATTCGAGCATCAGTGCTGCTCCCTGGAGGGAGGCTGGGTTCAGCCATTCCTGCTTTGAACTCAACTGTGCTTGAGTTACCGCCTGTACAAGCAGCGTTTTTTACCAAAGCGAGGTCCAAGCCCTCATCCTGCACTATAGCTGTCAGTTGGAGTAAAAAGGGCCCCAGGCCCTTTGAGTGGCCAGCCACAGTGACCTTGCAAAGATTGTGTCCTGCAGCTGAATAGTAACCTGAGCTCTGGGCAGTTACTGTTAATAGACTTTATTCAGGGTTCAAATTGCCTCTGTAAGTAATAGAAAAATAATCTCTCCCATTTACAGGTTGATTTGATGCCAACGGTGGCAGAAAAATTACATTGTCTTTTCCTCGAGAGATGAAAAGCTGCATAAAAATGTTAATATCAGGCTCATATGGGCTCTAACCCCCTTGCAGCACCAGAGGTGCACATCTGGGCTGGTTGTCCCTCAGACGGAAGCAAATTCAAAGCCTAAATGGGTTGTGCAAGGATGTATTCCAGTAAAATACCTGATTCCAGCTGAGGTGCTCAGGCTCTGGGGGCCTGAGGCTCCTGTTGGCCGTGGGCTTGTCCTGCTGAGGGAAGGGCAGTTAGAGCAGCAGGGAGCAAGGGCCACTGCCTGTGCCAGGCTGCTGCTCATCGCATACCTCCTGGACTACTCCTAGGAGGATTAGGTAAGACAACACCCCAGCCCTGTGGTCAGCACAGGCCAGATGAAGAACGTGCTGCCAGCAGCCACCATGCTGTGCTGGCCTTGGAGGGTCCCATGGGGCCAGGAGGGGAGTGGAGAATGCTGGTTTATCATGATCTGCTCTTAACAGCCTCCACCAGCTGCATCAGGGTTCTGATAAAGTCTGAGTTTAGCAGGGAAGGGCAGACATCTACAGACTGCACCATCCTCAGGCCAGCTTCCTTAAGCCTAGCTTTATGCAAAAGGCAATTTGTCTTGCACCCTAAAAGCACTTCCTGCTGCTCTAGTGGAAAGGGACCTATCTGAGGTGCCCATTGCTCACATTCCTCACCCGTTTCCCTCAAGAAGGGAAGGGAACCAGCCCCTTTCCTGTTGTAGCTGTGGAGTTCCCTTACCCACCTGTGTGTGGGATACTGGCCCCAGGGCTCACGCCCTGCATCCTCTCATGGCACCTACTCACTCCAGTTGGCCCTGGCTGGAGCAGCAGGGGATGGCTGATAATCTGGCCATGTTCTCCACAGGGCTGGGTCAGCAGTGAAGGGAGTTTGTTGGACTGAGGGATCTGCTGCTGCTCTGGCATTAGTCAGGAGTTTTAGACGAGAGGTCAGAATGGCCTCTGACAGTCAGTCCAAGGTGCAGGTAAGATCCCTTGCCTCTTCTTGGCCAGGACTCTAAAGGAGGGCTTGATTCTGGTCCTGAGCATCTTCTGTCTCCCAGGCGGCCAAGGAGGAGGTAGGACTGGCTTCCCCGTTCATCTTCCTCAGGGGCTGGTACAGGTAGTCACCACCCTCGTGGCGCCTCTCTGACCTGGCCTTGAAGAAAAGGCCAATATTGCCCATGGCACTGACCACGAGCAGCAGAGCCAAGACAGAGGTCGTGGTGATCCAGGTTTTCCTGTGAGACAAGAAAAATGCAGGTGAGCAACACCCCTTGGCCTGCCTTCACACAGCCCGGTGTGCAAATGGTTCCTCAAGGTGTGCACTCCCTTCTCTGCAGCACAAGCTTCTGGTTCTGCTCTCAGACAGGGGAGACCATGATCTGTGAAAGCCTCTGACAAACTGCAGAATCCCAGACTGGTTTGGGTTGAGGGGACCTTAAAGCTCATCCAGGTCCAACCCCCTGCCATGGGCAGGGACACCTTCCACTAGACCAGGGTGCTCCAAGCCCCATCCAACCTGGCCTTGAACACTGCCAGGGATGGGGCAGCCACAGCTTCTCTGGGCACCCTGTGCCAGCGCCTCAGCACCCTCACAGGGAAGAACTTCTGCCTAAGAGCTCATCTCAGGCTCTCCTCTGGCAGGTTAAAGCCATTCCCCCACGGCTGGGTTTAGCTTTCCCCCAGTCAGCAAGAGCCCAGCTCTGCTTGCAGAGCCACTGCAGCCTCACCCACACGCCAGGAGCTGTGTGCTGTTGTAGGACCTGCCCTCGACTTGCAGTGTGGTGATGGGAGAGGAAAGGGAGCTCCTGTCTCACTGGAGGCACGAGCTCTCACTGATGGGGGCCTCAGCTCAGCACTTGGCTTATAATGAAGACTTTAGCACCTTCCCTTTCACATCAGGAGAGCTGTGGGTGGCACGGAATCCCAGCTCTAGTGGAACCTGAGCACAGGTGGTTTGGGCAGGGAAGGGGCAGGTCTTGGAGCTGCCTTGGCACCCAGGAGGTGGTGTGGACACCTCCACCTCACAGTGAGCAGCTACTGGCACAGACCCTGTGTACGTGCACATGTACGTTATGAGTATTACACACTTACTCTGACAGAGAGAATTCTTTGCTCCTTCCTTTACTCTGGGAAGCCAAACACTGCTCGGCTGAAAACAGAGGGAAGAAAGGCAGTGTTGGGGAAGGCTGTAGAACTCCACCAAGAACAGGCAAGCTTAAATCAGGGGACAGCTACAGAGAGCTGATAACTGAGCAAACACAATGTTGGATGTTTAACTGCTCTTCTAACTTTGGTTTTAAAGCCACAAGCCCTGACCAGAAGTACCTTTGTTTAACTGGCTGGAGGTGACGTTGCAGCTGCCTGTCTCCCGGTCACAGGGACATGAGTGCTCACAGGGACATCGCTCCTGGCAGTTTGGTCCGTACCAACCCATGGGACACTCTGGGGAGTTGAGTACAGAGAAGCTGGTCATCGTCAAACCTCCATGTGCCTCCAATCCCCCATCTATCACTGCAGCTGCCCCAGCACAGCCCTGACTGCCTCCCTGAGCTCGCTGCCCAGAGCTTCAGGCCACATCTCACCAAGGTATTCGCATCGCTTCTGCCTCTGCAGCAGCCTCTGGGCTTGTGGAAGCACAAGGTGGTTTTCTCCCTTTCCATATCTGCTTGCCAGCCCTGCTGTGTGGCTCAAAGGCAGAGCAGGGGCACCAGTGGCTGGTTCCTACATGGAATCAAGGGCTCGTGCCTGAGCACCAGCATGTGGAGGCCTCTGCAGCTGAGCCCCAGGTTTCCTGCAGGCTGCTATGGCTGTTCCACCTGCACCAGCCCGTAAGATCACTGCTGCTGCAGTCTGTGTCTAGGAAGAGTTTAGGTAAAAGTGATAGGTCTGGCTGAGAGTTCAGGGGCTCGGAACAAAGTGTCACTAAAGGTACTACACCCACAAAAGCTTTACACCCACACTGTAATGAAGTGGTGCTGTCACCAGAGCAGGCTGCTTAGTCAGATACATGGGGTGGTTGAGTACTGCGGCAAAGCTGGAGTGGTTACGCCATGGAGAACATCCCCAGCTCTGGTAGCACTAACAGGTGTAAAGCTGGAGGTGGATGGTTATAAGCCAGAACAGCTCTTTGGAGCATTTCACAGTCATGGCCTTGGGGTCACCTGAAGCCCAGCTACATGCAGAGCGCAGTGTAACACCTTCAAGGGAAGGATGCCAAGTATCCATGTTTTACCCTGAGCTTTGGGAAGCAATGCTGTTCTCTGGGGCAGCACTTTCTCTGTGCCCCCACATTCTCTGTGGGGCAGAATCCACACTTCTCTAACAATGAAGAAAACTCCTCCCTCTGTGCTCCCTCCTGTCCCTTCTAGCCAGCCTGCATAGCACAGGGAAGCCACTAAGAGCTGGGAGCTGGCAGCTCATGCTCCAGCTGTGAAGCCCTGAGCCTGCCTGGCAGAGCTCACCTTTGCTTTGCCTACACTTTGAGGCGACACAAAGCCCTCTCCCAGCCCTCACCTTGCTCGCAGCTGGTGCCGTGGTAGCCAGCTGGGCAGGAGCAGGCTCCATACACAGGGTCGCATGAGCCACCGTTCTGGCACCGGCATTCCCGGGCACAAGCAGCCCCGTAGAATCCAGGAGTGCAGGCTGCAGGAGACAAGCAGAGGGGTCATCACGGCCCTCAATCAAAGCCAAGCAAGCCCACCCATGCCCACACCCACCACCAGTCACACATAGCTGATGGCTGAGCAGAAGCTGAGTCTGTGCTGCCTTGAACAAGGAGCCAGAGCTCCAAAAGCTTCGCCCCAAGCCACCCTTCCGATGCTCAGGCTGTAGTTACAATCATGCTGCCAAAAAAGAGCAGCACACTGTGTAGCCTTTCCCTTCCTGCTCCCTCCTGGGGAACCCCCAGCCTGCCACTGCAGGCAGCCAGCTCCTGGGAAGTGGTGCACACATGCTGGCTGGGAAGTGGTGGAGCGGAAGTCGGTGTTACCTTCGCTGCAGTTGCTGCCAATCCAGCCAGCATCACACAGGCATCCAGCTGTGCAAATACAAACAGGCATTAGCAACAACAGAGAAAGGCCTGGAAATAGCAAGAAATCAAAATCAGGAGCCTCTGCTTCTGGGGTTCCCTCTCAACTCTCCCTGCCAAGGAACCCAGGGAAGAGGAATCCTCAACTCACAGATTAAGTTCAAATACGCACCCACTGCAGCTGCCAAACACAGCTGAACCTCTCACTGCTTGGGGCTGAGACATTAACTCAGGGTTAGCAACACTGAGCTCTGCCCAGTCACTTCCACTGCACTGAGTGTGGAACCAGGAAGGCAGCACAGAAATGGGAGAACAGGACTGAGCAGCCACAAAGAGCAGGAGCTGGGGGTGAACATCACAGCAGTCCCCAGAGTCGAAGCAAGTTCATGACAAAGGAGCAACAGCACACCGGTAAAGATCATGAAGCAGGAGAGTCAAGTAAAGAAGGAACAAGGAGAGAAAGGGGGCAGAGCTCAGTGTTAATACACTACCCTCCACATCAGGTTTACAAACCAACCAGGAGCAAAAGCAGGGGGGGCAGAAAGGGAAACAGAGACACTGAGTTTGAAGCCAAGTCCTATTACAGGTCCAGTTTACAGACCTGAGCCCCAGCCCTCCTGCAGCCTCCAAAGGCAGCATGTTCCAACTGGATATACTGCTGCTTGGGATGCTGGAGGGGAAGGGCAGAGCAGCTCAAAACACAGCATGACAAGGGCTAAGGCACTCCGCACCAGCTGGATTCCAGCTCACGGGCTGGCCACACACCGGCACCTCCAGCCCCAAAAAGGCTATGCCATACAGCCCCACCTCTACAAAGAGGTAAAGGAAGTGGCTGCAGCTGGTGCCGGTTCCACACTGGCAACACTTCCACACCAGAGCAGGAAAGGGCTGTGTGAAGTACCCAGGGCTGTGCCCGGTGATGTGCTGAGGCTGCCCATAGTGCCACACAGGCAGGTGAGCACTATCCCTCAAGTCTGTGCCTCCCCTGGGGCTACCCACAGGCACCCGCTGGCATCTATCTCAGTGTCAGAAGCATCACAGGGACTCACAGTCAGTGCAGACGCCGTGCAGGCTGCAGTTGGACGGGCCACAGTCCAAGATGTCACAGGCTGGACCTCTCCAGAAGGCCCCGGCACAGTGGCACTGCCCCTGCACACAGGTCCCGTGGCCACTGCAGTCCCTGGGCTCACAGCTGGGCTCATGGATGCACACAATGGTCGAGATGCTCCGGGGGCAGCGCCACATGCTGTCAAAGGAGCTGGGGAGAGATGGGTCCCCTGAGGCATGCAGGCACCGTGCTGCTCCCAGCCCTGCACAAAACCAGCTGATCTAATCCATGTTTTCATCCCAGTTCACATTGGCAAACACTGATAATGGGAAAACACAAATGTAAAACTGGGACTGAGTCAATGCCTTAACTAGGTGTTGACTCCTATGGGATAGGAGTCATGTCAAGCACAGCATTCTAGACAGCAACATGCAAAGTCTTCTCTTAAGCAGTCACAACCTCCCCAACTTTGGCCTTTCCTTGAGTATTTTCTGCTTTACTATAGGTGATGTTATTGCAGTTATAGTGACACTTTGGCTTTCTTCTCTAAGGAACGTCTTCCCTGTGAGGGTGCTGAGGCGCTGGCACAGGGTGCCCAGAGAAGCTGTGGCTGCCCCATCCCTGGCAGTGTTCAAGGCCAGGTTGGATGGGGCTTGAAGCAACCTGGTCTAGTGGAAGGTGTCCCTGCTCATGGCAGGGGGCTAGACCTGGATGAGCTTTAAGGTCCCTTCCAACCCAAACCAGTCTGGGATTCTGAGATTCCATTCCATGAACTGTCAGACTGCAAACTGAAGTTTAAATTCCTTTGTGTTTACAGTCAGAAATTACTAAAAAGCTAAATCGAAAAGTAAAATGCTTTTTCGGTTCCCTCACATGGGGCAGGGCAGAGTCTCCAAGTCAGTGCTCCTCTTCCACAACAATAAGGTATTGACAGATCCTCACGGGCACATGCAGCTCTGAGCTTCCCAGTCTAAGAGCTGTTCTTTATGTGATCCCCACATTGGGCCACTCAGTCATGGCAGCAGCTTTGCTGCATGTCTAAAAACAGCTAAACTAATCCTGAGTGACTAAGTGGAAAAAGATATGTAGTCACTAAATGAATTTACAGACTCTCTGTCCCTCAAACCCTGTACTTCGCATGATGCTGCAAAGCAGGGGCAAGGGCCAAGCTCTGCACCCTGACAGGAGCTGTGCAGTTCCTGTGCCACCAACACCTACCAATGCTCAGAGGGGTAGCTTGCCAGGGTCCCGTTCAAGACCAGAGTGGCAGAGCCTCCCCCATCCAGGTTGATAGCATTGATGAGTCCCTGCTGCTTCAGAAATTCAGCCATTTCCCAGAGATTGACCCTGCAAAAGCAAACACTTCTTCATTGCTCTGTTTGACTGCAATGAAACAGCTCTACCAGGAGCTTTGTCCCTCTCCTCAGTGGAAGGGAGAAGCTCTCTCTCACCCCACAGAAGATGACTTGCTGCCTGGAGGCTGCACTGGCCTCTTCTGGCTCTGCCCAAAAGAGACCAAACAGCAGTGCCTTCGACTTGAGCTCTCCAAGTCCCCACCTTAAAATACATCACTGTCAGCTGCAGCATCCCTCGTGTTCCAGGGAGGGGATATAAAGACCCATCTTGCACCTGCCCCAAGACCCTTCCCCAGCCCTGGCTTTACCCTCTGGATTCTGTCTGTCCATCCACATGAACCAACACCAGCTGCCCCTGACTGTTGTGTCCAACTGCAGTCCTGGCTGATATCACATTGATGAACTTGTCAAAGGTTCCTGTGAGGAAAGGGAATAATTCACACACCACCCAGGTGACAGAACTGGCTGTTGAGACAGATCTGGCTGTGAAACAGCTCCCAGAAAGGAGCTTGTCTGAACTGAAACATGAGAACAGAGCCAAGGTTCCTCTTGATCATCCAAGCCCATCAGAAGCACAACCCATGTCCAGGCTGAAGCCGGGCGCTGCAGGACTTACCTGTGGTTTGAGTGTCACTGCACTCAGCCAGTTGGCTCTGACTGATGTATACTTCTCCACCTCTCAGGAGCCAAACTACCCCGCTCACGAGCTGCACAAAAGGGTTTGCTTGGTCCAAGACATCTTCCTCTGACAGGTAACTAGGAAAGAGAAAACAGGATGAGGAAAAGACAGAGTGCACCCTCAGTGAGTGTGCAGATAGCACCAAGTTGGATAGAAGTGCTGGTCTGCTTGAGGGTAGGAAGCTCTACAGCGGGATCTGCCCAGGCTGGGTCCATAGGCTGAAGCCAACTGTATGAGGCTCAACAAGGCTCAGTTCCAGGTCCTGCACTTAGGTCACAACAACCCCATGCAATGTTCTAGGCCTGGAGAAGAATGGCTGGAAAGCCGCTTGACAGAAAATGACCTGGGGATGCTGGCCAGCAGGAGCTGAACATGACCCAGCTTGTGCCCAGGCAGCCGAGAAGGCCAACAGCATCCTGGCCTGGATCAGTACCAGTGTGGCAGCAGGGCCAGGGCAGTGATCATCCCCCTGTACTGGGCACTGGTGAGGCTGCACCTCAAATCCTGGGTTCAGTTCTGGGCCCCTCATGACAAGAGAGACACTGAGGTGCTGGAGTGGGTCCAGAGAAGGACAGTGGAGCTGGTGAAAGGGTCTGGAGACAGTGTGATGAGGAACTGCTGAGGGACCTGGGGGGTTTAGTCTGGAGAAGAGAAGGCTCTGGGGCTCTCTACAACTACCTGAAAGGAGGTTGCAGGGAGGTGTGTGGGGGTCCGTCTCTTCTGAGTAACAAGTGATAGGATGAGAGGAAACAGCCTCAAGTTGTGCCAGGGGAGGCTTAAACTGGATATTTGGGAGAATTCCTTTGCCAAAAGGCTTGTCAAGCTCACACAGAAGCTGAGGGCTGTGGGTGAGGATTAGAGCTCTGGCAGAGCAGTGCGGGTGCTAGCACGGTGGGTGAATGCCACAGGCTGCTGCTCAGGAAACAGAGGGTGAGACCTCGTTCAGAACACTGGAAAGAGCCGCATGATCATGGGCTCGGAACTTCTGGGGGACTTTAACCATCCTGTCATGTGCTGAAAGGACAACACAGCGCAGCACAGGCAATCCAGGAGATGTTGGATTTCTGCTTAACAGTGACCAACTTAACGTCAGACAGTTTTTTACTGTTGAGGTTGCTCAGTCCCAGGAACGGTTCTGCCCAGCCAGGTTGTGGAGTCTCTGACCTTGTAAACATTCAAAACCTGACAGGACATGATCCAGAGCAACCTGCTCCAGCTAACCCTGTGCTGAGCAGGGTGTTGGATGAGGCATCTCCAGAGTCCCTAACAATCCCAAGGTTTCTGTACTGCAGTCAGGTAGTTCATTCTGCCTTTCCTCTGTGGGGAGGAGAGAGACCTCTCCCCCTTTTACAATGATCAAGTGTACCTGCTGTGTGTTGGGAGGGGAGACACAGGAACTTAAACAGATAGAGACCATCAGAATAACTGAACCAGCTTCTCTTCATCCTGAGAAAAAAGGCCAATGGCCAGAGAGAGCTCCACGGGGTGCAGGTAGGACGGCCCTCATTTCAGCACTGAAAGCATTCTTCTCCTCTAACCGGGAGAGGCCAAGGAGACAGTGCCAGGGCTGCCAGTCCTCAGGGAGGAGAGAGCACTCCACAGACAACCCCAGGTTCTTACCCGAACACCATGGTGCCATCCTTCCGGATGCCAAACTGGGCGTTCTGCAGGCCTCCTGAGTTCCTCACCAGCTTCCCATCACTCACAACGTTCCCAAAGCATTCTCCAGTTCCCATGTCAAAGTACCCACCGTTCTGGGCCACCAGACACCTCCCGAGCCTTGCGGTCTCTTCCACAGTTGCCCTGCGGTGCGCCCGGCAGCCGCCTATGCCACCCGGCTCCAACACAGAGAAGGTCCTCAGGGGGTTCCTCACAAAAGTGAAGTGGCCATAGATCGCCCTGCGGCCCTCACCCTCCGGGGGGATGTAAGACACAAACGTTCTGGTGGTGGCCACTGGGCCACCCGTGCTGTTGTCGCTGGGCCAAGCTTCATGTGTCACGTTGCCGTACTTGAGGGGCTGACAGTCTCTGACGTGCCTGTGGCTGTGCTGGGGGCCGTGAGGGGAGGGGAAGTAGGGCTGCAGCACAGGGTCCACCGGGGAAATCCTGCAAGGAGAAGATCCAGTTGTCCCAAGGCAGCCCCGGCCAAGTGTGTTCGCGACCCTGCCTGGTGGGGAGGGCCTCGCCGCCATCCCTGTCCCCGGGAGATACCGGTATCTCTGTAATCCACCCCAGCACGGGGGGGGCCGTCCCGCTTCGGACCCCCGCAGCCAAGCCCACCTCGAGGCACCGGTTCGGCGGTGCCGGGCCAGAGCTCCAGGACAGGAGCAGCGGAGCGGGAAGGGACCCTTCGCACCGGGACTGCAGCGCTGGCACCGCCCCGGGCACCCGCGTGGAGACTCACCCGGCGCCGCGCACCGCCTGCAGCCAGCACAGCGCCGCCAGCGCCGCGGCCGCCACTGCCCGCCCCACCGACACCGACACCGACACCGACATCGGCCGCCCGCAGCCCCCCGCGGCACTGGAGGCCGCCATCTTGGAGGGCGCAGGCAGCGCGCCCCCTGCCGGCCGGCGGTGGCGCAGCCCCAGCGCTGGGGCCGCTTCGCGCCGCTGCCGTCGCTCGGCACGGGGAGGGCGGGAGGAGGGAGGGGATCCTGCCCCTGGGCTCCGCTGTGGGGATACCCCCTGCAGTCCTGATCCAGCTCTGGGGCAGCAGCGCAAGAGGACATGGAGCTGTTGGAGTGAGTCCAGAGGAGGCCACGGAGGTGCTGCGAGGGCTGGAGCAGCTCTGCTCTGGAGCCAGGCTGAGAGAGCTGGGCTGGGGCAGACTGGAGAAGAGAAGGCTCCTGAAGGGGAGACCTTAGAGCAGCTCCAGTGCCTAAAGGGGCTGCAAGAAAGCTGGAGAGGGGCTTTGGACAAGGGCCTGTAGGGACAGGACAAGGGAATGGCTTTAACCTGCCAGAGGGGAGACTGAGATGAGCTCTTAGGCAGAAGTTCTTCCCTGTGAGGGTGCTGAGGCGCTGGCACAGGGTGCCCAGAGAAGCTGTGGCTGCTCCATCCCTGGCAGTGTTCAAGGCCAGGTTGGACACAGGGGCTTGGAGCAACCTGGTCTAGTGGAAGGTGTCCCTGCCCATGGCAGGGGGTTGGAACTGGATGAGCTTTAAGGTCCCTTCCAACCCAAACCACTCCACCCGATCCTGTGTCACCCGACCCCCGCCGCCGCTCTGCCACCAGCTCCGTTCCACCTCCTCATACCGCGCCGCCGCAAGGGGGCGTCCCGCCACCTTCTTCCTGCCGCTGGCGCCGCAAGATGGAGGTGGGCCGCTCGGTGCTGGCGCCGGCGGCGGTGCTGGCGCTGGCGGCCTGGCTGTGGCTGTGGCTGTGGCTGTGGCTGTGGCTGTGGCGGCGGCGGCGGGTAGCGGCGGGCGGCGCGGGGCGGGTGTGTGTGGCGGTGCTGGGGGACCTGGGCCGCAGCCCGCGGATGCAGTACCACGCGTTGTCGCTGGCCCGGCACGGACGTGACGTCGCGCTGCTGGGCTACCTCCGTGAGTGAGGGGAGCGGGGAAGCGGCGGGCGCGCGGCCAGGCCTGGGGGGACCCTGCCGCGGCGGCCGGGCACTGACGGTTCGGTAGCGGGGGTCACTCCTCTGACGGGTCTCTCCCATCTGTCAGAGAGCAGGCCGCACGGAGACGTGTTGCGGAGCGGGAGGATACGGCTGGTGCCCGTGTCGGACCTGTGGGGACTGCGAGGTGAGTGCGGGGCAGCCCCGGTGCTGCGGCGGAGCGAGCGGGACCGGGGGCTGGTGTTCGGCAGGGAAAACGTGGTTTAATGGGGGAAAACCAACAACCAAGGGGGATTAGGCCTCGTTGCCTGCGGCTTGTGCTGGTCTGCACGTTCTTGGTGCGTTTTTATAGAGCACGGTGTCGTGGTTTAAGCCCAGCCGTAACTACGAAAGCTACGCAGTCTCTGTCTCACTGCCCCCCACTTCCTCCAGCTCCCGGAGGTATGGGGGGGGGGAATCGAAAGAATGTAACTTCCACGCGTTGGGATAAGAACAGCGCAGTAACTAAGGTATAACACAAACCACTGCTGCTGCCGCCAATAATAATCATGATAAGGGAATAACAAGGGAAGTGAATACAACCACTCACCACCCACCGACGGATACCCAGCCCAACCCAGCAGTGATCTAACCCTTCTGGGTAACTGCCCCCAGTTTATATCCTGGGCATGATGTGCTGTGGTATGGAATACCTCTTTGGTCAGTTTGGGTCAGGTGTCCTGTCTCTGCTTCCTCCCGGCTTCCCCTCCTCCCTGGCAGAGCATGAGGCTCAGAAAGTCCTTGGTCAGAGTAAACATTACTGAGCAGCAACTGAAAACATCGGTGTTATCAGTGCTGTTCCCAGGCTGAAAGTCAAATCCACAGCACTGCACCAGTTACTAAGAAGGAGAAAAATGACTGCTACTGCTGAACTCAGGGCACACAGTTATTTTAAACCTTTCTGGTTCTGTTACCACGTGCACGTTTCTGCCCGGAGAGCTGTTAATATTCTTACAGGGTTTTTTGTCCTTTCCCAGTTGGTCCAAAGCTTTTCCAGTATGTTGTAAAAGTCATTGTGCAGGCAGTGCAGTTACTGTACGCGATGCTGAAGATAGATCAGCCATCCTATATTCTTCTCCAGGTACGTTTTGGGGCTAATTTTGATAAATACTGCCACATTACAGGGCATTTTTAGCAGTCTTAGACACATTCTAATTATTTGAGAGCTACAACTGGCCGAAGCAATGGTGTAAATCTATATCAGGTGATATTTTTGGCTCTAAACTTGGATTTTCTTGTTAACATCTCATGTTTGTTCTTTGGTTAGCTGTTGATCTTTCAAACTGCCTTAGCATGGATAGTAATAAAGAATAAATCTTAATAGCAATGTATGTGTATTTATTGGAGGGGTATGTTGATCCTGATCCAGCAGTAAAATTCAAAGTGCCTACTAGTCCGTATAGGAGAAACTGGCAGTTCTGTAGTTGGTGAATACAGGATTGTTCATTAAGATCATTTAAAGCGATGTAACTTCAGTCATTTTTATTTTCCTGGTAACTGCTTGGTGTTTGTCACTGGACCTCAGTTTCATGCTATTTTGACTTGGTTTATTCCTTAAACAGAACCCTCCAGGCTTACCTGCCATAGCTGTGGCCTGGCTAGCGTGTCGCTTCTGGAGAAGCAAGCTGATCATTGATTGGCACAACTATGGATACACTGTAATGAGTCTGAGCCATGGAAGAAATCACCCGCTAGTACAAATTGCAAAATGGTTTGTACAGTTATTTCTTCTCCTCTTTATAAGTTACATACCTTGCTGAATTCAGAAGGGTGAAAAACAGCTGGGAGAACATGTTGATATTCTAATGGCTTTAATCCGCCAGAGGGGAGAATGAGATGAGATTTTAGGCAGAAGCCTAAGCCTCACCCTGTGAGTTTTAAGGTACCTTCAGTCCAAACCAGTCTGTGAATGTATTAGCAGAGGGCTGTTTTTGTGAAGGATTTCTGGATTTTGCTGTGTTAAACTGCTTTCTACTTCAGAAAGCAGGTTCTGTAGAATGCCTTTATCAAGCATGTAAGAAGATGATCTGATGAAGTAGGCAGTTGCTTTTATATGCATGTGCGAACTTTGATCTTGTTATTATAATTTATTTATATGTACTGTGGTTTTTTTTAATTGACTCTCTAGTGCTGCTTTACACTCCATCTCATCTTTAAATGTCTGTTTCTTGCTGAATCTAGTTGATTTTATGTAGATAAAGGCTTTAAAGGCTTTTGAGTGTGGTGTTCTTAGGCCTTAAAGGATAAGGGAATGATGCTGCATCCCTTCTCATAAACTGATCCTGCCTCAGTACAGGAGTCAGGCAATAATTGGTGATTAAATTGCAGTTACTGGGGGCAGTTGGGTTTCTTGTGGTTCTGTTTGGCTTTGCATCAGCATGCGCCGTGGTGGGCAGTTGTTTGGCTGATGCAATTGCCTGCCTGTGATTTCTAACTATGATTTCATTTTTGTCAGGTATGAAAAGCTTTTTGGACGTTTGTCTGACTATAACTTGTGTGTCACTAATGCAATGAAGGAAGATCTCTGGGTGAATTGCAACATAAAGTAAGTCACACATCTCTAACAAATGAGTATGCAAAGTAAAATGAAAGAACATTCCTGACGATTCTGGATCCAGAGGAGTCATACAAAAGCAACTTTCCTAAGCTCATCCGTCAGCACTGAAACACATCAGCTCAGTTTTTTATGAGGTTGTGGAGTGGGGGCATTCAAGAATCTTCTTTACTCTTCATAATTAACACTGCATTGGTGAGAAGGTGGAAGGCTGGGGGTTGTGGAGGTTTGCTCCCAAGTTCCTTAGACTCAGACTGAAGCAGACATCACTGCATTTCGTAACACTTATTCTGCCCTACAAGTTTTTCTTTTGCAGTCAGAAGGCTTTAAGATCCAAGTTGCTCAGGGTCAATTACAAAGTAAGTTGAAAAGTCAGGAGTATCATGCCTGCACTTCTTACAGTTGCATTACACCCCTTGGCTGTGCACAGGATAAGGGGACCTTTGTACAGCAGTAGTATGTCCACCTGGGTATATTCCAGCAAACTTCAGGAATACAGAAAGTTGTCAAACCCAAAAATTAATGATTTTGCTGGTTGATTTACTTGATTACCTTCTGCGTTACCTTGTCGTAGCCTGTCACTGCACCATATATATGTTGTTACATGTCTTCTTTAATGAACTTGTGAATTTATTCCATTGCAGGGCAGTAACACTCTATGACAAGCCAGCTTCTTATTTTAAGGAAACACCATTAGAACTACAGCATCGTTTGTACATGAAACTAGCTGAAGACTATGAGCCTTTTAAACCACGGTATGTGTAAGTCAAGCATGCAGTTGCAGTCCTTAAAGGGATAACAGAGTTATTGCACTGAGTTACCAGAACACTGTTGCATGGGGTCAGCAGTCACTGAGCACCAGCAGGCAGTGGGCTCTGTGCCCTTAGCCAACAGCTGCTGCTGTGCAAGTTACCTTCATTGTCCTTAGGAGAGGCCAGAGTAAGTAAAATGCGTGAACTGTGATGACACAGTACTTGGCGTGTGAAGTAACAGAAGTGTCTGATTTTTGAAGCAGTTGGCAGAAGCACTTAGGCAGTCTGTGGTAGGATCTCTCTAGGGTGGACTTAGCAGTTGTCTGGTTACCATTGAGCTGGGGGACAGTGGCTGGCTTCATTAGTAGTATCCCTTCTTTTCACTGACCACGGAGAGTGTTCAGGATCTTGGTCTACATGAAACATTCTCCTCTATCTGTGTATAGGATGTCTGCTATAGCAGGTTTATAGGGGAGTCACTTTACCAAACTAATGCTTGAAAAAGATGTGAAAGCTTTACTGTATAGCAGTTTCTTTTTGGAAGTGACTGCCATAAAATGAGTTCTGAGTTTGATTGAATAAAATGCACTCTTGGCCTCCATGCTGTACTCTGTGTTTGAAGCAGAGCTGGAAAGAGGCTGGCTGTTTTCTCAGCTTGTTGAGGAAAATGCTGTCAGAAGGTGGAGTCGTTCCCATAGCAGTAGTGTCAGGAGGCTCTTGGTAGCAACAGGAAGGAGTACAATGGTCTCTCTTGTGATCAAGATCTCTTTCTGCAGCTCAGTATTGTAATGACTGTGTTTCTCGGGAAGTTGAGCAGCAAATCTGACAGAAAATGTTTGGAAATGCAGGTCAGTTCAGAGTAGTGTTGCCTGTGTGTGTGGTGGTCGTGTAGCGCATCCTCGGAAATTTCTGTTTCCTTAGTACAGAGTCTGTCAGTTGGAGTGGTGAGAAATCAGCCTTTACTGAAGTGGATGGAAGCAATGGACACGTGAAGAAGAGCAGAGCACGGCCAGCACTTCTCATCAGTAGCACGAGTTGGACAGGTGTGGAGACAGAGAGGGTTATTTCTAATGTTTAGCCACTATTTAACAAAAGAGAAAATAAGGGCTCTTTGTACTTCCTCACGCTTGACACTCTGCAGAGGCACATGTGACCAGTGGCAAAATTGTGTTTTTCATCGAATCCTAGAATGGTTTGGGTTGGAAGGGACCTTAAAGCTCATCCAGTTCCAACCCCCTGCCACGGGCAGGGACACCTTCCACTAGACCAGGTTGCTCCATGCCCTGTCCAGCCTGGCCTTGAACACTGCCAGCTTCTCTGGGCACCCTGTGCCAGCGCCTCAGCACCCTCACAGGGAAGAATTTCTGCCTAAGAGCTCATCTCAATCTCCCCTCTGTCTGGTTAAAGCCATTCCCCCTTGTCCTGTCCCTACAGGCCCCTGTCCAAAGTCCCTCTCCAGGTTTCTTGTTGGCCCCCTTTAGGTACTGGAAGATTGTTGCGAGGTCTCCCCTGAGCCTTCTCTTGGCTGTAAGAATTTGAAGACAAGTTGTAAATTATCTATCGGTGACTAAAAATGAGTTATTTGTGAAGTTGTTTTGTAATTGTAGAGGCTCAGCTTCAGGAATGATTAGAAGGTATTTCCTACTTCTTTTAACTTTAATTCAAGGTGTATTATCTTGCATGATGGTGTAAATCAGATTAAAAAATTAAAACATTTGCTCCTTTATTTCTGATAATGTGTGGAAACAAATCCATCACTAGTAACCATGGGCAGGGTTGTCTGTACCTCTGAGTTAACAGGGCAGTTTCTACCTGAGTTATCTGCCTTTACAATCTAGAAAATTTTAATGTGATAGCTTTGGGGGTGTGTGGTACTTGGGCTCAGTTGTCTGCCATGTGGCCAATAAGGGGAGCAAGTAAGCACATATGGATTTATGAGAACAGTTACAGCAGATTTTTAACAGAAGTGTGGTCCATGCTTCAGTCAAGGAAGGGAAGATGAGGATGGTTTGGTTTTTTTTGAGGATGGTTTTGGTTGTGGTTATTTAATGATAGTAATTCATTATAAATGATTGAATTACGAATGTCGCTAATAAAGTCTTCTCTTTCAGAGGATGAAGACTTTTCCGTCCTTTTAAAAGCTTTAGAAGGTAGGTGTGAAGGATTTAATCTCTCCTGTTCCAAAGGGAATGGCTGTACCCTGGACAGTTAGGAAAGGGTTTGCTAAAGAACAGTGCATCTGAAGGTGTGTTGAATTAATTAGAAGTGGTTTAAGAGTTGTAGCTGAACTAGAGAAGTGCAAGGTCTGGATTCAATTAGAGTAGTTGTTACAGAGAATTGTATTTCTGGCTGGCTTGTGGACAGTGGTTTTCTTTTCTAAGCTATTATATACACTATCCATAGGCATCTGCTCATAGGAAAGCACCTTGTCTTCATACACTTTGCAGCTGCACTTTTGAACTGGATATACTGAAGCAGCTGATGTGGTGTAGTCAAACAAATGCTTCATGAATACTGCATGTGAAACAGACCATCATTTATTTCAGTTTTGACACCAACATTTAACATGATTAATATTTCTGTGTTTACCCCTGTTTTACTAGGTATATGCTTTTAAAGAAATTACTTGAAGTAGGAAACTAGATAGTTGATACCCTGTGATCATTTTTAAACCAAACACTGTGTATTTGTCAGCTCTAAACAGTTTTTATTTATCTTTGCCAGGTTATGAGCAGTACATCAATGAGGGAGTCAAGCTTCCACCTTTAGTATGTGTGATAACAGGTAATAGTTTATTTGCATTACAATTCTTTCAGTGCTAATACAGAAGACTTCACTGTCACTTCTGCTCTGTGCTGACTCTTGTGTTGATGGTGAAGAGACAGGAGAGAATAGTGATTTACAGTTGGGCTGTTACAGCCATGCAGTTGTGGCACACCTTTAAGGAGGAGAAGCTCTCAGCCTCACTCTGTAGTACAGCTATGCATTACTCCACGTTTAAAAGAATTTATACTCAGCATTGAGATGCTGCTGCAAAAAAACTATAAAATTTGATGTTTGGAGTGCCAAGCAGAACAGATATTTAGTGCTGGAAAAGAGGAGCATCAAGTGAAGTTTTACCAAAGAGTTATGTAGGCAGAGTGAATGTTCCTTGGTTAACTTTCTCATTAAGATCAAACTAAAACTTAGTGTGATTTTGAAGGGCCAATTGTACTGATTAGATTTGTCACTAGTTATTTGGTTATGACATGGCTATAGGCAAAATGCAGGTCAAGACTGAGGAAATTGATGGGCTGATGAGGCCAGTTGTATGAGCTTGAGCAAGCCCGAGCACGGATCATGCAGTTAGGTCACAACAACCCCATGCAACGCTCCAGGCTTGGGGAAGAATGGCTGGAAAGCTGCTCATGGAAAATGACCTGCGGATGCTGGTCAGCAGCAGCTGAACACGATCCAGTTTGTACCCTGGCAGCCGAGAAGGCCAACAGCATCCTGGCCTGGATCAGTACCAGTGTGGCAGCAGAGCCAGGGCAGTGATCATCCCCCTGTACTGGGCACTGGTGAGGCTGCACCTCAAATGCTGGGTTCAGTTCTTGACCCCTCATGACAAGAGAGACACTGAGGTGCTGGAGTGGGTCCAGAGAAGGACAGTGGAGCTGGTGAAAGGGTCTGGAGACAGTGTGATGAGGAACTGCTGAGGGACCTGGGGGGGTTTAGTCTGGAGAAGAAAAGGTTCAGCAGAACCTTATCACTCTCTACAACTACCTGAAAGGAGGATAGAGCCAGGAGGTGGCTGGTTTCTTCTCCCAAGTAACAAGTGATGGGACAAGAGGAAACAGGCTCAAGCTACACCAGGAGAAATTTTAGATGGGATATTTGGGAAAATTTCTTCCCCCAGATGGTGGTCAGGCATTGGAACAGGCTGCCCAGGGCAGTGGTGATGTTTAAAAGATGTGTGGATGTGGCACTTAGGGACATTGCTTAATGGACTGGACAATGCTGGGTTAAGCAGTGGAACTTCATGATCTTACAGGTCTTTTCCAGCCTAGATGATTCTGTATTGATGCAGATTCTTCTAAATACTGAATAAGAGAGAAGTCCATGTTCACGTGGCTTTAAAGGGGACATGGTTTTTATGTGTCTTTCTCAAGATTGTGTGTAGTGTCCTTTTGGGTACCTGATACAACAGGAGTTTGTAGTTGTATAGGCATATGCACAGTCCACTGTGTTTTCAGTCATCTTGGTAGATATTATATTTTTTTTTCATGTTTTTAAACAGGTAAAGGACCGTTAAAAGACTACTACAATGGACTGATAAACAAGCTGCACTTCAAACATATCCAGATCTGTACACCATGGCTTGAAGCTGAGGATTACCCTCTTCTGCTTGGTAAATACTGGATTATGAAATAGGCTTGAGAATGTGTGAGAAACTACTCAGCACATTTGCAGAGAGCCATCAGAGACTTTGCACAGGAGCTGGTAGAATATAGTAAGTGAATGAAGTTGCTGCTTAGTGATGGGGTATTTGTGGGTTTGACTTGTGCCACCGAAATTTCTCTAACTAGAGTTCTTCACTGTTATCCCAAGAAGTAGGTGTAGTACCTGAGTTGCTCTTTTAGCCTGTTCTTTGTACTCTGTTTCTTTTAACTGGGCTGGAATACAGCATGCTTGTGGATGTGGATGTTCCAGTTGACTTTCAGGGTCACTTCAGTGCATGAAATCATAAAATTCTTGGCTGGGCAACCAAAAGTAGCCACAATTCTGAATTGACACCTCTTTGGAATAGTATTCGTTCAGCATGTTCATTGTATTAGCATAAAGTGTGAATAAGCTTAATAAAGTAGTAAAATACATATTCAACTTGATCTGCATTCTGCAGGGTTAGAGCCTGCCAATTTCTGTGGCTGTAAAACACTGTTACTTGGTACTTTTTAACTAAAGTCTATAAAATCACACTGTAATGCCTCTCTTTTGAGACCATTTGAGATGAAAGAGGTCGCTTGTGAGCCACGCAGTGATCCTTTCTGGACTGTGGTGGTGTTTTCTGGGGCAGTACCTGTTCTTAGCAGGTGAAGAGGCAGAAAGGCTGGTTTAAGATGCCTGAAACGTTAAAATTCCCTGAAATTTAACATGCGCTTGCCAGGTGTGTTTCTAAAGCCTGACTGATGTTAGTCACAAAATGTACTGTGCTTTTTTTCCTTCCCAAATGCTTGAAATGGTTTCAGTCTGGCTGGTGCAGAAGGTTCAGCTCCCGTCACCCACAGAAACAGGAAGGTTTGCAGTAAACTGGCAGAGTTGCTGTGGGGAGTTCAGCCTCTCCTCTCTTCTCTCTGCTTTGCAGGCTCAGCAGACCTGGGTGTGTGTCTCCATAAATCATCCAGTGGTTTGGATTTACCCATGAAGGTGGTAGATATGTTTGGCTGTTGTTTACCTGTGTGTGCAATACATTTTGAATGGTAAGAGCTTATTTATGCTGCTACACTCTGAATGGACGATGCAAGCAGCATTTATATGAAGCAGGAGTTCAGTAGCTGCTGCATGTATCAGATGCCATCACAGTATCACACCATAGTTATGTTTTAGTCCATAAATTGCAAGTAAAGGTTGTTTTATTTTAAGTTTAAAAATTAACTCAAGTTTCTACAGAGTTGGGAGCATTTAAAGCAGCCATTTGCCTTAAAAGCCTAACTACCCTGTAACCCTTTGCTTCCATGTAGCTCCTTAAAGAAGAAGCTTCCCTATGCACAGACCTGTCTGTGTTCTGGGCAGGGGGGAGTGTGTGTGTAGTCACTCTTACAATTTATGGCCTTTGGGGAAGCAGGAGGTTTAATAAAGGAAGACAAACTCTCTGTGAGGATCTCAGGAACTGGCTTGTGGACAGATTTTTCCTTCTGGGTTAATTTTGAAGTAAATTATTGTCATAATTTTTAAAGTTTGTCCAGATAAGTGACCCGCAGACAGAGTGAGAGGACTTACGTACTGTAATGGTAGATTTAAATATCCTGACATAGAAGGGAGAGACACTCTTTTAAATTTAAATGCCTTCTTCATGCCATGTTCAAGGAATCATAGACAGGTTTGGGCTGGAAGGGACTTTAAAGCTCATCCAATTCCAAGCCCCTGCCATGGGCAGGGACACTTTCCACTAGACCAGATTGCTCCAAGCCCCATTCAGCCTGGCCTTGAACACTGCCAGGGATGGGGCAGCCACAGCTTCTCTGGGCACCCTGTGCCAGCGCCTCAGCACCCTCACAGGGAAGAGCTTCTGCCTAAGAGCTCATCTCAATCTCCCCTCTGGCAGGTTAAAGCCATTCCCCCTTGTCCTGTCCCTACAGGCCCTTGTCCAAAGCCCCTCTCCAGGTTTCTTGTAGCCCCTTTAGGCACTGGAGCTGCTCTAAGGTCTCCCCTTCAGGAGCCTTCTCTTCTCCAGGCTGCCCCAGCCCAGCTCTCTCAGCCTGGCTCCAGAGCAGAGCTGCTCCAGCCCCCGCAGCATTTCTGTGGCCTCCTCTGGACTCACTCCAACAGCTCCCATCCCTCTTGTGTTGTTGCTCCAGAGCTGGACGCATGACTTGACCTGCTGCTCACACTTTGGTGATGCAGCCCAGCACACGGGGGGGTTATGGCCTCAAGCACGCACATGTTGTCAGGTGTGAAGCTCGTATCCAGACATCTCAGATGATGGAGGTTTTGGGTGGCATTGAGCAACTTTTACTTGTGTTTGTCCCACTCCCTGCTTTTTTTCTCACATTTTCTTCTGTGACTTGTATTCACAGTTTACATGAACTTGTGAAACACAATGAAAATGGTCTGATATTCAGGGACTCGGATGAACTTGCAGCACAGCTAAAGGTAAAGGCCTGACTGGTTCTTCTTTCCCACTAGCTGTAAGTGCAGAGGCACCACCATGGGAGCTGCCCTTCCATATGTGCTGTTACCTTTGTGTTTTGCACTCTCTGAAGATATGGCTTTGCCTGGGGAATGTTACTGGCCTCACTTCTATTCGAATATGAGTCTGAAGCTGGTTTAAATGTAGTTCATTGTAGTTCAGGGTTCGTGTTGGGGAGGCTAGAACAAGCCTAAAACGTGATGATGGTATTTTAATGTGGTTTTCCTTTTAACTTACAGATGCTTTTCCTGGAATTCCCCACCCTGGAAGGCAAACTTCACAGCTTCAGGAAGAACCTCCGTGCGTGCAAGCAGTTGCGCTGGGATGAGAGCTGGGACCAGACTGTTCTGTCTTTGCTTGGGCAGAATGAGTGACTTTTTGTGGGGAGGAGGGTGTCAAAAAAGCTGATACCCTACTGCAGCTGCCTGGATTTGCTCAACAATGAATAAACACTTTGTGTTGGCTTTAGTTGCAGTTTTTAAGTACTTCATCTTGGAACCAGTGTTTGCGCGCACCTCTTCCTTTACCATTTGAGCTTCTTGCATGAGTATTCATGCTGACAGTGCAGCTGAGGCTGGCTGTTGTGTGCTGACAGCATTGAGTCTTGAGGGAAGACGTGAGTCCTGTGCTGAAGAACTTGAGCCTTGCCATCTGCACTGCCCTTCCTTATCCCTTGGGATGAATCTTTAGAAAGTGGGAGGGAGGTTTAGTGGATCTAGAAACTCATGTTATTAGATGGTCTTAAGGTCCCTTCCGATCCTAACTATTCTGATTCTGTGTGTGCAAAATCTATTACCTGTGCTGCTTAAAGGTCACTTTTTGGTGAAGATACTAAAGGAACGATTACCAGATAGACCCATTTGTACAGTAAGCACTCTAGGAGTGATATGGGTACGTTTTTTTTCCAGGTGGGAGATGCCCTTTATAAGAATTACTCGGGCTGAGGCTACAGCGGGAATTTTAATTTTTCCAGCCAGTTAAGATCACAGAACCATAGAACATTTGGGCTGGAAGGGACCCTAAAAATCATTAAGGATTCTTGGCTTGTCTTGCCTAGACAAGCTCTGGCTATTCTCTTGTATGATTTATTGAGACAGAACCATTTTGTTTTAAAGTTGTTTTCTTTTTTACAGTGTGTACAAGAAGGTGAAAGCACAGCCACTGGTATGTGACAGCTTTATGGAGCACTTAGAGGAAAAGAGACCTTTCGGTGAACGTTGTCCTTGTACACTGAAGCAAATGTGCCCATTTACTGTGAGAAAACATCAAAAGCTTCCCTTTTTGAACAGGTGACTAGAAAAGGACAAAATAAACCCAGAATGTTTTATTAAAGTCCATATAACTTCATAAAAGGGTACTTTGCTTCATAAGTGCTACTAAGGAGAAAAATGCCTGCTACAGCTGAACCCAGGACAGACAACTTCCACTAGAGCTGGTTGCTCCAAGCCCCATCCAATCTGGCCTTGAACACTGCCAGGGATGGGGCAGCCACAGCTTCTCTGGGCACCCTGTGCCAGTGCCTCAGCACCCTCACAGGGAAGAACGTCTGCCTAAGAGCTCATCTCAATCTCCCCTCTGTCAGGTTAAAGCCATTCCCCTGTCCTGTCCCTACAGGCCCTTGTCCAAAGCCCCTCTCAAAGTTTCTTGTAGCCCCTTTAGCTATTGGTTTTCAAGCAAAATCCTCTCCAGTAGTTTGGCCATTCCTCTGTAGCCATCACTGCGCACATTGAGATAAATGAAGCACATCCCTAATTAAACAGTAATGTCAAAAGCGTCAGAGAGGTTTCACCTTCCCATAATGCATTTTTTTAGATCCAAGCAAGCAATCTGTACAGAACTTTGAGTGACTTAAAGAATTTGGTGTTAGGGAGATAAAGGAGCTCCTTGTGGGGGCTGCTAACACATATTTACTCCAGAAATAGCACCTGTGAGCTCTTCCTTTTTGGGAAGAGGTAGCTAAAACCTGTGTGGGTTCCTTCTGCACATCCTACTTACTACTAGTAGTCATGGCCTCCTTCAGCTTGAGGAGCAAGATGACTTGCTCAAGATGATTCAAGTTTCAAGTTACCCATTATCCATTTTCTCCATCCTACAGACTGAGGAGGTGAAAGTATTGTTCTTTTGAGTAGCTTTTAAAACAAGGCAAAGAAAAGGAAGTCAAAAGAGGAGAAAAAGCGGCATATTTCATGTTGTGTTTCAGGACCAGTACCGTCCAATAAGAAAATGATGAATGGATTCTGAAAAGCTTCAGAGAAGGTGAGGTCAGTTTTTCCTCCTCTACATACAGCAGGGATACAGTGTATGATTCTGGTTTTGCTTTCTGGCTAGTCTGAGAGGATGGCTTCCCAATAGCTAGTTGTGAAAGTGACAGTCCTTATGTGACTGGAATGTGAATCAAGTTTATATTATCACTGCAGAGTAAAGATGCACCTGATTTACAGCACCTGATTTACCTCCTCTTTCAGCTTTTGGCACTATCTGCTACATGCACTGTAGGCAGTTTTCATTATTCATTTTTAAGATGACCCAGACTGCAAGTATGCAGTGCATACAAACAAGTATAAAAAGACACAGACCGTTACAGCTAGTTTTGATATTAAAAATATATTTATTCCAGTGAAACACACTGCTTTGCTCCCTTGTCCGTGAGAGATACTCATCCTGTGGTCCTGCAGACGTGCCTCCGTTAGAAAGCAAAACATGGTCAGACAAAGAAATCCAGTTCATCTGTGTTGTCTTCTACAGAAACCAGAGCACAATATGCTCAGGACTGGTTTTCCTATTGCTTAAGGTTCCCAGGTACCTTTCAGGGTCAGAGGTAATTCACTTTGACAACAGCTCGTGCATGGAGTTGCATCCTCAGTGCCTCTCCTCACGGTGTCTAGAACTTAAGATCACCTTGTTGCCAGGGTGGGATGGCTCCCGTTGCTCTGAAAACTGGAATTCTATTTGCCAAGTCTATATAAATAGCTGGAGAATAGTTACATTTGGCTGCACATCACAGAGGAAAACACAGTTGCTGTGGGCTGGAATAATCTGCCACCCAATCCCAGCTTTATCTGTAAGGGTAAACACTGGGAATCAGATTTCTGCTTCATAGAACAAAGAGCAAAGGCTGCATGTCCAATTCTGTACTAAGATCTCTAGCATGCTGTTAAAGTAAGCCACAGGTGAATGCTTACCAATAACTTTTCTTAAACATGAACAGCAATGCTTCTGCTATGCACTGGGTGTGATTTTGTGAGTTAACCATGGGCTGCAGATCAGCTGTGCCATGGGGAGACTGCAAGAGATGGGCTTTTGAGGAGTTTGTGAAGGAAAATCCCAAATCCCCCCCTCTTGTACTTCCTAGAATCATAGTTAGGGTTGGAAGGGACCTTAGGGATCATCTCCTTAATCTCCAGCTGGGCTTTTTTAACCCTCAGATAAAGGTCTGAGGCTGTATCTCTCTTATCACTGTGACAGTGCAGCAGGTTTTCCTCATTTAAGCTCAGCCCTTTGTTAGTTCCTTCTTGCCACCACCCTTCTGATTCATCTCAGGTTGGCACTGACAAACATGAATTATGATAGATGGGAAGGAGCAAAAAGCTCAGTTCCCATCTCCTGAGCAAATCCATGAGGGAAAGGGACTGCTTTTAGGCAGAGCACTCTTAAATCCAGTTCTAGGATAAAAACCTCACTGTTGGGCAATACCCATCATCAAAACCCGCTCCTGTTCATCTCTACTTGGGGAAAGAGGCCAAGACTGTTGATGAAAAAGGCACGTACCGAGTTGAGCCTGGAAGAGGTGATAGGTGTCTGGATTCCGGACTGTGGAAGCAATGTAGACCTCAGGAGGTTTTCTGTCTGCTCTGGGAGTGGAGAATTGCTGTAGCAGACCAACAAGGGCTCCAATGAGCTCTGGATCATACACCACATCTGCACAAAAAGGAAAACATGACGTATTTCTTGAGAATGGAGTAAAAAGCAGAATGGAAGCTACAAAACAAAAATATAAAATATTCACCTTGCCAGAGAGTAATTCTTGTATTCAGGATTAAAAATTCCCAAGAAGAGCTCTTGGAAAACGCCTCTATTTTGTGTGCTATGTCAAGTTGCCCTCATCTCTAGTATCACTAAAAATCAGTTCTCCTTATTGTAAAGGCACTCTCAGATAATGTCATTAAGCCCAACGAGACAAGAAAACCACTGAGCGTTGGTGTTCTGCTACGACTGCCCTTTGCAGAAACTGGGTTGTTACAAACTATATTTTAGATGCTGCTTGCAAAGGAGTTGGTTTGAACTGCAGCTGTTTTCATCTCAGATCATTTCCCTGAGAGCAGAAATAGCGACGGAAGGTCAGGCTGATGATGAAGGGGCACAAAACATCAGCCTTACCAACCAGCACCATGACCCTGAAATGTGTCAGCCCTGCTGGGGACTGAGGCTCAAGAGGTGGTGGTTATTACACCCAGATGTGGAGGTATGTGCATGTACCACCAACAGACATCTCTGTTACTCTTAGAATCATAGAATCAGACAGGTTGGAAGAGACCTTTAAGATCAAGTCTAACTGTTCCCCAGGACTACCAAGGCCACCACTGAACCATGTCACTGAGGGCCTCGTCTACACGGTTTGTGAACACTTTCAGGGACGGTGACTCCACCACTGCCCTGAGCAGCCTGTTCCGATGCCTGAGCACCCTCTGGGGAAGAAACTTCCTAATATCCAGTCTAAACCTCTTCTGGTGCAGCTTGAGGCCGTTGCTTCCTGCCCTATCGCTTGTTACTTGGGAAAAGAGACCAATCCTCACCTCACTACAACCTCCTTTCAGGTAGTTGTAGATACGAGTTTTGATACAACACAGTAAGGGAACGTCCTCAGTAACTACTAACAGCAAACAGTAGATACGTATTGACCACCTCCAGGTTTGAGCTGCCTTCAGGAATCCAGCTTGGGCTCTACAGTACAGCTGCCATGAGGTAACATGCAAACCCTGACTATTTGATAAGATTCACACATTTAATGCGTTAGGTGACCGTTTAATGACAAAGGCAGAATATTTTGTCATGTTTCACCTGAATTCTTCGGTAATTCTTCCTTTGCAAAGCCCCAGATGAGGGAGTAAAATCCTCTAGCTGCAGCTCAGAAATGTTCTGATTGCTACATTTTGCAGTATTAGATTTTTTTACATGATTCCTCCAGATTTATATATAGGGGAGATCCAAAGAAGGGTTGTGATTTGGCTTTTTGGTGGGTGGGTTGGTTGTTAATATGCTATCCCTCAGGAGAATGCCAAGGTGGCCTGTTAGTATTGATCATTGCCAGTTAGTATTGATGAAGCTCTGAGCAGTGTTGGATTTATCATCTGTTTCTGGATCTTAAAACGTAGAAGGGATAAAGAATTTGCTTTTAATGTTACGTACACAGCTGCTGAACTTCTGGAAAGACTAAATGATGAAATGGACTGGGAGAAGATCTGCCACACACCTCCAGACACGGTGACTGAGACAGGGCTGAGCACATCCTGCCCACAGACAACTCTGTGCTTCCCCCTCTAACCTGTGCGATCACCCACCATGAGGCACAAGCAAGGGGAAGGTACCTGCTGCAATGATGATATCAGGCTGAAGAGCCAACAGTTGTTTTTCTGTAACTGAGCCCCACTCAAGTTCTGCAACAATTACTTTTGGGTTTTGATGATTTGCTCCTTCTGCCTCCTGGCCTCCAGATTCCAGCTGGATATGCTGGGCAGCTTCAGGCTCCAGGACAAAGCCATTCAGACAGATGTTTTCCTTCAGCTGTTGGAGAACACGGTGGTGGTAGTCACTAAATATGTATGTCTTGGGATTGCAGGCTTTACAGATGGCAATTCCAGTGAAGCCGATCCCACTTCCTAATTCCAAGACTGTCCTGAAGGGTAAAGAAGTACTTAGCAGGATTTGGATTAGGAAATCAAACCACCTACGATCTAAGCTTTGTCTCAGATAACAGGGACAGCTGGTGAACACTGAAGAAGCCATTGTAAGGACAAAAATTAATCACTTGAAATACTGCCCCGGCGTGTGGTACAAAGCATTCCCACCATGGGGATGGGACATGTTCTCACCTGGTTTTAGCCTTCTGCAGCATGGGTGGCTTGATCTAACCACGCTCTTTTCACACTCAGTGGAGAGAAACAGACACTCGAGTAGCACAGTTCCTTTCCTTGTGAGGAGCTCCACATTTTAAATTAACTTAGATGGATATTTCCTCAAAAGTGCCTGTTCCTCTCACCTGCTTATAAACAAAGCCCAGAGGAGGAGATCAGATGCGTGCACCTGCACATCGACTGTGTAAAGGCAGATGGGATGAACCTCACCCTACAGTGAGTGCAGTAGTTACTCACTAGACACTGCAGTAGCTGAAGTTGAGCAGCCAACTCCACAGAGCAGGTCAGACCACATGGTGTGAGAGCTTTGATCTTAAAACCTGTCTTAAAAGCACTGCGAGGTCCTCTGCTGGATAAAAGTTTGACTCTAACATCTGACTGTCAAGAATAGACCAGAGCAGCAGCTACCAGCAGCCAGAGGGTGCAGTCACCGTGGTTCTTTTGGAGGTACATTGTTAAGTTACAGTTGTGTGGCTCGCTCACACTGTGAAACCTCTCTCCCCATCTCTGTCCATGCTTGTGTCAGTACCTGTTCCTGAAGCCAGAGGGGTTCTGCAGTGCCCACTCAGCAAGGTACAGAGCAGCCTCCCACGTGATGAGCCCTGTGGTTCCTTCAGAGATCACTGCCACACTCTCAGAAAGGGTGACACACTCTCCGGCAGGCTGCGGACACACAAGGCAGCCAAGGTGGATCAGCACAGGCATGAGCTTTACAGTTTACAACCAATATTAGCACCTGGGAGAAGGGAGGAAGCACTCCAGGGGTTATTGTTAAAGCCAATTATTGCTTACTTCAGGGGATCAAAGTGATTTATAACACTGCAGCATTAGTTCTTACCAGTAAGTAGTGTTTGTAACACTGAGTAGATTCTTCTTCATTTAAAATAGCTGCCAGCGCATCATACAGTTCATCTAGGGGCTCAGCTGCAGCAGATTCATGCTGTGGGAGACAGAACAGGCTGGGTTTGGGTAGCAAGTTGTTGTGAAACAGGAAACATAAAGTCATGTTTTAATACACTCTGCCATTATGTTTTATTCTGAACGCTGTGGTTTGTTATTACACAAGATCAAACTGGCCTCTTTTCTAGGAAAAAGATAACTAAGTTGCAAGGCATACCAGAAGCATTACCTTTTTGATGAGTTCAGTTAGAAAGCATCTTCTGTACCGGGCTGAAAGGGGATATTTCACACACAAAGGGTGGAGAATGGTCTAAAACAAAACCAGCAATTGAAACCAGTTACCAAGTGATGATTTTATGCCAGGCAGGAAGGGGCTAGGGAAAAAGCAGCGCTCTTTGTGCCACAAAGTTCATTCTGATTTAGTCAATAGCTAGAAGTGATGCTGAGCCAGAAAAGGAAATTGCGTGACTTCTGGTTGGTTTTCTTGTTCCAGCTCTGTGGCAGCATATGTGGTTCTCCTCTTTTGGGAAAGTAAATAGCAAAACCAAGTGGAAAGAGAGACTGGTTTGGTATCTGCCTCCTCTTGCTTTTGTTTTTTCTCTCTTCCAGAGAGGTGCAGAGGAGGTCACGAAGATCCACCGAGGGGCTGGAGCAGCTCTGCTCTGGAGCCAGGCTGAGAGAGCTGGGCTGGGGCAGACTGGAGAAGAGAAGGCTCCTGAAGGGGAGACCTCAGAGCAGCTCCAGTGCCTAAAGGGGCTGCAAGAAAGCTGGAGAGGGGCTTTGGACAAGGGCCTGTAGGGACAGGACAAGGGAATGGCTTTAACCTGCCAGAGGGGAGACTGAGATGAGCTCTTAGGCAGAAGCTCTTCCCTGTGAGGGTGCTGAGGCGCTGGCACAGGGTGCCCAGAGAAGCTGTGTCTGCCCCATCCCTGGCAGTGTTCAAGGCCAGGTTGGACACAGGGGCTTGGAGCAACCTGGTCTAGTGGAAGGTGTCCCTGCCCGTGGCAGGGGGTTGGAACTGGATGAGCTTTAAGGTCCCTTCCAACCCAAACCAGTCTGGGATTCTGTGATTAAAGACGCCTGTGCTTAGGCACATGGGCCTTCATGTTGACGCTAAAAACAGCTAATAGCAGCAAGAGCAGCAAACCTGCCGCTCTGCCGGGCCCAATAAAAAGCCATGACCGATCTCGGTAACGATGGGCAGGCCCAGCTGCGGGCAGCGGGCGCTCAGCTCCCCAGGAGGCGGCCCGGGCACCGCCGCGACACCCAGCACCGTGCCGTACCCTGTGCAGAATATCCAGGAGCAGGGAGGGGTCCCGCGAGGTCCGCAGGCGGTGCTCAAGCTCCTGGAACACGACAAACACAGGTAACGGCGCTCCCCCGTGCCCCCCGCCAAGGGCCCCCGCCCGCCGTTCCGTACCAGCCACGGGAAGGCGCGCAGCCGCCGGGCGGGCAGGAAGCAGCGCTGGAAGCGGAGCCCCAGCTCTGGCCCGGCCATGGCTGTTCAGCGCGGTCCGAGCCGCGATCGTCCGCAACGAGCGCGACGCTCCCCAGGACAAGGCCGCGGCGGGCCCGGGCCGCCCCTCAGCGCGCCCTGATCCCGCCCTCCTCGCGCCCCGAGAACGTCATCGCTGCGCGCCGCGGCGAAGGACGGGGTGCCCGCCCGGAGCCGGAGGCCGCGCCGGGAGAGTCGCCGGGAGCGGGAGCGGCGGTGCCATGAGCGGGTACACCGAGGACGAGAAGCTGCGGCTGCAGCAGCTGCGCGCCCTGCGGCGCCGCTGGCTGCGGGACCAGGAGCTGAGCGAGCGGGAGCCCGTGCTGCCGCCGCAGCGGCTCGGGCCGGTGGCCGCCTTCTGGGAGCGGTTCCTGAGGCCCGGGGGGCTGTGGCGGCAGCAGGTGAGCGGGGAGGGACGGGGCGGGAGGCGACGCCGGAGCGGCCGGGCCGGGCCTGACGCGAGTCCCGCTGCCCGCAGGTGCACAAGGCCTGCCAGACCGGCGGGTTCGTGCTGGTGCGGGTCCTGATCCCCGCCTGGATCATCCTCTACTACCTGAAGTACCACGGCTCGGTGCGTGTGGAGGCGCGGGGCGGGGACACGCGTTAACCCGCGTGCAGGGGGGTGATGTGACACCGGGGTTGGCATTTACGTGCTGGTTCGGTGTCTGGTCCGGTGACACTGTGCTCTGCCCTCCCCCCCCCCCCCCCAAGGCTTCTCCTTGCTTCAGTGGCACAAATGTGTATTTCGGGGGGGGGGGGGGGGTCTTTCGTGGCAGTGAGCAGCTGTGACCGTGCCATCTCCTGTGAGCTGGGAAGCTGTGTCCCACTCACTGCTTTCCTGCAAGAGCAGTGAGCCAGGGGTAACCGGGCTGGTGTGGGGAGGGGGTGGCCAACATGCTGCTGCTGGGGCAGGCCCCCTGCTCACACGCTCTAACCTTGCCTGGGAGGGGGATCTCTGTTACCCTTGGGTATTGCTTTAACTGCTGGCAGAGACCGGCTTAACCAGCCCTGAACTCTGTTGTGTTTGGAAGGGTCCTTTCCCCCATTCCATGCTGGAATTCCTGTGTACTGCCGCTCGGTAATGCTCCTCTTTCTTTCCCTTTCCCTCTTTTTTTTCCCACCTTCCAGAAAAAGCCTCTCGGTATCGTTATGTCAAACCCACGGATATTCCCAGTAAGTCTTTCACGCTTGTTTTATCTCCCAGCTTTGTAAGCCAGGTGGGAAGGTGGTGATAGGGGGTGAAATATAGCACTGTGCAGTAGCCATGTGGGGACAACTTCTCCATGGATATGACTGCTCCCATGGGCAGGATGGTTGCAGGATGTCGAAGGAGTTTCCATCCTGACCTTGGAGCTGTCCCTGTTTCAGCAGGATATTTGAGTACCTGGCTGACAGCACTGCCCATCCTGGGAGGAAAACACACGTTCCTTGTGGGAATGCAGGTGTTAGTTACAGCACAACAGCAACTTTGTGAAGGGTTTGGGTGTTTGAAGCCCCTGTGAAGGTGGGATTAATGCATGGAATGACACCAATGGGGTTCTCCTCCTGTAGAAGCTGAGCTCTGCTGTTTCTGATAGTTGCAAGTTTTTTGCTTGACACATCCCTAATTGTGCTTTATCTAAACTAAACCTAAACAGTTCCATCCTTAACAAGCACAGAGCAGCATGCTGAAGGTCAAGCTGTGAGCCTCGGGCTTCAGCCTAATTACTCAGCCTAATTGACTTGAGTTAGGTCAGCTTGGTAGAACAAGAGAGAGCCTGAGGCTGTAACAGACAGCACTTGGGCACCAGATTGATTTCAGAGGGGTTATGTGGATCCTCGTGGGCTGTAGGGCATGGGTTTGGAGGCTCAAGTAAAGCTGTGCTGTGCGAAAGGTGGTTGTGGCATCCAGAGCGGCTGGGACAGGCTGGAGAAGTGGGACCATGTGAACCTCATGGAGTCCCACCAGACCAAACGCAAGGTCCTGTACCTGGGTCATGGCGATCCCCAGCACAAACACAGGCTGCGGGAGACTGGATGGAGCAGCACTGAGGAGAAGGACTTGGGGGTGTTGGTCAATGAGCAGCTCCCCATGACCCAGCTTCAGTGAGTGCTTGAGCCCAGAACCCCCCCATGTGCTGGGCTGCACCCCCAGAGCGTGAGCAGCAGTCGAGGGAGGGGATTCTCCCCCTCTGCTGTGCTCTGGGGAGACCCCCCCCTGCAGTCCTGATCCAGCTCTGGGGTAGCAGCACAAGAGGGACATGGAGCTGTTGGAGATGAGTCCAGAGGAGGCCATGGAGATGCTGCGAGGGCTGGAGCAGCTCTGCTCTGGAGCCAGGCTGAGAGAGCTGGGCTGGGACAGCCTGGAGAAGAGAAGGCTCCTGAAGGGGAGACCTCAGAGCAGCTCCAGTGCCTAAAGGGGCTGCAAGAAAGCTGGAGAGGGGCTTTGGACAGGGCCTGTAGGGACAGGACAGGGGGGAATGGCTTTAACCTGCCAGAGGGGAGGCTGAGATGAGCTCTTAGGCAGAAGTTGTTCCCTGTGAGATGCTGAGGCACTGGCACAGGGTGCCCAGAGAAGCTGTGTCTGCCCCATCCCTGGCAGTGTTCAAGGCCAGGTTGGACACAGGGGCTTGGAGCAACCTGGTCTAGTGGAAGGTGTCTCTGCCCGTGGCAGGGGGTTGGAACTGTATGAGCTTTAAGATCCCTCCCAGCCGAAACGCATCTGGGATTCTCTGCAGTACTGTAAGTCCAATATACATTTTTAAGCCAAGACAGTCTCGGAACGTTTGGCTGCTGTTCTGTAGCTACATAGCTGGGGTAAACCCAGGGCAGGTTTTGGATCATGTGGCTGTGGTGTGACATCAGCACCTGGGGAAATGCTGAGTGAATGGGGGTGTTGTGAGTGAGTGGGTGGGGGGTGTGTGTGTGTGTAGGCTGAAGCGAAGGGCTGTGCCGGCTGCAGGGGAAGTTCTCACCGGGCTCTCCTTCCCACAGGGGGACAGAATTTTAGAGACCGGAGAAATTATTCCACCCCTGAAAGAAGAACCTGATGGGCACCACTGATGGCTAAAGGCTGATTCCTTCCTTCAGCGAGCAAGGCAAGAACTGCAGCTGCTCCCTCTCTTCTATAAAGGAGCCTGTATTCTGTAACACCTCAGCTCTTCTGTCATTTACTTTCCCCTTAGTCCACCAGGTTTCAGTTGCTACTAGTAAGGGAGTTTCTGTTGCCTTTGGTGAGGACTATTGCAAAGTGCTGGTGATTCCTGACCCCCACATCTTCAGGTTTTTATCTGACTGACAGGATCTGGCAGCAGGATAACATGAGCCTTATAGTAGCAAGAAGGGTGCTCTATTCCCTTGGGATTGCTCAAGGAGGGGTCACACACAGCAGTTGTCCTCTCCCAGTTCTTTTCCACCAACCAGTTGTGATGAAGCCTTCCAGTGAAGGCTTCCACCTACATCATCCCACTTCTCTCTCAAGAGGGGGGAGCAGAAGCGGTGCTGCTGCCAGAAATCCTTCCTTCTTTGCCCTTTAGCACTTTGTCCTTTGTCTTCAGCCCTGAGTTGAGTCTTCCCACCCTCACTGGCCCCACGTTCCTGCAGAGCTTCCTTCTGGGGAAGACTGGCTTCCATGACCCTTATGGATCCCTTCTAACATGAGATCTTCTGTTATTCAAAGTATTTTGGTGGCTACTTTGGGGACAGAAATGGTTCAACCAGCAATCCAAAGGGTTAACCTGAGGTCCAGAACGTCATGGAACCGTGTGTGAGCAGTGTTTGTGAGGTCAAAGTGCTAGGCAGGAGCCCCCCCACCCCACTGTGCCTGGGTTATGAGCCAGAGCCCTTGGAACCCTTCCAGCCACACACCAGCAGGGCCATGGCCAAGGCCAGCGTGGAAACTCTGCTCCAGCCCACTGAGATAAGGGAGCCCATGGAGCCCACAGCAGGAAACCACCCTCAGCCTGTGTCCTCCCGGGCCAAGCTGAGCCTCACTTCCTCCCAGAGCCTCGCCGAGCCCATGTCCATCTCCTTCCTTGGGTAAAGGCAGCTCAGGAGGGATGGCAAGAAGGGAGTGACATGGAAGGGTGGGCTCAAGGAGCTGTAGTGTCCTGGGCTGGGGGAGCTGGAGGGTCAGTGGAGGCTGCTGGGAGGCACCTGGGAGTTGGGGTGGGCTGAGAGGGGTAGCAGTGGGGGGGGGGGGGGCAGTTGGGGTTAACAGGGAAGTTGTTAACAGGGGTGACTGAGACCTGCATGTCCTTCCTGTGGCCTTAGGGGTGGCTACCCCATGACCGTGGGAGCCTCTGTCCCTACCGGTGCCCCACAGTGTGTTGGCTCCCCCAGCACAGAATTCCCCATGGGCACTGCTACCCCACACTACTGTGGCCTGAAGCGCACCTTTGCCTGCACCAACTTGCTGCTGCTCAGCCTGGCTGAGGATGAGAAGGCTGACGATGCAGAGGAGGATGATGATGCAGACAGGAAGGCTCCCCCCGGTTCCCCCATACACCCACTGAGCTCCATGGATACCACCAAGCCTGCCACCCCACCGGTGAGTGACTGCTGGGAGTGTCCCTACCTCTCTGAGGACCCTGACACCTACTAATGAGACACTGGTCGGGGTGCCTCACTTCTCCAAGGTGTGTGTGTTTCTCCCCGCCTCCCCTGCTTCTGAAGTGCTTGTGAGTAACTGTGACATCCCCGAGGGGCACCCTGCACATGGGGATGCCTGATGCCCCCAGGGCTCCCAGATTCCCTCAAGGAAGCCCTGATACTTCCTCTAGTGGGAGCCCTCTGGGACTACAAGGAATTCATAGCACCCACAGAGTCCCAGGGACATCCCCACAGGGATGCACCCTTAGAGCCACCCCCACTCTCCCACATCCCTGTGATACGGTGCCAGGGTGGCTGTTGTAGGCCAGGGGCTCAGTCCCAAGGACTGGTGTAGGATCAGGTTGTGGGTCCCCAGGGTTGCCTGGGCATTTTGGCACAGATAACCCTCCCCAAGCAGAGGGGATGGATGCCTCTCCCTCACCCAAGGAGGGGGCCAGTGTCCCAACCCCTCCAGCAAAGGCAGTTCAGGACACAGAGCGTGTCCATGTGCAGTTGCAGCAGGGAGCATTCATCACCATCGCCTTGCCCATCCGACTGAAGAAGACAGCAGGTGGTGCTCAGCGAGGAAGTGCAGACACCCTTTGTAAGACACCACCCTGCTGACAACGTGCTGGACCCCTGCAGTCCCTATGACTCTCCACAAATACAGTGTGGCTCTTCCCTAGGGCTTGGCCTCAGTTACACGCCTCAAATTTTTCGAGTCTTGTTTCCCCCTTGTGCTACATAGGGTGATGCGTTATCTCCACAAGGAAACCGAAAACTCTCCTCGGGTTGTGCAGTACTGTTCCCTTCCACGTCCTCTGCGTGACGCACACCTTGCACATAGGAACATACAGGAGTACAACTTCTACATAACTTCCTTCTGAGATCTCTTCCAGCTATAAAAGATCACTGTGATCAGTGATAGATACACATAATATCTAGTCAAGAGTCAGAAAGCCTCCAAAGAGACCCCAAGCAGCCGAAGGAGATGGTGGATGACCTTTTCCCTCAGAGGTGGTGGACCTGGGCCATGACTTTCTGCCCAGCTGCTGGGAGAGTTGCTGGGACCTCCTTGTCCCTCAGGCTGCAAATGAGAGGGTTGAGGGCAGGTGCCAGGAAAGAGGCACTGGCCAGTCCTGAGCTGGGGTGAGGATGGGAGGAAGTGCCCATGACAAGCTTGGTGTCGTGGGGAGTAAGGACTGGGAGCCCTTCCTTCCTCCCACCTGATGCACCTTGAGCAAGAGCTGCTGGTTCCAGTACTGGCTGCAAGAACTTGGCCGAGAAGCCTCCTGATGTGTCCTTTGGTACTTGTCAGCCCTGAGCATCCCATCCTTCGTGCTGGGAGAGCTGCCTCTGCTCCCGCTTGGCTCCCAGTTCCTTCCACCCCACACAGCATCCCTGATAAACTCTTTTACCGGAGGAGGAGATGCTGAGGATACAGAGCCTGTGTCTGCACTGACATACAGTGGAAACCGTGAGGATCCATGTGGCACTTGTTTGTTGGATCTTGACTATGGGGCTGGAGGTGCTGCAGCCTGGGGCACTGGGGGAACTAGCTGATGCTCTTGCTGAGCTGCTCTACCAGCTTTGACAAGTCATGGTGACCAGGAGAGCCTTTGTGACTGGAGGGAAGCAAGTTTCACTGTCGTCAAGAGGCTTGGGGTGACACAGGCAGCCACAGGGCAGCCACAGCTTCACTTCTGTCCCCTGGAAAACAATGGAGTGAGTCCTTCCAGAAGGCACAGCACGTGGAGGAGGAGATAGGGAACCGTGCCTGAAAAACGTGATGGCTTTGGTGATAACGTGATGAGGTTTGGTCAGCGCAGAGCAGGGGATGACTCTGACTTGCCTCTCACGAGGCTTTCAGTGCTGCTTAGACATTGCTTACCAAATGCACTTCCCCGAGTTATTGATGCCCTGCTGTGTTGGTGCATATTTCTCTTTATAATCAACGACACGAATAGAGAATTACCTGGAATGAGTGGAACGCTCTCTCTTGCTCCGCTGCTCACAGATGAAGATGCAATGGTACAATTTACACGCCTCCGTTTATACATCCTAAAATTAGGTGATGTGAACTGCAGTTCATGCGACTTCCCAACAGCTAGAATTCAGCCACTGCTTGAAATTGCTTTGTACCCAAGTGAAGTTAGGTTTATCCATTTAGTTCTCCAGAAAGAGCAACACTGATAAGGTAATTCCAGCTGGGAACTCCCCTGTCACACCAGAAGAGCTGCTAGGAGCAGCAGGTTGTTTCAGGCCATGTAGGTACAATATTGAACCTCCCACTGAGCATGCAGTGACTCCACCACTGCCTCCTTCACTCCCTGCTACCCAGTGATGCTTCTTACATCTCCATTAATAATCATATGCATAACAAAAGGGGCTTAATTCAGTTGCCCACACATACAAAGAGACATTTTAGGTGCATTGAGGATCTTTGTCTCAAAGTGCTGCTCCTTAAGGATGAAGAAGTTTCATGTGATGGGCTTGCATGGACATCTCAGACACCCCAGGGTACCATATGTGGCACTGCTGCCGATGGGCAGGCACCAAATGGTGTCCAAGTGTGTCACAAGCTTGGTAGTTGAGGTGATGAAAGGTCTTGGACATCATTATGGTGGAAGTGCAACCATTCACCCAGCTCCAGCACATCTGCCTGGAGCTTCCCACAGGCACAGGCTGGGAGAGCATTGAGCCTTAGGAGCTCTCCAACCCAGGGGGCAGTGGGGGATGGCTCTCCCTCTGGTTCACCCTTAAGAACAAGGGATCCCCATGTTGCCTTTGCAGAGGACTGATGGGTCTCACAATGTGTGGCTATCACAACTTCCCGCACAGAAAGCCTGACAGCCATTTATTTCCCATCTCTGTGCCAGCCTGGCCTGGCTGCCCCACATCTGGGGTCCTGCTCCCTGCTTTCACTTGTAACAGAGGGAGGGGAGCACCCCTGCACCCCGAGCTCAGTGATGCTGCACCAGCTGCTCCACTTCTCAGTGGGGTGGGAGTGTTTGAAGGTGCTGCTTGAACAGGTGAGTCTGGCAGGGGGTGGGTTGGGATGCCATATAGAGTCACAGGTTGGTTTGGGTTGGAAGGAACCTTAACCTCAAAGCTCATCCAGTTCCAACCCCCTGCCGTGGGCAGGGACACCTTCCACTAGACCAGGTTGCTCCAAGCCCCTGTGTCCAACCTGGCCTTGAACACTGCCAGGGATGGGGCAGCCACAGCTTCTCTGGGCACCCTGTGCCAGCGCCTCAGCACCCTCACAGGGAACAACTTCTGCCTAAGAGCTCATCTCAGTCTCCCCTCTGTCAGGTTAAAGCAATTCCCTTGTCCTGTCCCTACAGTCCCTTGTCCAAAGCCCCTCTCCAGGTTTCCTGCAGCCCCTTTAGTCACTGGAGCTGCTCTGAGGTCTCCCCTTCAGGAGCCTTCTCTTCTCCAGGCTGCCCCAGCCCAGCTCTCTCAGCCTGGCTCCAGAGCAGAGCTGCTCCAGCCCCCGCAGCATCTCCATAGCCTCCTCTGGACTTGCCCCAGCAGCTCCCCATCCCTCTTGTGCTGTTGCTTCCAGAGCTGGATCAGGACTTGACCTGCTTCTCACGCTCTGGGGATGCAGCCCAGCACACGGGGGGGTTATGGCCCAAGCGCTCACTGAACCGGGTCACGGGAGCTGCTCACGCCCGTGAACTCGAAGCGGGAGCTGTGAGCTGCGGTCGATGGACGCGCAGCAGCAGCAGCAGCAGCACCGGGGGCTGTGTTAGCGGGGCAGCGCTTTGAGGGCCGCCCAGGCCCCGCTGTGCTCTCCCCGCTGGCACGGCCGCGGTTCCCGAGCCCGTCTGCACGGCGCCCGAGGGCTGAGGCAGCTCCGTGCCAGCGCTCGAAGCGCCGCCAGCTCATTACTGTAATTAGCCGGGTGCGCCGCGCAGGGGCAGGGCCGCCAGCCCGGGGCTCTGCTCACATGCGCCGGGGCCGCCCACAGCCCGGCTCACGCGCCTCCTCACGCGGGTGCCCGCCCGGCCGGGGCTCGGGGCACTGCCACCGCCTCAGAGGGCGCGCGGCGCCGCCCACCCATAGCCCCGTTCCGCCCCCACCCCCGCGCCGGGCAGCTGCGGGCCTCGGCCCGGGCCTGCGCACCGGGGAAGCACCGCCCTCGGCACCGGCACCGACCCCGGCCCGGTGACACCACCACACACACCCCACCCCACCCCCGCCGCAAAGCACGCTGGGAGCCGTAGTTCCGCGGCCGCGCCTCGCTGCCCCAGCCGCGCTCCCGCCGGCAGCGGGTCGCTGAGCTCCGCTCCCCCGGTCCCGGCCCGGCCCGGCCCGCCCCGCCCCACTCGCCCCCCGCCTTCCGCTTCTCCCGCGCGACGCCCCTCGGGGCTTGTAGTCCCCCTGCGCTATTCACGACGGCCTCTGCGCCGCTTCCGCGCCGTAGCGCCCGGAGGCCGGGATGGGGCGATGCGCCACGGCGGCGGCGTAAGGGCGGGCTCGGGGAATCCGGGGCAGGCCGGGTACGGCGGTGGAGCGGGAGAAGGCTGCGGCGGAACAGCCGGGCGGGAGCGGGTGGAAGTTGCTCTGCTCGGGGCAAAGCGCGGGGCCGGGGGAGGGACGCGAGCAGCAGCGCGGCTCCTCCATCCCCAGGTAAGCGGCGTCGAGGGGCTGCGGGAGCGCGGGGGTGGCGGGAACGGGCCGCCCGGGGCCTCCCACTGCAGTCCTGCGGGCCGCGGCTCCCGCCCGCGCCGCCGGGTGGGTGCTCTCCTGGACGGACTGTCCGGGTGGGCCGCGGCACCCCCCGGGGCCGCCCCGCACTACCTGTTGCCGGTGGGCCCGAGCCCGGGGAGGCGGCGGGGACTGGGTCTGGAGGTTGGTGTCGGGGGTTTCGGTGCTGGGGCGAGCCGGAGAGCCGGCAGCGCCGCCCCGGGGCTCTGCGGCTGCTTGGGTGCCCTACCCGCGATGAGCTCTTCGTACCTCCGCCCGCCCGGGTTTAATGCATTTGCGAACCGCGCGGCAGCCGTGCGGGGCCGGGGAGGTTCGCGGGTCCCCGCGCTGCAGCCCTAAGCCTGCCTGCGCCGGGCTCGGCACAGCCTAGAGCGGGCCTCCGGGCAGCGGAGTCTCGCTATGGCAGCGAGCTGGCTCGGTGCTGCTGCGAGCCGGGGCCGGGGCCGGAGCACGGCAGAGCCCCCGTCTTTGAGGTCTACGCTCTAACCTCCAGCTTAGAAACCTGCCTGCTGCGGGCTAAGCGGGGTTTTGTGCGGAGTTTCTGGAGCGTTGGGGAGTTTGCCCTTCAGAACCAGCTGGCTGGGTTATGCTTGGCTCCCTGAACCATCCTGAGGCTGTTTGGACCCTGGTGCCTCATCAAGACCCCTGGATTTTACAGCATGTCAGCTCAGCTGCAGTTGTAAGGCATGCCAGCCTCCAGATCCTGGATGCAGAGGTCTGTAACAGTGGTTGGAAAGGCTCTGTACACTGGCCAGCCTCTCCATTTCCTGAGCAGCTCTCCTCTCCCCCTCCTGTGCCTGCTGCTGGGGTACATCCCCTCCCTCCCAAGTGACAGGAGGGGTGATCATCTGGTGAACTGCTGGGGAAGATGGAATAATGTGCACGTTGTGTTTGAAATGTCATGCTGTTTCCTCCAAGCGTTTTTCCAGATTGGAATCTCGACTGCTGTGCTCCACAGGCCTTTGGGCCGGGATGCGGATGGGTGGGTTTCCATGGTCAGACAGAAGGTTATCTGAGAAGTGCTTACTGCACATGGCCAGGGGAATTGGAGCAGGGATGGTGGTGTGCTGCTGTGGGTCAGTCAGGAGGTAACAGAGACCAGGAGGTGTGTTTGGAGGACATTGAGATGGAGATGAGCGATACAGGTCCAAGATGGTGGAGACAGGCTGCAGATCCCAGGCTTAGCCCCTGTTGATCTGAACACTGAGACGTTGCCATACTGTGCATGTTGCCACAGGGACTTGTGTTTCAGGGCTGTGCAAGCCACCACCTTCCCTAACCTGGAGCAGACCTGTGGTGGGAGGGCAGCAGAGTGACAGACCAGCCTCCTGCAGCACTGCTGGTGGCTTTTACAAGGCCATTTCTTGAGCCCTGGTGTCAAACAGACCGGCTGGTGCCCCTGAGTGAACCAGAGCAGGATTGAGCTCTGCCTGAGGAACAGGCTGTGGTGGCATAATGTGTCAGGGAGGCATGATTCAAATTGCCACGATTTTATGTACGTGGGGATATTAACTCGTTTAAAGTTGCATCAGCTCCTGTTTGTGTCCAAGGCTTTAGCAGTTGGAGGCAGAAGGCAAGACCCAGCAGTGCTCCCTTCTCTGGTCGGGGTTGGAGGGCTGGAGAGGCCTTTGAAGGTTTGATGTGACTTGCTGTGTTTGCCGAGCCGTGTTGCATTGGCAGGAAAGGAGGCAGCCTCCTTGAGCCTGATGGCTTGGTGCATAAGGGAACCTGAGGCGTGGGCCAGGCTTCATGTTTTCCAAGTTGGAATAAATATTGGAAACCAACCCAAAACTGCTGAAGTTGCATGTAAAAACGATTGGGCATCCTGCCCAGGCTTGGGGCTGTCTGCCGGTGGCGGCAGGACTGGGTGACCCTGTGGAGAGGCCTGGTGCCCTTGTGAGATGCAGTGACACCCCCACTGTTCTCCTGGGCTCACCCCTTATGTATGCTTTGAATCCCAGAGCTTTGCAGAGGGAAATGAAGATGATACTGTAATTGGAATTCATAAGAATCATAGACTGGTTGGCTTAGAAGGGACCTCAAAGCTCATCCAGCCCAGCTCTCTCAGCCTGTCTACAGAGCAGAGCTGCTCCAGCCCTCGCAGCATCACTGTGGCCTCCTGTGGTGTCTGTGGTGAAGCAAGGGGAGGCTGGAGTGAAGGGCTCTGGCTGCAGGGCAGGAGGAGGGACCTGGGCAGTTGGTGTCCCGCTGCTCTCTCCTAGCATGGTGCTGGGAGAAACCTTGTGAAGGGCCGATTTGCTGGAACGTGGGGCTCTGAGAAAGGTCGTGTTTGGTGCGGGCTGGGGAAGGCTGCTTGTGCGGGTGGCACAGGTGAGTCAGTGGCTTCCTCCTCATTTCCCATCATAATCCCACCTCCGGAGCGCAGCCTGCTGCCTGCCTGCTCCCTGCAGCCTCCTGCATCTGCCTGCCTGTGCCTCAGCCTTGCTGGCAGCTGTTGGACCTTGTGTGCACACAGCCCTTCCCAGGCCACCCGCACAGAGCAGGGCAGGGAGGAGCAGGCTCCTAACGAATTCCTGCTATTTGGAATGCTGATGCTTGCCCTGTAGTTAGCAATGGCAGCTGAGGCAGGCCAAGGGAGGCAGAGGGGTTGTTGCCTGCAAACGAGACACATTTAACTCTTGCCTTCACAGCTCCCTTCCCCCTGCATTGGCAGCTTTCAGGTTGGCTGATGGGAAATGCCAGTGCTATTCCCAACATTGCCTCGTGTTCAGCAGCTTAAAAGATGAGGAAGGTTTTTGTGTGCCATTTCCTCTTGCTGCTGCCCTGGTGCCTGGGCAGAGGGAGAAGGGGGAGCCCTGGAAAGGAAATCAGATCCAAAGCAATGTGTCACCAGCAGAAAGAGCAATTGTTTTCCTGCATTTACATTGCAGAGTGTCATCCTGCTCAGGCAGCCCCTGTTTGACAGCCAAGATAATACATTTATATAGCTGTAATTAGTGGGACGTAGAGTTTGCTGGATGTCTCGGGGGCAGCATGCTTTTTAGTCCAACTCCAGCAAATAGATCAGGGAGGATTGGAAAGCCACCGTGGGCTGCTCGAATTGGCCCTTTGGGTTTCTGGAGGTTGAATACATAACTGCTGATATTTCCTATTGTGCAGTACCCTGCCTAGTTGAAAAGAAAATAACTTCAGGGAACATGGGGCTATTTTTGCCAGCTTGAGATGATCAAGTTTGATTTCTAAAAACTGAAGGCAGGTCTTTGGGCTTGTACATTAAAAGCAGTATTAGAACCATCTCTGTTCCTCTACATATGCGTGCCTCTGCACTGTGCCAGTGGTGTAAACTCTAATATGTGTTTAGAAAACAAGAAATGGCTTTTCTGTTCCTGCGGTGCAGCCCCTTCTGTAGCCAGCCAGGGCATGAACTGAAGGCTGGGGCCTTGAGTAGCCTCAGAGGAGGGTGATGAATGTTCTCTGTCTGGAGGCCAGTGGGGTTGGAGCTGTTACCAAAGCTCTAGGGGTATCAGTTCGCCTTTGCTTTGGTGAAATGGAGACCAAGACCTTACCAAAAGCTGTCTTTCCCCTCTGGTCATATCACCCAGCTGCATTTCTAGTGTGGCACTTCCTGTGGCACCAAAGCTTCCCCTTTGGCTTCTTGTTCCCAAGTGATTCGGGTTTATCAAGGACTGAGGAGATCACAGGCAGCTTTCCAGCTTGTGTTGTGTTCTTCTGACAACAGAAGGTCCTTCTGTAACAAGCAGGTTTGCAGAGAAGCCAACTCTCGGGCAGCCTGGCTGGGTAACAACTTCCCTCTCCAGTGTTAATGCTGGCCGTTGGAAGTGGGAACACGGCATGAGGGTCCCTGTGTGCTGGGCTGTTTCCTCCCCTCTGCAGCAGCTCTGCTCTCCAGAGAGGCCTATGCACTGATGTGCTCAGGGTCTTGCTCTCCGGCTCATCCACGTCAGCCTCTTGCCCGCACCACTTGTGTCAGCAGGCAGAGCTGGGGCAGTCATAGAATCATAGAGTAGTTAGGGTTGGAAAGGACCTTAAGATCATCCAGTTCCAACCCCCCTGCCATGGCCAGGGACACCTCACACTAAACCATGCCACCCAAGGCTCTGCCCAGCCTGGCCTTGAACACTGCCAGTGATGGAGCATTCACAACTTCCCTGGGCAACCCATTCCAGTGCCTCACCACCCTCACAGTAAAGAATTTCTTCCTCATATCCAATCTAAACTTCCCCTGTTTAAGTTTGAACCCGTTACCCCTTGTCCTATCACCACAGTCCCTCATGAAGAGTCCCTCCCCAGCATCCCTATAGGCCCCCTTCAGACACTGAAAGTCTGCTCTGAGGTCTCCACGCAGCCTTCTCTTCTCCAGGCTGAACAGCCCCAACTTTCTCAGCCTATCTTCATACAGGAAGTGCTCCAGTCCCCTGATCATCCTCGTGGCTCTCCTTTGGACTTGTTCCAACAGTTCCATGTCCTTTTGATGTTGAGGACACCAGAACTGCACACAGTACCCCAAGTGAGGTCTCACAAGAGCAGAGCAGAGGGGCAGGATCACCTCCTTGGAATTGCAGCACAGCCACAGGCTTTATGTTAAGCTGCTGGGTGTTAAGCAGTTTCTCTTCCTAGCCCATGCGTATGCAAACACATCTCCTGCAGGAGCAGTGATGTGGTGTCATGCAGGCTCATGTAGGCATTTGTGGGTTCTCCAACCTCTGGTGTTTGTCTCACTCCCTCTGTAGCTTTCAGCAGCCTTTCCAGGAGTGCCTTGGTGATGCTGTAGGCTTGGAGGTCCTGATGGAGCCACTGCTGTGCAGACCCTTGGGCTGGCCATATCAGGATGGTCCTTTAGAACCTTAATCAGCCCCTGATTTACTTTTTACTGGTCCCTGTGTGGTGTCTCTTGCCTGCACCATAGCCTTCTCCATTGATCTGAAGGGGGCCTGCAAGGATGCCAAAGAAGGAAGCTTTACAAGGGACTGTAGCAATAGGACAAGGGGTGATGAGTTCAAACTGAAACAGGGAAAGCTCAGGTTTTAAGGCAGAAGTTCTTCCCTGTGAGGGTGCTGAGGCGCTGGCACAGGGTGCTCAGAGAAGCTGTGGCTGCCCCATCCCTGGCAGTGTTCAAGGCCAGGTTGGACACAGGGGCTTGGAGCAACCTGGTCTAGTGGAAGGTGTCCCTGCCCATGGCAGGGGGTTGGAACTGGATGAGCTTTAAGGTCCCTTCCAACCCAAACCAGTCTGATTCTGTGATTCTTCATTTGCTGGTTTGATTCCATTAGCAGCACGTGTCCAGGTGCTCACCATAGGTTGTCTTTTCCTCACTGCCTGGAAGCCGCAGTGGTGCAGAGCACTGAAAGAGAAAAGCTCTTTGTGAATTCACCATAGCCTACCCCAGGGGCACCATGCTGCATCTGACCATGTGGCTGTGGGGAAGAGGGTGAGTGGGTCAGGTAGAACCAGGTCTGTTGTTCTTGCATGCTTCTGCCGTGCTCCCAAAGAGGCTCAGTGATTGCACTGTTCTGGCTGAATCCTTATTTGCTTTTTTTTTTCTCCCTCACCAATCTAAAACAGAGAAAATGGGACTGTGCTGGTGAACCAGAGGGTTATGGACAAGGGTTCTCGTTGCCTCCCTCTGATAAAAGCCTGTCCCAAAGGAGACAGCACTGTCACAAAGTATGAATTTCGTTCAAATACCTTGTTTCAGGAGCAGAGAATATGAAAGGGGAAGGCAAAATGTCTTGGGGGAGTGAGGTTTGCAGAGGCAAGTATTCAAGCATCGTGCTTTTCAGGGGTGGAATGGGCATGTTTGGCATCATCAGATGAATTTGTACGTTGGAACTGCCAATGGATGTAACTGCTAATGATGTCCAGGCCATGTGGAGTAATGAACATCTCTTTCTGTGTTTGATCATTCAGGCAGTGTGCCCTTCCAGTCATTCTCATGTTCACATCCTTTGGAGAACCTGTCCTGCTGCTGTCCAGAATCATCCTTGTTGAGATCCTGCAGTGTTCCAGAGGTGTTGCGTTACCTGGGATGGCGACAGCTCTACCAGGATGCTAAGCAGGGAGTAGGGCCAGTGGTGGGAACAGAACTAAAAAGTCAACACCGAAGGTTCTGAAACCACGAGTAGAGGATTGGAGTTGACTCACAAGCAGACGGGTTCCTATCTTCCAGTGGGACTGAGCTCCAGCCTGGGATGCTGCAGGAGGCACGGACACTTCGGAGCACTGCATTCAATTGGATGCTGAGCGAGTGACCGAAGATGCGAGGTTGGTTGTGTGTGCTGGTGTGATGCTGAGCGGCCCGGGGTCTGAGCAGCCATTTATTCTTACGTGGCTCTCTTTCCTGTCTGTCCCCCAGCCTGGTGCAGCAGCCACTCCTCCTAGCAGGCTCAGTGTGCTAGAGACCATCTAGCATGTTTCTCCACCCTCGCCGCTCCGCCGGTGCCAACATCAGCCGCTCCGTTCCAGGGACACCCGGCTGACTTCACACCGGCCGGGCATTGGACCTGCAGAGCAGAAACCGTGCTGGGTGAGAGGCTTTTCTGGCTCTGTGCTGGGCTGGGAGGGGCTGGAAAGAAAAAGACCTTTTCTCCTCTGGCCTGTAAGCACCGTTACCCTGCTGCTTGTCTTGCACACCTTGTTCTTGTCTGTCTTCCTTGTGTTGAATCCTTTGAGTGTTCATCTCTCCTCGCTGTGTGTGAAGGCTGTGTGCTTTTATGAGTGGGGCTACTGGTGTCCCCTGGTTTTCTCATGGTTAAAAGCAAATTGTAAGAGTGGAAGAGAAAATGTGGGGTCCTCCAGGACCTCACAGCCCTAAGACATGGAAACTGCATGGCTGCCCCAGGGAGTGTTTGAGGCAGTGCAAAGGCAGGGAAATTGGTTAATCTAAGAAACTCTGCCTTGCTTTTCCTGCAGTCACCACTGTGCTGTGGTAGTTCCCAGCCCAGGACTGGGACATGGAGATGACTTTGTTGTACCCTACATGATTGGGCTGCTTTGGGCTGGTGGTGCAGAGCCTGCTCTGCAGAGACAAGACGAGGTGGTGGGAAGCCAGATTGAGCTTGTCCCTTCAGGTCACGCTTGTGTGTCCACTGAAGGAGAACCTCTGATGGTGGTGTCCATGCATTCAAATGAGCCAGGCTTATGTGGCCTTATCCAGGCCAGGGCTTTGGATTAAATGGAGTGGTCACCACTGCACTGTGTGTTGGCTGGTCTGGTCTGCTTATAGGCTAGCTGAGTCTTGATGGGACTTTGGTGTCCAGCTGCTGCAAAAGGTCTGCAGGAATTCCTTTTAGTTCAGGGTCAGAGAAGCCAGCCCATGAGCACTCTGTGGTCTTTGAGTGGTGGCTGTCACCAGGCAGGGGTTGGCTGAGACCTGCGCCATGGCTAGTTCTCAACTGTGGGAGGGGTGAAGTAACATTCCTGGTCGTGGGTCATTTTGGATGCAGCCTTGGAGTGTCTTGTGAATGCTACTGCAGGTGTACAAAGCCCTTGCTCTGTTGCCTGACCTTGCTGTGCAAGGTGCTTTAGAAAGCAGAGCCTGCTGGAGGGAAGATTGGGGTCTGTAGCATCCCATGAGGCTGAGGCAGCATGACACATCTCACAAGGCATTTAAGAGGGGCTCCTGTGATGTGATCTCTCCATCTGCTTGTTTGGGTTAACTGAATTCAGTTCAGGGTGCCACCAGGAGCTCTTGGTTAACAGGCCAGCTCTGTCATGGTGGACAGCCAGTGGGGCTGGCTTTGCTGTAGCAAAGGCAGCTTCTTACTCAAGGCATCTGCATTATACTTCAGCCTTCTCATCTTAAAGTACAGCATTTTTCTCATGTGATCGTTACATTTGTTCAAATAACAGCTCTCATGGGCAAATATTGCTTAAGGCGTTGTGTAATTGAACGCATCCTACAGTTCCAGCTGTAGTGGTGTAGCTGAAGAGGAGCTGCTTGTGGCGGAGGCAGTGAGCCAGTGGAGCTGCTCTGCTGAGGGAAGGGGAGCATCATGGTGTCAGGCGCTGTCACATCCAGATCACTTCAGTTGTATCAGGTGTTAACACCAGCTAGGAGAGGCCACAGAGATGCTGCAAGGGCTGGACCATCTTTGCTATGAAGACAGGCTGAGAGAACTGGGCTTGTTCAGCTTGGAGAAGAGAAGACTCCAGGGAGACCTTAGAGCAGCCCCAGTGCCTAAAAGGGCCTACAAGAAAGCTGGAGAGGGGCTTTGGACAAGGGCCTGTAGGGACAGGACAGGGGGGAATGGCTTTAACCTGCCAGAGGGGAGACTGAGATGAGCTCTTAGGCAGAAGTTCTTCCCTGTGAGGGTGCTGAGGCGCTGGCACAGGGTGCCCAGAGAAGCTGTGTCTGCCCCATCCCTGGCAGTGTTCAAGGCCAGGTTGGATGGGGCTTGAAGCAACCTGGTCTAGTGGCAGGTGTCCCTGCCCATGGCAGGGGTTGGAACTGGATGAGCTTTAAGGTCCCTTCAACCCAAACCAGTCTGTGTATCTATGAATTCCAATTGCAGTATCATCTCCTGACAGAAATAACCAACATCAGTGTGCAGAAGCATTCATGTGTTTTTCAGGGTGGCCCTGGACTGTTACGGGGGTGATTTGGAGGTGGAGAGGGATAAGCAGTAATGTGATGCTTCTCCATTAGTTTACTGCATTGAGCTGTGCTAAAAGGGGAACTGTCATCTTTCCCACCCTGGGTTTTGCTCTGCCTGTCCCACCTCCTGTGTGCTCTCCTGGATCCTTGTGCTCGCAAGGAAGGTGGCAGCCTCTTGTGCACTTCTCAGTGATTCTTCTGGGTTTGTGTCCTGGTTGGTTGTGATGAAAAAGCCAAAAGCCACTGTTGTCTTGTCAGGCTCTTCCTACCTTTGCACTTGCCTGAGGCACAGCCAGAGACGTGGTGGTTTAAATCTAGGCCATCTGGTTGGAAATTGGGACATGGTGCTTGGTTAAAGCCAGGAAAGGCCAAATTGCATAAAATTGGCAGGAGGAGACAGCCAGGTACTGCTGCCCTTGTGCGAAGAGCTCGTGTGACTCTGGGCAGGACAGTGCAGTGAAGACTGGGAGCTGTCTATAGCCAGGGATGTAGCTGGATGTGGTTTGGACATGGTTGACTGCCTGTCTAATCTGTGTTAGAATTAAAGCTGTGGCTGGGGTGGTGGGGGGGACAGTGTGCTCAGGGACATCTCCTCCTTTTGCCATCTCTGAGACTTTGCTTTCCAAGTCTGTACCCTGGGTTTTCACTGGCTGCAACTCTGCTTCTTGCTGCAACTTTGTTCCCCTCCCTTCTGCAGTGGCCAGCTCTTCATCTGCTTATCTGTCAGCTTAGCATGATCTGAAGATAAAATCCCTGGTGTCCTTTTGGGTCTGACCTCATGTTTGTTTGTGCTATGCCTGGGCACCTATGGCCCTCTTGAGTTCAGCTTGCTGGGTGATTGGGAGGAACTTGATGGGTCATCAAGTCCAGTTTCCTACTGCTGAAGTCAGTAATCTTGTGCAGGTCAGGAACTAACTCTGTGCTTTATTTCCCCAGTGCTTCTGGAGCAGCTGATCCAGAGATCTGCTCTTTGAGAGGTTAGAAACCCTCCTCTGACTTCCAGTATCCCATTTTCCTGGGCTGGTTTATTGTACCTGTGCCATTGCAGAGTGTCATCTTGCAGATGAGAGATGACTTGCAATTTTCCTGGTTCTCTGTAACCTTTATGTCCTGCAGCAGTCATGGCCCTTGATGCAGATTTGTCCTGAGAAGCGTGTTGAAAGCCACTTTATTTTCCCATTGCTTCATTTGGGGAGTTTAGTTTTGCTGGGCCCCTTTATTTCCATGTTGTGCTTTTGAGTGTCTTACATGCAGGTGGAGTTCTGAGCTGCGTAGTTTGTGCGTGGTAGAGAGTACAAAAGAGCCTTTTCTGTGCTGCTGCTGCTTTTTTAAAGTTTGTCCTTGCTACTTGTGCCATCTTGCTCCTTCAGGAGGGAGAGATGTTGTCAGAAACGGTTGAATCAAGGTGAACCTGATAAAGAAGTGTATTGAAGAGCCAGTGCCTGGCTCTTACTCGTGGCTCTTATTCATGTTTATCTCTAGCTGCGAATGTGCAATAACAACAGTTCTGTTCTGCACAGGCTGGCACAGCCTCAGACAGGAAGATCTGCTGTTTACCAATCAACACTCTGCTGTAAGTGAGAAAGGGGGGAAAGAAATGTTTTATTGCTGCTGGGTAACCCAGAGTGTAGTTAAACCTTTCTGGGGGAAAAAAAAAGAGGAAACTAAGAGCACATGTGTTACTCAAGATGCATTTTTCCTGGCAAGAGTCCCGTGTGTGTGTTCTTCCAGCAAAGCATCCCTGCTTCTGCTGCTTTCTATTCAATCTATAGCATATTGGTAGCAGGCAAGTAAAAGCTTCCTGTTTTTATAACAAACTGCTCGCAGCAGGCAGTATGTCGAGGGGATTTTTCAGCCTGGCGTGTTTTCTAGCTGGGGCAGGCTGTGGACTGAGTTGGATGACAGAGCTCTGCTACAGCGATTCTAAATACAGGGAGGAAAAGATCTGGAAATCGGATCTGCTGGTGAGGCTTCCCCAGATTGGCTGCTGTGGCTTGGCTTGGCTTCTTTCTTGCCCGTGTCTTTCTTTCTGTGGCATTACCACGATGCTGCTAATGAGACAAACCATGCCAGCCCGCACAGGCTTTTGTTAACACTGCACTCAAAGGCAGCCACAATTAGCTGGTAAACCAGAGGATACAAGCAGCTTGTTGCACTTTGTTGCAGCAATGTTAATTGGCATAATAGAGCACTTGGGTTTTAGAGGTTTGGTTGGGTTTTATTGGGTTTTTTTCAGACCCTTCTTCAGCACTGCCTTGTTGCCATTTACATGCTTATTCAGAAAAGGACCTTCCTGCTCTTCAGTGTCAATAGAGATGGTGTTTGAAGTTAATCTTTATTTTGAAGAAACCTTCTTGTCTACTGCTTCTCTCTCTCTTTCTCCTTGTAGCTTGTAACTAAGGTGTTGATGGCCCTTTCAAATCTCTATAATCCCCTCTCTCAAAGCGACCATGCTAGATTTCCAGTAGCTCACTGGATAATCTATCACTGGTCTGCAGTGTCCTGTGCAAGGGAGAAGAGGAAACTGTTCAGACTTTGATGGCAGTTGCTCTGTGGCTAAGTTGGCTCTACAATAAATCTACTTTTCCTATCAGTCTTTCACTTCAGGCTTTGGACAGGCAGCTTCCTCTGCCTATGTATGCAGGCAGGCTTCCTCTGCCTGCATACTTACAAAGAGTCGGTGCTGGGCATTAACTGCATTTCAGCCCAACTCAGCTGCTGTGTATGAGTTTCTTATGTGTTAAAGTTGGGTCAGAACCAGTTTGAAGGCAGCTGAAGGAAGGTAGGGATCCTCAAGTTTGCCTTTGCATGTTGATGTCTGTGGCTAGAAAGCTGTGCTGCTCTTCTGGACTTTGTTAAAGCATAGCGTGAAGCGTGAAGTCCTGTTTGGTGCTGGTCTAGGACTCAAGTTACTTTATCTTCTTACCTCATAAATAGCCATCTGGACATCCAGGCAGCTCATTTCATCGGCTGATACCTCTGCAAGCAGTGCACCAAGCTTGTTTCTCACCTGATTTGGAAAATAGCTCATTTGCAGCTTTCTGTCCCCCAGGTTTCCTCTAAGGCCATAACATCTGACTGCCCTCTCTGCTCTCAGCCCTGCTGCCCCGTAACAAATGTTTGGGTGGCAAGTTTTACCCTTCTCTCCATGTTCCCTGTCCTCCCAGCACTGCCTATCATCCAAGTGCCTTGTGAACCTGGAGACTTCCTGGCCCTTGGAGGTCAGGCACTCTTCCGCAGTGCCAGGACTATGCCCTGAGACACACAGGAAGCTCTGTGATAGAGCATGAGGGCTAAAATAGCCTCCTACATCGCAGCTGAGTGTTCCAACACTGGTCCATCCTTCCTGTTATACTTATGCCTCAGTCTGTCCTTGGAGACCTTCCCATCTCTCCCTGCCAGAAGCTTTGCAAAGGAACTGGAACTTGCTGACTCCTTAATATCCTGCCAGACTGCAGCGCTCGGGCTGCCTTGTAGTGCCGGCTCGGCCTGTGAAGGCAGGGGGAAAGCAGCAGAACTTTGTTTCTTGTCACTAAGACACCAGCTTTGTGCAGAACCCAGAGCATTCCTGTCTGCTTGGCTGCTTTGCGCAGGGGTTCTGTGGGTGATCATGGGAGCTCTTGCTGCACCGGAGCCATAGAGCTCTTGTTGGGTCAGTGTTTGACATCTTGGATTGCATCTGCTGTTGTAGATGTCTTGTTGCTTGACGGCTTTTCTCCCCCTGCCTTGTGGAAGAAGAGAGATTATTCATTCTTCTTCCCCTGGGGTTGCTTCTGTTACCAGGGTCATTGCAGGCTGGTGAATCCACGTTGTGCACTGCTTGGTAATTGCTGGTACTTGGTTTGGCACATCCTCAGGTTGGGCTGCCCTGCTGTGTGGAGCTGGGAGCTGGCTGTGTATCATTTTCTGTGCACACAAATGCTTGAGCTTCTTTTCTTTGTTTGGTTGGCATGATGCACCCCCTGGACTCCACTAAGCATCCTTCTTTAGTTATCCCATGCCATATAAGCCTCCTCTGGGGCTTTATAACCTTTGTACGCTGACATGTCTCATGCTGTGCACTTTACCCATCTTTGCTCACTCTCACTGCTCCCTGCTTACTCTGGACCCTGTTTTCACACACGTCCCTCAGTGATAGGTGGGGAGCTCTGCTGTGCATGGTGGCAAGATTGGTAGAGGGCCAGGGGTCTTCATGATGTATGAAGTGGTCTCCAGCTTGATGCCCCAGGTCAGCTATGCTCATCTGCCCCAGTGAACTACTTTGTGTTTAAGGATGTGCGAGTCACATTCTGCAGTCCCTAGGGCTGTGTGTGGGGATGGGACATTCAAAGCTCTTCAACAACCCTTATTTCTCCCTGAAGGCAGCAGGTTGCATGTAAGTGAGAATAGAGAGCTCCTCCTTTGCAGTTGCCAGTGATACCGGGTCCCAGCTCATCTTAGTCAGCCCCCAGGCAGGGGAGTTCACACAGCAGAGGGTGGAGAAGGGCTGGTACTTGCAGCCTCCTCCTTTGTGGCTTCTTCTGCACACAGCTTTGAGGGATGTTTTTCCCCCAGTTACGTGATGCGCCTTTTCCTGGGCCAGCTGCTGGCCCACCACCTCAAACAAGAGCTGTCCGCTGTGTGGAGTGGCTGCGTGTTCATTCCTGGATCTTCCCTGGTGCAAGGGGGTAGCTCAGAGGTGAGCTTATTCGGAGGTTGGGATAGTGGAGGAATTAATGCTTGACAAAGTCTTGTCCCTGAGTCTGGGAGGCTGAAAACCAAGACGCAGGGACCTGTCTCCTCTTCCTGCTGCGTGCCAAAAGGAAGAGCTTGGGGGCTGATCTTAGGAGGATCCTCAGAAAAGTTGATCCTGCAACCTCCTAGATAGAATCATAGAATAGTTAGGGTTGGAAAAGACATCAAGATCATCTAGTTCCAACATGGAATAGTTCCCTTTTTTTCTGTTTTTTGCTCTCTTCAGAGCCAAACCCCACTTTGAAGCTTGAGGGAAGGAAAGGGGGTTGGGCAGACCCCGCTTCCCACCCTTCCTGCCTGCTTTGCTCGGGGTGGTGTGATACAAGAGCAGGGCCCAAAGGGTCAGACTGCTGTCTGCTGTTAAGGGTTTGTCTGGAAGCATCCAGGCCATCGCTCTGCTGTCCGTGCAGGAGCAGGAGGAGCCGCCATGTGAGAGCTTTGCCATCCTGAAGTGCCCTGTGCTCAGAGTGCTGGTGGAGCACTCTGAGGAAGGGCCTGCATCACGTACGACAGATCAGGGTAAGCATGTGCACATGGCTTGGGGGTAGGAAGATCAAATCTGAGTTTATTTTAGAAGCAGTATTTTGGGAACAGTTAAACAGTGTCAGCTGAAACCTGGTAATTATTGCAGCTGCAAGGGGCAGAAAAAACAAAATCCAAACTCAGCATCTTGCTAAGGTGCTTAACTGTTAATTTCCATGAGTGAGATCCACCCTTCTCAAGACACTTCAATCTGTTTGCATTGTTGCTTCCTCTCTGGATTAGATAGGTGGAAGCAGTGCTTTATTAATTGGAAGGAAAATCCTGTTCCCTCCTGCCAAGGCAGAGGAGCTCTTGGCAGTTTGCTCCCCTTCAGCAGCTGAAGCCTCCCCTGTTGTGCTTTGGGCAGTGTGCCTGCAGGACATCTCCCAGGGCATCTCCCTGCCCAGTGGGAGAAGTTCCTCCAAAATAAGGGTGAGTGCTTCCAGAAAGGCTTTCTTCTTTGTGGGCTTCTTTAATTGACCCCTTCCCTCACTGTAGTGTAGTTTCCATTCTCACCTTTCCTTCTTGCAGGCTCCTCATTTGCTTAGTGCTGGCCAAAGGCATTCTCTGGTGCAGCATGGTAAGCATGTACACGCTTTGCATTGAGCTGTAATGCTGCTGCTCTTCCTGTTCCAAACAGGTTTGCCCTCTCCCCTTCTTGGGCCAACATTACCCCCTAAATGTTGTTCACTGGCTGCTCTCACCTGGCAAGAGGGGTCACCCTGAAGAAAAAGATTTACTGCTTTGCCTGGCGAAATCCGATTTCACACAGCACTCTCAGCCAAGCAGTCCACTTAGACCAGACAGTCTTGGAGATCACTGCGACTTTGCTGGGTTATCCTCCACCTATTTATAGATCCCTTCCTCTCCCCAGCTCCACCCACTGTGGGCTTTTACTGTGCTGCTTTAAAGCAGGATTCCCAGCCTCTCCCGTCCCTGTGGAGCATTTGCATTGAGCTCAGAGACCCTGGTGCAGGGCTGGCGGAGGAGGATGGGCCGAGACCCAAGCAACACATTGGGAGCCAGCAGTAATGCGGGCAGGAGGCATGCCTCTCGCTTGTTGTGGTGAGCTAAAACTGGTGTTTCCATGTGGAGGAGGAGGCAAAAGCTTCTGCTTTTCCAGCTTGAGGAAGTGGTCTCAGAAGAGCCTGTGGAATTGCTTTATTTGGCAGTTTAGCTCTGGAGAAGGGGGGGAAGCTCTTAACTGAGCATCCTGCCTTCTGTTTCGCTCAGCCTACGGTGAACTCTTCAGGGCTGTGTTTCTACCCATCTTGCCTTTATTTATGTACTTCATCATAGTGGAACCCAAGCCTTGAGGTGAGAGGCAGAGTTTGCTCTTCTAGCAGGTCTCAGAGTTGCATCCCCTGTGCCTTTGCTGGAGCATATTCAGTGCTGGTGATGGGGCAGCTGCAGGTGGGTGACAACTGATGGCTCCAGCTAGACTTGAGCTGATGGTACTTAGAAGTACTCCTCCCCTCACATCACATGGCTTTCATTTAGCCAGAAATTCAGATTTGTTACAAATGAACTGCTTGAATAGCAGGAAATGAGAGGGGAAGCGCCAGGGATCCTCTTTGGCTGGATCTGCAAAAATCACTGCGCTCTTGCTGCTGGGCAGGTAGCGGGAAGCACAGCATAGAGATGTATTGGCTGAAGCTCAGGAGTTGGGCAGACCAATTAAACTGAGGAAATCAAGGTAGCGAAATCTGTGTTCTTGGGCTTTTTCTTCTCCAGTTTTGTTTTGCTAGTCCAGGCTTTGCCGGTTACAGAGAAGAGACCGTGACAGAGGAGCTGATATTCTCCAGCTAATGGCCTAATGAAAGCACATTCCGGTATTAAGCTTGTAGCAAAACTACGCCTGCTCCTTGAGCTACTGCATTTGGGAGTCTGTTATCTGTTGAGGCCTTCCTTGATCCCTTAGATCAATCCTGGGATTGAAAATCTGTATTTTAGGAGTCTTCGTTTCAGCTTTTTTATGGCACAAAGTAGTTTCTTCACAAAGTCTGTCTGCTGTTCATTCATCTCTCCAAATCCTGGTGGGTAATTGAATAAGCTCAGCTGTGCTGCTTTTCTCTTCTTCCTCATTTCTTCTTTTTTGCTCTGTTAAATGTTCCCTTGATCCGTTCCTCCTGACATGCATCCTGATTGCCGGGCCTTTTTCCATTAAGGAGAGGCATGGTTATCTTCTGTGAATACTGGAGGACACAGAATGTTTCTGTAGTTTAACTGTGAGGATGCTCAAAGAATAAATTCTAAACTGTAGGAAAGAGAGAGGGAGAAAAGGAGGAACAGTACCTGCCCCTGTGAGTAGGAGCGTGCTCCGTATCAGCTAAAAACTGGCTTGAGCTGAAACTATTTCATTGCACTGTGTGAAACAGCCACAGGAAGCATGCTGGTGCAGATACCCAGTCTGCCCAGTTTCAATCTTTCTGTAGTGGGGAGCAGGAAAAGAGGGATATTTCACTTCATGTACAAGAAAAATTAGACATCCTGGCCACACACAAGCCATCCAGTCATACTTCTTGTAGTGGATGTTAACAAAAACCCGTGTGCTGGTCAGAGCCCAGAGCTATCAGAATGAAATCTCCTTTCTGTGTGTGTGGCTCCCCAGGGTGTTGGTTTGCGCTTTAGGTGAGGCTTGCTTGTCCCGTTTTCTCCTGCTTTACTGTGGTGGCAAGGGCTTTCTGCTGGGCTTTCCTCCTTTAGTGGGGCTGCTTCCCCTGCCTGGGGGAGTTGAACTGGGGAGAACCTCTTCCAGAGCCCCTGTACTCCCCATCTCCAGGCAGCAAAAGCTGGATTTAGTGAAACAGCCCTTCTCATCCCCATGATGGGATCCTGGTCAGAGCATGCATGAATCAGCTTCTAAAACTGGAGGGTTGTTGCTTAAATCATACCTTATCTTTCTCTTTTTTTTCTTTCCTTGTTTCCCCTCTCTCTTTTGTTATTTTTTGTTTGTTTGTTTGTTTTCCGTCAACTCTTGATCAGAACCACCCTCCCTTTCTCCAGTGTGTCAGGATCTTTGCAGCAGCCCATGCCGCAGCACCTCGCCTATTCCACCCGAACTACCATGCCACTGGCTTGGACCTAACCTAGGATAAACCTCGGCGTGGCCTGGGTAGGGGGGAACCATGGGGAGCTCTGCCTCATCGCTGGCCACAGAGACGGAGTCGGACCATGGCTTCAGTAGCACACCCTACCCTGGGCACCCAGCTGTGAGCTGGTATAGGAGTAGTCACAGTGGCCCTGTTTGGGAAAGTGCCCTTATAACACGGCAGCATCAGCATTTACACCACCGGGTGCGAAGGTAAGGAGGAGGGGAAGGAACCTGCTTACCTTTCTGCTTGAATCCAGGGTGGTGCATCTGGGAGATGAGTTGCTTTGCATCCTCTTGGGTGTGGGGTCCTTCTGTTCAGAGGCTCAGTGCAACTCCTTGTGAAAGCTAGAGCCAGATTTTCATGTGTGATGCCAAGCTGTGTGGTGCAGAACAGACTGCAGGACTCATCCCAGCATTCCTCACTCACCTGAATTTTGCAGGTGGCTGCCTGGGAATGTGATCTCCATTGGTTTAATGAGTGTACCATTGGCTCCTTTCTGACCTCCCAGCTACACTAGGTATCACAGATGGAGGATTGTGACTCCAGGTTGGGTGGTGATAAGTATCAAGAGTGTCTGAACTCAGCAGGAGAAGCTGTTAACATGCAAAAGCAGCAAGATGCTTTTGAATACCAGATCCGGGGGAATGAAACACACCAGAATTACTCTGCAAAAGAGCTCAGTGTTTCCACCCCTCAATTTCTGCCCCTCAATATCCCTCCTCAAAACACCTCAAATGTGTCTCCAAGTCATTGCCTCTGCCCCTTTCCCATCAGCCACTTGCAGTGAGGAATTGTTTTCATGTTGAAGGGCTGGTGTCCTGCATTCAGTCTCTGACAGGTTGAGAGCTATGTTAAAAGCATCTAAAAACCCTCTGCCCGGGGGCTTGGCTACAGGGGCTGCTGTCTTGTATGGTGATAATATTTGAGCCCTTGCCTGGTGCCTGCTCTGTGTCGATTCCAGCCTCTCTGGGTGCTTGGACCTGCTTGAGTCTGTTTGGAGTTGCTAGCCTTTTAGGAATCGCTGCTTGCTTCTGAGTGTCCCTGAGCTGTTGTGGCTTTCCACTGGAGGTGTTTGCTGTGATGGTCATGTAGTATCTGTAGTGTAGTCCCTGTTTTCTCACCTTTCTGCTGCTTCGAGTCCTGGAATGTGCTTCACGGGGTCTGGTGCATGACTCTGGGAGACTGAGGCAAGTGCCATCACACTTTGCTCCTTTGTAGTCTTATCTTCAGTTTCTTTGTTGAGCTGGTAGCAGTGTTAAACCAAGTAGCTGTTGTCTTTGCTCTCAGTCATGGACTTGAGTTCCTAGAAATGCCCAGGAAGCATTTATAAAGGCTGTTTTGTGCAGTTCTCAACATCTGTTGCTGTGTGTACCAAGCATTGTGGCTGGCCTACGGTTTTGGTTGGTGGTCTGTTCTGGGAAGGTTTGTCCTTCTGGTTTAGAGTGATCCTTAAAATAAAGCTGGGTCCTTCCTGCAGGATTAGAAAAAGGACTTGGGGGTGTTGGTCAGTGAGCAGCTCCCCATGGCCCGGCTTCAGTGAGCACTTGAGCCCAGAACCCTCAACATGTGCTGGGCTGCACCCCCAGAGTGTGAGCAGCAGTTGAGGGAGCAGATTCTCCCCCTCTGCTGTGCTCTGGGGAGACTCCCCCTTGTAGGCCTGATCCAGCTCTGGGGCAACAGCACAAGAGGGACGTGGAGCTGTTGGAGAGAGTCCAGAGGAGACCGTGGAGATGCTGCGGGGGCTGGAGCAGCTCTGCTCTGGAGCCAGGCTGAGAGAGCTGGGCTGGGGCAGCCTGGAGAAGAGAAGGCTCCTGAAGGGGAGACCTCAGAGCAGCTCCAGTGCCTAAAGGGGCTGCAAGAAACCTGGAGAGGGGCTTTGGACAAGGGCCTGTAGGGACAGGACAAGGGGGAATGGCTTTAACCTGACAGAGGGGAGATTGAGATGAGCTCTTAGGCAGAAGCTCTTCCCTGTGAGATGCTGAGGCGCTGGCACAGGGTGCCCAGAGAAGCTGTGGCTCCCCCGTTCCTGCAGTGTTCTAGGCCAGGTTGGACACAGGGGCTTGGAGCAACCTGGTCTAGGGGAAGGTGTCCCTGCCCATGGCAGGGGGTTGGACCTGGATGAGCTTTAAGATCCCTCCCAGCCCAAACCAGTCTGGGATTCTGTGGTTATTCCTTCCGCACTGCTGGTTTCCCAGCGTTCCTTGCAGAGCTGGGGAAGGTGTCAGCAGCTCACAGATGAACGCCTCAGTTTGCCTCTGCACAGTACCAAGGTTTAGGGACTTCCAGTGCAAAGCTGGTACAGGGCGCTGGAGAGGTTGTATCTCTGCAGCCTCGTGTATGCCAGCTGAGACTGCTCGTGATTCAAAGTCTGTAGCTTGGAGGAGCTCGAGAAACTTAGTGGAATCTTGACATGTGGAAATAAATTTCCTGCGCAACCAGGCTTTGCGGATGTTGGGAGCGGATGCTGGGGCAAGAACAGGAACTGCCGGTCTTGATGCAGATAACACCCAGTGTCCTGTTAGGACAGGAGTGGTTCTTCTGATAATTTCGCATTTTCCCTGCTAAAGGGAGAAGAGAGCTCATCCCAGCAAAGTGCTGCATGATTCCTGGAGACAGGAACATCACTGGCCATGATTCAGTGAGCAGTGAATTGTGTGGGAAGAACTCGCTTTAGGCAGTGATTATGGAAGTGGGTTCAAAAGACCTGCTGAGATCAGCCAGGCTGTCAGGCATCAAAGTACCTGCAGTTCTTATGGCGAGGTAGGTGAGACAACATGGTGAAGAAGCAGCAGAAGGCTGGCTTTCAGAAAGGAACTGATGAACGTATTCCCTTAAAAGAATGAAGTCAGTTAACAGAACAACTCGGGGGAGGCAGCCCCTGCCCGTGAATGGCCTCATCCCTGGAGTCCTGTAGCACAGGAAGGAAGTGGAGTACTGAGAAGTCAATTCAAGGCTAGACAGGAGTTCTGGGATAGACCTGGCTTTTTCTGCTGATTTCCCTGCCTGTGGCCACCTTCAGAGCTGGTAATGCTTCAGATGCTCTGGAGCAGCACATAGCCGAGCCTGCTCTGGTCATCCCCTGTGGGAATGAGTGCAGCCCTTCGCTAGCAGCAAAACAGGGAGGCAAATGCTTCCTAAGTAACTTTGGTCTGTACTTGGTGGGGGGGGAACACAGGAAGGTGTTCCTCAGGGTGAGGTGCGAATAAGGGCCGAAATCAATGCTGTTTGGCTTTCAAGGTTTTGGAAGCTGGGAGGAAGCTGCGTTGTCTCTTGCTGCCTGGGGTTCTGGTGGTCTGGAATTCTCTGTCTCACAGGGGCAGGTGGACAGGAGGGAGAAGAGAAAGGGCTGTCATGGTAGAAGCAGTAGACTTATGACATCCAGATTTGAAGCCCTGGTCTCTTCTGGGCCAGGCTGCAGAATCTCTTTCTGTGTCAGCTTCCCACTTTTTAAACAGGAGCAGGTCCCTGTCTTCTCCAGTGTGCCAGGAGGACGCAGCTACTTAAGGACTAGAGGCACCAAGTGTCATATGCATGTTAGTTGCAGGGATCTTGCTGCTGAAATCTCTGCTTACAGCAAAGATGTTGTTTAGAGAGACATCCCTGGTAGCTGTGTGTAACCAGGCAAATTTCTGGCTTAGTTACAAGTCCCCTTGGGCTCCTCCTTGCTTGTACACTTAAGAGCCTGGGTCAAACAACTTCGTTGGATGTGGGTGTCCATCTGAGCCTGCAGACCATCATGGCCAAGCTTCCTGATGTGCCAAACCCTTCATGAAGCAGAAAGCAGCAAGATACCATGCCACGCATCTGGGTGGTAGGACCCGGGTCCATTGCTGCAGCTGCTGGAATTGAATGGTTTGAGAGCTGTGGGCTAGTGGTGTTTTCTGCTCCTGGAAGTGGTGGTGGCACCCCTCCGGTGTGCATCCTTCCACAGCTGTAAGGTGTTAGGAGGGAATCTGGGCACTGAGCTGTCTCTCAGATGAGATTCAAGGGAGTGTTTCTGTTTCATAAAGTGGATTCATAAAGAGGGACAGCAGGGTCCTGTTGAGACCTGAGAACTGCGTGAGTTTGCTCTGCTCAGGAGAGGCTTTGTGGGGAAAGCATTGCATGATCTGTGCAGCTGAGCCTCAGTGGCTCTGCCTAACACTCACTTTGGCTGAAGCTTTCAGAGCTCCTTCCTTTTCCAGAGAATATGCATTTCCTGGGGTTTCCCACAGCATTCCACAGAGTCTGTGTATTTGCTATATAAGCCTCTTCAGAATGAAATACCTTTGGGCCTTGACGGCTTGTGGAGGGAGGAACAAGCGTTATGTTTTAATGCTAAAAATATCTAAATCTCTCTGCTTTTAGAGAGGAGCGAGGAAACCTGCTGCTCTTGTTGGCAGCTGGTGGAACGGCTCTTGCGTACCCCTGCTCCCCAGAAGCACCACAGGAAAGAAACCTGGAGCAAGGCATCGTGACCTTGGTGATTGTGAACTCTGTGGCTTAAGTGTGTGAAAAGCAGCCAGTCAGAACTGCTGGGTGGCATCACATCGTCCTGTCTTGGCTCTGAGCTGTTTTGAGGCTGATGGGGATGTTATTAATGGGACACAAGTATGCCCATGAATGGCAGGGAGCCATTTGGAGAGGGAATGTGGTTGTGTGCATCTCCTTCCCACCCTCCTGTGTGGTGGCACTTTGCCTCCAAGCACAGAACTGGTGTCTGGGGGATGTTTCTTGCTGGGGAAACCAAGGCCCAAGGGTGAAGGGAGATGTTTGGGGGGAAAAACTACTGGTAAAGCATTGGGTGACTCTGGAGGGTGTCCCTGCTTTTGTTTTCTGTTGTCAGACCTCAGGCTGGGCATCAGCCTCAGTGGGCCGCTGTCCGTGCTCTGTGTCCCGAAAGAGCTGGGGTTGGGGCAGGCACAGCTCCCTATTTCTTACCAGCAGCCTGCTGGGTTTAGGTATGCTCAGAGAGTTGATTTTGCAGAGTTGATTCTTGAAAGAATCACTGACTGGTTTAGGTTGGAACAGACCTCTGGGCTCCAGCTGGTCCAGCTCCCCTGCTGGTGCACGGAACAGAGACGTGTGCCTGTGGAAAAGTTGGGGATAACCAAAATCTGTTCTGACTCCATATCCACAGAGGAGGGATGAGGAGGGAAAAAGAGACGACTCTTTGAAACCACAAGGGTGCCAACATCAGCTCTGATATTCAGGACATGCCTGTTCTTCACATCAGAGCCGAGCTTGTCTTCCCTAGGGGCTGCAGTGAGGTGGGCGCATCCCTCTGCAGGTTGTGCTCCCTCTGGAAGTTGCTGTGGCATCAAGTTCAGCTGTGATTTGGTAGAGTAAAATGATGCTGCAAGTGGTTGTGGATACCTGCTTGATGGGAACATCAGGCTTGTAACTGCTTGCCAGTTCTCATGGAAGCACACAGCAGCTGGAATAGTGTCTTGCTTAAGCCAGTGCAGTGCCAAGGAGCTGGCACTGGGACATGCTTCTTCCTGTGCCTGGAGCTTCCAGTCCTGCCCATCCAATTTCCGTGCTTGCTGCTCTACTCCCAGAGCCTCGTAGTTGTTTAAATTGAGACTATTTATAGCTCTGGAGCTGTGAATAACTTGGAGGATGGTGCAGAGTAGCAGAGGCTGACATTCTCAATAGATACCAAGACAAACTGTCCCTTTGCTTCCTGTCTGCCCCCCAACCTTCCCCATTTCCATCCCTGGCAAGTGCCGGTTAGTGCCCTCTCCAAAGAGATGGCAAAATCCAGGGCAGAGAGTCAGTTTGAGCCCATATCCTCCTGGTCTTACACAGTGGGGTTGGCTAAAACCTGAACAGAAATGCCTGAACCCCTTGCCTAGAATGTTGCTGGCACAGCATAGAGAGTGAACCTGTCCCTTCAATAGTGCCAGCCTTAAGAAGGGAAGGCAGCGCCTACCTGCTTTTGGGGTGCTCCTGGCTGCTCCCTGTTGCTCCAGGGAAGTAGGTTCAGGCCCTTCTCCAGGTGGCCTGTTCGGTAGTTTTGCTTTGGTGCTCTCAGGATACTGCACTGCATGAAGGAGGTTAGTTAGCATCCAGCTTTGCCTGGGCATGGATCTGCGGTCCTATCCTCTTTGCCTCTTTTGGGAAATGATCATGGAGATGTGATTTTGCTGGAAAGGAAGCCAGCCTCTTTGTACTGGGTGCTGCAGGAATATGTGGTCAGAGGGCCTGGGGGAGCCCATTGGTGTTCTCTTTGGAGCAGGCATGCTTCCAGATGCAGGTATGGTGGGGTGGGAGAGGGGTTGGTAGGCGGTAGATTTTTTAACTTTTATGTATTTCAAAAGCAGGGAACAGTATGAGGAGCCATAGAGGGGTTTATTGTTTTCCACAGCAGCCCTTCTGCGTTGTTCCCTGGATGGTTTTTTGGTTGCCGAGGAAGGAGTTTGGTCTAGTGTTTCAAGACAAATCACTTGCCCCCGGAGAGGTGTTATGCATGTAGCCTGGAGCTGTGAAGCATTCCCTATTGTCCTGAAGGAGCTGATGGATGGATGGATGTGATGACAGCAGGAAGCTCAGGAGCCTGGCTGAGCTGCTGCAAGGAAGGAGGAAATGTAGGGGAGGGGTGTGGGGGAGATATTTCATCCTTTTTATTGGTCAGTGAGCAGCTCCCCATGGCCCTGCTTCAGTGAGCGCTTGAGCCCAGAACCCTCAACATGTGCTGGGCTGCACCCCCAGAGCGTGAGCAGCAGTTGAGGGAGCGGATTCTCCCCCTCTGCTGTGCTCTGGGGAGACCCCCCCTTGCAGGCCTGATCCAGCTCTGGGGCAACAGCACAAGAGGGACGTGGAGCTGTTGGAGAGAGTCCAGAGGAGACCGTGGAGATGCTGTGGGGGCTGGAGCAGCTCTGCTCTGGAGCCAGGCTGAGAGAGCTGGGCTGGGGCAGCCTGGAGAAGAGAAGGCTCCTGAAGGGGAGACCTGAGAGCAGCTCCAGTGCCTTAAAGGGGCTGCAGGAAACCTGGAGAGGGCTTTGGACAAGGGCCTGTAGGGACAGGACAAGGGGAATGGCTTTAACCTGACACAGGGGAGACTGAGATGAGCGCTTAGGCAGAAGTTCTTCCCTGTGAGGGTGCTGAGGCGCTGGCACAGGGTGCCCAGAGAAGCTGTGTCTGCCCCATCCCTGGCAGTGTTCAAGGCCAGGTTGGACAGGGCTTGGAGCAACCTGGTCTAGTGGAAGGTGTCCCTGCCCATGGCAGGGGGTTGGACCTGTATGAGCTTTAAGATCCCTTCAAACCCAAGCCAGTCTGGGATTCTATGGTTCTCCCAGGGTTATATAAGAGCTCAGGTGGAAGCCACGAGCTTCCATGTAAGAGTCTGCAGCATCTGTCCTGGCCTGTGTTAACCTCATGCTCCTGCTGTCCCAGTCCATGAGAGGGGGTGTGAAGGCATGAATGGCCTCCTGCTCTCTGCCCATGGGAGGGCAGGGAGCTCCCTTGCTCCTCGAGCTGTTTCAGTGCCGGCCCGTTCCCTGGGTTCATTCTGGAGCTCATTGTTTTCCTCCAAAGTTACCAGGTACTGGTTGCTGCAAAAGCCATGTGCTGGATTCCTCCGACCAGTAACTAAATCCAGTTTGGCATTGGCTCTGGCCTTGGGTCTCTGACTGCCATGATTCAGGAATGGAGAAGGGAGGACACCCACACTTGCAGGCTCCCTTCATCCACTCCAACCCCTGTGGCCAGCGCTTGGATTCCAGCTGAAAGGCTGCCTTGACTCCAGCTCTGCTGGTGCCTGGAGGAGATGGAGGGGAGTGTGTGCCGAGCAAACCCTCTGCAGGCCTTTGTTCCCTGGTGAAACAGCCCCTCCAGCCCTGCAAACAGTGAGGCAGTTGTTCAGGAGACACAGGGAAGGTAAGCTGTGCTTGGATGCTGTTTGTGTGCTGTGAGCTGGGGCTGCATCTGTCTGTTCCTGCCCAGGAATCCACAACCAAGCCACGTAGCTGTGTCTTAGCGCTGACAAACTGCTCTGGGCTTTTGAATTGTTTCCCATCCCATGCTCCTGCCCTTCCCACTCTGTCTGATGCTGGCACACCACCAGCATCGCAGCAGCAGCCTGCGCAGGCTGGGTGCATCCTGCAACATCCCTGCCCACAAGCATCACTGACTCCCTGCGAGGGGTGAGTGCGGAAGGTCACCGTGAGGAGCTGTGAAGAACTGATCTGAAGAGAAGGAGGCTGCTTCTGTGTTCCAGATGGCATTTCTGAGGCTGCAGCAGGACATTAAAACCAGAAGGGAAGTGGAGGTGAAGTGTGAACGCAGCCCGCAGCCCTTCTGGATGGTGGCGGGACACTCAGCCGGAGGCTGGGGGCAGTGCACGGGGTAAGGATCAGAGTTTAGGCTGCAGGTGCTTTGGGTGCTGTGCCAAGTTGGCAGCTTGCTGGGAGCTAGAGGGGCCTGGCCTGCCCTTACCCGCAGCAGTGCAGAGCTCAGCTTTGACCCACACGTGTGGGTTGAAGCTGTACTGCTCCCAGTGCTCAGAGGAACATGGAGCTGGGCTCCTGCCTTTGGAATGTGGCAAGTTCACTAGGGCAAAATATAAGGTGTTGTGAGGCTGGTCTTGCCACCTTTTGGTGGGGAGGGGACAGGGTTTCTGTACCTCCTTGCATTTTGTAGCATTCCCCAACTGTGGAGTGAGAGAAGGTGGGCACAAGCAGGATCTTCCTGAAAATCTGATTTTAACCTACATATCTTGAAGAAGTGACACTGTAAATAGGTAGACTGATAGATGCGTGTATGGATGGATGTATATGTATTTCCCCCCTGCCCTGATTCCTTTGGACGCAAAGGACAAGACACCTTTTATGCAGCACCCTGGTACATGGTGGTACATGCCCCAGGTAGCACTGGGACTTGTGCCACCAGCTGGAGCAAACAGGTCCCTCGTTAACCTTCCCTGCTGAGGAGCTGAAGCTTCTCCTGCTGCCTTGCCCCACAGCTGCTGTGTCTGTCTGTGGCGAGGGACAAATGTGGAAACACTTGATGTTTCTCAAATGTGGAAAAGACTTTTCTGCAGGAGCTGCAGGGTTACAGCTCTGGCGCCAGCTGTGTTGGGCACCCCATCGCTTTACACCTTCCCTTGGGGAACCTCCCAGCAAAGCTTGGCACAACAGCCTGTTTTCATAGAATCCCAGACTGGTTTGGGTTGGAAGGGGCCTTAAAGCTCATCCGCTTCCAAGCAACCCCTGCCACGGGCAGGCACACCTTCCACTAGACCAGGTTGCTCCAAGCCCCTGTGTCCAACCTGGCCTTGAACACTGCCAGGGATGGGGCAGCCACAGCTTCTCTGGGCACCCTGTGCCAGCGCCTCAGCACCCTCACAGGGAAGAGCTTCTGCCTAAGAGCTCATCTCAGTCTCCCCTCTGACAGCCTGTTGTTCCCACGGACTATGTTTTCCTGCAGCAGAGGTAGATGCTCCGTGTGTTCTGGGCATGCTGGTGTATGCTTTGCAGCCCTGGTTCACTCGGTGCATGTGTGAGCGGCTGTTGGAACTGCTGCTGGTGGTGACGTGGTGGGGAGGGCACAGCCACTGACAAGACCCATCTGTCTTGTGCAGTGTTTGAGCCTGCTACAGGCAGGGCACGCATGCTCTTCCTCTCCTCTCTGTCCTGTGCACATAGGTTGGCAGTGATGTCCGTCAGGTTGTCCTTGAGGAGCATGTGTGCTGAGGTTACCCAAAAGCAATTTGTGTGGGACTTGAAGAAGATGCAGAGCTTTAAATGAGAGCAGGAGCTGCCCTCCTTGGTAGGAAGCGCTGTGTCCCACTGCAGGGAGGGATGCTGAGCTGCTAGAGGAGCCCCAGCATGGACTCATTCATGCAGGATGCTTCTCTGCGGCATATGGATATGTGAGGGTTAATTGCACGTGCTCAAGCCAGGAGCATCCTCTAGATTCCAGCTGTCAAAGCACTAACTTAAGTATGTGACATCTTTATGAGGCAGTAAACAGGCAGTAAACAGTTCTACAGTCTGAATTAACTGAGTCAGGGCCTCCAGGGTCCTGTATAACTTGTAGGGGCTTCCCTGGTAATTCCTAACTGCTCCAGGAGCCAGCCGGGTGTGTTGCTGGCTCAGATAAGGTGGCAGTTGCTCTAGAGCATGGAGCATGAACAGAAGGAGCAGGTTGGTGTGCTGGGGAGGTCGTATGGCTCAGCCTGCCCCAGCACAGCCTTGTTCTGAGGGTTTGAGGCTGGTGGAGATCTCATGTTGAAGGCTTCTGTCTTGCTGCCTGCACTGGGTGCTGTGCAGAGCAGGCACAGATCTGGCTCTGCTCTCCACATCCAAGGGTGGTTTGTTCTTGTATGTACCAAGGCTGTTCTAGAAGCCATCAGTGTAGGAAATGGAAATGGCAAGTAGGCTGGAAAGGGGAACATTCACAGCCAAACTACAGTGAGATAACATGGTTTATCCCACTAATTATCTTGGTAACTATTGATAACTGTCCTTGCTAAAGTTCAGACACGTGAGAAAGAGAAGTGACCTTTACAGGTCAGCTGCAGAAAACCCCACTGCTGTTGGTGGGACACAGCCTGTGCACAGGATCCCATCTTCTCCCGTCTATTCCCATCTGTGGCAGGTGTCCCTGCCCATGGCAGGGGCTTGGAACTAGATCCCTTCCAACCCAATCATTCAGTGATTCTCCCTTGCAAGAAGGAACTGGACCCAGTTGCTGGCTGGAGCACCACAAGCAGGTGCTTCAGCTTGAGAGCTCACCAGTGCTATTGTTGGGTTGGTATTTTGGCCTGCTCTGGGGGTACAGGGCATCATTTAGCTCACCTCTGACCTGGCAGGTAGGAATGGTGTTTAACCAGTGCTGGAATGAGAAGGTAGAAGGCAGGGGGTGACATCTGGGGTGAGGGTGATCCTTTTCCTGTTCCCTGGAGCCTTGGTGGCTGCAGTGGGGAAGTCCTGCGAGCAGCCACCAGCCTTTGGATGCCCTGGCCTTGCTGTGCCATTCTCTGCCTGCTGTATTTATCGAACCTGACAGTTGAGCTGCTGTGGAGATGGATAGTTTCTGTTAACTGTACCCTGTGTGTACCCCTCTGTGAGGGGAGTCCAGGCATAGCATTGCAAGAGCTGAGGGCTGGAGCACAGCAGCTGGAAATGCAGCATGATTTATTCACTGGAGATGGGAGAAATGGGAGCAGGCAGCTTTGGCGTGGTGTTGCTGCTCCTGATCTGTTTCTCCTCCCTCCTCTCTCTTTCTCTTTCCCCAACACTCTTCCAATTTTATTCTAATAGCATCACAAATTGCAGCCTAAATCTCAGCTGAGCAGCAATTTGGATTGGCAGCCACCAGTAAATCCCCTCTTCCAGCCCCCCCACATGAGAGGGAGGTTGCAATGGAAGTAAGAGGCTATGGGTGAGTCCTGAGTGTGCCTGGTTTACATTCCCATCAGGTTTTCTTGGTTCTTTCCAGTCACAGGATCTAAAACATGTTTATCCTTAGTACCACATCTCTCTAGTCCTGCGAAATGGGATAGTTCTTCTCCCACCCCAGCCTCCAGCACTGGCACATGGTGTGTTGGAAAGTGATGTGGAACAGCCTCCAACATGGCATGGGAGGGATGCTAGCGTGGTTTGTTGTTGTTTGGGTGTGTGACATTTAAAGTCATTCTCTATTCTTAAACATAGTAGAGGATTGTCTTCCTCTGGGCAGATGGACCTGTGCTTCCAACCTGCCCGGCACATGTAGGTGCCCTTGTTTCCGGATGTGTGTATCCTCTCGGGGCTGTGCTGGGAAGAATGGCAGGAAATAGCCCTGTGTGGTGCATGAAGGGCAAAACCTTTGCCATTTAGTTAGTGTGAGGCTTCTGTCTACACACTCCCACACCAAAACATGTTTCCCCGCGCCTGTCCTGTCTCCTTGGGTGGGTGCTCTGCCTGTGTTTGTGGCCCTGTCCCCACCATACTTGAGCTTGGCCAACCTTGTGTTGAGACCAGATATCACCACACCAGAGTAAAAATACAGCCTGTGCCTTTATCTTGGCCTCTTCTTGGCTGCGCATGGAACTTCAAAGGCATTTTCCACTTTGGGTTCTTAAAACACTGGGCAAGTGCTGAAAGACACAAGGATGGGTCTGCCTGGAGTCAGCATGACTTGTGTGATGTACGGTGAGAAAACCAACGTGCACAGGGGAAAGGCATCTGCTGCAGAAGTGCTTTAGAAAAGAGTGGGATACCAGGGGTTTGGAGTAGCTGGGATTTAGCAGAGGAGAAGCACTGGTCAGCAGCTGCTGTGGTGTCTAGGCACCACATGGCTCCAACTCCAGATACACACCTTGCCCTGCTCTGTTCTCCAGGGAGCACAGACCCTCACTGACAAAGAAATTCCTTGACTGGCTTAAAGAAGGAGAAATGCAAACAACTTGTAGAGCTTCCTCTTCATCCAACTTGCTTTCCTCTGCAGGGGTTGCTGTTGAAGTGACTGTTCAAACACACCTCAGGTGTGGGGAGAATCAGGTGGGGAGAATCAAGTGTCCTTTGGTCCCAAGTGTCCACCTTCCTTGCTGAAGCTGTCCCAGCTCCACAGATGAGGGCAGTTTAAAGAGTTCAGTTTCTTGCTCCTTTCCTCCTGTGCTTCCTGCTGAGAGCAGGTGAGTCTACCTGTAGAAGCCAGCTCCGTCCATGTTTTCTTCCCTTCCTTCCCACTTCCCCATGAGGCATCATTCAGAGCACTGAATAGCTCCTTGTTCTGCGCCTCCATGCTTAGGTCCTCCTTCAAAGAGCAGCCTGTGGTCTGCTTCTCCAGGTCCTGTTTCAAATGGGACCTGGAGAGAGGCAGTCAAAACTTACTTGAAGGATCACCATGCCCAGGTCTCTGAGCTCCTCCAGTGCTTCTGCAGCTGGCGTGAAGGAGGAATACTCTGCTCCCAAGGTAGCTGCTTCAGCTCCTGGTTAGATCCTTTTTAACCTGCTCTTTGGCTCTGGCTTTGTCTGGAGGTTGGACCTTCATCCCATTCAGGAGTGCTCTAGAAAGGGACCAAGAGTCCTGGTGATCTCCCGGGTTGCTATAAATCTCCTCACTAGCACCAAAGGACCTAGTGCGATGTAGGTGAGAAGCTGGAAACTCATTCCCGGCCCTTGCTCTGATGTTTGCAGGCGGAGGTGAGGTGGTTCTCTGCTCCTTTGGGGGCAGGCGCTGGGTGCTCGGAGGTCCTGGAAGCTCTCTAAATCCAAGGTTCAGATGCATGTTTTGTTCTCTTAAGATTCACACACACACGTACCTGTGAATATCTGTGGTCAACCATATGCCTCTGTTTTGGGCTAGAATAAAGAAAGTTGGAGATTCCTCCCAGGAGCGCCTGGAACTTCAGCACCTAAGGAAAATCAGCAGCTAAAGGAGCTGTGTATGTGGTGAGAGCGGGGAGAAGAGCCATAAAGACAGTTTCAGCAGAAAAAGAGGAGTGTCTGAAAGTCTTTCATCTTCCTATTGGCAGTGCTCAGATGTGACTCCAGCTGCTTTCTATTCTGGGATGCAGGCAAGTGCGTGCTCCCACACTTGGTTATTACTGCTTGGACAGCAGGCCTGGACTGACCCAAAGCTTTGGAAATCGTTCTGCTCTTGAGTAAGAATAATTTAGAGGATGGTAAATGAAGGAGCATTGCCAGGACTTGAGAAATTCATGTTTGGTTTCTGGACTTGTCTTGGACTTAGTGGTCTGTCAATGCTTTGGTTGCTGCCTAAATAGCAGGTCACATGGAAGGAGAATCCAGGGCTCTCCAGAACTCCTCTGTCTACCGCAGGCACAAGGCTGCACAGATATTGTATGCAGAAGTGAGTACATGTGTGAGGTCTTGGTTTTTTTCAGGTGCAGATGGTGTTTTTCAGGCAGCAGTGAGAAAGTAATTCCCAGTTCTGTGCAGAACCTTTATGGAAAGAGGGAATGTGACAGTCAGGCAGATGTTGCAAGTCAGGGAACACACAGCCATATCTGTGCATTCACTGGAGACCACACTGGAATTACATTGCTTCTGAGAGGGCTTTTGTGATGCTGCCTGTTCTTTCCTGGCTAATCCCAGCAGCTAGCATCCCAGATCTTTCTTGTTACAGGTCCTCTACAAGTTACAAGCTTTTATTTCCTGGCCTCCTGGACTGTGAATGCTCCACAGCCAATCTGGACTTCATTTATAAGCTCAAGATGCAAATACAAACATCCCACCTGTGCCACATCGCTGGATGCTCTTTAATGCTGTGTCTCAGCCCAGAGACCTTTGTGCCCAAAGGGTCATCCCATTTTGAGACTGAAGGGTTGGAACATGACCCCTCTAAAGAGGGTTGTGCTGTGCCCTGCTGCTTGCTGGCAGTTTCACATGCGAGGGCAAGCAGTGCTGCCTGGCTAGCAGCCATGGTGCTTGCTTGCCACCAGGATCCCTGGTGGAATAACAGGTACCTTTTTCAGCCTGGTTCTTCTGGGCTGCTGCTCATCTGTCTCTGTGAGTGATGCAGATACCACTTGACTGCAGTGCCCTCCCCTCCCTGCTCCAGCGTGTGAGCCTCTGTGTGGTACAGCAGCTTTTGACAGCAAGGGCTGACCCCCCTGCAGGCTTTCACCATTTGTCAGAATAAATTGCTTCTTCCTCCTATTGCATGGAGGAAATGCTGGTTCGTTTGCCCTGAGTCTGAGGAGCACCTGAGGGAGCTTCTCTGCTCCTTATTCTTCTTCTTCCCCAAGCCTGCAAGGTAGAGCACAGCCTGCTGGCTGCAGCATGGCAGCAGGCTCCCAAATCCACAGCCAATGTAGCAACAAATTGTGTGCAGTCTTGCATTCATCTGCTTGACCTGGTGTAACCTGGGAAGGGGAATGGAGCTGGAGAAGGTACGGATGATGCAGGAGCAGGAAAGGATGGAGCCATTTGTGAGGTTGGTGGGCTTTGCTGCTCTTCAAAGCCTCTGCTTTCCATGCTGGCCCTTGCAGCCAAGCTGAATAAGCAAGCCCTTGGCCCCACTTCACTCAGGTCAGTAGAGCATGGAGGGACATGGCTCCAGGGAGCACCAAGCTTTGCTGCATGTTTATTCCAGCATCTGGCAGTGAATGTGAATGCACTTGAAAGCTGTGTGTGGAGTCAAGGACTCACCGGAAAGAGTGAGTGTGTGCATGTGTGTACCAACTCTGATATCCAGTTCCTCAGGGACACTGCCCTGGGCTTCTGTTCTGTGCACAGAGAGCCTTCTTTGGCATCACTGTTCTTTGGAGGGGTTGCAGATGTGGTTCCGGTAGAAGAGAGGACATTCAGGTTTCCCCTCTGCATTCTGATCTCCCATCACTGAAGGAGCTGCTCAAGCATGTCAAGAAGTAACAGGGCTTCCTAGTTTGTGGCACTGGCTTTGGGACGAGCCTGCATCCTCACCATTTCCCTTGCTGCCAGGTAACAGTTGTAGTGTAGCTGTGGTGCTTGATCACCGTGCCCTGGTCTAACCCTAGGCTTGAACTCCAGAGATGTCAGGAGTTGCCAGAGCTCTTCTCTCTTCCTCTGTCCCTCAGCAATCTTTCTCTCTGCACATCAGTGCAAAGCTTGTTGGCTGGGTTGTGAAGCATGAGCTGCTTTCCTGAGGCACAGGGCTAGCTTAGCTTCTCATTAAGGCTGGTTAATCATCCTGAAGAGAGCCTGACGGCCGCTGGCAATGGACACAAGTGTCCTGTTGCTTCCATCTCGCCAGAAGGCATCAGGTCCTGCTTGTGGTACCTTGAGATGCTGCCTGTGGGAGGGCACTGTCTGGTGTAGGACAGTGATGCTGCAGTGCTTGCTTGGTTCTGGAGAAGCTTCCTCATGTGCAGGAAGAGGGACTGTAGCAATAGGACAAGGGGTAACGGGTTTGAATTTAAACAGGGGAAGTTCAGGTTAGATATAAGAAAGAAGTTCTGTACTGTGAGGGTGGTGAGGCACTGGAATGGGTTGCCCAGGGAAGTTGTGAATGCTCCATCCCTGGTGGTGTTCAAGGCCGAGTTGGGCAGAGCCATGGGTGGCATGGTTTAGTGTGAGGTGTCCCTGGCCATGGCAGGGGGGTTGGAACTGGATGAGCTTAAGGTCCTTTCCAACCCTGACTATTCTGTGATTCTAAAAGGGCACCTGACAGCAGCTCTGCCTGGAGCTGGGATGGTGGCCAAGGGAAAGCCCCAGGAGAAGAGGAGGCTCAGGGCTCTGCTTCCTTCCTCTGCCAGGCTGCAGCGCTGATCTCCTCAGTCTCAGACCTCAGGAAACGCAAATGTTTCTCTCTCCCTCCATCCCAAATGGTACCGAGCTCTTGATTACTGTTGCTTTTTCGTTAATTGTACCTTGGAGCTGTGCCTTGATTTATTCTTTCAGGGAGAATTCAGGGGGAAAGATGGATGTTTCTCAAGCAAACAGCGGCCTGCCCTGTGCAGCTGATGATGAGCAGGGCGAGGAGCTGGTGCGACAAAAGGAGAGAGGGGCTTGGCAGGGTCCTCCTGCCACCTTCCCCCTGGTCATGCCTGCGTTACAATAGCTCCCACCGCTCCTCAACCCCTGCAGGGCCATGCGAGGGGCCAGGCCGCCTTCTCCACACTGCATGGTGTCTTCCAGCAGCGGTATTCTGCCTTTCAGGCCTCAAAGGCAGCAAATAGCTTTGAATTTCCTTTTCATCCCGGGAAGAAGGGATTTAATTTACACTCTGAAAGTACAGGGTGGTGTTTTGGAGCTGAGCTGATGGCACTCGCTATGAGAATGAGGCGGGGGTGTAGAGTTGCTCACAGAGCATCACGCACGGCTCCTCAATCCTGTCCATGCTCTCTAGACATGAGACATCTTAAGAGATGCCCTCTAGTCCATTCCCTCCCACATTTAATGTGAAATGCTTCCACTTTGAGCTCTTCTGGCCATCCCTCCCACTTTTCCCAACCCAAGCATCATAGCTAAGCATGGGTACGAAGCTGTCCCCATCCTGTTGGCATTCCCGTGCCAAATATACAGATGTTGATAATAGATGTCCTCCCTGGACTTGGTGAGAAGGGTTGATGGCAGGGCCTTGGGGAAGAGCCAGCCCAGGAATTATGCACTGGAGATGGTTAAGAGGCAATAATAGAGAAGGGAGCACAAAGGAAGACCCCTTGATTGTCAGATCTGAGTGAGTGGCGCATGTCCTTGATGGAGCAAAAAACCACATCTCTCCTTGGTATGTAAGCTTCTTGTAGGTCTCAGTGATGTGCTTAAGACAGCAAAGTCTTGCCCTTCTGTTAGGTTTATACTGTTCCCCCTTATCCTGTCCCTACAGGCCCTTGTCAAAAGGGCATGTAGTGATAAAAAAACCTTCAGTGGGGGCTTGGTGGTCTGTGCTCCTGACAGGGGTGACACCTGCATGATATGTCCTGGTCATGTTAAACTGCTCACCAGTTTGTCCACGTCAGCAGGAGCCCTCGTGGCTTCAGGACAGGCTGCCTCGAGAGTGACAGTTGGCTTCATATTGGTCCAGGTGTGTTTGTCCTTGGTTTCCTGTGGTCACAGGAGACCTGTAGATGCTCCTGGTACCTCGTTGGCAAACCTTGAGATTTGGAAGACATTGTTGCATGGAGGGGTTGTGCTACAGCTTACCCCAGAGGATTCGGTGTCTTGCTGGTCCCTACTCATTGCATGATTGAATCAATGTCAGTTCTTGCTGTTGCCGGGACCACATTTCCTCTGTAAGAATATCTTCCCCTGCCATGTCCAGAGTATTTCAGGCTGAAGGTGGCAGCTGAATGCTGCAGCGTGGTCAGCAGCATCACTCCTCTTCTGCCAGATACGAACCTGTTTGGCCTTTGACCATGTCCAGCCTTGCTGCCTGGCAGCTCAATCACCCTCCCCTTATCCTGATGCACCTTTGCAGTTCATCTGTATTATCAACCAGGGAAAGCCTCTACCAGGATTGACCCCTTGTCGGCTCTTGAGAAGTTCTGCGAGCTGCCTCAAGGCAGGGAAGGATTTATGGGCCAGTCAGGAAGTGGTTAAATAGGCTTCTGGAGCCCCTGCTTTCCTTCAGAGCCTACCTTCCTAACCAGAGGGATGTGTTCAGAGGGTGAAACTTTTTGTTCTTTTCAGCAGAAACATTGAGGCGTCTCCACATGTGAATAACTGCAAACTCCCTCCTGCTGGGGCTGTTGAAGTGAAACTGTGATGTGCATTTACACTGGACCTGTTATCAATATCAGTGAGCAAGTGGGGCTCAGGCACCCATCGTTGTGTGTGCGCCATGAGGGTGTCATAGAACCAGGAACATCCCTGGCACTGGATCCAAGTCTTGTCTCTGGCCGCCGCCATGTGGGATCAGCCCTTTTCCTTGGTGGCTGATGTTGAGCTTTTGTCCTGTCGTCTTGGCACGGAGAGTGAAACATCCAGGAGGTTTGGTTGGTGCCCAGTGGCTGCTGGCTGGGGTCACTGTGGCACTTTGCTCAGCAGCAGGTTGTTCTCATGAAAGCCTCTCAAGAAGACATAATTTCAAATTCTCTTCTGCTGCTTCCAGAAAACCTTTTCCCTGGAGTTGCTTTAAAGATGAGTCTGAAGAGCCAAAAGCTGAGTTCTGGCAGCTCTCATAATACCCGTGTTTCCAAATAATATTGGCAAGAACCTTCATCATGATCATAGAATGGTTTGAGTTGGAGGAGACCTTAAAACTCATCCAGTTCCAACCCGCTACCATGGGCGGGGGCACCTTCCACTAGACCAGGCTGCTTCAAGCCCTGTCCAGCCTGGCCTTGAACACTGCCAGGGATGGGGCAGCCACAGCTTCTCTGTTGGGCAACCCTCTTTGGAGGTGTGAAAGTCTGGGGCATTTGAGCCTTTCTATACAAGCCATCTTGCGAACAGGTAATCATTTTGTTTAATAGAAGATCTGTATCATCCTGGTCTGTGGGATGGATTTCGTTGGAGTCTGGACCTTTCTCCATTTCAGGTGCTCATGACTTTTGCTGAACTTTATTTTACGTGGGGAGTGTTCTGGGACCAAAGATGGAGTGTAATGATGAAAAACATACAAGGTAGATGAGCCCATTTTTACCAGGCCTTCTAATAGCAGAACTACTGTTCTCTAAGTGTCTTTGTGGTCCTGAATTCCTGCCTTCCATTTGCTGGAGGACTGTCAGACTAACAGAGCAGCTTTTGTGGGAGCTGCAGGAACTTCCAGATGTTTTAGCAGAACCAGGGTATCTTTTGCACTCTCTGCACCTAAATTACACCAATTTCATGTAAGTAAGTGTGACCAACCCCTATAAAACTGGTGTACCTTCTTTGTGTGTTTGCTCTAAAGTGGATTCAAATACGTATGTGGGTTTTAATCAGTGTCATACAGTCAAAGTAAGGCAAGATACGATTGAAGCATTCAGGTCATCACCACCTACGGGGGTTGGAACTAGATGATCTTTAGAGTCCCTTCTAAACCAAACCATTCTATGATTATCAAACCTGTTTAAGCATCTACATAATATGGCCCTGGCCCGAGTTAATGACATAGATTTTCCTCATCTAGTATAATACTTGGGTGCAATTGGAGCTTGATATTGTTTGCTCTTAATTTCTCCAGATACCCAGAAGACCAGGGGAACTGGGTACAAAAATGGTAAGTGAAGTAGTTGAGTACAGGAATGATGGCAGCAGTAGCACTGTGCTAAATTGATTCCTTTGAAATGAGCTGTGACTGCAACTGTGCAAATTTCCCAGGATTGCATGCAAGGAGGCAAGATGATGTTATTAATTATAACCACAGGCTGGAATTGGTCTTAATGAGAAGCAGTGTAGTTTGAGAGGAGCTGAGGCTGTGCTGGTGGCTGTTCCCAGGGCTGGGGCTCCAGAGACACCTTCCCAGGCTGTTCTCCCAGCCTGTCTCATGCTGATCCCATGTGCCAGTGTAGCACGTTCCCCATGCCTCCATCCTGGGTTCTGAAGAGGTCAGGTTGCCGTTGGTCATCTCCTCTGGGTCCTACATCCCAATAACCAATAGCATGGGGGGTGCTCCTGGCTCCTCATGAAAAGCTCATGAATCCAGAGCTTGCAAAACCTCGTGATGTTTGCACAAAGCTAGTACTTGGCCTTTTCTGGCCTCCTTGAAATACTTGGTCTGCCTCTTCCTTTCATAGCCCCAGGGTTTCTTCTTGTTGCCCTAGCAGGGATCTAGTTAACCTTTTCATTAGCAAGGGAGCCTTTGAGAATGGTCTTGTCTCAGCGTGCCTGTGCTGCAGAGTGCTCTGCTAGCCAAACTGGTTTTCTTCTGAAAGCCAGTATCTTACAAAACTGAAGCAATTAATGTATATTAAAGGCTAAGGATGCACGTCCTGTTTTCTTACAAGGCAAGCCTTCTAGATTCTTTTTCTTCTTTGATGGTTTTACTTGAAGAACAATAAAAGCCTCTTGTCTCCAGACCGTCAGTTCAGGAGAATGCTGCCTGTGTGTCCATTACCTCGGAGGAAAGCTCGTGTGAGGCACGCTCCTTCCAAACGTGTGCCACTTTGCTTTCTTGCGGCAGCATTGTGCCTGCAGCTCCAGTGACCATGTATCCAGATAGGCAGATCTCTTCAAAGACTCTGCTCTTCTTCTTCCTTTTCCTGGGCCAAACCCAGGGATTTCAGCTGTAAAGAGGGCTCTCTAAGTAGTGATGGTCTCATCAACTTTCTTCCTCATCAAAGCCAAACTTTGGAGTGTGTTACAGGAGCTTTCAGGGTGTTCCTGTCCCAGCTGTGCCTCTGCCCTTCTCCCATTCCCCACCCCACTCTTGACGTGTTCTTTGAGTCCTCTTTATGGCCAGCAAAGCATAGAGGAGCATGATCTCTGCCCCACTTGCATCCTTTACAAGTGGTTGTACTTAGAGAGCATCGCCTTGGAATGCCTTGCATTTCTTCCCTGTCCCGCAGCAAAATGTCCCCTCCTCTCACCCTTAACATCTGGCGAGCCCTGGTTTTGAGGAGGTGCAGACAAAGTAAATTGCAGGGAAAGCTGCAGTTTGAGAGCATGTGCTGTGATTTTGTTGGCTGCCAGGAAAATATACAGCTAACTGAGCTCCCTCCAGCTGCGGGCAGAGTTCTTTCTCTCAGGCTTCTCATTAGCAGAGTTCAGTTTTCCCCTGGGAACTTCTCATTAGAGCTTGCAGCCTCTTCTCTCCCTGGCTGGCGGAGCACATCTGAGCTGCTGGAGCGTGTCCAGGGTGGGAGAAGTAGAAGCTAAATAGAAAATGTGCAAGAGCCCTCTTGAGGTTTGGTGCAATGGAACCAAGAATTTCTCAGGGGTGCGTCATCAGCTTGGGAAACATTTAGGGTCTATCTGAGCTTCTTGGCACTTTCTGGGGAGGGTTATGTCGCGTTGATGGGGCTTTAATGGCCCTGTTCACTGTCAGGTGCTCACCCTTGCATGGTCTCCTGATGCAGAATGAGGTTTTTTTTCCCTTTCTCCTTTCTGCTGTGATGAGTGGTTTTCATCTGTGCCGTTGCCTTATGAAACACAACAAACCCAGTTGTCCTGCTTCAATTCATTCCCAGTTATTATCAGTGGAAAATGCTGTTTTCTGCATCAATGTAATTGTCCTGCACCAGCAAATGGTCAGGGGCTGGTTCAGGTCACCACCCCCCGCTGTGCTGGGGCTGGGGGGAGGTGACCTCCAGAAAGAAGGAGTGTCCTGGTGAGGGGAGAGTTTGGGGTGGAAGTTGGACAGGCTGGTCCCTCAGATGTGTTTCCTCCCCCTGTCCAAGCTCTGTTTCTGGGAAGCAGTTGACAGATGAGGCACTGGAATGGGTTGCCCAAGGAAGTTGTGAATGCTCCATCCTTGGCTACGTTCAATGCCAGGTTGGACAGAGCCTTGGGTGACATGGTTTAGTGTGTGGTGTCCCTGCCCATGCAGTGGGGTTGGAACTAGATGATCTTTAGGTCCTTTCCAACCCTAACTATTCTATGAGCCTATAATTGCTGCTAAAGAGCAAGAGCAGATACAAATATATGATAAGTAAGTACTTGTGTGATCTTCTCTGACCTGCTCATCTCAGCTAAGAGACTTAATTCCCAACAGCCCCATATGTCCTGCAGCAAAATACACTCTGAGAAGTGATAATTCTGTGTTATTGGCTCTGTAGCGTGTTCTCTCCTAAGCAGACCGAGAAGGCTGCGCTCAGTTGATTGATATATGGGGTGTTTTAATCCTAAAAATATCTTTCCTGGAAATAGGAAGAATATTGCTGTCCTTCATGGCTTCATCTCCTGTTACAGGGTAGAGGGGTGGTGGATTATGTATGTGGCTGAGAACACTGGGGCTGTTTAGGCTGGAGAAGAGAAGCTTCATGGAGACCTCATAGCAGTATCTGAAGGGGGCCTACAAGGATGGTGGAGAGGGACTTTTCATCAAGGTCTGTAGCGATAAGACAAGGGTAATGGGTTCAAACTAAAACAGGGGAAGTTCAGGTTAGATGTAAGGAAGAAGCTCTTTACTGTGAGGGTGCTGAGGCACTGGCACAGGGTGCCCAGAGAAGCTGTGGCTGCCCTGTGTCTGGCAGTGTTCAAGGCCAGTTTGGACGGGGCTTGGAGCAACCTGGTCTAGTGGAAGGTGCCCCTGCCCATGGCAGGGGCAGGGGTTGGGACTGGATGAGCTTTAATGTCCCTTCCAACCGAAACTATTCTGTATGGTTCTATGAGACATCATCCAGAAGACAGAGCCAGGCTCTTTGCAGCAGTGTGTGGCGGGAGGGCGAGCGTAGGATGAAACAGGAGAGGATCAGACTGGATATCAGGAGAAGCATGTTTGGCCCAAGAGCACCAGTTAGTGAGTTTGCTGCCCAGAGGGCTTGTGTAGTCTCCATGCTTGGAGGTTTTCAAGACCAGAGTGTATAAATGTGAACAATTTGCTGTGATCTCAGAGATGCAGCTTGGATAAGCTCTGGACTGGAGACCCCTCCAAGGTCCCTTCTGACCTGAGGTTTGTGCTGGTGCTAAGTGAGAGCAGAGGCTAAAGGGACATACTTCTTCTGGTGCTTTATTTTTGCCTGTGCCCCTGTGAGCTTGGGGGAAGGTCACTGGTATTGAAGCCTGGTTTATTTTCTTGTCTCGCTTTGGATGAGTGGGAGAGGCAGGATTTGGAAATAACTTATGCAACCTGCCCTGTTTGTATGATGCTCGCACTGAGCTGATGACACTTCTATAGCCTCGAAGGGTAAGAAGTGTGAATCAGAGGCTGTTTTCCTCCACTGATGTTCCTATAGAAATCTGTGAGATGTGGAAAGTCCCTGTTCCAAGTGTTTTTGTGTTGTTGTGCTGCAACCTTCCCCCAGTCCAGCCTACCAGCCCTTGCCTGGCTCTGCAGGAGTGAGTCAGCTCAGCCAACAGCATTTCCTCGCCCAGGCTTCATGACGTGGAGGCCCCAATCCCAACTGTGCCCTTCTAACAGTTCAACTGCCAGAGCGATGCTGTGTGGTTCCTGACCTCCTGCACCCCCTCCTTGCCCAGGCACTGGGCTTTTCTGCTCCAGCTGGCACTGGAGATGTGGTAGGTCCACATGGGATATGATGCTGTGCCCTCTTAGGTCAGGGCACCAGTGCTGTTGAAAGATAGAGAGCAAACATCTGGATGGGGAGGAGGGGAAGCATTTCACTAGCTCACAGACAATTGAAGCAGGGTTTTGTTTGGGGGTTTTGGTGGTTTTTCTTTTTCCCCTCCAAAGTCCCAGTGCTTTTTCTTGTCTTTGTCAAATGTAGCTACAGCGTGTTCTGTCTCAGAGAGCTCAGGGTTTGTATGGTACTGGCTAGAACAATTGATTTTTATTTATGTGCTTATTTACTGCTGGAGAGAACTGAAGCACGAAGTTTTAAGGCTTTAACTCTTCTGGAGGAGTTCTATTTAGAGAAGCAGCCTGATTCTGTTGCTCTGTGTGTTTGGCACAAGTTCCTAGCATCCTGTCATCAGTGTGTGCTCTGCAGTGGAGCCCCAGGATCTCTTGCTCCAGTGCCCAGGTCACCTCGAGCCATTCGCTCTGGCAGTCTCCATCAAGGTGCTCCTGTCCAGGGCTGGTTGCCATCTCTTGCCCTGGCGATGCGGATCATACCAGCTTGGCTCACCACCAGCTCCCTGCCAGCAGGAAAGACGCAAGCTGCAGGTTTTGGGGCACTTCCTGGCCTCTCACCCTGCCCTGTTTCTTCCTGTCTTATCCTGCTCTGCTGAGGCTCCAGAAAAGCCCAGATGACACCCAAAGGTGGTGGAGACCCCCTGGCTTGTTCGATGGCTGTGCAGGAGCCAGGACTCTGTAGCAGCAGGACACGTGAGCTCAGCAGAGCCCTGGGACGTGTCCTGAGGTGGGTTTGGAAAGGTCACCACCTGGTGTCTTCTTAATTGCTTCCTTATCTTGTCCTAACAATTCTACCCCACTTTGGTTAGATGTTCCTGCACATCAGCAGGAAGCAAAGGGCTGGTGATGTCCCGCAGTAATTCTTCATTCCCTCCTAGTGTCATCCTTCCCCTGCCACCTCTGCACACTTGGAAGTGGTGTCCTGAGGGAAAAATGCCACCCGTCTTCTGGGCAGGTCTGCCTCCAGGTCCTGCCTGCACAGGCTGCCTGCCAGCAGCCCTCTCCAGATGCTGTCACCTCGGCAGTGGGCTCCCTGTGGCTCTCCTAATTCAGCAAGCAGTGTGGTTCAGCATGCTGAAGTTGTCTACTTGGTTGAGTACCTTCTATATTACTTTTTAAGTGTTATAATCACACTGTTGTCATTGCCAAGGTAGATGCAGTCCTGCCAACATGGTGCTGTCTCCTGCCAGCTGATGTACACCGTGTCTTAGTTGAATAGAGCTGCTGTGGTGGGAAGCGTGGCCACATGGGGCCAGCCCTTTCTGTGCTGCTGGAGGTGTGGGGCTTTTGACTGTTTCCACTTCCTTGCTGTATGCACCCAAAAAGAGCCTCTACAGATCCCAGGCTGCCGGGAGCCTGTGTTATCCCTGTAAAGTGTCCCCTTCCCGAGAAATGATGTCTCATGGGTGGGTGACTTCACCAGGTCGCTGTGTCCCCTCCTACACATGTGCCTGGGAAGGTGGCAGGTGGATGTTTATCTCAGTTGAGTTTTGTGGGGCTGGTGAGCATGTGTGTTATCCTACAGCAGATGGGGCTGGTGAATAGGTGCTGGAGACAACTGTGTTTCCTCACGCAGGCTCCTTGCCTGCCAGGAAAGGAGCCAGCCAGGCTTTGTAGGGAGAAGTACAGGCTTGGGCGAGCTGCGGATGGGTTTCTCTTTCATCCACTTAGTTTCTGAGTGGGAGCTGCTGCTGTGATCCACCATGTGCTGGTGTGGGTTGTACCGTGTAAGGGTGGGTTCCAGCCTTGTGCCCTCTGTGGTCTTTGGACCCTTAAACTAAGCCTGGTGCTCTAGGCTGGGACTTGAATTGTCCATCAGTCCTAGCTGGGGAGCTGGTGGCTCATGGGGAGCAAATGAAGATGCATGTCCCATGTCCTCTTCCATTTCTGTACATCTCCCACTAGCTTCCGAGGAAAGCAGCATGGCTGCTGGACACCAGTCCATGGTGCCTGGGAGAAGCAGGCAGGGATATCTCCTGTCAGAGCTTGCCACACTGGTAGCCCTGCTGCCTCTGCAAGAGGAGACACATCAACTCTTCCCACCCTTGAGGGAAGAGCTGGTGGCCTGCCTGGGAGGTTTGAGCTTTTCCTATGAGCTGACAGTGGAGAAAGGCAAGTAGGTGGAAATCCCAGCAGTACACAGGATGGTGTCCATAGAGTGGACAGTGTTGGGAGCTTGTTCCTGTGGCGTGCGAGAGAGGAGGGAACCAGGAGAGGGACAGTGCTTCCAGGGAGCATCACAGCTCCTAGGGTTGGTATCAGAGCTTGGAGGAGAGCATTGTGGTGTCCTGGCTTTCACCTCCCTCTTTGCTGCCTCGAGCTTGGATCTCCTGCCCCCCCAAGCCCACAGCTCATGGCTGATGCTTCATCAAGCAGGTCTGGTGATGCAGCTCACCCCACCATCATGTGGTACCTCTGTCTTTTAGTTACCCTGGTTTTTCCTTTCTCTGTTGCTATGGGAAGGGACAACGTGATTTCTTTCCATGATCCTGTGGTTGCGTGGCCAGAAGCCTTGGCTACCTGGGTAGGTCCCTGAGTGTGCATGCTGTGTGCAGAGGTTGGTGGCTGGAGGCTCCTGATCCACAGTGAGCTATGCAGCATCTACATGCAGGGGTGGACTTTTGGGAGCCAGTGTACAGTGGGTGACAGTGTGGGACACTGCAGGACAGACATGGCACAGCTTGCTGACAGCCTTTGCTTGCCTTTTGCTGATGCCTGCTAGTTTGATGAACCTCAGCCAGTAAAACAAATGGATGTGACAGCATCACGGTGCCCTTCATGGCCCTGTTTGCTTCCCTGCCTCTGCTGGGGCTGGGCTGGTAGCTCCTTCCCTCTCTCTGGCAACCTGGGCATGGTGCTGCCAGAGGGAGAGGATGCGCAGCTCCACAGCTGGAGGCCTTCAGGCAGAAAAATCAATGTTTATATTTCTCTTAGCTGGGAAAGATGCCTTAAATAACTCCAGTAAAGAAATACCTTGTAAAGTTCAGGCTATGAAGTCATGGTGCATGAAGCAGAAGGAATTTTCAAGCTCTCTCTTGCAATAAAATGGATTTCTTGAATTCAGGCTTTATTTAGAGAAACGGTTGATTTAAGAAGGGAGCTGAAGGCTAGATCTGATCTCTTGCTGAGGGGGAGCTGCTCTTCCTATGGCTGTGGTGCGCTGTCTGGAAATGTGGTTGCGTTGCTGCTGCTGAAGTATTCCTAGGGGAGTTTCTCATGTACCAGCCAAGGGGAAGGCCACCCTCCTCCTCCCTGCATCCTGTGTCTCCTCAGGACCCCAGTGGCGCAATGCGGACTGCTCAGTGCCTTGGGAAGCTGGTTGTACAGGTGCTGTGCTTGGGATTCTGGAGAGCAGCCAGAACCTGGATCCCTCTGCACTGGCATCTCAAAGCTTTCCTCTGTGCCATTAAACATATTTCCCTTCTTTGTTCCAGCCAGTGTCAGTGTTGAACTAGGTCTTTGCTTGAGCAGGAAGGGTGGTGAGCCCACTGTGGGGCAGCTCCCATGATTTAGGCTGCTTGTTCCTTGGTTTGGCTTGACCTGATTTTGCTGTTCCTGAGAAGAGCTGAGAGCACGGGGTGGACTTGGGAGTCTTCTCCTGCAGAGCTGTCCCTGCCCAGGATCTTGGGCAAACAGGGCAGTGTGGAAGGGGTTGGATGGGGACCGGCTCGGCTGCGGAGAGGCACAGCTGGGCTGGAGCTTGGGTTCATGGTTGGGACTTTAGACTTGGCTGCGTTATCTGGGAGCAGGAGTGCACAGCAGAATCGCTCCAGGCTTGTGCTGCACGGCTACCTCAAGAACTGGTTTGCCCTTGTTTGAAGGAGGAGGAAGCAGAAAGCTCTGTTTCAGCCCCACCTTTGCTTAAAGCTCCAGGAACTGCCCCTGAACAGGGGACAAAGGGCACCAGGCAGGGCTGGGATTCCTTCTGCCACTCATCAGCATATGTGTGAGCATGGCTTTGCCTTCCTGAAAGTATCAGGAGGGCTGAGGGGAAAGAGAGCTGCTTCCTGCAAGCCCTGAGGTTGCTGTGGGCTGCAGAGCTGGTGCTGCTGCTGCCTGGCTCTTTCTGAGCATTGAACCTGCCTAGAAAACATTGTGAGGACTTTTTGCCCTGGCACAACATGCATCGGAGCCATTCCCCATTAGGGTTTCAGGCGTCTCTGAGCATCACTGGAGGTTGAAACCAAGGGTTGGTGCTGATGGTGTTACTTCTGCGCTTCCCAGGTAAGCAGGGCAGGACCTGGAGCTGGGACACAGTGCCTCTGTCCTCAGAACCTGCAGGGGATGTGTCCCAGCACTGGTGCACCACGATCCACCTCGGCTCCAGCACAGAAGCTGCTGCAGTCTGGCCAGGTCAGGCTTCTGGCCCCAGAGCCTATAGCTGGGTGAAGGCAGCACTGTACACCACAAACCTGGTTTTCCTTGCTTGGTGGAGCCTGGTATGGGATAACACAGTTATCCCAGTGTAGATAAGCAGTGTGCCCGTGGTGGCCAGTCAAAAGGAGAGAAGAGAAACAGGAACAGAAAGTGAAACTGGAGTGACACCAAAGGAGGAACGACTTGGCCCTGGGAACAGCAGGTAGGCACAGCATGGTGTCACCTCCTCCAGAGAGTTGCAAGCAAGCTGCAGATGTACCAGATGTTGAGGTTGGGTGCAGAGGCAGGGTGCTTGCTCACCAGGATGCATTCCTGACGTGAGGGCAGGGCCAGTGAGGTTGTGGGGCTTTTTCTTGTGCCCTTCCTGAAGTGTTTTGAGTGGAAGCCAGTGCGTTTCCATGCGCTTGGAAAAACGATTTGTCAGTGCCAGAGGAATAAGTACCCGGAGAGCAATGACTGGATTGATGGTTGTCCCCTTTCCGGAAGCAAGATGCTGACTGTTCCAGCCCAGGTCACATGTGGTAGCCCTGCAGTCAGGGTGGCTTTGGCCTCACGCTGTTGTCTTCTCTCTTCCAGCCATTCCCACTCTCCCGGCTCCATGGCTGCTGTCCGCGAGTGGTCCTGCACCCGCTGCACCTTTCTGAACCCCGTTGGCCAACGGCAGTGCTCCATATGCGAAGCCCCCCGCCAGAAGCCCGACCTCAACCACATCCTGCGCCTCAGTGTGGAGGAGCAGAAATGGGCTTGTGCCCGCTGCACCTTCAGGAACTTTCTGGGCAAGGAAACCTGTGAGGTATGTGGCTTCACCCCAGAGCCAGGACCCAGTGGCTCCCCCTTGCCCGTCATCAATGGCATCTTGCCCAAGCCCACCGTGCTTGTGGAGCCCAAGGGCACGTCCAAGGAGGAGGCTGCCAAGGCAGAAAGCAGCAGTGAGGACATGGAGGGGAAGAGCCCTGAGGAAGCGGAGCTGGAGAGTGGCTGGGCTTGCCAGCGCTGCACTCTGCACAACACACCGGTGGCCAACTCCTGCTCTGCCTGTGGTGGCCCACGCAAGCTCTCCCTGCCCAAGATCCCCCCAGAGGCGCTGGTCGTCCCTGAAGTCATCACCCCCGCTGGGTTTCACATGGCCCCCTCTACCCCGCAGCCTTTAGTCCCTGCAGAGATCTCTGAGAGTGATGCCGTGGCCACCCAGGGCCCAGTGACCATGGAACAAGAGGGCCAGAAGGTACCGGCCTTCGGTCCCTTCTCTCCCGGGCTGCAGAACAATCCCGTCCCGCGGAGCCGCCGGGAGGTACCCCCCCACCTGCAGATGCCAGGTGCCGAAGCCCCCCAGCCCGTGGCTCAGGGTGCAGCAGGGGCAGAAGGGCTCTCCCCAGGGTCAGGCCAGAGCCGCCCCTGCTGCCCGCTTCCAGGATCTGCTGTCCAACAAGCGGCTGGGCGTGCTGGAGGAGGAGATGGATGTCAGTCCTTCTCATTGGAAGTGCAGCTCCTGCTCTCTGCTTAACTCTGCCGGGGCTGGTAAATGTGAGGCTTGCAGCGCACAGAAGGGCAGTGACACCATCAATCTGGCAGGGGACTCGGTGAGGTTTACCCCGTGCAGCCCCTCCAGCCCAGACTTCACCACGTGGTCCTGTTCCAAGTGCACCCTCAAGAACCCCACTGTGGCCCAGAAGTGCAAAGCCTGTGGCTCCTCCAAGCTGCATGGCTTCCAGGAGCATGGCACACAGGGTGAGCTGTCCCCACGCTGCCCTGACTGCGGCACTGGCGACAAAGGCAGCTGCTGCTCCTCGTCCTGCGGTGGCAGGGCCCCGTCCGCACGCAAGGTTGCCCGTCTCTTCCCGTCCCAGCTGCCCTCTGGACAGGAGAGGCCGGGCCAGTGGGCTTGCCCTGCCTGCACCTTGCTCAATGAGCTGAAGGCCAAGCACTGTGTGGCCTGCCATACCCCGCAGCAGTACGTGGCCCAGCGCAAGGGCCTCAAGTCCCTCAAGAGACGGGAGAGCATGCACGTGGAGAAGAGGCGGCAGACGGATGAGGGGGAGGCCAAAGCCCTGTGGGAAAACATTGTGACCTTCTGCCGGGAGGTGAGTGCTCACTGAACTGCTCTTGCTCCTGGCTGTGCTTGGAGAGGGCCCTTCCTGCCTCCCCCATGGGGCTTGGCCATTGCTTGGCACAGGCAAGCTGCCTTCTGTGCCCCAGAGAAGGTCTTCACCAGCAATAGCAGGGTTCTAGTTGCAAACACTGGAATGTAATAGTTGAAATAGGTGCAAGAGAATCTCTGGGGTGAAAGTGACCCGTACAGTTCACTCCTGGTTCGAGGATGATAGAGTTTGAGTGTTAACTCTGAAACCTAGTGATGTTTAGACCTCATAGCAGCCTTCCAGTATCTGAAGGAGGCCTACAAGGATGCTGAAGAGGGACTCTGTCAGGGACTGTAGCGATAGGACAAGGGGTGTTGGGCTTAAGCTTGAGCAGTGGAAGTTGAGGTTAGATATAAGGGAGAAGTCCTTTACTGGTGAGGCACTGGCACAGGTTGCCCAAAGAAGTGGTAAATGCCCCATCCCTGGCAGTGTTCAAGGCCAGGCTGGACAGAGCCTTGGGCAACATGGTCCTAGGGTGAGGTGTCCCTGCCGATGGCAGGGGTTTGGAACTCGATGATCTTAAGGTCCTTTCCAAACCAAACCAGTGTGGGATTCTGTGATTCTGTTTTAAATCAGTAAGACAACGTCTGGGCTGAAGGGGGCGTTCTTAGGTAGTCAGTGCAGCTCCTTCCCTGTCCAAGTGTGGGGAAAGCTGGGAAAGAGTGTGCCCAGGTTTGCTGGTTGCACTAATGACACGTGTGTGTGCAGGAGATATGGGGATGGAGCAGACAGGCTTAGAGCACTGACAGGGTGCAGGCAGGGGAACTGCTTCCACTGCCAGCAGCTGAATGTGTTCAGGAGCCATGAGCTGGGCCTTGGTGGTGGTTGGGAATTTCCAGCTGCAAATGGCTTGCCCTTGTTTCGGGAAGGACGGCTGAGGTTTGGCTGGAGCCTGGATCCGGGTGAGTTTCAGGAGCACACACCACTGTGAAGGATCTGGCTCCATCTATTGGGTTTCAGTCTGAAACACTGCTCTGATGGCCCTGGTTTTAATCTGAGAATGCTGCTCTTTCTCTGGCCTCTTTCTGGGGAAACCTTCCAGCTCTTCTGAACCAGATGGAAAGGGTGTTGCAGTCACATTTTGGCATACATATAAGGCTTTTCCTGCCTGGTCTGAGGAGTGTGCCCATGCCTGTGGATCTCCTGCAAGACTAGGACCATAGGGATGCTTGACTTGGGTGGGAATCTGTTGAGAATGATCCTGGTTTGGGGTTGTGGGGTTTTTTAATTGCTACATGTCCATCCTAACAGGTGCTCTTGCTTATCCCACTGTCACGCACTTGTCCTGTGATTAACCATCCTTTTCCCTTTCTGAATTACAACAGTGCAGCAGCAGCATTCTGCAGATCCAGAAAGACAGCCCAGAGCTCGTGCTGTCTGTGTCATGCCCTGCATCTCTGCCTGCAGAGCATTCCCGTGTGCTGGGGAGGCCCCATTTCATAGAATAGTTAGAGTTGGAAAGGACCTTAAGATCATCCAGTTCCAACCCCCCTGCCATGGCCAGGGACACCTCACACTAAACCATGCCACCCAAGGCTCTGTCCAACCCAGCCTTGAACACCGCCAGCAATGGAGCATTCACAACTTCCCTGGGCAACCCATTCCAGTGCCTCACCACCCTTACAGGAAAGAATTTCTTCCTCATATCCAGTCTGAACTTCCCCTGTTTAAGTTTGAACCCTGTTACCCCTTGTCCTATCACTGCATTCCCTAATGAAGAATCCCTCCTCAGCATCCTATAGGCCCCTTTCAGATACTGGAAGGCTGCTATGAGGTCTCCACACAGCCTTCTCTTCTCCAGGCTGAACAGCCCCAACTTTCTCATCCCTCTTCCTCCATCCATCACACAGTTCACTACTGGCAGTGCTTCCCTTGGTCCATGTGGTTCAGGGGAGGTGGCAGTGGAGATGGTCACGTCCCTGCTCCAGAAGGGCTTGAAGGGGGTTGTTGGCAGAGCAGGAAGAGTGAAGGAGGTCCAGTGCCTGGATTTATCACCTTGCAGGAGAAATAAGCAGAGCTTGTCTGGCACCATCTGTGAGCAGGCTCATTGCTGCCCAGGCATGGGAGGAGGTACCTGCTTCTCTTCCCTCCACTCTGGTACTGCTCCTGCAGCTCTTGTGCCTCTCCTTCCCTCCATGTCACAGGCATATTGGTGGTAATAACTTCTCTAAAGCATTTAGAAATACATGAAGGGAGACATCATGGTGTAAAGGTAACTAGCTCATTAGGCAGGCTTCCCTGTTGCTGCTGGGAACTGGTCACTGCTCCCTGGACACTGCTGTGTCTCTCATATTGCCTCCATTATCACGCTGGTGAAGTCCATGGGCTCCTGCAGTCCTGTCCTGGCTCTGCTGAGACCCTGGCCATTACCAGTGAGGGAGAAGGCTGCTGCTCCTTGGAAAAGCACCCCAGGGACTCCATGGGGAAGAGCAAGCTTGTGCTGTGACTCCAAGACTGCTGTGTGCTTGGTGCCCTGCGCAGCCGGGTCCTGAGGAGCCCGGCTGCTCCCCGAGGAGGGAGGCATGGATGAGGCTGCTGTCAAGGAACAGATGCTCCCCTGGGGAAAGCCAGCACGCACTGGGACGTGTCCTTGGCTCACATCAGTATTTGAATAGTGCCATAGCTGAAAAACACCCTTCTGCAAGATTGAAGCTCGAAGTGCTAATTGAGGCACCATGTAGAAAGCATTGACGCAGGATTGCAACAAAAGAGGAAACACAACTACTAGTTTGCTGTGCATAAAAGCTTTGGAATTTAAATTGTAGCTGGCTTTTGCTGAAAGAATTTAATTTCATTTAATTACCAATAATAAAGAAATCCTGATTCTTATTTCACCCGTGTTAAACTGTGTGGAAAAGCCACCTTTCTCCACTGGTTGAAGTTCTGTGCTTTCATCCTGACAGTGTGGCTAATAACTTCACGAATTATCCGCCCTTCAGACCATTTGTTGTTCAGCCTGGAGAAGAGAAGGCTCTGGGGAGACCTTAGAGCAGCTTCCAGTGCCTAAAGGGCCTACAAGAAACCTGGAGAGGGGCTTTGGACAAGGGCCTGTAGGGACAGGACAAGGGGAAGTGTCTTTAACCTGCCAGAGGGGAGACTGAGATGAGCTCTTAGGCAGAAGTTCTTCCCTGTGAGGGTGCTGAGGTGCTGGCACAGGGTGCCCAGAGAAGCTGTGGCTGCCCCATCCCTGGCAGTGTTCAAGGCCAGGTTGGACACAGGGGCTTGGAGCAACCTGGTCTAGTGGAAGGTGTCCCTGCCTATGGCAGCGGGTTGGGACTGGATGAGCCTTAAGATCCCTTCCAACCCAAACCAGTCTGGGATTCTGTGATTCTATAATTCTGTATTAGTTTTTATGCAGCAGCTGTTGCGTGTGGGATCAGCAATGGATACCCTCACTCTGGAATTCCTTGCCTGTTTGTGCTCTGGCCAAATACAATTGCAAAAGCTGCCCCTAACATCCTCCATGTATGTTCCTGGGGGGTGGCACAAGACTGCCAAGCTCTGGAGCAGGAGCAGCTCAGCCCTTACCACAGGGCTTAGGTTGAGCAGTGTTTGCCAGCTGGCTCCTTGCAGGCTTGCTCTTCTCATGCTTTGCCACTTCTAGAGGCAGCCAAGGTCCCCCCGGGTCAGCTTTTAGCACCAGCACAAAGCGTGAGACGGTCCCTGCCAGGGGAGGTTCCTGTGAAACACAAAAAGGCAGATTTGAGTTGCAGGCTGGAGAGCTGAGCCAGCTCGTGACTGGGCTGGACACTGGACCTGAGGCACAAAATGTACCTATGCCATTGCCAGCAGACACCCAGCCCCAGTGCTGTCCCCTTCATCGGAAGGGGCTGCCCAAGCAGGAGGTCTGAGGGTGCAGGAGGGACTCTCCAGGCCAGCCTTGTCCTAGGGGACCTCAGGATGCTTCATGGCTGTACATTGATGCTCTCCTTGCCTTTTGTTCTCACAGAACAAAGTCAATTTTGTAGATGACAGTTTTCACCCTGGGCCCAAGTCTGTGGGATTCCCGGAAGGCGACAGCGTGCAGCAGAGGGTGAAGCAATGGCTGCGACCCCATGAAATCAACTGTAGCATCTTCAAGGACCGGTCGGTGAAGTGGTCGGTGTTTCGGACACCCAGGCCCTCGGATATCCTGCAGGGACTGCTGGGAAACTGCTGGTAAGGGCAAGTGAGCTGGGCTGACACCTTCCTGCTCGTTCCTCCTTTCCCCCCTCCTTTATCCAGATCAGACCCCTCAGCCCCACTCAAACCCATTTATACCCCCAGGCGTGTAGCCTATCCTCTGCCTCACCCCTTACCACATTGCCTGCATGGCCTGGGCAGCTGCCTGCTGCCTGCTCATGCCACGTCCCCTCCCACTGGCAGGTTCCTGAGTGCCCTGGCTGTGTTGGCTGAGCGGCCTGAGCTGGTGGAGCGGGTGATGATCACCAGGACCCTGTGCCCCGAGGGTGCCTACCAGGTGCGGCTCTGCAAGGACGGCACGTGGACCACGGTGCTGGTGGATGACATGCTGCCTTGTGATGAGTGCGGGTTCCTCCTCTTCTCGCAGGTCAGCAGCCCTGGAGGGTAAAGGAGTGATGGGATGGGATGGGAACTGCTCCACAGGTAGAGGGGAGGCTTGTCCCCAGCTCTCCCAGGAGAGGCAGTGGGAAGAGGTACTGCTGTGAGACACCTACTCCTATGCTGCATGGGGGGTTTGCAGCTCAGGATCCTGCTTTTTACTGCACCCTCAAGACAGCTGAGCTCTTTGAGGCCATAACAGTAAAGCTATTCAGGCCCCTTCGGGCATTTTCCAGGCTGTGATGGAGAAGTCTCATTTGCAGTTGCTTTCCCTCACTCCTCCCTGCAGTTCAGTAGCACGAGAAGCCACCTTCGTTCTTCACAGAAAAAGGAAACTCTTTTAACCTGAGTGTTCCGTGCTGTGGGGGGCTGAGGGAAAGCTGTTGCTTTCCTCTGCGGGGAGGTCTGGCAGCTTGGCTTTGCCAGGGAGGGACTGTGGAGAGGGAGGGACAGCAAATCAGCCTGTTTCGAGCCAGTGCCCAGTTGCTCTGAGCACACTCAGGTGGCATCTGCTGGGATGAACGGAGCTCCCGCAGCCACTTCAGGCCGTCAGTACTGTCATGCCCATCCCGCTTGCCAGGCCCAGCGGCGCTTGCTGGGATCACATCCATGAAGGAGACTGAGAACGTCTTTATTGAAACTCAGGCAGCAAAATCTGACAAAGAAAACAAAGTGTCACCGTCAGAAGGAGCCGCGGACCCAGGACTGATGGGCTGGACTTGGTTCTGTCAGTTCCAGTCCTCTTTTAAAATACACACAGCCCCACACCACTTCATCTGTAGATGTCAGGGTGGAACTCTGGCTGGGGAAATGGGCCTGAAGGTAAGGGCAAGGGGGAATGACTTTAACCTGACAGAGAGGAGACTGAGGTAAGCTCTTAGGCAGAAGTTCTTCCCTGTGAGGGTGCTGAGGTGCTGGCACAGAGTGCCCAGAGAAGCTGTGTCTGCCCCATCCCTGGCAGTGTTCAAGGCCAGGTTGGACACAGGGGCTTGGAGCAACCTGGTCTAGTGGAAGGTGTCCCTGCCTATGACAGGGGGTTGGAACTGAATGAGCCGTGGGGTCCCTCCAGTGCAAACCACTATATGATTCTGTGGTTTGGGGAACCTTAATGTTGGTACAGCTTGAGTGTGCTCAGTAGCCTGTGCCATCTGCAGGGTGGAGGTGGCCCAGTGTTGGGGCAACTGCTGGTTGTCCCAGGGCTGTGTTGAAGCTCACAGGCCTCTTGGGGCTGCAGCACAGAACCCTCTTTACTCCTGGCTCCAGGCAGGGACTTGTAGCTGTCCAAGCTGCCTGGCCACATTCCCAGCAGCATGGTGGATCTTCCCCTGGGATACAGGGACACTGGGGCAAAGCTGCTGAAAGCCAGTCCTCTTAAGGAGAAAACTTTAGAGAGGGGAAGGAGTCAGTGTCTACATTTTGCCTTTCAGTACATGGAGGATCCAGATGTATTTCTTTATTTTCAGTGTAAGATTTACCTGTCTCTCTATTTTCTTTTTTAATTTCCATCCATCTTTCCTCTCTTACAAATTTCAAGTCTGTTACTATTATTATTATTATTGATGGAAGGTTTTCTCAAGGGCCGGCCTTGCCTTACCTGTGTTTCCAGGGGCATCTGAATGTTAGCAAGATTTGTTCCACCGAGTGTTTAGCTGTGGGAGCTTATAAAGGAAACCTAGAGTTTTAAAATCAAGGGAAAATCAGGTTCTCTCCCAGGCTCCCTGGCTGCAGCTCAGGCAGAAAAACCAACATGGATTTTGTGGAGTGAAGGACTCAAAACCCAGTGGAAAGCACTTGCAAGCTTGCTCTATCCATGGGAAAGAAATCTCCAGCACCCTCCTTTCCTCTCCCAGCTCTCGGCTGCCACCTGGCAGTCGCTCACAGTTGCACTGCACCAGGGCTTTTCCCCTCCAAGCACTGGCTAAAACCTGATTTTCTAGGTTGTAGAGAATGGTATTGTCTCCTTGCCTTTTTCCTCATGCACCTTCCCCTTGGCATCCTCACTGCAGGCAGGGGTCGGAGCTGAGGTGTCTCACATGCTGGGGATGAGAGGTGAAGCACTGCTGGAGGCTGCACCCTGCAGTGACTTGGACATGGTGGTGACAGCTGCACCCTGAGCCCGTGGCCGATGGAGGCTTTGCAAACCTGGGTGCATTAGTGCAGCATCTCCATTTCTTCCCATATCTATAATCAGCCTGGAGATGCCAAGAGCAATAGCCTGGCACCAGGACAAAGCGTCTCCAGGGGGAGCTTTCCACCATGGAGAACTTGCATCTGGTCACAACATCTTGACACTGTCCTGTGCTGGAGTAGAGGGCTTTGCCCATCTGCCTGAGAGATCTTAGAGTTTGTCCTTGAAACAGTGTTCCTGTTCCATGGGTAAAATCTCCCTGGTCCCACCTCCGTGTGTGTTCTAGGCAGCCTCCTCCACCAAAGGTGTGTTAGTTTTGGTTTGCAGCAGTGTGTGAGTGAAAGGCAGCTGTTCCAGATGTGCTTGATAGCCTCTTCCATTATACTCCATCCCTGGCAGTGTTCAAGGCCAGATTGGACAGAGCCTTGAGTGACATGATCTGGTGTGAGGTGTCCCTGCCCATGGCAGGGGGGTTGGAACTGGATGAGCTTAAGGTCCTTTCCAACCCACACTAGTCTGAGATCCTATGATTATTAAACCCTTTTCAATCCAGGTTGAAGCAGAAGGAAGGGACAGTTATCTTGTAATGTGGGCACCCACCCTGCCAGCCTGACTGCCTGGGCGCCTAAGAGTGCCGCTCTGACAGACATTCACTCCAGGATGTTTTCCTAAGTGGAATTAAACTGTGCAAACAAAACACTGAGCAGGTGGAGAATGGGTTCTTCCTCATGCAGCCAAGCTCCTGGTGTCTGGTCTCGCTGCTCCTGCTTCTCCATCTCCAGCAGAAGGGTGGCTGAGAGGGGTTTTGCCTTTTCTGCATGTGCTGCGTTTGCTTTCCCATCCCCTGCCCGTGGCAACTCATGACATGTTTCTCCCTCTTTCTACAGGCCCAGAGGAAGCAGCTGTGGGTTGCCCTCATTGAGAAGGCTCTGGCCAAGCTGCATGGTTCGTACTTTGCCCTCCAGGCGGGGCGTGCTATTGAAGGCCTGGCTACACTAACGGGTGCGCCCTGCGAGAGCCTGATGCTGCAGGTCAGCTCCACTAACCCTCGTGAGGAGCCCATTGACACTGACCTCATCTGGGCCAAAATGCTGAGTTCTAAGGAGGCTGGGTAAGATGAGGCAGGAGGGTGCCGTGGCAGGAGCATGGACACTTGGAGAGGGGGGGAAGGGGGAGCACTCCTGGAGAGGCTCAGAGGAGAGGGGCTGGTGGAGTCCACCACCTCATCTGGAGCACTGGTGGAGCTCCCGCTTTAAACTGCTCAGAAATTCTTTCTCCTTTGTTGCATTCTCATATGAAATGAAGATGCTGGTGAAGTTCCCTGTGCACGTTTACTGCTGTCTTGTAGGAGCTGTGAAGTGGCCGGCATCCAGCCCGCTTGCTTTGCTTTCAGTGGTGTTTGTATTGTTAAGTGCTTGACTCTGCACATGTCTCCCACCCATACACATTGCAGCTTTGCTGGCCATGCCTGGGCGTGACTCTAGGCAGTCTGTAGGAGACAAAGCATAAGTAAACATATATACAAAAAAGATGTGGATGGGCTGAGAGGATCCAGAGAAGGGTCACAAAGATGATCCAAGGACTGGGAAGCATGTGTGGAAAGGCTGAGAGAGCTGGGCTTGTTCAGCACTGAGAAAAGGAGGCTCATGGGAGAGCCTTCACCATGTGTCAGTATTTAAAGGGTGGCTACAAAGAAAAGAGACCCCCTTTCTACAAGGAGTCACATGAAAAGAGGAGGGGTGATGGGCACAAGTTACTCCTGGGGACATGCCAGCTGGATACAAGAGGAAAATTTTTCCCAATGAGAACAACCAGCCACTGGAATAATCTCCCCAGGGAAGTGATGACTCCCCAGCACTGGACATCTTTAAGATTTGGCTGGACAGTGCTGGGACATCTGGTCTAGGTCATGCTTTGCTTAGAAAGGTTGAACCAGATGATCCTTGAGATCCCTTCCAACCTGGTATTCTGTGATTCAAGCACCTTATTGCTCTGGCAGAAGGAGTGGGACGGCAGTTGGGTTAGCTGAAGGCACATGGGAGACTGATAGGTCCCAGCATGTGGTGTTCCCCCAAGCCTGGCTGGTGCAGATCTCTCACCCCAAATAGTCTGTCCTCATTCCTGCAGGGGCCAGCAGCCTGCAAAGGGGAGGCAGATGCACCACTTGCCTTTCTGTGTGGCTGGGGAGGTTTAGTGTTGTTGCAGAAAGGGAATATCCAGGAAGCTCCTGGGAGAAGCCTGTCCCATGCTGTGAGTAGGGATGAGCTTCCCCCCATGCTAGGCCTGGCAGGACATTGAGGTTTTGCTGTTCCCTTGTGCAGGTTCCTCATGGGCGCATCCTGTGGAGGAGGCAACATGAAGGTGGATGATGTGGCCTACGAGAGTATGGGTCTCCGTCCACGGCATGCGTACTCCATCCTGGACGTGCGGGATGTCCAGGGCTTCAGGTGAGCTCAGATTGGAGGCTGGTGTGGTCCAGCAGACATCCCTGCCACAGCCCAAGCAGAAATCCTGGGGATGGATAATTGAGTGCAGGCTGGACAAGACCTCGGGGACTCTTCAGTGTCCCATCCTCATGGCCAGCAAGGGCTATTTCTGCATCCCAGGGTGCCATGTAAGTGCTTTTTTCCATATATGCTGTCCTTTCTGGGCACTGCCTCCACATGCAGGGCTGCTCTGCTCCAGCACACCCTATAGTGCAGAATGGTTCACCAGGTCTCACGAGACAGAGGATTGAGTTGAGCTCTTGCATGAGGTAGTCTTGGCACTATTCTCACCTTTGGAGGGTAGGGGATAGAAACGGGTGCTGCCTCCAAAAGCCTGGGTGCCCTGTGAAGCTCCATTTCCAGCCACATCACACTCATCAGCCTCTTCCCTGCTGAGTCCATTCCCTGCAGTGCCTGGCTGCAGGCCCCTTGGTCAGGGAAGGGCAGAGGAAGCTGCAGCAGGTCCAGAGCTGCTGGTCAAGAGCATCTCCAGCCACAGTGGGGGTGGAAAATTAGGTCTAGGATGCTGTGAGGGCTTTGAAAGGCAAGGGCAGAAGTGGCGTTGTGCCCTCTGTGGGGGGCTCTCTGGGTCTACAGAGGTGGGAGAGCATCTCAGAGGTGATCTTCCTTGTGCTCCCCTTCCTCCTGGGCCTCTGACACTATTTCCCCTTTACCCCAGGTTATTGCGGCTCCGAAACCCCTGGGGCCGCTTCTCCTGGAACGGGAGCTGGTCCGATGAGTGGCCGCACTGGCCGACTCCGCTGCGGCATGACCTGATGCCCCACGGCAGCAGTGAAGGTGTCTTCTGGATGGAGTACAGCGACTTCATCAAGTACGGTGGCACCCACGAGGCGGAGCCTGTGGGGTGTGCAGCAAAGCAGGGGACAGAAAAGGGGTCAAGGTGGGGCGGGCAGGAGAAGGTATCACCAGGGTCTGCATGAGGGCAGAGCAGTGTCCACACAGAGCACCCTGCCAGGGCTGAACCCAGCTTCCCCACAGGTATTTTGACTCAGTGGATATCTGCAAACTCCATTCGGACTGGCACGAGGTGCGTGTGCAGGGCATGTTCCCCAACAAGGCCAGTGGGCCGGTGACAGTGACATCGCTGACGGTGTTGGAGCGAGCTGCCCTGGAGTTCGCCCTCTTCCAGGAGGGCAGCAGGTGAGCTGGACCTGGGAGAAAGCCCAAACACATCTCCCTCTCGTCCTAGGCCGTCCCACACAGGGTCACAGAGCTCAGGGGTGGGTCCCCATTCCCCATTTCTCCAGTTGTCGAGGTCTACATTTTGTTGTAGCCAAAACTCCAGCCCTGAACATGTGCTCATTTCTGGGGCTGGAAGTTGGGGCAGCGGAAGGACTGGATGAGAGAGTTTGGATATTCAGCCTGGGGAAGAGAAGTCTCTGGGGAGACCTTAGAACAGCTTCCAGTGCCTAAAGGGGCTGCAAGAAACCTGGAGAGGGGCTTTGGACAAGGGGGAATGGCTTTAACCTGCCAGAGGGGAGACTGAGATGAGCTCTTAGGCAGAAGTTCTTCCCTGTGAGGGTGCTGAGGCGCTGGCACAGGGTGCCCAGAGAAGCTGTGTCTGCCCCATCCCTGGCAGTGTTCAAGGCCAGGTTGGACACAGGGGCTTGGAGCACCCTGGTCTAGTGGAAGGTGTCCCTGCCCGTGGCAGGGGGTTGGAACTGGATGAGCTTTAAGGTCCTTTCCAACCCAAACCAGTCTGGGATCCTATAGTGACCCTTCCTCTGGATCTGCCATCTTGCCTGTGCCCTCCCTATGCTCTGCAGCCTGGCACTGGGGTGATGTGTTACTGTTCTCCCTTCTGTCGCAGGCGTTCAGACGCAGTGGACAGCCACTTGCTGGACCTGTGCATTATGGTGTTCCGGGCCACCTTCACCAGCGGGAACAAGCTGAGCCTGGGCCGGCTGATGGCTCATAGCAAACGGGCTGTCAAGAAGTTCGTCAACTGCGATGTCATGCTGGAGCCGGGCGAGTATGCCGTGGTGTGCTGTGCTTTCAACCACTGGAACACTGCCCTGGCAGGCCCCAACGCTCTCCAGGGTGAGGGGCTCCCCACGCAGCCGTGCTTCCTTGCAGTGGGCAGCAGTGGCAAAGCTCTTGACCTTCACCACGAGGACCTTGATGCGGGTGGAGGTTGCTTCCACATGCAGCAACCCTGCTCCTGGGGGTTGTGGGCTTGGTGACAGGGCCGCTGATCCCTCCTTCCTCCATGTGTCTCTGCAGCATCCAGTCCCACCAGCAGCCGACCAGCCACTGATTATTCCAGCTATATCCTGGCAATCTACAGCTCCCGGCTGGTGATGGTGGAGCAGGTGGAGGCGCAGCCCACCACTTTGGCAGATGCTATCATCCTGCTGACTGAGAACAAGGGCGAGCGCCACGAGGTGGGTGCAGAAGGCACAGGGCAGGGGCTGCCTGTGGCTGCAGTGGTGTCAGGGTGATGATGACCACGGGAGCCTGGACCCTGCCTCTGCTGCATCCTCAGTCTGGCAGGGGCCAGGCAGGGTTTTGCCAGCCCTGGCTGCCATCTCATCTCCTTCAACCCCATGGATACCCATCCCCTTTGCTGCTTGGGGTACCTGAGCAGCTGGGGATGGAAGATGTTGGTCCAGGGGCTGAGACTGGGAGCAGGGGTGCCTGGAGGCCTGCCAGCCCTGACCCTGCTCTTCACCTCAGGGCCGCGAAGGGATGACCTGCTACTACTTGACGCATGGCTGGGCAGGGCTCATCGTGGTGGTGGAGAACCGGCACCCCAAGTCCTACCTGCACGTCCAGTGTGACTGCACCGACAGCTTCAACGTCGTCTCCACGCGCGGGAGCCTCAAAACACAGGACAGCGTTCCCCCCCTGCACAGGTCTGGGGTAGGCAGAGGTGGTGAGGGCAGGCAGGAGGCTTGGAGCCAGGCAGGGTCTAGGGCTGGCAGGGAAGTGCAGGCAGAGGGTGGGCACTGGGGTGACATCACATTGTCTGGGCCCCTCACTGCATGAGAGTCACAGAGGTATTGGAGCGCGTCCAAAGGAAGGCAACAGAGCTGGTGAAGGACCTGGAGCACAAGTGTGACGAGGAACGGCTGAGGGAACTTGGCGGGGGGGGGGGATAATGTGAAGAGAAGGCTCTGGGGGACCTTATTGCTTGCTGCAACTACCTGAAAGGAGGATGGGGCCAGGAGGTGGGGGTCGGTCTCAGGTTAACAAGTGATAGGATGAGAGATGGCTGTAGGTTGCACCAGCGGAAGTTTAGACCGGATATTAGGAACAATCCCTTCCCCAGTGGGTGCTCAGGCATTGGAACAGGCTGCCCAGGGCAGTGGTGGAGTCACCGTCCCTGGAAGTGTTCACAAACCATATAGATGAGACCCTCAGTGACATGGTTCAGTGGTGGCCTTGGCAGTGCTGGATAACGGTTGGACTTGGTGATCTTAAAGGTCTTTTCCAACTTGGTTGATTCTATGGGTCTATGGCCAGGGCAGAGGCAGCTGCCTGGCCCTGAGCCCGCCGTTCTCTTTGCAGGCAAGTGTTGGTGATCCTCTCCCAGCTGGAGGGTAATGCCGGCTTCTCCATCACCCACCGCCTGGCGCACCGCAAAGCCACCCAGGCCTTCCTCAATGACTGGATGCTGACAAAGGGCACCCACAACCCGCTGCTCACACCCGAGGTCGCAGGGCTCCACGGCCCCCGACCCCTATGACAAAGCACCTCCCACTCCCGCCCCCTTCTCTGCACCGAGCCTCTGGCCTGGGGTCACACCTGAGCTGTCAGTGCTGTGGGGCAGAGCCAGAGCATCAACACCCAGCACTCGGCTTGCTCTCAGGGCCAGGACCAGCTCTGCCCACTGCTCCCCCAGCCCTGGTGCCTCTGGACCTCTGTGCACTGGTTGAGGAGCTGTGGGCACGGGGCCATCTCAGGATCCCTCCTGCCCCAAACCCGCCCTGGGGCCAGTGCCCTGGGCCTGCAGCAGGGGGCTGCGGGAGAGGGGGGGCTGGAGGTTGCTGTCAAGGCCCTTCAGAGGCACCATGCTCAGGACTCTGCCCCCTCCAGTGGCGCCAGGGCGCTGGCGCTGCAAAAATAAGAATATACCTCTGATGTCTGTCCGTCTGTGTGACCCTCCGTCTGTCCCCGGGCCCTTCCCACTGTCTTGTTCCTCCCCATTGTCTGCTGCCAGGACCAACATAGCACCAAGGTACCACAGCAGGGGGTGCTGGGGTCACCGTGGTGCCACTCGTGGTTGGACCCCCCCCATCCACCTCACGTGTCCTGAGTGCTGGGGCTGGGGAGGAGAAGGCGCTCGGTTGTTGGAGGAAGCTGCTGCCGGGGTGTTTTCCTCACCCCTCAGGCTGGGCTCCGCCACCACTGCTCAGGGTGGGCAGCGAGGCCATGGGGTGATGCTCAGCAGTGCTGCAGCAGAGGGGACCCTGCTCACCTTGTCACACAGTGTCACTATGCAAAGGCAGCCATTGGGAGCAGTGCCTGGAGTGAAGCCATGGCCCTGAGCGGGACTCAGTCCCCCCGGGGGCCTCCCCATGCCATGCCGAGGGGTGACGGCTCCAGAGCTGGCCTCTGGGGAGCAGCTCCCATGGCTTTACCACGTTGCCATGTCCTGGGGGGTGTGATTTTGAGGGGTGGGGAAAGCAGAGCACCCCATCCTTAGAGGCCAAGCCCTGTGGGCAGCAGTGAGCACAAGGCAGATGCCTGCAGGGGCTGTGGGATGCTGCTGGCTGTCCCCCTCCTGTTCAGGGCATGGTGGCTCTGTGGCTTAGCACAAGGGTGCATGTGTGTGTGTGTGTGTGTGTGTGTGTGTTTGTGTGTGCGAGCATTTTGGGGGTTCCCTGATGTTCCCCTCCTTCCCGAGCCGTGTGAACCTGCAGTTTGGCGTGGGGCAGTTGATGCTGGGTGCTGGGATGGTGCTGGGGGGCTGCCTGCACCCCACACCCTGCATGGGTAGGGGTGGATGGTGGCTTGTGGCTTTGCCCAGCGTGTCCCTGTGTCCTGGGGATGGGGGCGGGGGGGTGGCTGCACTGGCACCATCCTGGCTACAGCCACTGAGCCAAGCTCTGTCTGTGTCTTCCTTCTGTTTTCTCCCTTCCTCCTTTGATTTGTCGTTCACTTTTTTCCCCTTTCTTTCCGTCTCTGAGCTGTGAATATTTTTAACCCTGTGAATACTGCCCAGCTCTTCAGAATCATAGGATATTTTATCAACTGTAAATCAAAGCAGTAATCCCTGTACCATATGAATTATCCATGGGTGGTTTTCAAACTCAGGTTCTGACGGACCAAATAAAGTTTTGTTTTGTACTGAAGCTGCTGCTTTTGCTGTGCTCGGCTGCGGGAGGGATGCGGGGATGGCTGGGACGGAGAGATTTTGGGTCCGAGCCGTTTCTTACAGTGATGGGTGTCCGTCGGTGACTTCAGAGCAGAGCTGAGCACTAGAGAAAGGCTGAAGTTAGGTTGTAGGTTTCTTCAGGGGCATTTCGGGGTGGGAGGGCTGGGAAGGGGAACAGGAACAGAGAACTTAAATCCAGACGTGCTCGGGGCCGAGCGAGGCTGCGGCGCTGCCAGGAGAGGGCAGCCGCTGCCTGTCCCTGCCTGTCTCTGCCTTCCCTGCCCGGGCAGGGCTCCCCCTGCCTCAGTTTCCCCATCAACGCCGGGGTGGGCGACGGCTGTGATGGTGCCAGGGCTGTGGCCGGTGCATCCCTGACCCCGTGGCCAGGCTTGGGCGTGGATGGCTTTTGAGAATCAGAATCACTGAACAGTTTGCACTGAAGGGACCTTTGAGCTCCTCCAGTTCCAACCCCTGCCACGGGCAGGGACACCTTCCACTAGACCAGGTAGCTCCAAGCCCCTGTGTCCAACCTGGCCTTGAACACTGCCAGGGATGGGGCAGCCACAGCTTCTCTGGGCACCCTGTGCCAGCGCCTCAGCACCCTCACAGGGAAGAACTTCTGCCTAAGAGCTCATCTCAGTCTCCCCTCTGTCAGGTTAAAGCCATTAAAAGCCATTTTGCCCAGGGAAGCTGTGGCTGCCTATTGAAAGGTGTCCCTGCCCATGGCAGGGATTGGAATTGGATGAGATTTAAGGTCCCTTTAACCTGAACCTTTGCCCAGTTCTGTGGTGCTCTGCACCCTCAGACGGCGCGGGGCTGCTCCCATCCTCCCTCTGTCTCCTGTTGGGGCCGGCTGGTGCAGGCAGCGCTTTCCGGCTGAGTGGCAGCGCCGGCTGCCAGCCTGCTCCTGCCTGGGGTGGGCACCTCGAGACCAGTGGGGAGAGACAGAAGGAGAAGAATTCGGTCTTTCTTGCAGCAACTCCTAATAGATTTTTCCAGGCGCAACATCTTTGCGTTCAGGAGGCCCTGTCACAAGCCATCAGCCTCAGCCGGGGAGAAACAGATGGAGAGTTAATTTTGGTGGGGAGGGCTCTGCTGCTCCCCTCAGTCTGTTCATGAGAGGAGCCGTGTGGCAGAGGGAGGTTTAACCCTCCTGCCGCGGCCCCTTGCCCTCGCCTCCATGGGATGCTGGGGGCTTGTGTGGCTCAAACCGCTGCCCCCATGGGGCTGCCCCACGTGTGAGCGGGATTCCCCCCACCTGGCCCTGTGGTGCTCAGTGCTGGGGACACACTCGGACAATCTGCCCAGTGACCTGGTGGTGGCCCATGTCGTGATGGCCAGCCCAGGTGGGAACGGCATCCTTGGAGCTGCATCCTGGCCCTTGTGCTGGAGGCAAATCCCCCTGTGCTGGGAGCTTGGTGCAGCTGGAACACACAAGAACTGGGTGGGCTGGTGCATGGAGGGGACAGCACATCCCAGGAGCAGGCATACAGACGCTGCCCCTGGCCCCGAGCCACCGGGACACCACGGAGAGCCCTCAGGACACCCTCTGGGTCACCGACTGGTGGTGGTGTGGCCATGGAAGGGGTGGAGGTGAAATCGAGCTGTAGTTGTGCGTCATTCACAAGGATTGAGCCAGCATAAACTCTTCTGTGAGTCCCTGTGATTGTGTGTCAGAGGACGGGATGTAGTTGACACGTCAGCCTTGGAGCAGTGTGTGGCTTTCACAGTACTTTTGTTGTCCCTTGACACTGTCATGCCTTAAGCCTGAGGTGTGAGGGGTGAAATGGGGAATGGCAGTGAGAGCGGTGGGTCTAAAGGGAAGGATGGATGGAAGGATAGAGAGCAGGACGTGGTAGGGGAGGATGGAGAAAGAGTGCTGTTGTGCTGACCCATATGAACACATTATGTGTGTGACAGCAAAGGCAGTAAGGGGTCCGTCCCCCCCGGCCCTGGAATGGTGCATGATCCCATCAAGGGGCTGTGGCTACAAAAAGCAAAGTGATGGCACAAGTCACCCTGAGGACACCAGGTTAACTGCTGCTCATCGCGCTGGTCCCTTCCACACACAGCATTGACGATGCCCAGCCCAGGTGGCCGTGAGGATGCTCAGGCATGTGGATGTGTTTGACATCCCATCAGCGTGGTCATCCCCCTTAACCCGCAGAGCCCGGAGCGTCTCCTAGGGCCGGAGGTGGAAGTGTGGGTCCCTGCTGCAGGGTGCTTGCAGGAGCTGGGCCGGGCTGCATGTAGAGGAGGCATGTTGAGGAGCGAGGGCTCGAGAGCTCTCCGTGATTCACTCTGACTATAATGGGAGCTGCTGGTGAATATTTTATGGTTCCCACAGGGCAGATAGAACATATTGTGCATTTTACGCCACAAATCTCCGCCTAGAGACAAAGGGAGGCTTAAAAACAGAGCAGCACCATCGCTGCACAGGGCTCCAGAGCCGCAGCACCGGCGCAACGGCATCCTTGCCCACCCGTGCCACCCTCCCAGGCGTGATCAGGGGTGCCCCCAGCCCAGCACCGTCCCACCGGGGCTGTTCTGCAGCCGCAGGACCAGGAGCTGCGGTGGTTGCGGGGCCAGGCCCGCCTGCTCCGCGGCTCTGCGGCGCAGGCAAAGTGCTTTGCCCGGGGCTGAGCGCTGCCGGAGGGGCCCTGCCTGCTCTGCTGCCTGCGCCGGGTGCTGCCTTTCCCCTCGTCAATAATGCAACCCCTGCCCCGGCAGCCCGCCCCCGCTGCCCGCGATAATGGATCAGGGACGGGAAACATCGCCCCGGCTCTGCACCCCCGGGCACCCCACACCCTCCTCACCCTCTGCTGAGGCCGATGCTCTGCAACGGAGGAGCCTTCACGTTTGCATATGGCAGCCACTGCCCAGCTTGAACACATCAGGGTGGGGGTTTTGGGGCGCTGCCTGCAAGGAAACCCCATTCCCTGTCTGGAGCTCCTGGCTGGTCCTGATCAGCAGGGACACGTAGCCTGGCTGGCCCGATCGCCGTGTGCCAGGACAGTGGCTCAGGATGGGGGTCCCAGCCCTGCTGCAGTGGCATGCTTACATGGATGAGTTCTGAGTGCTGGGGGGCTCATCCCACCCCCCCTCCAGTACACCCTGCTGCTGGCAGGCAGAGATCCATTAGAGACACTGCCTGCAGCTGCCTGCACGGCCGGATCTGGGCTGGAGCTGTGAAGGTAGCGGGCACGGATGAGAGGAGGAGGAGGAGGATGTGGGCACGGGCACCAGTGGGTCAGGTCCAGCCCATGGGTTCTACTATGGGTGCTGAGCAGCCCTTTACCCCCCCACCCAAGAGAACTGCCCCAGCTCTCCACACAGATATCACTCAGTGGGTGAGGACACGATGCTTGGGGGCAGCTGGGCATTCAGAAAGGGATGACACCCCCTCCCTGAGGTGTGGGTCAGCCCTGGGAACCCAGCACAGTGCTGGGGGCAGCTCCCCAACATGGTCATGCAGTGGGGGGAGACACAGCCACCACCAAGGGCCAGCCTGGGCCCCTGCTGCATCACGGCCCCCCATTAGCTGTATGGATGAGCAGAGTCCCCTGGCGTCCCTCCCCTTTCCAAATGGGCACCAAATGTGGGTACAGCAGAGCTGCGCCCTGAGGGGAAGGGGCATTCTGTGGGGTCACAGTGGCACATATCCAGGTGCCTTCACAGCAGGGATGCAATGGCATCCTGGGGAGCTGTGACCCCCTGGCTGGGTTTGCCCAGCTCGGGGGGGTGACACCATCACGTGCCCCATGACCACGAGCACAGGCAAGCCCTGCGGAAGACTTTGCTGGGGTGGAACGGTTGGACTTGGTGATCTTAAATGGTCTTTTCCAACCTGGTTGGTTCTGTGGTTCCATGAAAGGGAAGCTCCAGCCCAGGCAGCTCCTCTCCTCGCCCTGGCCAGCCACTGACCGGGCCTGGGACCGAGCAGGGGACCGGGGCTGGCACGGCAGGGCCGCAGTGGCCACAGCGCCTGGGCTGTCACAGGCTGGGCGATGGAATCTGAAAGCAATTAAAGCCATCACCAGCGCTCGCTCCGGGCTGGCTCCAGGCTGCAGGGAACCTGCCACAACTCATCATGCGCTCGATGCTGCTGGCCCGAGGACCCGGCTCAGCCCCGCACCACACACTGGCGAGGGGCAGGGCAGGGTTCGAGGCCATGGTGAGGGGCACGTGGTGTCCCCTGATGGCAGCCACTCGCTTTAGGTGCACCTCCAGTGGTGTCCTGCTTCCCGGGGGCCCAGCAGAGGCACGTGGCCGCCAGCTTTGGTGCACTGGGCAGCAGGACGGGCTGGCTCAGGGGTGCTCCTGTGTGTCCTGCGCCCTGGTGCTCTCCCACGGGACACTGTGGGGCTGGGATGGGCCCCGCTGGGAGCTGCCATCAGGGTGGCTGGAGCCCCCGGCCAACTTCTTGTCCCATGTGTGATTATGGGCGCAGCCCCAGCGGGTCAGACCCTAGGGTGGGGGGCAAGAAGGAGCAGACCCTGACTCGGGGAGCTGCTGGGAGGGGGGTGGGCAATGGAGGGGGGCTGCGAAGAGTCTATCTCGGGGTGAGGAGGGAGCTGTCACTAAGCTCCTTCTACCCCAACAGCCCCTTTCCTGCTGATGGGGAGCGGGACCAGGACCTGCTGCCCCCCCATTTTAGCAGAGGGCCTGATCCAGCCACTCCAGGGCAGCTCTTGTGGCTAAATGCGGGGCTGTGCCCCTGCCGGGGCGTGCGGGGTGCCCCTCCTCGGGCAGCGCACAGTTAAGCAGAAGTTGCTGGTACGGAAGTTGCACATTGTCTTGAGGCACATTTTCTGTTTTTTCACTTGTGAAATATTTCTGTCAGAAGCAGTTAATGTACAAATTAGCAGCGGTGGGCTCTGGAACGGCTCCTGACTCACTAATTTGACAGGGGGGGGGTTGGTGCCCGAGCTCGCTCTTGACAGGCGAACCGGAGGTCAGGGACCCGCAGGGGGAGGAGGCACCAAGCGTGGCTTCCCAGGGGTCTTCTGCTTCCAGCCCACTCCAGCGCTCCCGTCCATTCATCCCTGGCTGCAGCACTGAGCCTTGGGTTGGGGTTTTTCCCTCCCACATCAACGATTTTTCCCCAAAAAAGGCTCCTGTGCTGGGTAAGGGACGGGGACGGGAGCCCGGGGGTGGGGGTTACACTTTTGGGGTCCTGCAGGCAAACTTGAAGTGCGTGGCAGGAGACATGGCCATGGAGAGGGCTCCCTGCCCTCCTTCACCTCCCAGATCACTCCAGCTTTGCACTTGCACGATGATTCCCCCCTCCTGCCAACAGCCCCCATCCTCCTCCTGCTATTATACAGAAACATTGATGCTCATGTTGCCTGTGCACATCTTCCCTCCATCCCAAGCTATCCATGCGCCAAAGGGCTGCACAACCCCCCTTCATTTCTCTATCTGCATAACTGGGATGGGAGGATACCTGGGGGCTGGAGGCAGTGGTAGGGCTGTCCAGAGCTGCCCATGACCGGCAGACATGGCCCCAGCGTTGAGCAATGCTCAGGACCATGTCAGCAATCTGCCCCTGGGCTACAGGCTCACACAGCAGATGGACCTTTCGCTGTGCTGGGAGGTCAGCAGCTCTTTGGGCCATGGCGGGATGTGTGCCAAAACCACCAGCTCATGTCACCCTCCTCTGCTGCCCAGGGACTAGCAGTGAGTTGTCCCAGGATGGAGCTGGACAAACACAGGCACCTCCTGACCATGGAGCTTGGTGGCTGCTCTCTCCGGCCATGGTCTTCTGGCCACACGGCTGCCAGGGGCTGGGAATGAATGCAGGGAGGTGATCATCCCTGTGGGAAGGGCAGCTCCATTGGGTTGCAAAGGGTTGCACACTCATGCAGCCCCATTTTCCTCATTTCTACTTAATTCCTACTACTATTGATGTTTGCCGAGGGCTTTGTTGAGGGATGAGCTCTCCAAACTCATCATGTTTACCCCTAAAGACATAACTCACACCCAGACAGATGCTGGTGTTGCATCCTGTGGCCAGCACCCACCCGTGTGCAGCAGACCCCTGCAAAATCCCCCCTTTTTGGGTCAGACAGGGTGCCTGGGTGACCACATCTGGTATCTCACATCAGGGCAGCAGCCAAAAGAGCTTTGACCTGTTGCATCCTGCGAGGGTCTCAAAGCAGCCAGGCTGCTTGGTCCTTACCTCCTCTGGGAGTCAACTCCATTTTCAGACATGTCCTGGGTTCAGCAGTAGCAGTCATTTTTCTCCTTCTTAGTAGCTGGTGCAGTGCTGTGGTTTTGACTTTCAGCCTGGGAGCAGCTCTGATAACACCAATGGTTCCAGTTGCTGCTCAGTAATGTTTACTCTGACCAAGGACTTTCTGAGTCTCATGCTCTGCCAGGGAGGAGGGGAAGTCGGGAGGAAGCAGAGACAGGACACCTGACCCAAACTGACCAAAGAGGTATTCCATACCACAGCCGTCATGTCCACTATATAAACTGGGGGCAGTTACCCGGAAGGGTTAGATCATTGCTGGGTCAGGCTGAGTATCGGTCGGCAGGTGGTGAGCAGTTGTATTCTCTTCCCTTGTTATTTCCCTTATCATTATTATTATTGGTGGTAGCAGCAGTGGTTTGTGTTATACCTTAGTTACTGGGCTGTTCTTATCCCAAATTGTGGGAATCACATTCTTTCGATTCTCCTCCCCATCCTCCTGGGGGTTGGGGGGGAGAAAGGGGAGGGGAATGAACGAGTGAACTGTGTGGTTGATTTACGGCTGGACTTAAACCACAACAAGACATTTTGTGCCAAAACTGCAGATGATGATGCCCTGTGAGAGTGAGGCATCCAGCTCTAAAAGCAACAGTCAAGAACACCAGTTTGATATCATCCTGCACAGAAACAGTGGCTCAGCCCAGCCGCTTCCAGGAGTCCCTTGGAAGCAGCGTTGAGTCTGGAAAGGAACTGGGAGCTCCCAACTCCCTTTTCTAAATGCAAAATGGAAGTTTGCTTTCCAGGGATGAGCGTGTGCACAGTTGGCAGGAGCTGCAGGCTCTGGTGATGCTGGCAAAGATGCTCAGGCTGCTCTCACAGCCCCGCACCATGGCTCGTAGCAGGTCACTACCTTTGAAGGAACTGCTGCAGCATCAGCACGCTCCTTTCCCTGGCACAGCCAACCTCACCATGAACCTGCCTGTGCCAGATGGCACAGCACCACCCAGCACCTCCTGGCAGCTTCACAGAGGCCAAATAATCCCAGTCCAGTTTGGGTTGGAAGGGACCTTAACGCTCATCCAGTTCCAATCCCCTCCCACGGGCAGGGACACCTTCCACTAGGCCAGGTTGCTCCAAGCCCCAGCCAACCTGGCCTTGAACACTGCCAGGGATGGGGCAGCCACAGCTTCTCTGGGCACCCTGTGCCAGCGCCTCAGCACCCTCACAGGGAAGAACTTCTGCCTAAGAGCTCATCTCAGCCTCCCCTCTGTCAGGTTAAAGCCATACCCCCTTGTCCTGTCCCTACAGACCCTTGTTCAAAGCCCCTCTCCAGCTTTCTTGCATCCCCTTTAGGCACTGCGAGCTGCTGTAAGGTCTCCCTGGAGCCTTCTCCTCTCCACACTGAACTTCTCCCCATACCTGAGAATTCCCTGTGGTAACGGAGCTGGCATGAGACCCATCATGCTTAAATCAAGGAAAGCTGCCTGCTACATCTACCATTTCCTAGCTTGCTTTTGGCAAGAGTATTTGGCCAGGTGAATGGGAGAGTGCTCTGGATTAACATGGCATCAATCCCTCTCAGCCAGATCCAGGCTTCCCTGGGGCCACCTAAGATGCCACATCAAGGCAGGGTATCAGTGCAGTGAGGAGAACCTGATGAATTCCTGCCCATGGCACAGTGCATCAGTGCAGGGAGGGCTCTGGATGGCTTTCAGGAGCTGCAGGGGAGCTCCAGTGGGGAGCAACCCACCTGCAGAAAGGCCTGGCATGGTTGGGAAGGAGAGATAGCTCAGAGCTGATGGATACCATGGTCTAATGTGAGCTGTCTCTGCCCATGTCAGGTTTGGAACTGGGTGACCTTAAGCTCCTTTCCAACCCAAACCAGTCTGTGGTTCTATGATACCCTAGGGCTGGAGGAGACAGCTCCCCAAAGCCAGCCAGCCAACCAGGGTGGGTGCCAGGCTCCATCCAGGGGTCCTCTACACCCCAGGGTGTCCCCGGGGCACCCATCACACCACCCCACGCACGGTCCAGCTCCCCACCACTGCAGGCACCGTGCTGGCTGTGTCCCATCAGGAGCAGGGAGCAGGACCTTGGCACGAGGGCTGCGGGAGCAGCCAGAGCTGAGCCCCAGAACGGGCGGGAGCTGTGGATGCAGCGACGGCCGGGGTGGAACAGCTCAGGCAGCACAAATCAACTGTGACAGCCCCAGAAAGGCTGAGCCCGGGGGGGCGGAAAACTACAAGTGAGTTTCCTTTTCCCTACCATATGGTCCCCTTCAGCTGAGGGCGGCAGGATAATTACTGCCAGCACCACGCTGGGCTGGCTTGTCACACGCTGCCGGGTGCTCCGCAGCCACCGAGCCCACAGGCACAGCCTGCTGCAGCCCCACGCATGGGGGAGAGTGGGATTTGGGTGCCTGGTCCCCAGGTTGGGCCCTTCCCAGCACCAGGGGCATCAGCTTGAAGGCAGCAGAGGAGAGGAGTGAGCTGCAGCCCCGCGCTCCCTGGCAGTGCCTCCTGGCGGTGTTGCCACCTCGGTGCTCACCTCGGTGCAGGCGCCACTCCACCAGCCGTCCCCAGCTGGGATGTGACCAGCAGGGTGGGAACACCTCTGCCTGCCCCAGCAGGATGCTCCATGGGGGCCCAGTGCTTGCTCCCACTCCTGGCTGCCGGGAGACTCTCTGGGGCCAGCCTGTGCTTGGGCAGTTATGGAGACAAGCTCTGCAGATTACCCTAAAGGTCAGGGAAGGGGTAGGCTTTGAGCAGGCCTTGGACCAGACCATCTCCACACACCCATCATGGGTTTAAACAGGGGAAGTTCAGGTTAGATACAAGGAAGTAGCTGTTCCCTGTGAGGGTGTTGAGGCGCTGGCACAGGGTGCCCAGAGAAGCTGTGGCTGCCCCATCCCTGGCAGTGTTCAAGGCCAGGTTGGACACAGGGGCTTGGAGCACCCTGGTCTAGTGGAAGGTGTCCCTGCCCGTGGCAGAGGGTTGGAACTGGAGAAGCTTTAATGCCCCTTCCAACCCAAACCAGTCTGTGAGTCCGTTCAGTCCCAGGTGTGCTGCAGCTCTGTAAGGATGCAGTTGGTGTCATGCAGGGAGGAGCACCTGCCCCAGGGAATGTGCAGTTACTCCAGTGTGCACAAGGCACAAGGCAGGGAGCTGCTCTCCAAGACAGGAGCAGGCTGGGGGCTGGCAGGGACAACCCCAGGACCACAGGTCCATATAAACCCTACTGCTCTCTCCAAAACACAACAAGGACTTTTCAGACCTCCCTGTGCTCCACCAGTGCCAACCTTATAACAAACACTGTGTAGACCAGAAAGACTGAAGCATGACTGGTTCTCATTCCCTTCAGACATGTCCTGCTGGGGCAGGGAAAGGTTTGTCTTGGTCAACCCATGATTTGCCCTCCTTGTGCATGGATCAAAGTGGATCTTCAGTTCCCTGATTATGCCTCGCATGAACACAAGCTTCTGCAGTCCCTTCATTTAGGAAGGGAAGGATCACAGACTGGTTCGGGTTGGAAAGGACCTTAAAGCTCATCCAGTTCCAGCCCCTGCCACAGGCAGGGACACCTTCCACTAGAGCAGGTTGCTCAGTTTGGATGATCCCCATGGCCTGTTGCTTCAGTGTCTCTTTGTACCAGAGGTGGACCATGAGCCCAGTACAGATGGTCACTGGTGGTGAAGCGGTTGGTTTGTCACCAGATCAGCCCCTCTTTCCCCAGTCTTCACCAGCCATGCCTTCTGGGTGCAAGGTGGGAGGAGATCCTTGGCACACACTCCCAGGCCACTACTTGCTCCTCACCATGGGAATGGGATGGGGGACACAGTACCGCAGATGGGTGTAGCTCTCCCAGGCTGTCACAGCAGCATGTGTCCAGCCATGGGCTGTACTGCCCATTGCCACAGCATCTCCTTCTGCAGCTCCTCTGGTGGCAGCAAAACCAACAGCTTCATAACAGTTCTAAAACTGTCCCTCATGACTTTGCACAACAGACGTGCTCAAGGATCTGTCCCCTGCCTTAGTTTCCCCATCACATCAGAGCACTTTCTCTGGCCTCAGCAGCATCCTGCAGGCATGGGATGCAGAGGGGACGACTGCAGCTGGAACGCTGCCAGCTGAAAATAAGATAAAGTGGTCCAGACTCTGGCAGCTTCCCCAGGATCCCCTTAGAGGCTGGAGAGAGGAATGGATCCACTGTGGCTGAGCCACCCTCCCCCAGCCCTGCCCCGAGGGCTCAGTGTTGCGGTGCACACACATGGTAAAGCAAAGTTCAGGAGACAGAGATGCCACAGGCTCAGCACCATCTCGAGGGGGCATTTGGAAGATGAACTTTCCCACACACCGAGCAGGAACATTGCTTTCCTTTATCACTTTGAAGGGGAAAACACCCCCTAAATGAAGTCTCTCCTCCAACCCATACCCGGAAGGTCCCAGTGCCTGGAGCTGGCTTTGCCACCACAGGCTCTGCCACCCCAGGCTCTGCCCAGCTGGTTGAGTGAATCCCTGACTCTTTAACTGGGTCTGCGGAGAAGAACCTTAATCGAGTGATGGCGCTGGATGTTGATGTGATGTGACAGCCACCCCGCACACCTCCTGCACGCAGCGCCTGTGGCCATGGCCAGCGTGGCACCCAGCGCCAGGGCACTGGTGGCACTGGGGCTGTCAGCAGCACCGGGGCAGGGGGCACCCACCCACAGAGGGATGGGGGTCTTGGGAATCCTTCACCATCACCCAAGTGACCCCTGACGTCACCAGGAGGAGGTTTAATACCCATGGATGGCACGGAGGCGGCTTGTTTGGCTGCAGAGCCCTCCTCCCCCTGTCCTAGTTTGAAGGGCTCATTTTCCCAGTGCTAATGAAAGTGACAGCCGTGCAGGGCTGGTATTTGGGGTGATCACTGAGAATATTAATGGCTGGTGCTTAGATTTAACTCTTTGAAAGGCCAGAGCTGGGCTGCCTCCACTGCAGCAGTGCCTGGCCTCCCCAGCATGTGTCGGGACAGGGGTGGGATGGTGACCATGCTTCCAGGAAGTTTTAATTGCTCATTCGCAGCCCCAAGGGAAGCACTGAAGAGAGGGCAAGCAGAAGTGGAGGCTGCAGCGGTGGTGGTGGTTGCTGCTAGCTGGTGCGGCAGCAAGGTGAGGGCTTGGGGCAGCAGGGGGGATAAGTGTCTCCCAGGGACCTCCTCAGGGACCTGGGGGGAAGGCAGGTGCCAGAGGCGACCTGTCATAGCCAGGACATGGGTAAGGAGAAGGGATAAACTCACCTTGTAGCCAGGAAGGCTCTGGCAGGCTGAGCACATTCGTGTTTGGCTGGGGATGTTCATGGTTGACTGGGATGCAGAGCCCCCAACAGGGGCTCTGCAAGCACCTGCGTACATCTGTTGAACGAGCACATCTCAGGGCCCATCCTGCAGCACTCCCGGGTTTCACCTCCCTTACTCTGCCATTGGCATCTCTCTTGGTTTCAAGATAACTTGGGTCACTCCAACATCAATGTAATTGTGCATGTGAAGCCTCCCAGTCAGGGTGCCTTCCGGGTGTTGGTGCTGAAGGGCAAGGGCTTGTTGCAGTGGTGAGGGGGTGCTTGAGGTGGACACCTCCCTGCACAAAGGACATTCATGAGTGATGGCTCCTCAGGAAGAAAGTACCTCCTTGGGCTGCATGTCAGCAACAGATAATTGTGGTCATGAAGACACCAGCCAAGAAGTTGTCACATCAGCCTGGCATCACACAGGCAAATCCTACAAAGGAAGAAGGGACAGGAGAGTTTGGAGATCCAGGACTGGTGCAAAGGGGACAGGGAAAACACAGACTGGTGTTACATTGACATCTATCCAAGCTCTGAGTACAACAGCATCAGCTTGCATGTTTCTTGGCTCTGCCATCAGTTGTGCTGGTGTAAAATGAGGCATGACATCAGGAACACCAGCAGAACAACATCAGTGACAGGTCATGCTGAAGAGCATTGTGTTTACCAGGGGAAGAGCAACTCACCATCATCACAACATCCCAGTTTGGACATGAGGTTTTGTGGCAGGGGTCCCTGTGCGTTTAGGAGCTGAATGCTCATCTCTAAAGCCCCCTCTAATTGGATGCATTTAAAGATGCCTCCTGAGCTGTCTCCCTGCAGCCAGCAGGACACAGCCCTAAAATGACACCAGCTAATTAAGGCCGTGGAAACCCAACAACTCTTCTGTGCCTTGTTTGTTATCCAAGAGCCTGAGGCAATGCTGAGGCCAGTAGGACCCTGACAGGCAGCTGGGAAAGCCTGGTAATGACAGGGCCACCAAACCAGTCAGGGGGAAAGAGGCAGAAGAGTACAGAAATCAGCAACGACAATAACAACCAGCCACTCTAATGGTGCTGAGGTGCCCACTGTGCCTTGGAGAGATGGGATCAATGAACCAGAGAGCTTCCTCCCTGCTCCTCACCTTTTTCCAGGCGCCTCCAGGCTAAATGGGAAGGATGGTGGAGGTGGCAGTGGCAGGGCACTGGGGATGGAGTCTGCAGCATGACAGTCAAGAGATGAGTCTCTTATCAGGCTGCTTTCATGCTTGTTGGGAAAACATTGCAGCATCTCCCTGGCTTGGCTAGAGAACTGTCCCACTCATCTGCTGCCTGGGATGCTCATTGGCAACCCCTTCCTATGTGACTTCAGGAACTAGAAGCCAGGGCAGAAGGTGTGTGCTTAATATGCACATATATAAGGCTGGACGTAGGAGGACATCACCTTCCTCCCCTCCTTTGAGCATCTCCTCCTGCTGTTCTACACCCTCTGCTTTCGCCTTCCGAGAAGAAATACCTCCTGCAGCATCCCTGAGCCCATTCCCGCCTCCCTCACCCTGTGCTGTTTGCAAGTCCTCAACAGCTGCCTCTGCAGCTCTTCAGTGTGGTGGGACACACATGAATGCTCTTCCCAAAGGCCGCACTGCTGCAAGCTCCTGTCCATGTGGAAAGGAGAAGGCAACTGACATCCAGAGGCATCGAAGCACATGCAGTACAACCAGAATACTCCTCACTGAGGTCTGGGACAACAGGTCCCACCTCCCCCAGGCCCTCAGTGCCCCCACCCAGACCACCCTTCACTATCATGCTTCCTTTATCAGTGTACCAGAGACCTCCTTCCCAACAGCACCCATCCACAGCCTTATCCCCAAAAGCATGGTCCTGCCCTGCTGCCCGCTCTCCAGCCTCCAGAGCAGAGATAGAGCCACCTGAAAAGATGGAGCATGCCCTGTTGCTGAGTTTACACTGACTTTCCCAAGTGGAAACCCCTGGGAGTTGGTGAACCACACCAGTTCATCAACTGAGAGACATTAGCTCTTCCATCTCCATTGACTCACTGTAGACATGCACCTGCTGGAAATCTCCTTCCCATTATGTGCATCCAGTCTGTCATTCCGTTTTCCCCTGACAACACCATATCAGAAAGAAAATTAGATGGTTATGTGTGTCTTCTGCCATGGCTGTACCATCTGAGCAAATACTGGCAGTACAGTAGCACGTCACGGTTAGCGGCTGTCACGTTCTGTTTGTCACTTTGGCCATGCTCTGGTGAGACAGGAGCTGCTGGGGAGTTTCTAGCTTTTGTTTTGATTACTCTGAAACAAAGTCAAGGAGAGGTGTCTGGAGTGGTGAGGGCATTCAGGCTCTCTCAGGAGGTTTCCCAGCAATAGCTCAAGGTCGAGAGAAGCCGGTCCTGCAGAGACATCGGGCCCTATGTCAGCCCTCCACTGACCACTGTAGCTCCACATTTAGGTCTCATGTAGGCTGGATGTGATGGTGGATGAGATGGTGGCCTGTTGCTAACACTGGTGGAATGAAGGTACCTAGTGAGCTCCTTTGGGGGACAAAACAGCTTCATGTCTGAAGGTAGAAGGAGGTGCAGAGATCTGTGTTTAGCCAGCATTTTTCCCCATCTACAGCCAGTGCAAGGAGCACCCCTGCACTTGGGGTTGCTCTCTAGAACTGTTTCCAGATGGTTGTCTGTCGCAGTTTCACTGGTGTGAATTGTTCCCTGTAACCCAAGGGGAGGACCCATTAAAATCATCTGGCCAGAGTGAGGTCCTAGAAATACCCAGATTGTACCCAAGTGGGTGACCTGGGAATAAAGAAGATAGACAAGGATGGGAGAGGGGTAAACAGGGTTTTCACCAGCACATGCAGGCATTTTTCCCTCATGTCCTCACTCTTTCAGCAGAGACCTCACCACCCCATTGTCCCTTGCTTGGCAAATGTGCCAGACTGATCCAAGTGGCCAGAGCAGGCCAATGGACACTAGGAGATCAGGATCTGCCACAGCTGTTTTGCCATGAAATCCATCCATTTGTTATAATTAAAACAAAAAGCCACACAATTTTCACTATTAATCATGACCTTTCCTTCTTAGCAATGAGCTAGGAGGACCTGATGTGCTCAGGAGAAGCAGCTGAAGAAGGGTCAGTGCTGCAGCAGGGGGTTGTCTCAGCTCTGCATGTGACTGCCGTGCCCCTGGAGATGTTCTGGGAAGCCTGCAGCTCTCCTAGGGACCACATTACATTTTGCCTTTCTTCTTCCAGTTACTTATGATTCTCTGATCATCCAAAGCCTGGAGTTTACATTATACGACAGAAAAAAAATGTCCTATGGGCAAGGGTCTAGGAAATCACAGAAACAACAATTTACTAATTTCATGCTACCCATAGAGACCCTCAAGGGTTTGGGATGGGACACGGAGCTTTTATCTTTTGGGACAATTTGTTTCATTTCAGCCTTTCTAATGACTGAAGGTTCTTGCTCGCCTGAAGGCACTTCAGTGGCCTGCAGGACAAGGGCCAGGGTCTCTGTGCCAACAGGTATCTGGATTAGAAAACCCATCTCTATGAGTTGGGCTGTCATGGGGAGCTTAACAGGTTTTCACCCTTTAAGCCAGTGAAAAATTCATGGTAAAGACAGAGCAGATAGACAAAGGTATGGAGAAGCCTCAACATTGAACCTTCACATGGAAAATGTGGTCCCAGGTGAGGCTGTACAAGCTGCTCACAGGCTTGGCTGCAGGGTCTCTACAGATAGTTCTTATCCAGGCTTGGCCAGACACAACCAGAACCCACAGCCCATTGAGCAACCCCAGCAACAGGGATTCACTCAAATAAATGAAGACATTCCTGTTCTGAGCTGGTGTCCCCAGGCATTCCCAGATTCCCTGGTAGGAGTCTCAGAGCAGGAGTCCTCAGTACTGTTTTCCCTGCATGGAGCAGGACCTTGGTGCTTCCCTGGATTACCAGGCCTGTTTTTCTGAGGAGGACAAGCAGCAGCACTCAGCGTGCCGTTTATTTTGTCCTTGCAGAGCTGACATTCATGGGGCATCATTTGGAGTCCAAATTTCCTCAGGTGACAGCAAGGATTGAACGTTTGTCTGAGTGAAGGCACAATAAAGGACTCCAGAATCCTCAGACAAGATCTGGAGGCTTTTTGGGGGGTTGTCTGACATGTGCGTGACCTAGGACCTTCGACCAGACCTGCCTGGGAGACATCCCCATGTGAAGCTGAGAGCAGACCCTTGACAGAGTCAATCGGGAGGGGAAAGCGGGGGCTTTTACAGAGAAGAGATAGGGTGGGAAGGGTGGACGTTCTTTCACTTTTCCCTCAACACCTCCCTGAGCAGCAGCTCCTGTTCTGTGGCAGGGGGCTGGAACTGGATGAGCTTTAAGGTCCCATCCCTCCCAGACCAGCCTGGGGTTCTGTGACGCATTCACCTCAGTGCGCACAGACCTGCTGGCGCGGCACGCTGCAGAAAACACGAACCCGGGGCACATCCCCTGCACCGAGCTCCCTGCTCCATCCCCACGCGTGGTAAGGGGCCACCACGGTCCTGCTCCAGCCCTGCTCCTGCGCTCCCGTCCGCGGCCGCCCCGGCTCCCGCGCCGCCGCTTCCTGCGCTCGTCAGCGCCGGGACGGCTGATGGTCCCTGACAGCGCTGCTCTTTTTCTCACGGCCCGCGGGAGGTCGCGTTGCGCGGAGCAGATGTTCCACATCACATCGCGCTGCGCCGCTCGTGCCGATGGGCCGCGGTGCCGGGAGCCCGGCAGGATCAGGGCGTTCCTGGGGAGGATGGTGATGGATCTGGCTGCTGGAGACCCAGGGCGTGAAAGCGCTGCAGAGGGGGTGACAGGAGCGCCCGCACATGGCATGGCAGCCCTCACCCTCGCTGGGTTGGACCAACACACTGGTTCCAGCCTGCTGGCCAGCCCTACATCCGCGCCTGCAAACCTCTGCCGCCATCCTCTCCCCTTCATCCCCCACCTCCAAAGCTGCATCCATGCACAATGTACCTTTTCTTTGCTATTCTTGACTCATCCAGCCTACAGCCAGTTGTGGCCTGCAGCATCTTGCTGCTGAAGGTGGATAGTGTCCAGTGCCCCTCCACTTTGCCTCCAAATCTGCTCCTTTTTCTGCACACCAGCTCCCACCCCTGCAGCTTTGCAGAGCCAGCAGCAGGTTCACCCTGGATAAAGTAGCCCCTGAAAACGGGTAGGACATGAACCTTGTGTCAGGAGCTTCTCCAGCTCCTGGAGGAAGAGTTACCCTTTCCAATCGGACCCTGAGTGGGGGTAAAGCAGCGCAATGGAGGCAGTCCAGGTCCCACGGCCCACCAGGGCTGCACAGACATAAGGACACGATGTGCACACCGCTTCCCCAGCACAGGCGTACTCATCCCGGCCTTCCTTGGGCAGCAAAGCTTCCCGTCCCTGGCTTTTGCAGTAGTTCTGCAGTCTCACTGCACAGCTTATCCATTTTTAAAGAGCACACCTCATAAATACTTTGTAAAGCACCTTTAGCCAATGTGCTCTTTTTGATTATGTTTTTTCCCTGGCTATGTGGGAGGGATGCTCATGCTCCCATTCCTCTGGTCTGAGGCTCTTGCTGGTATCTTGTACATTTTTGCTGCTTTGAAGTTACCAGAGCTTTGCCTTCAACACTCAGGGAAAGCTCCGTGCAGGGCAGCACCGAATTGTGGAAACCCAGGCTGATCTGGGTTCAAAGGGTCCTTAAAGCTCATCCAGTTCCAACCCCCCAACCTCCACAGGTGGGGACACCTTCCACTAGACCAGATTGCCTCAAGCCCTGTCCAACCTGGCCTTGAACACTGCCAGGGATGGGGCAGCCACAGCTTCTCTGGGCATGTTGTCCCCCATGGTAGGTCACAGTGAAGGATGGCAGCTCCCCCTGCACCCTGCCAGCACTCTGCAGACTCTGTTGTGCCTCCATTGCTGAGCACAGCCCAGGTGAGTAGGTGCAGGCTCCCCTGGACCTTCGTCACCCTTCCCCTCCCAAAGGACCTCCTTCCCTGCTGTCCATGTGGGACACCATGCAGTGTTAGGAGAGCAGGACCTGCCCAAGCCAGGGTTTGGCTTCTTTGATGTGCAGCAGGTAATTCTTATCTTTTTCCCTCTTTAGTTGATTCCAACACGTTGTGCGGTACCAGACCAGGCACTTCCACAGCAGCTTGCCACAGAGCTACTCTCATTGCCGGCCAAACTTCATCCTCTCTAAGCCTGTTCACCCCAGATCCTGTCGACTGGCATGGCTTTTCTCTAATTCCTCGTTGTACAGCTCCAGCAACCCTTGACTTCACCATGTGCTGATATCCTATGAACAGCCTGGCAGCTCCTGCTAGCTCAGTCCTGTTCCGTTCCCAGCTCCTGCTTATCCACTCTTCCAGTTTAAATGTAGTGCCGTGCTTTCAGCTCGCTGCCATAAAGGAGGAAGGTTCACATCGTCATGCTGGCTGCCCCTGCCTTCAGCTTCCCAAGTGGTCCCATTTCAACCAAATGGGATAAAACAGTCAAAGTCTCTAAAGTGGTAAGAGCGAGCTTTGGTGAAGCTTCTTGGCTTAGACCAAGAGACCAACACAAAGTGCTGCCCCATATGTCCAAAGAAATGCTGATGCGTGAAGTCACCCATATCTTGTAGAACCACCACTGAGCCAACCAGCATGTGCATGGCCAGTCAACCAGCACCAGTACACCAGGAGATGCTGCCTCAGGTCCCATGGGCAGAGGATATGACAGGGGATAAGGAAGGTCCTGCTGAGAGTGGAACGGATGGAGCTGGAGGACAGGAGTGTGTCCTCCTACAGGGCAACAGAGGCTGAGAAGCCAAAGTGGTGTGGGAGAAGAGCGGGATGTGAAACCAGGATGTGAATACCACAGCTCTTTCCATCCTTTATGCCACCGTTGCTGGCCTCTGAGCTTGGTTTCTTCTTCTCACCTGGGTGGTAAAACCATCCCAGGCAGGCTCTAGGGGGGTTTGCCATTTTTGTACTTCAGATTTAATTTCTTTTTCCTTATTTTTCAGCTGCGAGAGTCTCACTCTTGTGCAGAGCCTCTCCTCTGCAGGTTTGGCAAGCCCAGTCCAGGGTGGTGGGCCTTTCCCAGGCACGGAAAGGATGTCTCCAGAGCCTTTTGTTGCTGCTTTCTCCCCGCCTTGGTGTTAATGGCTGTTGAAGGCAGCCTGACTCCATAAGGCAGCACAGAGCAACCTGTGCATCGAGCGGACACCCTCGCCCTGGAGCAAGACCCGTCTGCGTGCAGGGTTGGCTCTGCTGCTGTCACTGCAAGGCATCACAAGGGTCTGTCCTGGTGAGCAAGGCAGCAGGTAAGCTAGGAAGGATGGGGGGTCTGTGGTGGGTGCACGGAGCTTGGAGCTTTGTTCCTGCCTTGCTGTTGGCCAAGCACCCATCTGCTGTGCTCTTGGTTGGATTGTTGAGTTTTGGCCTGAAGATCCTGCATCTGGCATGTGCATCCCCAGGAAACTGCGTGTGCAGGCAGCAGACAGGAGCGAGGGGCACACACCTGAGCCTGCAGCTCCCAGATGTTGCAGAGCTTCCTGACTAGGCTGAAGGAAAGCAGCTTTGGAAGGGCATGCAGGGGTGCAAGCCCTCATTTTGCTCCTCTCTTGGCTTTGGGACTGACAGGGTGACCCATGGAAGAAGGGGCTATAAATATGCACGTGGAATGTGTCCCTGCTGTGCCTCTCTAGATCATAACCAGAGATATGTCCCAGCAAGGACACTTCTTTGCAAGGAAATGGGGTGAGAGCCCAGCTTGGTCGCTCGTTAGAAAACCAAGCTGTGTGAGATCCATACACTTAGAGAGGGAAGGCAGGGAGAAGGAGACCATGCTTGGCCATGCACTAGTCTTGGAAGGAGTCTGGCTATTTGCTGGGCTAGAGCAAAGCACCTTCCCAAAAAGCAAGTGTGGTGAGATCCAGAAGTGTGCCAGGGAAGGCTTCACTGCAAGTGGTGGGAGCACCCCGACAGTCAGGATCAGCTCCATCTGAAGCCAGAGTCCTGCAGAGCTGTGTCTCCATCTCTCCCAGGTGCCATGCAATGGCCAGGCCATGCAGCACAGACCAAAGTTCAGTCCTGGGAGAGTTTTGAGGAGAAAGGAAGAACAAGCAGTTAAGAACCTGCCAAGAGGAGCCTGATTGATATGCAAGTCGCATGCCCCTGTGAAACCCTGCCAGCCAAAGACCTGTGGCAAGCAAGACATCTGTGAAAGCATTTAACAGCAATGAAACAGGAGATCAGATGAGTAAAAATGCTTCAAGACCTCTCTGTCTAGCCTCATCTTTTGAAAGGGGCAGTGCAAGTGGTGAGCTGAACTGCAAAGGTGCAGACTGGGTCTTGTGCAAAGCTTCTCACAGCTCCTGTACCCCTGAAGGTGCTTGGAGAGACCAACCCCTGAACAGAAAAGCACAACCAACAGTTCCTGAGCTCCGAGCTGCGGAGCACTTCTGCACCCACTGTTCATGTGCTTTCTGGGAAGTACGTATTCTCTGGTGGTGTTGGTTGCCCAGATCTCATTCTGAAATAACTGCCTACGTCTTTGCTATAGGCACAAGATAGAGCAACATCACATAGACAGAATGAAGGCTTCCACTGCCAATTTTATGTTACTCAGATCATTTGCTACGCCACCTTTGCTCAATTTGGTGTCCCAAACACCTTTGATCAGAACAGCTCTTACATTATTGAATCAATCGCATGCTTCCTCTTAAATGCTGCTGCACTGCCCTTGCTCTTCCACACTGTTCTTCAGGTTTCCATACCCAAATTAACATGCTGTTTTGGAAGCCCCTCAAATGTCTGCCTGCCTGTTCTTCGAACCATCTTTGGGAGCTGACCGAAGAGTGAGCAGCATCCCACTGATCCTATCCAGCCTGACTCTCCTGTGTTTTGTCCCTAACAGGATCATTTGCACATGTACAAAACGAATGCAGGATGGGCATGAAGCACTCCAGCATCTGATTGTCAGCAGGGCAATCAGCAAAGCTGCAATTTTAATGATATGGAAGAAGTCACTTGTGTAGAGTCTGATTTATGATGCTCTATTGCCCATGACAGCTTAAGCTGGGACTATATTTGCTTCTGCTCTCACCTTCCCATGTTTCTTTGGATAATTCTTATTCCACAGCTCTCTTTAACTCATTTGCCCTGATTTCCAACTGTTCCCTTCTACAGATTATTTTGCTTTTTCACTGCATTTGTCCTCTCCATTCTTAAGGAGAAGCTCATCTCTGCCAGACAAACATGCCTTTTAGTAGCTCAGTCACTGAACTTAATGATTTATCTCCCTCCAACTACCCTGGGTGTTGTAAGCCAGCTGGGAATTACCTGGAGGTGTCTTTGCTGTGTTTTTCCATCACACCTTTCACTGGGTTTGTTCGTTGACAGGTTATTGTCTCCTAGACAAGTGTTGTAGCTATATTTACTGATCTGTTTGGTGTCGAAGCAGTGTCAGAAACAAACACTGCTAGAGTGATCATTGTTCAAATCCTGTACCTTGCTTATTCTGGCATTTAAGTTGGACCATAAGAGCTGCAATTAGCTCCAACTGCATTGAGTTTTTAGCATCTCATCTGACTTTGCACAGTCCTTTGGGACCACCGAACATTTCTCTCTTTTCCCAGCTGGTGGAATCCTCTCCCCAGGCATCCCAGCACCCTCCTCACTGCTCCTCTGCTCCCATGAGCATTCCCCAGCCCGCTGCATGGGGCTGCCAACATGGAAATGTCACTGCCTGAGCTTTGGGGGCTTCCCTGCCAGCACTGTAGTGATGAGGAGGACGTCCAGCTTGTCCTAACTGGTACCAGGGATTTCATGCCTCCTTTGTTGGAAAGCTTTCCTTGAAACTCCAGTGAATTAAGAAGGGAAAGGAGCTTTGACTTGCTGCAATTCCCTGCTCCTGATGTTGAGCATTTGAAAGGACTCCATCTAATCCGATGGTCATTGTCACTCCCAATTAGCCTAGTCTAGTCTAGTCTATGCTATGCTATGCTCTGCTGTTCCATTCCATTTTGTCCTGTCCCATCTCATCCTATTTTATCCTAGCCTAGCCTAGCCAAGCCTAGCCTATCCTACCCCATCCTGTTCAATCCCATCCTATCCTATCCCATTCTATCCTATCTTATCCCCTTCCATCCTATCCTATCCTATCCTGTCTTATCCTACCCTATCCTATCCTATCCCATCCTATCTTATCCTATCCTGTCCAATCCTATCCTATCCTTTCCTATCCTATCTTATCCTATGCTACCCTATCCTATCTTATCCTATCCTTTCCCATCCTTTCCTATCCTATCCTATCCTACCCTATCCTATTCTACCTTATCCTATCCTATCCTATCCTATCCTATCCTATCCTATCCTATCCTATCCTATCCCATATCTTATCCTACCTTGTCCTATCCTATCCCATATCCTATCCTTTCCTATCCTATCCTATCTTATCCTATCCTTTCCCATCCTTTCCCATCCTATCCTACCCTACCCTATCCCATATTTTATCCTACCTTTTCCTATCCTATCCTACCCTATCCGATATCTTATCCTACCTCGTCCTATCCTATCCCATATCCTTTCCTTTCCTATCCTATCCTATCCTACCCTGCCCTATCTTGGAGAATGAGCAAAGTACTTCATAGACATTGTGACAGCACTCAGAGCTAGGAAATCCCCCCAGGTTTGTGGAGGTGCCCAGCCCAGGTTTTTGACCCTGGAACCTGGGATAGGACACCAATATATTTATAATTACCCAACTATGGCCAGGTATCGGCAGGCTCTGCAGCGTGCATGGCATGCTGGAAAACAAGGCTGGAAATGTGCCCCCATCCACGACCAGGAACAGCCCAGTTACCATTGTCAACTGAAATGTGGTGTCCATAGCTGAGACCATAAGGTAGTTATCTACAAAGACCCATCGCTTGAGCTGTGCACCCTTCTTCTAATTCTGTCCTCCAACTTCCACCGGAAAGAAGTCTTCTGCCCCCTTCTAAACAGCCCTGAAGGTGCCTACACATAGTTTTTGTCCAGAAATGAAGACTAGGCTTTCAGCAGCAGAAGGAATCAGACTGTTGCTGATTCTCAAGACCGAGCTGGTGATGAGATGTGTGTCTCTGCCAGGGTAGCTGTGGGTGGTGACCTGGGGCTTCCAGTTCCTTGGTTTCTGGGATTACATGGGGAATAGTCCAAGGAGGTTTCCATCAGGAAGACTCCGGAACATGCATAATTTGGTAGTTGGCTCCCCAAAGCTGTTACAACAATCTCAAGGCTGGTTTATGCCCATGGTAAATTTGTGATCTCGATATCAACGATCTCAAAATATTACTAGGAAAAGCATCAAAGCCAGATGCCGTGTGAGGTGAACTGACATGCTTAATATCATCTGAAAAGTAAATGAGGGGTCTGTCAGCACTAAGTTTCTTGCAGCCTAAGAAATCACCTCTTCAAACACAACTGAATGGGATGAGTGGAGAAAGTCAAGGGAAGCCAGGACTTATTTCTGTTAACCACAGTGTGGTACCTGCTTCAGAAGAACAGTAAAACCACAGCAGTTCAATGGCTGCAATTTTCCACCAGTACCAAATTCACTCAGGATGAAGAATTCAGTGTGATGGTAAGGGCAAGCGGGGAGAGGAGAAAAGAAGAAGAGGCTATCCACAGGAGGAGAAGAGGGAACAGCTATGCTGTTTTACTGTGTCCTCAATGCTAGACTCATCTCTTGGCCCTTAACAGCAGCACTAAGTAGCTGGAGTGGTGCTGGGACCACTTCATTCTCCTCCCCGGCCTGCTGGAGGCCTTGGAGAAGTCCATTTGTCCTTCTTCCTTCACTGTGGGACCATTACTGACAATATCCCCTTTTAGGACAGCTTTAATGTTTATGGACACCTTCGAGGTTCTAGGATTGGGTGGGCAAAAGGGCTTTTATTTAGTGGGTATCTCCATGGAGCAGTGGAGGTGCCCACAGCACACCAGCCCTTTGCCTCTCTTCCAAGACATTTAACTTGCCGAGTTATGGTGTTGCTGGCCTTCACCCCTGCTGCTGGTTTTTCTCCCCTCTCTCCCACTCCAGCCCCCCCTTGCTCTCTGCTCCCTCTCTGCTCCCAGCTCCGTAGCAGTTTCCTCGGGAGTGTTCAGCTAGCTGACACATTTGCCACAGATGGATGGTGCACACGGAGACAGCTGTCACTCCCGATTTGTGGTCCACTGCGTGACAGCAGGACTGATGACTTCTGAAGGGCCATCTCGCGGAGCACATGCACTCTGACATTCTTCGAGATGAGCCCTACAGACACCTCTCGGTGGACCTCGGGAGAAGCTGGCAAGCTAACCCTTCCCGCTCCCCCTCCCCGCAGCAGCCCGCAGGCTGGAGAAAGCAAGCACACGCACACATACACACACATGGCCAACCTCCTTGGGTAGTTCTGTGCCACTACTGGTCTGCCAGGTCCCAGCCCGGCTGTTTGCTCCTGATGCTGGTGTCTGAAGTGAGGCGGGTTGAGATTTGTGAGATGGAAAGGTCACCAGCGAAGCTGCTCTTTTCCCCTCTTCCGCCTTTTTAATTGCAGGAGGGAGGGATACAGGCTTCAGTTTCGTTCTGTCAGAGCAGCTGCCTCCAGCCTCTCAAGCTCCTCTAGCACAGCAAAAGCTGATAGACTGTAGCAACAGCCCGTTCAGGCCTCTCTGTCTTCATCATGGATGGCAGCCTCCATCCCCAGTGATGGTTTCCATCACCTATGAAGGCCTCCATCACCGATGACCCATACAGCAGTACGGAAGCTCTCCCTCTCTGGCAGCTGGTTCCCCCCACCTCTCCACCCCAGCAGTGCACACTGCAGTGGGTCAGGCTGCCCTAACGGGACTCTGACACTTCCTATAGAGGTTCTTCCTGCCAGCTTGAGGCCAGCTGCAAAAGGAAGGCTGCCTTAGTCAAGGCTGGCTCCTCTGAGAACAAAGCCCTCTGCCTTTAGCCATGCTGACGTTCATTGTTTCAACACCCGACCACCCATACCTGTCCTATACTTTGACATGTAGGTACATGAGTATACAACTCTGAGGCCTTCAACAAAACCCTTCTGGTGAGACTTTCTGTTGGACAAACAAAGCGAAACAGAAGAAACAGTCTAGCTCTGCCTAGAAGAGGAAAGTCTTCCAGATGTTAGACTGCGTAGGGATGGGTTCCTGTCCTGCCTTTGGTGCTTAGAGAAAGAACATCCTTCCAAAACGAGACATGCACAGCTGTAATTGTCAATCTGACTTGTGGAAGGTTGTGGTCAAGGGAACAGATCTTCCCAATAGGGAAACAGAAAGTCTGAATTATTGAAAGTTTGAAATATTCCCTAGATCTAGGGAATATCACCTGGGCCCCTCTGGAACTGACCTGAGACATTCCCATCTTGCTCAGTGTCTGATCCCTGTCCCACATTACACAAGAACCTGGTGGCTCCTCAATGTCAGACCAAAAGCCCTTCTTGTAAGGTCTCTGGGTGGTGTTCAACAGCAGAAACCCAGGGGACAGGACAAAAGCAGAGACAATTTACATGAGACTTCTCTCGTATACTCTCTGTGCTTTTTGCCAGTCATAGCTGAGAGACTTTTGGAACCAGGCGTGATCTCTCTGTATGTAGTAACTTCTTGGTGGAGTTCCCATCCATGCCGTCCCTGGCTATGTCTGCTCACCCATCCTCCTCCAAAGTCTTTATGAGCCATTTGTAAATACGGGAAGATTAAAAGCATTGCAAGGGCATCAGTTACCCTGGTTGTTTCGATCCCTTGTCTCCTGTCCCCAGCCCATCAGAGCAGGCTGAGTCTGTTGAGTAGGAGCATGCAAAGACATAGAAAAAGTCTGAGTATGCACCAGGACTCAGCTTTATAGAATCCCAGACTGGTTTGGGTTGAGAGGTGCCTTAAAGCTCATCCAGTTCCAACCCCCTGCCATGGGCAGAGACACCTTCCACTAGACCAGGTTGCTCCAAGCCCTGTGTCCAACCTGGCCTTGAACACTGCCAGGGATGGGGCAGCCACAGCTTCTCTGGGCACCCTGTGCCAGCGCCTCAGCACCCTCACAGGGAAGAATTTCTTCCCTGTATCTAATCTGAACCTCCCCTGTTTTAGTTTAAACCCATCACCCCTTGTCCTGTTGCTACAGTCACTGATGAAGAGTCCCTCTCTGACATCCTTGCTGGCCCCTTTAGGCACTGGAGCTGGAAAGACCAGACACTGGGCCCCTCGACAGTGGCATTCCAAGGCTCCAGAGAAGCAATTACATTGTGAGAATGTGTCTGTCAGGGGAAATGATGGCCCATCTGAACAGAACACAGTCAGACCAGGCACTGGCATGTGCCAGAACTTTCCCTCCAAGATCCTCAGACAGATGAGAGCTGCTGAGGCTGGGCTGCCTAAAGAAGAGCTCTCAGAGCTTCACTCTTTCAACCTTCCTGCCCTGGGCAGGGACACCTTCCATTAGACCACGCTGCTCCAAGCCCCATCCATCCTGGCCTTGAACACTGCCAGGAACGGGGCACTTACCACTTCTTTGGGCAACCTGTGCCAGTGAAAAATTCCTAGGTTTTGAAACTTAACAAAATACAAATAAAAAGGAAAAAAAAACCCACAAAACACAAAACACTTGAAAAAGGAAACACCACATTCCTAAAAAACCAGGATCCATAATTATAGACCAAGGGACAAAAAGCCACCATTTGGTGGGGAAGGTGGTGAAACAGGGATTTCAGCCCCTGCTCAGCACAACTGGGTGTGCAAGCCGGCTGCTGGTGAGGCTAGAAATAGAGAAAAGGGAGGAAACTTCTCTGCTGCAGGTGGAAAATGTCCTCAAAGCATCGGGGACATCTTGCAGGGGAGCAGCCTCCTGCCTGTCCTCACTGCCCCCACTGTGGTGGCTGAGACACCCTGACTATGTGCCTGGACAGGCAAAGGGGGCTGCCCTGGATCATGCACCATGCAAGAGCTCCTCTTGGCCAGCACCCCACTCCAGGCAACACCATCGCAGCAGCTTTGTGCCAGTGTGGTGGCCCAGATGCCCCAGGACCTGGTGTCCAAGCATGTTTAGGGTTGGAAAGCCCTGGGAATGCCCCATCCCTGCACATCCTGGCAGCACCAGGGGCATTACTGGGGAGGGATAAATGTTTTGCACTGGGAGCTGGAGGTGGTTGGTGTGTTCAGGAGCAAAGCTGGAGCCCTTCACCTGCTTGCAGCAAGGCAGGAGCAGGATCAAGGCGAAGGAACCTTCACATCTCACTGGCCTTGAACAGCAGATGAAAGGGGGGCACTGGGAGCCAGGGATAACAAAAGGAGAGTGGGGAAAGTTCGGGCCAGGCAGAGATTTCTGGCTGGTAGGTTTTCCACTGAGAAATCCTCTCTGCCTCTTTCATCATGATGAAGATCCTTTTTATTTCTTTATTTTTCTTTCTTCCCCCTTTCTCCTCTCCTTCTTCTTTTCCTCTTTTGCCAGGCTGATAGCTGGGAGCCGCGGAGCATGTGATGCATCTTCCATATAGGGGCAGGAGCAAAGCAAGACCAACTGATGGACGCCCTAGGGCCAGACTTGCAGACAATATATAACCTACTGCATGATCTCAAACGCTTCCCACTTCCACAGAGTGAACATCAGGCAGAGCTGGAGCTGCAGCGAGGGCAGCCGAGTCCCGTGTGCAGGTAAGTCCTTGGCACCTCCTGCCCCAAGAGGCTGTTCTGGGGATGGGAAAGGTGCGAGGGACCCGCTCTGTGCCTGGCTGTGGGGCAGGAGGGTGGGATGGGAAGTTCCTACTGTTATTAGTGGGGATTTTTGAATCCTTTTCGGTGCCTGTGTGGCATTCAGGACAGTGGTGGGGTGTGTGGGAGATGGGATCTGGTAGAGCCCAGCCTCAGCCTCTCCCCTTACAAACACTGACCCTGTGATGCTGCAGAGCATCTCGAGCCTGCCGCACATTCCTTTGCTCCTATTCTTGCTGTCGAGGTGTGCCCGGGCTGCAGGGAGCGCGCAGCCCCGGAGACGATTCCCACCCGCCCCGGCCTTCAAAAGGAGGAAAAAGAATGCTCAAAAAACTTTAAAAAGCACTTATTTTGCTCAGCCCACTGCCTCCAGCGCTGCCTGACTGCCTTCAGCCTCTGCGCTGGAATTCCCTTTGCAGAGGGAACTGTTCCCAGCCAGGGCTGGAGGGGGGAAGTGGGATAGAAGCAAAATGTAAAGCAAAGAGTGCGAGACGAGCCCCTATCTCTGTGTGGCTGTGCCTGTGCGTCTGGCTGTGTCTGTGTGTCTGTGTGTGCAAGGGGGGGTCTATACAGCCCACCTGCTGCAGCTTTCCCTGTACCATACAGCCATCCTGATGGAGGGGGAAGAGGCTTTTGCCTGGGATAGTTTTAGTCCTGCTGAATGGAAGATCCTAGCAACAGCCACGAGCTCTCCATGGCCACGCTGTTTTGTACTGGTTTGGGGTTTGGGTTGGGTTTTTTCCTGGTTTTCTTTGGGGTATCAACTGTGTCTGATGGTGATGAGGACCCCCATAGGAGCTGGGAACCTCTGTGAACTTCCAGACTCTTGGCCAAGACCCCATGGTACCAGGGTGTGATTGTAAACAGGTTAAAGAGGGACAAACTCATTGAAAGGAATGTTTGGGGGCATTTCTGCTTATACACCCCCAGCGAGCACACTGGGGATAAAACTGCAGTGAGTACACGGGGGGAGGCTGGGCTGAGGGGTGTCCTTTGTTCTGTGCCTCAGTTTCCCTGTCTGTGCACTTCACTCTCCCCAGCTCCTGCCCTGCGCTGTGGTCCTGCTGTGCACAGACAAAGGCATCAGCCCGGGGGAGCAGCTTTTCATTAGGGCATCAGAATCCAGCCACAGATTGTCATTAAGCTCTAATTAGAGGAGGGGACTCAGGTTAAGACAGGGGCACCTCTCTCACTGCTGCTGTGAGCTTACGCCAGGAGAGAGGGGGAAAGTGACTGCTCTCCATAGCTCAGTGTCCCTGGGACAGCAGGAGACATCAGCCAACGGCTGATGACAAATTTTCCACCTTCCTGGTGGTAAACGCTCTCAGATTTGCCTTGCTGAAATGAGGGAAGAGCAAACATCACCTCCTCTCCACCAGCTTTTTTAAGCTACCCCCAAGCCAGCTGCACTCAGCTTCCACACTGCAAAATCAGAGCAGGGGTGGCAAACCAGTGCCTGGGTGCCCGCTGGTGAAGCAGGAGGTGCCTAGCACACAGCAGGAGGGAGAGGCAAAGGTGTCAGGGATCTTTTTCCCCTCCTTGTGGGATCGGCTCATCCCCATCTCCCACTGCTTTCTCCTCACTGCTTTTCTCCTCTGCTAACTCTCCCAGATTTCAAATCTGGGACGGTTTTCAGGGCACTTTCAGACAATCTGAAGCTTAAATTCAGCCCTGACCCTTCTCCAGACCCCAGACTGGATCCCCTGAGCACTGTTGGCTTTGGTGATGGAGACACCAAGAGTACAAAGCATCCACTTCAGCCCCATCCCGCCCTGGATGAGCACCATCTGCAGAAGGTTTCACCTCTGCAGTGCCTTGCCCTACTCCAGGATCATGCTCTGGGTTTCTCAGTGGCACTTGCATTCTAACAGAGCAGCAAGGGCACTGCCTGCATGGGACCAGCCCTGCAGGGGCCAGGGACCATGTGCCACCCCAGGGCCGAGAGCAGGACCCACATCCTTGTCTCCAGCCAGTACCAGTGCTTGCTGGACCCGGAGATGCCCTCATCTTGCTCTCCTCATGCTTGGCACTTAGGGTGCTCCCTATGTTTTCATCAGGCTTGGGCTCACTACTTTGCACCCCAGTCTGTTGGAGCAGATGCAAGATGCAGGGCTGAGGGCAGAGCTGTTGCTATTCCATAGATCCTCATCATGGTCATGCAGAGCTTGGGAGAAGCATCCTTCAGATCTGGGGAAAAAAGGCACCGACCCCATTGCCGCATCGCAAGGAGGGAACTGAAAGCGGGGCTGGAGGGAGCCACAGACAGGGCAGGGATTGCAGAGGCACTGGAGCGCTCCCCAGGATGCGGGCTCCTCTCTGGGATTGCAGGGCAGTTTCCCGGGCACACCAAACCTGGGGCAGGCACCAATTCCGGTGCTGGGAGCTCCGGGAAGGGCTGGCAGAGGCAGCGGGGCTGGCACAGCTGTGTGGCTTTCAGAGACATTTGATCGATAGCTTCTTCCTCACCACCCCCATTCCCCCAATCCCCACATGCATTTTTCATGCTAACCCCTCCTGGGCAAAGGCTGTCTATGCAGGAAGAGAAAAAGAGAAAAGATATACAAAACACAACAAACCGCAGCACATATCTACTTCTGTTTCACTGGTCCCTGGAGGTTGCTTTAGTTTAAGGGCCAATCTATAGATCCGGGGTAGGGAATATCTTTGCTCTGTGAACAAAGAGACATGAAAAAGTTCCCTGGGGCTTTTTTTCAGCTCTTCAGGTTGGCCCAGAGCTGGGAAAGGCCAGGTGTGATTGTACAACATGGTGTGGGCAAGCTGGGGAGGCTGAGATTGGAGCTGGGTGCTGGGGTGCTGCAGTGTGGAGCAGTGTGGAGCAGTGTGGAGCAGTGGGGAACAGTGGGGAGCAGTGGAGAGCAGTGGGGAACAGTGGGGAGCAGTGGGGAGCAGGGGGGGCCCACAGCTGCCCTCCCCACAGTGCAAAGGGGCTTTGGGGCGCCTCGTCCAGCTCTGAGTCCATCCATGTGTGCAGACCTGGGTCTGGGGTGACCCCAGGAAGCCAGTAGGATCCATGGGCCTGTCCTGCCTGGCCCCCCGGACTGAAGAGCTCAGATGAAGGTTTGGTATTTCCTAGAACTAGGAACAAAACTGCAGGGTTTGAGCAAAGGGCATTTTTCAGGGTGAATCCCCTTTTCCTGTCTCTGTTGCCTGGAGAGGTATTCCCTTTTTGCTCCCCATTTTTGGGGACACCAGTAAGACGCAGGAGCATCCCACAGCCCCTGCTTTGACAGTTTTCCCGTAACTCTCCCTCCCATCACCAGAGCCAGCCCAGGCAGTGCAGGGATGCTGAGAGCCCCTGGCAGCTGCCTGCCTGTGTGTGCTGAAGGACTGATCCCATGGGTAGGGCTTGGCTCTTCCCAGGGTCCCCGATTCCCATGCTCCCCACTGCATCCCTGTCACCCCACACCAGGCACGGGCTGCTTCATCCCCATCACCTTGGGAGCATGTCTGTGCCCATGACACCTGGGGCCAGACTCCTCTCTCCCAGAGGAGACTCCAGCAGCATCACACACACTGCCTGAGTCCCAAAATTCCCATTATTTCCCAGCGCTGGGGCTGAAGGTGGCAGCACCGAGCTCTCATTGCCCCACAGCAGTTGTCCTGGTCCATAAGGATCCCAGCAAGCGTGGGCAGCTGGACAGCATCTCCCGGAAGCTTTCCCACACAGCCAGGACCGAGGGTCAGGCATGCGGCCGCAGCAAGATGCCATGTCCGGGTCCAGCTTCCCGGCTCCGACGGCAAAAGGGCACAGGCCAGGAATAGAAGTGGAGAGGAGGACACGGTGACCTTTCCAGTGACAAACAGAACTTTCCGGCTACCTGCAGGAAGGCGCAGGGCAGGTTTCCCGACTGAGCAGGGCAGCGAGCGCTGCAGTGCCTGTGGGGATCCATGGAATGAACCTGCTGGTGCCTGGCGCTGGTGGTCGTACAGCTCCAGCTCCAGACGCGCGGTGGGCTCTGGCCATGGCTGGGAGCTCTCTGGATGCTCCTGGAGCTGAGCAGGGAGGGAAGAGGGGATGGTGCTGCCACCAGCACGACAGGTCAGAGCCACCTCCAGCCCCATCTCCTAACAGGCTCCTGGGGCTGCTACCCTTGGGACACCCCTCTAATACAAAGATCCTCCTCGGCTGCAGGCCACCATTGCCGAAGGAGACATCAGAGCAGCAGGGAGTGTGGCATTGCAGCCCTCCGGGGGGAATGGGGTACATCTTGGCACCCCACCAAAGGGGACCCCAGGATTAATCAGTGTGTGAGCTGCACCCATCCCCTCCTTTTCCTGCTGCCAGCACCCCCAATGGAGCGAGGCAGTCATCTTCCTTCCCCCCCCCCCCCCCCGCTGTCCCCTGCTCAGTGGGCGGGTGGGGGACAGCAGCCACCTTCCCCTGGCAGATGGCATGGGCAGGCAGCACACGTGGCCCTGTGCCACAGCAGATTGGGGCTGGCTGCCTGCAAAGTGCCCACAAAGGGAGGGATGTGTCCCCAGCACAGCTCAGGGACAAGAGCAAAGCCTGGGCACACCCCCGTGGTGCAGAGACACTCAAGGGGGGGACAGTGGGGACAGGTCCCTGCCTGACGTGCCCAGAACACTGCAAAATACCAAACACAGGGTTCACCCAGATGACATGGAGATGTCAACACGGAAGGGGGCTGCAGGGTCCCCTTGCTTGGCCCCAAAGACATGAGCCAGGCCAGGAGCACCAGGCAGTTGGGGAGGCTCTGATTTTAGGTCTGACCATGCCATGCAGATCAGCCCAACACGGATGTCTGGAATGGATCCAGCATCTCGCATGGTGTTTCTCAGGCTACAGCTGCCCCTTGTCCCTCCAGACAGGGCCAACACTTAGGTGGGGACCAGACACCAAAACTGTGTGTCCTGGGGATCACTGTTGTAGGAGAAAGGGACCTGCAATGGGAGAAGGGGGCACCCAAGGTCTGAATCACCCCCGGGGTGGGGGGCTTCTACCTCTGTCCACGGTGCTCAGCCCCACACAGGGATCCCAGGGCACGAGCTCCATGGTGGGCACAGGGTGGGGATGATGGTGGAGCTGTTCCAGCTTGAGGGGACCCATTACATAACTCAAAGGGGTGCATCTTGTGCTGGAGATGTGGCGCAGGAGCAGCCAGGGCAAGGGCTGGAGCAGGTAAATTATTAATGCTGGAGAAAACCAGGCTGGCGCCCTGCCCGCCACCTGTCCGGAGGAGAAGCTGACGGTGGGAGCCGAGTTTTCATGTCCACCCTTCCCTCCCTGCTGGGGGGCTGAGGGCTGGAGCAGGGAGCCAGCCCCGAGCCACACGCGCACCCAGCCCCAAACCAGCCTCTTGCCGAGCACGCTCTCCTCCAGCCCAGCTGGTTTCGCTCCCAGCCTGCTCCGTCTGTGCGCATTAAAGCTTTTTCCAGGTCTGAACTGCTTTTGGCAAGCCGGGCTCCCGTTGGCCGGTCCCTCTCCCCACCACTCTCCTCACGGCTGGCTCCCCCCATCCGCTCCCGTCTGGCTCCCGCTCCCCCTCCCCGGTCGAAGCCCTGCCAGGACCATGGCAAATCAGCGAGAAGCCTGCGGGGCAAATCGGTACAAATGAGAGCAAGCAAGAGGGTGGGGAGGGACGGCGAGGGAGGGGGGATGGCTCCTGGGTTGGCTCTTCTGTTCCCGAGTTTGATGTTTCCTGCAAACAACCTCGTAAATGCTCAGGAGCGGCTTCAGACGTGACCGGCCCCCAGCCTCGGTGGGGCTTGGGTTCCAGCCCGGGGGGAACCCCTCGGCCCGCAGCTCCCTGGCCCCAAGCAGGGATCCAACCGGGACGGGAAAGGGGACAAGCTGTAAGTCCTGACATTTCAATCTGGTTTGGTGCTGGGATGGGGCGGGCAGCGGGTGGAAGGTGCTGACGGCAGCTGGGGTCTCACCGCAGGTCTGGGCGGGGGAATAGAAACGCACTTAGAACCTAGAGGAGGGAATATTGCCCCTGCTCAAAGCTGCCTTCTCCTGTTGATGTTGCGCTCTCACCATTCATCTCATGGTGCCTGGGTACGCCGTGCTGCAGCCAGGGGGGCAAGAGCTGGTACCCGAACATGGGACGTGCAGACTGTGGGAATTAGCTGAGACATCACCATGTGCAGGGACACGATCATTTCCAAGGGATGCTCCTTGCTCCAACTCACCAGGCTCTTTGCAAGTCTTATTAAAGGCGCTCGGCGCTAGGGAGGTCATATGGGGCCTTTCTGCTTGGGTTGCTCCCCTAATGACATGTCCCATTGCCTGCACTGGGAATTCACTCACGTGAGACTCTGACAATAGGAAGTTTGGGGCAGATTTTGGATGCTTTTCTCACAACCGTGTGGTGGGTTGGAGAGGTCTGACTTTTTTTCCTGCTGGAAAATGAAGTGATGTGTCAGGAGCCTGGGCAGGTGCAGAGCATGGGTTAGTTTTAATGTATTTACCTCTTCGTGTTGGTATAAGAATCATAGAATCATAGAATAGTTAGGGTCGGAAAGTATCTTAAGATCATAGTCAAGAAGAGCAATGGAGACATGATAAGTGTTTGCCATTGTGAAAAAGAAATACAAATGGAGGGGAAGGGGGAAATTCAGCAGTAAGACAATATTATCCACAATTTCTTTTCCCTGTAAACCCCTCTTAGTGGAAGTGAAAAATAAACTTGAGTGGCTGAATTAATTGTTGCAGATTAGTTACTGAAACACTTAATGGTGCCAATCAGGATTGCAGCTCCTCACACCAGAGAATGCATGTTTACAGTTATTTGGGTAATTACATCAAGAGGTCATGTAATGAGAAGCAGCTCACAGCAGTCCGGGCCTTCTTAAAAACAAAGAGGCAAGGAAATGGGATCAGAAAGTCCCAGATATGCAACGTGGTGGTAGCAAATCCCGGGACAGAGACGGGGAGAGGGTTTCGGTGTCTGTTGTGTGCTGCCCGCGTCCAGCTCTCATCCTGTCCTGCTTTCCCACCTCCACTGGGAGGATTTGCTTCCCTTCTGTTAAATCTGGGATGGGAGGTGGTGGGTGCATCACCCCTCCATCCACTTGGGTCTTCTCACCCTTTCCTGGAGCCCCCTGGGTGTTCCAGAGCCTTGCTGGACCTGCAGGCAGTGGGGGAACCCCGGTTGGAAAGGGAAGCAGGCAGAAAGTCAGCCCTTCCTGCACAGACATCCCAGGGACTTCTATAGTGGCTGCTCCCAACATCCCTGGCCTGGCACATTCCGGTGCTGCCAACTGGGGTGCTGTGCAGCTGGGGACTTGCAGGACCTGTGGCACAGCACAGGTTAATGAGCTGCATTCCCACTTTATCCACCAGCTAATAGCATCCCTGCCTACGGTCCCAGTGGCTTTGCCTCAGGCCATTCTTACTCTTGCTGGTCATTCTTTGGCTAGTACAGTCCTCACTGGGTGATTTTGTGTCCAGGTGCTCCCTCCTCTGCCCAGCCTCCATGACATCCCTTGGCTTCCATCACCGTCTTGCAGCCCAAATGCTGCCCATGGTGAGGGATCAGGGGCTAAGATGCTCTCTCATTTTTCTGGGGATGAAGGAGCTGGCAAGACAGGGAGCAAGACCAGTGGGCAACATCACCCGGGGAGCCACCTTGATCTGCATTAATAAAAAACAAGCAAACACCCTCGTCAAGCACCAGGCAGAAGGCAGAGAAGTGTCTGCTGCCTGCAGGGGAGCCTGCAGCGTCACAAATGTTCCTGACTAAGACTAAATACATCTTTTGGGGGGAAATCTGCCTGCAAAGGGGATGCAAAGAGGAGGACTGGTCCCTGTGGGCCAGCCTCCTCCCAGGGCTATGTCCCTCCTGCTTCCCTCCTCTGCTGGGAGCATGTTATCATAGAATCCCAAACTGGTTTGGGTTGGAAGGGACCTTAATGCCCATCCAGTTCCAAGCCCCTGCCATGGGCAGGGACACCTTCCACTAGAGCAGGGTGCTCCAAGCTCCATCCAACCTGGCCTTGAACACTGCCAGGGATAGGGCATCCCTTATCCCCCAGGAATAATCAGAGCCTCTCTCCCTGACTGCTGGCCCAGAGCCAAGGTGGTCCCATTCCTGTGGGAGGGGTTCTGGCTGGTTCAGCTCCTGCACCTTCCCTGGAGTCAATCCCAACCACCTCTTCTGCTCTGCAATTCCCCTGTTGTTTCCAAGCTCTCCCAGTCAGCAGCAAACCATTTCCCCTTGAGGTTTTTATTTAGCAAGTGGAGCTGCTTGTGCTCACCTAAGGATGGGAAGGGAGAGGTTCCTAATTGGGGTTGTTTTGGAATGCATTTTACAGTGGGCTGGATTTCCTGGATGTGGTCACCAAACGCACCAGCACTGGATTAGTGCATCAACCTCCCCCCCAGCTCAGTTTATTGTCTTGTACCATAAATACACGGCATCCTTTGCAGATGTCAGTTCCTTGGTGGCTGGTGTTTGTCATGGTTTAAACACCTCCCTCACGACTGCATCCTAAAATCTCTGGCTGGAGCCAGTGCCTGGAGCTGGCAGGTGGGAGCAGGGATGAGCCTGCATGCTTCCAGGTGTGGCCACAGCACTGCAACAGCCCCCTTTTGCAGGGGTGGTTGAAATCCTGCGCTATCTTGGCCATGTTTTGGCTAAAGAGAGACTTGTCCTTTAACTTAGGGGAGGGGGATCTTTTGGTGACTGCCCTGGGAGAGCCAGGATCCCAGCCAGGAAGAGGGAGGGTGTGCTGCATGCCTCCTACAACCTGCAGTCCCCTTCTCTGCCCACCACCGTCCTCCTGGGCAGCCAGGAGGGGAGTGGTGATGACTGCATCTGCTCATGGGTCTGTGTCCTGAGGATGCACTGAGGAAGGCTCTTGGGTAGCAAGGAGCGATCCCAAAGGAGGGCTGGGTGGCGGCCACTCTGCTTGGGAAGCCCCTGGGGACACTGATCCATCTCAGAAAGTCCCAAGAGGCTTAGCACTGGGACAGCCAAGCGATCCCCCGGGGAACTGCTTGCTCCATCCCACACTCTCCTGGGATGCACAGAGGTCCCTGCAGGAATGGGACGGCCGCTGGCTTGAGGTGCCCTGCGGCACAAGCAGCTCAGACCCATCAGGGAGCACTCGGGGTCGGCCAGGCTCATCCTGGTCTCTGGAAAGCTGTGAAGCAAGTCCTTACAATCCTTTCCAGCCTCGTAGATGATGAGAAGGTGCCAGGGTGAATTTACCAGGGGCAAATCATGCCAGAGCAGCGTGACTGCCTTCTGTGAGGAGATGACTGACTGGCTGCCTGGATAAGGGGGGAGGAAAGGGACGTTGTTTATGTGACCTTAGCAGGGCTCTTGACAAGTTTTTCTGCTGTATCCTCATGGCCAAATCAGGTAAAGAAGGACAAGGTGGGTCAAAAAGTGGCTGGACTGCGAGGCTCGATGGGTTGTGCAGCGCCTGGCTGGAGAAATGGGCTGAAAGCGACCTGCAGGAGCTCAGCAATGGGAAGTGCAAAGTCCTGCATCTGGGATGGAGTCACCCCATGCAGCAGGGTGGGGCATTAGTCTGGTGCTAATGGGATAAGAATCAGCCTTGCAGGAAAGGGGCCACATATCATCACATGAGCAGAGCCAGAATGTGGTCAGCCAGGAGCTGGAGCAAGAGGGGAGAGGATGGGAAAGACCCTGAAGAAAGCAGGAAGAAAGCATCCATGAAGACACGGATGGGGAAGGCATTTAAGGAGCGTGAAGTGTCTGAGGATAAATGGAAAGTGAAAAGGAGAGCACTTTTAAGTATTGGTACTGAGGAACTTGACTGCAGTGGTTTAGGAAGGTCTTGGAGCCTTCTGGTGGGACAAGGGGTGACAAAATGTGTGGGAGGTGACAGGCCTGGGTGACCAGGAGGAAAGGAGATGTGCCACCTGTCCCCAGAGGTCTTCCAGTTGCAAGGCTGAGAGGGGATTACAGAACCCCAGACTGGTCTGGGTTGAAAGGGACCTTAAAACTGATAACAGTTCCAAGCCCCTGCCATGGGCAGGGACACCTTCCACTAGACCAGGTTGCTCCAAGCCTCATCCAACCTGGCCTTGAACTCTGCCAGGGATGGGGCAGACGCAGCTTCTCTGGGATCCAGAAGTCCCAAGATCTCCCATCCCTGGATCTCCCGGGCAGCTGGCCACAGACAGTGGGACGCCATCCTGGGCTGTCGGATCAGCAAGAGCAGGAGAAATCTCTGAAGGGAGGGAAGAAACTCCAGAGGTCACGGAAACTGGAAGAGGTTAGGGAAATTTTTCATGTGCAGCATATCATGTCCAGCATGAAGATGACAACACCAAGCACCTTCCAGCCCCTGGAACAGGAAAGACAACAGTTTGGACCTCCAAGAACCCTGCATATCACAGGCATGACACAGACTTTTATCATGTAGGAGAGCTGGGCCATGACTTCCTATTCCACCTGCATGCACTTCTTAAGCACCCCCTCGAGTTGTGTCCAGAAGTTCCTTCTTTTCCCCTGCTCACCATGCCAGCCTTGGACACCATCTGCTCTGTGTCCCTTTGGGTGCCATGAAGCCATGCTGCTGACCCTCCTGGCTTGCACACAGCCACTTTCCCCTATATCCAGAAGCACATTTCATTTGGAGACTGGCGTTGTCCTCATAGATTTAGAGGTCTGTTTGCCTTTGAGCCACTGACTCCAAGGCTAAGAGCCTCTGGTCTCCTGGGGCTCCATTAGCAGGTAGAAATGGAGGTGGAGGAAGACATAGGAAACGCCTGTAGTGGAGCCTAGGCACAAGCTTATGTGGGTGGTTGATATAATGTGGAGAGACAGTCTTACATCTCCTCACCAGGACCTGCCTCTGCCCTGAAGGGCTTGCGGCAGGAAAGGCTGTGGGAGGAAAGTCTTCTGCAGTGGAAGACCCTGGTGTCTTTGGAGAGTAGCCTGGAGGCTGTGACGGCCTGATCCCATCTCTCAAGGAGCCTGTGAACTGTGCTGTGTGTGTCACAGGCAGAAGACAATGACTCCAACCCATTGTCACTTGGTTGAATGCTTGCCATCATGCCTGCTTCTCATAGGGTTGCCCCAGGGAATCTTCAGCCTAACTGGGATTCAGGGACAGAGAGCTGCTTTCTGGGGGTGGAGGCTGGAGGCAGGGGAGCTCAGAATAGGTAAGAGACATAGAAACAACTCATGAATAAGTGTACAAAAGGGTGGCGATTTTGACCCAAAATGAGGGAAGACTTGTATGCAGGAATGTGCTCTGGGTCGCGAGTTCAGCTGGTCTGAAGGGCACACCAAGGCTGGGCAGGGATGCCAGGCAGCCTGCACCTCAAAAGGCAGCAGTACTCATGAAGATGGAGCCACCTCACATCTGGGCTGGTGTTTAGAAAGAGCTACAGAGTGGCTTTGGGTCTGCAGGTGGCCCTCACCAAAAGCTTTCCATAAAGGAAATGTAGACTTTCCCAACCTGAAACTCCAGATCATTCCATATGCTGGAAAACTTAAGGATGGGAATCCATATGCTATCAGATTTGTAGACCATGACTCTAACTTTGGCTTGCCCAGGGATGTGAAGCACATGGTTTGGTGACGCCACACATGGAGATATTCAACTGGTGATGAAGAACCCCCCAAGCACCTGAGCCCTTCTGAGCTGAGTGCTGGGTAGGCAGAGGTGGAAGGATTGGCAGTGTGGGGGAGATGGGAAGCCCCAGGCCTTTCTGGAGACATTATGTGGCTCTGGGAAGAGGTTTTGGTACAACTGTTGACTGAACCAGAGGAAGGCACATCTCAAGGTGGGAACAGCGTCAAAGCCGCTGATGGCCTCCAGAGGCAGAGGCAGCTGGGTGGCCTCACACAGTCACTTTACAAGAGCAGTTGAGTACAGAGCTGTGGTGTGGGGTGAGGCTCAGGATGGTTCCCACACCAGGGAGCCAGGCCTCCCTCCCCTTGCCCAGTGCCTGCTGCTTTCGCGTGGCCAATTGCCCTCATCCCAGACGCCGATAAACGCTTAAAAGCTCAAATCACAGCACCCCAGGCTATGAAATCAAAAAGGGACCCGATAGCTGCTAATAGCCGAGTGACGCCTGCGGCAAAGTGTGTAAAGTAGGGAAGTGGTTTGCATTGATCAGCGGCTCCCTGCAATGCCTCTCTGCCTATTCCAGCAGGGATAAATACCATGGGAAGCACCAGAATGGAGAAGTCCGGGTAATGGCAGGAAAGGGATGACTTTGTGTGAGATCCCATGGAAAAGGTACCCTCCTCCCCATTGTACCATCCTGGCTAGCAGGGTCATGGGGGCAGTGCGCTCCCTGCCATGGCAATGCCAGGACCACTTTGCCTGCTGTGATACTGAGCCCCAAAGCAACCTTGACAGCCCAGAAGGAAGTAGCTGGATGGTGATTCGGAGAAAACTCCACGAACAAACTCGCCAACAAAGTTCAAGTTGACAAGCAGGTATTCTTCATTGCGGAGCCCGGAGACGCGGGGAATAGCTCCTCCAAGCCTGCCTCCCCGTATTGCCACACAGGCCATCCTTTTACAGTCACTGGGCATACATGCATATTCATGAGGTTACACAAGTTTCCCCTAGGTATACAAAAGGTGATGGTGGTCTTTGAGAGTCGTTTACAGTATTCATACCCGCTGGCAGTCTTTGGAGCTCCAGCTTAATTAACATTACAGACTGAGCAATCATCCTGTCCTTTTATTGAGCAAATAGTTTCACTGCTCCCTCCCTGGACATCTGCTGGTGCCCATACTCCCCAGTGGATGTTTTCACCAACTGAATGGGTTCATTGACTTAGCAGTCACCCTGTCCCTCCACCCATCAGCAGTTTAACTGTGCTCACCCCCAGGTCCTGGTTTTCTATTTTATTTTTCTTACACTTTTTGTACTAAGGTCCTATAGACCTAAAACTACCTTCAAGCACCCCCATTACAAAGTCATAACCTTACTTAGAACTGATTACATTGTGCTTTTGTGCCTTCTCCTTTCAATGGTCATAGGTGCAGGGAAGAGTTGTCCCTGCAATTAGTGCTGGTTGTGCAGGGGACTGCAAATGAACTCCCACCCATGCAGGATAGGACCAGCTCATAAGAGACAACAGGAGCCCTCTGTGGCAAGATGAGGTATGAGGCAGGAGGTGCACCACTGAGTGGAGGACCTCAGTGCCTTTCTTGAGCCCCTTCCTCCATGCCATGTCCTACAGCCATCTGAGAAAGGTTGAGGGCAGCCAATTTCCACGGGAGCATTGCAGCTTCCTGACAGCCTACAGGCAGCACTGGAGGACTCAGAGGACAGCAGCAAAGGAAGGAAATCAGTTTGAGAGATGGGGTCTTTGCTGCAGCCAGAAAAGCTGTTGGGGGTCTGCAAAAGCAGACCAGGGCAAGTTCACAGCAGCAGAGCTGCTCTGATGGACATACATGCTGCAGGAGACCTGTCTTTGAACCAGACTGCTGCACTTCAGAGTGTTTTTTCTCTCCTTCTCTGAACAGTGGGTGCTGGCATGCCTACCTATGGATGGAGAGGGCTGCAGGGTGAGCTGGATGTTATCAAAGGAACCCACTAGACCAAGCTCCTTCCTGCAAATGGCTGCTGCAGACCAGGAAGAGACTCAGGGAAGGGAAAGAGGTCTGGAAGGGTTTGGCCCTGTGTCCAGCTCTAGCTTGGAAAGGAGAGGGTGAAGCAGGGGTGTGATGGTGAACCATGTGGCTGGAAGGTGGACATGGACTGTGGTTGCTGCTTCCTCCAGCCAAAGACTGGGGACCAACAAGCTCAGGAAGCTGGAGGATGAAGTTCTGTGGTGTGCTGAGGGGATGCTCTGGGGGCTGAACACAGCTTCAACTGACACATGCTGCATACAGCGGCACCCATCCTGCTGTAGGGATGTGCTGTGATGAATATGAGGTTAGGAAAACTGGAGCAGCACCACAGATGCTTGCTGTATATCCTGGGAATCTGCTTTTGACTGTTATTAGAGACATGAGCTAGATTGTTCAGCCTGGAGAAGAGAAGGCTCTGGGAACACCTTAGAGCAGTTGCCAGTGCCTAAAGGGATTACAAGAAACCTGGAGAGGGGCTTTGGACAAGGGCCTGTAGGGACAGGACAAGGGGGAATGGCTTTAACCTGACAGAGGGGAGACTGAGATGAGCTCTTAGGCAGAAGTTGTTCCCTGTGAGGGTGCTGAGGCGCTGGCACAGGGTGCCCAGAGAAGCTGTGTCTGCCCCATCCCTGGCAGTGTTCAAGGCCAGGCTGGACACAGGGGCTTGGAGCAACCTGGTCTAGTGGAAGGTGTCCCTGCCCATGGCAGGGGTCGGAACTGGATGAGCTTTAAGGTCCCTTCCAACCCAAACCAGTCTGGAATTCTATGATTCTAAAACTGAAGCAGCACCATAGATGCTTGCTGCACTTCCTGGGGATCTGCTTTTGACTGTTATTAGAGACGCGAATGGACATTTGATGCATTAAAGTTCAGTTGCCTCAATGGTTATGGGCACTTCCCTACATCCTTGTAACTGGAGCTCGGACTGGGGCTGGGATTTAAGTACTGGAGCACTGGGAAGTAAGATCTCTTTCCTAGGCATCTCTCCCTTCTTCCCTTTGTCTCTCCCTCTCCACTCCCCTTGTCTGCTCCCTCCATCTGACCATGCCTGCTCCCTGCGGCATTCCTGGGTTGGAGAGCAGGGATGCTGCAATTCCCAGGCACAGGTGCTGCGTCCCCGGCGCACGCTGCCCGCAGGCACGGCCCCGTTGCTGCGGCTGACAGGCCACCGGAAATAATGTGTTATGGCAGAGAGAGACTCAGCAGACCACGAAGATCTGCTGGTGCGGGAACTGCTCAGCAACCAGGAGCCGCTGCGCCTGGCTCCCAGCTCCGGGGAAGCCTCCGCTCCGGCTCATCTTGCCTGGCTCACGCTTCCCACTCGCTCCCTTTCCTTTTCTTTGCTTTTTCCTATTCTCCTCCCTTTCTGTTCCTTTCCGCAGAGTTAGGGAGGTGGGGTCAGTCTCTTCTCCCAAGGAACAAGTGATAGGACAAGAGGAGATGGCCTCAAGCTGCACCAGGGGAGGTTTACACTGGATATTAGGAACAATTTCTTTCCTAAAGGGCTGTCAGGCATTGGAACAGGCTTCCCAGGGCAATGGTGGAGTCACCGTCCCTGGAAGTGTTCACAAACTGTGTAGACAAGGCCCTCAGTGACATGGTTTAGTGGTGGCCTTGGCTGTGCTGGGGAACGGTTGGACTTGATGATCTTAAATGTCTTTTCCAACCTGGTTGATTCTATGATTCCATGAAGCAGTCAAACTGCCTGTCCCCATGTGGGACGTCTCAATGGCACCACCGGGCACAGGAGGGGAACAAACGTCTTTCACAGCAGCGCTGGAGGAGGAGGATCAGGTGTGCAGGAATGGAACAACCAGTTCCAGTCTCCCAGCAAAGATTTAATCTGCCCCTGGCATATAAACGGCAAATGATATTTGTTCAACTGACCTGCAAACAGGCCCCATGCATCGCAGTGGAGCCGAGGCACCCAGCCCCCAGCTCAGCCCCTCTTTGTTTCTTGCCCTTTAGTGCTGGGGGGAGAACGGGCAAGGGATCAGGGCACAGGGCAGGATGCTTGGGGCACCACAGTCTCGGTGGCTGGAGCCAGGGAGCGATGCTCGCTTCCATCCCACTGCATCCTTTCTGCTGTCTTGAGTGCCGCAGCGTGTGTGCGGAGCACTCCCGGCTCACAGGCCTGACGCACACACAAGTCAAGGACAAGCATGTCCCTCCAGGCAGGCTGTCATTCACTGGGAGAACCTGCAGGCAGGAGGCCTGGGCCAAGGGAGAGATTAGCCCTGGCTGGTGCAGGTCAGATCTGCACCCCTGGAGCTCCTGCAGCATCCCGGGGGACATGGGTTCATTACAAGGGAACGTTTTTGCCTATTTTCTGCAAGACCAGATCTTAGCAGCAGGGTCAGATTCCAGTTTAAGTGACATGTGGGCATGCAGTGGGCTGTCTCCAAACACTGCCTGCAGCTCAGCCTGCCCTGCAGGCTCCTGCACTGCACCGGGGAAGCCACAGCACTGCTTGTTCCCTGTCCCCGTCACAGGCAGGAGAAGGTCTCTGCTGTTTGATGACAAACAAGACCTCAGGAAGTAAGTGGAAAAGGTCCTATGCAGGTAATTCCCTCTCCTGCTGTGCAAATGCTTTCACCATGCTCCCAGAGGAAGGTGATGCTCTTGGTGCTGGTGGTGAGGAGGGTGGTAGCAGAGCATGGGGCATCCTTCAGCCCAGCACAGCCACCTCCTGGGCATGGGGCTGGTGGGACTGTCTCCAGGGCTACTGCTCCTTCAGGGTACATGGTATTCCAGGCTGTGGCCAGAGCAGCCATGTGTACCGAGAGTGGGATGTTCAGGGGAGGAAATCTGGGGCTGTGGGGTGAGAAGCCAGCCCCAAGGACATGGGATCACAGCAAGGAGCTGCCTGCAGCAGGCATGCACCCAGCCTTGGGAGGTGGAGAGCATCATGGGGCTTCATGGCAACAGTTCCTTCCCTGCCCATCCCACTCTGATCCCAGCTTTTCAGCCCTGCTGTGCCCGTCCCTGCTGGGAGCTGTATGTGCCTCCCAGATTACATGCAGCAGGATGCAGGCTGTGACTGGGCTGAGCACACTCCATTCTGGTGGGGAGCAGTGACCATTGTCAGCTCCTTGAGCCACTGCCTGCACCGATCCTGGGCAGCTCCTGGTCCTGGTGCCTAAAGCCGCAGCATGTCCTTCCCATCCCGCACAGTTTGTCTCCTTCTCCCCAGAAGTCGGGAAGCCGAATGGCTCCAGCTGGAGACGGAGATGCTGCTACTCCTTCCCCTTTCCTGGGCTGTGCATCCCCACACCAGCCTGGCTATGGGGTCTCCTGTGGTAGTGCTCTGCCCTGGGAACTGCCACATGGAGGAAGTATTTGGTCTGTGAGAAATGAGCCCCACCACACAGAATGAGCCCTCAAATCTGCTGCCTTCCCCAGGAGGAATGCAGGTTTTGTTCTAATGGGGAAGAAGCCAGCAGGTCCCTCCAGGGCAGAGCGGTGTCTGGAGGGGTGACGCAGGCGTGTGCATCCATGTTGGTGCTCTGTGACTCCAGGAGATGCTGCTTCACCATCTGTGGAGAAGCCCAATTCCCTAAGTGTGGATCCTATGCAGATCTGGGTCCTCTGGGAGGCAAGGAGTCGAGGTGCTGTGTTTCCCTGCCTGCTCCAGCAGGGACAGCCTGCAAGACCAGCACAACCCAGTGTCCCCAGAGAGGCTGTAGTGCGAAGCACACAAGGACCAATGTTGTCAGAGGGACATACTCCAGGCATTTCATCCCTGGAGAAGACTGAAATTGGAATTGGGAACCTGAAATTTGGGAGGGGTGTTTTATCCCAGAATGGATTCCCAGGCTGGATTATGCTTGTCCTGCCACAGAACAGGGCCAGTCCTGTGCTGCCAAGGAGGCAGGACTGCCCTTCTAGCATCAACACCAGGTTAAAGTCAGTCAGTCAGTTGGCAGCCTCTCCCCATCCAGTCTGTCCATCTGACTGTCCTTTGTACATTACGACTGCACATTGAGGGTTTCAGGTATCCTCTCTGAGCCCAGCTATGCGCTACCTTTGGAACATTCTGAGCTTTGGAACATCTCTGTTGGCTCCGGCACTGAGGCACCCCAGGGGATGCCAAAGCTGCACAGGTCAGTGCCCAGCTCAGTGTCCAGGGCTGCTGATGGGTTCTTCTATTGTTCCCTGTCCTCAGCAGGGAAATGGTCTGTGGGCTGGAGCAAGTCCCTGAGTGCTTCTATGTCACCTTGAGGAGGTTTAGCTTCAGTGCCTTTAATAGTGTTTGTTTTCCTTTCCCTTGGGGTGATTTGACAGAAGAGGGCTAATAATGGGCCCAGCAATGGGGTTTGGGGAAAAGTTCCATCACTGGCCTGGGTTTAAATCCCAAACACAGGAGCTCCAGAAAGAGGTGCCAGCAGCTCCACTTCCTGGGGCCAGGAGGTGCCCATGGAGCTCCAGGCAAAGCTCACAGCTCCACACTGTCCTTCTTCCAGAGTACACAGTGGTTCCCAGAGAGGTGTGGGAAGATCGACGCTCTGTTCCCACCAGGAGCCACCTCCAAGCACCCACCGCCATGTCTAAGGACGATGTGGGCTGCAAGTTGACCTCAGTCTACAAGCACAAGGAGAGGAAGCCGAAAAAGCCTCACTATATCCCGAGACCATGGGGCAAGCCATACAACTACAAATGCTTCCAGTGCCCCTTCACCTGCATGGAGAAGTCCCACCTCTACAACCATATGAAGTACAGCCTGTGCAAGAACTCCCTCTCCCTCCTCATTGAGTCCGACTGGCCCTACAAGAAGGGCAACCTCCTGCACCCGGAGTTGCGGCTGCTGCATGCAACGGAGACCTCCCGCCTGCGCGGGGATGAGCAGGAGACCTGCGACTCCTCGGCCACATTGGGAGGGCCGGTGAGGACCAAGCAGAACATCAGGGACAGCCACGAGGACAAGCCAATGTCAGGCGTGGACATCCTGCCTGCTGGTGAGGGGGCTGGTGAAGAAGGTGGCCAGTTCCAAGAGGAGGAGGATGATGTTGCTGGCCTCTTGAGGGAGATGGATGCGGGGGAAAAGAAGGAGAAAACGGAGGAGGCAGGTTGCCAAGGTGACCCAACTGAACCAGAAGTGAATACTTTGGTCTTGGGTTTCAAGAACAAGAGAGACAAGCCTTGCAAGGAGGTGGAGCCTGACTTCATCATCACGGATGTCTTCTCCCTCAAGAACCACGTCATGAAAAGCAGGGAAATGGCCTCCCCAGACCTGGATGCTAAGCCAAAGCATTGCAAAGTGCCAAAGAAATGCCTGACCAGTAGCGGGATCCTCATGGAGCAGTGGAAACTGGTGGCAAATGGGCAAAGGAGGAACACACCTGAGGTCTCCTCCCCTTGTACCGACAGCAACATCATCCCATGTTACCCTCCTCCAGCTTACAGTGACTACCACGAACCTCAGGGCCTCAACCTCTCACTGCTGGGTATTAACTACCCATTAAACCCCAGCCTCTTCTCCTACCTGAGCCCCACCATGGCAAACAGTACTACAGCACACCAACACTTGGCTCAGCTGCCCTTCCTGGCCTCCACGGCCCAGCTGATGCACCCACATGCTTCCCATTTCCAGCCTCTGCAGAGCCCTGAGCGCTCAGCCTTCCTGCCCCGCTTCTACTACCCCTTGCTCTTTGAGCACACCTTTGGCTCCACTGAAAGCAAGATGCCCTCCAGCAAGCCAGAAGCCCAGCAGCTGGTGGGCTCTGTCATGCCTACACCACCCCAAACCAAACCTCCCAGTGAGCCAACCAAACCAGGGCTACTGAAGGTCCCAGTTCCGAAGACAGGTTTTCCTTGGTCCAAAGGTGTCAGAGAGGAGCCAGCCTCCGAGCTCAGCCACCCTGCCATGCTGGGGCAAGAGGAAGAGGAGAAATGGTTGTGCCAGGAGAAGGAGAGCAACCCTGCACTGGGCCTCAGCAGCCTACGCAAAAAGCCATCTGCTGACATCTACCAAAACATGGTGGGAATAAAGGATGGTGCTTTTGCTCCCAGCAGCGTCCGGAAGACAGAGCTACCAGTGGTGACCTGTCTGGAGACCAACAGCCCTCCGGGCAACTCCCTGAAGAGGAAGTTCTCTGCCAGTGGGCTGGATTTGATAGGGCCTGAAAGGCTGATGCCTGGAAAACTTGGCTACCAGAGCAGGTAAGGTGCCTGTGATCCCTCTGACTCCTCCTCACATCTTCATACCCTATCATATTACTGTTTCCCCCACTTGGCTCTAAACCATGAGAGGAGTCTCCAAGGGCTGAGCACACTCCAGGCTGGTGGGTCCATACCACACCTGAGCAGGGCTTTCTGCCCTTCAGGAACAAAGGATCCGGGTGATGCCACCACTTGCTGTCCTTCACTGTCACCTGTTTCATATGGAGCCAGCAGTGGTTTGGTGTCAGTGTGGTGTGGACCTGTGCTCTCCAGGCATCAGGGAACCTCCTCTTGGGTTTCCAGCTATCCCAGGGTTGCTGGAACAGTCATTGCCTATTTTTAAACACAGGCTTTTGCATTCCTTTGATTTGCCTTCTGGTTCCAAAGCCCAGAGGGAGGGTCATGTTTCCAAACATCTCCTTTTACCTGGGGCTAGAAATGTGCACAGCTCCTTTGAACAGTTTCAGTACCTCTCCTGGTTGTGCACGTCCAGCTGTGGCTCCAAGAAAATGTCACAGTAAAACCTTTTGGGTTGGCTCCTGGCACCTGGAAGAGCTTTCTTAGGAGAAGCTCTCAATGGTTTTTTATCTCCACCTGCCTCTTCCCTGCACTCAGGCTGGCTGGAGACACCCTCTCCAATTGGGCATTCAGGACTGTAGGGTGGTCATTTCCATCACAGTTCTCCAGTGGCCCAAGAAGACGGAGAACCCAGGACTGGCCAGCTGAGCTGTCACTTATCTACACCATCTCCCCAGGGTGGTCTCTCCTTTTGTTGGTGGGTGTCATGAAATAGCCTGTGTCAGGGTCTATGGGAAGTTCCTGGGAGAGCAATGCCAGGAGCAGGTCCAGTCAGGGCTCTGCAAGCTCAGACCAAAGCCCTTCCTGGAAGTGCCTCAGCAGGCAGTGTCAGAGCCCTGGCTGAACCTGGAGATACTGGCCCTGCACATATGGCCAAGGATTCTCCTATCCCTTTCCCTACTGACTGTATCCATTTCCTCTCTGCAGTGCTTCAAGGGACAACCCTGGCCACATCCCCAAAGCCCTGAACCACTGGCACATGGAGGTCTTTGCAGGCCAACCTGAGGAACTAGAGAAGGCCAACAACACTGAAGTTCTTCCCTCCATGAATGATGGCCGGGACCATGGCTCCTGCAAGCAGAGCAGACCCCAAGAGACTTCTGCCACCATGACAGACTCTGAGGCCACAAACGTGCTTATAGGAGAGCTGTCTAAAACCTTAGAAGAGTACCAAGAGGTGGAGAAGAAACTCTCTGATCTGGAGAAGGAGGACACACCTGAGCAAAAGGAGCTGAGGGACCAGCTGGTCAAAATCCGGAGGGAGCTCTACCACATCCACCAGGCACTGGAGAAAGCCACCAAACCCCATGAGGGACCTCTGGACCTCTCTGTGAAGAGATCTTCAGAAGGTCTGGAGAAGGTCCAGCAGGCCAAGAAGGAGCCCTGCAACATGAGCCTGGGAAGTGAGAAGCTCCACATTAAAGACCAAGGGGCCCTCAAATGTACAGCCCCCAGGGAGGCTGGAGAAGGGGGGGAGCTGCCAAAGTGCCTCCTCGAGGCTGAGAACAAAACCATCGACCTGCTGATCAAGATGAGCCGCTCTGAGAGCCTGCGGGCATCCTCCTCGGAAGCACACCTGGGTGCTGTCATTAAAGCTGAGGTCCTGCCCCTCACCATGCCCCTGGAGCTGCGGAGTGTGATGGAGCCCTACTACAGCCGTACCACCAAGTGCGAGGCTGACTCCAGCGTCCTGCTGTGCTCTGATGGTAGGTCCAGCACCAGCCAGGGCCCTCAGCTCCCGGTCCCCACCGAGGACATGCCACTGAGCTGCCGGGCCATGCAGCGCTCCCTGTCCTGCAGCCTTCCCAGCGAGACAGACACAGGCTGTGTTCACAGCCCTCTGCATGCTGACCCCTAAGTCCACTTCACTCAAAAGCTCCTGGATCTCACTGACCACCTCATACTTCACCTTCCCAGTCTCCCACATCTCCACTCTCCCTCTCCCCCATGGATAAAAGCTTAACCACTGCCTGCCTGGTGACACGTTGCGTGGGGTCTCAGCCAGCTCCCCCAGCTGACCCTACAAGGTGTAAAAAGCCAGTCCCTGTCCTACCCCACTGTTAAGGACAGTGCTGTTTGGCTCTGCATGCTCCACAGCCTCAGCTCCCTGGTCCTGGAGCTCCCTTGGAAAGGGAAGTCACTAGCAGGCAAAATAAGAATGGCGCTGGAAGCACTGAGCTTCCAGCAGAAGGGTCATCCAATCCCTCTCATCAGAGACACTCAGGGAGTTCTGCAGCCCATCTCCCATGGGTATACCAGACAGGGTATATGGAAGGCCAAGCCTCAATCCAGCTGTGGGTGTGCTGAAGCAGACTGTGGCTGTCACCTTGTACAGAGCAAAGACACAATGCCTTCACCCCATGGTGGCTTGAGGGTCACAGCAGGGAATCGGATGTGCAGCTGGACTGACCCAGAGGCTACGTACTTCTCACACTGTGGAGACAAGAACATCCTCCAGCCACAATGACAAGATGACACAGAAGCCACTTTGCCACAGCTCCACACCTGGGTCTGAGCTCTCTTGTCACGTGTCAGGGGCTACTGGGCTGTAGAGACTTTTCCTGTCCGTCAGTCCCCCAGTGTCTGGCTTCTTTTGCCTTTCCACAGAAAGGACTTTCCCTGCCTCTGCCCCGACGGCCTTTCCCACGCAGACATGGTGCGTGTTCCTCACAAAGGCTCCAGTCCTGCAGAGCCCCCATGAGCTCTTGCCCACTAGTCCTAACCTCCCAAATGATGACACATAGGACAACAAAATGGGTGAGATGATGCTGCCATGAACCTCACTGCTCAAGGGACAAATGCCCTAAAGTCAGCTGTGAAGGGACAAAGCTGGACCAATGCTGAGTGGCCACCCCTCAGCCAGAGCATTGGAGAGCAACCACCCAGGGCAGATGCCTGCTGCTTGTGGGACCCATTGCTGTCCCAAAAGGCCACCTTCTCCTTATGCTCTCTGCGGGCTCTTGCCTCCGATGGGCAAACTGGTACCCACCACAGGGCAGTGACACCTCCTGTCCCCTGCCACCCTTCTGAGCAGCATCTGCTCTGGCCCACGATGTCCCCATGCTTGGGCCACCATTTCTTGGACTCCCTCCCACTGTGGCAGGTATAATGTGCTTGCATCAGCTTGGAAAAGCTGGGCATCCTCTCTTCTCCCATCCACTATCCTGTTCAGGAGGTGGCGGGGTCTTCTGTTAGCACCAAAGGCCTTCACTGACTTGACCAGGTGGCAATGAGAAGAGCCAAGATGGGGACAGAAGGGCAGGACAAAGAGGACAGCAAGCAAAGCCACAAATAAGGGACCTACACAGCACAGCAAGGGAGCTTTAGACACTGGCTTTTCTCTGGGCATAAAGTGGAGAATCCTACTTTGGGTGCCTAAGAAGGCAAACCCACATGTCAGACCTAGGACCCGCAAGTACTTTGACGGACCCAGGTACCGAAGAGCCAGCACTTCTCGTGTGATTGTTCTCTGGACAAAGCTTCCATCTCATCAGAAGGGCTTATTTCTCACTCAAGGACTTTGCTTAGGGCACACGGGGAGATGGTGCTGGGCCTTTCTTTCTGGGTTTGAACAATGCTGTCATCTTTGGATGGTGTAAGACCATGAGCAGAGCAGCCCCCTCCAGACCAAGCACCCTGCTGACATCACCCACTCCCAAGAGCCTGCCAGTCTCTGCAGCCTCTTCTGCCACCCTGTGCCCCCCATCATCCTGTTCCCCCCAACACCCTGTGCTCTCCGTCACCCTGTGCCCTCTTGTCACGCTGTGCCCCCTGTCACCCTGTGTCACCCTGTCACCCACCCCTCTGCAGCGCACTTGCTCACACAGCTGCTGTCCCCCACACCAGCACATCCCTGTTCCTGTATCTCAGGGCTCCCTACTCTCCCCACACCACCTTCTTTGCGCATCTTTCATGCCAGGACCATCATCCAGCACACAGAAAAGCACCCACAGGCACAGCAAAGAAGCTGGAGCCCCATTTTCCCATGACATCATTCCTTGCCCACCCAGCCTTTACCTCCTCTGAGGAACAACCAGATGTGTAGGTCCCTCATGCACCCAGGAACCCCATCTTGTCCCAGCTCCAAGCATCACACTGTTTTTCTTAGCAGATCCCCATCTGAATGTGGGCACCTCGAAGGTCCAAGGCACCAGAGGGGTAGCGGAACTCTGACCAACAGCCCTGGGCTTCAGCAGTGCCCAAACAACTAGGCAGTGCTGCCTTTCACCCCTCTTTAGCTGAGATGTTGCCTGCACACGAGCCACCTCTTCCTCCCCAGCCCTTGACTCCATCCTGCCACCCTGAGCTGGGATGCTGGGATGCTGCCCTGCTCCATGGTGCCCATGCTGAGAGCTGGGCACCTCTCCCATGAATGGAGCCAGCACCAGCATCCCGCATCCCTCTCCATGTCACTCCTGGAAGCTGGGGGGTGAGCAGAAGGTGGGGGCTGATCACACAGTATTTATTGTTCACATTTTACGAATGTACAAAACAAAAACCAAACCATTAAAGAGAAAAACCTCTGAGCGGGAGTTGCTGCTGTCTGCTCTTTTCTGCTATCCAGGGAGCTCTGCATGCTCTGGTGGGTACTGAGGCATTCCCACAAAGCCAAGAGGATCCTAATTCCTTCTGCAGAATCCCTGCATGCACACACAGCCTTTTCCTTTGGAAAGAAGCATTCAACTCCATGGGGCTGCAGCACCCGGGTCCTGATGCAGGGAAGAGCAGAGAGGAGGGTGGGAGGTCAAATCCCACATCCCCTGTGTCACCCTGCCACCTACCCTATCCCTGGGGTGCTGGTGGCACTTCCTCTCTGCCCTGCCATGCACTGCCCAGGGCAGTCCCCTGCCCAGGGGGCTCCTGCCTGTGAGCCACAGGGATGGGGCCTTCAGGAGGTGGCTGAGCTGTTGGTGCCATTCCAGTTGGAAGGATGGAAGCATTTACTTTTGCATTTAAATAATGGATGGGAGTTGAACTACTGGGGTGGCTTATCCAGCCTGCAATCTGCACCCCCAGGGCCCTCAGCCCACTCCAGTGTAGGGCCCATTACACGGCTATTTGGTCACCCTAAAGGCATCTGATAGGGAGCTATTACCTGCCCTTTATGGCAGGCTCACCTGATAGGCATCTTTCTTGGCCATGGTTGACCAAAGTCACCCCATTTGCATGTCCCCCCCACTTCCCTGCCAAGCCAAGCCCCTTCCCATTGGCAGCTGGAGGATCCAGCCAAGTTGCTGCCCTGATGGAGCCAGCAGCCCCCCTTCTCCCAGGCTGGGGGGGACGTGGGGTCACAGCAGGTCCCCAGCACAGCTCCTGGTCAATGGAGCTGCACAACTTTTATGGGTTTCTAACCCCAGGTGGGTACAGCTGCTCCTGCTCAAGTATTCCTTGTCCTCCGGGTTCAGGAGCAAAGGAACGCTCAGGGATTGGGAGGGGGGCAAGTTTCCTACTAAACAAACCCTCAGGGAAGGCTTATCTTGGGTGAGGCAGTGGAAGGAACAATTTCAAGGTTCCTTGTTGCCCTCCCTGTCCCCTTGGCACAAGGACATGGCTCCAGGGAAGCTGAGCGCAGAGGACACTGAGGGTGGGTTTGCTGTTTTCCAGCCACATTGGTGCGGCTGTGAACTTAGCTCCATGTACGGCTGGGGTCAACAGCAAGGGGAGACAGCACAAGGACAGCCCAGGCACCCTGGGACACAGGGATGGGGCCACAGGTTGTGGTGAAGGATGTCACCTCAGACTGCTTCTCGTGAGCAGGGCAGCCACAAGCATGAGGTAGGAGCATCCCAGAAATCCCATAAAAATGCTGTGTCTTCTAGTTTCCCTGGTTTGGTGGCAAAAGGCCAGCAGCAAGTTTTGGGGATGGACCCTGTGCTGGAACAGGACAGTTGCTGCAGAGCCACAGCTCCTGGGCTGCAGAGAGGCATTGTCTCCTCCACTGCAGCCCAGCCAGGAAGGGGAAACCATGGTCCCAAGGGATGGAGCTGCAAACACCCTTGATTTGCCCACAGGTAAAAGATGCGGTAGACCCAATCCCATGTTCAGGGGAAGAGGGTGCTGCCATGTGCTGGCAGGGTGCTCACTATGGCACCAAGAAATGGGGACACATTTGATGCCAGGGTGAGTTAACCCCTTGCACACACCAGTCTGGGTGGGGGACATCCAAGTGACTTGGGATCAAATGAACTTGAAGGCCATAGCTGAAATCATGGAATCAACCAGGTTGGAAAAGACCTTTATGATCATCAAGTCCAACAGTTCCCCAGCACTGCCGAGGCCACCACTAAACCATGTCACTGAGGGTCTCATCTACACGGTTTGTGAACACTTCCAGAGTTGGTGACTCCACCACTGCCCTTGGCACCCTGCCCCAATGCCTGACAACCCTTTTGGTGAAGGAATTGTCCCTAATATCCAGTGTAAACCTCCCCTGGTGCAGCTTCAAGCAGTTTCCTCTTGTCCTAAATGACTTGGGGAATGCAAGTGCTGATGTGCCCTGTCTGTGTGTCTCATCCATCTGTGTCGGTGCATCCCCAAGCCACCTGCGGCAGGGCCAGGGAGCCAGGCACTCACTTGTAACACAGAGCTACCATGTGGAACCAGCTGGGGACCAGAAGTGGTTCCTGCCCAGCACAACCAGTTTTCTCTTACCCCAACGTGGGTAAGCCAGAGCTGGGAGCAGTGGAAAGTTACCAAAGTTGGACTAAAGAAGGGCCAAGGTCGGCCAGGAGATTCCTGAGCAGACAGGTGAAGCTGCAAAGAGAACTGGAGCAGGGCTGCCCTGTCTCGGGCAGGAGGGAAGCAATGAACTGGCTTTGCAGCACGCTCTGTAACTGCAAGCCGAGGGTAGGCGGAGGTACCAGGCTGGAGCTGGGAAGACAAACTGGGAATTGCCCCCAAAAGGACCCCATCATCCCAGGGAGCACACAGGATGGCAGCTCCAGAGCTGCTCAGGCAGTGTTGTGTCCTCCATGTATTCTCCATCCCCTCATTGTGTGCAGCCAGAGTGGGTGAGCATGGAGGAGCAGCAACCCCATCTTCTCAGCTTTGAGTGAGGATAACAGAGTACAAAAACCCTACACAACTTCCCTGCTGTGTTTTCCTCCTCTCTGTCTGTTATTGCAATTGGAAGTTTCCTTTCCCTGCTCTTGGATGCATCCAAATGGATTGTTTCCCTGGGTATTTGCCCTGGGCAGAACCATTCTGGCTTTGGAATTGGATCAAAGACCCACAGAGGGAAGCACTGAGGGTGTAAGTACTTAAAAGAGCTGGGGCTGGTGAGAACAGAGCTCTGGCTCTCACGCAGGTTGATGCTCCCCGAAGGTAGACAAGCAGAGCAGGGAGAAGGTCTCCCTCAGGCACCACAAGCTGAGGATGCTGTTTGCTGAGTCCTGCCTGGAGGGTGAGTGCAAGTGGGCTGCACTTGCTGGTGCCAAGGCAATGTGGGAGGCAGAGGTGGGTGGTCCCCACTGCTGCAACCTTTGGTGCAGGGGAAGATGCTGAGGGGCAAAGGGTTGGGAGGGAAGGAGGAGATGTTCCTGCAAGGCAGAAGCCGCCTGAAGAGCCAGGAGCACTGCACACCCAGGTATGGTGCCTGGGCAGCCCTGGCTCCCCCATCCCAGGCAGCGGCCGCTGCAAGTCCAAAACACCCTCATCGTTGATCTAGGGCTGCAGAGGCTTAAACCCCCAGAGCCACTGTTATTTCCTCCCTTATTTCAGGTGTGGAGTACCCAAGGATGTCAACAGTCTGTGCTTTGGGTGGGAAGAGGTAGCAGAAAAGGCAGCTGCTTCCTTAATAGTGCCCACCAGTCTGCAGCGCAGCAGCCTGCAAAATTCCTCACCAAGAGCTGGAGCAACCCTTCCTGGAAGATGATATGGCCCAGTACAGTTCATAAGAGAATGTTTACGGCACAAAGATCTGCTCCAGTAATACTCATTATTGGATAATACCCCCCTGCTGGGGTTCAGCAGTGCCCTTGGACCTCCAGAGCCCTCCCCACCAGGCTGAGCAGGAGGCTATTTGCAGAAAGCTTCTGTTCATCTCCCATGTCCTATATGGCCTTGTGATGTTCTCCTGTGCCAGTCCATGTGAACACTTCATTTTCCTCCCTGGGACCAGTGTGGAGAGGCTGCAGGAGCCAGGCCAGGGTGTGATGGAGGGATCCAGATGGTGGGACCACTGCCATGGCCCTGGGGACAGGCTGGTACTGGGGCGGGTGGGGAGAGGGGTGGCAATGTGGACACTGCCACCAGGGCTGGCTGGGGCTCACCCATGAGGATGCTCCAGGCAGGAAAGTGGCTCCATGCCAGGGCCCTGCTGTGCTTCACAGCTTTTAGCCCTTTCAGTCCTGCTCAACAGGGAGCTTGATGTCTCAAAGAGGATTAACTTCTCAATCCTCTTGTGAGCCTTGTGGAAGCGGGAGGTTGTGGAGCGGGAACTGAGCAAGGAGGAAGCTGAGGTGTCAGCTCAGCCCTTATCAAACCCTAGAGAACCTTCTCCATAGAATCACAGAATCCCATGCTGGTTTGGGTTGGAAGGAACCTTACAGCTCATCCAGCTCCAATCCCCTGCATGGGCAGGGACACTTTCTACTAGATCAGGTTGCTCCAAGCCCTGTCCAGCCTGGCCTTGGGGTTAGCTCCATGGGCTAACTAACTGGCAGCAGGGGTTCTGGGGTGCCCATGATCCCCTACAGGACAGTGGCAGGGCAGTTCTGGGGACAAGAGCAGTTAAAACTTTCCTTCCTGAAGGGATTTCTGTGATGCCTGAAAAGGAGCTGAATTCCTGCTCTCACTGGCGTGTAACTGGGCTTAGGAAGCCCCAGTCCCCGCCTGCATTTGGGGATCAGGCTCTGAAAGCACTGTTCCCCAGTGTCCCCCAAGCCCCTGTGTGTCCCCAGCTGGGCAGTGCCGGCACTTTGGGGACAGTGGGGGAGTGCAGAGCCGACGGGGGACCAGCTTGGGCTGGAGATCATGTTCTGTGGATGGCTGAGCAGTAGACCCTCTGGCTTCCTGGCTTCCCACCAACAGCTCGCACAGTCTTGGGACACTGCTTCTTGTCGCACAGACACACAGACATACACATACATACACACAGACACACACAAACACAGACACACAGAGTTCGTTGCAATTTGGTAATTAGTGACAATCATCCCCGCGTTGCTCAGACAGACAGAGCCGCCTGGTGTCTGCTCAAACACATGACAAGCCTGTGGCCAGCCACACGGACACGCGACAGTCGGACACAAGGCAGCCAGACACCCCACAGCTGGACACTCAACAGTCAGACACCCAGCGGCTGGACATCCACCTGCCACCCTGCTTAATCCCCATGGCCACCCACTTCTGCTCCCAGCAAACAATCAGAGCCCTCGGCAAAATCTCCCCATGCTGACAGCAATTCAGAGCCCTGGATCCAGCGTCCAGCCCACAGCTGGAAGGTTTCACACTATGACCGCTAACACTCCACTGACCACTGTGGCCATCTGTGTCCCCCTGACCCTCTCTCCTGCCATGGAGGTGTGCTCTAGACAGGGAAATATTCCCCATGAATGGGTTTGGGCTGTTTCCCATAAGTCTGTGACTCGGTAGCAATGGCATCAGCTTGCCCCATGGGATGTCCCACTGGCTGCTGGTACACATGCACAGTGCCAGGCGGGTGCTGTGTCTGTCTCAGCAGAGACACAGGGCCTTGTAAACCCTCAAGCAAGAGCTGCTGCCACTGGGCCAGGGGAGGAAAAGCCATGAGGGGAGAAGTTCACCACTACTGCCTACAAGTAACATGCTCCAGGAAAGCCTGAACTGGACTCAAACGCTTTTCCCCTTAGTTCACCTCCATGCCCTCATCCTTGAACCCTGCAGCTCTGGGCACTGGCGTGGGCATGGGCTGTGCCTGGGCCATGCCATGACACAGGCATTTCCTGAGGACCAGGGATGGCTTTCAAACAGGTTGTGACAGAGCCATGGTCCTGGAAAGGTGAAGGGGAGCCCCAGGGCCAGGCTGTGTTTATTTATCCTGGTGATGGAGCACACAACAGCAAAACAAAAGGTCAGAGCCTGTTGCCCTGGGAGATGGTTTTTGAAGCTGCCTAGTCCTGCTGGGGCTGGGGTGAAGCGGCCCTGTGCTTGTCACATCAAGGTGATTTTGTCAGTTTGGCTGGTAATGGGTCTGGAGAAGCCTGCCAGACGCTATGAGCTTTGGGGATACACTGATCTAGGACCAGGAGAGCCCTAAACACACCAAGAGAAGAGCACCCAGCCCTGGGGCTTCGGAGGCAAATCCCACCCCTGCAGACAGCCGGACCCCAACCTGCTTCCTTCATCCAAAGGGCCAAGCACACACAGCCCCTCCAAGCACCCCAATAGGTGAGCGGTGTCTGATCCAAACTTAATTTACCTTTGGCCCATCTGAGTAACAAACAGACCCAAAGTTCTTCACGCCTTGGCCAGGTTTAAGGTGTTGCTTTGAGCTTTCTGTGAGCAAGGATAAATTGCAAGCACTGTCAGCAGGCACTGCCAGCGAGGGAGGGCAGCATCCGACCAGCCCCATGCAGGCTGGTCCTGGATGACTTTGCTTTTACTCCTCTTTCTTTCAGCTGAACTGATAAACACCACCATCAACTCCAAACATGGCCTTGCCCAGCTTGGGAGCCAGGGTTGAGCAGTGTGGAGATGAAGAGGAGGCTGTGCCCAGGAGACCCAGCTGATCTGCCTCTTCTAGGGCTTCTCCATTGCTGGCCCTCAAAGCCTCACACAACAAAAAGCACCAGTCTCCTTTTTGCAAGTGGGGAGACTGAAGCATGCAACCAGGCTGGCAGCACACAGGGAGGCAGCCAAGAAAAGGTAAGACAAGGCAGGAGCCCTGAATCAAGGTGTGAGTATCCCTGTCCCACACCAGGAGTGTTTCACACTAAGGGTGAGGTGCAGCAAATCAGCCCTTTTGCCTCTATGTAAAAGCTCCAACTCTCCCTGCAGATGGGCTTCTGGGGGCTTCTCCTCCCTCTGGCAGGAGCAGGTAGGTGGGAGATGGACAGATCCTGGGGGAAAGGCACTTTCTGTCTGGGCACGGGACCAGCAGGGAATAAAACCTGCACAGATCAGCCCTTGTCTCACTGCTTCTGGTTGTCAGCACAAGGAGCTTTTGTGTTTACCCAGACTCAAGGGCAATCGTCCGTCACTAACAACACAATATCCCTCAACCCTGAGCCCAGCGGGGAGCAGGACGGAGCTGGTGGGAGGACGGGCAGCATCCAGGACATCAGGACAGAGAGGTACAGACCTGTTGAGCTGGGCTCATGGTCACGCATGTGGTCATTGGCCTGAGCTGGGCTGGGAACAGCATCAAGGCCCTCTTTCTGGGCTTAGACCCATGAATCTGGGGTCAGATTTAGCTCAGAACACACCATCACAGGGATGAAGGCAGCTTTGGGTGCCCTGCGCCCAGGAAGCAGGAGGTGGACACTCCTCCTGGCTGGCATGTTAGCTCCCGTGTGGTGACTCAGTTTTCCCATCTGTAAAATCCAGTGTCTTGCATTTTAAACTCTGTCCAGTGGTCATGGGGGTGGCGGAGGGCTCCACTGCTGGTGACATAAAGCACAACCACTTTGGGGAAGGAGGGAGAAAAGCTGTTCCCTGGCCCTGAAAGCAGCAGAAATTGGATTTTCTCTTCAGTCACACTCATCCCCATCATCACATATTTGTGTTTGATAGGTCAGCAAGTATTCAGGGGATGGTTTTTAGCAATGGTGACAATTTGCACCCAGTATGCCTCAGCCTAGCTTCCTTCGGCTGAGGCTTGGGAAGTGTTACTTTTGCAGGCAGTGCAGAGCACATGATACTAGGCAATCGTGGGACACAGGGTGATAAAGGTGGAACAGTGGCAAACAACTCAGAACAGCCATGTGTGTCCACTGTGATAGTAATTATAATCACATTTAAAGCAAAGGTAACTTCTGCCTCTCCAGGAACTTTGAAGAGGCCACATTTCTATTAACATTTCTCTTACCAGTTCCAGCCAGCCCTGGAAAGCACACAGCAGAGCCAGGCTATCATCTCCACATTCTGGAGGACATTCCTTATGGCTTTAAAAGAGAGGGAGAGTGGGCAAAAGAGAAATTGTGGTTCTCATGGTGGCTCTCAAGTCTAAAAACACTGTGTGGGTTGACTGTGTCCTTCGGAACAGCACCTCCCTTCTTCTTCCTGACAGGTTGTTGGCTTTTTCAGGAATAAGTTTATTTGGATGGGGAGGGACTGCCCTTACAAAGGCACATGCTGGGCAAGTGTCACATCTGACCCACTCAGGGTGGAGGCATCCTTATTGTCTAAAATGTTAGCATGGACAGAGCATGGTTTGGAGAGATAAGGCTTACAGGGTTAAGAGGTGTTAAAGACCTGAGTGAAGCCACTAATCTCAGGAACTGGAGAGGTGGGGATCCCATTCAGTGTGCTCACACAGGGCTCTCCTTTACACATAAATTCTCAAGCCAGATCTAGCACCAGCCAAGTTGTCCTTGAAGCCAATGGACCTTTTTGGCTCATTCTTCCAGCTGCAGATCCAGCTTGCTGGCTGCTTGTCAGTTTTGTGCCGTGGTCCCTGTTTGTCTTTATATCCTGAGCACATCATTAGCTATTAGGGCTAGGATCTGGCCTCTGTCACATCGGAATGAATCCAGCCTAGCACCAACATCTTGACCTTGGGTAGACAGCAGGCACCTGAGCTCAGAGCATGTCCTCAGAGATGGCAGCAGGCAGGACAGTAACGGTCCTACTGCTTCCCCCAAAACAGGGATTTGTCATGGACGACACTCTGGAGACCAGCCAGCAAAAGGAGAAGCTTCTGAAAATCATCTACACCCTGCAGCTGAAGTCAAGCACCACACTGCAGGCAGCCAGCCCACTGCTGAGCAACCAGATTGGCATGGGCATGGTGACACAGCACCACGTCCACCAGCTGGTGGATAAGGCCAAAAGCCTGTGTGGAGATCTGGACAACATTAAGAACCTCCTCCACTATTGCCAGGATAACCTGGTTCGGAAGATCCCCAACCCGACTGGCAGTCGCTATGGGGGAGTATGTGGAATCCACTGCTCCTTGGATGGCTCCATCTACGTGACAGCTGAGAGTGCTCCCTGGGTCCACGTTCTCAGCAGCACAGGTCAAACACTGCAGTCCCTGCCTTGCCAACAAATGGGGAGGGAAAGTGGCACTTTCTTGCCAGAAGATGTGACTGTGACTCGGACAGGAAGGGTGGCTGTGGCTGACATGATGAATGGAGCTGTCCAGGTCTTCAGACCTCACACCAGCCGCTCCAAGGGTGAATGGATAAAGATCAGAAAGGTTGGTTCCCCCAGGGGTATTGCAGTAGACTCCATGGGCAGGATCTTGGTAGCAGACTATGCACAAGGCCAAGTCCACAGCTTTGCTCTGGACCATGCCTTCAAGATGTTGAACATCCACTTGGTGTCCAATCTGCAGGGACCTCGCTATGTCAGTCCCACACCCAGCGGAGGCTTCGTAGTCAGCGAGGAGTGTGGAGATGTCAAGGTCTTCAGCAGCAGCTGCAAGCTCCTCTTCTCCCTCAGCAGCAAATACGGACACCGGTTTGGTAACCCAGCCGGGGTCTGCGTTGATGTGGCTGGCAGCATCCTAGTGGCAGATGAGCAGCTCCGGACAGTCCACTTGTTCCCAGAACACGGAGCTCCTGTCTGCCTGGTGTCCACAAGGCTGCGGAGGCCGGCTGGTGTGGCTTGCTCCTCTTCTGGTCACCTCCTCGTGGCAGACGCAGGGGAGAACTGTGTCAAAGTCTTTAAGTACTGTGTGAGGCCCCTGTACAGGCCCACCAACCCTGGGGCACCATGTGGTGACCCCATCCTAACACCCAGATGCTGAGCTTTAGATCTGCTGTGAGTGAGTGGGTCCACTGCTCCCACAGCTGGGCGTTATCCCAGTTCTTACAGAATCATAGAATGGTTTGGGTTGGAAGGGACCTTCAAAGCTCATCTAGTCCAACTCCCTGCAATGAGCAAGGATATCTCAACTAGACCAGATTGCCCAGAACCACATCCAGCCTGGCCTTCAATGTCTCCAGGGACAGTGCATCTACTTGACTGCCTGATCGCCCTCCAGCTTCTCCAGATGGCAGAAGCAAGGCCTAGACCAGCTGAGTTTCTTGGACCCATCAGCATAGCTCGAGGAGGAGTTGAGCAGGACTTCTAATTGGCCAGGCGTTGGTGCCTTGGCAAACTTGTTAGCACCATGCCCTTGTGTGGTTTTGCAAAGCTAATATAACTGTTTCTCTTCCCTGCACACTGTTTTTATATGGCCATGATTCCACCTTTCTGATGCCAGAGTATGAGTGGAGGGGTAAGGTCAGGCTGGAGTTGGCACCCATGGTCTATCGGGCACACCAGGTTTTCAGCAGACTTCAGGAGAAGGGTAAGATGAAGGTAACTCATTCTGTGCTGCGTTCCTGACCTCTACAGGGAAGCAACCACTACTACATGGAGTAAATTGGATTTTGGCATGAAGGATTGGTCACTCCAATCCAGGTCCTGGGGCTGAGCCTGCCCTGGGGTCCTGTTCTGCCCCTGTAGGAGGGCTCAGGGAGCCTTTATCAGCAGGGGCAAGGGGCACTCGGGCAGGGTGTTGTGATGGAGGGAAGGGTGTTTTCCTCATCCCTTCTCCAGCCCTTGACAGGCATATGGTGCTGCGCACCATGACGACCTTTACCTGTGTCTGAGACCAGGGTCCAGTCACCACCATGAAACCCATGAAGGATGCCTTCTCCTGCCTGTCCCTGGAACAAACGAAGACATTGTCTGGTTCTAAGGACAACAGATACCCTGTGCTACCCTCCCAGACCTTCCCTATGCAGAGCGAGCCCAGCAGCAAGGAGGGTGTCTCTGGTGTGCAGAACAGGGGTAAGCCTGTCCCATAAGGTGCTGAGGCGCTGGCACAGGGTGCCCAGAGAAGCTGTGGTTGCCCCATCCCTGGCAGTGTTCAAGGCCAGGTTGGACGGGGCTTGGAGCAACCTGGTCTAGTGGAAGGTGTCCCTGCCCATGGCAGGGGGTTGGACCTGGGTGAGCTTTAAGGTCCCTTCCAACCCAAACCAGCCTGGGATTCTGTGATCCCCCCCTTCACGTGAGCTCCCAGTAACCCCCACCCTCCCCTGCCTTATTTCCAGTTCTGTGGCACCCAACAGGAAAAACCCCAAACCCTTTTCTCTAGCCTGCCCTGTAGGGTCTGCACCCCCCACCTCCACGCCCCCTCCCCCTTTCCATGCAGGACCCCCTGAAATTGCCCAGCATCCGCCTGAGCTCCTGCCACCCTCCTGGCCCCCTCTCACTGAGAGTGATGGGAGGGAACCTTCTGGGCACCAGCATCCCTGGGTGAGTTCCCCACCTTCGGGGTTTGTGGGACAACGGGGTCCTGTGAAGAAAGGCAAGCCTCTGGCCTTTGGGTATGAGGGACAACGAGGTTCCCCAAGGGAAGGCGAGTCCCCAGCCTCTGGGGATCAGAGACAACGGGGTCCCATAAGGAAGGCGAGTCCCCAGCCTTTGGGGATGGGGGACGAAGGGTTCTATGAGGGATGGCAAGTCCCCAGGCTTGGGGAATAGGGTACTACAGGGTTCCGTGAGGGAAGGCAAGCCCATGCCTGCCCAGGCCCGGGTGATGGCACGTCCTCCCGAGGGCCGGGCGCTTCTTATCGGCCGGCTCAGCCACAGCCGCGGGAAGGTGTGCGGATTGCTGCGGTGATCGGCGCTGCCGGGTGAGCCGGGGCAGAGCCGCGCTGCGGTGCCTGCAAACGCGGGGGAACGGGCACCGACGCACCGGCACCGGGCGGAACGCGGCAACCCGGGCCCCGGCGCCGGCCGGCCCCAACGCGGTGCACAGCCCGGCCCCGGAAGCGGCGGGCGCGGCGGAGCGGGCGGTAGGCGCGGGGCCGGTGCGGGGAGTGGGGCTCTGCCGGCCCGGGGCGCCTTCCAGCGGGGCCCGCCCTTACCCGCTGCTGCCGCCCGGGACCGGGCCGGGCGGCAGCGCGGGGTCCCGCAGGCCTCGGGGCAGCCCAGGGCCGGGGGGTGGTGGTTCAGCCTGCCCCAGGCCGCGAGGAGGGTGTCGGTGGAGGCACGGCGGGGACGTTGCCTGTCAGCTCGCCCTGCGCTAAGAGTGCGAGTGACGCCCACAGAAAGGTGGATGAGCCCGAAGCTGGTGGGGTTTGGGGGCATACAGCCCTGCTCCTGCACCCCCGGGGGAGCCGAGACCAGCCTGCTGCTGCCTTCGCTATCTCCTGGCCTGGTGGCCTGAACCCTGTGGAAGACCTCAGGATGCTTAGTGATCCTAAAGGTCTTTTCTAACCTAGTTGATTCTGTGATTCTGTGCTCAGGCATGGGTCAGCCACGGGGCCAGCACCCCTTGGCATGGTGACAGTGACAGAGCAGCCTGTGTGGGGAGAACAGGGCACATCCAGCTGTTTGTCTTTGCTTCTCTGCCTAAAATTCTGAAGTGAATCAGTCCTGGGTCCTTTCTTCAGTTTGTTCATGAACCAGCAAATTAAATGCCCCATCCCTGGCAGTGTTCAAGGCGAGGTTGGATGGGGCTTGGAGCAGCCTGCTCTAGTGAAGGTGTCCCTGCCCATGGCAGGGGGTTGGAACTGGATGAGCTTTAAGGTCCCTTCCAGCCCAAACCAGTCTGGGGTTCTTTGATAAATGCATTTTAGGTGGTATCCATTGTTGGTTTTGCTGTGCCCAGGATTGCTGCATTGATGCTCTATGGCATCTTGGGAAAAGGAAGGGGTTTCCAGTAGAAATGGGCAGATCTGGAGGATTTTAGGCACCTTATGAACAGGGACTAAGCATACTGGTGTAGGATATTGTGTCCCTGCCCGTGGCAGGCGTTGGAACGAGGTGATCTTCAAGATCCAACCCAAACTAGTCTGTGATTATATGATATTTCTTTTAAAAGCAGCAGTGTAACAGTTGGCTGTGGTGACATTTAAAATGTCAACTTTGAATTTCAAAGAGTCTATTGAAATAGATAAGGTAGGCTGCACGACCTGCTGTGGATTTGGGAATACTAGCCTTGCCACCTGAGCTTCCCTGTTACTGCCTTATGCCACATTAACATATGAATAGCTGATCAGCTGGTTTGCAACTATCAAGGTGTTTAGTGCAGCCTGAAAATTTTATCAAGATTCTTCTCTTCTGCCCATAATATCCGCAGCGGCCAAAGGACAGATGATGTGCTTGGGTGTTATTTGACCTGAGCCATAGCCAAAGTAGCATAAAACTAAGTTAATTTAAGTTAATTTTAATAAAACTAAGTTAATCTAAGTTAATTTAATTTAATTTAAAAGGTTGGGGAAGGTGGAAGAAGAAAAACTCACAAACTAGACAAGATAAGGGCGAGAAGTGTTTGTCCTTAGTGAGAAGTTTTCCCAGATATCTGTGGCTATCTATAAAACAAAAGCCTCAGTGAAAAATAAATGTTTGAATTGAGTCAGTTGATAATTCTTCTCTTCAAAGCTATGGACGGCCAAACCTTTGAGAAGGTCAGCTGTGCAGAGACACTGGAAGTTTCCTGTAGTAACAATCTCAAACTGTGACATCTCTTGAGGAAAAAGAAGCATAAAAAAATCAACTGTCCAATATTACTGGTTGTAGGTTTGGTAATTAAAATAGAAATACTGAAAAACTCATTCAGGAACTTATTTTCCTAATTTTTCCTTATGTTCTTTAAAATACTGAGCTCAATTTCAGTTTTTGCAATATTTAGTTGTTGGTAAACTCTTACTTGTAAGGTTTTGGTACTGCGATACAGCTAGAATGTTATCACTCTAGCTGAACATACTGTTTAAAATAATTTCTGAGCATATGTGTGCGTGAACATGTCACATTTCACCTTTCAGAGCCCCTGTATTCATATACTTTCTTTCTTTTTTCCTGAGAGTGTGTCTGTGGGTCTTAGGGGAAAAGAATGAAAATCCTTCACTATGGGGATGGTGAGCGACCTGATCTAGCGGAAGGTTTCCCTGCCTGTGGCAGGGGGCTGGAACTGGATGAGCTGTAAGGTCCCTTCCAATGCACACCAGTCTGGAATTCTATGAAAGAGGAAAATTCAATCCCAGGAAAAAAATCCAAACTACTGCTACTCGCAGATACAGCAACAGTGGTGCTTTTTCTCTGGGAGGAGTGAGTTGCGCGCCAAGGAAGCTTCACCTTGCTGCCTGGAGGGGCTGACAACCCATCCGTGAGCAGACATTTTCTACTGCTCTGCTTGGCAGGACTGTGGGGCTAGGAGCAGGTTCATTTCTCTCCTTTGCTACTTTCCCATTGCCTCCTCCACATGGAGCAAATTGCCAGGTGCTTTGATTTACTGGATCAATTGTCCTGTATTAAAAAGAGAAACCCAAACCCACCAGGGACCTTCACATTATGCATCCTTTGTGTGTGGTGTAAATACCCTCTGTGCTGCTCTTTCCGATTGACTGATCCCTCGCAGAGGAGCCAGCCCGGGGGCCTGCAGAGTTTTCACAGCTCTGACAAAGCTCTGAAGGACGGGAAAGGGCAACGGGCATTGGAGTCTGACTGTTCTGCGCCAGCGCCCTCCTTACAGTGATTATATTCCTGTTAGAAACCTCCACCTTATTTAAAGAGACATTGTCAACTGCCTCCAAGCTCCTTTTTCTAAATCTTATAAAGCCATTGAGATGTGTTTTAATGACACAAAGGAAAACATTGTAGATAAATAACACTGATAAAGCAGAGATGCTTCTCCTTTTTTAGGGTCTTGTATCTAATGAATTAAAAGAGCTACGTAAACTTCAATCACTATAGTCCCTTTTGACAAAATTATTTCTGTTTCCAGATGAGGGAAGTGAGATGAGATGAGTGATCTGACCAAGGTGGTTCAGTGAGTTTGTGGCAGAGCACACAGGAGGCTCTGAAATTATCTGGCTTTATAGCATAACCCAGTATTTGATTGTCAGTCATAGGAGGAAATATTCCTGAGGCGTCATGGTGCACTACAATGTAGTCCCTGCTCTAGGAAGCGCTCAAGCACATGCAGTGTCAGATCCAAGATCTGAGCCTGGATGGGTTTCTGATCTCAGCTGCTCTGATGGGTTGTGCTTATCAGTGTACTGTGCTGAAAGACTGCTCCAGGACTCAGGGAAGGGCTTTGCTGAGAAACTCCAGGCTCACCACCCCTCACTTCAAAGACTGCAGATTATCAGGAACTTCCTAAATGCTTCTCTGATGTGTGTGTCTGTTGGCTGTCACCAGTGTCATTGTGCAGGTGGCTGGACTTAGTGTTTTAGAACTAGGTTGCTCCCCTGAGTCCTCAGGTCAGCTCCCATTTTCCTTGCATTTAATGATCATTCTCAAGCTTTATGTCTGTGTTTCTTGGCAGGTGTTCCATTCTTCCAGCATCACTGCCATGGTACTTAAGGTCTTCTTCCCGTCATGCTGCTCCTCAGCAGAAAGTGGCATCTTGGTCGGCCGCTGGCTCTCGGAGCAGAGCTCTGCTGTCATCCTTGCCGTGGTGCATTTCCCTTTCATTCCTTTCCAGGTGAAGCAGTATCTCAGTGAAGTCCAGCGAGTGACTAAAGTCAGTGTTTCTGTGCTCGGCTCCTGGAGCAACAGCAAACAGGAGAAAGAAGAGAATCTCAGTAAGTTCTTGGAAGACCTTGGGACAATATTCTCCCATGAGCCATGGATTCAGATAAGCAAAGAGGGAGACAGCAAATTCTGGAGCTGTTCTACTTTTCAGAGACACTCTAACAACTGTAAGGAGGAAGTCATCTTAATATACTATGACCAGCGCAAAGTCATGCTTTCCCATCTGCATCCACCTTTGGACGCAGCTACCTCCACTGACCACGAGACAGATGATGCTTCAAAGCTCTCTGCTATCTTCCACACAGTTGCAAAGAGTAAGATACTCTTCATGACGGACAGGTATAATGACGGGCCCATCAAGCTGACCCACTGGCAGTCAGATGGAGCTGAAGCCAGTATCATTGTAGGAGCTGATGAAGCAGGCCTCTGTGCCTGCATGCATGCTGCTGACATTCCTGCTTTCACTTGTCTCTGGAATCTGCAGGAGCAGGTAAAGTGGTACAGCATCTGCCTGCTTACGTTTTGCATGGAAATGTGATTCATGTTTAGGCTTTTGCAGTGTTCCTGCTCAACTCCAGTGAGAAACACGGTACTAAATTGTTCTGTTGGACCCAGGCTGCCACAGAGCTGCTACTAAATGTTAAATAATAGACTGGTTTGGGTTGGAAGGGACCTTAAAGCTCATTCAGTTCCAAACCCCTGCCAAGGGCAGGGACACCTTCCACTAGACCAGGTTGCTCCAAGCCCCGTCCAACCTGGCCTTGAACACTGCCAGAGATGGGGCAGCCACAGCTTCTCTGGGCACCCTGTGCCAGCGCCTCAGCACCCTCTACAGGGAAGGACTTCTGCCTAAGAGCTCATCTCAATCTCCTCTCTGGCAGTGCAAAGCAGTTCTCCTCAAAGCTGCTCAATCCAGTCCAATCCAGTCTCCCCCAGACTGTATTTGTGTTTGGAATTGCCCCAGCCCAGGGGCAGGACCTTGTACTTGGCCTTGTCTGGGGAGGCTTCCTCAAATGTGGTAGAGCTCTTCAAGGAGCTGTGAGGCTTTCTGGGGAGGCACTGATCTTCTCCCCATTTGCAGCAGGGGTAGCTCAGCTCCACTTCAGTTTCAGTGCAGCTGAAACCTTGGGTTTCCAGCTGTTCTATGTCTGACAGAATGACATGGGGATCTCCTCAATGGCTTGATAGCAAACAGGGAGTAGGGAGTCACAACTGTGAACCCTCCACTGCTGTGAAACATCAGCAAATAGTGTGTCTAAATTCGTCATCCCTCTGACAGATAGTGGTGTTGCAACCTCAGCACCTTCAGGCAGGTTACAGGGAACACTGGGCTCCAAGAATCCTTTGTGAAATCCCATTGTCACAGCCATGAAACTGAATAGGAAGCTTCAGATGTAATGTGTGCCAAATGCTTGCACTAAAGAGGAATTCTGGGTGGATTTCAAGGGGACAAGCCCCTCATTGTAAAGGTCAGCCTGCCTAGAGAGATTGTGCCAGAGGCTGGAGTTGAGGTTCCAAGCTGCAAGGGGATACTTTGGATATGAAATTTGGATAACAGCTACTACTGTGTTCATGGATAAATTTTCTCAAGTACAACCCAAGGGTATGGAAATGGAATCTTTTAACAGGTTTCCAGTTGTATGGTACTGTCATAAAAAAATTACAGTGAAACTCTTCATAAGCAAAGATATTCTGACCAGTTGGGTTATGCATTTAGGGACACAAAGGGAAACCTTCCCATTTTTGGTTTACTGCATTGGAAGAGATTTGGGGTCAAACCCAAATCTGATGAGAGACCACTGGATCCTGGGACTGTTCTGTAGATACTGACTGTGCTTTAATGGTTGTTAGTGGTAACTTAAGTCAGAACTTTGTGGTAAGCTCTGAAGGTTCTTTTTCTGGCTGTCTGTGGGCTGTGTGTGACTACCAACAAACGGGATGATCCTTATGTCCATAGGCACTTAGTCTCGAGGTCAGACTTACCCACCTCGATAAGTGCCAGGACTCAGACCAGGCTTAGAGTGAGGGTAAGCCCAAGCACAAGCCCAAGCCTCACAGGTCTCCAGAAGGCTGAAGTCTGAGCATATCTTGGAAGCTCCAGCTCAGTCTGGCATGGTTGGGCACAGATAGTTGCTACCTGGTTTATTGGGAGCTATTCTGACTTCAGCATATGCTGACATTTACTTACCTTACAGGTGTTTTAAAACGTCAGTCTTGGAGAACAGTGATTAGTGCCTGGCTTTATGTGTCCTGCTTTATCTTCTCAAGTACTTTAATGTAGTTTGGTTCAATTTAGCATGTGATGTGGGGTACAACCTCCTTTATGCCAACAAACACAAGGCAGAGAGGGTTCGAGGTTACATTCAAGAGCCTTTCCAATCCCCTTCTCCCTGTGCTGGAACAGGACATCCTGTAAAATAAGTTCTACCAGATTTTTGCTACTTCTGGTCACAGATCTTCTTTCTCTCCCAGGTTTTTGTGATATTAAGGGATACTAATCTTTGAAAAGCTAAAGAAAGGTGAGTGATGTCCTCTCACACTGCAGCGGGTTGGGGCTGTTTGGATATGCCACTGTTGAGTATTTGCTCTGGGGAAGCAGAGCAGCAGCGTTAGGAATCTCCAGAAGCAAGCACTGATACCCGTCCAAGCTGACCCAGTGCTCTCAAGTCCTGTGTATCTCAAAGTAAGGCATTCCTCCAGCACCACCTTGTGCTGAGGGGTGGCCACTGCAAGGCTCTCTTCAGAGGGATTCCTTTGCAGGATTTCCATTACCACTGCCGGTCTCCAGTGTGCTGTTGGGGACATCATGATGATTTAGTATTGAGGCAATAAACTCTGTGTGCTCATTGTAAAAAAGTCCATTTACAAACACCATGATCTCCAGTTCCTCATCTGGAAAGCAGGCACTGCTCCCGCAAGGAGTAGAAAACAGCCAGGAGTTGTGATCAATGGAGGTTTTGTATGTGCAGGTGATCCAGATTTGGAAAGACTGCTTTTCATCTGATAGCTGAAAAATCCACTCTCACTTTTGGAATACAAAGTGAATTGGAAAATCAAGATTTACTCCTGCGGGCTCTGTTAATTTATTGCTAAAATTCCATGTATCTGGAAGTACTCCAAAGATCTTCTGATGCCTAAATAATGCAGCAACACAGTGTCACTGTGTTGGGGTTGTTTGTTTGTTTGTTTGGGTTTTATATGGTTGGTTTTCCATTGTGCTTCTGAAAGTACACAGTCATACAAGTCATTCTATATCCTGCATGGTAAACAAGTGGGAGCATTTCTGGCAGCACACTGTCAGTGTGCACAGGGGGAAGAGACCAGGCAAGAAATGTTTTTGGCTTTCTTCCTCAGTACTCCTAGAGACTGAGAGCTACTGTAGCACATCTTGCAACTGTTATGCTGAGCTTTTTGCAGTATGTTTGTATATTTGGGTTATTTTATATATATATACATATTTACATATATATATTGGGGTTATTCAGTCTGGAAAAGAGAAGGCTCTGGGAACACCTTAGAGCAGTTGCCAGTGCCTAAAGGGGCTACAAGAAAGCTGGAGAGGGGCACTGGACGAGGGCCTGTAGGGACAGGACAAGGGGGAATGGCTTTAACCTGACAGAGGGGAGACTGAGATGAGCTCTTAGGCAGAAGTTGTTCCCTGTGAGGGTGCTGAGGCGCTGGCACAGGGTGCCCAGAGAAGCTGTAGCTGCCCCATCCCTGGCAGTGTTCAAGGCCAGGCTGGACACAGGGGCTTGGAGCAGCCTGGTCTAGTGGAAGGTGTCCCATGGCAGGGGGTTGGAACTGGATGAGCTTTTAAGGTCCCTTCTAACCCAAATCAGTCTGGGATTCTGTATTTATTTAAGTAAGTACATGTATGTGTTTACTTTCCAAAGAAAGTGTGTAAGTGGATTAGAGGGTGTCCTTTTGATGTTAAGTGAGAAGAAAAGAGTCGGTCACAGTACAGACAAGCACTGACCTCTGCTGTGTCTGTGGGCCTGTCCTGTTCCACCCAGGAGCTGTGTTCACCCTTGGTAGGCTGCAGTGTGTGTACATGTCACTGAGTGCTGCTGGGGATGAGGCTGCTTTGGAAATCATTCTCACTTGCACAAGACATTCCTTGGGCCGAAGAGAGCAGCAGCCTGCCCTTTCCTTTGAGCAGGGTGTCTGCTCAGTGGGTCACCCACATCTGGCAGCCTCTGTCTTGGGAAGTTGTGAAGCAGCAATGGATGGTGAGACACACATTGCTGGGAGAGGATGGGGAGGCTCTCAGCCCTGTGAGTGTTCAGCACAGGGCCCCAGAGCCATTGCTTTCTACTTGAACTGAGGTGGTCTGGCAGCTGCTGGTTTGAGCAGTCATATTTCACCTTCAGCCATCTGGAAATAACCTCCCAGGTAGAACATTTCTCCTTTCCCCTTCTTTGCATTTCAAGTGCAATTCTTTGCTCTAGCAAAGATTTGCCACACCAGAATCTGTAACCACTGGACTAGGACATAATAGGAAGAGAAGACTCATCTGCACTCATGTCTCGGTGGATCTGCGACCCCAGGTCTGTGAGTCCAGTGGCCAGTGCCATACTCCCTGTGCCTCCCACCCCCGCTCCGCGCTCCTTCCTCCGTCACTTTAGATATCACCTCCTGACAGGCAGCTGAAGAGCAGTGCATTCATTTGTCTCTAAGGTGGGAGGCTGTAATGAAGAGCTGAGTAACTTGGAGGCCTCAAATTAAGCAGAATGATTCAGAGTACACTGCATGTATTTCAGAACCAATGTGTCTGGAACCTGAATGGGGAGGGCAAAGGGGCACTTCAGCACTGGTTTTTTTTATGCTGGCAAACCTTGCATGAAGGATGGTTGAAAGGGCTCAGGACGATATGGGGAGGAAGGGGGTAGCAACTCCAGTTTAGAATGAGCCAAACCTTTGTGATTTGTGTATAAATGTATAAAGAGCAGCTGGAGCCCCTGTCTGCCCTTCTTAAGTCTTGCCCTGGCCAGTCTGGAAGGCATTGTGCTGCTGGCCACAAGGCTGGTCCTCCAGGTGAAGTCTGGGGAAGGCATGCACCCTTTCCTGGGGCATCAGTCATGATCCAGACAGCTGTACAATTCCAAAACCAAAGCAGGATATGAGGAATAATTTTAGCATTTGGAATGAATGTAAACTGCATTTGGGACATACAAAAGCAGTAAGAGAGGTGAAGAAAGTGACTAAAAGTGCGCAGAGATTCCTGGACCCTTAACAAGAAAGAGTGAAACACTGTGAAAATAGTGAAACAACCACTGGGTACAGGAAAGAAGTGATCCAAATTACATCCCCATCCATATTTATTCCCCACAAACAACATGGTGCTTTGTGTTGCTGTACCACTGCTGTGCCTTCTTAACCGGCCTGATCCAGAGGTGTCATTGCACAAATCACCATCATTCCTTTCTTTGTAGGTTGTGTGGTAATAAAAGTAACTCCCCAACATAATTGGGCGTCATTTAGTACTTTTCTTCTGAGTCATAATAAGAGAACCATGTGAATGTTTCCTCCCCTACAAGCCTAATGTGGATGTTAACTTTGAAACCTAATTAAATGCTAAACGTTATGTTAGCTACATAATGCTGGTCACCCCTGGCAAGGCAGTGGAGAGAAGGTAGAAGTGAAGACCCCGAGAAAGGAATTTGGAAGTAATAAAATAAGAAAAGGATCAAGTGGAAGAAAGAGAAAAGAGGGGGGAAAGGAACAGAAACTGCAGGAGGAACACAGCTTTTGCTACACCAAGCTCACACCAGATTGGGGTTTATGCAGCAGTTACGCTATGTTGTTGGGTGGTTGTGCTGTACACACAACTGCCTTGACTCCAGTCTCCTGGAGACTCAGAGCAGTGTGTGATCCCAGGGATGTATCCAAAGCACAGGGTGGAATCAGGATTGCCTTGTGACTTCCTTGGAAGAGCGAGGCATGTGGGTTTACAGAATGGAAATGAGAGGTTGGGTTGTCTGCATTAGATGCCTTGGTCTGGAAAGAATTAACTGCCTTAATTCTGTTAACTTTTAAGAAAGCAGTTAACATCTGATACTCTGTAATGGTAATATGTTGACACTGTCTCTGGTTGCACAACCTTAACTTCACACTGCATGTGTTGCATAGAGTTTGCATGCTGGCCAGTCTGCTGTGTGGCAATAGCAATCACATTCCCATGCTGTTTCTGCAGGGTGCTCAAGTTTTGGCCTTTGTCTTTCCTATGGAGAAAACTCTCAACTTGTGAGCAGCTGGGACATCGCCTCCAGCACCTCCAGGTCATCAGCAGTAACAAGAAGGCTCAAACCCAGACTCAACTCATGAGGTATAGAGTACACAGAAAGCCATGTGTGTCTTTGCTCTAGCCCTGTCCACTTTGGGGAACCCAAACCATGGATCCTGTGCCCACAGAGCACTGCAGAGTCCTCACTGCACCAGGTCATGCCACCTTCCTTGCTCTAGTCCCTGCTAGGTTCAGATCTTTACACTCTGTTTACATTCATTATGCCAGATGAATGCCTTTTTCCCTAGCCTGGGAAAGGCAACTAGGATTATTGCCCACAGAAAGCTTATTCTGCACCATGTGTGTAGTGCTTTGCTATGGGTACTCCCACAGGCTCAGTGCTTTCACATGTGCTGCTGTTAACCAAAAGCTGCAATCAGTATTCAGTGGCACTTCCCATAAGATTAGGAAGGTTTAAATGCTGCCCACTTCCACCCACTCTTCTGGGGAGTTTTTCTTGCAGTAACTGCAGAGCAGAGACTCCAACCACAGTAGCAAAGTCAGTGTAACAGAAAAAGCAAACACACAGCACAGCAAGTGGAACAGGGAGAGGCAGAGATCTGAAGCAGACACTGAATGCCCTACAGCCATTACACAGTGAGGCTTGTTCTGTGGGGTTCTCTGATCCTGCAGTAATAGACTCCCAGGGAACACTTAAAATAGATCAGCAGATTTGAAGGCCAAAAGTAACTGTGATTGTTTAGGCTGATTTCCTGAATAACTTAACATCATGGAATTGATTCAGAACCTCTTAGCAGCAAAAGGGCAGTTCAGGAACCCTCCTGGGCACATGCATGTACCCAGAAACACTATTTATTACATGAACTAGTAATTCCACTGAAGTATACCTCTTGGAAAGCCACTGGATCTCCATGTAGATACTCCCAAGTGCTGGTGTCCTTAGTATTGGTAAATCCCCCCCCATGTGTGTGTATATACACACTTTGTGTGACATTCTTTTTTGTAGCTTCAATCCCACTCTTTGCTCACCTTATCAAGAAAGGGTTTATGGTAGACCCTGAATGGCTCTGTGCTTGGCCACTGAAGTAGCAGTACACCACTGAAAGTCAAAAGATCTCAATACTGTGCCCCTTCCGTGAATTGTCCTGGTGTCCCTGGGATGTTAAAGATGCTGTGTAGGCGAACCCAGCGATTGTCACTGAGGCATGAAAGACTCTCCTTCCTTTAACACCCTTTCTCTTTATCCTGCATGCAGGAAAGCCAACATCTTTGTCTCTCTGCTGATTGATGTGGCTCTGGGGATACTACTGATGTCCTGGCTGTATAGAAAGAACCGAATTGGTCATCTTGCTGACACTCTCATCCCTGTGGCTGATGTAAGTCTGGCGAAAGCCATTTCTCTTTGACTTTTGTGGGTAATAACCAGCTCTTGCTGCCTGGGGTAGTGGTCAGGAGGCAATGCCTTAACCTCAAGAGTTTCAGAGAGAGTCCTGTCTGAAGTCATGCAAATTATGTCTCCTCAAGAGCAGCGAAATCTTCAAATTAAGCCTGCTGGGGCTGCTCAAAAGAAACACAGCCCTGCTTTGCATGTGCAGTGAATAGTAATTAGATGTTTAACCATGGCTGCTACAGCTCCTAAAGTAACAATTAGGGCTTGGCCAGATCTCTGCAGCTGTAGGTTGGGTGCTTATCAAGCCAGAACACTTTTATTCTGGAGTTGACAAGAAGTGTCCTCAAGTTGTTCCTATATGGGGTGTTGGAGGGTGGAAAAAAGCTGTAATCTGGGTTGAATCTGATAAACTGCTGAAAAGTCAAACTTAATAAGCACTGCAGCTGTGCTTGTGGAAAGGAATTTTATGGGGAAATCCAAAGGCATGTGCTAGCTGGGGTACAAACACCTGAAACCTTGTCTCAGAGCTTTGGTGTGCAGATGATGAAGTAGGAAAACTTGCCGTGTTCTGTGATTTTCTCAACCATAACTCCTCTTGCCCTCCACTTCAGCATGAATTCATGAAGAACAAGTCTGACTCACACTAGCCTGCTTTTCTGGTGGTTCTTTTTAGGTGCAGTACTCCAGTATATCTGTTTAGTGGCAATACAGGAACATACAAGTGTACTTCAGAGGCTGGGCACCAGACCACTAATCTGAAGTCAGCTCCGTTTTAAGAGCTTCTGTGTCTTGGGATTACATGTGCAGCCAGTGTTGAGTGCTGTCATGTGGCTGCACAACCTAATCCTTTCTCTGCCCACTTTCTTTTCATTTCTGGGAGCAAAAGTGGATCTTTCCATTGGTTCCTTCCTAGCAGCTGGAGAATGTTCTCTCTTTGTTCTTTCTCCAGCTTCTTGGCTGGGAGGGATTTTATTCTGATTAGAGAATTCCAGCAGCAATGTTTTTTTCCTACTTATGCTTGCTTTTCTTTTTTTTTTGGTTTTGTGAAGAGCTCACATTTCCCTTGATGATGAGCTGCTTGTCTTAACCTTTTAATTGTACAAGCCATAGATAGGTCTGATAATTCTCATTGGTGCTGTGCTTTCACAAGTGTGTATGTGTCCTGCTCAGCTGTGGGCCACGATTATTGCTCCTTTTGTTATCTTTCATGGTCAAACTTCTAAGGATTTGCATTTTTCAAGGATTGCTGCTATTCAGCAGAAGTGGTGGGGTAGAAAGGACCACAATTCTTGCAATACACTTACTCTTGTATTTGAGCTATATACTAAAATTATTTTTCTAAGTCTTATTCTGAAGTCTTTTCCCCTACAGATATTTTGGCAGGAGAAGTTTAAGTTCTCTAGAGCTCTCCCTGTGGGATTACTGTAAGTGTCCAGCTCTCAGAAATCTGATTTCTTAACAAGTCTGTGAGGAAGTGGCTTTTGGCCACGTTCCTGTTTACGCAGGTGGCTCCAGGAGGGGTTCCATCTGCCCACTGTCTCTGGCAGATGGATGCTCTTCATGCTCAAGGTGTGTCCAATCCCAGCACTTCTCCTGGACAGGCTTCCTTGTGGGAGCTGCTTTTTCAGGTATTTAGCTCATCTGCCACTCAGCTCACACATCATGGTGTCAGTTATTTCCACCATATCTCCTGCACATGCAGACTTCATTCCCTTACTATCTCCAGGAACTGTTTACTTATTTTCCTGGAAGCGCTAACTCCTCCTTGGTTGTCAGTCGGTGCCTTTCTGCTTCTCCAAGCTTATCAGTTCAGGCCACTTACAACTTCTCTAACTTTCCAACCTTACTTTTTTCTTTTGAGATTGTGGACATAAAATCATTTGGAGTCCTTTTACTGCCTTTAGTGGGCATTGATTTATATGCATTATGTGCAAACCTTAAAAAAATGCAGATCTGAGTAATCCCAAAATATCCCAGTGACTTCAGTATGTGGTGTGCAAGCCAGCACCGCTTTTTTTTCCAGGATGACATCAAAATTTCCCCTTAGCCATGCAGCAGTAGGTTTCGTCTTTGCTGCTGAGTATCCATCTGGTATGCATTATTCCCATCACTTGGGCTCTCTCAAGTGCTTGTGTGTTGCCAGATTCAGTGAGACAGACATTCCAATGTGTGGAATGAGTTACTTTTCCATCCCTAATGCTCTTTCATATTCTGCTTTTGATACGTGCTCGAGATCTGATCGTGGCATTGACCTTACAGCTCTGTATCTGTTAGTAAATAGAACATTATGTATATTGTAAGATTATCATATAAGGTTATGATACATAACCTTATTTTAACCTTATTGGCTTGATTGATTTTAGCATTGACAAACTAAGCTTTTATAATGTATAACCTCACTGGTTTGATTGATTTTAACATAGGCAGAATGGAATGGTAGATGTGTGGGGACTGGATGCAGTGCTCATTTTTTTTCCTAGCAGTCATCTCTCTGAAAGGAAGCAAATGCAGGTAGGTTATTTTGGCTCTCAGCAACTGCCAGGGTCACAGGCTGAGCCTGCTGACGTGATGATCAGGCCGTGTTCCCTACCCAGCATTCGTCATCCCCTGGTACAATGGTTCTCAAATCAGCACTTAGCAATTGTTGCTGATGCACAAGACACCACTGAGCGCAGCTCCCACTTTCACAGCTTGATGAGCTATGCTGGGCTGACTGTAATAACAAGTTGCTTTTGTCAGTAAATGAGGCAGATGTGATTCAGAGCCACCTAGAGAGTCACTGGCAAGGGGCTGTGTGCAGTAGGAAGAACTGATTTTGGGAGCAGGCTTTCAAATCCAAGAATGGAAAATATGTACCCTCACAACTCCTATCCTCCTCCTTCCTCTCAATCCCACCAGGCTCCCCAATGGTTGTGCTTGGGTTTGCCTTCCACAAGACAGTCTTCCTTCAAACATACCTGATTCGTAGTGCTACATTTGTTTTCAAAAGAACTGCTTATTAAGAAAATGCCCTTCTGGAGAGGGGCTTTGGACAGGGCCCTGTAGGGACAGGACAAGGGGGAATGGCTTTAACCTGACAGAGGGGAGATTGAGATGAGCTTTTAGGCAGAAGTTCTTCCCTGTGAGGTTGGTGAGGCACTGGCACAGGGTGCCCAGAGAAGCTGTGTCTGCCCCATCCCTGGCAGTGTTCAAGGTCAGGCTGGACTGGGGCTTGGTGCAGCCTGGTATGGTGGAAGGTGTCCCTGCCTGTGGCAGGGGGTTGGAACTGGATGAGTTTTTAGGTTCCTTCCTTAGAATCCCAAGCCAGTCTGGGATTCTAGGATTCTATGATAAACCATCTTCTTTTCTTCCTCCTTCACCTCTTTTATCCTTGTTAATGTCTCTTTTTCTTAAGCTGAATCTCTTTGAAACAGTTAAATATTTATCACGGATCCTGCCTCCAAGAGTGTTACTGGAGCTTGGAGGTAATTGGATGTAGTATGTTCCTATTCCCACCTGCATCTGGTGCACTTTGTCCTTTTCCATCCATGTCCCATCAGCATTAGACCCTCTGCATATGGAGACTAGACAGAAAAGCATGACAGTAAAGAAATTATTTCCACAGTGTTTTCATCTGTTAGCTTTAGTCTCCAGTTTGGTAATGTCCCTACACGGCTTTATGAAGCACTTCCAGTTCACTGCATCTTTTTTTTTGATACCGGCTTCATGTTCATGACTGCAACAGGAGAACTGGGCTCCCAGTCACCTTTCCTGATTCTGATTGCTATCGATCAGTCTTAAAATATCTGACAGGAAAACAGCCTGCAAGGTTATGCCTTTGGACTCTGTTTTGAAGTGCCTTGCCCTGCTAAACAAGAGCAAGCCAGGGCACCTTCCCAAGCTGTGTCACTGCCAGCGTTCAGTAGCACCTCTGGGACTGGCAGCTCCAGAAGTGCTCAGTGCTGAAGCTCAGCCTTGCTGCTTTCAAGCATTTAAATATTTCATTAAAATCCCCCAATGGTTTTTCTAAGTTACCAGTCCAACATGTTAAATATTAAAACCAGTCTATTTATAAAGCAGCACAAGTGGGATTTTCAGAGGTTGAAGCTTTTACTCACAATCCCTGTTCATGTGGGACAGTGGGAGAGGGCACTTCTCCCAGGTATGTTCCCCAGCTGTTTGCTGGAGGTTCCCACTCTCACCTACCTCAATCACAGCTTGGTCAATGGACTTTGCCACTGGTTTCAGCTTAGGTGAGTAGGTCAGGTGCAAACTACCAAGGAACAGAGCTACCACATCTTCTGCCCTGTCCACTGCAAGAGGGACCTCCAGCAGAGGAGTGGGATGGAAAGAGAAAATCAGTAAATATATCAGCCTGGATGAAATTGCCAGAAATTGTGAGTCTAAGCCCACAGTGATTTGGGGAAGAGCTATTTTCATCCCCAAATGAGGGATGGAGGTTTATAAGGAAAATAAGGCCTTTTTCTTAGTTGTTCAGAGGGGTTCTTCCTTACTGGGATGCCGTGGGTATCTCTCCAGTGAAGAGACAAAGCAGTAGTAGGCAAGAGCAGTGCTATACAGCATGGGTAATCTTGCCCAGGACAGAACAGGGTATTGAGAAAGTTTGTTTATGTATTAAATATATTTGTATAATTGTGTTTTCTACCCTGCTGTAAACACATAGAGGTTATGGTACGACCAGGGGGAGTGGCTTTACCCTGACAGAGGGGAGATTGAGATGAGCTCTTAGGCAGAAGCTCCTCTCTGTGATGGTGGTGAGGTGCTGGCACAGGGTACCCAGAGAAGCTGTAGGCTGCCCCATCCCTGGCAGTGTTCAAGGCCAGGTTGGATGGGGCTTGAAGCAAGTCCTGTCTAGTGGAAGGTGTCCTTGCCCATGGCAGGGGTTTGGAACTGGATGAGCTTTAAGTTCCCTTCCAACCCAAACCAGTCTGGCATTCTATCTATTTGTAAAAAACCACTTCTTTTTTTTGTCCAGGAGTGCACTGCCATCTTCCCGCTCTTGAAATCCTGACAGCCTGCCCCATGGGTTACTTGCTCAGTTCTGACTTTTCAGCTGACTCTCCAAAGAACTCGATTTGTGCACCAGCATTTGCCATCAACTTCAAGAACTCTCATTACACCAAGAAATCCTCCTGGCCACCTACCAGAGATGGCGATAGTGTTAGTTACACTAGGTTCATGTTCCCAGCCCTGAGACCATTTAAGCAGTTCAGCTTCCACTCTGCTGTTACGTTTGGATTCAGGTAAACAAGCAATAAAGGTGCATTCCTGATTTACCTAGTTGTCCAGTAAAATAGTTGCTTGGCCTTTTATTCCCGTTGGCTTGAAGGGTGTAGTAAGAACACTTTGGGGGGCAGCATGTGCAGTGCACCAGACATGTTCAGTGCAGCAGCAGTCTTTCATCTCAGTGCATTCCTTCCATGTGTTTGTAGCATATAGCTGAGGAGCTCCAGGACCTGCTTCAGTGGCTAATGGGAGCTCCAGCTGGACTGAAAATGAACCGAGCTTTGGATCAGGTTTTGGGACGCTTCTTCCTTTACCACATCCACCTTTGGATAAGTAAGTGCAGTTGTTTAACTTTTTAGCCTCTCTTTTCATCTCTTCCCTCTCGAAGTGTTTAATGTTTGCCTAGAGGTGGATAATGAATCAAAATGCACTACTGCAAGTGCAGACTTGTCTATGAGTCTTCCTGCTGTGGAAACTCAAGCCAAGGTTGGATTCCCACACAAGGAAGTCATGCATATAAAGTAAAGTGCTTATATTGATGCTTTGCAAGAAGTGCACCTCACAACGGTAGCTTGATTCTCTGTGCCGTTAGTGGTGAGTGTTCAAGGGAAGGCTTTCAGTCTTATTTAGGCTTTTGTGGTCTCTGCCATGTAAGAGGCAGCTGATAGGACTGGGATGAGAAGTGTGCTCCCAGGATGCACACACCAACCTTTGTGCTGCCTTCAGCTTAGTGCAGTTTTCTAATGTCAAGTCCCTCCTTGAAATAACACACCCCTCTTCTCCTTGATAAGCCTCTTAATGAAGGAGTACATCAGTGATGGACATGTACTTCTTAAATATTTTACTGATTTACAGTGCTCACCAATCAAGTATGGTCTTGTTTCTATGACTTTGCTCCACTTCAGTGATGAAAGAGGCTGTGCTTCCACTCTGGTTTACTTGACAAAAGCCATATGGGGTGGCTTGTGTGGGAACAGCAAAATGAGAGGGATGGTTGAGGGAAGGTTGATGTGTGCAGTTAAAAATGTAATTAGGAGCCTGAACACGAATCTAGTAAAGTAAATCACATGTGGAACAAGGTGACTCTCTTTGGTTAGCTCTTTTCAAGCTAAACATGTTCTCCGCTTCCTCACAGAGCTGCTCCCCTGGACACGAACCTGGGGTGGAAGAGAGGTTTTGTTGGCCATGCGAAACAGAAGATGGACCTACAAGAAATATGGGGATGAGCTTTGTAGAAGGGCATGTAGTGACAGGACAAGGAGGAATGGCTTTAACCTGACAGAGGGGAGATTGAGATGAGCTCTTAGGCAGAAGTTCTTCTCTGTGAGGGTGCTGAGGTGCTGGCACAGGTTGCCCAGAGTAGCTGTGACTAAGATCTAAAGGAGCTTGCCAGTTTTACTTCCACATTTTCGTAGCTACGATTTCTGGAGCAATGTTCTAGGGCGGGGGTAAAGAGTCCTTTGAGAATGTTAACAGGAAGTTATCTCAGTCCAATACTGACACTCTGTAATGTTCACTAGGCTACATACACCTGATGTCCCCATTCATTGAGATGATCCTCTGGTATGTGGGTCTGTCGGCTTGTCTGGGCCTGACCGTGGCTCTCTTGCATCCTCTCAGACATCATTGCACTTCTGACTTTCCACATCTACTGCTTCTATGTCTATGGAGCCAGGTAAGGTGGTCTCTCTGATGTGTCTTGGGCTTGTTTGGAGAGAAGTGCCACTGAAGGACCTGCTTGAGTGAGTCCAGAGGAGGCCATGGAGATGCTTCCAACCCAAACCAGTCTGTGGTTCTGTGAGCACTCAGGCCATGTCTTTAATTTGTGGAGCATTCACTCCTGGTGCAGTTCTCTTGAATTCAGAGTTTAGCCAGCAATTAATTTATTGCCTTCTTTTATGCATGTAGAAATGCGGCCACAGCTGTACAAGCAACCTTTCAGTTCTTCTGTGTTTAAATATTATTTGCTGTGGTAGTGACCTGAAAAAATGAAACTATGTGCCAGGCAGAGGACATGAAAGCAGTTCACCCATCCCTTTGAGTCAGCCTTTTAGCAGTTGCATCCCTGCTCAGTAGTTTCCAGGGGAGCTGGAGGAGAGGAGAAGCAAAGGGGAAGCCTTGTACTTCTGGAGAAGCCCCAGTGTCCCTGCCCCTGCCTTGCTTCAGAGGCTCTTGTCTGCATCATGGAGCAGAGATGGCAGGTTTGGTGTCATTGTCTGCTCCTAACTGTACAGAGAGTGGAAATAGGGAAAGCGTTTTCTCAGCTGATGGCTTTTTGCTTGTGAGCAGCAGGGAGCCAGTCCACCCACCTCAGCTGGTTGTTGAAGTACAGAGCAGCTATCTGTTATCTTGCACCAACCTGCCCATGCTGTGCCTGGTGTCTGCTATGGGGAGCCAGGAGGGGACAGCAGTCACCCACACCAATAGCAGCCACCACAAGCACCTTGTGTTCCTGCAGCTGCCAGAAGAAGTTTGCTGGTTCAGGTGCTGGTGAAGCCTGAAATCCGCTTCTGAAACAAAGCACATAGTGAAAGCAGAGCGGGCATGTGTGTGCAGGCAGCCAGGGGAGGTGGGGCAGGAGCTAAGGCAGGAACATTGCTTGTTGTTGTGTCAGGGTGAGTGGGGAGTGTGGCCTTAGTCAGAGCCATGGGGCAGGTGTGTACCAGCAACCTGGAGATGTCCTGTGCACCCTCCCACCTGGGGATCAGTGCACAGAGCAGTACCTGCCAGGCTGAGGGCACCCTGCCAGTTCCTTGAAGCAGTTGGTGTTCCTCAAACCAGATTCTTCTCTTGGGTAAGACTCCTTGCCTCTGCTTTCACAATGCTGCCTTGAAATCTGAGCAGCCTCTGTGCCTTAACTAGCCAGGTTAACCAGTGTGGCTTTAATAGCTCAGGCTTTCTCAGGCTCTGTTCTGCCACACAGATTCATAGAATCAAACAGGTTGGAAAAGGCCTTTAAGGTCATTAATCTCCCCTCTGTCAGGTTAAAGCCATTCCCCCTTGTCCTGTCCCTACAGGCTCTTGTCCAAAGCCCCTCTCCAGGTTTCCTGTACCCCCGTTAGGCGCTGGGAAGCTGCTCTAAGATCTGTTGAGCCTTCTTTTCCTGCAGGCTGAACAAGCGCAGTTGTCAGCCAGACTCCAGAGCAGAGGCGCTCCAGCCCTCGGAGCATCATTTAGCTGATCTTTTCCCACCCTTAAGGATGTTTAAAGCTGTGGTTTAGTAAAGAAGTTACAGGGGCTCCAGTCCTTAGTGTTGAGGACGCAAAATTGAATTGGGTTGACTCGAGTGTGGGGTAAGACCTTTGCCACTCCTGTCGTGGCAGGGGTGTGAAGCAAAGGGAACAGGGCAGATCTAAACTGTAGAGACAGAGGTGACCTCGGGGCAATAAGCAGCTGCTTCCTTTGCTGCAGGGAGGTGGTGGCATGGGGCTGGTGATTGCTGCTGCTTGTACGGGCCATGCTGGGGAGAGCCTTGCTGCAGCCTGGGGCATGGCATGGCCATTGCCCTCCAGTGATCCAGAACTGTCTGCAGTAGCCTGCTCTACCCGTGCCAGGGGCAGCAAAACACAGTTGACTGAGCCATTAGTATTTGATGTGCATCATTCTTGGCATGATTTCTTTTACTGCCCCTAGTTCTGCAGTGCTGGTAAGCAGGTGGGCATTGGGTGCAGTGATGAGAGCTGGTTTGTGCGGAAGCTCAGTAGCTCTCAGCATTGGTACTCAGCATCTTCTCTTTGCTCAGGCTCTACTGCCTGAAGATTTATGGCCTGTCATCGCTCTGGCGCTTGTTCCGTGGGAAGAAGTGGAATGTCCTTCGACAGCGGGTGGATTCCTGCTCCTACGACTTGGACCAGGTAGTGCTGCAGCACCATGGGCTCGCTGCAGGATGCTGCCCATGGGCAGTACAATCCTATCCTACCTCAGGTAATGGTGAGACAGGAGCCACAGGAGGCTTTGTGATGCCCAGAACAAGCATATCCCCCAGCACTCTGCATCTGTGGATCTTCATAGGATCCCAGACTGGTTTGGGTTGGAAGGGACCTTAAAGCTCATCCAGTTCCAACCCCCTGCCATGGGCAGGGGCGCCTTCCACTAGACCAGGTTGCTCCAAGCCCCAGCCAACCTGGCCTTGAGCACTGCCAGGAATGGGGCAGCCACAGCTTCTCTGGGCACCCTGTGCCAGCACCTCAGCACCCTCACAGGGAACAACTTCTGCCTAAGATCTCATCTCAGTCTCCCCTCTGTCAAGTTAAAACCATTCCCCCTTGTCCTAGTCGCTACAGGCCCTTGTCCAAAACCTCTCTCCAGCTTTCTTGTAGCCCCTTTAGGCACAGGAAACTGCTCTAAGGTCTCCCCTTAAGAGCCTTGTCTTCTCCAGGCTGAACAAGCCTCTCTCAACCTGTCTCCAGAGCAGAGCTGCGCCAGCCCTCACAGCATCTCCATGGCCTCCTCTGGGTTCACTCCAACAGCAACATGTCCCTCTTGTGTGGTTGTCCCAGGGCTGAACACAGAGCTTCAACCAAATGCTTGTGCTCTGCAGCTCTGCAGCAAGACCTGCACTGCACTGCCTGTTCTGGGGGCCTAATTCTAGCAAGTGCTGAGCACCTTCAGGCACCCTGGTGAGCTGTGGTGCTGCAGATGCTCACAGCTTGGGAGCAGGGGATGTTTCCTTGGGAGGGAGCAGTGTACAAGTGAAGCTCAGCAGTGTTCCCACAGTAACAGACTTGCCAGTGTGTCTGTTCAAAGGCCCCGTTCCATTCACGTTTTGCTGGAGCCAAGCCCACACGTTCTCACTTGAGCAGCAGAGGTAGGATTTTGCCAAATGTTGTGAGCTCTGTTTAATTTCTGAAATGCCAAGTAAGAGTTCAGCAAAGCCTCAATTGCTCCATGCCAGCAGTTGCAAACATCACTAAAATAATACTATAATATTTGGTAACTTCCAGGGCCAGAGCCTCTTGCTCCATTCAGCCTTCTCACACCACAGTGAAGGAGCTGGTTTTTGTCTCTTTGGTGATGAAAAGCCAAACTGTGCCAGGAACACAGTTTGCGTCAGTGCTTGGTCCCTGTGTTCTTTGAGGAGAATTGGTTTGGTGCTTCAGGTTTCATCCTGCTGCTCTGGAGGCCGGTGGGAATGATGTCGTTGTCCTGGGTGGGAAGAGACACTCAAAGTAGACCTTAAAAGACTTTTGGAAATGTTAATAAACTGTAGTGGAGTGACAGGGGAAGGAGGAACAACTGCTGGCAAGGGAACGGATTGGGGTGTGATCTATTTTTGGTTACATGTGTGAAGCTGGGATGTTGATAGACCTCTGTGACATGGCTCTCTGGGTTATTTTCTTTCCTAATATACCATGAGTGTGATCTGTTGATTGCAGTGCCCTGTGTTCCTGTGGTCTCTGTTCTGGAAGAGGTGACTGAAAACTGAAGAGTCAGATCCCTATTTGTCATAAATCTGCATTTCTCCTAGTTGGAATTAGCTAGACTTATGCCAACTGGGCTGTCCCAGAGTAAAAATAACTCTTTCTGTGGGCAGTGGAGCTCATGACACCTGCTTTCCTAGGGATTTTTCTCCTTCATCTTCAAAATGCTGCTTCCTCTATCCCAGTAGCTCCAGCTTTTTTCTCTCTTCCAGTATCCGTCATTGAAAGAGGCAGAACTCCTGCTGCTGACGAGATTTAGCAACCAAATTTTGTCAGCTTTTCACCAGGTGTTAAAACAAGGAGGAACAAAAATACATCTCAGTTCCCCACAAAATACCCTACCAAATTTCTACTTCTTTGTACCCTTCCACACTTGTCTGGTAAAAACTGAGCAACAGCTCTAAAGCTCATGGGATAGGGAGTGGGCAGATTTAAGTCTTGTTTCCTAAGGAAGCTGGCCTGAAATAGGAAACCTTGAGTATTGCATGCAAAGGAGAAAATCAGGATCCAGCTTATTTATCTTTCCAAACATATTCCTATAATAGGGAGCCTTCTAAAAAGCCCCAGTGAGAGAAGTAGTACTAAAAATATTCTCCTCCCAGAGGAGGGCCATGAGGATCATCAGGAACTGGAGCACCTCCCATATGAAGATAGGCTGAGAAAGTAGGGGCTGTTCAGCCTGGAGAAGAGAAGGCTGCGTGGAGACCTCATAGCAGCCTTCCAGTATCTGAAGGGGGCCTATAGGGACTGCTGGGGAGGGACTCTTCATTAGGGACTGTAGTGATAGGACAAGGGGTAACTGGGTTCAAACTTAAACAGGGGAAGTTTAGATTGGATATAAGGAGAAAGTTCTTTACTGTGAAGGGTGGTGAGGCACTGGAATGGGTTGCCCAGGGAAGTTGCGAATGCTCCATCCTTGGCGGTGTTCAAGGCCCTTTTGGGCAGAGCCTTGGGTGGCATGGTTTAGTGGGAGGTGTCCCTGCCCATGGCAGGGGAGTTGGAACTACATGATCTAAAGGTCCTTTCCAACCCTAACTATTCTATGATTCTAAGGTAACAGCATTATTCACATAGGAAAAAAGCATGTGAAGGAGCCTTGCAAAGTTTCCTTACCTCACAGTTTCCTATTCTTCTATTTCTCTTTTGTATTATTTTGTCATTGCTCTCTAATAATTGTGGTGTTTTTTTTCCTAGTTATTTATTGGCACTTTGCTGTTCACAATACTGCTGTTCCTCCTGCCTACAACTGCACTCTATTATTTGGTGTTTACCCTGGTAAGATTTAACCCTTGAAGCTAATCATATGCTGTCTTCTGAGATCTTAAAATAAGGGTTTCCTTGTCATTTACTGTCATCCACAAAGAGGATATAAATTTGTCTGGGTGTCCCAGGAAGGCTTCTCACACAGCCCATGTAGGCCAAGCAAGTGGAATTCAGGATATGTGTTTCTGTTCCTACAAAGGGAATTCCCAACAAATCCTGGTCAGTGGGACAAGATGTTCTTTCACTTGGAAATCATTAATCCAGTCCCACGTCTGGGGTGATGGCCCCTCTAGTTTGATCCAGAACTTTCTTTTTTCAGGGAATTAACTGGCTCTGTTAAATGCTTTCAGCCAGGCTTTGCTCGGAGGGTTGGGCTACTTTAGTTTTCTCATCTTCCCCCAGTATGACCACTCCTCTCTGAGGCCTGCCTAGAGCAAAATTTTCCACAGACAGTGGCCATCACATGGTTTTAAAGCCCTTTTTTGAGCTCTCTCTTTTCAGATGAGCTTGGCAGCAAAAGTAAATGCAGTCTGACAAAAGGTGGTGCTTTACTCAGGGGACAGAACACACTGAGCAGGAAGCTAATTTCTGGCTGCTGTGCTCTTGCTTAGATGCTCTACATGGGATTTCTTCAGGCAGAAATAAGCTGCTTCAGTTCATTGTTGGAGAGAGAATTTATATTCACTTGGCACACAGTGATGGAGGTGACTAGTAATGGAAGCCTGAATTCTCCCTTTCAGACTATGACCATTGGAAATGAATTAGCTCTCATGTCCTTGCAAGTCACAGCCTCTACAGCCATAAGAGCTTTGTTCCAGTTAAACCCTTCAGCTAAGGTTGTCAAGGAACCTTGTGCAGGGTCTGGTTGCCCAGCACTTCCAGACATCCAACCCACTTTGAGAGGATTTTGCTTACCACAGTACATTTATCTTAGCTATTCAACAATGTCAAACTGCACATCAGCTTGTGAATTTCATAGAACCATAGAATGGTTTGGGTTTGAAGGGAACTTAAAGCTCATCCAGTTCCAACCCCCTGCCACAGGCAGGGACACTTTCCACTAGACCAGATTGCTCCAAGCCCTGTCCAGCCTGGCCTCGAATGCTGCCAGGGATGGGGCAGCCACAGCTTCTCTGGGCAACCTGTGCCAGCGCCTCAGCACCCTCACAGGGAAGAACTTCTTCCTTATGTCTAATCTAAACTTCCCCTGTTTCAGTTTAAACCCATTATCCCTTTTCCTATTGCTACAGTCCCTGATGAAGACTCCCTCTCCAGTATCCAATTTGCAAATCTCCTGTTTGTCCTAGAGTTTCTTACTAAACTGTTTTTCTGCAGCTCCGTTTGCTGGTGGTGATTGTGCAAGGCCTCATACACTTGCTGGTGGACCTGATTGACTCTCTGCCTCTTTATTCAATCCTCCTTCGGCTCTGCAGATCCTACAGACTCGCGGGTAAGTCCTTCAGCACTGCACATGCAGAACTTCAAGGGTTTTACATTATGCACTTTATTTTGATGCAGTGGATCAAAGCATTGAAGCAGTGGGTAGCTTCTGAATAGAAAGATACGGGAAGGGCAGGAAAGAACCTAAGGATCAAGTCATAGAATCACAGACTGGTTTGAGTCAGAAGGGACCTTAAGACTCATCGAGTTCCAACCCCCTGCCATAGCCAGGAACACCTTCCACTAGACCAGTCATGCAGTTATCCATACTGTTAACAACTCCTGCAAGGAGCAGGATGAGGACAGTGGCAAGAAATGCGATGCTGAAGCAGAATCTGGAGCACCTTTACAAAGCCTGTGGCAACCAAAAGTGACATCCAAACAAGCACTGTATAAATGAGTTTATCTTTTAATTCCAGTTCTAGAGTAGTGGGTCAGATTAAAGTTCTGAGGTTAAATATGCTGTTTATCATGGGATTTGGGCTCTGAAACAAGCCAAATTGCAAAACCACTTGGAAAATCTGCTGTTCCAGAGGACTGAATCTACAGTGGTTGTGAATGAGTGGAACAGCTTCAGCTCTGTGCTGGCTTGCCTAACAGAAGTCCTGAGCTGAGGGGTTTGGATTAACCTCAGAGCTCTTTACAGATTTCAGATAATTGTTCTCTTTTTGGTTCTAATCTGCCACCATTTTGAAACCGGTGATTTTTTTTCCACTTTTGGTAAACATCAACCATGGTTGCCACCAGGGTAAAAGGTCCTTTTTGAATGGGTTTAACTGGTTAATCTAGTGAAAATCAGGCACTATATTATTATCTCACATCATTTAAAGAGCATGGAGGAAGAATTTAAAATTTGAGAGCTTGATCATCACTAAATACAGACTAGTCAGAGAAGTGCCAGGCTTGATTTTTGGGGTGGAATACCTGAGCCATGTTACTAGTTTTGTTGGTTTTCCATGTGTGCCTTCAGCAGGTTCCTATGAATTTCCTGGCAGAAACTTCTTAACCCTTCAGGGCTGTCTTGGAGAAGAGGAAATGCTGCTAAAGGCAACTGTCTCTCATTAAACAGCAGGTTGTAGGGTAGAAGGAAATCTTGTTGCCACTGAGATATGTAAGGCTGTATATTCCCATCAGTCTTAGATCAGCCAGCTGCCTACTGCAGGGTAGTAAGCCTCCAGCCAGTCGAGTTTGTTGCCTGATTTACTTTCTTTGTTGGCCCCTCTCAAACATTTGAAGGGAGAACACTGCAGGAAGAGGAGGCATCTCTGAGAATGTCTGCAGCCTGTGTTCCTGCCCCAGAAACATGGCATTGCAGTGGTAACGGAGCAGTTGAATCACATTCAAAGGACTTTAGAGAGTGCACATCACTTGATGTCCTCACTGCCTAGGTTTTGCCTCCCTGTTCAGACTCAGAACTTGGATCAGTTATGCTCTGGCATATGTTATGGCATCTGATTTTACAGGCACCATCAAGATGGTTCTGCTGACATGAATGGATAGTTTTTCCCAGCAGCAAGGGGTTACTACAGTGTTTAAGTTCAACTCAGTTCAGTCATGGCATGTGGCCTCCAAATTCTTTGAGTCAGTTTCTGAATTGACAAAATTACGTTGCTGAAGCCTGGGCCAGGACAGGTGCATGATCCGTCCACACACCAGAAACAAAATCCATGCTTTCTTTCCACACATGTGAAGTGAAACGCTTTGGACTTTAAAAACCCTTTTGCACATATATCAAATCTGATGTCCTCTCTGAAAGAGTTCTGAGCTGCGCAGCTCAAGGGATGGCACCCTGGTTGGGATGGGTACACGGTGATGTTGATTCATAGTGTGAAGTAAGGTGTAGCAGTAAGGTTCAGGGGTTTCAAACTCTGCCCACACACAAGTTACCAACATGCTGTTTGATCACAAAGAGGTCGGTTCATTTTCTCTGTACTTCTCTTCCCCAGTATTCACATCACAGATTTGGGGGTCAGTTTTGTCATGGTTCTGTAGGGCCTGTCCTAGTGGTATCTCCATGATTACTGGAGTCCAAACAGTGAGCTTGCTTTGGTGCACTGACATGTGAAACAAAGCAAATGGGTTCATGTCCTGACCTCTCCTGTGTACAGAAGAAGGAGAACTCTGGGCTCTGGAGCTGGATGGCAGTCATGGAATAGTTTAGGACTCTTCTCTCTTAGAGGAATCTGTGATAGATTGATCTTTCCTGCTTTTCCTGTGCAGACTCCTGAGCTTTGTAGTAATCCACAGGTCATTCTAAAGTAAATTTGTGTCCTTTTTGTGCATGTATTTTCTTAGAAGTTTAAGACTCTCGACCAATTAAATAATATAAGAGATTGTTGGCTTGCAGTTCTAGAAGGGAAGTGTGTGGCCTTGACAGAAGCAAGGTTTTCTGCTCCGATGGACCTGAAACTTCAGTGCCCACTTGATTCTGTCTCTCTGTGACACACTACCTTCCTGAAGAGTAGTTGCTGGAATGGGTTAGACGCTTCCTCTCAGCCAAACCTCAATAATCACCTTCAACGCTTTTTATCATCCAGCACATTTGCTTATTGAGACCCAAGGTGCTCAAGCATCTTCCTGAAGCCACTGTGGAAGCCCATGTTTCAATATGGTGCAGCAGAATGCGGATAAATTTGTCCTCTCTTATACAGAAAATGCTTTGTGATGTGGGGAGAGGGTTTAAACCAGATCTCTCTGCTAGATGAGAGCATTCTCTCCCAGGAGTAAACTGTATGGTTTTAATTAATTCAGAGCTTGAAGAAAATGATAAGTTTGGACTTTGAATGTGGAAGAGTTACATAGATACTATTGCAATGGGGATCACACAGAGTTTTGTTTCTGTGTGTACTCCTGAGTTTGATCTGGTGCAGATCACTCTTTTCTCACCATCTTACCTGTGGAAAGGAATAATAGGGACACGCTGGCTGGTTCAGGTTTGCAGAAGATGGATTGGCTTTACTTCTGTGAAGGAATTTGAGACCTTGCAAAGCAAAATGCCTCTCTAGTCCTAGTTTTTACCTTTGTTTGAAACACTGTATTAAATGTTCATGTGCTCTATATCACTGCTGGAATCCAAAGCTTTCCTATTTATCTTTACAGTGTTGGGAATGTAGCAGATCCAAGAGGAAATATAAATGTGATGTTGATGGGGTTGTTAGCATGTTAAAAACATCTGAATGCTGGGGTTAATAGTGATTGCTTTGAGCTGTTTTTAATGCCTCTAGGCCATTCCTTTCCTCCCTCAATCTGAAAGAGGGAGAGATTTGCACATGTGCTGTATCCACATCAGCACAGGTTCAAGGCGAGTTCTTTGCCTCCTGTTTACATGGAGTCCCCATTCGTGTAGAAGTTTGGGGAAAGAGAAAGGTTTTTCCAGTCCCTTTGTCATCATCAGGCCTGGCTAGCTGATTTCTAGGCTTTGTTCTAGTTTTAAAACAAGCTGCCTTTAATGGAGCTAAGAGAAACACATTTTGTCTTGCTTAAAATCACTGAAAAGAGGATCCGTGCTTCCTGCTGAAAATTGTATAAGGGTTCACAAATCATGAGAGGCTGAAGGTTCCATTTCTAGGAAATCAGTGCTCAGCCAGCAGAACTGAGCAGCAAATGGCATGATCTTTCCTCCAAGCATGGATTTGATTTCCTTGTTTTGTTTTATTTCAGCTGGTGTGAAGTTCAGAGTCCTTGAGCAGCAGGATGGAAAACCTCTTCGCCTCCTTATGCAGGTAAACCACGCGTGCCCTTGTGCCATTCCCTGCTGCAGGCTTCACTCAGACCATCCCCAAGGTCCTTCTCCCTTCTGTTGCAGTTCTGAAGCTGGCCCGACTGAAAGGTCCTACTGAAATATTTCATCTGTAAAATGCTGAAACAAGGGAAATACGTTTCACATTGCAATGACTGGCTCCTGCTTTCCATCCTTTCTAATACCCTGCTTGAGACCTTAGTTTAGAGAGTCCTGCATGGTGTGAAAGGAAATGTAAAAGATATGAGAGACATGGTACTCTGTTACTGCTGGAATTAAGAGTTCTTGTAGTTATCACCTTCCTTCCTGCAGTTTCATCTTAATAATTGCTGAACACTGAGAGAAGCAAAAGGCAGCGGCTAAGCCATGCAGAATGAAGGACCAGTAAAAGGTCTTCCCCCTCCAGATATGCTTAAAGGCCTTAGCTGCTCCATGATGCTGGCAGGATGAGTGCCTGGGTGAGATGAGAGGAAAGGGCCTCCTCTTGTTTTCCTTAGCTGCTCTGGCAAGGAGCATAGGAAAAGCTTACCTGTGCTTTTGTAACCTCCCATTTCCATGCTCTATCACCAGAGATGCTAAAGGAAAGAAATGATGTGATGGCAGCAGTGAAATTCTGGTTGTGAGGTTCCATTTCCTGACTTTGTGCAATGCCACAGGGTTGCTGTTCTTGCTGTTTGCATCTCAGGAGGAGAGGCTGCAAGGGGTGTATAGAATTTATAACAAACACTTGGATGCTGGGGGGTGTGTGGGAAGGAATTAACTGTTCCCAGTTCTTTTTCTTTCTCCATCCCCGGTTCAGCCCTGTTTCAGCAGAGGTCAGGTTAGCATGGAAGTGGCACACCAGCTAGCAGCAATTCAGAAGGGAATTCCTTCAACAGATGTCTTCTAGGGCAAAACGAGCATTTCCCAAGCATGTTGTCTTCCCAGTTACTGTCTTTGGGTAGGGTAGTGGTATGAGAACCAAAATCTGCCATCCTCCATGGCCAAAAGACTCCAGAAAAAGGAAACCAGTCACCAAAGATGAGGCACAGGAGCTGCTGAGCAGAAAATTTGGCATCTGTGTGTTTGTGAAATGAGGTGGGTAGCTTCTCCAGAGGAAAAAGATCACAGCTTAGAGAGCAGAGCTAGTGAGTCATAGGAACATGATGAATTTTCCTTGGACCACTGCAGAAAGATCCATTTGCAATCTAGAATATAGCGTAAGTCATCATCTTAAGAGGTGAAGTGCTTTAGCTGATGTCTCTCTAGGCCTTCTGTTCAAATAATAATGAGCAGAGAGTCAGTAAAGGCACTTTATTCTCTCTTTGCGCTGGTGAAAATGAAAAATGGGTTTGTGTCAGAAATCCTGCTGAACTTTCTGATGGCTCTTGTGAGAGGACAATCTAAAGAGCCTGTTTTTAAATGATAGGCTAAAATTCTTATTTCTGATACACGATGATGTTCCTCTCTAGAAGTTTTGCAGTGGCTTTGTTCCCCACCCTTATGGTGGCTCTCTGGAACCATGCTTGATGGCAGGAAGGCTGTTTGCATGGAACTGTGCCCCAAATGATTCAAGCTATAGGTGACTGCTACATGCACAACTGTCCTTTGGGAGCTGATAGTGGATTAGAAATCATTAATTCTGGTTTTGAGGCAGAGGATGATATTTCCATTCCAAGTGCTCCTTCATTTTCTCCAGGAAGTCTTCCATAGCTCAGTATTCTCTGTAGTGTTTAAAATCATTTATTTTGGTGTGCAAGAAGAAGAATGCCTGGCAGTGTGTCTCAAGTGAGCTGATAGCCCAGTGAGAAGACATGACAAGTTTGATTCGTCTGTAGTACCTTCTGCTAGATTCTGCAGCAGTTACTTTGAAAGTGAAGGAGGAAGGGCAAAGGGAACAGCTCCATTATAGAACAAAGGATGTCTATTATATCAGGGTTATATTATAGCTTTAGACTACAGAAATGGCATAAAATAAATTGATATTGCCACTTGGCTAATAAATGGTTGCTTTTTGTGGTGCCTGTTTGTTTGCATTTATAATGGCAGATGCAGACATATACATTGTGCTGGGTATAAAACCATCTCTTGTTACTTCATCGGCAACAGTATCACCACGCTGCCTTGGGATAGTTTTCAAGGAGAAATGTTGCGTCCAAGCATGCCAGCCCAGGTAGCTGATAGTTAAAGGAACACACACTGTGTATCTCCCTTGTAGAGCAGCAGTTCCTATCCTCCCCCAGCATGTTTGCGCTTAAAACGTCCTGGTTTGCCTACAGCTGAGGAAACAGGCAGAAATAGTTACTCAGATGTTACTGTTGTTTGGTTTAGGGACAAGTTTCTTTGGTCTTTTTTCTATTTTTTCTATTCTTCTTTTATTTTTCAGTGCTACCTGTCTATGGCCACAATGCATGAGGTCAATTACAGTCACGCAGAATGTCCCATAATGACATCCCTAATGTTCTAGTGACATCTTTGCTTCATCACCCTTTCCCAGAGCTCTGCCTTTGCGGGCTCTCTGAGTTCATCCCCCTGCTCCATGAGCACCAGATAGCTGGAGCAAGCTGGTGGCACAGGCAAACTCCCAGAAAACTGATTGCTCTTCAGTGGACAGAGGAAATATTCAGCTATTGCCAAAGTAGTGACTCTCTGCCTGGATTTTGCTGTCTCTCTTTCCTTTTTTGTGGCTGGATTTTGTACTGTGAAGTATGGACTTTTTTCACACAGCTGCTTGATTGGGTCCAGCGTAGCTGGGCCCTTTCACTAGAGGAGGATGTCCTTTGATTTCTCCTCCCTGTCCAAGCTTCCTCTGGCGCTGTAAGTCTCACTTTGGCATCTCTCATGGGCTGTTTTCTGCAACCCACCATTTCTGTGTAATCTGTTTACTTTTTTGGAGACGGTCTATTGCTGTACATCCTTTTTGTGTATCAGATGTTGGCCAGACTGGCTCAATCCTCTGGACTACCCTGAAGTGCTTCACTGGAGTGTTTTCCACATCTGATGTGCTTCTGTCTTCCCTTGTCTAGGTAACACATCTGCCTGCCTCCCTCAGCTTCTGAAGGTCAATACAGCAACTTTGTGATAATCAGAGGCCATGGGGGTTTGTAGGCAGAGACTCCAGACATGGTCATTCTTGGGATGGTGGTTGACATCAAATTTAAGATTAACTCAGTCAAGGAGCCTTAAAGTGGCATTGCATGGTACGGATCCTGTCTGCTTGGACTCCATTTCATGGGGAGGACATATGGTGATACCAGGGGTAACTTAAAAGCATAGCTATGGCCGATGGCACATTGAAGCAGTAGGTTCATAAGAGCTACAGCTTAACTGGTGTGTTCTAGAGGAGTTCGTAAGAGTTGTGGTGCACCCCAATGGAGTGTTGCTGCTGGTGGTGGTGGTCTCCATCCCTCCACCTTCTGCAACCTCCTAACTCAAAAAGAGATAATTCTGCTCCCTCCTGTAATGAGCATCACTCCAAATCCTGCTGCTGCTCATGCCTGCTTCTCTGCTGGAAAGTTATTCCAACAGTACTCCTTTGCCAAGCTTTATTTGTTCATGTTTCAGGACACTGTACAAGGCTATACAGCTTTAGCTAGACAGAGGGTTTCTTACACTTCGTGAGTAGCAGTATTGATGTTTTAAGAGGCCAGTGCTACACAAAAGTTACACTTGCCCTCATCAGCTGTCTGTATATCTTACTACAAGAAATTCTCACTGCTGTTACCCCTCTTCCTTCTCCTTGCAGATCAACCCTCTGTCATATGGCAATGTGGTACAGACATACAGGCTGCCAACCTACAGCTGTTACCCCAAGGATTCCTGGACATCTCTCTGCAAGAAGCTGTTCCTTGGAGAGCTCATCTACCCTTGGAAACACAAAGGAGAGAAGCAGGACTAAAGACAGCAAAAGAGCTTGAGAGACATGGTCAGACAAAGAAATTGAATCCTAATGCTTTTGGACCAAAGGCATCTCAGAGCCAGCAACTGCTACATCCCTTTAATTAGACTTTGGTAACCTGGAGAGGCTAAATTTTTAAAGTCAGGTATTTTTAGGTGTTATTTTTCAACTTTCCTTTTCCCCTACACTGTGTTCATGTCATATGGTAATGCTTATTTTTGAAGCAAAAGGTTAAACCCATCATGGAACCAGTGTTTGGTGTCATCGAGGAGGTACCTCCCGAGCAGGGTGATGATGTGTGTGCCCTTCCATGTAAGCTCGTGGGGCCACATTAAAACAGCTGGTTGGGTGGTTCAAAGCCACAACTCCGAAGTACATTCTGCCAAAATGAGCAGATTTTGGACCATTTTATACTCCAGCCTTCAAGCCATCTGATCAAACCCGAGATGGAGGATCAGCTTGTAGAGTCTCACACTGAAAACTGCACAGCAGCATTATCTGGGTTCATGGATATTATTTTCCTTTTGGGTGGGCTTGGATTCACCCCGTCTGCAGCACCAGGGGAAGTGTCAAGCATAGAAATGGCAGGGCTGGAGGCTCAGAAACAGATTCCTGTGTGTTTGTGCATGTATGGTCTCATCTACTTTTATTCAAAAGCAAACAGTGGTTTGGGGTGAGCCAAATCCTGAGCTGTCACCAGAACTGAAGAGCAGAGCACACAGCCTCAGTCCCCAGGCTGCCCAGGCTCTATATGGTAGTGAGCTGTGGTGTCTGGGAGCCCTGGGCTCTGCCAGGTCGCAATGTAAAGCAAACACAACTTTGCTGGGCCCCGCTCTGTCTGGTGGGTCTGCTGGAGCAGCAGTAGCCCAGCCAGCTCAGGGAAGTGTGTGCTGCGCATCCTTACAGGGTCAGAACATCCCCTGCTTCTCAGATGAAGGCCTTGCCCTGTGGTGCCTCATCGTCTTTACTTGGAAGTCAAGGAGCTTTTAAAGTTATCTCAGATATGAGGCATTTAAAGGTACTTCCTTCCCTGCAACTACAGACACATTTCTCTTAGGAGAGTTTTCCTGCTTTGGATACTATCTATCTCCACAATGCACCTGGGCTTGGCTTTCCCTTGTCCCGATCTTCTTGTGTGCTCATTTTGAGGGGAGTCTTCTATTTCCTGTCCTGGGAGAGTGTCAGATCCCACTGTGTACATTGTTGTGTAGACAGTTCCATACAGTCATTACCCAAAAGTAGACTTTCACAGGTCTGCAGTTCCTCTTGCCCCAACTGAAACAACAATGTGGTGTCGCTGTAACACCTGCTGCTTTGCACACCAACGTGACTGCATGAACTGGCAGGTGAGAGGGGTGCTGGATCCTGCCTCCTTTCCTCTGTCTGCCCAAGGAGCCAAGGATAGAGAAGGAAGAAGGATGTGCTGTGGCTGCAGTGCTCAGCCCCACAGGGTGACCTGTGCATTCCTGTGTGAGTAGGCGGAGGAGGGCAAGGAGCCACAGCAAGGTGCCCTGGGCTTTAGGAGTCTCCATTCAGCACTTGCACTGGCAGGATAAGAGTTTCCTACCCCAGCCCCATGCCTCATCCCTGTACTTGCAGCTGTCACAGAGAGGAAAGTGTTATGGTCCAGCCAATTTTAGACATCCCTGGGCAGATATATTTGGTTCATGTGTAGCTGGTAAAAGCCTGTCATGGTATGGCCACTGCCTCTTCAATCTAGCTTGATGAGGAGAGAATGAAGCTCTGTAGACAGGTACTTGGTCCAGACATTCCTCAGCAGGCAAACACAGGAGCTGCGAAGATCTTGGAGTTTTCTTAAGGACATCATGAAGGAAGCAGTATTACCTGGGCATTGCTACCCAAAGAGAATCCTAGAATCTTAGGCTGGTTTGGGTTGGAAGGGACGTTAAAGCTCATCCAGTTCCAATCCCCTGCCATGGACAGGGACACCTTCCACCAGACCAGGTTGCTCCAAGTCCTGTCTAACCTGGCCTTGAACACTGCCAGGGATGGGACAGCCACAGCTCTGGGCACCCTGTGCCAGCACCTCACCACCTTCTGCCTCAGATCTCAATCTCCCCTCCTGTTACCCTCCTCCAGGAAAGAAGGGCACACCGCTGAAAACAGCCAGGGTGGCAGAAGCTCCTTTCCACCTCCCCATCTGCCACTGCAGGCTCTGGTGGGACATCCCTGGCTGCAGAAACTGGAGAGATCTTTGTCCTTAGTGATCAAGTGCTTAAAACTCGTGTACAAATACAGTATCTTCTTTTCTTGGAATATCGATATCCAAGTTTTTCTCTCCACGCCAGATGTGAATAACTCCAGGTTTTGATCCATTTAGTGGAGGAATGGGCTGAATAAATGATTCTCACTGGAGCTTAAGTCAGAGCCATGAAGACCCATCATTACCTGGCACTCAGCAGAGCAGATTTACACTTTACCTCCCTCTTGTTTCCTCTGGAGATACTACATAACATTCCCACTGCTTCCTCCCACACCTGCATAGTTGGATTTGTGAACTGCTATGAGAAACACAGTCTTGTGAAAATAATGTTTCTAATATCCTGGCTTCGAAACTCTTTCTATGAGACCAGATCCCTCACAATGGTCCTAATCGTGGCTGTCCTTTGGGATCAAGTGATCTGAAAGCCTTGGGGACAGCACAGAGGCACGAGAACCAGCAAATGTGACCTTCCTTTTGGGAACCTGCCTAAGCGTATTTAGACATTCTGGTATTTGGTCTGTTTACTAAGGGCTTACTCTGGGATGGTGAAATATCAAGCTGAGGAAAAGCTCCTCCTCAAACCCAAGACCCTGAACTTTCTGCCACACCTTGAGTGGCCCAGGTGAGACGTGACAGTCCCTATGTCATGCAGAACTGGTGCCTGAGCTGTCTCACTGCTGCTCATAATCTGCTTTCTCCTTGTCCATGATGGTATCTGAGCCTATGAGTTTCTTCTGCTGGACATCTGCCATGTCTCTCCTCTTCCTTTCCAGTCTCTGCTATGGAATAGTCTTCCCCCACCCTTTTCCGATTGTGCACAGAGACATTACAACGACTTAGCAGACATCCTGTTCAGGAACATTTGAACTTATGTCATCCCTCTAATTAGAAGTTGGGATCAGCATCATCTTCCACAGCAGCACAGACTGGCCTTTCCTCAGGGAAGAGGTTGCTAATAGGTGATGGCTCTAATTTATCCTCAGATCCATATTATCCGTATCAGTCCTTGGATGAGAAGTAGCTAAAACTTTCAGCTCTTCTCTGATTCCCACCACACACCCTGTGTGGCAGACGACAAGCAGCCTTTGCCAAACATCATTCAGAGACTGATCGTGCAGACCCTTTTTAATATTGCATTTCCTTGTTATTATTCCTTCCACTTGCTGGTTCCCAGTGCTGGCACAGCCTGAAATGCCTCTTCACACAGGCACAGGGCTTGGAAAGGAAAACGTGATTTACTGCATACCAAACGCCATCCTAGAGAGAAATTCTGCCTTGAGAAGCAGTTTCCTAAGCAGAACAGCATGTGACAATGCTGGAGGGAAATCCCAGTGATTACACTGCACTGGGGACTCTGGTTGTGGTCTGGGGAGTTTCCCTAATCCCGCAGCTGGACTGTGCCTTGTTCTGCTGGTACCTGTGAGTGCACCATTAGGCCCACAGAAGGTGTGTTGCATGTGTGTATAGAGGCTGGTGTAATAAACACCTGAAGAAAAGTACAAAGATTAGTGTCTATAGAGCTACTGTACTGTCTACTCTTCTATATGGGTCTGAATCATGGGTCATCTATCACCATTGCCTGTGACTCCTCAAATGCTTTCATCAGCGCTGCCTCCGTACAATCCTAAACGTCCACTGGACTGACTACGTGTCTGATGTTACTGTCCTTGAACAGGCAGAGGTCACCAGTATTGAGGCCATGCTGCTGAAAACGCAGCTGTGCTGGGCAGGGCACGTCTCCAGGATGGAGGATCACCACCTCCCTAAGATTGTGTTCTACGGTGAACTCACCACCTTGCTGCCACAAGAGAAGTTCCCCAAAGAGGAGATATAAGGACTCCATGAAACAATATCTTAGCCTTGGCCATATTGACTACCATCCGTGGTCCACCCTGGCCTCCAATTGGGAGATTTGGAGACACATCATACATAACTGTGCTGTCTCTTTTGAGAACACACGAACAATCAGTCTCGAGGAGGAAAGACAATGCAGACAGAGCCGTGCCTTGCCTGTACCACCTAAGGAGATCTTCTGCTGTGCTTTTTGCAACCAGACTTGTCTATCCTGCAGTGGTCGTTTTAGCCATCAGTGCGCTTGTACTAAGCGTGGATAAAGCCCTTCTCAAATCTTCATTTGCGAAGCCAAGCCATGATGATGATGTTGGCTTACACTCTCAAGAGTGTAAGGCAAGAAAGTCTCTTGCTTTGTCATCATGCACTTGAATGAGTTGCTGTCCTACTGCCCTGGTCATGCTGCCACAACACTTATCTTCTTGTTTAACTCAGGCTCTTAGTGATTTAGTCCTTGTGCTTAGGCCTGCTGATTACAACATCACAGAATCACAGACTGATGGAGGCTGAAAGGGCTCTCTCAAGATTGTCTGGTCCAACCCCTCCACACTCAAGCAGGGCCACTGAAAGAACCATGTCCAGATGGCTTTTGGGAATCTCCAAGGATGGAGACTCCATCCCTGGACTCCATCCCTGGGACAGTGCTTGAACTCTTTCACAGTAGCAAAGTGTTCCCTGCTCTTGTAACAGAATTGAGAATCACATCAAGTAGATGGACCAAGCTGAGCTCCAGACTCATCCCATCTGGATTTGCAGCCGGTGCAAGGCTCAGAGCACCACTCAAAGGCAGACATACATGCTGCCAGCTCAGGGATTTCTGCGCCACATTCCCCAGAGTGTCCCACCATGCTCAAAGCAGGCAGTATCTGTGCTACCAGCTCCAGAAAAGCTGTCAAAGAGCAGGTCAGATGTCTGACTCGATGAGCAGGCAGCCCTTGTCAACTGCAGAGGGCTTGGATACCCCCAAAATGCAAAGGGACACCTGAACAGCCCCTGGATAGGGTTGCTCAGAGCATAGACAACACAGAATAGCAGGTCTTCAAATCACAGATCTGAGTCACAGCATCTCCTAGCTCACCATAACACAAGGACAGGAAAGAGGCAAAGGGCATGAACTGAAACACATCAAACCACAGCTGGAACACCTCTGCTCTGGAGAGAGGCTGGGAGAGCTGGGCTGGTTCAGCCTGGAGAAGAAAAGGCTCCTTAAGGGGAGACCTTAGAGCAGCTTCAGTGCCTAACGGGGCTACAGGAAACCTGGAGAGGGGCTTTGGACGAGGGCCTGTAGGGACAGGACAAGGGGAATGGCTTTAACCTGACAGAGGACTGAGACGAGCTCTTAGGCAGAAGCTCTTGTCCTGTGAGGGTGCTGAGATGCCGGCACAGATTGCCCGGAGGTTCTGCTCCCACCTGCAGCATGCTACCATCAGCTCCTGGAACATCCTCAGTCCCTTCTCTATGCTGCTCCTCTCTCGTGATGCTTCCCATCAGTGTGGGCTCTGGTTTTCACCGTCAGACCAAAGCAGTGAGAAATCACTTGCATGAGCCATAAACCAGGGCTCTGGGGTTGGCAAGTGGCAGGACTAAGAACCAGGGGCTAAGAAAAGAGAAACAACATGGAGGAGATTCCTGCCCATCCTTCCTCATACCACCCGCTTCCCACCACTTTGGATCCAATGGTGGGCAGCAATGAGAAGAATAGATTTTCTCTCCTGAGCAATCTGAGTACACACAGGTCCCCGCTTTCCACTTCCCTTGCTCTGTGAGAGTTTCTCCACAAGCTTTACCCTCCAAGCCCCTGCCCCCCAGGGAATGTGCCTGGGGATGGCAGCAACTCAGATAGAGTCAGCAGGACATCTGCTATTTCATTCTGCCTTTATCTGCTATTTCAATTAGCTTTTTTCTGCTATTTCCTCTTACCCGGGTCAGCCAGGCTCTTTGAGATGTGGGATGGGATGACAGGAAGGGCTGTGTTCAGTCCCTGCCATGCAGACAAACCAAACTGGGCAGCGCTGAGCTTGGATCCCCTTACCCATGGGGATACAAACACCTTATGAAAACCGGCCCCTCCAGAGGAGTTCGCACCTTGAGGCTCTGAGGCAGCAGATAGAAGAGGAGATGGAGCCAGGCTGCCAGCACCAAAGCGGCTCAGATCATCACCCCCAGCCTCGCTAGGTGCAGCTTGCTGTAGCACAGGAGGGACCCTTGTCCCCAGAGCCAGAGGTGGCAGGGTCCTGACGCCCCATGGGGTGCTCAGAGCTTGTGTCTCAGCTGGCTGAGGACTGATGCATTCATCACTGTCTGTTCCCCAGCACTGCACATTGCCAGTCCGTCACCTTGAGGGTGGCGGGACCCTTGGCTGCTGGGGCAGTGTGGTGCAGCCGGTTGGGTTTTGCTGGCTGCCATTGCCTGGGCTTGGTCCACGCCACTTAAGCCCATTTCAGATTCCCCTTTGCCAGTCCCACTTTTGGGGGGATTTTGGCAGAGTCGGTGACGGAAGTTATCCACGAGCCCAAGGCCTGTTGACAGAGTGATTCCCAAGGGAGAACAGTGGATGAGCCATGCAGGAAAAGACAAGTTTGGACAGCAATTAATACTTTACAAAAGCAAGAACTCTGCTTGTGAACTGGAAGAGGAGCAGGGGCCACGGAGCAGAGCAGGAGGAAGAGACAGTCGGGATGTGGAGACATCAGGCAAGGCAATTGGATTCCCTCCAATCCTGGGTGCTGCCCAGTCCTGGGTGCCTTCCCCACATCTGGATGTCCCCATAAATGGATCCCCCCTCCCCAGTGCGCACCCATCTGCATGGCCCCATTCCTGGATCCCCCTCCAGTCCTGGATGTCCCCAGTCCCGGGTGTCCCCCACACCGGAGCCTCCCCGGGACCTCCCGTACGCCCCTCCCCGCCCCCCCCGAGCCCTCCGGACCCGCTGTGTCGCTATGCCCCCCACGTCCCGGTCCGCCGCGACCGCCCCGCGCAAGGCACGCCGGGACTTGTAGTCCGCAGCGCCACCGCCGGTCCCTCTGCCGGTGCCGCCCCGCAGCCCCGCCCCTCAAGGCGAGCCGGGGCGGGACCGGCTTTGAGGGACGGGCGGCTGAGCCTATGGATGTGGCCGTCGGCGGGCGGGGGGTGGGTTTTGTGTTGTGTCTGCTTCGGCCCGAGTGGGCGCTGCGCGGTGGCGGCTGTGGTGTGGGGGCGGTGGTGTGGCCCGTCCCGGCCCGGCCCGGCCGTGAGGTGGGTCCGTCGGTCGGTCGGTCGGTCGGTCGGTCGGTCGGTCGGTCGGTCGGTCATGCCGGGTGGCGGGGCGGGGCGGGCCCGGGCCGTGGGCCGTGGGCCTGGCGGGGCGGTGGCTCATTGTGAGGGCGGGCGCGGGGGCTTTGTCAGCGGCGGGGGCGCTGAGGAGCTGCGGGGCCGGGCTGCTCCCTCCTCCTCTTCCTCTTCTTCCTCCTGCTCCTCCCGCCGCAGGTCCCTAGCGTGTCCCTCGGCGGAAGATGCGCGGCGAGCGGCTCCGGCTGTGAGCGGCTGCGGGGGAAGAGGCCCCGGCGGCGCCCCCCGTTCCCTCAGCCCGGCGGGAGGCGGAGGATGCGGATCGGGCCTCCCTGCCGATGAGAGGGAGGATGGGCACCCAGGGCAGCCCGGTGAAGAGCTACGATTACCTCCTCAAGTTCCTGCTGGTGGGGGACAGCGACGTGGGCAAGGGGGAGATCCTGGAGAGCTTGCAGGACGGCGCCTCCGAGTCCCCCTATGCCTACAGCAACGGTAACGGGGAGCGGGGGATGGGGGCTGCTGCCCGGGGGGCGCAGCGCTGTAGCCTGAGCGGTTGTTTTGCTTTCCCCTTTGTTGGCTTGTTGTTATCTGGAAGCAGAGCCTGGTTTGTCAGGGCTCAGGCGGCGGGGAGGCCAAGGCCGTTCCTTAAAATCCTAAAGATCCACAGGAGAATTTGGCCAGAGGGGGGACAATGTCTGATGTAGCCCCTGGATGTGTGGATCCCACAGCAGAGCTGGACCCTTCCTGAGGCCTCGGCACTCTCATATGGAGCAGAGCTGAGTCCCCAGGGGTGAACGCAAGGACTGAGCTATACTGGAGGAAGCAGGGTCTGTAACAAAAGAATGTGAGCCGGTTTCCAGGCCAGAGCTGCTCTCCTGAAAGCTGTCTCCGTTGATCCGCCTCCTGCAAACATCAAGGTTCCTAATGGAGCCCATGACAGACCATTAACTACAGTGTCACAAGACCATAATTAAGAGCCAAGGAGCAGTGCTGTGCTATTTCCTGCATCCCCTCGCCGCAGTTAAAGCATGACATGGCCTGGCAGGGTGCAGGTCCTGGGGTAGTTTTCAATCTGTCATCCTTTCCCCTGCTGCCTCTGTGCAAAATAGCATACCGAAGGGCTTGACAGTGCTGATCCAGTTCAGACCCTGCATTATCACTGCATCAACCCTGGGGCTGGAGCATGTGGTGCTTAATTTTGCCTGTAAGCAGGAATCTGAGGGCATTGGGTACTTCTCTGTGTGGTGCGCTGAAGCTGGCTGAATTTAGAGTGCAAAGGAGTGTGTGGCTTGGCTCTTGGCTGTGTGCTCGCTCCTCAGAGCTAGTACCAGTTTTATAGGCGCTGATGCAAGTGGGCACCTGCTCCAGGGAGGTGGTGACTCAGAATTCAGGCTGCTTGTGAAATGAGAACAGCAGATTCTGGAACTGGCAGGTTGTGGTATCATTCATCTCTTTGGGTGTCTGGCTGAGCTGGTGTGGTTTGCCTTCGAGGAGATGCTTGTTGCTTTAAAAGCTTCCCTGAAGAGAGTTTGTGCCTCTGAAGAACCTGCCTCATCTGGGAGCTGTAGAACTGCTCCCTGCGGTTAGCATTTACCACGCAGAAGGGGATGGAGAGCGTAACGGCGTTGTTGTTCGGAGTGTTAATGTTGGAACTGTCTTCTAATAGAAGTGGTATTACCCTGCTGTTTTGAAGCAGGGTTATAAGTAGGATTGCAAAATGAGTGTGTGATGAGTTCTCTGCTAGGTATATAAACCCGGGCAGCAGTGACTTTTGCCAGTACTATAACAGCTTTGTTTCTGTATCTGCTACTTTATAACTGCAAAACACCACCATCTTCTTTCTAGAAGAAGAAGTCTCAGTGAACTGATATTTTCAGAGCCTTCCCTTGTGTTCTGTGGGCAGTTGAACCTGGCCCTAATCAGAGAACTGGGTCACATACTGTTTTTTCACAATGATATGTGCTCTGTGCTTCTATATTATAATTATTATAATATTAATTATATAATTAATATTATATAATTATATAATATAATTATATTATTATTATTATTATAATATTCTGTGCTTCTGTTGCTTCTGGGAAACTGCACATCTTTTGGATAATCAGATGGAGTAGCTTTGAAATCTGAGTGAATCTGCTGGTGCTGCTATTCCTGACAGCCTTGGCAATCAAACTCCCTGTCTATGGTGCAGTTGGGATGTGTGTACTGACATGCAACATGCTTCCACTCTGCCCTGGCAGAGGCCATCCCCTGACATGAGGACACTTGGATTTTGTGAACATCTAGTGCCTGGCCTCCTTTCTTATATGTGCTGTTCCAAAGCTACAATGGTGGGATGTTATGTAGAGGGTCTTTTTGTAAATTCTTTACTTGTGTGTCTTCCTCATCCCCTCTCAGACCCCTCATCCCAATTTGAAGCAAGGGTTATATCTTCTACTGCATGTTTGATCTGTCCAGAAGACAGAACTGGCCATTATCAGGGTGAAATGGAGTATGCTTTGGGTTGGTCTTGGTCTTGGGACATCTTCTGTCAAGCTCAGATCTCTAATGGGCAGAGCTAAAGCTGTTGTACTTTGTCTTGTTAGTCTGCTGCTTTTACTGTGTTGGCCACTTGCAACTGTTTGGACACAGGTTATTGCAGTGCAGTGTGAAGTGGAGTGTCCCTTCAGCTCTGGGCAGGCATCCCTTTAAAAGCGAAGCTCTGTAAATGAAGCTGTGGTTTTGCTACTGCTCTTCTGCTGCCCACCTGGCCTCTAGAAAATGTTAGAGCAATTCCTCTCTTCTTCCTGGGCTTCTGAGTGTTGGAACAAGGGCAACCAAGAGACAAGAAAGCCTCTTTTCAGCGTTGCTTCTGTGAGCTATAACCAGCTGCAGGCTCTGCTTGCTTGTGTCCAGTATCTGAAAACCTTGGACCCAGTATAAGCTGTGTCTGTCTTCAAGCATTGTAGTTGCTTCTGTCCATCCTCATTCAGGATCCCTGAGTAGAAGCATCACTTCTCAGCACAGCCTTACAGCTTGGCACCTCGTTCTAAATCCGGCACATCTTAAATTAGGCACCACAGTTCCTATTGTGTGTAAAACCGTAGCAATATCCTTTATTTAACTGCTGTTAGAAATAAATCTGGTACATGTAAGTGTAGGTGGTTGTTACTCCCTGGATGTCAACTGGCCTCTACAGGAAGAGGTGTGAGTGATGCCTGTAACTGTTGCTGCCCCCGAGCTGCAAAGGCACTGGATGCAGAACTTCTGCATTTTTGAGGAGGAATTTGAGGTCCAGTGTTTCCTACTAGGTTCATGCTGAAGTTACCAAAGATACCAGTCTCTGGGAGCATCAGACCAAGTCTGCTCCCTGTGACGGGAGTGTTGTTTATGCCCCATGCCTGGATAGTGTCACCTCCCACCCCAGGAGTTGCACGTAGATGTTTTTTTGTGGCCATCCACAAAAGGTCCTGCATTAAGCCTCAATACTTGCATATTGGTGAAAACATGTTCTTTTGGGGGAACATGAATGTTCTTCTGGACTCCCACTGTTGTCCTTCTTCCCAGCTTTCCCCCCACTCCCCACATCTGCAGTTGTGGAGACAGGGTGCCATTCTTGGAGCACTGCTGCTGCCCTTGACAGTTGGAGGACCTCACCCTGGAACCAAGATTCCTGCCTTTCCCCTGAATGCAGGGGGAATCCTCTCCATTGGGCACTTGCTCCCTCTCCCAAGGTACCGGCTCTGGCCCCTGTGCTGTGAGCCAGCGTTACGGCTGTCTAAAGCAAACCTGTGTGCCTTGAGCCACACATAAGAGTCAACTACACAGATCACGTCTCACTTTGGTGCTTAAATTGCCTGCTTGGGGTTTGTCCTTATCCTTCCCCAAGCACTGAAGCAGGACAGGAATGTCTCAGGGTGGTTTTGGACACTGAGATGTGGTGGAGTTGCGTGTGAAAGTAGGGGTGGTGTATATTCTGCAAAAGGCAGACAAGGCTTTCCCTCACCTGAAGGGCCCGTGGCTTTGTCACTCGTGTGTCATACATCCACTCTGGAATATCTAGTTATTCCTGTGCTGAAATGTTCTTGCCTGGCTGGTTTGTTGGCTTGCTGGGGCCGCATCAGCACAGGATGAGTCAGGGGAGGCTCCTGGTGGTGCCATGGCTGCTGTGTGAGATGGTGCCCCACATGTACCAGGAACAGGGCCAGGGCTGGTCTTGCCATGAAGACGTGATGTGCTCCATTTTCACATGATGGAGGGCTCTTTCTGCAGCAGCCTTCCCCTTCACCTGCTGCTGTTCCCATAGGAAAGGGGAACCATGTGTTAGGGAAAGAATAGAGCATGTTTCTGAGCAGATGGCTTTGATTAGAAGGGGAATGGATTCTTATTTTTATGTTTTTCCCTGTCCTTGGCTTGTATTGAGAAAGTGATGTGGATGAAGCATTCTGCCTGCACTCTTATGGCTTTTCAAAGAGGGTATGAAAGCTAAAGAAAAAGCATTGCCTTGCAGCAGGTTTGGTGCTGTGACCAGCCCTAATGCAATGACCTTGATGCCTTATCTCAGCCCCATCCCTCAGCCTTTATTTGAGCACCATCCTTAGGTGCTCTGTTTTCTCACTGCGATCCAAATGAAAATGTTAAGAAGAAGGCAACTGAATGCTCATTTGTAACAGCTACCAATTGGTTTTATTGTCCAGATACGAACTGGATCTTTCCTAAAAGCTCTTCTGTAGCTGAAAGTGGGAGGAATTCAGCTTTCAGGCAGGAGGGTGAGCCGGCCATGGCTCACTGTCTGGGTAGGGAGAAGACTCTGGGGCAGCATGCCTCTGTGCCCTTTCCCTGGGTAGGAGGACAGGGAGAGGCAGTGTTAATGTAGAGAGGCTGAAGACACTGCACAGACCCTAGAGGTGCTCAGGACCCTCCCAGCCTGTGCTGTTTGCCTGGGGACCTCATGACTGCTGTTTAATTACCAGGTGTTTATTTGAGTGACCCTTGTCTTTGGCTGTCTCTTCCCTCTGGTTGTTTTTGTGCAGCTGCGTAAATCTGTAGGTCCCCAAGCTGTCCCTTCCAGGTCTTTCTTTACGGCAGCTACTGTCTGGGTATGTCCTGTAACGCCCTCAGTCTCCAGTGTGTATCCAGAAACATCGCCTGTAAAACTTCTCTGCTTTGCTTCATCAGTCTTCAAGTTAGTTACTGGCCAACCTGGAGATCATGTGTACCACAGCAAAGGTAGACAGGGATGGAGGGTGTATGAAGGGATGCTTCTCCAAGCTTCAAGTTTCCTGGACTGACTAGGGGAGCTGGTCTCTCGCTTCTCATCAGCTGAGCAAGTCAGCTTTAAAGTTCTTCAGCTTTTGTAAGGATAGGACCTCTCTCAATCCCTGGGAGCATCTAACCTCCCCTTCTTGAGCATGCAAGAAGCAGTTGCAGGGTGCACCTGTATACACTAAAACCTCAGGCAGGGCCAGCACTGATGTGGTGGTACCTTCTCGGGTTGGATATAGGAGCTACAGATTTTGAGCACTGGGTTTGGGATTGCAGCTGAGCACTCATCCTGGCGTTGCTGCAATGTCAGGGCTCTTTGGCGTCAGTGGGGAGGGAAACATTGATCCTGGTGCTGCTTTGCTTTGCTGCAGCCTCCTGTCCTGCCTGGCCATGTGTCAGTCCAAGCAGCATTGTCCCCGATGGGGACTGTCCTGAGTTCAGCAGTAGCAGTCATTTTTCTCCTTCTTAGTAACTGGTGCAGTGCTGTGTTTTTGACTTTCAGCCTGAGAACAGCACTGATTAACACCAATGGTTTTGGTTGTTGCTCTGTAATATTTACTCTGACCAAGGACTTTCTGAGTCTCATGCTCTGCTGAGGAGGAGAGGAAACCAGGAGAAAGCAGAGACAGGACACCCGACCCAAACTGACCAAAGAGGTATTCCATACTACAGCCGTCATGCCCAGGATATAAACTGGGGGCAGTTACCCAGAAGGGTCAGATCACTGTGTGGTTGGGCTGGGTATCAGTTGGTGGGTGGTGAGCGGTTATATTCTCTCCCCTTGTTATTCCCCTTATCATTATTATTATTGGTGGCAGCAGCAGTGATTTGTGTTATACCTTAGTTACTGGACTGTTCTTATCTCAACCCGTGGGAATTACATTCTTTTGATTCTCCTCCCCATCCCTCCGGGAGCGGGGGAAGGAAGAGTGGGGAGTGAGTGAGTGGCTGCGTGGTTCTGGGTTGCCGTCTGGGCTTAAACCACAACAGGGAGAGACATTCACCATCCAGCTGGGCTGGGATTTGGGATGCTGCATGCAGTGGAAACTGCTGTTTGTTTTCTGGCATGACTGTATTAATTGGAACAATGTTTTATTTGGAGGTTTTAGTGCCCTGATGCAGGGGGATGGAGGCAAAGTGTTACAAGTGCAGCCTTGCTATCACGTCCATGTGGTGGCTGTCAGATTGATCTGTGGGGAATGCTTCAGCTGCACCATGCTGCTGGTGGGCTGCTAGAAATCTCTTTTGATGGCTTGCAGGGTGGAGAGTGGTTGTTGCAGCCATTCCCCATCTGCCATCACTGGCGTCAGTATCCTTCAGGGATTTTCGCTTCCCTATCATCAAGGGATGCAAACTTGATCTCCTCAGAGCAGCCTTTAGCTCAAAACCAACACCAGCATCTCTGATTTCTCCATTGTTTACTACATATCCCTTGTGTGAAAAATATTCCCAAACATAGGATGTTAAACCTCTATCTCTGCTTGATGTGGGACTAATGAGCCATGGCTTAGACTTTAAACAACCCCCAAATCAGAGCAAACCAACCAACCAAATCCCCATCAAAACAAGCACCAGCCCCGAGCTGAGTACCCAGCAAGTTTCGATGCCTTTGGCACTCTCTCAAGTCAGGATTAAGGCTGCAGAGCACCACAGGTGGTTGCGCATGCAGGATTGTTGTGGGTTTTGTGTGTGTTCCTGAAGCTGGGGGCTCATCCTGCAACGTTCTCAATGGCATGGGGCAGATCTCACCACCTCTAACCCCTTGTATAAAAGCTTTGCTGTTACATGGCTGTTGATGAGTTTCTGTGTGCACAGAGGTGATGTGAACTGAGCAGTACCAATCTGACACAGGTAGAGTGTTCCTTAGTAACTGGGATTAGATGCTTCTCTGTGTATTTGCTTTTAAAACGCAAGTGGGGTTTGCTGTGCCCAGATCCCATGATGGCACTGTGCACTCCTCTTGCTGCAGGGAGGTTTGTGTTTGGTTGTTTCAGCTGCGTAGGAAAGCCCGTGGAAAATGTCTCCTCCTTGTCCGCCCTGTCTCCTCCAGCTTTTGTTTCCAGCTGTTCCCTGTTTTCCAGGCTCCCTCTCTTGCAAGAGCAGAGCATCTTCCTGATGCAATCAAAAATAGCTATGGTTTTGGAGTTGAGGTTTTACACCCTTCCTTTCTCAAGTCTCATTTTTTTTTCCCTTTGCCCCTCACCTTCCTCTGACAGCCCAGGCTCAGCTTGGAAGAAGCAGCAATATAGAAGCATTATGTCATACTGGTTTCTATTTGATTGCAGAGAGAGAGGAGGAGAAGGAAGGAAGCTGCCATATGAAAATCTTCAGCTCCATTTTAGCAAAACACTTTGCTGTGAGTTAGAACTCACCTGAAAGAAAACTCCGTTCGGGTGTAGAGGGTTGTGGCCCAGGGCTAGGGACCCATTAAAGAGATCTGTTTGCTTCTGCAGAAGCTGTAGTAATAGTAAGGTTGCAACATCAGCTCTAAGATTGTTTCTTCCTATAGGGCCTCTGTTTGCTCATAGTGTTTTTACATAGCTAAAGCTTTTTAGGTTGTCTTCCTCTTTTCTACCTCCTCTTTGTCTCATTTCCATCACCTTGTTGGGAAGCCAACCAATATTATATCATTTGAAACCTTTGACAACTGTTCTCTTCTAAATACAGCTCCTGAAGTGACTGATGTCCTGTGTGTGCCTGTGCAATGCTGCAGCCATTGCAATATCAGCATCAAATCTGGACAAAAATCCTCAAGTGATTCAAACAAAATAGTTGCTGTTTAAACCATTAGTGGTTAGGGTAGAGGCAGGCAGAAGGGAACGCTGAAAGTCTGCACGTAACTGACAGCTTAATAGAATTGGAGAATCAGGGCATGGTTTCGGTTGGCAGAGAGCTTAAAGCTCATCCAGTTCCAAGCCCCTGCCACGGGCAGGGACACCTTCCACTAGACCAAGTTGCTCCAAGCCCCGTCCAACCTGGCCTTGAACACTGCCAGGGATGGGGCAGCCACAGCTTCTCTGGGCACCCTGTGCCAGCGCCTCGACACTCCTACAGGGAAGAACTTCTCCCTAAGATCTAATAGAGGTGCTGTGCATCTCTGGAATATTCTCATTTGGTTTTTACTTTCTTTTTAGTGATGCCATTTTAACTTATTTCCCAGCCCAGTTTCTGAGCTCCCTGGCTTTTTTTGGGGTTTTCATCAGATTGCTTTCCTTTCTTGCAGGTGTTGCTCGTCTGCGCACACACACACAGAGGCATGTACGCAAAAATTGCCCTCTGTTCTGTTTCCTTCTGTGCCAGTTATAACAGCATGGGCTGTAGTTCCTTTGGCCTGTGGTTCTGGAGGCTGAGTGGACAAGAGACCTAACTAGATGGAAAAACCTCAAACAAATAAAACACTGTTTTGCCTGTCTTGTTATTTAAATCTTCCATTGTCCCAAGAGCTGTTCTTTTTCTTATCTTCTCAAACTGCTTAAGTAACTGATGATAAAATCCATAAGGACACAGTGTGCAGGTCTGTGCTGCAGCAAAAGGAGGTGAAATGCAGCAGGATTGATCTTACCTAACCCCAGAGCTGTATCTGTGCTGCTGCTATGCTGGCAAACGTGTGTTTGCTGTGAAATGTCCCCTTACTTTGACACAATCTTGTGTTCTTGTAGGTGTCATCTGTATTACAAGGTTAAAATTCAATCCTTTTGTCCTATTTTAAAGATTATTAATGCTGCCTTCCTCCTGGTAGCAGCAACAGTAGTGCTTCAGGGTAGCTGGGGTGAGATCTTTGCCCTGCAACAGCTTCAGGGCAGGAGGAGAGGACTTAAACTACTTTTACAGCTACCTGAAAGGAGGATGGAGCCAGGAGGTGGTTAGTCTCTTCTCCCAAGGAACAAGTGACAGGAAGGAGAGGAAACGGCCTCAAGTTGCGTCATGGGAGGTTTAGACTGGGTATTAGGAGCAATTTCTTCCCCAAAGTGTGGTCAGGCATTGGAACAGGCTGACCAGGGCAGTGGTAGTGTCACCATCCCTGGAAGTGTTCAACAAACCATGTAGATGAGGCCCTCAGTGACATGGTTTAGTGGTGGCCTTGGCAGTGCTGGGGGATGGTTTGCCTTGGTGATCTTAAAGGTCTTTTCCAGCCTGGTTGATTCTATGATTATATGATCTGGGAAGCTCCAATTTGGTCTGTGAATGCAGGGTTTCCAAGCATGATTTTGGGCTGTTGAGAGCTGCTGTGAGACAGCACGCTTCATACAGCTGTGCTCGCTCTGCCAGCAGATCCTTTAAGGGCAAGGAGGGACTGTTGAGTGGAGGCAGCACTATATTGTTGGTCAGGCCATGGAGATGTGGTGTTCTCGCTGAAAGCAGCACACCAAAATGGAAACCAGTGTTTAGAGCCATGCTGGTACTTCTAGTGTGGAGAGGTTCGTTTCAGATGTGGGGCTTGTGGTCAGTGCAGTGACACCAAATTCAAGAGCCAGTGAGATTCATGGTGAGTGGTGTCCCCGTAGGTTACTCTGGGAGCTCTTGAAGAACCCATGCTCGATGGTGCTTTACCCACCTACACCCAGCTGAACTGCTGCAGCCTTCGTTCAGGGTGTTTGGATGTCTGGAGTCTGCCTGGAGACACCTCCATCATTGCTGGCCACTGTGTTCCAATGTCACCCTTGAAATGGCAAAACCTGGAGATGCCAAGTGGCCTTGAACAGCAGGTGTGGATGGCAGGAGGGGCAGAGGATGGGTGTCCCACTGATAGGAGACTGCTGCCATGTGTGTCCTGAGCCTCTGCAGGATCCCCAGCAGGCGTGCACTGAAGAAGGCTTTGGTGATGATGCCATGAAGATCAGATGCTCAAAGAGCAACATTTCACATGGATTAAGCTGCAGTTTTCAGAAGTGTAAATGTGGAGGGTTGATGGCTGCAAGGCCACGGTATTGATGGACATGTAGAGACAGGACAAGGGGGCATGGCTTTAACCTGACAGAAGGGAGATTGAGATGAGCTCTTAGGCAGAAGCTCTTCCCTGTGAGGGTGCTGAGGTGCTGGCACAGGGTGCCCAGAGAAGCTGTGGCTGCGTTCAAGGCCAGGTTGGATGGCGCTTGGAGCCATGCAGATGTCCCTGCCTGTGGCAGGGGGTTGGCGCTTGAGGAACTTTAATGTCTCTTCCAACCCAAACCACTCTTTGTCTGGAATATCATAAACTCGCATACTTGGATTTTTTTTTGATTTTTTTTTTTTTGGAGTGTTGCTGTATTTTTTTTCTCTCCAAGTGTATCTCACTGTTTTTATGGTGATCCAGCAACAATGAAGATTGTTATGGTGCCCTCTGTTTTTCCTCACAGGCTGTCTTTGTTTCTGCATGCAGCTGTATAGTTTTTATGGAGATCTGAACTGCAAAGCATGAAGAAACTCTTTTGTTTGTTCTCACTTGTGTGCATAAAATCATTCTTGATTTTCTTCTAAACCACAAATCCACTTAACAGCCCCCATTCTGTACTGACATTTGACTGTTTCTGTGACTTCCTGGGTGTCTGCTGAAATTGTTCAAGCTTTAGGAACAGATTTGCTTCTGGCTTCAAATGCTGTTGTCATCCTTAAATGAGCACAGAACAGAGTTCCTCTGTGTGAGCACCACATAGCTGCTGAAGCGCTGCTAGGCTGTGGGGCAGGCAGTGGACAAGGGAATTCTGCAAATCTGGGATTCCGAAAGGTCTCTGAATAAGTGCTTTTGCTTTTGGCTGGTTACAAAACCAAGCAAGCAATTTGTTTGTCTGAGATCCCCACCTATGAGCCCTCAGTTCTGGATTAAGATGTCTTGGGAACAAGCTGATGCAAGAAGGCTTTTTGTGACAGGCTTGCAGTCTAAATCAGAAGTACTTTCAATAAGGTGATTTTGAATAGAATCATACATTCTACTTAAAGAATCCCAGACTGGTTTGAGTTGGAAGGGACCTTAAAGCTCATCCAGTTCCAAGCCCCTGCCACTGGCAGCGACTCACCACCCTCACAGAGAAGAACCTTCTGCTTAAGAGCTCATCTCTAGTCTCCCCTCTGTCAGGTTAAAGCCATTCCCCTGTCCTGTCCCTACAGGCCCTTGTCCAAAGCCCCTCTCCAGGTTTCCTGCAGCCCCTTCAGGCACTGGAGCTGCTCTAAGGTCTCCCCTTCAGGAGCCTTCTCTTCTCCAGGCTGCCCCAGCCCAGCTCTCTCAGCCTGGCTCCAGAGCAGAGTTGCTCCAGCCCTCGCAGCATCTCTGTGGCCTTCTCTGGACTTTCTCCAACAGCTCCACATCCCTCTTGTGTTGTTGCCCCAGTAGCCGGATCAGGACTGCAAGGGGGAGTCTCCCCAGAGCACAGCAGAAGGGAAGAATCCCCTCTCTTGACTGCTGCTCACATAGGGTACAAGTAGGTAGAGGAGAAGATGGAGGATGTTTTTCGGGAGAAAATCTACATATTTTGGTAAGTTCACATCATGGAAAGGCATTTGTTCTCTGTGTCTACATCTGTCTCTGGATGAGCAGCTTGGCAGCATGTTGGATATCTTGTGCGGAGCTGCCAAGTGCTGCAGCAGCTCCCTGGAGTTGGCAGGAGCTCTTGTGATGTGCTTCATGTTGGGATGTGGGCTCCTGACTGTGCGTGGGGCTGGACTACTTGCCTCAAACCAGCTCCAACTCATCTGCTGCACAGTTAAATAGCTGGAAGCTCCTCATTATCTCCCTTTGAGCTGTGCAGCATGAGCAGGTTTTGTAGTTTGCTGCTGTGGGCAGGAGGTGATGAAGGCTTCAGCAGATGGCTGCTGTCTCCCCCGTCCCCCAGCAAGAACCCTGTGAGAGCAGCGCTGGTGTCTTACGTGCCTGGTAAGAACCAAGACCTCCTGATCCTGTTCCCAAGGCTCTGCTACAGCACAGGACAGGAGTGCAGTGGGAGAAACATGTGATTTCTGACCCTGAGCCCCAGCTCCGCGGGCAGGAGCTGGGGCTGTTCTGCAGTGATGCTGTTTGGGAAACTTTTATCACCCTAAACAAAAAAGTGAAACTGCCAAGATAAACGTGAACAGCAGAAGAACAGTGCCAGGCTGAATCCACTTTGGTTTTAAAGCATGTGTTTTGTTGACCCTGTTGTAGATGGAGGTAATTTGTTGTTTGTCTATCTAAAGAGCAGGTGATTGAATGAGTGACTCAAATTGATGACCTCATGTTTTGTTTGGAAGGGATTTTTCCTTGGCTTGCAGCTCTGAGCTAAATTACTGCTGTTCATGTGCTGCTGTCCACGCTTTCTAAGGTCAGATGACTTCATCAGTTGTTATGTGAATAGCTTGAGTTGGCTTTTGTCATCAGCTGGTGTTTGTGTGCTCATACCACATGTTTTCTGAGCTATTTAGTATCACTTACTGATGATGGAGAAAATAATTTCTCCTCTAAGTTATATAGTAGGAGCTGCAGTGGGAGGTGGTGCTCTGGTGGTGTCTTCTACGTGGATACCAGTGCCTGTGTCTTAAATTAGTCAGGGTTTTTTTTACAAGGACCATTCGACAATGGCCAGTAGGGACAGGACAAGGGCAAATGCCTTTAACCTGACAGAGGAGATTGAGATGAGCTCTTAGGCGAAAGTTCTTCCCTGTGAGGGTGCTGAGGCACTGTCACAGGGTGCCCAGAGCAGCTGTGGCTGCCCCATCCCTGGCAGCGTTCAAGGCCAGGTTGGATGGCGCTTGGAGCAACCTGGTCTAGTGGAAGGTGTCCTATGGCAGGGAGTTGGAACTGGATGAGTCTTAAGGTCCTTTCCAAACCAAACCAGTCTGGGATTCTTTGAGTCTGTGTGACTTGGCTGGTTGTTGCTTCTTCCACACTCAGCAGGGATGGCATCATCCCCACTCACTTCTTTTTTGGGAAACTCTGCATTCCAGCCCATTGGGCTCTCAGCTGTCACATGTGGGATGATTCTGCTACCCCATAGGAAACTACTGTCAGTTTTCTTCATTAACTTGCCCCTGTGACAGCATTGGCCAGGGTCAGTTTGCCTCTCATGCCATCGCTGGCCACCCTCCATGTGTGCATCACATGCCATGATCTCTCCGGCTTTCCAAAGCAGCTGGGCACACAGGGCCAAGGCTTTCCATTTCAAACCCAGCCATGTGAGTCATGGCTGAGGAAGGTCCAGTTAACATCTGTGACACCCAGGGACTTGGGGGAATCAGCACTCATCTTTGCACACTGCTTGGCTGTTGCTGGCATTTGGGATAAATGAATTCCTGCACTAACGGCTTTAGGCTGAATTTACCAGAATGCAGAAGGGGTCCAGTTGGGGAGCTGATCGTACAGGCAGAGGCAGAGACAATGTGCTGGGTTGTGCACAGGTCAATGAGTTGGGTTTTCCTCTTTTAGTCCAGCTGGAAGGTTTGCACAAGTCGTTTGGAGGGAGAGGGTTGGACTTTCAGCAGCCCACATCTTACACTCACACACTCACACTCACACACACTCACACACTCACACTCACACTCACAAGGCAACTGCCACCTTATTTGATAACACACTTGCCTGTGCATCCCCAGTGATGCATTGAGGGACTGTGGCAGGCTGGGGAGCTTGAGTGATGTCCAGGCAGGCTCTGCTACCCTGCAAGAGGGGCTCTGAGGAGGGGACACCCTGCCCAGACCTGAGGCTGGCTGGTAAGGGACCACCAGGCAGGGGATAGGGCTCTCATCTATAGTTAACATTCTCAAAACCCATCACAGTTGGCTGCAGTGTTCCCGCTGGCATCCACAGCGCTGTCTGAACTGCTGAGAAGGGTTTTCCATTAAATTTACCCCTCTCTGCTTAGTCACAGCTCTTGGAGCCCTGCTGCTGAGAATCACGGAATTCCAGTATGGTTTGAGTTAGAAGGGACCTTAACGTTCATCCAGTTCCAAGCGCCTGCCACGGGCAGGGGCACCTTCCACTAGAGCAGGTTGCTCCGAGCCCCGTCCAACCTGGCCTTGAACACTGCCAGGGATGGGGCAGCCACAGCTTCTCTGGGCAAGCCCATTCCAAGCTTCACTGGAGATTCATTCTTAATGTGTTCTTTTTGCAAAAGGGCAGAAACAAATTTACTTATAACCCATTGACCCACTCTGAAGTGTTTCATGGTGGTTTTCTGCTGCTGTGGCAGTGAAAACGACCGTTTGAGACCAGCTGCACACTGGATGGTTCTGGCTTCCGATCCTTCCTTCTGTCTTAACTAAGGATTGCTACAGCACCATGGGTTACAACTTCATCACAGTTTGTCTCTGAAGTCCACCACGCTGACTGGAAGGTGTTCCCAGTTAGAAAAACTAGTTTGTTTGATAGTTGCCTAGTTTATAATCATAGCCTGCCTTTATACTGTGTAGTTAGTTATTTGCCAGCTGCTCACAGAGCCCTGCACTGCTTTCTCCTGAGGATCTCTTGAATGCCAGGCTGCACCTTCAGCTCCTCATAGCTGCTTACTTGAGTTCACTGTGAAATCTCAGCAAGTTAAAGATTGTATGTGTATTCTCTATTGTTATGTTTTATTTCAGTCCTGTGCTCTCCCTCTTCCAGCAGTTACTGGTCAATGTGGCAAACCTTTAAGGAGACCATTTAGGAACACCTTTTAAGGACTTCTAGTCCTTTTTCTGAACCCAGCAGAGCTGATGGCCTTTAGGAAATCAGAAGAGGCTGCGGATTCTTTGGGGGAAAACCCAGCATTTTCAGTTAGATAGCTTGTGGTGTGGTGGCTTTGGTTGTACTAATGACAGTCACAAATGAGGGTCTGTCACTGCTGCGGTGGCAACAGATCAGGCACATGGCTCATCAGCCCTCTTCTGAGGGCTCAAATGCCATTGATGTTACAAGAGTTGCAGCCACTCTGGCTTAATTGTGTCTATAGATGAAAGAACAAACTGCCAAAAAGCAGTGTTATTCAGATTGGTAACAAAAATTGACTCTAGTGATCTTATTTTCTTATTTATATAATGAATTAGTGAAGCATTGTCCTTGGCTCATCATCGTTGTACATCTCAAGTTGTGCCTGTTGACTTTATACATTGCTTTGCAAATGGGTTTGTTGACTTTGAATTATAAATGAAACCCAGTTTAATTTATGTATTTCAGGAAGGCTGAGGTGGCTGATCCAGACCATGTCTGTGAGCTGGGGGATATTCTGTATGTCAACTGGTGGTATTTTGAATGAAGGTCAAATAACATGCATTGGGTTTTGTTGTGGGTGAACTTACAGAAAGTGAGGTGGTGGATTCCGGGCTCCCACAAGCACAAAACTCAGTTAAGAAATGAAGTGTCAAAAGCATCTTTGGCCAGGCTGATTCACAGGAACTGTAAATGATTCTAAGTGGTAAGTGGGGTGTCTCTGGGCAGCACAGTGAGCTTGTCTTAAAACTCTAGCAATGTTTCAGTTGGGAGTTGAAAGAGGTTTTTCCTTTGGGAAGAGATTGTTTGAGTGTCACCTGGGATTCTTCTGCCCCAGATGGGGAGTAAACTATGTTCTTCTAAAAGGCTCTGCACATGCAAACTGGAGGTATTGCTGCTGCAGCCCAGCCTTCAAGGAAGGTCGCAGGAAAAACCTGCTTTTAATGTGGGCTGAGTCCCTTCATTCCTCTGTCATGGTGTGAGCCATAGTTGTACCTACTGGTATCTGTGTAGGTGTAGTGAAGTTTTAGGTCATTAGAGCACCTCCAGAGGAGGACGGTTGTTCTTGTCCAATAACCCAAAATGTAGTATTTGCTCTAGCATCACACTGAGAGCTGGAACCTCTCCAGACCAGATCCTAGAAGGCTGAAGGAGGAAAAAGGCTCATAGTGCCCTTACTGCTGTGAGGTTTTGCTCAAATCAGCCTTTTTGAGGGGAGGTAACCCTCCTGTCCCTGCCCAGGCATTAGGGCAGAGTATTCTGAGGGTTGGCAACCGCAAAATTGTCTCCTTTGCTCTAAAACAAAGACCTACACAAAGCCAAGAGGCTCCTGTGCTTACAGTAGTGACTATTTATAGAGCCTTGTTCACTTGAGCTATTTAAAGCCATTTTCTTGAGATACTAATCTGTTTAAAGGGAGAGCCCAAGAGTAGCATGAAGTATGTATCCCCCTTGGCTTTCTCCCTTTCCTAATGCCACTTCCAGGTCCCTGCATCTGCTTGGCCTCCTCTGTTGTGTTTTCATGCTGCTGCTCTTGCAGATGCAGTTTGGGGGCTCTGCAGTGCCGCAAATTCCTAATAGGAAGGGGGACTGACAGCCTGATCCAAAGTAGTGTCCAGTGCTGGAAGGAAATGGTCCTTTCTTTTGGAGCAGTTTTACTTTTCTGGTCACATCAGGTGTAATGTTTGGGTGAAAGTTCTAACCAAGCTAAGGTTGGGTGTGGGGCTTTACACCTCACGATGATGCAAAGTGTGATGTGCTCCCCATGAGTAATTTGGAAGAGGTCAGAGTTTCCTATAACACATTCTCTGGATTCCCATGGGAAAATGGCTTGCTTGCTTGGTTAGGTTTGGAACTGGCAAAAGAAATAAAGGTTTGGAATTCCATGGAGTGTTGCCCAGGAGTGTGAAACCCGGCTCTGCAGAGGGGAATCGAGTGTCTGACGTCAGGCTCGGTGACAGCAGATGCCTTTGCAGAGTACTGTGCCAGGTCGAGACGTGGGCTTGAGATGGCATCAGCTTGAGTAGGAGTCTAAAGAAGGGCTGGGAAACAAGTAGAGTTTTGCTGGAATGCTCAAGCTAAGAGAACGGCCCAAGCTTGTTTTACAAGCCTCATTCATTTTGTTGCATCATGCTAGATATTGGTCCAGAAAGAGATGGGTTGATTTAAAGTAAGCTTTGAACTCTCAGCCAAGAAAGCCAACGGTATCCTGGGCTGCATCAAAAGGAGCATGACCAGCAGGTCGAGGGAGGTGATCCTGCCCCTCTACTCTGCTCTTGTGAGACCTCACTTGGAGTATTGTGTACAGTTCTGGTGTCCTCAACATCAAAAGGACATGGAACTGTTGGAACAAGTCCAGAGGAGGACCACGAGGATGATCAGGGGACTGGAGCACCTCCTGTATGAAGATAGGATGAGAAAGTTGGGTCTGTTCAGCCTGGAGAAGAGAAGGCTGCGTGGAGACCTCATAGCAGCCTTCCAGTATCTGAAGGGGGCCTATAGGGATGCTGGGGAGGGACTCTTCATTAGGGACTGTAGTGATAGGACAAGGGGTAATGGGTTCAAACTTAAACAGAGGAAGTTTAGATTGGATATAAGGAAGAAGTTCTTTACTGTGAAGGGTGGTGAGGCACTGGAATGGGTTGCCCAGGGAAGTTGTGAATGCTCCATCCCTGGTGGTGTTCAAGGCCCAGTTGGGCAGAGCCTTGAGTGGCATGGTTTAGTGGGAGGTGTCCCTGGCCATAGCAGAGGGGTTTGAACTAAATGATCTAAAGGTCCTTTCCAGCCCTAACTATTCTATGATTAAGCCTGTTTGCTTTCCCTGCAGTGCTGCATGCCCCAGGGGCCAGGCAGGGCTGTGGAGGTGGCTGCTGTTGGCGGCTGCTGTTGGCCACTGACTGCTTTGCTGGTGCTGCCTGTGCCCCAGGAGCATCGCATGGGGTTTGTAGCAGCGCATCTCTTGTGGGGAATCAAAGCACTTCCTGGCAGAGGATAAATGTCAGTCTCGCAATGAGCTGTGCTGGTAGCAAGCAGAGGTGATGCTCAGGTGGGAGAAACCACAGAGAAAACTACAGAAATGAAATGTTACAGACTTCCCTTTACTGGTATCTGGGCTGCTTGAAGTGAGGAGGCAGAGGCGCAGCCCTGGTGCAGCACAGCCAGGGCTTGTTCTGCCAGCACTGTCATGCTGTGCAGTGGTGGCTTGTAGTGGCTGCTGTGGCCCTCTGTCCCCAGCCATGCACCTCCTGCTTCCTCCGGCTCACATACCTACTCTTCTGAACATAAACATCACTGTGAAGGACATTAATGCCTTCTGCTATGCCTCTTTATTTTCCCTGGGCAACTTTGGAGTGAGGAGCAGTTGCAGTAGGATGTCAAGAAGTTTTTCTGCTGGTTGCCTACTTCGTCATGGTGTATTGTTATGCCCAAACACCAGGGCTGCTCTGTATGTGGTGTAGTTTCAGATGGGCATGGAAAAAATGGGCATTTAAAGCACTGCTGTAGTGACTGAACTGTGTATTTGCGATGAGGAAGCCCTGTTCCCAATGGGGATATAGGCTCCATGCTCACTGCCCAGCCTAATGAAGGCATTTAGGAGGTAGAAGCTAGCAGCATGTGCTTGAGCCCAGAACCCACCGTGTGCTGGGCTGCACCCCCAGAGTGTGAGCAGCAGTCAAGGTAGGGGATTCTCCCCCTCTGCTGCACTCTGGGGAGACCCCCCCTGCAGTCCTGATCCGGCTCTGGAGCAACAGCACAAGAGGGACGTGGAGCTGTGTTTGAGTGAGTCCAGAGGAGGCCATGGAGATGCTGCGAGGGCTGGAGCAGCTCTGCTCTGGAGCCAGGCTGAGAGAGCTGGGCTGGGGCAGCCTGGAGAAGAGAAGGCTCCTGAAGGGGAGACCTTAGAGCAGCTTCCAGTGCCTTAAAGGGGCTGCAGGAAACCTGGAGGGGGGCTTTGGACAAGGGCCTGTAGGGACAGGACAAGGGGGAATGGCTTTAACCTGACAGAGGGGAGACTGAGATGAGCTCTTAGGCAGAAGCTCTTCCCTGTGAAGGACAGTTTTGTCTGGAGGAGAGTCTTGCACTGAAACAGGGCAGTGGGCTCAGTTAGCCCCTTCCCTAACAGTCTGTGCTGGGAAATGATACTGGCTCCAGAACTGGAGGGGGAGGTGTGTGAATGCTCCCTCCTGCTTGCAGTGCAGGCTTGCTCCCACTGCTGTTTCCTATCCCGGGGGATGAGGTAGGTTTATATCCTCCTGCAAATAAATACAGATCATTCACTTGTCTCCGGAGGAAGATAAAACATAAACTGTCTATTTTCTGTGCTAAAGCCCTAGAAATAGTTGGAATTTAAGGTAATTATCTTTACTGCTTTTTATAGCACCCTGTGAAGGCTGAAATCTAATTTGTGTTTCACTAACAGGGAGCTCCTGATGATGGCTCACAAAAATCCATTTGCTTTATTGACAAACGTGTCTGTTTTGTTATTGGGGCAATATTCCCCTTCCAGGAACAGGGAAGTGCCGGTTGTAACACAGCCGTGGATTTTTGTTAAGGATGCAAACTTTGATGTCAATTGGCAAGAATTAAAATTAGAGTTGATCTAATCAGAGTGGAGCAACTCTGCTTTATTAAAGACTGATTCTAAATGAGTTTATCCTTTAGCGGGTGTGCAGTGATGGTGCACATTGCTTTGTTTAAGCAACTGCAATGCTCTTGAAGCAGTCTTAACTGGGGCTTGCAGAGAAGATGCTTTTCCTGGACTCCTGGTGCCCTGTGGCCATTTCTGAGCCCAGGTTTTAAGGAAGGAGATGAGAGGTTGCTTGCAGTTTGTAACAAACTCTTTGCATAGCCAAAGATGTTGAGAACCCCTTGTGCAAATGAGCTGCTTGTCAGCACAGCCTGTGCTGTGATTTGGAGGATCTGATGCTACTCTGGTACTTCGGCTCTATGAGAAGCCATTGTCCTGCTGCTTGCTTAGCCACTGATGAAGGGGAGTGCCTTCTGTGTTGATTGACTCTGTATGATACCCAGCCAAGAGCTGCTTGCAAGAAGAACCTCTGCTTTGGAGCTAGGCTGAGAGAGCTGGACTTGTCCTCTTCAGGCCCTGGGAGCTGCTCTAAGGTCTCCCCAGAGACTTCTCTTGGTTCCAGGGAGACCTTAGGGCAGCTCCCAGTGCCTAAAGGGGCTGTAAGAAAGCTGGAGAGGGGCTTTGGACAAGGGTCTGTAGGGACAGGACAAGGGAGAATGGCTTTAACCTGACAGAGGGGAGATTGAGATGAGCTCTTAGGCAGAAGTTGTTCCCTGTGAGGGTGCTGAGGCGCTGGCACAGGGTGCCCAGAGAAGCTGTGTCTGCCCCATCCCTGGCAGTGTTCAAGGCCAGATTGGACGGGGCTTGGAGCAGCCTAGTCTAGTGGAAGGTGTCCCTGCCCGTGGCAGGGGTTGGAAGTAGATGAGCTTTAAGGTCCCTTCTAACCCAAACCAGTCTGGGATTCTGTGAGGAAACAGCATGGGCTTTCAGTTCTCCCACCTCCCAGAATGTCCTTTGACTCTTTCAGGCAGTGGTGTTTGTTGAGATGGTGGCTCTGCAGACTAACTTAGCAGAGATGCTTTGAAGTCGTGCTTCTAAATTGTTGTTTGGCTCACATAGCCTCCCCTCCCCCCCCCAAAAAAAGTCTTCAATTTAGCATTGTCCCTTTGGATACTGCTGCAGATCTCCTACAGCTCGAGTCCGGAGAGATTTTCTCCAACCATGGAGAAGTAAGAAGTAATCGAGAGTTTAACTGTATTTTTAGGGACGAGGGATAGAGCTCCAGAAGAGTAGTCTTTGCCTTGAAGCAGAGCTCTATTTCTGTCAAGTGTCTGTAGCCCTTCCCAAACACACAATAGAGAAAGGGGGAGAAAGCATCACTTTCTGTAAACATGGAATGATAGATCTGGATGGTCAGAGCACATCTCTTGTCCATCTCTGAAGACGTACTCAGTGTTTGCTCAGCTTTTTATTGGTTTCCTTTCAGGAATTGACTACAAGACCACTACTATCTTGTTGGACGGCAGAAGGGTCAAGCTGGAACTCTGGTGAGTGTTTCTGAGCTGCTTTGGCTGCGAAGGCAGAGGCTGCAGTGCTGCTATGGGATGTTGAACTAAGCTGCAGAGAGCTCAGAACATCCCCAGGTGTGCAGTGAGGCTTGCTAGCTGCTCCCACCAGCGAGTGACATGGGCAAACCAGACCTCCTTCCATTGACAGAGGAGCACAAACTTCATGCTGTGCTTCAGAATAGTCCAGTTTCAGTCTTTCTCCATCATGTTCCCATACAGCTCTCGATCATTGAGGGAACAGTACTGTTTCAGAAGCAATACTGGACTCTCTCGAGATCCTAGGATAGAGAAATATAGACAAGAGAGGGAGGAAAAAATGACAGGTGAAACCCTTAGTTCCTCCAGACCTAGATATTTCTCAGTGACTTCAGTATTAAACTAAAGGGCAGTGAGTAGACCTCACAGTTCAAGTCAGAGTATGGCAAAGCCCTGGGGAGCAGGATTTACCAGTGACCTGACACTGGGATGGAGGTGGGAGGATGCTGCATAGGAGGGGTAACCCCCCTGCCTTATCTGTGGGTACCGGAGGGAGAGCTGGAGTCCTTCTGGCAGAGCACTGTCTGCAGTTTAACCTGCTGAGAAGCTGACACAGCAGTTCTGGAGCTGGAAGAGGAAGGATAGGCAGCCTGCCCCTATTGTGGGTTTCAGCTGATCTGCTAGGGAATGACACAGGCCCTAAACCATGAAGTTAAATAGTCCCTTTACCGATGCTTGTATCAAGTAACAGGAATACTAGTGATCTGTGTGAGTCGTTCAATAGGAATGAACACCATGGTCTCAGCCTCAGTGAAGGACTCCAGCAGGATATAGTATTATGGTTTAATTATATCCCTGCTCTCTGAAGCTGAATGGCCTTATTTTTCTTACAAAAGAACAGAAGCAGCTGATTTATCTATTCTAGCTTATATGTTTATATGTGTCACTTAGATTCTTTTTCTCTCTCTTGTAAGATCACAGAATATGTCTTTTTTTAACATTTCAGCCCCAAGTGTGTGGTTACTGCTTCCCTCTTGAAACCTTCTTTTTATACTGTTAATATAACCTTTCATCATTACTTTCCTTGTGCAACCCAACACTTGATTGTCAGGGAAGAGGAGATGTAAGCACAGACTGTGAGATTGATATCTAGAATCAGTAATATGATCCCTGAAAGATTTAGATCTGAAAGAATGACTGTCCTGAACTTGGGATCAGGGCCTTTTTCGTATAGCTGGTGCAAATTTGGGGCTGAGGGATTTGTTAGGCTCTTCGGTGCCATTAGTGTGGGGTTTTTATATCTATTCCTGCCCAGTGAATAGATATGACAAACATTATAATGTGTCTTGGATTACCCTGATGTGTTTCAGTATATAGAGGTTAAATCAGTGTGCTGGTCCCTGGCTTAGTGTCCAGATGTTCCTGCAGGCACTGGGAGGTGCTGGTGTTGTGATCAGACTTATTTACCTGTGTCAAGACCTGCACTCAGGACAAAGGATAGTAACTGAATAGCCCTTTACTGTCACAGTGGGCTAAAAGTGCTGTTCCCTAGTCCTGTTCCTGAGCTCTCTGCAGGGTGTGAGTGACCAGATCTTTTGGAGATCTGGGTATAGAGATACTTCCTTTCATTTTTTTGTTAATATGTGCTTTGAAAAATAAGTGGAACTAGATACTGCAAGACAATTTAAACAGGAAAACCCCCACTTTAACCTGACAGAGCGGAGACTGAGATGAGCTCTTAGGCAGAAGTTCTTCTCTGTGAGGGTGCTGAGGCGCTGGCACAGGGTGCCCAGAGAAGCTGTGGCTGTCCCATCCCTGGCAGTGTTCAAGGCTGGATTGGATGGGGCTTGGAGCAACCTGCTCTAGTGGAAGATGTCCCTGCCCATGGCAGGGGGTTGGAACTGGATGAGCTTTAAGGTCCTATCCAACCCAAGCCAGCCTGGGATTCTATGAATTTCTCCTGTCTAGAGCAGTTATGTTAACTTTATTCTAGATTAGCTGTTCTTCACAGCTAGGAGAGGCCTACAGTCTCACTCTGACTTTAAACCCCCATGGATTGTAGGGAACTAGGGAAAACCCTTTGCCGAAGGGGTCAGAATGACTTGTATCCTCTTATAATTATAAGGTAGTGCTGCAGCTGAGTCATTTTGGTTTATATGTGCTCCATGGGAAGCATGGTGACAGCGAGAATCTCTGGAGTGTGTCTGACTATAACCAAAAGTGGTGATGAACCCATTGGTTCTTCCCCTAAAGCACCATGCAAAGCAGTTTGGATACCATGTGTGTTCTACAGATCTGTCAAGATCAATCCTGCGGTTGTGTTTCTTTTTGTTCAGGTCCAGCAGGATATGTGCAGTTTGGGACTCGACTCTCCAAATTTCCTAACTGGAACTATTCTTTATTGCAGGGACACATCAGGGCAAGGAAGATTTTGCACCATTTTCAGATCCTACTCTAGGGGAGCCCAGGTAAGTGCTGCTCTGTGTGCTTGCCTTTCCTTTAGGCTGTAAAAAACCTTTCATGCCATAGTGAATAGCTCTGAAGAAGAACATGTCAAGCATCGAAAGAATGGGATCTCTAAATGCCAAGGGACACTGCGTGTCATCTTGCTGCCTGGAATTCTCTCTTTATGAAATAGTGGGATTGAGGAGAGGAAGTGACTTCCCTAGACTCCTACAAGAAAGGGTTGTTAGAGACTGTATTCAGTGTTAATTTCTAGAGAGGAGCTGAGGAGATGGGGTTATCGTGGGCAAGGCAATTGAAGCTCCAGATCTTCCTTAGCTTTAATGTGGGAGCTCATGCTTTCTGAGGTTTGTCAAATTAGTTTGAAACATGACACTGGCTTTCCCAGTGGAGTTCTTCCAGCCTGTGTTGCCTTCAAGTCAGTTCCAAAAATAGAGTGGCTCCTACTGGCGTGTTTGCAGACTGAAAGTAGAGCAGCTCAATTAGATTGTGAAGTATGTTCCTTAAAGCGTGAGATTGAGCATTACATGTTGCGTTTCTCCCTTGGGCCCTTCTCCAAAACAGCATCTAGATTCTGAACAGCAGAATCTCATGGTCCTCTGAAAAACTTCTCTTAGTTAATAGTGCTTTCTTACAGTTTAATGTCATCCTCTTAGTAAGGATCCCTCCAGGATAAAGTCTCCGTAAGTTAAATGAACTACTGCATTTTCCCTTTTTTTCCAAATGTGAAAACTTTGGAGCAAATTCCTACTCTCTTAGCCACTAAGAGTCAGAAGCTGTATATCAGCTGACTGCCAGTGTTCTAGTGGGCTCCCAGCCTGTTGGAAACTTTGCCACACCTATTCAAGCTCTTGTCACTATTGCTCTTGGCTTTTTGCTCTTTGTAGCTGTGGACCTTGGCTTTGCTAACTGGCAAAATGCATCCTGCTGTCTTGAGGCTTCCTGCAAATTCCCTTGTGCCATAGACATGAGAGCACTTCACCTGGGATGGGCTGTTGATATCTCCTTCAGTGTGTCCTTTGTTCTTGTTTGTGCACATCTCTGGTGGTGTGGGTGCCTTGAGGCTGCTCCTTTGAAGTAGAGGCCAATTTCCTGGTGCTTGCAGAGGTGCAGGACCAGGAGTGTTAGAGCGTTCCTTCTGCAGTGGGAGCGTATGGGACTTCCCATTTGCATGCTCGGTCTCTTGTGTGTGTTTAAGCTTCCCTCTGCCCTTACTACATTTCAGAAAAATCTAGAGCTCCAATCCTAATATAAACTGTGCGCTTGAGACTGTGTCCCTTCCCTTCTCAGTGAGAAATGAACAGAATTTGGTCAGTGGGGTTTTCTGATGACCACAAAGCTTTGGTCAGTCTTCTTCTAAGACCTGTATCAGATGCCCAGTTCAAACTGGCTTCCCAACTGCTGTCCAGAAATGTCATTTGAGAGCTCTTATCATTTGAGAGCAGTGTTCAAGGCCAGGTTGGATGGGGCTTGGAGCAACCTGATCCAGTGGAAGGTGTCCCTGCCCATGGCAGCGGGTTGGCACTGGATGAGCTTTAAGGTCCCTTCCAACCCAAACCAGTGTTTGACTCCATGACAATTTGCAAACTTTGCCTGATCCATCTTGCCTGCTTGCCTTTCCCAAGGGGTCTGAGAGATGTTCTCAGTAACCCTCCTCAGCTAGGCAGAGGGACCTTTAACCCAAATACTTTATGGCTGAATGCTGGAGGATGGAGCTTGCTTGCACAGTTAAGTGTAGCTTATGCCTTTCCCTCAAAGCCTGCATTCTGCCTGTGTAACAGACACCTTTTCCAAAGCACCACTGTGATGCCTTAATCATGATATTTTCAAAAATAGTCAACCTTTACCTTTAAAACCAACAAAACAGCCCTGAACAGCAAGCAGGAGGACGGGGAGTTCCCAAGTTAAATGTCTCCACTGCCCTCTGAAAGTATTCATGAAATGAGCACAGTGAAAAGTGAGTGCTTCTTAGAATCATAGAATAGTTAGGGTTGGGAAGGACCTTAAAGCTCATCCAGTTCCAGCCCCCTGCCATGGACAGGGACACCTTCCACTAGACCAGGTTGCTCCAAGCCCCATCCAACCTGGCCTTGAACACTGCCAAGGATGGGGCAGCCACAGCTTCTCTGGGCACCCTGTGCCAGCGCCTCAGCACCCTCACAGGGAAGAACTGCTGCCTTATATTTAACCTGAACTTTCCCTGTTTAAGTTTGAACACGTCACCCCTTGTCCTGTTGCTACAGTCCCTGATGAAGACTCCTTCTCTGGCATCCAAAGCCTCTTGCAGGCTAATAACCAGGGTCCTTGTGCTGTCTTCTTCAGGTGGGTTGGTAAAATGTTTCAGCATCAAGTGACTGGCTCCCGTGTGGTGATACAGCAATATTCCTCTGTTAGCAGGAGCACAGATACTTTCTCTCTTCAATAACTCGCCACATCTTTCAGTGGATGCGGACAGTGTCTTAATTTAAACTCTCCATGGTTAAGCAAAGCAAGAGGACTGTTTGTTTTGCATATCAAATGCCTTTGTGACTGCAGGAATGGACTCCAACACCTCCAGTTATTTTCAGTATGCAGTAGCTGACTTCTTCTGGCACAGCATTACCATAAGGACAACTTAACCCAGTGTGGTCTCAGGGACAGGAGGTAAAATGCTCCTGAGTTCTCTTATTTCTTCAAGATGTATTTAATGCTGCTTACTCACTTCTTTGCTTCAGCTGTCTGCCTTCCTGTCCGCTCTCTCGGTGTCATCAGGCTTCAAGACTTCTGCTGTAGGAGACCTGATGCAAATCCAGTTGGAGGCAAGACAAGTGGCTTTTTTTTTTTTTTTAACTGAACAACCCAAAACCTCAGGAGGCATAAATAAAGCAGAGAAGAGAGGTGCCAGGGTGGGAAAAGCTCTGTGTAATGTGCAGGTATTTGTACAAGAATAGCTTGGTATCAGCTGGCCATGAGCACCTTCACACTGAAGTTAGCAGAAGGTTCTCAGTGAGTAGAGGACTGAGACTCTGAACTTAAGGAGCACAAGGGGAGCTTGAAGAAAGTGTTTCCAAAGAGGAGTTTGACAGATTAGCTGTGAGAGAAGGAGTCCTCAGCATCCTGCAGCCCTTACAGGGGTGGTTGAGAACAGGGTGCTTCTCTCAGAGTAACCAATGCTTAAGAGAACACCTGGTAGGAAAAGTGCCTTCAAGTAAGGGAAGCACACTTGACTTACACACATACTGTTTCTCAAGTGTAATGATAAAAACTGAACCTTCTTAAGTAAATGCTGGTGAGGTTGGGATGTGGAAAAAGAGTCACCAGGCAGGGAGCAGACCTTCTTGGGAGTTCTCCTTTACCCCCAGCACAGCCTCATGCATTGCTCAGTCTGGACTTCAGGCTCATCCCTCTCCAGTGAATACAGTCTTCTTGAGCATCTGAATGACTTCCGCAGTGTAGACTCCACAACACTTGCCTGGCTACATGTGGCTTTCATGTTCAGCAGGAGCATCTTCCTCTTGAAAACAACCAAAGTCAAACAACTTCACTGCCCTGGATGAGCTGGCTTAAAATGAGGATCAGTCCCTTCTTTCAGCTATGTTTGCCTCAGGATTTGCTGTGAGGATCACAGATGTGTCCTGCCTTCTCTCCCTGCCCTGCCTGGCTGATCTGATCACATCAGGGATACAATGAGCTCTTTGGCTCAAAGGTGGAGGCTTGTGGTGTACTGGAGTGCCTGGGACCATCCTCCTTTTCTCTTCTTTCTTCCCTGGGGTTTGAGTTGCTGCTTTCTCATCACAACTGCTTTCATGATCCCTTTCCCCTTAGGGTCTGCTGGGCCAGCAGGTCCTCACCCCATTCCTTTGGGATCTCACTTTGGGGCAAAAGAGGAGCACTTGTGTCTGGGATAGCAGAGCACTGGGCCTCTAGGCACTGATGGGGCTGGGAGAGTACAGGACATGTTGTAATGATTGCAGGGTCAGGGAGGGTGAAGATGGAAACCCAGTAGTGTTGCCACCTGTAGAGTAAACTGAAGGAGTCTGGAGCTTGCTGTGTTGCAGAAGAATTCTTATATTCATTGTCACAGCACAAGGTATGGTGAAGGATATTTAATGATGCTTGAAGGTGCATCAGGAATCTTTTTGTTTGCTCTTGGACTTACGCTCTTTGTCGTCTTCTGCTTGGCTTTAAGGTGTCTGTCATACTAACAGCAGAGCTGGCTGCTGATCTCAACTGTTGGTGCAGCTGTGGCTCTTCTGGCTGCTGTGAGCAAATACAAGCTGTTCCAAGTCATAAAGAGGGGAGAAAGAGATGTGGTGCTACTTTCTGATCCAGCAAGGAAGAAGCAATGCTAGAATCATTCCTGATGTCCTCCTGTGCCAGTGATTTAAACTTTCTGCAAATGTGTCTTGCCAGCTCTTCCCAGACAGTGTGATACAGAAGGTCCTTTGTGAATAGATTCAGACCATCTACAGGAATCGGTGAAAGATGTGCTCCCATCTTAGAGCTAAGCTGCAGGAATAATGAGTATTGTTGAGTTCTGCTTAGGCAGGTGATGTGAGTAGCTGCTGTTTGTCCTGCTCAGGGCTTTTAGTATCCAGGAAGGTGGTGGCTTTTCTGGCAGCTCAGCAGACTCTTGAGATGTAGGCTCTGCTCTACTTTAAGGCTTTAGTGGTTGATACCTTACCTGCTTCAGGTTGTCCAGCTGTTGGAGGAGCCTTCCTTGCATGCCAGAATGGTTGTCAAAAGCTCAGTGATAAATAACACCCCTTCCAATGTGCTAGCCCACTGGGATATGGTTTGGCAGCAGGATGTCCTGGCCCATGAGCCAGGGCCTGAGGTGCCAGCTGGAAAGCCCTGACCTGGCATTGCTCTGAAAGAGTAGGCAGGAGAGACAAAGTGTTCTGGTTGCTGTCAGTGCTGGATCTTTTTTATGGTTTCATCCTATGGGCCAGAGAAATCCAGTCTTGGGGGGGGTCTGACAGGCTTCTTCAGCAACAGCTTTTTTCCATCAGTGGAGAATATCAGTGAGTGACACTTTCCTGGCCACCTTGGCATCCGCCATCATTGAGCTCAGGTCTCTGGCAGTCGTGTGAGTCCTTGCTTTCTTCCAGCAGTGTTCTTGTGGGCTTGTGCAAGCTGCTGGAGATCCAGCTCCTAAAGTACCTGAGAAGCCTTTTTGCAGAAGCCTGCTTTGCACTGATGGGTGAGCATGCTGCTTGTCCCTCACCTTTAAAAACTTCATGCTTATGAGCCTGGTCTAAACCTGCACCAAGCAGATAGAGCTGATGCTTCCCACACACACACCTTAATTGTGTGGGCAGATCTTTGTAAGCTCCTGCTGAAAGCAAGTTTTGACAGAATAAGCATCCACATGTGCTGCTGGATACAATGACACTGGCTGCCAGTATCAAAATGAATCTCCTTGGACTCAGTCCTGTCATAATGATTGGACTTTAGGCAGAAGTTCTTCCCTGTGAGGGTGCTGAGGCGCTGGCACAGGGTGCCCAGAGAAGCTGTGGCTGCCCCATTCGCTGGCAGTGTTCAAGGCCAGGTTGGACGGGGCTTGGAGCAACCTGGTCTTGTGGAAGGTGCCCCTGCCCATGGCACAGGGTTGGAACTGGATGAGCTTTAAGGTCCCTTCCAACTCAAATCATTCCATGATTCTGTGATCTCTTCATGTTTCTTCTTCACTACACTTTGTACTCATGTGGGAATTCGTGTTGCTGGTGTGCTTGGGGCCATGCTGATCCCAGTAATGTGGAAATGAAGTTTGAAAATCCAGTTGTGAAAAGACCTGAAACAGGCCTGGGGACAAGTCCGGTCAGTCTACCTCCCGCAGAGGCCTATAGGCAGGTTGAGGAGATAAAGAAGAAAGGCTGTTGGAGGGTTGGTGCGGAGTCCACAATACCCTTGATCTGAGAACCTGAGTGTGCAACTGCTCTCTTACTGCTGGTGAAACCCAGGGTACATAATGCTTACAAAGGTGCTTTGTGAAACTGGGAATTGAGAGGTCTGGAGATGATAAGGTGTTGACAGCACTTAAAGAATAATTTTGGCTGCAAATGGGAACCTGTTAATTTGTCTAGCTGAGGAAATTAAAATTCTGTGCACATTATTCCAAAGGAGACTTTGCAAAACCTGAAAAAAACCCAGCAGATCTTACTTGGAGCTGTCTGCAGCGATGGAGCCAGCTCCCTCTCTACATGCACATCTGTGCTGCTCTCTCTAGGGGAGAAAATGGTCATGACAGTGTATTTGGGATGTGTGCTCTGGAAACGTGATGTCTGGAGCATGCCAGCAGTACTTGGAAGGTGTACGAGGTTATCTGGCATCACCAGAAGCTGTTTTTAAGACAGCTTCCTCTGTCCTCTGGGGAATTACAGTAAAGCTGGTCTAATACCCGTGCTGGGGGGAATGAGGACAGCAGTAAGGCATTAGACAACTTGGCCATGGAATCTTCTGACCTTTAGGAAGCTTTCCTTGACAATCTTGAACCTAAATGTGCGTGCATGGGGCTGTTATGACTTGGAGGGTAAGCTGGCAGACAGTGAGTTCCTCAAGTCGTGATCTTGACCTCGCACCCTGCTTCTGAGAGCCTTGGTCTATGTTTTTGCTGATGTTTTATTCTTCTTCCTATTTAATGAAGATCCAGGCAGCAGCTGCCAGCAAGCTTAAAAGCTCTCTCCTCCTAGAGCATATTTCTGTCAGAAGCAGTCTTCACAACCTAGGCCTTGGGTCTGTTTCTCTTGGCCAAAGGAACTTGTCAATCCAGAACTGAGATAAGTAGACTTTATTTCACTTGCTGGCCGTTTGTCTTGGAAGGGGATCACCACACTTTTTGCGTTGTTATTTCCTGACTCTCATTCATTCATATGTGCAGCCTTGGAACCTGGAAGTCAGATAAATACTACAACAATTGAAAGAGAGCTCAGAGTCTCTCTTTTTTCCCTTTTTCCCCTCCTAAAATGGGCTGTACCTGGTAGTGGGTATTTCGTGATTGGGCTCTTGGTTTGTGGAATTTTTAATTCTGAAAAATCACTACTTCTTATTTTTTCTGATTTAAGCCAAGGAGAAACTGATTCTCTTCCCAAACCAAACCCAACTTCCCATGCTTTTTGAGAAGACAGTGTTTTGACTGTACTAGAAATGACAGAGAAAAAAATCTGGACTCCAGGCACGAACTCCAGGCTTTTCTTGGGGGAAACTGAAGATGCATCTGCTCTGCCCACACCGCAGATACTACTGCAGTTATGAGAGCTCTCTGTCAGGGTGCTCAGAGCAACCTCAAACCCAAACTTTGAAGGGCTGGCTCTTCAAAGATGAAAGCCAGCCCGCCACGTGTGGCTTGCCTTCTGTACCCTCTCCCTTTCCCCTTGTTTTGTATATTTGAGCCTTTGTGCACATGGTACAAGCGCAGATGCAGAGGTGTTGGGAGAGCCTGCGAGGACAGAAGCAAGCTGCCTGGAGAGCAGCTGCCCTGGATGGATAAAACCCCAGAATCAGAATTGTTCTGACCCAAGCTTTTCAGAACAGTAACACTGGGCAGGCTTTGTGAGACCTGCTTGTTCTGAAAGAGCTGTGAGAAAGGCAAACAATGTCCAGGCACACCCAGTGTGTTCAGGGAAAGGCTGCTTTTCCAGTCTTGGGGAGCAATTTCAAGTGCTAGCTCGAGACATAACTTTCTTATGAGGGTTCAAGTGCCTTTGTGGCTCAGATGTCCTGGTAATTCTTATTCTTGTGTGCTCCAGATCTCATGCTGATGATTATTTTTTCATAAACCTGAGGTATATCATCACATGCCTGGTTCTATACATGCTTCCCCCAGGTCATCCCTGGCTTTGGCAGCAGTGTTGGCAGAAGGACTGGGCAGTTCGCGATTCCCATCTGTGTAGTGGATCTTCAATTTGATGAATAAAGGAGCAATTCCACTGTTTGGAGGGTGCTTGACAGTCTCTGCCATGTAGCAGGAAAGAAGCTGGGTGGTTTGTCAGCTCGCTCCTTCTCTGTGCTGGATCTAGGCATCTCCTAGGGAGAACTAGGCTGCCAGCTGAGACTTTCCTTTGTCAGATTAGTGTCTCTTTTGCTTGCTCTGGGGACTTGCCATAGGGATGGCTGTTCCTGGAGGATACCCCTGATTCAGAGAAGGCTGGTTCTGTTGAACTTGCTGCTAAATGATCTTATCCTGGAGTCCAGCTTGGGCTGGTTTGGTTTGCCCTTAGCTTAGTCTCACTGCTGCTGGGTTTCATCCTGTGCTTGTTCCCAGCCGCACTGCCGCCTCTCGCAGTGCAAGATCATCTGTTCCTCTGTAGTTCCCATTTCAGGGCATCTTCCACAGAGGGACCTTGAGGTGCCTGTTGTCACTTGAAATGTCCTTGATTGCAAAGGGAGTGACAAGAAGTCAGAAAAATAACGGGAGAGCTGCAGGAAGGCTGCTGCTTGAGACAACTCTCTAAATGCTGTATGTGCCCAGCTGGTCCTGAGAGGCATCTCCTGATGTGCTGGATTGTGTGCCTGCAGGGCTGTGCACAGCCTACTTTCCTTGTGTCTGTCCTCAGAAGTACTTTGGTTCAGGGAAAGTTTATTTGGTAGGAGTTGCTGTGGACCTGTGTACTGGCCAGCAGTGTGGTTGTGGTCCTGAGTCCTACTAGCCAGGCTCTGGGTGAAGGTGGAGACTCTCCGAAGTGCTGCTCCATGTCATCACAAGCACAAACTTCCCTGTCCTACTTCCCTGTCCTTCCAGCTCATTGTGCTGCACCTCGAGAGTGTAAGGGAAGTAAGTTTTGGATGTGTGTGGTGTTCAGGAAAAATCAATGTGGGCCTGAAGGTGCTGCAGAAGAAAGGGCAGAGGGGAAGGTCTGACAGTGAGATCTTTGCTCTGACCCTCTGGAGTGTCCCAACATTGCTGTACTACCTTCATTCTCTGCCAGCATGGCAGTGATAGCAAAGGGACAACAGAATGAGACAGGTTCTGGAGAGGGAAAACCTGCTGAAGATGGGTGTGCTTCATTAGCTTCATCATGTTGCACTGCCATCCCACCACTGAATGCGTAAGAGGGAAAGAAAAAGACTTGTTTCTGCCTCTGTGAGTTTATATTGGGTTTGTGACAGGAGGAGGGTGTGTTTTGCTCCTCCAGATACATTGTCACCAAGGCAGTTCCTCCTCCTTCACAGAGGCTGCTGCTTTCAGAATTATCTGGGGGATGTTCAAGCCAAAACAGGAGTAAAACCTTCCCTAATAGCTTGGGACAGTGTTAGTACAGACCTCTTGTCTCAATTTTTGCCCTAGCAACCACACAAGTAGTGCAGCTGGAGCAGTGTTCTGTCCCTCAGCCTTCTGGTTTCTGCATATGGAGGTGATGTCTCTTTCATTTTGTCTACTATGAAGCTTCCTGATTGCTCCTGGTTTTCTTCCACCAGGGCATTCTCTTGGTGTATGACATCACTAATCGCTGGTCCTTTGATGGGATAGACCGATGGATAAAGGAAATAGATGAGGTAAGTTGCATTGAAGAACATGTGCAGTAGTCTACAGCAAACATCTGGGGAGGTGTCACCTGATGTGCCACCTCTGATGTGGGGACAAGCATAGCTGCTATGGAGAGGAAACGATGGCTGCTTGATAATAAGCAGACCAAGGGGATAACCTTCCACCTCTGTGTAATAGAGTAGTAGGAACGGGCTTGGGAATGGTCAAGTGAGATGGGAAGGTTCCCTCTAAATGGCCTGGGGGGGCATAAATTAGTCTTCCTCATCACGGGAGTTCCTCTCGGTCACAGAGCAGTTCCTGTTTCTTTGCCCTTCACTGCTATTACAGCTCTACTGGGTGTAGACCTCCCTTACCAAGGACAAGCCATGATTTCTCCACTTGTTTCCTTTTTTAAAGCATGCCCCAGGTGTCCCTCGGATCCTGGTGGGAAACAGGCTGCACCTTGCATTCAAGAGGCAAGTGCCCACGGAGCAGGCCCGGGCCTATGCAGAGAAGAACTGCATGACGTTTTTTGAGGTCAGCCCACTGTGCAACTTCAACGTTATAGAGTCCTTCACAGAGCTGTCCCGAATCGTCCTCATGCGCCATGGCATGGAGAAGATCTGGAGGCCCAACAGAGGTCAGTAGTGAGGAAGATGCTCCCATGTGGGGAAGCCAGGAGAGCTGAAATGGGAGGGATAGGGCTGTCTGCTTAGGTGGGAGGTGTGTTAGTAGAAACTGTGGTATCTGTGAAAGCACCTGACATGGAGAAATGCCTCTGGTCAAGCAAGTTGAGGCTGAGCCACAAGAAGCTGCCTGTACTGGTGCAGGAACCTGGCAGGCAGTGGTGAGGGATGGGCAGCTCCAGAGGACACTTGAGCATGTCTGGGATCTGAATTGCCCCAAGGCACCCTGCACCTCTCACTTATTCTGGATGAGGCTGAGTGCAATTAAGCTGCCAACTTGAAAGTACTTCAATCAAATGGCTGTGTGGGATGAATCCAAGCATAAGTACCTCTGTTCCCCCCCTTGCCTGAACCTGTGTCTCCTGTTTTGGAGGGAAGGGGAAGCCAAGTGAGCCCAGGGAGCTGAGAGGGACTGAATCACATCCCTTCTGTTGGCACGCAGCAGTGTGCTGGGGCATTCCATATATCCAGATGCATGTGCTGCAATGTAGCAGACTATGAGCAGAGTCCATGGTATCCCTCAGCCTGCTGACTTTGCAGCAAAATAGTCTTGGGCCCCACATTCCTGGCTGGAGGTAGCAGTGTGCCCCACTTCTGGGGTGACCTGCACTCTGGGGTGACCTGCCTTCATATTGATCCTCAGCTCCTGCTCACAAGGGAGGGACAATCCTGATTGCCAGCCCAGTCACCAGCCCTTCTTCCTAGGTCCCTGCCCTTGGCCTGGCTGCTGTGCCACCATCTCCAGCTCGTGGAGGGATGGTGAGCAGGAGCTGCATTGCATTCACAGACCTCTCCTGAATCACCTCCTGAGGCAGGACTTGTAACTGCTGCCTGGGGGGGGGCAGAGGCTGCTTGCTTGGGGGTGGGCTCCCTTCTTACAGAAAAGCTGCAGCCCTAATGGAATAATGAACATTGCTGAGTTCTGCTTAGGCGGGTGATCTGAGTAGCTGCTACTACAAAGATGCTCTGAGGGCTGGAGCAGCTCTGCTCTGGAGCCAGGCTGAGAGAGCTGGGCTGGGGCAGCCTGGAGAAGAGAAGGCTCCTGAAGGGGAGACCTCAGAGCAGCTCCAGTGCCTAAAGGGGCTGCAAGAGAGCTGGAGAGGGGCTTTGGACAGGGCCCTGTAGAGACAGGACAAGGGGGAATGGCTTTAACCTGACAGAGGGGAGATAGAGATGAGCTCTTAAGCAGAAGTTCTTCCCTGTGAGGGTGCTGAGGCGCTGGCACAGGGTGCCCAGAGAAGCTGTGTCTGCCCCATCCCTGGCAGTGTTCAAGGCCAGGTTGGACACAGGGGCTTGGAGCACCCTGGTCTAGTGGAAGGTGTCCCTGCCCGTGGCAGGGGGTTGGACCTGGATGAGCTTTAAGGTCCCTTCCAACACAAAGCAGTCCGGGATTCCATTGACTGGGGGCTGCCTGCCTGGGCACGGCCGTGTCGGTTTCGCTGCAGGCTGGAGGTGGAAGCGTGCCCTCGTGTGGCCGCTTGCTGGAATATCTACTCCAAGCCGACTTCCCAAAGCAGGCTCACGTGATATACGCCCAGCTGCGAGGACGCTAAAATGCCCGAAAGGGCAGAGTCCTCTTCTGGCCCGGTGGGATCTGCAGGTGCTCTGCAGAGAGCCGGCTCTAGGCTCTGTGGCTGCTGCTCCTCGAGCAGGTGCAAGATGAGACTGGCCTACACTTAGACTTGCTGAACCTGTTGCCTTCTTCCCTGGGCATGTCCTTTTGGTTGCCAAGTGCGAGCTTGAGAAACCAAGTGCCTGGTGGGATGCCATCCACAGGGACCTGAACAGGCTTGAGAGGTGGCCAGTGTGAACCTTGTGAAGTTCTACAAGGCCAAGTGCAAGGTCCTGCCCTTGGGATGGGGTAATCCCCAGCACAAACATAGGCTGCAGGAGACTAGGTGGAACAACCCTGAGGAGAAGGACTTGGGGATGTTGGTCAATGAGCAGCTCCCCGTGACTCAGCTTCAGTGAGCACTTGAGCCCAGAACCCCCCCGTGTGCTGGGCTGCATCCCCAGAGAGTGAGCAGCAGTTGAGGGAGGGGATTCTCCCCCTCTGCCATGCTCTGGTGAGACCCCCCCCTGCAGTCATGATCCAGCTCTGGGGCAACAACACAAGAGGGACATGGAGCTGTTGGAGCAAGTCCAGAGGAGGCCGTGGAGATGCTGCGAGGGCTGGAGCAGCTCTGCTCTGGGAACAGGCTGAACTGACTTGTTCAAGGCCAGGTTGGACGGGGCTTGGAGCAACCTGCTCTAGTGGAAGGTGTCCCTGCCTGTGGCAGGGGCTTGGAGCTGGATGAGCTTCAAGGTCCCTTCCAACCCAAACCATTCCAGGATTCTATAAGTGTGAGCAGGGCTCTGGTTGCCCAGGCACTGTGTAAGGACAAGGGTTGGCAGTGTATAAGCCTTGTATTGCCACCAAAGCTGGTGTCTTGCAGAATGTCTCAAATGGCAGAGCTTAGCTTGGGTTTCCTGGTTTTGCTCAAGTATTCTGCTCCCTGTTACAGGCTTTTGTTTAGCGAGCTCAATCCTTATTATTGTCTCCCCCGAAGGAACAAGAACTGTGCAGCATAAGGAATAGTTGTGGGGAGGAGGCGATCCTTGAAATCTCTTGTCCCTTGACTGTTTGGTCTTTCCTCCCCCCAGTGTTCAGCTTACAGGACCTATGCTGCCGAGCCATCGTCTCCTGCACCCCGGTCCACCTCATCGACAAGCTTCCCTTGCCCGTCACCATCAAGAGTCACTTGAAGTCCTTCTCGATGGCCAATGGGATGAACGCAGTGATGATGCACGGCCGGTCCTACTCCTTGGCCAGCAGCGGCGGTGGGAGCAGCAGCAAAGGGAACAGCTTGAAGAGATCCAAATCCATCCGCCCGCCCCAGAGCCCCCCACAGAACTGCTCACGCAACAACTGCAAGATCTCCTAGCAGGATGGACACCCCGTGAGCTTCTGCCGTGTCCACACCCACCCTCCAATGTACAGCTCTTTGCACACCGACCCCTTTGCCACTGGATCCTTCTGGATGGGCCACGCTTGCTTTCCCGATGGCACACACCAGAGTTAGGAATGTGCTCACGGTTTTGGCTTCGCTTAGGAAGCGTGGTGCCGGCTGGATCTCACAGCCCTGGTGGGGAGAGGATCTGCCAAGTGACCCTCCAAGAATGCTTTTGGGCTTTGCCTCTCGGCCTGGTGTGGAAAATTCAGCAGCTGCTGGCTTTGGGAGGGGGGAAAGGGAATAAAAGCTCATCCAGGCTCAATGGAGAAATGGATTTAATGGAAGATTGAGAGGCTTAAGGGAGTAGGCAAGGAGAGTCTGTGCTGCAACTTTAACTCTTGGACACCTGAACAGATTGCTGGTGCAGTAGTGATTATTCAGTGTAGGGAAAACAAAAGAGAAAAACAGGGACAGAGGACTAATGACAGTTTTCACTGGGATGTTAACCTGCTGTTGCCAAAAACCAGGAGGAAAACAAGGCAAGAGTGGGCCAATGAGAAGGGGAGGGAGCAGTCCACTTGCCTCCTTCATTCATTTATGTAAATATTATACATATATATATATATATCACTTGTTTTTTTAACTTTTTTTTTTTAAGAAGCAGTCAGGGAGAATTTTATGCAGCCATGTACATATGAGCACTGGATTAACTTTCCCAGTGTCAGCAAAAGGGCAAAAGTGGAGGATTTCCCAACAAAAATATCCAAATGCTTTAAGTGACTTTAAATCACCACCTGGGCTTGTGCTGGGGGGGGGAAGGGGGTGCTTAAATACTATGTATGCAGAAGGAAAGAACAATTTGTGTGTAACCTGCCCCAAGCTGCTTTATTCCCATCAGTCCCTAAAGTTTCTGAAGGAAGGGTGGGATGTGAATGGCTCGAGAGGCAGAGCAAGAGGGCCTGGATCTCGGCTTGTTTTCAGCACCTCTGAGGTCAGACTGATACTGTGCTCGCTTTGCGCCTTCTGACACATGGATGATGGGGGCTGAGGAGCAGAGGCTGGAAGTATCGTGCCCAAAGCAGAGGAAAACCACTGAATTTTGTCCCTTATTGCTGCAAAACCTCAGCCACCACTTCCAAAGCCCTCTATCCACAGCACCCCTATGCATCAGCCCCTCAATCCTGGCTGTTTCTTGCTTCGCTTTTCCAAAGATGCTCTGCCTCTGTCAGCATTGCTGTGGCTCCTCCTGGATGAAAGTGGGGAAAGGACAGAAGCAGCTTTTCCCACTGGAGCATGAAGGAGCAGGGACTGAGAAAAGCTGAAAGGTTTGTGTGGGGGAGACCAGTGAACCCCCAGGTCCCATCATGGCAGAGTTACTTGGCAGCCCCAGGGAGTTGGGAAAGCAAACTGCTTTGTTCTGGATTGTGCTCTGTGGCTTGTGGTGTGCATGTGCTGTGGGAATCTGTCAAGCAAGTGCAGTGTGCATCCCTGGCTTCATCCCTGGGCTGGAAACTCACCTGGAGCCTTGCAAACAACACCTAGCCTTTATTGCGAAAGCTTGGCAGTGGGACTAAGCGATCCTCAACAGATCCTTGTAGGCAGCCAGGACGTGTAGAATGTGAGTAGCATGGTAGGAAGTGAACTGCTTTTCCTTTTGCTCCTCAGCGAGGAGCCTGGCTAGTGCAGTGCTGCCATCTCCTTCCTAGTGTTAGGAACTCCTCAAGGCCCGGCCTGGCTCTTCTCCGCCCCCAGAGCAGCTTGTTGCATTGCACGGGCAGAATGAAGCCGTGACAGCTCCTGCACGGCCGATGGACCCGCTCTCTTCAGGCAGCAGCCAGGGGCACATCCCTGCATGGAGAATATCTCCTTCCCCGAGCAGCCTGGAGGTGAAGGAGCCTTCCCCCTCCCCGCTCTGTAGAACAAGATACAATAGAGGGGTCAGGCCTCTTGGCTCGTCTCTAGCGTGCTTTATTGCCCAGCTCAAATGAGCGAGGAGAGAATTAAACCCCAGGCAGATGGAGGGGGGAGAAGAATCCTTTGTAGTGGTGGTTTGGCTCCAGAGCAAAGCCGCAGCCGGGCCCAGCGCAGTGGCACAAAGGCTGGGGGATTTGGAGAACCTGTCTGGGGGGGCCGGCACCTGCTTCCCACCACTTGACATGCAGCAGAAGACAATTGCTGGCTCAGCAGCTGGGGATATATAGCCAACAGGTGATGGGCACCACAGGAGCAGGGTGACTTCTGGAAAACAGCACCCTGGGCTTCCCCCTGGCAAGGGGGGAGACGAGGGATGAAGGCTTCCTCCTGCACCCACAGAGCTGCTGCACGGCTGGAAGCAAGATGCACCGCTGCTTGGTTTGGCTTTGCCACGTGTGGCACCTCCCCACATCCTTTTCCCTGCGGTTGATTTCTTGGTTTCCCACCCCGTAAGGTCTCAAAGGATCCTGGCTGTAGTGAGGAGGGAAGACCCACCTGGAGCAATTGCTCAGCAAAAACACTCTTTTGTTGTTGTTGTTAATTTAAAAGGAGAAGTTCTTGCATCTTCTGTCAACACTAGTCTGTAGCTGCTGTCCCACACTTGTACCATTCCTGAGTTGGGGTTTGGGGTTTTGGTTTTTTTGGACTATCCGTTTATTTTTGTATTCCTTTGTACAGTCAGCGTTGTTCAACTGATCCGACATGCGTTTGGTTTGTATAAATTAAAGTCTTTTTTGTTGTTGTTGTTTTGAACTACCCCTGCTGGAGAAGTTGGGTCAGATTTGGGGCGGGCTGGGAAGAGGCTGAAAAGGAAAAGGTGGGAGTTGGGCCCCAAGGGGGGGATTTGGGGCTGCTGCAGTGCAGGCGTGTGTTGCCACCTCCAGATCATCCATGAAACAACTTGGGGTACAGTTTCTGGGGCCTCCTAAAAGTCATCATTCCTGGGACTGGTGGGGTTTTGCCCTTCTCTGATCAAGCAGAAGTTAAATCTGTTCTTACTCTATCTCCCTTTTTCAGAGCATGGCTGAGGCTTGGATTGTGGAGCTCCAAGAGCACAGGCAAGTTGGCGATGCATTTGGTCATGTAGGTGGCTGCAGCTTGCGTGGGGCTGGGCTCAGCCCCGGGTACACAGGGACAGGTTTTGCAAGTACAGCTGAAGCCTTAGCTCGCCTCTGAGGCAGGGGGATGCTGGGGAGCGGTGGCTTTCACCCACCCAGCCCAAGCTGGAAGCCAGCCTGGGATCAGTGGGGCTTTGAAATGGAGACGGCGTCGTGGGGAGCTCAGAGCACCCATGTCTGGGAGCCCCAGCACAGGGGCTTTGCTCCTGGGTGCAGGGAAACTTCTCCCCTCATCCTCGTCTCTGCTCGCAGCCCACCTCCCCTTGACCTCCCTTTTCCCTGCCTGCTCACTTCCCTGGGATCAGATTTTCCACTTCGTACCAGAGCGGCCACGCTTGTTTTGACAGCTTAAGTAGTAATTGCCAGGGCTGGGAGGGGGCAGGGGGGAGATGAGATAGTGTCTGCAGCCTGGAAAACCCTGGAGCTAAGGTGAAAGCCTGGTCAGGGAAGAGCCTTTTTTTCCCCTTTCCCCTTTTCAGGAGGGGTTCTGGAAATGTCTGTTCCCTCTTCCCGCAGACACAAAGGCTGTGTGTGGTTTCAGGTGCGTAAGGACAGCTGGGGCCAGCTATGCTGGAGCTGCCTCTGCTTGGGAAGAGCAGGGAGAGACAGCAGCCCACAGCCTGAACCTGGGAGCAGAGGCTGGGAGAGTTTATGGGCGTCCCTGATCCTTGGGGAAGGAGCAGGTTGCTCTGGGCTGCTTCAGGTTTCCCTGTTGAGTGTGCTCCTCCCAACCTACCTTCCCCATTTGAAGGTATCCGGTTGGTCCCACTGTCCCCTGCAGGGTTGTGCCATGCAGGGTCCACCATGGGTCCCATCACAAGGATCGGTGACCTACACCTAATGGCACCTGGGATGCTTGACAATGTGGTTGCCCTTGCCCATGGGTGCACAGGTGGGGCAGGAGCCCTTTGAGGCCCAGGGAGGGCTGTGGCAGGGTGCCCTTTGCTCCAGAATGGGGTGCTGAGCCCCTTCCTGTGCTCCCCTCTCTTGGAGGGGGGAGATGAGACATAAAACTTGCACTTGTGTCTGGGATCTTCGGAAGTGACTCCAGGAATTCCCTGTTTGGGCTGCAGCGGAGCTTGGGTGCAGAGATGAAGTTTGGGAGAGGCTGAAGTTTTAGCTCCTTCAGATGGTGAAAGTGTCCTGGGCTTGTCCAGGGCGGTGAGAGACTCTTGAGTCACAGAATCCCAGACTGGTTTGGGTTGGAAGGGACCTTAAAGCTCATCCAGTTCCAACCCCCTGCCACACGCAGGGACACCTTCCACTAGACCAGGTTGCTCCAAGCTCCATCCAACCTGGCCTTGAACACTGCCAGGGATGAGGTTTTCTTTCATCTTCTGCTGGATCCCCAGGCGTGGGTGAGGGTCTCGAGTCATTGGGAGCTGCATTTCCAACCCTGCGGCACCCCTCTGGCTGCTTCTGATCTCAGCGACACAGGGACGAGGCGTCTTGGGCTCTGGTGTGGGACATGGGCCACAACTCAGGAGCTGCTCCCACAGCTCCAGAGAGGGACCTCTGGGGCAGGAACTGACCCAAACCGCAGCATCAGCATCTTCTTAGGCCATGTTGTGACAACAAGGACCCCGGATAGGGGTGGGTGAAAGCTGGGCTCCAGGTTTTCCTTTCCCCCTTCCCTCCTGCTCCAGCACCCTTGGAGGACCCTGGGGCTCCCCAGTGTGGCTCAGGTGCATCCCTGGGGAGCGAGGTGCTGTGGCAGCCTGCACCCTGCCAGAGCGAGTGGGTCTGGGGGCCGGGAGCCTCCATGTGCCACTGGAGGCAGACGGTGTCCGGGATTGGCTGGATGGAGCAGGCAGGATCAGGCTGACCTGATGCAATTCCCTGTTTGCAAAACATCTCAGCAGCCTCCCCAGGAGCATCCTGGGGCAGTATAACCTCCACTCTGCACCCAGGGCCAGCCAGACCCTTGGGTGGCTGCTTGGCCTTGAAACCATGGACCATGGGACACACTCCAGCTCTCCCTGTGTGGTCATGGCAAGCTGCTGCCGTGCTCTGGGATTTGAGGTCCCTGGGGAGCCGAAGCACAGAGCAGCGTGGTGGATCCTGAGAGCCCCCCAAAATGCCTGCTCCAGTGCAGCAGGGCTTCTCCCAGGAGCTTCCCCAAGGACCGGGCTGGCACCGAACACTGCATGCACAAGGCCCACTGGGGCGCAGGTGGGTTTGCGTTGGGTTCCCCTTTTTTCTTTGTCCTTTCTGCCACCTGCCCCCAGGTTTGCAGCGCTGCAGAGCAGGGTCCAGAGACCCCGGGGCAAAACTCCCTCGAGTGGGTTTGGTGCTTCACAGCAGCTGAGGGAGGAGTTAATGCCCCCAGAACACTGTGCAGTGTTCCTGCTGCAGGTCAGTCCCTCCAGGGGTCACGGGAATCTGGCTGGGGAGTCAGGGCCAGCTCAGGGCCGGCTGCAGAATGTGCTCCAGGGCTGCAGCGTGAGGAGCCATCCCATGGGGCTGGCTTCCAGCGCTGGGGAGACAGCCTGGCCCTCAGTCGGTGTGGAGGGAGCGCTGGGTGCTGCGGGGCACCCACTGCGCTGCCCGGAGAGCTGGATGCTGTGCCCAGCGCCTGAGGGATGCCGCATGGTGATGAGGGATGAGCAGGGTGGACGCGTGCCAGTGCCAGCACCAGCTCCCACTCCCGGGCTCAAGGCTGCATCCACCCACAATACCAACAGGCCAGGAGCAGGGTGAGGGGCTCCCCGGTCAGTGTGGGCTCCGCAGGTCTCCCCGCTGGCGGCCCTGGATGAGTGGACCACAGGCTCTGGCTGCTCTCTCATCCTGCAGGAATTCAGCTCCATGGGCTGGGTGGGTTCTGTGTGTGTGTGTCCCCTCCTTCCACTCTCCCTCTTTGGAGACTTTCTGCATTCTGCCTTTGATCTCCCCCCGCCGTGTTTGCCCAGCCGATCGCTGGGCTCGCCGGGGTTAGAGGCTGAGGTCAGCGCCTTTCCCATTCCAAACACCCAGAAACATCACTGGGAAGGGAGGGGATTCAGATTACAACCTTCCCGTCCTCCCCTTCCACCCCACTCGCCCCGCTGAGCCGCCGGGGAGCCGGAATGGACTGAGACCCTCTCACTAAGGGAAGAAGGACCAGGGACGCCGCTGCCACCGTGTCCCTGGCACCCGCAAGCCGAGCGGCGGCGATGCATGGAGGTGGCCGGCAGCATCGCTGGGGGTCCAGCAGGCCCTGAAGAGCAGAGGTTTGGTCCTCTCCTCCTCCTTCTCTTTGTCCCCCCTCCATCCTGACTGTGATTTCTCACCAGCAAGCCAGGCCGGCGGCGTGGGGTAGCCAAGATGCTTCCAAGTGGGAATCTGGTCCCTGTGGGCATTGCGCTGCTCCTGCCTGCACTGGCTGGCAGGGCTGAGCCTGCAGCCGGCCAGGATGCAGCACCCTGGGGTCTGCCCCAACCAGCTCAACCCCAACCTGTGGGTGGATGCGCAGAGCACGTGCGAGCGCGAGTGCCAGGATGACCAGGTGAGCAGGCGCGGGGCGGACGGGGGGGGGCCCCCAGGGACATGCTTTGGGTGCGGGTCCTATGCATGGGGCTTGTTCCTATGCAATGGACTCAGCCCGGCTTCAGTTTTACCCACCCCCTGAGCCCCCCGCTGTGGGTTGGCATCAGGGGTGCCGTGGAGCTGCTCCCCGGCCCCCTCAGCAGGCAAAGAAGCTGCTTGTGCCCCCCCCCCCCATGTCTCCTGTAACTAAAGCACCCCCGCTATGCACCCCCAGGATGGTCCCACCCAGCCAAAGGGCTGGGATGGGGGGAACATATTGTGCTGGAACAGAGACCCCCATGAGATAGTGGACAGCCCTGCACCCCCCACTTTTATCCCTGTGGTCAGGAGCCCACCCATGGACCTGGGCTGCCCATCCTGGAGAGCTCCAGCTCCAGGCTCCATAAGGATGAGCAGGGACATCAGCACCCCCACCTTAGTAAGCGCTCCTACACAGTGGGAGACTCATTTGCAATTCATCTGTGTAATGAGTTCTGCCTCCCCTCAGCTAGCAAAAGAGAGGGGTGAGATGCTGCGTGCTGGGGGGGTGCGGGGGGTGGGGTGGACCTACATCATTGCAGTGCACCCCTCAGCATCCTGGGGGAGTCTGGGAGGGCTGAGGGTGGGCCGTGGCCAGTGCAGCCGTGCTGGTGAGGGCTGCGGTGCTGAGGGTGCAGAGGGCTGCGTGGGGTCACTGCCCACCCAAAAGCCCCAGGGGGGGTGGGAGCAGCTCCCATGGCAAGGTGGTGACCTGCACATCATCCTCCCCATCACCTCCTTTCCCGCCACCCCCGGCCAGGACTGCTGAAGGCTTTGAGAAGTGCTGCACCAACGTGTGCGGGCTGCGGAGCTGCGTGGCCGCCCGCTTTGCCGATGGCAGCGCACCCGCGCCGGCACCCGCAGCCTCATGCGAGAGCTTCGTGTGCGCGCAGCAGGGCTCCGACTGCGACATCTGGGACGGGCAGCCCGTGTGCAAGTGCAAGGACCGCTGCGAGAAGGAGCCCAACTTCACTTGCGCCTCCGACGGCCTCACCTACTACAACAAGTGCTACATGGACGCCGAGGCGTGCCTGCGCGGCACCCGCCTCACCACCGTGCCCTGCAAGCACATCTTCACCTGGCCCGACACCAGCCCCGTGCCGCAGGAGACCACAGCTCGCCCCACGCCGGGCGCCTGGCCCCGAGGTGCCGGTGCCCCCCGCTCTCTACAGCAACCCCTTCCACCAGTCGGTGCGCGCCGGAGGCACCGTCAGCTTCCGCTGCGACGTGAGCGGGCGCCCGCGCCCCGACATCACCTGGGAGAAGCAGAGCGAGCGGGAGGAGAACTTCATCATGCGGCCGGACCAGATGTACGGCAACAGTGGTGGTCACCAACATCGGCCAGCTCGTCATCTACAACGCGCGCCACGAGGACGCCGGCATCTACACCTGCACGGCCCGCAATGCCGCCGGGCTGCTCCGCGCCGACTTCCCGCTGTCAGTGCTGAGGCGGGAGGCGGGGGCCGCGGCGCTGGCCGGCAGCCCCCAGCCCTTCCCCAGCGCCGAGTGCCTGAAGGAGCCGGACCGGCGGCGCTGCGAGGCGCTGGAGGTGCGCTGGCACTTCGACGCCAAGCAGGGCTCCTGCCTCACCTTCCGCTACGGAGGCTGCGGCGCAAACAGGAACCATTTCGAGACGTACGAGGAGTGCCGGGCCGCCTGCCTGGGCAGCGCCCGCCCCGCCTGCCTGCTGCCCGTGGTGCAGGGCCCCTGCCAGCACTGGGAGCCGCGCTGGGCCTACAACCCCCTGCTGAAGCAGTGCCACTCCTTCGTGTACTGGCGGCTGCGAGGGCAACACCAACAACTTCGAGAGCAAGGAGAGCTGCGAGGACGCCTGCCCCTTCCCCAAGAGCCTGCAGTGCAAGGCCTGCCGCCTGAAAAGCAAGATGGTGCTGAGCCTCTGCCGCAGCGACTTCGCCATCGTGGGACGCCTGATGGAGGTCGTGGAGGACCAGGACACCTGGCATCGCGCGCTTCGCCCTCTGAGGATGTCCTCAAGGATGAGAAGATGGGCCTCAAGTTCTTCAACATCAAGTACCTGGAGGTGACCTTGACCGACATGGACTGGAGCTGCCCCTGCCCCAACATGACGGCAGAGGACGGGCCGCTCATCATCATGGGTGAGGTGCACGATGGCATGGCCACGCTGGACCCCAGCAGCTACGTGCGGGCAGCCAATGACAAGCGGGTGAAGAAGATCTATGAGCTGATGGAGAAGAAAACCTGCGACCTCCTGAACCGCTTCCAGGACTAGGGCAGAGCCGGGACATGCCGATACGGGGGCCGCAGACCCACTGTGGAGGGAGAGCCCCACACCACTGCTTGTATCCTGGGGCTACCACCACCACATAGCTCCCCACAACCCCATGCTGAGCCCCAGCTCCCACCTCCCCTGTAATTTATCTGCCACATGCCCCCCATGTACCCTCTAGCCTGGCCAGCACCAATAAAAGAGTGGGTTGGGCTGCAGAGGGGTGGGAGATCTACCGGGAACCCCCCTCATAAAACCTTCCCACTGCACCAAGCCTCTGGGGGCAGTGTAGCACCCAGGGTGCTCCCGGTGCAGGATGTGATCCCCTCCATTGGTTGGTGCTTGGGGGGGATTGGGGATTCCCCCAGTGCCAGTGCTGCAAGCATTGTGGGGGGGGGCAAAGCCTCGGGGTTTATTGTGGGGAGCAGCATCACAGTCCTGGGAGGGGATGGGAAGAGGGATGGGTCACCCCACCACCAGCACAGCATCCTCCAGGGAAGCTGGCACCGAGCAAGTTCTACTCCATGGCCGGGGTGTGCTGCTCCCCCCCAGTGCCTCTGCCCCCCACGGCAGCCACTGGTAGCTTCTCTGGGCCACCCCGTTGTAAAGGGAGCCCCCTCAGCCAAACCCAGTCCCAGCTGGGGTGAGCGGGGTGCTGTCCCATCGCCACAGTGTAACCCCTTCGAGGGGGTACCATTGGGAGGTGGCCATGCCGGGAGGTGTCACAGGCAGGTTACAGCTTGCGGAAGATGAGGCTCTTGTTGTTGGCTGGCATATCCACCTGGAAGCACAGAGCCGGGGTCAGGGGGTCCCCACTGGCACAGGGACCCCCCCACCCCGCACATCCCAGCTCTTACCATCCTCTCAAGGTGCAGCCCATTGGCCTCGGCCAAGTTCCGCAGCAGCGCTATGTCCCGAAGACCCCAGGCAGGGTTGCTGATGGGGAGGGAGGTGTGGGTCAGACGGACATATCACACCCCGGGAGCTGCCCCATCTCCCAGCAGTGCCCTCAGGTGGGGAGGGCTCCCCCCAGCCACTTCTTTAGGTCTTGTCTTGAAGGACCATGCAGGGATCTATGCAGCCCTGTGGCTGCAGGCAGCACGGGCAGGATGGGCAGGACAGACAGCACGGGCAGCACAGGCAGGATGGGCAGGACAGACAGCATGGGCAGCACGGGCAGGATGGGCAGGACAGACAGCATGGGCAGCACAGGCAGGATGGGCAGCACAGGCAGGATGAGCCACCAGCAGCCCTAGCCCCTCCCCAGCACCCTCCTGTACCTCTGCCTCAGGCTGCGGTCAAAGTCCACGTTGCTCTGGGGGCTGATCCGGCCATCCACGGCGTAGGGCTGCCAGGACACAAAGCTGATGTTGCAGGCAGGAGCCACCGTGTGTCCCCGTGAGCACATCCCAACCCTGGGTAGCTTACGCCACCATGCCAAGGGAGGAGACGGGACCCAAGAGGGACCATGGGTCCCATGCACTCACAGTGTGTCCCGTCACAAACTTGCCCGTGTTTTAGTTGGGGTGAGGGAGGATAGGATCCCTCCCATCCTGCGAGCAAACAGCCAAAGCTGAGACTCCCTAAACCCAACACCCCCCATTCCTCAGCCATACCTGCAGCTGCCCTCCCATCCACCTCTCCCCAGCACCCCCACTGCCGCCCCACACCCAGCAGGATGCTCCTGCACCAGGATGCTCAGCTGCAGCTGAGCATGTACCCACCCCAGTAGGTGAAGAGCACACCTCCAGTCTTCAGCAGCACCCCAGCACCTTTGAACAGGCCCTGGCGAAGAGAAAGGTGGGGACCGGGGGTCAGGTGGCTGGGGACACCCCATGGGACCCCAGAGCCAGGGGCAGGGACGTGTCAGGGGCCAGGCTGGGCACAGCCCTGCCCCACTGCTCACCTTGGTGCAGGCCAGCTCCGCGATGTGCATCATGTTGATGCTGACCAGGAGGTCGAGGCTGGCGGGTTGGGTGCCCCCCCAGGTCTCCCAGCCCTGCGAGACGTCCAGCAGGATGGGGGGCAGCACGTTGGGCACCTGCATGGCCTCGGTGTAGGCAGCGATGCTGCGGGCACCAAACCCCACGTCAGCCCCAGCTGGGGCACCCCCTGCACTGAGCCGAAAACCTGCCCATGCTCGCAGCATCCCCCAGGGGAATCTCTGACAGCAAATAATAAGGTTGTGCTTGCAATGCAGCCTGGTGAGGGGCTCTGCACGGGACAAGGGGGTCTCTGCTTCCCAACAGGCATCTGGAGAACTGGCAGTAGCCGGATGGTGGCACAGGGACTGAGAGATCCCAGTGCCTAAATAACCCCAGTCCCCCTCCAGCAGGGCAGCCAGAGCATGCTGCCCTCCCCGCTGTCTGCATGTGCTGCCTGCACCCACGTGCTCGGGCTGCCCGCACGCTACCTGCACTGGCATGCCCCAGCACTGCTGCACCAGTGCTGTGTGATTTGCAGTGATTTATACCCTTTCTGGCCCATTCACCACCCGGGTCTCCATTCCCGGCTGGAGCAGGGAACTGCAACCTCAATGGAGGATTATTTTTAACCACTGTTTGAGCGGTGGTGGCGGGAGGGACAGCGACACAACCCCATGGACAGGCTCCGCGTTCGGCACCCCATCACTGCGCTCGTTATTTTCTTACAGTGGGGATTCCTCCCCAGTGGGTTTATTTCCTGAATGGAAACCGACTGCCTCCTGAGCCTGGCGCTGCAGTGCCTGGAATGGGCATTTGGCTGCGGATGGACCCACACAGGGTCCATACTAATAAGCAGGGCCCAATATGGCCGATGTGAGACGGAGTGGGGTGGCAGCTGCTGCCAGTGTCCCGGGCATCCAGCCTGGAATCACCATGGAGCACTGCGGGTAGCCAGGCACAGCGGGCACTTGGCAGGCAGGGATGGTTCCGTAGTGGGATGGGCTGGTGGGGAGGGGAATACTGGGGTTGTCTGGGAAAACTAAAGTGCTAAGCTGGGCAGCCTGGGCTGTTTGGGACTTGGATATCGGGGATTTTTCTGGGAAATATATAGCAAGTGTTGACTTGGGGAGCCTGGGCTGACCATGGGTTGAGTGTGGTGGTTTTCCTGGGAAAAACACAGCATCAAGCGGGGGAGCTGGGGCTGTCCAAGAGTTGAATATTGTGGTTTTCCGGGGGAAAAAAAACGAAGCAGGGGAAGCGGGGCTGGCGGAGGGCTCAGTATTGAGTCTTTTCTGGAACAAACCAAGCATTTAGCTATGGAGCCCGAGCCATCCGAAGCCTGGATATCGGCTCTTTCCGGGAATAAAAAGCAGCGTGGGGAGGGGGGAGCCCGGCAGTGGGGCCACGGGCGGGAGAGTCGGGTAAGGGGATGCAGGATGTGTCCCCCCATGTCCCCTATTGCCTCCCCCGAGCGACCCACTGCCCTCCTCAGCGCGCCAAACCCCCGCTCACCTGCGCAGCGCCCGCGGGTCGACGTCCGAGGGCTGCCAGCGGGCGTGGGGCAGCGCCTGAGCGAAGTGCACTGCGTGGAGCCCCGCGCCCGCCCCGATCTCCAGCACCCGCAGCTCGCCGGGGCCGCACCCCGCGTACTGCCGCAGCACCGCCAGGATCGGGCCCTTGTTGCGCTCCGCAGCCGCCGACGCCTGCATGGCCGGGGGTGCTGGACCGGGGGCTGGGACTACAGCTCCCAGCACCGCCCGCGGGACCGACCCTGCGGCGGGTGAGAAAGGCGTCACCGTCAATGAAAAAAGGCAAAAGGGAAAGGCCGAAAACGTTGTGCGCCGCCCGGGAATCGAACCCGGGTCGCAAGAATGGGAATCTTGCATGATACCACTACACCAGCGGCGCCGCTGCCGGGGCTCTCCCCCGGCCGTACCTAAGCTTTCCATCGGGAAGTGATGTGGAGTGACGGCGCGGGGTGCGGCAGCGGCCGCTGCTGCTGCTGCTGCTGCTGCTGCTCCTGCTCCTCCTCCGTGGGCTTCTCCCACCCTTCTTAACGAGGATCGGCTTTGCGTGAACACCCCGGAGAAGTGGGGGTTCGTGGGAGCGGAGGAGTCCCTCTGCCATGACCTGCACAAGTGACGGGCACCGGGCAGGACACAGCCGCAGCCCAAGGCGCTGGGTTCAGGGCTCGCGGGTACACCATGGGCGCCACAAATCCCCCCGATCAGAGTGCAGGTGGGGAAACTGAGGCACAGCTCCCTGCCCCCCGGGTGACAGTGGGTTTGAGGAAGTCAAGCTGGGGGTGATAGCTGTGGGTACACACACCCACGGGTGCCCAGCACCCCACTGAATGCTCTTTTGGGGGGCCATTCACCCTCCCACAGCCCCTCCCGCCCTGGCAGGGCCAAAAGGCCAAGGTCACCCTTGCGGGATGGCTTCACAGGCACTGGAGCAAAGCCGGAGCACGCCAGTGAGTTTGGCACCCATCCTGACCCCAAAACCCGGGGTGCCTCTCATGTCCCCCCACAACTCCGAGGGGTGATGCTGGGGGACACGTCCCGGGACTGCACCTCCTGCCACGTGGGGACACCTTGAAGTGCCTTCCCCGCTCCAAAGGTCACCATGGTGGCCGGGACGTGGCCGCCCACCCCCATGTGCCCTGCGGCTCCCGGGGCTCCGCGGCTGATCACAGTGCTGTCCCCAGCGTGGTGGCACCTCAGCCCCCGCCTCCACACTCCCTCGCTGTTCCCGGCCTGGCTCCTGTGTGTGCCACAGGAGACTCCTACGTGTTCCCTGCGTGTCCCACGGCTCTGCCTCCCAGGCGTCCCCATGCACGCGCTCCCTGCGTTCCCTGTCACTCCTGTGCCCCCTGCGTGACATCCTGCGTCGCATGCATCTCCTGTGCCCTCTCTCCTACATGAACCCTGTGTCCTGTGCATGTCCCATGTGTCCCCTCCGTGTGTCCCCATGTCCCATGTGTGCCTGTCCTGCGTGTCACACGTGTGTCCCCACCTCCTGCGTGTTCCCTCTGTGTGTCCCGCACACGCCCTCTGTGTGACCCCACATCACACCTATGTCTCTCATGTGCCCCCCATGTGTCCCGTGTTCCTACATCCCACGTGTCGCCCCCATGTGTCTCCCATAACACATCTCACATATGTCCCCCGTACGTCCCCCATGTCCCCCCAACTCCCGTGTGTGCTCCCCATGTGTAGCCCCCCCCCTCTCACATATGCCCCCATGAGTCCCCCATGCGTCCCCTGTGTCCCCCCGCACCTCCTATGTGTGCCCCCCACGTGTGCCCCCCAGTGTGTCTCCCATGTATCCCCAATGTCCCCCACACCTCCCACCGGTGCCCTCATGTGTCCGTCCCCCCACCTCTCACAAGCGCCCGCGGTCCCCACGCACCTCCCACCGCTGCCCCCTACGTCCCTGCACACCTCCCACTTACGCCGCGCGTCCCCCGTGTCCCCCCTCCGGCACCTCCCCCCGGGCGCCTCCCACCCCCCGGTCCCGCCCCCTTCTCCGTTCCCCCCCCTCCCGTCCCGTCCCGCGCGGGCCCTTTAAGGGCGGGGGCGTGTCGCGGCCGCCCGGGCCCGGCCCGTTAAAGGCCCGGGGGGGGCCCGCGGCGCTCAGGCGGGGCCGTGCGGGGCCGCAGGGCCGCAGGATGTACACGCTGACGCGCGGCCCCAGCAAGCTGGCCACGCAGCGCCGCACAGGTACCGCGCCGGCACCGGGGTGGGCGGCGGAGCGCGCGCGGGGCCCGTCCCGCTCCGCGCCCCGGCGCCGCTCTGAGTGCCGCCGCCGCCCGCAGGTCCGACGCAGCAGGCGGTGGAGAGCAGCAAAGGGGCCGAGCTGCGGGGCCGGCTGCAGCCCGGGGCCTGGCCCCCCGCCAGGTGAGCCCCGCCGCCGTGACCTTGGGGAAAGGTTACCGGGCCTCCCGCACCGCGGGGGGGGGGGGGGGCGCCCGCGGGACGGGACGGGACGGGACGGGACGGGACGGGACGGGACGTGGGGAGCAGCGCTGCCGGGGCCGCGGGGGTGGCGCGCCCGTGGTGTGCGATGGGTCAGGGGGGACACCGGAGCCGGTGCGCGCGGTGATGGGGTCGGGACGCAGGGTCCCGGTGCCCGGTCGCTGTGGACCTGCCGCGTACCCGGGGCTGAAGGGTCCCGGCAGCGGCCCCGGACCCGCGGAGGCAATGGTGGCCCTGGGCGGCGTTTGAGAGTTGTCTCGTGTCCCCGTGGTGGCCCTGGGCAGCGTTTATGTGTTGTCACATGTTCCGGTGGTGGCCCTGGGCAGCGTTTATGTGTTGTCACATGTCCCCGTGGTGGCCCTGTGCAGCGCTTGTGCTTTGTCCCACGTCCCCTTGGTAGCCCCGGGTAAGGTGTCCCCCGTCCCTGAGGCGGGGAATAGCTTTTGGTTGAACCTCGCAGCCTTTAGCAGGAGTGGCTGGTGGGAGGGTCTGAGATGGACGGAGGGGTGATGGTTCCTTTCCTTAGGGAGCTTTTTTTTCCCCAGGCAGAGAGCTGGGGACAAAGCGCAGCTGGCAGAGCAGGCAGCACTGCTCCATCGGGCAGGGCGCTGGGGCCTGCAGGGCCCTGCCTGTTTCCCCTGGCCTCAAGGAATGGATAAGAAAAGCCCCCCTGTCCAGGCTGTCTCTCTCCACCCTGCACCCCCCCTAACCCGCGTGGCTCCAGCCTTACACCCTTATGCCAGTTGGCTGTGCCTGCTCCTGGCTGCTGCCCAGTGCCCCCCAGCCATGGGTTGGGGTGTGTTGTCCTGTCCTTGGCCCTCCTGCAGACCTCGCAGGGCTGCTGTGGGCAGGGGCTGCCTGTTCTGGGTCTCACCTGCCCTGCAAATCGTAACCGGCCTGTGCTCCCGGGGCCCCTTAGACTTTGTCCCATGAGAAACGTGGCTGTTGCAGACATGTCCTGCCCTGAAGCTGGGCAGAAAAGCCAAAATATTCAAGTTCTGCATGCAGCGTTCCCAAAGTCTCATCCTGAGCTTTTCCTTTCCTTTGGCCTGGGTTTGCTGTTTCCAGGCTGGGGCTGGTTCAAGTGCCCAGCTCCAGGGAAGCCTGACCTGCTCCCAGCTGGCAAAGGACTTTATACCAGTCCTGGGGCGCTCTGGGAGCATGCTGGGTTCTGGGGCTGCTACAGCCAGGCTGGGTGCTTGGTCTGTGAGGATGACACCGGTGCGCATCCCCTGCCTGGTGCCTGGATTTCACTGCCATTTTCCTGGTATTTCAGCATTTTTTGTGCCGTATTCCTTATTTTAGGGACCACGCTTTGTGCTAAGGCTGGAGGGTAGGTGGGAAATGGGCAACCTGTGGTCTTCCATGGGAATCCCCCTCGCACGCCTCCCCATGTAGGAACCTCCTCTCCCTTGGGGCTGGCTCCTTCTCAGTCCCTTCCGCTGGGGACAGGGCTGAGTGGGGCAGCCCCTGTCCTTCCTCCAGGCTGTGATGGGTGCCCCCCTCATCTCCACCTTGTTCCCTTCCACAGCCCAGCCCAGAAACTCGTCTTCAACAGAGTGAACGGCAAGAGGCCGCAGGTGCTGCCGCAGCAGGTCCCGGCCCCTGAAGAGTGCTACACCCTGGCCCATGAGGAGAATGTCCGCTTTGTCTATGAAGGTGAGGGCAGAGGGTCCCCGGGTGCTGGACCTGCTCACTGTCACATCCCAAGGGGGCTGAAGCATGTGGGGTCCCTCCTGAGGCAGCCCCATGCTGTTGGGGACCTCAGAGGCAGGGAGGGGGTCCCCAGCCTGGGTACCTGCATTCCTCTGACCACCTGCCACTCCTCCTCCTGGGCAATCCCCATCCCCAACCCTCTGCTGGCTGTTCCCGCATCCAGCCTGGCAGCAGGTAGAGCAGCAGCTGGACGGCAGCCGGAGCGGGGAGAGCATCTGCGGCCCCGTGCAGTACGTAGAGAAAAACCCCAACCCTGGACTCAAAAGTAAGTGGGAAGCAGCTGCAGCATTCGGAGGGGAGGTGCATCGGGGGTGCAATGGGCTCAGCTGGGTACCTGAGCAGGGCTGTGATGAGGGGGATCCCCAGAAGGGCTGGGTTGGGACTGTGCTGCTGAGGCTGGTTTTGGGAGCGGTGGGGGGCAGAGCTGGCCTCAGCGCTATGGTGGGGATGTCCAAGCAAGCAGGATGCCTGGTTGATGACCTCTGGAAACCATGCCTTCTCCAGCCACCAAGGTGGGTTCAACATCACGCTGGAGAGAAGCCCCAGGTCCCACCATGGGGACCTGCCTCTCCTGGTGCTGAGGACAGTTGTGGGGGTAGGAACATGATCCAGGAGCAAGGGCTGTGAATGCAGCCTTGAGGGCTCCTGCAGTGGCTGAGATGTCCCCATGAACCCAGCCTGGCCTTTGGGGTGGGGGAGATACTGGGGTGCCATTTCTTTTGTTCAGTGGCAAATGGGGTGGCTGTGAAGCTCTGTTCCGTGCTCCAGCTGTTCTGTTCCCCCTTCTCCCTCTTCTCTTTCAGACTTCGTTCCCATTGACCTGGAGGAGTGGTGGGCGCAGCAATTTCTGGCCAAAATAGAAAACTGCTCCTGAAAAGGAAGAAAGGTTTGGTGGTTTCCTGAGGGAGCATCAGCTCGGAGCCCAGAACCAGTGCCATTTTAGAACCACGTTTTTAAAGGATGACCGGAATCAAGTGACCAGCAGGACCAGACCAGAGCCATGCCCCGTCCCTGCACCCACTGCGGAGCAGCCGTGTGCAGCCCCGGCCAGGATGCCTCAAGTGCCAGTTCTCAGACTGCTGCAGCTCCTGCAGCCTCCAGCTCCCAGGGACACTATGGTGCCACGCTGGGGACAAGGGAGCGGATCCCCCCCTGTGGCTGGAGCCGTGGGGAGGACAGTGGGGTGCTGTAGCAGGACTGACAGACAATAAAGCACTGAAACTGCCCGTGGAGAAGTGCTTGTGGGATGGGGAAGAGATGGTGAAGCGCATACAATATAAGAAAGAAGTTCTTAACATATAAGTACAGATGTTCTTACATATAAGGATGCAATCTTAGGCAGAAGTTCTTCCCTGTGAGGGTGCTGAGGCCCTGGCACAGGGTGCCCAGAGAAGCTGTGGCTGCCCCATCCCTGGCAGTGTTCAAGGCCAGGTTGAACGGGGCTTGGAGCTACCTGGTTTAGTGGAAGGTGTCCCTGTCCATGGCAGGGGGTTGGAACTGGGTGAGCTTTAAGGCCCCTTCCAACCCAATCCAGTCTGGGATTCTATTGCAAAAGCCATCTTGTGCTCTGAGCTAAAGCTCTTCTCCATTCCCATAGTAAGGAGAGGGCTGTGGCTGCCTGTGCTGGAAGTGATGGGGAGCCCCATTTCTGCTCCCAGCAGCGCCTGGTACACAAAACTCCCTCAGCCCATGGGCTTTTTGAGGCTGGATGAACTGTGCCTGGTGAGGTTTTGGAGGACACCCTCCGTCCCCCTTTACAAGGCAGCGAGCAGGAGGACGGCACAGATAGAGCCCACCGGGACTGGAGCTGCTTGTGGACTCCAAAGGAGGCCAGGAAACACCCACTGGAAGACATAAAACCCTTTATTATCCCTGTGATGGGAATAATGACCATGCTGCAGCCAAGAGGGGAGCAGCAGCTGCTTGGGCCCTGTGCTGCAGCTGGAACTGAACTGGGGTAAGCAGTACTGTGCACAGCAGCAGCTCTTGGTGAGGGGAGGGTTGTTACAGCACTGTGTGACAGAGGAGCGCTTCTTTGTGAAGCCCCTCGTTGTGTAGGTCAGGACTGGTAGGCTGGGACCAGTGGATGCCACCCTTGCCATTGTCTCCTCTGCCTGGCTCCGCCATGTCATTCATGGGCACGGTGGGGCTGTCACCTGCCACAGGACTAAACCTTGCAGTGGGGCACCAGTATCCCAATGGAATGTCATTGGGGAAAGGTCTTGGCTGTGGTGCCTATTGCCACCCTGTGGTCAGGGTGCTGCCAGCCTGTGACAATTTGGCATCTCACCCTCCTGCAGCCCCTCTTTTCCCGCTGCTCCCCACCCCAGGTGAAGCCCTCGAGGCACTGAGGCAGCCTGCCACATCTCCCCTCCTGGGAGTCCCCGCATGTCCCTGGTGGCACCAGGCACCCTCCCCCAGGGAGCATCCCTTCCCCCTTTCCTTTGACACCAGTCCTGGGTGTTTCCCACTGCGTGCTGGCCCCACTGCCTGCAGGGATGCTCCCAGGGAGCAAACCCTCCAGGCCAGCAGCTCCAATGGGCTCTGAGCTATTCCAGGGATGCCATTCACCTCCTGGCTGCTTACTAATAAAACCACAGACAGTTAAGATCCAGGGAAATTCTTAGTAACATGATGCACCATCATTTTGAACAACATTAGGCAAAGGGGAAAAAACCAGGAAGGAGTGAGTCAGTCACAGGAACAAAACAAAAACCCAACCCAAAAATATCACCCAACCCCTGACAATGCAATCAATCACTGGAAGGGAATCAGCGCCCCTCGCCATAAATATTAATTCCTTTAGTTATGTGCAAGTGTGTGTATTACTATAGTGCAAATAGCTCTCCATTGATTGCGGAGCAGCCGGCTGGGAGGGGACTGCCCCCAGGTGACACAGGGACTAGTTAAAGACAGACAAGATTAAACACAGATTTAAAACAAACCAAACAAAAAGCACCCCAATCACTGGGAAATGCCAAAAAGAAATCCCAGTTCCCAGTTGCTGCCTCACACCTGGTGCAGGCAGGGCTGGGCAGTGCTGGTGCTTTATGCACCTTGCCCAGCAGCATCCCCACAGCCAGGCTAGAGCAGGACGGTGTCTTCATGCCCTGTCCGCTGCTGGAGCAGCCTGGTGTGGTGCACAGGGGATGCTGATGAGGAGGGGTGACATGGAATGGGGACATGGGAGCTGTGTGGGGTGCAATGGGAGAGCACAGCAGGACGGACATGGGCACAGGGAAAGCACCGCTGGCCTTCATCGCCAGTCCTGCAGCTGCACAGAACAGTGCTGCTGGTTAAACCCTTCCACGGATACAGAGAGAGCCCAGGAGCATTCCTAGGAGCCCTGCAACACCTCTCACCCAGCACTGCCTTCAGCCCGAGCACTGGCAGCCAGACCCATCACGTGCTTGTACCAAGGGGCTGAGCTCTGGGCACCGCTCCATGCACACGTCCCATGGCTCCCTGAACACAGCCAGTTCCCCCTGCACCACTCGGGACAGTGCCAGCTCCTCGGAACACGCTTGCTTCCACCCCTGGGCAAGCAGGCAGGAGGGGATGGCATTTCCTAAGAGGTTAAAGAAGACGGAGCCTCCACTGTGGGGACAGACAGGCAGAGAGGAGGCTTGCCTTCTCCCCTCCAGCCAGACACAAAGTGCTTCTAAGGGCAACCACAGCGCATCCTAATGAACCCAGTGACCTGGATCTAAGCTATCTGACAGCCTCTGTTAAACCACAAGCAAACCACCTAACGATACATGTCAACATGCGGGCCAAGACCACAAAACAGTGCCCTGATGGGTGCGAGCATTGGGCAGGGCAGAGGGGCACTGAGGAACACATCCCAGCTCCTCCCCTGCCAGCCCAATCCCCAACACCCATCCCCACCCATCCAGGCTTCCCCCTGCTTGTTGGGCTCTTTGTTTTTGCTGTATAGAAGGGAAGGAATGTCGGAGAGTGGAAGTGTCACATGCACACGCACACATGGACCTGTGGTGGCACGTGTGGCACACGCACCACACGTGTTCCCCATGGCAGAAGGGGTGGCCCCATCCTCCCCGCCCCAGGTGAAAGGTTTCATACATTTATACAGTATTTAAGACACGCTGATATATAAATTACTGTCTCTATATATACTATGTATAGGCAGCAGGGCCAGTCCGTGATGAAGGGCAACAGTGGGGGCTTCTGCTCATTTCCCTCTGTCCTCTGTGTAGTGCTGGAAGCGAGTGAAGCTCATGAAGACTTGCTCCAGGGATATCTGGCTCACAGAATAGTCTTCCAAGTGATACTTCTCTTTGGCTTTCTCCAAGGCCCCGAAGACCTGCAAGGGACAGCACAGCAGTTACTGCAGGTACCTTGTCCCCAGGAGAGCCCCGCTGGCTGCAACTAGAAAAGCAGAGGAAGCTTTTTCCTCCAAGGAAACCTGGGCAAAGTGACACCTTTCCTGGCAAGAGGGCAGTGGGAAGCCAGGAGATGGGCTTTTAGCAGAGTACCTGACTCCATTTAAAAATGTATGCTGTATATGTACATATATGTATGTATATATGAGAGTTGGGGGTGGGACAGCTGGGGGTGTTCAGCCTGGGGAAGAGAAGGCTCCTTAAGGGGAGATCTTAGAGCAGCTCTCAGTGCCTAAAGGGGCTGCAGGAAACCTGGAGAGGGACTTTGGACAAGGGCCTGTAGGGACAGGACAAGGGGGAATGGCTTTAACCTGACAGAGGGGAGATTGAGATGAGCTCTTAGGCAGAAGCTCTTCCCTGTGAGGGTGCTGAGGCGCTGGCACAGGGTGCCCAGAGAAGCTGTGGCTGCCCCATCCCTGGCAGTGTTCAAGGCCAGGTTGGATGAGGCTTGGAGTAACCTGGTCTAGTGGAAGGTGTCCCTGCATGTGGCAGGGGCTGGAACTGGGTGAGCTTTAAGGTCCCTTCCCACCCAAACCAGTCTGGGATTCTATGTACAAACAAGGGCAAAATCAGCTTTTGTTCCAGGGAAACCCTGTTTTCTTTCTGGAGGGCTGCAGTCAAGGGCAGTCAGTTTGGGGGGGTGGGATGGAGCGGTCCCAGCTCAGCACCCATGGTGCATCCTGTGAGCTCACACACGGATAAAAAATACAGGGATAAAAAACACTTTTTAACTTGTCTTCATAAATCACCTGGATTTTGGACAGGGAGAGGCTCTGGAAGAAAATGGAGTGTGAAAGCAAAGCATGAACAGCACGCAAAGGGGCAGGAACCGGGCTGCTCCTCCAGCCTCCTGCAAAGGGTGGGATGAACTCCAGCATCTCCTTACCTGTGCCCAGCTGAGGTTCTTGTTGGTCAAGTGATAATGTACCATGCCCTGGTGCTCATGTTTCAGGACGCTGCCTGGGAGAGATGAGCAAGGAGAGGCTCTGAGTTAGGAAACTGCTGAAGCTCATGACCAGCATTCTGCCCTTCCTTGGAGTGCAACTGCTCCAGCAGCTCACGGTACCTGAGAAAGTCTTCTCCACGAAGGCCTTGAAAGCCAGCAGCTCACCCTCCTCCTCGCTCCGTGTTTTGGCCAGCAACGTGTAGCCACTGCCAAACTTACTTTTCAGGTGCTGGGGGCTGCCCAGGCACTTGAACTGCCCGTTCACCATGATGGCCAGCCGTGTGCAGAGAGCCTCGCACTCTTCCATGCTGCAGGACAGAAGAGGACTTGTTCAGTGAGGCAGGAGCACTGCGAGCAGAGGAAGACTGTGGCTGCCCCATCCCTGTCACTGTCCAAGGCCAGGCTGTACGGGGCTTGGAGCAACCTCGTCTAGTGGAAGGCATCCCTCTTTCTGTGGCACGGGGTTGGAACTGCATGAGCTTTACAGTGCCTTCCACCCAAACCAGCCTGTGACTTTGTAAAGATTCTGGAAAGAAGCTGGAGGTGGATTCCCTTCTCTCTAGGCTTTTGGAAGAGTGAGATCTGGGTAAAGCCAGCTATCCTGGCTGCAGCCATTGCTCACCCACCATACTCTGAAGGTGGGTGCTGTCCCTTGGACCACACCACGCTCCTGATCACCTTTTAATCTCTCATGCGAAACCCTGCCCGTACACGTCACCTGTGGGAGGTGAAGATGATGGATTTGCCACACTCCCGCGTCCGTGTCACCGCATCCCAGAGCAAACGCCGGGCCACAGGGTCCATGCCCGTGGAGGGCTCATCCAGGAAGATCACAGGGGGACCACCGATGAGTGCAATGCCAGCACTCAGCTTCCGCTTGTTACCACCACTGTGGAAGGCGAGGGGAACAGGGACAGAGACCAGTGGTACGAGCATGGGGAGAGCCACAAAAGGAGGGGCAGGGGGGTCTCCGTGCCTCCTCTCACCTGTAGGTCCTCACGAGCTTGTCAGCGTGCGGCTCCAGCAGCAGCCCCCTCAGCATGTTCTCCACGCAGCTGCCGATGTAGCGCTCGGGGATGCCCCGCAGCCGCGCGTACATGCTCAGTGTCTCGCGGCCTGTCATGTGCTCCAGGAGCGCATCGAACTGCGGGCAGTACCCGATCCGCTGCTGCACCTTGGGGCAAGAGGAACACAGTGGGGATCAGCTCACAGACAGGTCCCTGCAAGGACGTCTTCAAGCCAGGAGGTGCCTTGGCACCCACAGGGCTTTGCTGAACCTCTGCTCACTGAGCTGCAGCTTCAAGTGAAACAAGAGAGAAATCGCCCCTTCGCTGCAGCAGTTGGTCTGGTGCGGATGGACACGCTCAGCATGCCTCTGGACATGGCCGGGGGTTGTACCAGACGATCTCCAAAGGTCCCTTCCAACCCTCACGATTCTGTAACAGCAACTGCGTGGGCTCACGCTGCATTTCCCAAGCTGGTTACTCGGTCTGAGGGGCCATTTCAGGTGAATCTCAGAAGGAAAGCACTGGAGGGTCTGTACCTTCCCCGTACTCTGGTGTCCTCCAGGGATAAGGGCCCAAGAGAATGCAGAGTTCCTGGGTAAGGGGCAAGCAGGGCCACGCTTTCAGGGCAGGCCACCCATGTTATCATTGCCTGGCATTGTCTGGGGTTGACAGTGCTAAAGGCATCCAGAGATTGAACTGAAAGCCTGACCCCTGCTCATCTTTTGCTTTTTCCCAAAGGGGTGGGCAATTCCCTAGCAAGGAGACCTCCAGTAGGGTTCTGGACAGGTTGGACCCTCTTGTTTTAGAGAGACCATCATACAACTGTCACTAACTCAGTTTTTCATTTCCAGCTATGGAGCTAAACCCTTTGATGAAGGATTCACCACTCTCGCAAGGTTTGGCTTCCCTTTGCTTAAACTTCTGTCATCCTGGGGGAGAGGAGATTGCTTCCACATTGCCAGATAAGGACTCCACATTCCTCGAATATTACTTCCAACCCTAGCAACTGCAACCATGTCCTCCTCAGAGGCAAGGTGTCCCAGCCCAGCCCCAGGACTGTAATCCACCCTCCAGCCCTGCAGCTCTTGATACCTTCTTGATGTTAGCCAGGATGCTGTGGCCATCCACAAAGGCGTCCCCCGACGTGATGCTCTCGTCACCAGTCAGCATCTTGAAGGTGGTGGTTTTGCCTGCTCCATTGAAGCCCAGAAGGCCAAAGCACTCCCCTTTGCTGACAGCCAAGGAGATCCTGTCCACTGCCAGCAGGGACTCCCGGCTGTCGTAGACCTGGTGGAGACCAATGCACAGGCCAAGCCTGTCATTATCCGACAGCTTGGCTAGAGGTGGCTTTACCAGCTGCACAAGGACCATGGTTCAGTGAGCAGCAGGATGCTCGGGAAGGGCCATGCTCTCTTCACCTTGGTGAGCTCTTTGATGACCAGAGGGCTGCTGAGAGATGACAGAAGTTCTGGTGGCGACTCCAAAACCTTCTTTCTCTCATCTGCCACGTCCCGGTCCTCTGGCAGCACAGACACCCTGTTCAGGAGTGCCACCTAAACACAAGGGAGAAAAAACACTCTTGGCTGCTGTGGGACTAACAGGTTCCTCCAGTGCCCCCAACCTAGATAGGATCCATCCTATAGGATAGGATCAGCCAGCTCTGGGGATGCCTCAGACCCTTTGCCAACCCATACCCTCAACAGGATTACTCCCCCCAGGCATCCTGCTCCAGGGATGCTCCCTGTGAAGATGATTTGGAGGGCCTGTCTCCAGCTCACAGGGACTCCTGGGCTTGGTTTGATGGGCACCTTACTTCTCCCTCCCACCACTTCAGCTCACCCATTTCCGCCGCCTGCAGATACCACAGACCAAAGTTCTCAGTCTCCAGAGAAGGTTTGTCTCAATGAGGAAAAGGAGGAAGAGGAAGGAGAAACCCTGAATGGTCAGGGAAGTCAGGTATCGTCCAATCCCAGGCGTCTCCCAGGAAAAGTAGTTCATCTGATAACTGATATCTGAGCAGGAGTGGAACAGAATCAAGACTTGGATCAAGCCACGCTCTGGGGAGGGACAGATAAGCTCCAGAGAAAGCTGTGAGCTCAAAGCTTTGCTGGGTTCATGTCCATCCCAGCCCACAGCTCTTTCCAATGCTTCCCACCAGAGGATTCAGATCTGGAGGGGGTCTAGAAGAAGATGCTCAGTGGGGGCACACAGAGGAGATCAAGTCACTCCTGTGACTGGGATTTCTTTACTTGTCTGTGACACTTCTCCTAGCCCCCATCTCCTCCAAATCACTACTAAGGAAAAGATTCCGTAATTGGATCACCTGCGAGTGTCAAACACTGCCCAGTTTTTGCACTAAAATGGTACCTGGACCTACTGCCCAGGTTGGAGTAGGGGCCCCATGACACTGCCCAGCTCCACCATCCACCCTATAGAGACCCCCCCGAGGTGGCTACAGTGGAATGGGCAGGTGAGGACCAACACAGAGACTCACTGAACGCCCTGCAGATGAAGACAGCTTCAACAGAGGAGGTACAAAACTGAATGAACTCGTAGTTCTGGTAGAAGTCACTGACGCATTGGCCCAAGCAGTAATTGGGTAAGACAAGAAAGACTTTATCCAGAGTTTTGGAAAGGTCCACCAGGCCCAGCTCTGAAAAAAGAACATAGGAGGATTAACAGATCAGAGTTAGCTGGGTTTAGAGAAAGACCCTAACACTTTCAAGTTCAGAAGGAAAATCAACACATTTTGTCATGTTTAACAGGTGACAATGGACTGTCATAGGTTGCTTTTTTTTTGCTAGTGTGGGGACAGCCCTTGGGTGAAAGTCCCCTTGGGGGTTGGATCTTGGTGATGGCATGGTGCAGTGCTGGGCAGGCACGGAGGACAGTGACCCACCTGGGATGCTCATGATGGTGACTGCAAGGAAGGTGGCCGTGCCTGAGAGGATGTTGAAGATGGTGAGGCGGGTGTAGGCTGTGGCTGCCACCGAGAAGAAGAAGCTGAGGAGGTACATGAGGGGGATGATGGCCCAGCCATAAAGGAGGAAGATCAACATCACATCAACGAGGTGGCTATCCTGGGTGAAGGCTTGCACGTCAAAGGCTTGGAATATCACCTGGGGCACAGCGATGTGAGGAGATGCACATTTGTCTTCACTATAACTGATGTCTTCTTGTCTCAACAGCCCAGGCAGCAAGGTAATAGCAGCACTGCACTGACCCAGATAACCCCCCCCGCAGATGGCTCCCAACAGCAGCCCATGCTTGCCCCAGACAGAAACCTCCTTTCTCAGACTGGGATGCAGAAGAGCAGATCTGGGGAATTCCTCTCCATGCTCCCGTGTACCTGAGGTTTTCTAGTGCCCAAACCCAAGTGCCAGAGGCTGCACTGAACTGGCCAACCAGCTTTCTTGCTTCTTCCCCCCTGTTAACTGAGGCAATGCCAACGGCCTCATCCTTTTCCCCACACATCCCAGCCCTCCCAGAGGAGCAGCACCCAGAGCTCCCAGCCAAGGAGAGGACAGAAGGGTGTCAGGGTTGACTCACCAGCATCAGAGCACAAGGGATGAGGAAGTTGATGATGTCCCAGAGCAGGGCAGAAAGCCAGAAGTTGACCACATAGACGCCGCTGACGAACTGGACGTGCTTGGCCTTGATGGCGCGCTCGCTGACCAGCAGCAGGGCGAAGGTGCTGGCGAGTGAGGCCATGCCGTACAGCAGGTTGATGGCGATGGCAAACCCAGTCTGACCTCTGCAGGGACAGCAGTGGGGCAGGTCAGGACAGGGATGACTTGACAAACTGAGGCGACACAGGGACAGCACACCCAAGCCGTGCTCCTTATGAGCGCTACACTCACCCAGTATGCAGAAGAACATCCCACAATAGAAGTGCTCCTCAGTAAGATAAGCATCTCCTGCACACAGCTTACCCAGTACACCACAAACCTTCACCCTGCCTCTGCAGGGTCCCACACGTGTCCCCTCAGGCACACGTGAGGTTCGGAGACCCTGGATGCAGAGGGCCATACAGTCCCCTCTGCTCTGAGCACTCAGGGAAAACCAATCCCAACCAGTATCTAGAGGGGAATACCCAAACCCTGAGCTATGCGCATGGGGCCAGGCAGGTTAAGTCATCTACAGTTCTGCCCTCCTGGCCTCCAGAGTATAAATCACAGCTATGTTTGGGTATGAGAAGATCCAGCCTGGCTTCTCCACTGACACATAACCAAGCCAAGTTGCCCCCACGGAAGATATGATCCCAAGCAGGAAAGCAAGCACTGTGCCATCAGACATACTCCATGAGCTGGTCTTTGGCCTTCTCGGTGATGTTGCGGGGCTGCGGGTAGTTGGTGACTGTGATGGAGGCGTTGGGGCCCGCCAGCACCCTGAAGACAGCGTTGTCAGCCAGCATCAGGGCTGTGGCAGGGGAGTGATATGCCTGGTTGTTGAAGAGTGCAGTGACCACCGTGCGGTTCCCAGCTCCTTCGAAGGAGGCAGCTGCAATGTAGTGCTCATTGAAGGCTCCCCCTTCCTCAGAGGCTCTTGAGATGAGGTACTCCTCCAGGCCACCTGCCAGACACCACAGCTCCTGTGAGCAGGATCCACCACTGTGGACAACTGGAAAAGACCCCACACAGCCCCAGCCCCAATGATGGCCATGAGCGCAGGGTTACGGAAAACACAGCTCTGCTCAGGTGAGGAGGGGTCCCGCCAACCGTGGGACTGAAGTTTCTCACAGTTCCTGAAACTTTATCCCAATTTTAGCATAACAGAAATATTCAAACTTGTCCACTGCCTGATGTCTGCTGCAGGGGGCCGAGCTACTAAGGATGAAGGATGACTTTGAATTCTGTTCAAACTGAGTTTTTCTGCAGTCCTTTCACCTGGTAACATTTGTTTGGAGCACTTCTTGAGCTCTAATTTCAGGGGCTACCAGTTACTTCGTTCAGTTAATTTAATGAATTTGAACATTTTTAGTGAGTGGAAATGTGACAGACCTTTGAAACCTGAATTTTGCAAGCTCTTTGAAACCTGAATTTTTCTGCAAGAACTAGTTCTAGTCATGCCAGATAACTTCAAACTTCTAACCTATATGCCCACTTAGATGAGCTCTTAGGCAGAAGCTCTTCCCTGTGAGGGTGTTGAGGCGCTGGCACAGGGTGCCCAGAGAAGCTGTGGCTGCCCCATCCCTGGCAGTGTTCAAGGCCAGGTTGGATGGGGCTTGGAGCAACCTGGTCTAGTGGAAGGTGTCCCTGCCCATGGCAGGGGGTTGGAACTGGATGAGTGTTAAGGTCCCTTCCAACACAAACCACTCAACGGTTCTATGGACTCTCCCATGCAGGGAGACAGGTCAGATATGCTGCGCTTTGACCTAAGCCACCCACACCAAGGGCCCTCCAAGAGAAATGCGTGGCTCCTGCACACTGCCCCCGGGCACGGTCTGCTCCACGAGTGCTCCCTGATCCCTCCTCACCCAGCACCTCCAGCGGTGACTGGCGCTGGGCATCCAGCAGGTCCACATACTGCTCGGCCAACCTCTGTGGCAGAGCTGCAGTGGCCGGGACGCTGAAAGGCACGATGGTCTGGCCATAGGGCTCCAGCGTCAGCCGGAGCAGGGACGAGTCCCTGGGCCCTGGGAAAGTCTTGGCCACCACGAGGGCAAAGGCAGTGAAGATCAGAGGCACAAGGAACTGCGCTGCCACCATCTTCCAGTTGCGCCAGCTGTACATGGCTCGCTTCATGAACATGGCGTAGAACTGCTGGCAGCACAGGTAGAACTGGGGGAGGAGAAGTCAGGTTAAGTGAGCCCCACCAGACACCTCACCCCACGCAGCTGATTGGGGAAATGACCCCACAACCACCTGCACGTAGCCCATGAGCCCACAGCAGAGCCTGCTCTCCATCCAAGCCTGCAAAGACATGATCAAGGTAGCTGCTTAATCATCAACCTCTGTGGCTTCCCAACAGGATGCTGTCACTTTGGGATCTCGGGTGTTAAAAGCAGCCTCAGCCATGACGTTTACCTTTCTCCACCTCTCAGTGCTTGAGGTTCGCAACAGGATTAGTGCAACACGGCTGCTTGCCCATGCAACCAGCTGAGGTGCTTGGGAGCAACCAGCGACTGCAAGCACTTTCTTTGCTCTTTAAACCCATAAACATCTTTCTCAACTTCTGCCTCAGAGACGTGCCCTTAAGAAGTGTGAGGAAATTCATCACAGGCACATAGGCAGTGAAGAGCTGCCAGGGATCTGAAACACAGCCTAGCAAGGGAAGGGAGATGGTTTTTCTCATTTCCCTGCTGGAAATCCCAAGTGATGGAGCAAAAACCACTTTAGGTCACCTGGGACACCTTCAAGAGCATCTCTGTAGACCTCAAGATGAAGAGGATGGTAGTGAGCAATGCCAACAACCCTAAAAATAATTTGCCCTAAAGATGCAGATTCTAATTTGACCTTCCAATTCAATCTTCTAAGCCACATACAACACCAACCACGGGGGAGGCTCCACTGGATAACCCTGCTCCAAAGCCCCCCTTCCCATGCCCTATCCCTGTTCCTGCTGCACCTGTATTCACAGCACTCACCCCGGTGTTGAGCTTGATGCTGGAGCAGTCTTCAGTAATGAGAGCCCCACTGTCATCTGTCATGTCTGTCATGCCACTCAGGCTGCTGGAGTCATCCATGGCCCAGTCGTTGGAGCGTCTCTCATGCTGGTACTGGAGAGCAGGCAGCTGGATGGCCTGGATATCCATGCTGGAGTCCACAAGCTTCCCAACCCTGCACCAGGAGGGAAAGTGGGTGATGAAATACAGTTCCAGACAGGCTCAACCTGGTCTTGATCAAGCTGGGGAGGACAAACCCAAGACACAAAACCCAATGTGTGCCCCAGGGAGCTGTGTAGAGCACATGTCACCGAAGCACATGGGGACTGGTCACCACCAGATGACATCCCACCAGAGCCAGTCTTCCCCTGCCTACCTCAGGAAGACTTCCTCCATGGTGGTGACAGAGGCACCGTAGCTGGCTATGCCCAGCTCCTCCCGCCTCTGCTCCAGCTCTGTGAACAGGGCCTCAAACCTGGACAGAGAAGCAAGGTATTAGATACTGATGCTCATGAGAGGAGGCACCCCGAGGTTAAGACCCTCTGGGCATCAGTCCTGCAGCTGGTTTGAGTCCTGCAGCCAACTCTGGGGATACCTGCAGCACTAAACACCCCACTCTCCCCGAGAGCAGCTTCTGGGCTCTATCTTCTGCTCTTTCTTGCCACAGGCAGCCTCAGCTATCCGTAGATCTGATTCTGGAGCTAAACCAGCCTGATCCACACCACAGCCATCACCAGCTATCAAAAACCAGTGCATGGGCAGTGACATGGTGGCCACAGGGGCACAAGAGCAACACACCAGCAGACACAAGGGAGGAACCAAACCCCATTTCCCAAGACCAGCATTGATGTGAAGAGCAGCTCCCCTTTTCAGCAAGCCCACGAAGACAGTGTGTGCCCCAGTGTGTGCAGATCACAGAACCATTAGGGTTGGAAGGGACCTCTGGGGATCATCTAGAAGAGGGGACCCAAGATGAGGACAAGCAGGGGACGATGCTGTTACCTGTGTGTGCTCTCCTTGGGCAGGATGAAGGACAGCTCTGCTCCGGCATTGCTCTCCATGGTGGCATTGGGCACGTACTGACAGATGAGACGGGAGATCTCCCCCAGGTTACAGTAGGGCTCCTTCACCATCACCATGTGATATCCCGCCCCTGGACAGAGGCACAAGAGAAGGGAGAGGAAGGTAAATCACAGCCCAGCCTGGCCCTGCGGTGCTGGAGCAGAGGGAGACTGAGGCACCACAGAGCATCGATGGCTTTGCCTGGGCTATGGACATGATGCAAGAGCAAACATGGGGATGGGCCTCAGAAGAGACAGAACAGCACGATGGGTAGCAAGCAGCCATAGACAAGGAGGAGTGGGTCCCCCTCCCTGCCCTGTATCCGCCTCCTGTTCATTCTTGGCATGGAGAAGACCTCAAGCACATCCTGCCTGCTCCTCCCTTACCATATTTACGCTTAAGGAAGAGTGAGGAGCCACAGCACTGCAGCTCGCCCTTGGCCATGATAGCGATGCGGTCTCCCAGCAGGTCAGCCTCATCCATGAAGTGGGTAGTCAGCAGGATGGTGCGGTTGCTCCTCTGCTGCTGCAGAAGGTCCCACGTGGCCCGACGAGAGGCTGGATCCATCCCTGATGTCGGCTCATCCAGCATCACCACCTGCACACAGGAGATGGGTGCTTGTCAGAAAAGGGTGGGAGAGGCACAGCAGTGCAGGAAGGGGCTATGCCAGGGCCCACAAGGAGCCTTGACCTCACAGCATGCATATGATGATTCTGCTTGGGGGAGCAGCTACCAGGCAGCAGAGCTGCACCACAGCCTCAGGATGTAGTCCTCAGAGTTGTCCCCTCTGTGAGGGTGTTCCTGCCCTTTCCTCACTGTCCCAGCATCTCCCACTGGCTCACCACAGGTGAGAAACAACCTCAGAGACACTAGAAGGACCTACACTGGCCCCAGGGAGAAAGATCTAAGGTCAGCCCCATGGAAGATGCTTGCCTTGGAGTCCCCAATGAGGGCGATGCCAATGGAGAGCTTGCGCTTCATCCCACCAGAGAGTGCCTTGGTCAGGGAGCGGCGCTTGTCCTCCAGGTTGAGGATCCTCAGGATGTGGTTGATCTCCTCGGGGCACTTGGAGGGTGGGTACCCCTTCAGCTGCCAGACAGGGGAAGGGAGGGTTAAGGCTGCCTGCAGTGGACAATGAAGCTGGCAAAGACCCTCCCCACCACATCAGCCACCAGCAGCTAAACCCCACCACGGTGCCAGGCAGGAAAGTGGGGAAGCACAGAGATGGATTCCTGCCCAACCCTGAAGGAGCTGGCACAGTTCACGTGGGAGTTTCCACTGAGCCATGCTGCCTGTGACCCTCCACTCCTCCATCAGCCGAGCAAGGAGCTCCTGCCTGCAGATGAGGTGGAAAGAGGAGGCAAGGGCTGTTCTGCTTTTGATAGAATCAGAGGGTAGTTTGGGTTGGAAGGAACCTTAAAGCTCATCCAGTTCCAACCCCCTACCACAGGCAGGGACACCTTCCACTAAACAAGGTTGCTCCAAACCCTGTCCAACCTGGCCTTGAACACTGCCAGGGATGGGGCAGACACAGCTTCTCTGGGCACCCTGTGCCAGCACCTCAGCACACTCACAGGGAAGAGCTTCTGCCTAAGAGCTCATCTCAATCTCCCCTCTGTCAGGTTAAAGCCATTCCCCTTGTCCTGTCCCTACAGGCCCTTGTCCAAAGCCCCTCTCCAGGTTGCTTGTAGCCCCTTTAGGCACTGGAGCTGCTCTAAGGTCTCCCCTTAAGGAGCCTTCTCTTCTCCAGGCTGAACAAACCCAGCTCTCCCAGTCTCTCTCCAGAGCAGAGGTGTTCCACCCTCTGATCATTTTTGTGGCCTCTTCTGGACACACTTGATGGATCCCATCCCGCTTTCCCAGCCTCAAGGAGCCACAGGTGACTGCAGGGTGTTCCCAGGGCTGTCTCCCCTGTGCTCACCCCTGCGTAGAAGTGGAGGTGCTCTTCCACCGTCATGTTGTCAAAGAGGACATCGTGCTGGGGACAGAGGCCGAGGCTGCGGCGGATTAGTATCATGTCCTGGGAGATCTCATAGCCGTTGATGTATGCCTGCCCGCCCGTTGGAGAGTGCAGCCCTGGGGGGAGCAGACACAAGGAAACGTGAGGGTCTGCTGAGCATCCCCTACTAAGCTTTTTGCCACAAGCTGGAGCAAGCCAGTCTCTTGCTTAAGCTCAGGCACAGCAGCCTTCTCCTGCCACGCAGGGTGGGCTGCATGGCATCCATACGTGGGTGAGGAACACCCTCATAGAGGGGAGGTGGAACTGGCAGTGCTGCCAGAGCAGGCACAAGCCAAGAACTGGACTTTGTCACTTAAGCTGCTGAGCTCTGGGCAGCCTATTTGGTGGGTATGGTGACTTTGATGGTCCTCTCTTCCCTGTTCTCTGTCCCTCTGTGCCCACAGGACCTTTCCAGGAGGAAGCCTACAGAGCCCATCCTACAGTGGATCCTTCTTCTTTTCAGGGCTCTCCAACGGAGACTGGCTGCCACTCTCCCCACTGGCTGACCCCACTCTCACGGAGGGCTGAGCAAGGACCCCCACCCTCCCGCCATTGCCCCACGTAGTGACCTGCCTCTCACTATCCCAGCAGCCCTGGCCAACAGTTCAGTGAATCAAAGGTACTCCAGGGAACAGAAAACCCCCTCTCTGACCTCAGAGATGGGGTTCACCTCCCTTTGCAAGTCAAGCCATCAGCTTTTCCTTGCCATGTGCCAGCCCCACAGCAGGAAGTGGCTCCTTCCTACCTGTGAGCATGGACAGAGTGGTGGTCTTCCCAGCACCATTGTGTCCCAAAAGTACAGTGATCTGCCCTTCATACATGTTCACTGTTAAGTCCTTGACTGCCTCTTTCATCTTGTTTCCCACTTTGAAGACCTGAGGAGATCACAGTAATGAGTTGATGCTGTTCTCAGACCTGTCCCCTCTGCTCCACCCGGCAGGCAAAGCCCATGATGCTCACATGCTGTTGGCATTAGACAACAGGTCTCAGTCAGGTTAAATTCAGATGTCAACAGGTTAAATAAAGATGTCAAATATGTCAAACATGTCAGGCTAAATGCAGATGTTCAATACACCTGTAAGTACCCAACACTTCAGCCCACACCGAAATGCAGCCAGCTCTGGTGAAGAGCCTTACCTGCCTTAGAGCAGCCAAGGAGCAGAGCCCTAGGCAAAGAGGGCAGGGAAATGATGAAGAAGCTGCCTGCAGGCAGTGGGTTTTACAAAACCAATGTCACGATGTGTTAGTGCTGTGCTGGGCAGTCGGTACCTTGGAAAGGTGCTTTATTTTGATTCCTGACACGAGGTCGGCAGGTTCCTCCTCAATGTACTGGCTCTTCAGAGCTTTCTCAGGGTCCTCCTCCTCCTCCTTCTCTTTTCCCACCACAGTCCTGGGGCGCCCACACCAGTACGAGGGCTGGTGGAAGAAGGCAGAGAGAAAGAAACTCGGACACAGGCTCAGACCACCTCTTCTCCCCAGCCTTGGCCATCCTTTTCCTCACATGCAGATGCCTCCCAGGGACCTCCCAGTCCATCTCCTTGGCCTGGGAATTGCCAACCAGCGCATCTTCAACAAGCAGGTCAGACAGAGTATGACACTGCTCCCTCTGCCCTGCTGCCTTCCCTTGCTTCTCCCTGACAGCAATTGCCTCTGATTACACAGGCAGCTTTTCCCCATGTACATTCCCATGGAAAAGGTCAACACTTCCATGAGAAGCAAAACTGCAGAAGCAGCCTGGCCAGAAGAGCCCATGCAATGGATGGTCATACCCTCCAAATGCATACAAAAAGCCTGGGGTCCAGCTGCTGCAATTACAGCTTTTTTTGTGCTGGCTCTCTAGGAATGAAGAGAAGCATTTGGGAGCTTAAATCCCTGTGGAAATAACAATTCAACAGCTCCTGGATGCCAAACCAACATCCTGCTGTGAATTTTGGTAGACAGTGGATCTCCATAACCTGGTCTAGCTGCAAGACGGAGTGGGATGGTAGTGTGAAACCATACTGGGATAAGGAATTCAGAGAAGGGGAGGAAAAATCTCCAGATCCAATGACAAGGGATCTATACATAGGATCAGAATTGATGGCACCACTGTGGCTTAAGGAATTCTGAGCCACCAGCTGAGCTGCAGTAACCACCACAGCTGCTGAAGACGATGCCAGGCATTTGACTTGGCAGAGCAAGGGCAGCTCAGCTGATGGGGTGACAGCTGTCACCCATCCCCTGGTACAGCATGGAGGGGCTGGCAGCAGGACACAGATCATCCAGGTCCACCTGGACAGCAGTGCTCCAGGAGTTTCAAATGATTGGATCTGGCTGCTCACTCCTGGGGCTCCTCTCTCCAATGCCTTCACTTGGGCATGGAGATGTTTAACGACATCCTGCACACCAAGAAGTGCTGGGACAAGAATCTAAAACCAAGAAAAACTTCATATTCAGTAAAAAAATCCAGCTGCTTCAGCCTTTACTGTGGATACACTGCAGACCCCTTGACTTTGGAGGTCACCCCTGTACTTCAGTTTAGCACAGCAGCAGGGTCCATCCCCAAGCAATGACCATGAAGCCCACTGGAAGGGGTCTTAAGCAATGCTCACCGTCAAAAAGAAGTACCACGGCTGGGGCACACCATACTGCCCTGGGAAGACGGCCTCCACGTACCAGGCCACCAGGCCATAGAGCACTGAATCCAGGAGCAGCATCCCCAGCACTTGGGCCAAGGTGAAGTTGTCATCCACGCTGATGGGTTTCATGAGGTCCCTCCATTGAATGCCGGTTCCTGCAAGGCACATGGGGCACTGCCTACCTCTGCATTCCCAGAAGGACAAAGTGCTCTGCAAGACTGTCAGACAACGTCCCCTGTCCTAATTTGCTGGTCAAGAACGAGGAGCATGTGCACAGATCTACAATCCCTTCTATAGACGGAAAAGATGCAGCAGAAAGCACACTGACATCTTTCTGACATATCTTATGATGATCCCCATTTTCTGTGATTCTATGATCTCAAGACACTCCACTCCATCATGCTTCTTTCATCACGTTCTCTGCAACCACCCAGGGAAGATGAAATCTCTTCTCCAGCCCCTCCATCACCACAGCTGCCTTTTTACTGCCATCATTTTGCAAAATCATGGCCTCTGCTGGAACCAACAGCAAATTCTATTAACACAGTGTCATGGCAGCTGTATGGAGTCCCCAGTGGCAAGCAGCAGAAACTGCTGAAGGGGAGGGTGAATTATTTTGAGCCTGGTGGGCCCATGACACTTCAGGCCATCAGGGCAGAGATGGAACATACAGGTGGACTCATGATTGAGGGGTGGATATAGCAATGGATACTATTGCCCAGGTTATTCACGAGTGTGAACACTGCACACAGCCTCTCCTGCTCTGAAAGGCTGTTACGAGAGATGAAGCCCAGTATCACGGACTGGATGGACTCAGCAGCTTTATAGGGATTGGTCCATGCACTAAGGGATGATCTCTCTCCCTCTGTGTGTGTGTGTGGATGTATATATATACAAGCGATGGTATATTGAAAATGTGGGATCTGAGCATGACGTATGGTATGGAATAAGAGGTGGATACTGTCATGGGTTCAGCAGCAGCAGTCATTTTTCTCCTTGGTAGCTGGTGCAGCGCTGTGTTTTTGATTTTGGGCCTGGGAACTGCGCTGATAACACCAGTGTTTCTTCCCTGTGAGGGTGCTGAGGCGCTGGCACAGGGTGTCCAGAGAAGCTGTGGCTGCCCAATCCCCGGCAATGTTCAAGGCCAGTTTGGACGAGGCTTGGAGCAACCTGGTCTAGTGGAAGGTGTCCCTGCCCTTGGCAGGGGGCTGGAACTGGATGAGCTTTAAGGTCCCTTCCAACTCAAACCAGCCCAGGATTCTACGATGACTTCTTTCCACCCTCCACACCACATGCAAGCCAACCCAACCCAAAGGGCTGGCTCCTGTGCTAAGGGAGGGGAAGCCTTTGCTCACCTTTTCCTTCAAACATGCCTATAAGCTGTGCCCCCATGGCCATGGCCACGTTGGAGATGAGGCAGGATGCCAGCTTCTGGCTGTGGGACATCAAGTCGTAGCGGGGTGAGATGAAGAAGTAAGGGATGTAGGAGAAGAAGTAGAGGAAGCCGCCAGCAGCAGCCGCAACATTTGCTGCCAGCACAGGGAAAAGCAGGAAGGAAAACATCAGTAACATGGTGATGCCACCAAATACTTCTCACCAGCTTTCCCTCCAGGGAGATCCAAGCTTTTTGTTTCAAACGTGGTTACATGGGGGAAGGAAGAGGACGTGCCTATGTCCCATGTCAAGGCCGGAGAAGCATGAGAACCCAACCCCATGGTGGGCCACGGCAAAAGCACCCTGTCCCCACCAGACCAGAGTGACCTGGGACCAAGACAGCCAGATGAGGCCCAAATGCATGAGCCTGTCTGGATTGGGAAGCAACAGGACACACATCCCTTCCCATGCACTGTGGGGAAAATACATCCAAAAAAGGGAAGAAAGGTCCCCCCCCCCCACATGTTCATAGCATGTTCTCCTACACAGAGCCCTGTGCAATGTCATGTAACTCTGGACCCAGTGGTCCCAGGACAGACTGATGACCTCCAGAGCTGCCTCCCAACCACAATTAACAGAAGATTTTACACCCCAAGGCCCATATAGCTCCCCCAGCCCCCCAGGGCAGCAAGACAGGAGGCAGCTGTGGAGGGACTCACCTCTCGAGAAGAAGGTGCTCACCATGAAGTTGAAGGAGATGGAGGAGATGGAGAAGATGGCGAGGAAGGTGAACACCAGCGTGGGGTCGCTGTTGGTGAGCACTGCTCCCTGTTCACTCACCTACCAAGAAAACCTGGTCACACTCCAGGCTGACACTGCCCACGGCTGCATGTGTGAGCACCTGAGACTGATGTCCCCCACAGGTGAAGGATAAACAGACTGGTGAGAATGCCCAGACCCTCCCAGAGCACTCCAGAGGGAGGAAATGCAGGTTGCCCCCATGTGACATGGGGTCTCAGAGGCAGGGGACATCTTGCTCAGCATCCAGCAGCCACCTCCTGCCTCTCATGGTGTGTGTAGGAAAGACAAGAGCTCAAGTCCCTGCAAGGGTATGCAGGATGGGAGCAGGGCAGTTGGCTGTGCATGAAATGCTTGGCCTCCCTAGTGGGGCTCCCACCCCCCAGCTTCTGCCAGGGGAGGTTCCCTTTGCAGTGAAAGGGAGCTGTGGGGTCACAGTGCTGCCCACCCAGTTCTGGAAAAGGCCAACTCCAGCCGCCACTACAGATGGAGGTGTCCTGAGACACAAGAACAGTCCAACCCATGGAAGAGGAGCCTTCCCAACCCTGCACCTGTGCCAGCACAGAGCTTCTGGCCTGGGGAAGGATGCTCACCTTGACACAGAAGAGCACGGTGACGAAAAACACGGACACCAGGAGGAAGAGGAAGAACATGAGGAACCAGGCACTCCAGTGCAACCAGTTGCTGAGGCCCATCATGTGCATGTACTCCTGCGGGGAGGTCATGGTGTCACCCAGGGCTGCACCCACATTTCCTAGCCATTGCCAGGGCGAGGTAGAGACCTTGGTCAGGGTGGTGTGGCTTTGCCCTGCAGCACTAGTGAGGGAGGTGGCAACACCAGGTGCCATCAAAGTGGTCCTGTGCAGCCTTAGCATCACATGGTGTCCCTCACCTTCCTGGACCCTCTGTGGCCACCAGTGAAGAGCATCTCCCCAAATAGCTGAGCTGAAGCCAAACCTACAGCAGGCAGTGCCAGCAGGGCAGAGGACAGGACAACCTAACACCCAGAGCAAGCCAAGCCCGGCACACTCAGCCCTGCTGTCACGACCACCATCAGCCAAGCTCCAGCCACCCCCACAGAACAGCTCAGGCACACGGGTTTCTACATTCAAGAGACAAAGAACTTGCTTCCCACACACTGAACTCTGAATCCACAAGTGCTGCCCTTTCTCCAAGCCACCTTCCAGCCCAAGAGAAACACCAATCAGCATTGGCCGCACACCAAGGAGAGCTGAGCCGTGTTCTGACAGCAGGATTAACAACATTCCTCCTTGGGACTTGCTAATCTGCTGCCATCTCCACCTCCTGCTCGCTGGCTCCACATCCCACAGGGATTTTGTTCCTCATTTAAAGGCAGCATCCATTGGAAAACAGAGGCAGGGGAGCATCCATGTGTCTCACCACTCACGTTACCTTCAGCTTCTTCTCCTTCTCATGCACAACAGCGCGGACGATGTTAAGTGAGGTGTAGGTGAAGCTGAGCATGAGCAGCAGGGGCAGCTGGTTCTGGATGGCCAGGAGGAAGAGGTCGTTGACGTATGCCGGGTAGGGGAAGCGCTGCACCACCACCGTGATGTTCTCCAGCAGGCTCGTGGAGCTGGCATTGGCGTGGTACTGCATGATGGCTCTGTCCACTGCATGCTGCACCGCCAGGAAACCTTCCCGGATGTAACCTGCATGGAGAAACAACAGAGGAATATAGATGGGTCCAGGGTTTGGAAGGAGGCGTTGGCAGAAAGAGAGAAACAGTCATTTTGGAGGGATTGCTTAGGAAGAAGAGGAGAAAACAAAAAAAGGAGCTTGTAGGAAAAGCAAACTAAATGTGACTATCGACACCCTCCTGTGGACACAGAAGCAATCAGAAAGGACATACATCAGCCATTTAGATCTCCCATAATCACCAATTCAAAGCAGCTGGCAGGAAAACTCAATTCAAACTGTAGTGGCCTTTCTGCAGACATGGCTTTATCTTTGGAAGGGGGAAGATTCTCCACCATTCACTACCACCAATGTCACTGAGCTTATGGTTGGTCCCTTTCTTTTATGTAATCCAAGAGAACACAGGATGCTACAGACATTTTGGTGAGGAAGAATATATCCTGTTACTCACACACTTGCCTTAAAAGTTTTGTGCATAAAAAGAGGCCAGATTGGACAGGGCTTCGAGCAACCTGGTCTAGTGGAAGGTGAAGGGGTCCCTGCGTGTGGCAGAGGGTTGGAACTGGATAAGCTTTAAGGTCCCTTCCAACCCGAACCAGCCTGGGATTCTGTGATACCTAGTTTTCAGCTGGTTTATTTTATGTGGGGTTTCTGCCACACGGAAACTCAAATTATGCTCACAAAGTCCCAGCGGAGCATTTTGAAAGTTAATTGCTTCAAATGACCAAGAAAAAACAAAGAACCTGAGATCATGAAGACTGTTTGATATTAACTAATTTACTAAGCAAACACTGTAGGGAGGGAACTGGTCTGAGCTCCTGGTCACTGTGTCCTGCAAAACACTGCAACCAGAAGAACCAACAACTCTGGGGCTCAGGTTTATTTACACTGTGGGAGTAAAACCCGTTCTCCTGGTTCCTCAGCCTCTCAATCTTCTTGACATGGCTATCGAACGATTGAAGAAGAAACCCAACCACGGGAAATCTCCCCTTTGCAGCTGAGAGGAAGCTCCTAAAGAACCAAGTCCTAAGCCAGTGCCAACGTCCTGCTACCTCCTGCTTGGTCAGTGGTTTGGCTTCCTGAAAAACCTATGCTCAAACCACAAAATTGTTCTATTTATTTTTAAAGGACTTAAGCAGCAAGACAAACACTGAGCAGTTTGGACCCTAAAAGAAGTTTTCCGTTCAAAATATAAACAGAAAAGAACCTCAAAGCATTTAATAAAATTTATGTAAGTAAAAATTACTCTTATCCAGTCCTGCTCAGCAGAAGTACCCACAGTGTCACAGAAGTCACAGGATAAAATTTAAATACATACTATAAAGAATGAATATAGTAAATAAGTATTTAAAATATGTAAATAAAATGAATTAATTTTTAAAATTAACTTAATTAAACTGATTTGTTAATAAGAAACTATCTATTTAAAAGCTCAGAGCCTCAGTGAATCTCTGCAACAAGCCAAGTCACTGCACAGAAAATCACACCCATCCCTTTGGTGATGAGGTAGCCCCCACCACAGGAGATGTGGCCCTCACCTGGTGTCCCACCATCAGCAAACTTGGCCTCCCGGGGCCCGGGCAGCTGAAAGAGGGGGAAGAGGTAGCTGGTGTGCCAGTCCCGGTCCAGGTTGGGGTTCAGACCAGTCTGCTCACTCCGCGGCGCATTCCTCGGGCTGTACTTGAAGCGCAGCTCATAGTTGACCTGGAAGGGGCACACAAGGGGTGTCGCAGGTGGCAGCAGGGTGCTGTGTCCCACCTACTGTGTCCCCCAGTCAGGTCCTCCTCCCCTCTGGGCTCTACTCACCTGGAGGGGCAGTGGGGATGTGCTCTGCTGGAAGTGGTGCTTGAACACAATGGCAGCCAACACGCTGCCTGAGCGGTTGTCCAACTTGATGTACTCCTCAAAGTCCCTCTCCGAGGCAAAGCCCTGAGCTGCAGAGGGGAAAAGACAGAGATCATAGAATGATTTGGGTAGGAATGAACCTTAAAGTTCATGTAGTTCCAACCCGCCGCCACGGGCAGGGACACCTTCCACTAGACCAGGTTGCTCCAAGCCCCATCCAACCTGGCCTTGAACACTGCCAGGGATGGGGCAGACACAGCTTCTCTGAGCACCCTGTGCCAGCGCCTCAGCACCCTCACAGGGAAGAGCTTCTGCCTAAGAGCTCATCTCAATCTCCCCTCTGGCAGGTTAAAGCCATTAAATGCAGGCATTTAGTGAAGGCACTGAACATGGGAACTCAACACAGGCTGATGCCCATGCAACCACTGTGGTCCAGGACAATGACAGATATGGTCCAGCCAGAGCTGGGAAACACCACGGCTGTCAGACACAGATCTATATAGGACGCTACTGTATGAATCACAGGGCGTGCAGATGATTCCTCCTCCACAAGAGCAGGAGTCAGCTCTTCTCTCAGAGGAAATCCCAGCGTTATCTTCAGTTTGGAACGTGAAGTGCTGAAATTTTCTGTGCAACAAGATTTCCAAAATACTTTCTCAGAGAAGCGACAGCCACTTTCTGGAACTATTTCAGGTGACACTTTTCTCAATGGGAACTGCAACAAAATGTGACAAAAAAATCAAAACAAAATCCTGTAGTTTTAGTGATCAAGGCCAGGTTGGACGGGGCTTGGAGTAACCTGGTCTAGTGGAAGGTGTTCCGGCTGTGGCAGGGGGTTGGAACTGGAAGAGCTTTAAGGTCCCTTCCAAACCAAACCAGTCTGTGAGTCTATGAAAGGAAAACAAAGCCATTTTCTTGAAGTTCTGCAATAACTTTGCATCCCAAGAACAGAGGATCAGGACTGATCGGAATAAAACTTCACAGCAGTCTCTGGGGTGGATGCCACAGCCCCGGCCCTGCTCACCTCTGATGCTGATGGGCAGAGCTCTCTCCACCGCCTCGGCAATGCTCCTGATGGCGCTGCTGTTGGAGGGAACATAGGCCAGCTCCCAGGGGTTGCTGGGGTGCCGGGAGTAGAAGAAGCTGGGCAGGTCATTCACGGACTCAGTGGGGTAGATGGTGGCGTTGGGGTGGCTGATGGAGTGCACCCGGTGCCGCAGAGCTATCAGGATGGCAGCGAACAGCAGTGGCAGGCAGATTTCAATGAGTGTCACCAAGATCTGCCTCTTCTGCAGGGAAGAAAAAGAGAGAAAATAATAGGATGTAACCACTGAAGGTAACGAGGGTCAGGGCCTGCAAATACCATGCAGCAGAAGCATCCCAGGATTTCACAACCTGGATTTTCTGGAGCCCAGGAACAATGCTGCGCCAGTTTCCAATTTCTTCAGGACTTTCCAGCCAAGGCGTCCCCTACCCTAAGCACTGCTCCATCTTAAGCCACCCTTCGTTAGAGCCTTCCCCCCATGCTGCTGGGCTTGAACGAGCTGAGCTGGTGGTTCGCCCTTTCCCCATTGTGCCCAGTGCTTGCCTAAATCTCTCCTGCAGGCAACTGCAGTGACGCACCACCTGAGAAGAGGGACCAGGCACCTCCTGAGAAGAGGGACCAGGCACTGCTGGGGAACAAAGCAGTATTTGTTTTCACCAAAGCAGAGCAACCTTGCCCAATGCTTACAGGGCTGGGAGCTAAAAACACTGTGAGTAAATGAAAGGCTGGGATGAGCAAGCAGGGGGAGGTAAAGCAGAGTGCAGCAAAGCTGCTGCAGGCAGTGAAGTTGTTTCTGCTGGAGCTTTATGGCTGCAGGCAGCAGCACATTGGTTGCCGGGTGCCAGCACAGGATGGGACCTGGCAGAGCCTCTACATACAGGCATCGCTGCCCTTGTGCAGCACAGAGAACACCCTCACAGCTCAGCCTCCACCCCAAGGCCTGCCTGCACAAAACACGGTGCCTCATTTATGTATTTTAATTGAGATTCAAGCACCTGGACAATGAACTCGAGCCTGGTGAATGAAGTTAGGCAGCCAGGCAGGAGTATGACCCCCAGGACTCCTTCTCCTGCAAACCTCCCACTAGCTACCAACACCCACCACCAACCCAGGTTAATTAGCACTGAAAACTCTGCTGGTCCCTAGGGAGCTGAGGTCATCTCTGACTCAGAGGGGTAGTGACAGCACAGGAGATGCCCCAGCAGCAGGACACAGGGTTCACAGTTCCTCACATGCCCAGAGCAGAAGCAGCAGCATTAACCTCTTCTGAAGACTTCAGCTAAGACAGGCTTTACAAGACGTTGTTAGGGAGAACTTCATCCCTGTGAGGGTGCTGAGGCACTGGCACAGGGTGCCCAGAGAAGCTGTGGCTGCCCCATCCCTGGCAGTGTTCAAGGCCAGGTTGGATTGGGCTTGGAGCAACCTGGTCTAGTGGCAGGTGTCCCGCCCATGGCAGGGGGTTGGAACTGGGTGGGCTTTAAGATCCCATCCAACCCAAACCAGTCTGGGATTCTGTGATTCTAAACCAAAAGGCAGCAAGCATTCACGCTGAGGTGGGCAACACCTGCAGTGGGCAAGAAGAGAGTCTCGTGCACAACCAGCCCAGGCCCACCAGGGCAGTTGCCCTGCAGCAGTGGGGTGAATAGGCAGAGGGGGCACATGGATGTACAGCCGCGAAGCTGTTCCATCACCCTGGCTCTCAGCACCCACTGCCAAAGCCAAAAACTCCTCTTTAGGCTTCCCCCAGGAGGAGCTGCCTGCTCTGGACACAGCCAGGGATGATCCAGTGCAGCTGGATCATACAGTGCAGATGATACCAGCAGCCCCAGCAGCATGGCTGGGAGGCAGTGGCTCCCAACAGCAGCCTTCCCAAAGACCACGCTCATAAAAGCGAACCTTGCAAGATGTCTGATGGTTTTATGATGCAGGTCTGGCAGACCAGATGCCTCCCACTGGTTTACTGTTGTATGAAACTTCTCTCAGTGTCCTGGGATGCCTCCAGAACGGTTGCCTGGCTCCTTGAACTTCCAGGCTAATATACACGCACCAGCGCGGGCTGAAGTCATTCAAGCCACCGTATTCCAGAGGTGACAGGGACACTCATCCATAATCATCACCTCCGCTTGCCCAGGGCTGCCTCAACTTTGATCAAGCCACGTGTCCTAGAATCCATCTTCACACCAGGGTGATGATGGCTTGGGAGCTCCCTGGGTTCCTCAGGAGAATGATTTTTGGTGGTTTTAGAGGGGAGCAACGCTCCAGGCTGTATCCCAGCACAGTAAATCCAAGCCAGCTTGTGGCTTTGGAACACACAAGAACTGCCCCCACCCCAGAGCACATCCAGAAAATTATGCTATTCACCGGCAGAGGAGATGGGGGTTTCCCCTGGATGTGTCTGGCCTGCACAAGGGGGATTCCAGGCCTGCCCATCACACACACCCCACAGCATGCTGCTGGCTGCAGATCAGACATCCTGCTGGTGCCTTTGGTCACATCCAGCCCTGCGGAAGCCTGGGCGCAGGCAGCCCAGCCGGCCCTTCCCTCTTCCTTTTGTTTATTTTTAAAGCAGCATCGTGCTGGTGTGCACAACAGGTAATTGAAAGCGTGGAGCCAGGCTGCAGCCAGCCCCACCCCGCCTCCCCTGCCACTCCAGCCTTGGTCTCAGTGGAACCGAAGCATCTGCACACTGCTTAAAGGCACTAGGACCTCATCCAGCAGCAGGTGAGACGCTGCCAGTCAGGAGGTCCGGAGATCCCTCATCATTAGCCAGCTGCCATGAAGAGAGCTGGGCTGGGAGTGGATCCCAGGATGATGGTGGTTTAATGTTTCTAAACCCCCAGACGCTGCTTCTGAGGGTGTATACAGTAATGGAAGGGAAAAAAGCTGGGCCCCAGTTTAGAGGTGCTGTGCCGCAATAAATGCCTCCAGTAGAGGCCATGTAATGACATAGCTTAATAAACCCACTATCACACAGGAGGGTGTGTGGGTTATCCTGTCCCATAGGAAGGGATGCTGAACTCATGGCTGGAATGCAGGATGGGACAGGGACAACTGAGCACACAGCCCTGCCCATAACACCCCAGCACAAAAGCAGGACAACACCACATGCACAAGTAAATCAGTTTTTGTCACAGCACATGCACAAATAAACCAGTTTTCCCCCAAGAGATGCCCTGAGACTGTGGTGAAGCTTTGCTGAACAATCAAAGACCCACACTTCGTCGCAACGGGGTAACCAGAGAGTGCAGCACCAGCCTACCTGCAGGATGTAGTTCTTCCAGAGCAGGAGCCCAAACTGCCTGAGAACAACCATCCTCCCATCAGATGGGGGCCACCACTGCTACCACCGCTCCGCAGGACCCTGCAAGAGAGGTTAGAGCTGTGAAGCAGGGCAGCATCCCACATCCCACTCAAGAGCAGCTCTCTGTTCCCAGCCTGATGTTGCAACAGCTGGCTCAGTCCCAAAGGGGGGAAATAACTGCTGTGCTCCACTCCAAGGGTCATTACTGACCCGTAAGAGCCACAGCTCATGGTTCACTGGCGCAACCCAGTTTCCGGTCGTTGACATGACCCGAGCTGCAAGAGAGGGAGGCCACAGCTCAGAAACCCAACCCGAGACCAGCAGGGTCCTTCCCCAGCAGCAGGCAGGGAACAGCTTTCCCTAAGCAGTGGAGAACAGGGTTACAGATCTACAAACACCAGCATGAGGAGGCCACCCAACCCCTCGCAGCCCATTATCTTGGGAGGGTGGAGACTTCAAGCTGTGCCTCCTCATCCCACGACGTGAAGGGTTGATTTTGCAATGTACACTGCTTTCCCAGAACTCTCCTTGGAGAGGTGAGGATGAGAAGGGGAAGGGAAGCAGAAAGTACTTGGGAAGGCTGGCACACAAGGATGGTACACCTTGGGAAGCATCCGCCACCCCTCCAAGTTGTTCTTGTCTCCATGGCAGTAGTGTTTCCTGTGGAAGCACTGCTGTCGCAACAGGAGCAGGCTGTGATTTCCCACCCTCAGTGAGCTCCCAAGCAGTGGGGCAGCCCTGGCACAAGCAGAGCTCCCTGCCCATGCTGCAGGACATGGGGCAGCCCCAACTGAACAGCCCCCTGGCCTCCAAGCACAGCAATCCCCCCTCTTCCCACAGTGATGGGGCCAGCCTGGGGCACAGCAGCACCATCAGCCCCACTGCATCCTCCACTGGTGGGTTCATCCCGAAGAGCCTGTGCTCCAAAGCCTGGCAGCCTGAAAGCTGCTGCAGAGACAAGGACAGGCATATTCAAGGCCAGGTTGGATGGGACTTGGAGCAATGTGGTCTAGTGGAAGGTGTCCGTGCCTGTGGCAGGGGGTTGGAACTGAATGAGCTTTAAGGTGCCTTCCAACACAAACCAGTCTGGGATTACGCCCTGGGAGATGCTCAACAGCACATTTTCCAGCCCTGGTCTGGATGGTATCAGCTCCTTGGATCCAGTCAGCACCCAGCAACCTCAGGAGGGAGTTGAAGGTGCCACAGCAAGAGGAGAGGGGCAGTTTTGCCTGACCTCCACTCCTGGACTGTGACTGGTAAATGCACATCAGAAGCAGCGTGTGGACAGCTGGGAGCAATTTAGCTGTAGCCAGAGCAAGCTAAAATCCACGTAGGTCTGCAGACTAAGCAACAAGCATTCATCCCCCCAACCCGCCCCACACCACCAGCCCCACGAGCCCTGCAGAAGTGTTCTCCTGGCTTGGCACACACCTCCCCATCCCCACCCCAAAACACAGATGAGTTCTCAGAAAAAAACACCTTTTTGCCACTCCATGCGTAGAAGTCATATTCCTGCCATAGGAAGGGAGATCAGGTCCTGAGGATCCTTCTCTGGGCAGAAGAAAAGCCCAAGAGATCCTCTTTTGCAGCCCAGAAAAGCACATCAGACACCGCCCAGGCAGCAAGTGGGGAAGAAGGAGCAAAGCAGACTTTGTGAGGGTGGCTGTGCTGGACTTCACCTTAAATACCTTCAAGCTCAGCACAAAGCACCATGTCTCCAGCACCCGGTCTGCCCCAGGGCCCCAAGGCAGCTCCCCCAACCTCACACACACACAACACACAGGGCAGGATCCCACTTCCCTCCAAAGAAGCCCCCCTGGAGCAGAAACCTTACCCGTGCACTCACTTGAAGGAATCCAGAGCAAAGCAAGGAAATCACACTTTCCCCTCCTTTCATATGATGGGAGAGAGCTGCTGCCGTGCAGGGATCCCAGCTCCTGCTCCCACGTCTGCCCTGGCCGTCCACCCCACCGCACCCTCAAATACAAACTGCCACCCCCCAGGCTCACAGCTGCCACCCGGGCTGCGACAGAAAATGTCAAGCAGCTCTTGGGCAGCACAAACACTGCACAGTCGAAAAGCTTCATTACTGCCAACAGCTTCTTTTTTTCCAAGCTTTTTAAGTGTTTCGAGAAAACCCATCCTGGACCTTTCACTCGCTGGAGGGTCAGAGAAGGAAGAAATTCAGTTGCAATAGGGCTTCTCTTACAAGGTGTGAGAGTAAAAGTGGTCTTCCAGGCTCCGGGAATCCACACAAACAATTGTGGCTTTCAACCCAAAAGGGAAACCCATTTTAGGAAGGTACTGCCTGGATCAACTGCAAGATGCCTGTGACCATGGGCAGCTCAGGTAGGGTCCCCATCCAACCCCTGTCCGTGTCCAAGACCACCTTTGGCAGCAGAGGACTGTGCAGAGCCATTCAAGACAACCTCATAGATACCTTGCAGGGGGATGCCCCACGATGCACTTGCCTATTTCCACAGTGGCAGGTTGGGTTGTCCCCTCCAAGGCGCTCTCCTGCCTGACCTCAGCACAAAACACTGAGAGGTGAGACTGACTTTCCCAGCAAGACACACAAGGATCTGGGGGAAGGGAGAGACGACCAGCACCAGTTTCTGGAAGAACAGCCCAGTTCCTCTCCCCTCACTGGAAATACCCAGCTCCTGACTGCGGCGGGAGGAAGTCTCCTACAGGCATGGAACTGGATTCACTCCAGCTATCCCCAGGGAGGCCAGCAAGGAAGGAGACCCTCCTGCCTGCCCACAAGCAGGATGGGTGGAAGCCACACAAGTCCTTACTGCCATGCTAGCACCACCAGCCCCTGTCGAGCACAGCACCAGGATGGATAACAACAGGGCCAGGCAGGACCAGAGCTCTCCTGCCAGTGGATTTAGATGAGGACAGGCTGAGGATGGCAGGGATCAAAGCCACAGCATCCCACCTCCCAGCCAACTTCCACACTGCCAGGAGCCAGCTGTCCCTGGCCGCTGCCTCAGCAGAAAGGGCTGGGTGGGACAAGCCAAGGCCACACACTCCTGGGAGCTGGTGGTTATTTCAGAGCCGTCGCTGCATTTCTGCTCTCCTGATGTCCCGTTCCCATAGAAACGGGGCCTGGAAATGGCAGACGTTGGCTTTCCTTTTTTTCTTTAATATACAATCAGCGTTCCTCCCCACCAACTGGCTGAGGCACCGTGTTATCCCTAGGAGCTGAGCTGCTGACCCTGCTGGACTCCTTCATCACCATAGCCAGGCAGAGGACACGCCACAGTACCACGGTGGTGGCATTCTGCACACAATGAGGGCTGCTGGTTGCTGGGTTCTCTGCACAGTGGAGCTGGAGACACCTCTCTGCTCCCACAGGGCCCGTGCTGGGAATTAAAAGCGTAAGAAGGGGAAGGACGTTGTTTTTGGGGAAGAATGAGTGATTTCTGACACCCACGCACAAAGAAAGCCCATTTCCTAGAGCCAGGTCCTGCAGACACTAACAGGGGCTGGTGGCCACCAGACTAGCCATGGATGCCCAGCAGCCTGCAGCTCATGGCTGGGCTTCCTCCATCTTGCTGTTCACAGACACAACCAGACCATAAAGCATCACCCACTGTGGTGTGAGTGAGAGGTTGTGCAAACAGCAATAAAGTTTGCGAGAGCTGCAGTCCAGCAGGGTGCGAGGGGCTGCGAGCCCACAGCACCCTGCAGTGCCCTACTGAGGACCCAGAGCTTCCCCAGGCAGGAAGGAACTTCAGGGCCCAGAACACAGAAGTAAACACAAACGCCACTGGGGTAAGGTCCTGTCTGCAGAGCCTGGGGGTGGTTTTGTGCAGGACCACTGTTCCAGAGCGGGGCAAGACTGGTGGCCTGGGGTGACCAAATCGCATCCATAACAAGTCCCTGTGCTTGAGCAGCAGCAGGAGAGGAGGTAAGAAGCTGCTGCATCAGAGTTGGTTGCATCCTTTGTTTCACAAACTGCTTTAACCTGACAGAGGGCAGACTTGAGATGAGCTCTTAGGCAGAAGTTGTTCCCTGTGAGGGTGCTGAGGCGCTGGCACAGGGTGCCCAGAGAAGCTATGGCTGCCCCATCCCTGGCAGTGTTCAAGGCCAGGTTGGACACAGGGGCTTGGAGCAACCTGGTCTAGTGGAAGGTGTCCCTGCCCGTGGGAGGGGGTTGGAACTGGATGAGCTTTAAGGTCCCTTCCAACACAAATCACCGCCAAAGGAACACGGTCTGGAACCCGATGGGGGTTTCTCATGACACCTCACACACCACCGCGGCAGCACAGGCACCCGGCACGCTGCGAGTCCCGGCACACAGCACGCAGGAGAGCTCCAGGCCCCGGAGCCCCCAGCGCTCGGGCCGCGCTTGCGATGGCAATAGCAGCATCCGGGAGGCGGCCGCGTAGGGCGGGGCTCGCCGGCTCGCTCCCGGTCAGGAGCCGGTGGCGCTCCGGTCGGCCCGCAGCCCCCGAGCAGGTGCCCCGGCGGCGGTGGGGCCCTCACCCGCGTGTCGGGGCGAGGCAGGCCCCTGAGACCATCCCCGGCGGAGAGCGGCCGGGCGCGGCGCTGCCAGGGACGGAAAGGGCACATGGCGGCCGCCTCCTGCTCCCACTGCTCCTCCTCTATCCCGCTGGGCTCTGCCGCCCCCCGGGGACGCGACCCGGCCCCGGGACGCCAGGCCACACGCAGTGGGCACCCACGGGGCCGCGGCACCCCCCGGGGCCAGGGTCGAGGCCGGGGCCGGAGCGGAGGCGCTGCCATGGCTCTGCATCGGGCGGAGTCGGGCGAAGGGCCCCGGAGCTGCCGCAGCCCCAAGCGAGGCCGCTGCCGCCGCGCCGCGCCGCGCCGCGCCCCGCCGGGCAGGGGCCCCTACTGCCGCTCCCCCCCCGTCCGTCCCTCAGTGTCTGTCCGTCAGTCACTCACCAGACCGGGCCCGGCGGCTCCGGCTGCGGCTCCGTCCCGCGGCCCCGCCTGCCCCGCGCACGCGCCGCACCGGGAGGCGGGGAAGGGAAGGGAAGGGAAGGGAAGGGAAGGGAAGGGAAGGGAAGGGAAGGGAAGGGAAGGGAAGGGAAGGGAAGGGAAGGGAAGGGAAGGGAAGGGAAGGGAAGGGAAGGGAAAGGAGGGGAGGGAAGGGAAAGGAGGGGAGGGAAGGGAAAGGAGGGGAGGGAAAGGAAAGGGAAGGAAGAGAAAGGAGGGAAGGGAAAAGAGGGAAGGGAAGGGCAGGGCGTGGGGCATTGAGTGCGAGCGACTGTGAGCATGTCTGTGTGCACATGTCTCACCACGTGTGCGTGTGTCTGCACATATCACCCAGCGTGTGCCCACATGTGTCTGTCACACTCTGGTGCCTGGTGTCACCCTGTGTATCACACTGTTTATGCACACGTGTGTGTGTCACCATGTGTACGTGTGTGCGTGCCAGTCGCCCTCTCCATGTGTGCACACATGTGTACACATCACTGTGTGCATTATTGTGCATGTGTATTGCTCTCCATGTACACCTACCCCTGAGCATTGCATGCATGCACGTGTGTATGTGCACTGGTGCATGTGTGTGCACAGGGCTTTGCACACCCATATGTGCACCCAGCCTGTGCCTGCTGCAGGCTGCCAACTTGGCAAGTGAAGGGGCTGGAGGAGCAAAGCTGCTGGAACACCAAAGGCGGGAATGTTTGCCTTGGGCAGGTTATGGGAGAGAGAGGAGTAAGAGGAGGGTGGGGAGATGTGAACAAGGGCATGGGGTGCCCTTTGGCTGCTCTGAAGCATTGCTGGTATTTGGGGTGCCAGGGTGACCTCCACCCCCTCCAGGCCATGGCAGAGGAGCAGGGCAGCCTCAAGCTGCTGCCTTTCTCTACGTGATAATAAGAAGCTATTTTTGGGGGGTCTCCATGTAGATGAATGCTGCAGTGATGGCTCTGAGCATGACTGTCTTGGAGAAGGTGTTCTGCTGTCTTCTAATCGTGGGGGCTTGTTGTCATCCACCGTGCCCTGACTGGCCTCTGGGAGAGGGGAAAATAAGAAACAGAATCAGAGTGGGGTTGAAGCTGTCTCAGGGAGGGACAGAGGGGAGAGCAACAGCTCTAAAAACAGCCATGTACAGAGTAACACCTTGTGACTGTGCTGCCAGGACCCATCCAGCTGGAACCACAGAATCCCAGACTGGTTTGGGTTGGAAGGGACCTTAAAGCTCATCCAGTTCCAACCCCCTACCACAGGCAGGGACACCTTCCACTAGACCAGGTTGCTCTAAGCTCTGTCCAGCCTGGCCTTGAACACTGCCAGGGATGGGGCAGCCACAGCTTCTCTGGGCACCCTGTGCCAGCACCTCAGCACCCTCACAGGGAAGAGCTTCTGCCTAAGAGCTCATCTCAGTCTCCCCTCTGTCAGGTTAAAGCCCTTCCCTTGTCCTATCCCTACAGGCCCTTGTCCAAAGCCCCTCTCCAGGTTTCCTGCAGCCCCTTTAGGCACTGGAGCTGCTCTCAGGTCTCCCCTTCAGGAGCCTTCTCTTCTCCAGTCTGCCCCAGCCCAGCTCTCTCAGCCTGGCTCCAGAGCAGAGCTGCTCCAGCCCTCACAGCATCTCCGTGGCCTCCTCTGGACTCACTCCAACAGCTCCAAGTCCCTCTTGTGCTGCTGCCCCAGAGCTGGATCAGGACTGCAGGAGGGTCTCCCCAGAGCACAGCAGAGGGAGATAATCCCTTCCCTCAACCTGTTGCTCATGCTCTGGGGATGCAGCCCAGCACATGGAGGGGGGGTTTCTGGGCTCAACTGCACACTGCTGAGCCATGGGGAGCTTCTTCTCACCCCCAAGTCCTTCTCCTCAGGGCTGCTGTCAATGGGAGAGAGGGAAGGGGAGACCCTGCTCACCACCATGGTGACCTTGCTCCTGTCACAGGCAAAGGCTGAGGTTTGGCGTCACAGGGTGACTTACGGGGTCCTGTAACAGTCACACACTGGGTTTGTCCCAGCTGGCTGTGCTCTGCTTAGAGGGAGCTGCTGTTAGGCTGGATGGGGTGGCTGCAGCAGTGTCCCCACTTGCTGGGCTGCATGTGGGTCCCATCTCCCCCAGGCTGTACTGTGAGATGCACAGACCCAGCACCCATCTGCAGAGCTGCAGCCAGGATCTGCATCCCTGAGCTCCCCTGGCTTGTTCAACATTGAAGTCCATCTGCCAGGCACAAGGAGCAGCCACCAGCCCACAACAGAGCTGTCGTGCTCACACTCATCTATTTAACAGCACCCCAGCAGAGCTCATTACAGAGCTCAGAGGCAGGAAGGAGTCCGCCCCGCTCAGAAAAGCCACACGTGCACCTGAGAACATGAGTAATGGGGTGTGGGGACAGCATGTGCCTTCCCACCAAGTGTTGTCTGGCTGTGGACTTGTCACCTTTTCCTCTTTGCCTGTCACCAGCATCCTGCTGCAGCCGCGAGGTGATGAAGGTCTCATTCTGGGTCGGTGCCCCAGCACTCATCATGGGGCCCCATCTTGGATGATGCCTGCAGCCTGTGGCACAGTCACAGGTGACAGGGCCTGGGGAAGATCTGGGACAGGTGGTGCCCATGGTGTCACACCAGAGCCTCATCTCAGCCCAGACTGAGCAACCATCCACACTCCTGCTCACACCCAGGTTTGATTCTCCCCAGTTGCAGCTGCCTCAGTTCTCCTCATGACCTTCCCTGTTGCCTCATGCAGTTTCTCTCTGTGCTGTCTCCGAAGGAGGCTCAGCAATTAGATCACAACAAAAGTCTTTCTGAAGTATTTACAGGCTCCTCATGGCTGGGAACAGAGGATGGGAGATGTTGCAATGAGGTGCAGTTGCATGGTGGTAGCTCGGCTGGCACTTGAATGGGAACTGTGCAGGGGACTTGGAGGATGGAGCAGGGACACTAGGGATGATGCCAGAAAAGGGCAGCAGGGTATGAGGCAGCAAGGGGGGGGCTCGCTGGGGCTATCCTTCTCTGAGATCTCTTTTCACTCTCTCATCATGGTCTGAAAGGAGAAATCACCCCTGTGCTGGCAGGGCAAACCTGCCACCTTCACTCCTGCGACCTGCGTGTTGCTTTTGTGCCCCTGAGATCACTGCCTGTGCTCCAGCACCTTCCCTGGAGTCACCCCTACATCTCTCTGGGGTTGTTCTCAGAGATCAGCCACTGAAGCCACCCTAGCAACAGCAGCAGAGGGACAGATAGAACCTGCAGCTGGAGGCCTCTTCTGGGACTGTAGCACCACTGCAAGCAGCATCAGTTCAGGATCAGAGAGGTGTGTAAAATGCAAAGGAAGAGCCTCATTTCATTAAGATATTTAAGGTCTGGCAGTTTTGGGCACTCTGTCAAGCTCACAGATCTCTGCCAGCACATAAATCTGCTAAGTTTTGCTGCTGGCAGCTGGGAAGAGTGGGATGAGATAAAGGAGGCATAACTGACACCAAGGAAATCCCTGAAGGGAGGAGATAGGGATCTATTGCCAGCTGCCTGCGCATTCCCCACTGCCAGAATAGCATGGACCATCCTCAGCACACAAAGTCCACAAGTAGACAGGTCATGTCCTAAAAGTTTAGCCATTTCCCTCTTCTCAGACCAAGCGAGAGTTAAAAGCTCACCTAAACCACTACATTAGAGGGAGCTGGATCCAGGACAGGCAGTGCTGCTGGCTCAGTGAGGGTGAGCAGGTTACTGGCTATGTGGGCTGGATTTCGGCTTAGAAAAGAACTAGTGAAACTTTTGGGGTAGAAGAAACATCTCCAGAAAAGGTGAGCCCTGGCAAAAGGAAAACAGGGCCCTTAAATGAAAACCATCACAGGAGGGGGTTTAAATTGAGGACAGTGGGTGAGACAAGTGAGCAGTGGGGCAGGGAATCATCCAGAGGTAAACTCACAACTGTTCCTTCAATGAAGGAACAAGAACACTCAGAAAAAAGGACATTAAAAAAGTGGGTTGCCAGGACAGGAAAAATGCTCTCTGATGGCTGTGGGAGAGGAAAGCAGCCTGCTTTAGATGGGGATAAGGCATTGGGAAGCACCAGGGTCCACAGATGGGGACAGCCCTGGTATGAGAGTCTAGAAGAAGCTGGTGGAGGGCTGGTGTGTGAGCAGGGGAAGGGAAGGCATCGGCTCAACTGAGTAAAGGGGATATGTGGATCAGGAAACTGCATGGATCTGCAGGGAGTGGGCCATGGAACAAAGAGGATGAACAGAGGACAGCACTAGGGCTTCCTGTAAACCACCCAGAGAGGATGGGGATAATTCCCCAAAGTGCTGTCTCCTCCCTTATCACTTTGGCTGTGATAGTATGAAACCACTGCTGGGGCAGAGGGAAAGCATCACAGCAAAACCATCCCAAACAGCTGCACCTGGAGCCCCCACTTAGGGATCCACAAGAACAGGCATCCCCTAAGCCATAAACTGGTGTAGACAGGGGTGGAAAACCTCTGCAGGCCTGAAGGAACTATATGAAACAAACTGGTTGGTAGAAGTGAAAATCGAATACAGAGGAAGATACTTGCAAAGAACAGAGGGGTACGGTGTGGCCGGTGTGGGTGTGAGGCTCCAAGCAGAGATCCTGACGCAGTACCCAGGGGAACCTGCAGGAGGGCGGTTTAACAGCAGAGCGAGCTACCCAAAACACAGATAAACAGTAACATTCAGATGATTGGCCCCCAAACTCTTCAAAAACTGGCACTTGCTGTTTCAAACCAGGAAAACATCACGATGCACCCCCTCCCTGCCTGCAAGTTACAGACACCTTCACACGGATGAAAATCCAGTCTGAGTGTAATTTGCTTACCACAAAAATAAACAACAGCACGTTTTGAAACCCAACAGGAGCAGGAAGTGTGCTGGAGACCGCAGCTGCTGAGGCCTTGCCTGACACAGGCTGGGATAGGATGGGTGAAGCAGATTCCTGACTTTCCTACTCCCAGTGGGAGCTGGCAAATGCCAGGCTCATTTTAAGAGCTCTACGAAATACTGGGAACTTAAACCTGGCTTTGGTACCAGGCAAATGTGTTGAAAGATGGAAGAAAAAATGGCATGAGAACATGGAATCATACAATCCTGGACTGGTTTGGGTTGGATGGGACTTTAAAGCTCATCCAGTTCCAACCCCCTACCACAGGCAGGGACACCTTCCACTATACCAGGTTGCTCCAAGCCCATCCAACCTGGCCTTGAACACTGCCAGGGATGGGGCAGCCACAGCTTCTCTGGGCACCCTGTGCCAGTGCCTCAGCACCCTCACAGGGAAGAACTTCTGCCTAAGAGCTCATCTCAATCTCCCCTCTGGCAGGTTAAAGCCATTCCCCCTTGTCCTGTCGCTTGTCCAAAACCATGGTCCCCACTGTGCACACCTCAGCTGCCCTTCTACCCCTTACCATGGGGTCCGGGAACCTTCCCCAAGCAAACCTGAGTCTCACCCACCAGAAGACCAAGGTCCAAATCCACTTACACTTGCTGTATGGCAATAGCTTAGCGCCCACGTGAAGTTTCTAGGTGCACGATGCACAGAAGGGATGGTTTACACACACGAACACTGAATACTGAGTGACTCCTCCTGGCCCTACACCACTGATTCGGAGAAAACTGCAGGAACAAACTCGCCAACAAAGTTCAGGTTGACAAGCAGGTATTTATTGCGGCGCCGGGAGACGCGGGGATAGCTCCTCCTAACATGTGTCCCCGTATTGCCACAAGCCATCCTTATACAGTCACTGGGCATTCATGCATATTCATGAGGCTATACGTGAATTACATCATTTTCCACGAAGTTTCCCGCATACAGACAAAAATGTGATGGTGGTCTTTGAGGGTCGTTTACTTCTTCCAACAATCCTCATAACTGCTGGCAGTCTTTGAAGCACCAGCTTAATTAACATTACAGACATCACTTCCGATCCGGACATCTGCTAGTCCCTCCTGGATATCTCCCCAGTAGACGTCTACACCAGCTTAATGGGTTCATTAACACCACAAACATAGCAATCATCCTGTCCCTCCAGCCATCAGCCAGTTTAGCTGTGCCCAATCTGGACACCTGCACAGGCCCAAGCACTCCCCACCCCTAGGCCCTGTTTTTCTATTGTTTTTCCCACATTTTTTCACTAAGGTCCTAAGGACCCAAAACTGTCAACTACCTTCAAGCACCAACTATTTTCCATTACAAAGCCACCAAACCCAACCTTACCCAGAACTGATTACGTTCGGTGCCTCCCCGTCTCATCACTGGCCAGCACCCATCAGCCTGTGGGAACCAGCCTGGTGCTCCCCAGGCCGTTCCTCGGCGGGCTGCTGAAGTAACGAGCAGCCTGCTGAACCCCAGCTGGAAGCACCGGCCCGAGGAGGCCGCGCTGCCAACTGGCACTGGCACGCCTCCCGCCTCCCGCCTCCCGCCTCCCGCCTCCCGCCTCCCGCCTCCCGCCTCCCGCCTCCCGCCTCCTCTCTCCAGACCCCACCGCCCCCGTTCATGCTCTCGGGCGCAGGCGCGGCAGCTGCCCGGTGCCGGCGCATGCGCGGTAGCGCAGGTCGGGCGGCCGGCGGCGGGGCGATGCCGGGCCGCGGCCGGCGGGGCCGCGGTTTGCCGAGGCCGCAGGCGGAGCGGGCGCGGTGCGAGGCGGCCGGCGGCTCCTCGAGGTGGTGGCGGTGGGAGCGGGCGTGGGGTGGCCCTCCGGGCCGGGCAGGCGGGCGCTGATGGCTGTCCCCGGTGTCCCGCAGGTTGAGCCGGTTCTGCCCGCAGTGCGGGCTCGGCGTGGAGCCCACGTTCCGCTTCTGCCCGGCCTGCGGCGGGAGGCTGCCCGCGCCGCTGCAGCAGCAGCAGCAGCAGCAGGAGGAGGTGGAGAAGGAGCCGACATTGCCCCCGCCGCCGCAGCAGCCGTCCGCGAGCCCCGCGGCCTCCCCGGGGGCTGCACCAGCGCGATCCCCGGCCCGGCCCGGCTCCCGCTCGCCCCGCAAGGTGCGGCCCGGCCCGGCCGAGCCCCTGCCAGTGGATGTGGTCCTGACGGACCAGGGCCGCCAGCGGTGGAAACTGGTCCAGCTCCTGGAGCAGGGCGGCTGCGGGCTGCTGTACGAAGGTGCTGTGGAGCCGGGGCAGGCGGGGTACAGGTCTCTGGCTGTCCGCAGGGACCCGCTGCCGGCCTTCACCTTTCTGGTTTTTAGGCTCAAAACTGAACTGCTGCTGGCATGGTGTATCATGTAGGCACAGGCCAAGGGGAATGGCTTTAACCTGACAGAGGGGAGACCGAGATGAGCTCTTAGGCAGAAGTTCTTCCCTGTGAGGGTGCTGAGGCGCTGGCACAGGGTGCCCAGAGAAGCTGTGGCTGCCCCATCCCTGGCAGTGTTCAAGGCCAGGTTGGATGGGGCTTGGAGCAACCTGGTCTAGTGGAAGGTGTCCCTGCCCATGGCAGGGGTTGGAACTGGATGAGCTTTAAGGTCCCTTCCAACCCAAACCAGTCCCGGATTCTGTGAATATCGACCAAATGCCAATTCGAGATTCTCAGCCTGTTTTGTCTGCCAAAACCCAGCTAAATCACCTGGTCTGCTTCTCAACTGCTTAGTGACCACTGGTCTTTTCTTTCCAGTCTGCTTGTAAACTTCCAAAGGAAAGGTTTTTATCTTGTTCTCTATTGTTAACTTGGAAACTGCTCTGGAGAGATTTTCTCCGTTAGTAAGTTTTGCCTGATAGTTGGCTTTAGTTTTTTTTTTCATTACTTGTTGCATAACGAAGTTTGGGCATCCACTTATGTCTTTGTAAAGATGTGAGGCTGGAAAAAGAGAAAATATTGTTGCTGTTACAGCAGTTTTATAGTAACAGCTTTTAGGTGATGAGCAGCAGGTAACCTGTGTTTAGCACTTGGTCTAAGAGCAGGAGCAGAGGAGCTAACCCAAGGGCAAGTAGTGTGCCCAAGTCCTTTTGGTGGAGGAAGGCCACATATTAGTCTTAACATCCATGCAGAGCAGAAGGGATTTTGGCATCTCTTACAGATTTGACGAACTGCAAACTGAGCTGGGGGGAATGCTCAGCAAACAAATCTGGGGGTGCCTTTGAGGTTCTAGTAATGATTTGTTCTTTATATGCCATCTTCAAAGCACCCTTCTACTGTAGCCATGCTGAGATGCTTCTGTGGCTTAAGCAGAACTGCACTTGCAGTGTGTCAGTGTGCTGTTCTTCTGGAGCAAGGTAAGGATTATCTTGTAGGCATCTGGGAAGACCTTGTCACAGAGTGTGCTCCTGCAAAGACCAAGTGAAAGAAGCAGAAGATAAGTAGAAGCAGCTGCACAGGCTGTGTTTAATGGTGCAGCTGATGCTGCAGTGCCTCTTTCCTGTGCTCTTGTAACCACATCTGTTCCATCCTTCCACAGCGCAGTCAGCATCTGGAGCCTGTCCTCAAAAGCAAAGATACTCCCTCAAACTTGTGAGTTTTGATCCATTTGGGTAAGGAATAGTGAAGTGTGTAGTGTGTTGTGTCCAGGGCCTGGCCTGTCTGCCCTGTAGGGCTGAGAGGAATGTCCCAGGAACTCAGAGAAGGTGAACACAGAGGCCCCACCTTGCTTAGGAGATGGATGTAACTTCCTGAGAGTGTCATGCTTGGATTTCAGTAGAAATTGGCTCTTCCACTAAAGGTGTGAAGAAAACAGATATGAGGATTAAAACCCCCACAAGCCCTAATTACAGAAGGTTTGCCTCTTTGATCTGGCAGGCTCAGTAACCTCCAAAACTGGATCTGTTGGTATAAGATGCAGCTCTCAATTCGCCAATGTCAGACCTACTTTTTTCCTGTGTGGCAAGTGTGTATGCATCCTGCTGAAATCTGCGGAAATGGGGGGGTTAGAATTGGTTGGCTGTGCTGAAGTAGTGTGATGCACCAGCGCTGAGAGGCTCTGTGAGGCCAGAGCACATTTTGAAATCAAACAGTAATTCTAGTTGGAGTTCTGAGCCAGCTTTCCAGGCACTTCCCAATAACCTGGGCTCCCATAAATGTGCTCTTTCCAGTAATGGCTGCTCTGCAGTGAGTGGAATCCAATTGATTGATATTCAGTAATTCACAAACCAGTGCAGAGAGGCTGTTGTCTGCTGTGGCACCTGGGATTGCTTGTCTGTGGGAGGACCAGTGCTGACAGCCCTGGGGGGACCTGGTGAAAAGTCACCGACCCTTTTGGGACATTTAAGAGGCTGGAGAAAGAATAGTGCTAATGAGGAAAGACAGCCAAGTGCCACAAACCAAGAAACAGTAGGTGTGAAGCTTTACAGAAGGAAACTTGTGTACACAATGCTCCCAGCCACCCTGTTTTGCACCTTTGGCATCTTTCGGTGTTTTGCTTGGTAGCCTTCTGCTGGCCCAAGCCCAGCCCTTGCCTGGTGAGGAGTGCAGTGTCTGATAATCCACACTAGCAGTCGGGCTCCTGGCTTTGGTGGCTCAGATCTGCTCACCAGGCAAGGTGCTGAATAAAATACCCTCTGGAGCATGGGTGTTTGTGTTGTCTGGGGCCTGCTGGTCCTCCAGCTACCTCAGCCAGTTGTGGGTATGGCCTTTGGGGTCAAACCAGCTAGAATATGAAACTGCTGCTTCCTCCCCTGCGTGATGGCATCTGTCCTAACTTACTTTGCAGTGTGCTGAATATATATATATACACGTATGCATAGGCAAGCACATACACATCCTTCCAGTACTTAAAGGGGCTACAAGAAAGCTGGAGAGGGGCTATGGACAAGGGTCTGTAGGGACAGGTCAAGAGGGAATGGCTTTAACCTGACAGAGGGGAGACTGAGATGAGCTCTTAGGCAGAAGTTCTTCCCTGTGAGGGTGCTGAGGCGCTGGCACAGTGTGCCCAGAGAAGCTGTGTCTGCCCCATCCCTGGCAGTGTTCAAGGCCAGGTTGGACACAGGGGCTTGGAGCAACCTGATCTAGTGGAAGGTGTCCCTGCCCCTGGCAAGGGTTTGGAACTGGATGGGCTTAAAGGTCCCTTCCATACCAAACCAGCCTGAGATTCTGTGATACTGCCTGTAAACTACACGCATTTCAGGTCACTCAGTAACAGCAGTAGTGAAAGTGCAGTACTTGCTAATTTGAAAAGCTGGATGTAAGATATCAGCACGCAGCAGATGCATAAAGCTGCAGACTTTGTCCCTTTCCGGCAACTGGAATAAAATGTTACAGCTCTTTGAGACTTGCTGATTTACAGAACAACCTCATCTGTGCTGTGGGTAACAAGGTCACCTCTGCTCCTTTTAGCACTTTCTTGAGCTTTGGGGCTGGAGCTCACTCTGGGTTGCAGCAGGTCTGTGTTGTTGGCATGGTTATAACCCACAGGCAGTTGTAAATGGTAATGCCTGAAATGTCCAACGTGAGGCAGCTGCTCCCTTGTTCTGTGCTGATCTCAGAGCGTTTGTGGTGGTTGGGTGCAGCATCAGTGACCCAAAAGACCTGAGCTTTGTTGCTGCTCTGGTATTTATTTCTCTGTGGGGGTTTGTTGCTGTCTTTAAAATGAGTAGCAAAGGTCCTGCAGCGATCTTGCCCAAGTTTCCTCTTCTAGCAGGGGGTGTGGCTGTAGTAACGCTCCTTCCTCTTCCCTTTAGGATGTAAAAGGTGGAAGGCTCTACAATGAACAGAATTTCTTCCAGCGAGCTGCCAAGGCAACCACAGGTTGGTGCTTCTTGGAGGGGCGGGGAGGAGGCTGCTCGTAGGAACCACCACCACTTGCTCATCAGTCGTGCAGGTCTCTCCTATGGCCAGGCTGGAATGAACTAATTCACTGTTGTGGTAGTGCCAGAGAGCTGAAAGTTGAGTCCTGGGTGCTTGCTCTCCCAGGAGCCCCTGTGTACCTGGATACTGCAGTATTTGCATTTCAGAGCTCTCTTGCCCTGTCTTGATCTTGCTGTAGCTGTTCAGCCCTGCAGCCTGACCTGCTTGGTTCCTTCTTTCTTCTGTGCCCTTTCCATGGGCACTTCTGGTGCCTCCTGTCTGGTATTTACTGCACTGACCCAGAAACCTGAGCCACAAAACATGGGCTGGGGTGATGGAGGAGTTCATGTCAAACCCACGCTTTGGGGAGCACTGTAAAAATCTTCTCCAGCCCTCTCTCCCGTCTTTCTCATCTTCCCTTGCTCTATAGCAACCACACGCCTTAGCCTGCTCTGGTATTCCTGCATCCTCTCTGTCCCACTCTTGCTCTGCAGCGCTGTGCATTGACACACAGATACCCCAGCACATAAGGCTGGCATTTCTGGGACAGAATCACTATGAGAGAGGATCCAGCTGTAGCTGCCCAGGGCAGACCACCCATTGGAGAAAGTGCGTCCCCGACTGAGCTCCTTCCTGCTGGATCTGCTGGGCAGCATCTGCTGCACTCTATATTCTTCTCTCCCATTCTAGTGGAGAAGTGGAGGAAGGGGCACTCTGTGCAATTGCTGGGAATCCCCAATTGTGTTGGCTTTGGACTGCATGCAGAGAGCTACAGGTGAGCTGACACTGGGAAGGGGACAGCTGATCCACAACTGCCACCACCTTGCACTTTCCCTTCTCTTGCTGTCTGCTATTCCTCTTATTGTCTCCTGGGCTCCCAACCCTATGCACTGCTCCTATCTCATTGATTAACAAATGGTTTGCCCCATTATCCCATTCCCTTCAGTCCTTGTGTTGCTGCGTCCTGCTTCTTTCCCCTTATTCCTGCCTTTTAAGTTTAACCCAAAGGGGATACTCGGGCTTTATATCTGCAACACTTGATCAGCATCTCTCCCCTTTTCAAGAAGTTTTCTGTTATTAAAAGTTTTGGACATGTTTGCCCAGACCCATTGGAGCTGACGGGGGCTCTAATCAGGGCGATGGCTTGGCGAGTGGCTGTGGCAGGGTTTCCAGATCAGGTGCTGTGTGCTAAACCCTTGTCTTTTGTAGGTTTTTGGTGTTCTCTGACTTAGGGCGAACTCTTCAGTCTGTCCTGAATGATGGCTTGCACCTGCTGAGGGAGAAGGCAGCTTTTCAGATTGTAGTCCGGCTGGTATGTAGAGAACCACTGCTTCCTAAGAGACTTCCAGAAAGTACCTGTAACTTTCTTCTGAATCTCTCAAAGGTGGTGTAAAGCTGACCTGGGGGGTTGGTTGAGGTCTCTCAGTAGCATCTCTTGAGCTTGTAGTAAACTTGAGTAGCGTCTTTTGGACAATATGTCACCTTGAAGGAATTTGGGATAAGGAGAATGAGAGAAACCTGACAGTTGAACATTAGAGGCTGAGAGACATGGAGCTTTGTTTGCCTCCCTACACAGCTGCGAGAAGCTGGGGAGGCTCCAACTCAGTGATAGGCAGAGTGCTGAGGGAGTCTGTGTAGCTCTGATATGCTCATCTCTTCTGTTTCCTCCTAGCTGGACTGCCTGGAGTACATCCATGAGAACGAGTATGTGCATGGGGACATCACAGCTGAGAACATCTATTTGAACCCAGCAGACCACATGCAGGTAGGGAGAGGTGCTGTGCAGGTGGGCTTGAGAAACAGGATAGAGCATCACCTAGGTTTCTGGAGCCAGGCAGTGCAGCCTGCGCAGTGCTCAGGCAGGTGCTGTGGTGCAGGATTGTGGGACTGTGAGCAGAATTCACACTGTGCACACACTCAGACTTGTACTTCTCGATGTCTTCTAGGTGACCCTTGCAGGCTATTGCTTTGCCTTCCGTTACTGCCCAGGGGGGAAGCATGTGGCTTGGCGTGAAGGCAGCAGGACCCCTCACGAGGGCACGATAGAGTTCATCAGTGTGGATAGCCACAAGGGTGCAGGTGAGTTAATTTCTCTTCTGAGCTCAGCTCTAGAGCTGCTGCCGTGGCAGTGCTGGCTGGAGCTGGGGCTCCCTGCTGGCATTTCTGTTACTCCTGCTTTCCAGGCATTCACATGCACCTGGAACCAAGCTCCTGTTTGGGCTGTTTACTCTTGCCTCTCCCTGGGCTGCTGCGTTGGGACTTGGCAGGTCCCTCGGTGACTGCAGCAAGAGGTGCAGGGATGTACCTGCTCCATCTGGAGCCTTGGCTACTGCAGGCATGTGAGAAATAGGAAACAGGGCAGCTTTGTGCTGGCTTAGCAGGGATCTGATTCAATCCAGGTTGGATCCCTGCCCAAAACAGATTTGCAGCAGGCTCTGCTCTGACCTTGAAGCAATGAGAGCTGGGAAGGCATTTAAATTAGCCAGTTCCTCTCCTGGCTGGGATGTGACTGTTCTCTCCCAGTGTCCAGACTGGGCAAATCTTCCTCCAGAGGCTGTGAGTTAGCAGCATTCCAGAAGTATTGGTAGCCCAGAGCACATCTTAACAAAGCTCTTGCATTTCTTCTGCTTTTTAGTCTTGTGCCCCTTCAGGAGGCTGCCTGTCCTACAGAGGGGGTATGTCAAATACAGACCTGCAGGGCTGTGCAGAAAGTGCTGGTGTCCTTTGGAGGAGAGGCACTAGCCTGGGTCTCCCAAACGCTGTTGTGAATCTTTCTTTCTTCCCATCAGGACCATCTCGCCGAAGTGACTTGGAATCTCTGGGCTACTGTCTTCTGAAATGGCTCTGTGGCTTCTTGCCTTGGTCTGATGAGCTGGACAGAGTAGAAACTGTGATGGAGAAGAAGGAAAAGTAGGAGAAATCATCTTGTCTACCCTTGCTACTTTCTTGCTCAGCAGAAAACAGGGAGGGAAGTTTTGTGTTTAAAGAGAAATCACTTGGGCACAGGACACTTAAAGGGCTATGGGTAATTCCCACCGTAAAAGCTGAGCCTGGCAAAAGGGTGTTTGGTGAACCCTGTTTTCTGCTGCATTCAGAATGTGACCATCTGAATTCAACCTTGTTTCTTTCCTGTCCCTATTGCCCAAGACAGGCTGCTCAGGCGCCTGCTTCATTGCTGGTTATCTGATAGCTCTCTGCACTGATCATTCCAGGTACAGAGAGGATGTGAAATGCCTTCTCCGGCTGTGCTTCAGGCAGAGATCCATTCCAGGTATGGGCTTGCTCTCTGTGACAGTGAGACTTGTGAAAGGAGGATTGAGGGTACCTGAAGCTAGAGCCTTCTGTGTGCTGGGGTGCTTGTCCAGGGTGGCTGCCATTGGCAATGGTGTCCAAGCACTGCACGGGCTGACAAGCTCCTGTGGACAAGTCCTTTGTTTTTACAGCAAAACAAGGAGGACGGCTACCTATTGTCTGTATCCATGAGCCTTGCTGGAGAGGCACATATTGGCAGCTCTGTAGAGACAGCTGGGGCTACTGTGCTGCTCCATGCAGTGATGCTGTTGGCTTTGCAGATGCCCTACAGAGTTACCTGCAGCAAGTAATGGCACTGGAGTATGAGGCAAAGCCTGACTATGAGGCCCTGCGGCAGCTCTTCAAGAAGCCACTGGAAAAGATGAAAGCTTCAGCTTATGATTCAGTGGATATCAAAATGGTGCCCTGAGTAAGTGCCGTGGTTTGGATGGCAGCAGCATGGAGCACTTGCCCTCCTGCACTGCTGTGAGCACAGCAGCAGCTGGGTGCTGCTGCCCTACTCCATGTTCCCCAGGGTGCCTGGGGAGGTGAGGATGGAGCACGCTGCAATATCTCTTTCCTGACGTGTGGAGGGAGCACTGGCCCTTCACCATTCCCAGTAAAGAGCCCAGCCCAGTGCTAAAAGTCAGGCTTGGCCTGTGTCACAGCATGTTTCCACCATTTCTTTCTGGAAATACTTGTTGTTGGAGGAATCCAGCCAGGATGAACAAAGCAGGTTGAACAGTCTGCAGGGGTGCGGAGGTGGTAACAAAATGCACATTGGTGCACTCTGGTCCTTTTAAAATTTCTTTCTTTAAAGAACCAAGGCTCTGGGCTGTAGCTTTTGCATTTCCTTTTCAGGAAGCAGCTTTAGCTCTGGTTTTACTGCCTCGGGCCTGTGGCATTAAGTGGTGGCTTAGACACAGCTGCTCTGTTCTGTGCAGGAGGCATCTCCAAGACCAAGGCTTGGAACAGAGACAGGCCTCGTTTTAGCTTCTGCAAGGCCACTAGATTAAGCACCAAGCCCCAACACACAGAGCTAGCTCCTCATCACCTCAGTTACTCTTCTGGGAAGGAATTGAACTGATGAGTGTATTTTATTCCTTGTCTTTCAGATCAAGAGAAATTGTACAGGAAAAGTGCTGAAAGCTTTCTGCAGCGAGGCCTTTCTCACAGCTATTTAACCTTTAGCCACCTATTTTAGAACAGTTTTAATGTGACCCAATGCTAAGTTTTGAGCTGCTGTTGTAAGAAGTTAATGTGAAGATGCCGCTGTGCAGTAGGCCATTCTAAGAACTGTGATGTAGCCATGAGGAGAAGGGCAGAGCCTGGCACAGAAAACGAAATCAAGGACTTTTTTATTTTAACTAGGGTGACAATACATAGTTTTGTAATAAACTTTGTGGCCAAGCACCCAAAGCTGCTCTGTGTTGGTTACATGGCATGTTCAAGGCCTTTCTGGGGCTGCTGTAGAGTTGTGAGGGTGGTTTCAGCAGGGTGTTCCCCAGCTGCTCATGATATTTAATGCAAGCTGTTACTTCCAAGAGCTAGACTCTGACCTCAGCTCCCCCATCCCATGTTCTCACAGCCCCAGGGCAGTGACACAACTCACCGAAGTAAGACACGGAGCCACCTGTATTAAAAAAGAAATCTTTTATAAAAAAAAATCACTACACCGTGTGCACCTGAACTGCTGCCGACTGCCACAGTGACTTCTACCCAGAGGAAAAGGCAGAGTCCAGTTCCAGTGTTCAATTCAGTGATGGCTCCTGCACATCTTGTACCTTGGTATTTCAATGGCGTTTGTCAAGAGAAGGTGTTCTCCTCGTGTTCACAGGCTGAAGATGTAGCCCAGGCTTGCTGGGCTGAGGTCAGTGGAGGTGGCCAGTACAGATTTTATCATTGGCAAGAGAAGCAGATGCTGCCCTTGCAGCTTAGGCACCAATAGGAAAGCCTAAATTAGGGCTTTCAATAAGAGGCTGACTGCCCTTCCTGCATTGCTGCCTTGGCCTAGTGTTCAAGTGAATTGTGCTTTCCTTGAGGACCTGTTAATAGAAACAGCAAGGAAGACTGCAAGACACAGTGAAGTGGAGGCAGCAGCTGGAGGAAGCAGTTCAACCACTTTTCCAGCAGAGACTAACAGTTCACAGAGATCACGTTTCTGGAGCACTCGGCAGTGAAGTTAAGGCACAAAAGGAAGACTTTTTTAGGGGAGGAAAACATGGCAGCTAGAGCCAGAGGCAATGGAGTTAAAAATCATCTGAGAGGTAGGTAAAAAAGAAGCTCAGACCTGCAGTGAGCCTTCATTTACCTCGACTGTATCCATAAAAACCTTGTATCAGTGCAGCAAATGGTATATACATAGAAGAGGGAAGCACCAGCTAAGCAAGACAGTACCTGGCCAGAAGGGAAAGGCAGCACATCCTCAAAAAGGTCTTTCAAGTGGAAGAATTCAAACATAGTGTTCCAGCAGATAACTTGAGAACCAAAGTCAATTCCTTTCATTTATGGTACCAGGCCTCACAGTGAAGCAAGGGACACAACAAGTTCATTCCTATCACCAAGGAGTAACTGGTGATGTATGACAGAAGTGAGCTATAGCATTTCCTATGTGAAGAATCTTAGTTTGCAGAGGATCAGACAACAGGGAATACTTCAAAAAGGCAGCTATCAAAGAAGGATGTGGCCCAGAAGTGAGCTACAGGTTACAAAACAGACATAAGCAAAGTTGACGGGAAGGGATCTTTTTGGAGGTGCTGACAATTACTCACTATCATCCCTGTATGGCTACAACAGAAACACTGATTCCAGAAATCTTAGAAAAGTAAAGAGCATGAGGAAATCAGAGGCTGAAGAAGCCCAAGTTGACCCTTTCTTCACTGTGTTCTGCTACATTTTTCCTCTTGACTTGCCTTCTGTCACACTTGCCTGCATCAGGCCTAGCACAGGCTGACTGTAAACATGGTTCCAGGTAGTGAGGCAGGTATGGCTCCTTGCTCCTGGCACTGCCAGCAGACAGTGCTGAGGTAGGTTTCAGAGGTACTCCAAGGCTGCCTTCTAAAGAAGACATAGGACTGGCACTGTTGACGGAAGAGTAGCCTGAGCTGCCTTCCAGGTTAGGATTTTTTGGGGTGAGATATGGTGAAAGGCTGTGAGTGTCATCCAGCAGCTTTGCCTCCCCCAGGGGCACTGTGTGCCCACCCCACTCCACAGTTAGGTTGTCCTCATCGCTGGAGTCCTGACAGCAGTGCTCTGCAGGATCCATGTAAACCACCGTCATGTCCAGGATCCCACTGGGACTTGTCACTGCGGGATGGTGAAAGAAAAATCTAGTTTTGATTTGGGCAACACCAAGCAGACATTCAAGCCGAAAACAATCAACCAACAATGGAAATCTAATGTCTACTTACACATGGGAGGGTAGAGCACTAAATTCACCCTCATTTCATAGAATCATAGAATAGTTTTGGTTGGAGGAGACCTTAAAGCTCACATAGTGCCAATGCCCTGCCATGGAGAGGATCACCTTCCACAAGACCAGGTCACTCCAAGCCCCGTCTAACCTGGCCTTGAACGCTACCAGAGATGGGGCAGCCACAGTTTCTCCAGGCAATGTGCGCCAGGGCCTCACCATCCCCAAAGGGAAGAACTTCCTAGTGCCATATCTCAATCTCCGGTTTCATGTTCAAGCCATTCCCCCTTGTCTTATCACTACCTGCCCTTGCGAAAAGCCCCTTTCCGGTTAAAACAGAACCTTTTCTCCCCCTCAGACTGTTTGGATAGGTACGAAGAGCTGCTCAGAAAATGAACAGCCAGTCCTAAATTCAGCAAGATTGATAATACAGCATGTCTAACACAGTGGGACATCAATCACATTTGGTCAACTATCAATAGGACCTGGAAACAGGCTCACTTTGAAATGCTGAGCACCTACAGATGCTTCATCACACTGTGAAGCAGTCTAGAGAAAGAGAACAGATATATACCTCTAAAATAGTTCAACAGTTATAACCACGGGGGAGGGGGGAGAGTTTTTCCAACTGGTCTTCAGCTGAAAGTTCAGGCTTCTGTTGCCTGAGAAACAGTTTTAAGCAAAGATGAAAAGACAGTTTTAATTCTCATCTGCTTTTATAAAGGAAAACAAACCCCTCACCATCTCCATCTCTCTCGCCTTCACTTTCCTGATCACCTTCATAACCAGAGCAGGAATCTAAACTCCAGTCTAAGAAGTTATCTAGAAGACTTTCCTCCTGGGTGGACAGCTCTGCTGTGGGTGTAGTCACAAAGCTGCCTCTGTCATCCTGAATGCTGTCTTCCCTCCTCCTGTAGCAAGGAAATCCACAAGTCACACATTAAAAGCCAAGTCTTCTGTCTCTTTTCACAGGTATGATAATTACAGAAAGATTTATCATATTTAAGAATGAAACCTCAGGATACCAGAGGAGGAAAAGCTACTGCTGATCTTCAGCAACATTTATGGTGAGGAGTTATACTAGCCTTTTAGTTCTCTTGCCAGAAGGAGAGCTTAGGAAAGTCTGAATTTCCACCACATTTGTGTGCAAGGGATTGGGCTCCGGGTCCTCCTGTTTCACACCCAGCACTGAACAGAGCTGGCTGTAACTCATCATCTGAAAAATCAAAGAGCCAGTAAGAATTAGACCACGAGATTCCCAGGAGGAATAAATAGCCAGGAGGAGGCTACTTATTTTCCAAGAGAAATCTATCCCAGTGAGTTCTTCCCACATGTACTCAAAACAGAGCAGTTAATGTCCCACAGATCAAGTTTAAAGCTACCACTTTAGATATCTTCTCAAAAAGTCTGAAGTTAGAACCCACTTCCCATTATTTGCAGCTTATCACCTCCTGCTGTATGGTAGCTTTGCTCTGGGTATCAGACATCAGCAAAGACAGACCAAGAGCTCACCCACCTTCTCCTTGCCTATCTCTTCATAACGCTCATCCTCAAATCGTTGTTTCACTGCAGTTAAGGACACCTGCCTATAATCCTTTGGGACATCATCATGGAAGCTGGAAAGAAAGATTAAAGCCCCAGTCTTAAAATGGATTATATGGAACAATTTTAACAAACCCTGCCAATTTAAGCGCTCTCAGCTCCCTCTGTCCATCTCAGCTCTGTGCTAAGGAAGTTGGTGTTTCAGCAGAGCTACTAAGCAGCTAGATAGGACACTTTGTTTCTAAGCATATGAGAATCGAATTCATTTTCTAAACCTGAGGATAAACAAAATATTTGCCTTGTACTCTTGTAAAAGGAGCTACTTTTACTCCTGGAACTCCTTCTGAAGCTCCCCAATAAGCCAGTTTCAGTCTTCTGAAAATAGAGCTGTTTGGCAAGCTGAAACCTGTGAAGCCTTGAGGAGCATAATATCTTCTGTAACCCACAGCCACTACCAGATGAGAGAAATAGAAGAGCTGTCCCTGAACTGGACCCCATTTCCCCTTTGTGCCTTGTGGCAGGGGAAACAAGGCAGTTTGCAAAGCCACCTCTGCCGCTGGGAAGGGCTGACCCTATTGGTGCAACATGTCTGCAAGAGCTGGAATCCAAGTACAAACGTGCCCTCCCAAGAGTTCCAGAACTATTACCACTTTTGGTAGAGGCTTAGGACACAGGGCAGCAGGTCTTCAAGGGAGAAACCAGTGCACTCGGACAGCTGGCTGGTCCAGGGGTGTGCTGGGAAGAGAACACATATTACAATTGCACAGAGCTTCGCAGTTCTGTAATCAGAGACATGGTTTTAAGGGAAAAAGATCATGATCTTTACAAGCTTATCCCTGTACATAGTTCATAATTAGCTTCAAGGGTAGGTTTACCTGCCAAACTGAAGTTATACGTAAGTATAGAAATCTTAAGTCTCATTTAAACACAAAGCTTGCATAGTCTGACACTTGTTATTACTATTAAGAGGTAAACCAGACTAAACTCAGCTCCTCATTCTGAAGTCTTATACCTGGTCTCCTCTTCTCCCCAGCCAAGGCACTAG